>OX421277.1:2130906-3473670 GCA_949125355.1 Agriopis leucophaearia | reverse complement strand
CAACTCTAAGAATGGTAAATGGGTTTCAATTTCCGTTGTCGGCGCTGTTAATAACCTGTGTACTGTTTATTATTTACGATAAAAACCACTGGGATCATAATCCCTCGTGACTTACCTCCTACATTCACTTCCGCTGTCGACTGCGAGCTGGGGTACAGCTTTATTTCTAAAAAAAAAACATTAAATAGAACTATTAAACCTATTTTAGAACGTAATTATGCGTTGCTAAGGAGGTTGCGATAAAAACAAGTCAGGCTGTTTTTTTTTTTTTTTTACTTCTCTTTTCTGTCAGGCTGACCATAGATCTAGGATATTTCTTTGAGTCTGTGGGCTGAACAATAAAAGTTCAAATTCAAGACGATTTCTTGATTTATTTTCAACTGCTGCCTTTTAAGCGGTAAAAAATAAAATAAAAGCATATAGCTAAAAATAAAGGTGTAATACTTTCTTGTTAATGGAAATTTTCTTTCAGAAGATGGTTATCTTTTGTAATTATGACCATTCTATGCTCGGTTGGTTGGATAATGAACATTTTTATACATCTAGGGAACTAGAGGTAATTAATTAGTTGAGGTAATAAGCTGAGAAAACGCTGAAAATAAACGTTATGTGTTTTAATCTTAATTTAGCGAGTGCTTAGCGCCCCATTTTCACAATTAACACATTTCTGCTTAATAAATGGGCATGTAAGTGCTAAGTAAGTAATTATGGAAACGAAAATGCGTAAAAACTGTCTCTAATTTTATTTTCAAAGTTTGTATTGTGTTTTTATGTGAAGTGTCTCTGATTTTGTTTATGTGAAAGTTTTGAAATATAAAAATCAGCCAAGTGCGAGTCAGGCTCGCGCACTGAGGGTTCCATACCACCACAAAATACAATAATTATCAATTTAAAATAAAACCGGCCAAGTGCGAGTCGGACTCGCGCACGACGTGTTCCGTACCATTATCTATAAAACATGGCAAAAAAAAACACTTGTATGCCCCCCTTAAATAATAATTTAATTTTAATTTAATTATTTATTTTTAAAGTGAATAATACCTATAACTCAATATTCTGTGAATATTTCAAGCGTCTACCTGTTGCCGTTTTCAATATCGAGCAAAAACGAGCATAAATCACGTTTGTTCTATGGGAGCCCCCATATTTATTTTATTCTGTTTTTTTAGTATTTTTTTGTTATAGCGGCAACAGAAATACCTACATCATCTGTGAAAATTTCAACTGTCTAATTATCATGGTCTGTCTATCAGCCTGGTGACAGACTGACAGACAGACAGACAGACGGACAGACAGCGGAGTCTTAGTAATAGGGTCACGTTTTATCCTTTGGGTACGCAACCCTAAAAATGTCTGCAAAGTGGCTCTAATTTTATTTATGCAAAAGTTTTTATTGCGTGTTACTGATTCTTTCAAATGTTTCTAATTTTATTAACCGACTTCAAAACAGGCGGAGGTTCTATGTTCACCGATATCTGCTTGCTTAGTTTGGGGTCAGATGACCATGTGTGCAATAATGTCCCAGATATTTATTTATTATTTATTTATTTATCTCCGTCAACTGTTGACCGATTTCAATTTTGTTTTCTTTTGTTCGGTAGGGTACACTTCCAATTTGGTCCTATTGTCACCAAGTCAGGATCTGATGATGGGGTCCCAGGGAAATCGAGGGCAACCTTCAAACTTTATAGGCACTTACATTTTTCATATATTTTTGAAGTAGGTTTTTAATGTGATCCACTGTTCGTAACAATTTTTTAATTAATATGTTATGTTTCTATCGTGTGTTTGTATGTTTTTTTTAAGTGAAAGTTTGGTTTTGTTTTTTTCTGCGATTTTTTGTATATTCCTTTGTGTTGTGTGTTTTTGTCTCTTCTAAGTGTCTCTTAATTTTGATAAAGATTGTGTTCTGTGTTTTTATTGATTACAGATTTTAATTAAATTTAGTAAGGAGGTAGCGTAGTTCGTTAGTGTGTTTTGTCTTTATGATATATTGTGCTGTTTTATGTTAAGATTCTCATAGGTAACACATTACATCACACGTTCAACGCCATGTGTATATGTCATTATACACCCTAGTGCAAATCTCACAGGCCAGTGTATATCTGGTTATACACCTGGAGTAGTCAACTTCAAAGGTCGGTGTATCCGTGAATATACACCGCTCAAATTCGCATAGCATTTTTAGGACCAGGAGATGTCATTTATGCAAAAAAAGAAAATAGGTATTCCCACTTGCTTCATAGGTGCCTTGGCGCTGAACGTGTAGCCGTGTTTTATTTATTTTCTTTATTTGTTTTCTTACCATAAAGCCGCAGCGTCCCCTCGCTCTTGCCTAGAGAGTTGGTGCTGACGCAGTTGTAAGTGCCAATGTCACTCCTGGCGAAGCGTCGGATAGTAAGTGTCATCTGCACTCTGTATGACGTTCTCTCTTCGTAGATTGTGTATTTGGGTCTGAAAGATAATTTACGTGATATCACACAATACATATAAGTACTAGTACAGGAGATTTACCTCGAAAATCATTTAAACAAGTAGCGACTCTTGGACTACACAATAAAATGCAATTCAGGACGTGCAAGCGCTAACTACCTACAGCTATATTAACCTAGAAGTTGCCTCTCCGTCTATCGCGTAACTCCTGTCGCGTTATCTCTGTCTATCGCGTGGCAGCGGGCACGGCAAGTCCGACAAGACGACTACTTGTAGCTTCATACCTAAAGTGCGGAGTGCGCCAGGCCTGCTGATATACTGCGAAATATATAACAACGTCTTATGGATCCAGAAATTGCAGACAGTTTATTTTGCTGGCGTTAAATATAACTTTTACTCATAAAAGAGACTGAATATTAAAATCTGATTAGTGCCAAAGATACCCTAATGCCGTGTACAGACCAAGCGAATACGAAAGAAGTCAAATGGGCTGCTTGATACTGCATGCATGTTCGCATACGCTGTTAGAATAGAGTTAGATAGAAACCCTTTTATTGTGCACGCCAAAAAGTACCTTCATATCACTTTATGCGATTCCAAATAAAATTACAAACAATAACTGTGCCATACAATCAAGCATCCTCCATAAACAATACCACAACATACATTCTGAATTCCCATTTCGTCCAATACCCATTTTGCCCGATTCCCATTTCACCCGATTAGCAGATAATTCTGCCTATTACTCCTCTATTCAAGAATGACTACAACAATGGGGTCAAGCGGGAATCGATGATCCTCAAATGAGTATTTATGACTTGGTTTATGCTTTTCATCGCACAATAGAGGTTTTATAGGGTCGGACGAGATAACTACCTGAATGAATATGTAAATAACAATGGAAATATTTCTTATATCAGGAACACTTACATAGATAAATAAGACAATTACCAAAATAACAGGCATTCTTATTATGAAAAAAAAAAACATATTATGGTCACCATGGTCAGCCCCAGTGTCACAATTTTTAGGATTGTCTAAAGATTTCTGAGATGCTATTTCAATTTAAAGCTATGGAATGAAACAAAAAAAAACCCAAATATCAAAAACAAGATGTTGTCCGTGTGTTAAAGTACCAAGCACGCTGGCTGCATTCCCGCGTTGAATTGACAAAGAAATTCTGTGCGCTAAGAATGAGCCAGCTCTCTAAGCTATGCTATGCTATTTCTGTTTAAATTAAAAAAAAATACGACCAACAGGACAACTAGGCGCGTTTACCCGATGAAGCAGGTTCAAATCCTGCCGGTCGTCAATTTTCTTGTTGTCTATAACATCTAAATAGGAAATCTTTAATTGAGCTATGATGGCAGAGCGGTAGCATGGGCGCTTAACAATCTGGCAGCACCTAGATCGATCCTTGGCCCTGCATCAATGACTTATTAAGTATAGCGTATATATTAGCGTAGTATCTTCACATGTGGAACAACACTTCAAATATAAAACAGAATCACATTTAATCTCTGAGATGGCTGTGGCTACGATGTTCAACTACATAGGTCGAATAATTGAATTACATGAACTTTTCCCCAGTTGCAAACTACCAGAATCGAGAAACACAAACCCCAATCGAGCTGAGCTAGCGCGCTGTGATAAAATTTTGTCGATTCTTTTTATCGTGCCACAGCGAGACAGGCGTATATGAAACCATAGGTACATTATCGTGTTCTCGCTCGACAACGTGGCGGCAAGATTTTGTCGCGGTGCGCATGCTAGCCATGCTGGTCAAACCACAAGGCTAGCCGAAGCTCTTAAGCTCTGAACAATTATAACCCGGCGGGCATGAGGTGAAAAAAAGTTACATCAAGAATGTGGCAGGGTACGACATATCCATAATTTGATGTACCATAATACAGTTCTTATTATTATTTTCTTAATTGTGTTGATCTCATTTTGTATAATAACAAATTATTTAATAGAATTCAATGAAAGAAGTTTTTAGTTATGAAATTATTATTATTTATTAATGTTTTTCTTATACTCTATAATTATAGGAACAAACGTTTTGAGGTTTACAAAAATCAACAATTTAGAAAAAATATTATTCATTGGAATGTAAATCAACTTAATACCGAAAGATATTGAGGTACTTTTCGTTAATAAACTTATTTGTATTTTTTTTACTAAAAACGAGACTAAAGACTACTGTCGAGATCAGCACAATTTTCGCAAACAAATTTTGCGTGCTCCATACATATATTGTCCTAAAACTGCGACCAGAACCACCGGAGGATGGGCAGCAGCGGTGAACATACTGCGATCCCCAAGCCACCTGCCAAGCGTGGGGATTATGGCAACACCCCTCTCTATGAGAGAGGCCTTGTCCAACAACGGACGTTAATTGGCTGATGATGTATGATGTATACATATGGGCTTGGCACAAGCATTGCAGGAATGCTTGGTTTTTCTACAACGGGGCTCTTCTGTCTTCACTTCGTGCTCACTACAGTGATCGGTTTCACCTTCTGAACTGGATTCATCGGAATAATCACTTAGTTCTTCCTCTAACATGGCACGGATTCGCTTTTCTTGTTTTTCAATATCCATTTTGAACAAAAACTTAAAATAATAAAACAAAATCCTTACCCATCTAGAAGCATTTCTCCCCGGTTCTTGAGCCAGTAATTGATGGTGTTGGGGTAAGCCTCCACAGTACACTCCAGCACCACATTGGTGCCCAGTGGTGCGCCGAGGAGTTGGTTTGGCACAATCACGGTTGGTGAGACTGGGAAACAAAAATAAACTGATGAGAAATAACTCAAAATTTGCTTAATGGTTCAAAATAATGTCTCCAGTGCTAAGGCAATACTACTCGCAAAGATGTCTTGTTTCTTAACCAATTTTCAGAAGTGTATATTTTCTAAAATTGTTAAAGAATTAATTATTTAGTTTGTTCTACTTTCGCGTCAACTGATAAAACGTATAAAGCCGTATTTGTGAAGATAAATATAAAACAAGTAAGCCATTACATTTAAATTGGTAATTTTAAGTCAGTAATTTAACAAAATCCACTCACAAACATTCCCTCTGAGAGTTTTACGAAAAACTACTTTTGCAATTTGGAGGAAATTAGTTAATACATACCTATGTTGAGTTTTTCTAAAACTTGAATCGTTATCAATAAAAAATACATACATCAATAAAAAATACAGATTTATTTTATACAAAAACTAAATTTTATCTAAATCTTTCTATTTGATAGAAAAAGAACGCCGAAAATCCAGTTTTCGTTGCGTTTTTCGTCAAAAATGTGAGACTATTCGAGTATACCTTAAGTATTCGTAAAAGTTTTCAAGTGTAGCCAAATGATAGTATAACGAGGTGAAAAAATTTGTATTTTTGTGTTGTTCATAAAAGCCACCACCCTTTTAAGGCCTGGCTTTCACTTGATCGTAGCTTACTTTGCTTGACTCTTTTTGAGAATATAACTAATATTACGATATCTAATAAAACTTGAAAATATTTTAATACATGATACTGGCAAATGCACAAGACGTGCAACGCCAAAACCATGCTAAAAAGAAAGAAGAAGAAAAATGACGTTTTAAATTGTAACATCAAAACTTAGTTCCCAAGTGCCCGAAGAAAAGCAATGTCGTGATAATGCGCCCTTGATTCCTAGTATCCTAGCTTCGAGCTCATCCCAGTCTTACCCCACTGGAAGTGATCCGCCACTGAATTGGGGATAAGAAGCCAATGACACGAGAAATTCACTCAGTCTGAATAAAGCTGCTGACAATTCGGATTATGAGCTGAGAATTAACTGAGAATCGTAAGCGAAATTAATAAATTAAATAGTTCATCGCAAAAAGACTTAAAAAATCATAGCGGCATGTTTAGATAAACCTCCTTACTGAGCTTACAGCCAGAGATATGTGTTTTTTAAACATTTGTAGAGATAAAAATACCCGTGAGTCTTTAAAAAAAAGCGATTAGCGTTCCTTAAAAAATAACTTTTCAGACGTTACAAAGTATTTTTTTTATCTCCTCCGCTCTTCATTGGAGGTGGCTCCTATAAAATATCAACACAAAAAATGCTTTAACCATTTGCAGTGTTATTACAAAGATAAAGACCCGTCGGTTTTTTAAAAGTTGATCTTTGAAACTGTTGAAAATGTCCGAAAAAACTGCTCTAGCCGGTAAGTATCGTCAGATAAAGAGGGTTTTCACCGAGATTTACAAAATTAACGTCTGATTAAAATACTTTATACATACAAATACCGACGGTTATTGTTTGTACTCCAAAATAACGTTTTCGAGTTAGTGAAGATTTTCACCTTTTTTGGGATTGTATATACATTAGACCAAGCGATGATATGGTTAAAGATGGAGTGCAATTTTATTTGGTGAATATATTTTCAGTTATTTCATAGTAATTGTTGGCATAAGAGTCAGAGACTTTTTCTATACACGAGTATAGTAGTAGGCATGCGTTTGACCGCCAACTCGCCAGATGTTAAACGATGATGCGGTCTACGAAGGAGCACGCTTGTAAAGAAGAAACCGATTCACTCATGATTTGAAGACACCCAGATTGTAACTATCGGGAAACACCCATTCAGGCAGCGCATTCGCTTAAATAATATATTTAAAAAAAAAGTTTTTTTTTTGTATATAATACAAATGTATACAGTAAACCATTTTCATCGAGGATACCTCATTAATGTTTTACCTCGACATTAAAATTAACATCCTACTTAAATTTATACAGGGACTGAGTGGATGGAGCTCACATAAGCGATAAAAAATCCCCTAAAGACACATTTCAGGCAGACTATAATCATAAAGAGGGTACCATCCAGTATACCCACATTGTATGGTGGCATTAGAAGGTACATTTTTGATGTGCTACGTCTTTTAGTTGATCATGTTGAGAGATTCCCAAATAGGGTTTCCAGATTACTGGGCCTACCGGAATGGTCCCAGATTTGTCATATTTTGCCATACCAAATATGTCACATTACGCTTGTATTGAAGAGATGCGGAACCATAAAAATTATATATATTTTTTTAATAAACTCTTTTTTTTAATTACTTACAACTGTTCGTATTCTATGGATTTCACCAACCTTAACTTAAAAGATGTTGGGTGGTGTAACAGTATGCTAGCCGATCCCTTATCGGAGGAGTGCAGAGTGCTATGCGGGATGGTAAGGCTTTGCATTAAATGAAGAACATAGGTTTAAGAATGGGCCAATGAGGGTGGCATTGTCAAGTCTGACCAAACCCTTAAAAAAAAATAAAAAAATTTACCCTTTATAAAATAACGAAAAAAAAAACTAAAACTTATGTTTTTTAATGGTTTACGGCCAATTTTTTTTTAATCCATAGGTGGCAAACATGCAGGCAGGCTGCCTGATGGTAAGCAGTCACCGTCGCCTATGGATACTTGTAACACCAGAGGCATCACAAATACGTTGCCGACCATTTAAGACTCTATTAACTCGCCTTTTGAAGAACCCCATGTTGTAGCTTCTTGGAAACACCGCGGAAGGTAGCTCATTCCACATTTTGCAGGTATGAGGCAAGAAAGATCGCGTGAATTGCACAGTATGCGATTTCCACTGATCTATGATATGTGGATGCGCTATCAAACGGTGACGACTAGTGCGATGATAAAATCGCGCCGCCGGCATTAGATTGAACAGTTCTTCGGAACACTTCCCATTGTAAATGCGATAAAAGATACAGAGAGAACCAACCTCTTTGCGCATGTAGAGCGGCTCTAGGTGTTCGGTGAGCTAAATAATTGTACTGCTTTTACTAGCATTTTTATAATTTCCTATATAGTGAAAAAATAAATTAAATGCTTAAGTTAGCCTCGTTGCCACAGAGAAATAAGAAGAGCAAGTCAAAACGAAAAAAATATATGTTTTTTTTAAAGTAAGTATTTAAATTTATGAAATAAGTTTAAACTCTGGATAACTATTAGTGCGAGTTCGATCACAGTAAAAATAAGTCATTGTAATAGTAGTAGGCAGTTGTAAGTTTAATTACGGCTAATTGTTTACTATGTACATTGATATTCACGGGCAATTTTTGGTTGATTTATTGGACAGTATAATTGGCCAGCTCCATTGTCTAGCCGCGTGTTAGACATTCATTAAACTGATGTCACTGCGAATTTGCACCAGAATTAATTAAAACAATACAATTTCTGTATTTATGTAGGTATTGTGATGATTTCATTGAAATAATTAAACGAATCCAGTTCCACATTTCGAAGCATCGCAACTAACTTGATAGAAGCCGAATGTTTCAGTAAAAGTTCACAGATTAAGAGCCTTCTTAAACCTTTTGACCAAAAAAGCAACGGAAAGGAAGCAACGTATTCCATTATTACAGCACATCCCGTCTTTTAGCTTTTCTGTCTCGTCTCGTTCTGCTCGTCCTCTTCTTATTAAGGTTGTCTGAAAGAGATCACTCTTAGCCATACGGCCAACAATTATTTCACTAGTTTTAAGTTGTTTTTGTCTTATGTGTATCATTTCAAAACTGGATTTTTGGCGAATAAATAGAAAGATCTATAGATCTTCTCCATATAGAGCTCCTACCACAACCTGACCACGGTAAATATCCCGTAAATAATCATATAACTGTAGCAAAAAGAAAAAGTTCCATAAATTTTTGAACTGAAAATTTCTTTAGGTGCCTTAAGCACTTTTTGAATGCGTCACGCTGTAGGTACCGTGTATTTTAAAACATCGCCATCTCTTGTAGAATAAGTGAATTACTACTTAAATGTTCACTCCTGACGTGCAGTCCTATGACAGATGTGTGTTTTTTTAACTAAAACAATTGTATGAAACAGTTGTTTTTTTACGCGATTTCATGGTTGGTCCTATAGTAAAACTTTTGTATAATGATGATTACAAGGACATCCTCGCGAATATGTCCATCGTGCCGTCTAGAAAAACACTTAATAAATAAAAAACTAAGTATAAGAAATGCCTTCGGAAAAAGAAAAAGTAAATAACTTATCAAGGGAAGGCTTATCCCTGGCCAGACAAACAGTCATCGGCATCTGTCACTCACACACGCATGTCCGTACCCTATACGTCGTACCAGGCGAGCCAATGACAGGGAAGAGTCAATTATACGCAAGGACGACTTACAAGAGGGGGATCAATTCGGCTTTATCACAGAATTGGGACGGACTTAACAGGTGAGATGGTGGCGGGTTTGGACAAGTTATTAAGTTCTTTAACATAACCGTTTTAAGATGTACTAGGTTAGAAAAAGTTCACTGGAGTAAATACGATATTCTTTTGACAAATTTACTTTGGAAGGTTTTTTTATTAATCTTAATGAGGGTTTGGTCAGACATGACCATGCCACCCTCATTGGCCCATTCTTAAACTTATTTTCATCTATTAATGAGGTAAGGATGCAGTAATGTGCATTTTATTTATTTTGTAGTGCAAGAGTATATAAACGTTACCAGAATAAAGAATTTTCTACGAAACCTCACATATTTTTTAAGACCTAATTATATGATATTTCTCTAGAGCTCTTTGCAGCGCATGGATGCATCACTATGAAGCGAATGTATTAATATTTATGTCGATACGCGTCGAAACTTTTGGTCCAAGGGGTCCGAGTACCAAAAAGGTTAAAAAAATTGTCACGGTTAGTTGCTGGTGATAACAGAGCTGGCTCATTCCTCGCGTAGGGGATTTCTTTGGAAATTCAACGCGGGGATGTAGCCAGCGTTCTTGATACTTTAAAACTGGACAACTTCTTCGTTTGAGTCAATGAATTCAATGTCTCATTTGAATATAATATAATCAAAGAAAAATAAAAGTATTTTATTTTTGTTTTGTTCGTTTTATATGCCTTTGTACATATTAGTAACAAATTCCATTGTTTGCAATTTGTAAATTATTTTTTGAAATATTTGTTGGTTTGTTTAGGTCAAATCTTGCAAGCTGAATTAGAAATAATTCCTAATTTTATTGTAGGGACGATACAATATGCAATAGCTATTTTTAATATTTTCAAAATGGCTGCTTAAATAAAAATAAAACATTTAAATAAAAAATAAAAGCATCATAACAATAAAATAGTTTTTTTTTATATACTAGTTGCGCCGGGGGTTTCACCCGCGTGGTGATGAAAATTGGTGATGATGATTAAAAGTAGCCTATGTGTTAATCCAGGATATAAGCAATGTATATTCCACATTTCATCCAAATCCACCCAGCCGTTACTGCGTGATTGAGTAACAAACATCCATCCAAACTTTCACATATATTATATTTGTGTAGTATTTTTTAAACTTTCGCGATTCGAACACATGTTTTCATATTTATCGGGACTTATCGCGCACTATTAAATATAGGTAAAAATAGATACCTTTCGCTCGACGTTTCGACCATGTTACAATGGCCGTGGTCACGAGCTGACTGACAGCTCGTGACCGAAACTTATATTTGTGTGATTTAAGACCATTCCTAAACTTAAAAAATCTTAGATATATCATCTAAAACCGCCTTAACGTGTTTCGATAAAAATGGGTTTCGGGATTGCGAATTGAGGTTTTTACTTCAAATGGCTTAGAAAAGTACAAAAATTATCTATTTGACGCAAGATACTTTGGGGCGCGGATGCGGGCGCTTTTCACCAAAACAATTTTAACTTTAGCCTTCTAATGCGGTACATACAAACATTATACATCGCACAACGACAAAGAACTTGGGATACGGGTCCGACCGTTTATATTTTATATCGAATTACAAGAATACTAAGGTTTAAAGCTGAAATGCAGAACCTTAATCACCATACCAAGATTGCAAGTTGAAATGGCAATGGGCAGGCCACATCGCTCGAAAAAACATTAGCCAATGGCGAAGAAAAGTTCTTGAGTTAAGACTATCAACCGAAAGACGAAGCGTAGGTTAGGTAGGCGTCCACTAGATAGACCGACGATATTGTGAGAGCTGCGAGCATCCAGTAGATGCAGATGGCAGGCTGTCGTTCAGTGTGGCGTTCTAAGGGGGAGGCCTGAGTTCAGCAGTGGACGTCTTATTGCTGATAGTGATGATGAAGATGAAGGTTTAAAGTGCGTCTGAGCCCTGTCTTGATAAGTTTGTTTTGCGCCTTTAAAAATGTTTTAGTCGCTATCACTTTAAGCTTTACACCACATCCTTAGATATACGAAGGTAGGTAAGAGGAATAATCTTCTAATTGTATTGGCAGTGAAGGTGGAAGCTTCACGTTTGTTTGATTCTAACCTTACGCAATGTCAAGTAGGGATTCTAGAAACAAATAGTTTCCATCCCTATTTTTTTTTTTTCATTTCTCCATTGCAAATCTGGACAATAAACAATTTTTCATTACTTATACTCGGAAAGTACGTCTGAAGTTGCCTGAGGAGCGGGTTGAAAGTAATACATTTCAGCCCTAGTTATAATCACTTTCAACTGACAGTGACAGTTGACAACTGACAGACACTCAAATAAAAAAAAAACTAATTTTATTTTCACATTTGTATTGAACCATGTTCCAACTTTTTTTTTCTCCTCAGAGGATTATGGTCCCGCATTCTCGTGCATTTGCCACATATTTTCTTTAGTCAGTTAATGTTTTTATTTTTAGTTTCCGTCCCTCGAACTATTAGCGAAACCCCGTCTGGGGACTAAATAAGTTACTTTCACCCCTAGGATAACAATGTACTATAATTTTAATTTCATTGTTTTCAGGGTAAATATTCACTGAGCGAATAAACAATAACTTGGTGGGTTAAAATGAGAGAATGTAAGACGGTATTTGATCATGTGTGCGATAAGTTAAAAAAATGGTTTAGTTTAGTTTCTTTTACTTTAACTGTTGTCTACTCACAATTGACGCTGAGTGTAATCCTCTTGCTGACAGCAGGAGGTACATCATTGGAAGCGATGCACAGAAACGCGCCCATCTGTCTTCGGTCCACCTTCCACAGCAACAGAGAACTGCCCACGTAGCTCTCCACTGTCACAAATTGTATAAGAATCATATTAAATGTCTTACTTAAAAGTCCTCGACTCTACTGTTGAGTCGACAAATGTATTAGTTCAAACCTCAGATCAAACAAACAAGGGAGTTGTAGTAAGGTGTCGGTGGGTGCGAACGCATCAGGCCTAAATCGGGCTTGTTTTTTTTATGATACTGATTGACGAGACGAAGTCGCTCGCCTGATGGCTCTTCACGCTTGCCCATAACAGCACAACGCCACTCAGAATATTGAACTTCAACAGTTCATAACCCTGGATGGCAATGCACTGCGCTCGTCACCCCGAGATATAAGATATCAAATCTCTGTGTGCCTTTAATTTCGCTGAAAACATTGCCCTTCAATCCGGAACACAGTAGTGTGCAACTACTGCTTGGCGGTTGAATAACTGGCAAAGGTGTGGTACTTCCCCAGGCGGACCCCTGCAAAAGAGTTCTACCACTACAAAACGATGCCTTGATGCCTTAAGTCGAATTCGCCCTGCTTGGAATGTCAATTTCTGTTGTTGGCTTGGATGATTGTTGCCCTTTGCATGTGGACCATGAACCTGGAGTAGGTTCATGATGTGGACTATTAGTTCATAGCTGTCGCTGAAAGTTTCTTAGTGTGCAGTTTTTTTTTTTTATGTGCCGTAGTTTTTGTGTTAAACAGTTTAGTGGCTAAATGAAATAATTATTAATATAATAATCCGACTTCATAAAAATTACAGAAGTAAACCATATTGAAATGGGACCATACGGGAAGCACCAGCTTTCAAATAAAAAAAAAGTCATCTAAATCGGTTAACCCAGTCGAAAGTTTTGATGTTTAAAAAAAATATAAAAAACTGTCGAATTGAGAACCTCCTCCTTTTTGTAAGTGGGGTCAAAAACGTAGACATTTTGAACATGAACGATAAATTGTAGTAAGGCATCTCTTGCAAAGTAATTGTTAATTCAGAATAATAATGCCCATTATGTTTAATAGGATAACTAGACTTTATCCAAGCACTCTAGAAAAACCTTTTTGCAATGTATCATTAAGTAAGTACTTAAGCTTAAAAGCCCTTTGTGTGAGTATCACATTTATTCCGATACATTTAAGAATCAATACGAAAATGTGGAAGTTATATTATCCCTGAGTGAAATACCGTAGGCGTCAGTCAAGCGAGAAGGTGAAGTGGCAATTGTTACGTCATTTACATAAAGAGGTCGGGATGGGATCGGGTGTTTACGGAATAGTTTAGGGTTCCGTCATTCATTTTGATGATAAGAAAACGTTACCAAATATTTAGAGATTTTCTCTACCTTTGTAATAGTTGTAAAGAGCATTCCTGAGCGTGATGATACAGACCGGTACATTTCAAGTCAATTAATCGCCATATTCGCCGTATAACGCTTAAATTATGCATGTCATCACTGATTCAAGACACTTGAGTCCAAAAGAAAAAAATATCAGCTATTCGTCTTTCATAGAAAACAGTCATCCACACTCTAAAAAATGCATGCTATATCAGGGTTTGTCAAATAGTAAAAGTTATTCATAAAGTTGAGCACTGACATGAGCACACTCTTTGCGTGTGACCCCGTAAGATCTTTTCATAATATTATAACAAATTACTATGAAACCTCAAATCAGAAAATGTATTCTTTTAGACTCTTTTATAATAAGAAGGCCTTTTTGTCATAGGTTAATATTGTTTCTTCTCTAATTCACAAATACCTGATAAATTACGAAAACTGAAACAACTTTTAGATAGCAAATGCACTGATGATGTGAAAGTGAAACCACAAGCAAAGAAAAACCAATAGCAAAAATGTTAACTATTTCAGTAAGGTAACTTTTTTCTTTCATGCATTTTTTTGCTTCAAATAAATGTAATATGATACGGAACCCTTACTTAATGATATCAGAGCTGTCTAGAATGATCAAAGGATTTGAGGCGGGCTGCTTTATGTTGCTGGTTACAGGATTTCATGGAAAATGAATAAAGTTTGCCTTTTTCAGTAGATAAAACTTTAGAATTTCAAATACGAGTTATTATCGAACGGGATGGTGTAGAACGGATCAACGTGTTTTTAACCGACTTCAAAAAAGGCGGAGGTTCTATGTTCCACTGTTTATATGTATAATATTCACTCTAGCCTTGAAGATGCCTAGATTGTTGTTCTCAGGAAACAAGGAGGATGGCAGGGAGTTCCATTCTTGGGCAGTACGTATCATAAAAGACGACCCAAATCGTTGTGTACGAATCTTTGGAATTTCCACAAGGAAGGGATGATAGTGTGCAGTCCTTCTACTTGTCCTGTAGTAAAAGGGGAAGGGTGGAATGAGTCATGAAGCTCTTGCGCACCCTCACCGAAATGTATCCGGTAATAATTCTCAATATAAAAAACCGACTTCATCAGAACTGGACCAAATTGAAATGGGACCAAATGGGCAGCATCAGCATTCACATAAAAAAAAACATTAGAACCGGTTCACCCAATCATAAGTTCTGAGGTAACAAACATAAAAAAATATAACCTCCTTCTTTTTGGAAGTCGGTTAAAAAATAGACAGACAAGCTACTTTGCGATGGTGCTCGAGGCTTTGTAATTTTTTGTATATATAGGTTTATCTCACCTTTATAAAAATCCCTGGTGCCAACCCTCTTTAGCAGAATGGGCTCATGGTCTTCCCGTCGCCACATGACTTTCGGAGAAGGGCGTCCAGATGCCGTGCAGATCAGTGTCACATTGTCCAGTTCCGTCGCAGACACGTCGGCGGACGTCTCTTCGTTTATTATGTCTGGTGGAACTGTGGACAGACAATTTCATTTAGATACCATTGAGGGTTCAAGTGATTATACTCGATTCAGTTTCAAGTGTTACACTAGTGAAATAAACCATAAAACTTGCAGAATAAGTTACGCTTAACAAGTTCTTTAAACACTTAATAAAATAGCAGATAATCAAACGGCTGAACAGTTTTTATTGAATAAAATGCACCAGCAAAAAAAAAAATCTAAGTGAACTCTTGATCTAGTCACCTTCAAAAAAAATATCGGTTCAGCTGTTTATGAGCTACGATGCCACACACAGACTTATAACACTTCCTTGTTTGCGTCGGTGGTTAAACAATCGATTTCAGCAACGACTTCCGATGATGGAGACTAAGGAATGAGAAGTTTTGAAAAAGACAATAACAAAATATTTGTTGTAAAATGCGATAGAAAGCGTTTATGAGACACGGATATGAAGTTTTGCAAAACCACAGATGAAGAAAAAAAAATCTATCTGTTTGACTGACACTGTCTGTTATGCTTGTTTTTGTGTTATTTTATATAGTTGTATAGTATTTTGTGGTTTTTGTTTGCTAACAAAAACTTAAATAAGACAAGTGTGCCTTACCTAGCCGTATTATAAAATGTATCCTCTTCCTCGTATTGTAGGTAACATTAAACAATTGCAATAAAAAAAAACATGGCAGCGCCATCTATTTATGGTTTCAGAACTATGTTCCTAGAGCTGTCCGAAAAACGCTCATTGAAAGAAAAACCATAGCGCACAATAGTCTTTACTCATTTAATCAATTTGACAGTTGCGATGTCAGCATGCATTTGGCACCGTGAGACTTATTTTACGATTCCTCAAGTGTATCGAACCGTCCCGTATTATACGAATTTGGTATTATACCGCCACGAAATTTAGAGTGAAATACTGAGTAAAAAATGTTTAGAAAACCAGTTCTTATGAGTGCGTAACTATGATTTTTCAACATAAGTATACTAATTAATGTGCCTATAGCACTTTCTCCAAACAAAGTAAAAGAGAAAATAATGTATCGTTCAGTTACAATAATTATGACTATTTACGGGATATTTACCGTTGTAAGGTTGTGAATGAAAACGGGAAAACCCGGGTCTTCCCGTGAATATGGTGCATGTAACTGCGCCGAAATATCGGGAGCTCCATTCACAATCTTACCACGGTAAATAACCCGTAAATAATCATATAACTGTAGTTAACAACCCGGATAGTTTAAAACAATAATGTATCCGTATAGATCGCCATCATAACCATAGTTTCGGAGACATTAGTGAACGAAGTATGTGAGAAGTTATGTTTGAATAGTTCTAGTTGCGACAAAAAAGTTATTAATATTTTTTCTTAACCCGAAATTGATTTTTAAGTGTAAGTAATGAAACCAGTACTTAGATAAATTATGTGCAGTTTCGATGCCATCACTTAAAAACTGTGAAAGAAAACATCGTGAGAAAACCGGTATCTCCAATAATCTCAAAAGTTTAAAGACGTATTATGACGGTCACCAACATGCGCTGGGTCAGCATGGTGGATTATGGCCCTTCCTCTCAGAGAGAAGGTCTGTATCTCAGCTGTGTTAGGTTGATAATGATAAAATAATAATAAATATCTGCGACATTTTTGCACACACGGTCATCTGATCCGTAACCATGCAAAGCTTGGATTCCAGAGACTGATATAAATGTACAATTGTACATGTATATTTTTAATACATACTTAAATAGATATTAACACCCAAACATAGAACAAACACAAATGTTAATCACATGAATGTTTGCTCTGGGTGGGAATCAAACCCACGCCCCCAAGCGCAGAAGGAAGGTACCAACTGAGCCACATGGGCTGTCGAATGATGATGATGACATGACACACAACAATTACAGTCGAATTTAGAACCTCCCAAATCATCTCCATCCTAAGGTTGCCTGGAAGAGATCGCTCTTAGCGATAAGTCCGCCGATCTTTGCACTAGTTTTTAAGCTGTTTTATCGTGTCTTAAGTATGTAATTTGTATTGTGAACAATAAAAAGTTTATTTATCTGGATGTTAATATCTATTTAAGTATGTATTTAAAAATATGTATATGTGTATGTATATCAGTCTCTGGCAGCCATATTACAATCTTTGCTTAGTTTGGGGTCAGATGACCATGTGTGCAATAATGTCCCAAATATGTATTTTTTAAATATGTATCTATCTATAATTATATCTCTTTTTTTAAGTCGGTTAAAAAGATGACTACTGCAGCTGTGGCGCACTAGCATCTCTGTAGATTTCTTGCTCGGTAGCTAGATGCCGTCGGTATAATACCGTCCCGTATTTACATAAACTCAGAAACAGACAGAACTGTCGTTTGTGCGACTGGCTTTTATTGCTATTTAACTCGGCATGGATAGGATACTAACACTTACGCAACAGTTACTTGCACATGGTTTTAGCCTTCTTTTATCGTTATATTAGGAGAGCTGTGTTGAAGTGGATTACGATCACAGATTTATATTGGGGTAGACATGTGTTTGTGACCAATCGATAGTTTTGTTTAAAAGCAATTTGGGGCAAAGTACGTAAGCCTGTCCATGACGTTTACTGTTTTTTTTTTTTTTTGCATGGATTTAGGATGTCAAACAGATATACAAAACTGTCAAATATAGCCTTTATTTTTTAGGTCTGCTGATTTTTGTCATTACCTTTTAATGTTTTTGCAATGACGAAACTCTTTGAATTTTTGGCGCGAACGTGGAAATAAAAGTAATTTTAATGATTTTTTTGTTTGGTAGGCCATACTTCAGAGGTAGTTCCATGTAAATTTCATAAAAATCGGATTGGTAGTTTTGTTTTTAAATCAAAATAAATGAAATAATAAACATCTAAGTAAAGGAAATTACGTATTTATTAATTAATGAGTCGGTTTTTAATGTGATGCTCTTGTGTCTTATATTTCACGCAAGCCTTTTCTTTTTTATATAAAAAAACTACGTGTGTTTTTAACATTGAAAGACATCTGCATCTAACAACAGAATATCTGGAGTAAACATTTACTATCAGAACGTGCGGGGCCTAAAAGGTAAACTCTCAACATGGCGCAATAACCTGTCTCTAACCGAACACCATATCGTAGCGGTAACGGAAACTTTTCTAGATAGCTCGGTTGAAGATTCTGAACTTGAATGTGGAGACTGGAGCATCTTGCGCCGGGATCGACGAACGCCGTGTGGTGGCGTTGCGCTTGTAGGGAGAGCTCCTATAGTATTGCGCCGTCACCACCATCTTGAAACTGATTGTGGCGAGGATCTTTGGGCCTCTTTTTCATGGCAAGGGCGACTAGTATATGTGTGTGTTGTGTATGTTAGACCAAAAGCCCCCGATATTGAATACATACGATGGTTTTGTAAAGTCGAAAGTGTTATTGTTTCGTTGAAGGCGCCTGTTTTAATCCTCGGCGACCTTAATTTAAACAGTGCTTCCTTAAGTATTACGGATTACTATTGTTATTTTATGACTTATTGTAGACTTAGTGAGAAAAATGATGTAAAGAATGAGTTTGGGGGAATTTTAGACGTTGTGTTGATCCAAGAGAGCGATGACGTGCGTGAAGTATCTGTCGCGCCCACTGATAAAATTGTGAAAATTGACCCGTATCATCCTCCCTTAGACATTTATTTTAAAATTGACGTAGCCTATCGTACAGATTGCCTTGAACCAACTAATATCAGTAGTACTAAGGATTGGAACTTAAAAAAATGTGATTACGAGCGATTATATTTATTGTTTAATGATAGCTCTTGGGCTTCTGTGCTAGAGGCAACCGACGTTCATATCGCTACCGAAACTTTTTACAAAATTATTTATAGTTACTTTGACGAATGTATGCCCAAAAAGCGGCGCCCTAATAGTATATCTAGACGATATCCAGTCTGGTTTTGTAGTGATATTATCTATGACATTAAACACAAGAATAAACTGCATGCGTCTTGGAAACGGACGAAATGCGATGAAACTTATAAGCAATTCAGTAATCTCAGGGCTGACCTTAAATGTCGTACTGCCAACGCTTATAGTACATATTTGGAGAGTATTGAAGGAAAGATTAAGTTAAATCCGCGACAGTTTTGGCGTCACATCTCTAGCCTACGCACTAAGGGTGGTTTTGAACCTACTGTCTCATACAAGGGCGAGTCACACACGGGAGTAAACGCGGCTGAGGCATTTGCTAATTACTTCGCCAGTGTCTTTTTACCGGACATACCGACACTTAGTGCTGAGCTTGCGTACGAAACGGATCATAGTTGCGATAGTAACTACATCAACATTTCCCAAATTACGCCTAGCGACGTCATGTACGGAATAAACAAATTGAAGCCTAGTAGCTCTGTAGGCCCTGATTGTTTTCCTTCGACTGTCCTGAAGCAGGTAAAAAAGCAGTTGTGCGTTCCTCTTTGTCACATTTTTAATACTGCATTGCAGACGGGAAAATATCCCTTACAGTGGAAGGTATCAAGAGTTTGTCCCATACCGAAAACCTCGAACAAAGCTAGCGTTGAGGAATACCGACCTATTGCAGTGCTATCTTCACCTGCTAAGGTCTTCGAGAGCATAATCCACAAGTACATTTATGCCCAGGTGGATAAATACCTTTGCAATGCACAGCACGGCTTTAGACGGAAAAGGTCTGTTGATACTAACTTACTGGCTATCACTGATTTTATCTCTTCGAAATTGGATCGTGGATCTCAGGTAGATGTGCTCTATTTTGACTTCCGGAAGGCGTTTGATAGGGTCAATAACGACATCCTGTTGGCTAAACTCAGTGCCATAGGCTTTGCCCCGGGACTTCTTCGGCTTCTTGCGGACTATCTTCGCGACCGCCAGCAGTTTGTCCGGCTCGGGTTGTACGAGTCTAGAGCCTATCACACGCGTTCCGGAGTAAGCCAAGGGTCAATACTTGGACCATTATTGTTTTTGTTAATGGTAAACGACATTCCCGCTGTTCTAAAATACGCACAATGCTTACTTTACGCTGACGACCTGAAACTCTTCATTGAGGTCGGGTCTTATTCTGATTGCCTTGCCTTACAGCGAGATATTGACGCAATTGTACAATGGTGTCAGGTAAATGGGATGGAATTTAATGCCGCTAAATGCCGTGCAGTGACTTTTGGTCGAATGAGGCATCCAATTAGTTACGACTACAAAATAAATGGTAATTCCATAACTCGTTCGAATATCATGAAAGACCTGGGTGTTACATTTGATCAAAAGTTAACATTTCACGACCACATCAGCACACTAGCGAAAGAGTCGTTCAGGCGGTTGGGGTTCATTCTCCGGAATTCCAAGGACTTCCATAACCCACATGTCATAAAATTGATTTTTGGAGCTTTGGTACGTAGTAAGCTGGAGAGTTCTATGTGTTTATGGAATCCTCATGAAAAGAAATACATACTCCAACTTGAAAAGGTACAAAAGGCGTTTCTTAGATACCTGTATAAGCGTGTTCACGGATATTATCCCTTTATGTACCCCACTAACTTTTTACTCGGTTGCCTGGGATACAATTCTTTGAAAGTCAGGCGGGAGAACCAGCAACTGGCTACAATTTGCAAAATCCTGCGCGGAAATATAGACGCACCTGTTTTGCACGATAAATTGTGTAAAATCTATGTGCCAGACAACTATTGCCGCAGTAGATATCACAAGCTGTTTACCGTGCCCCGTTGTCGTACAGTTGCTCATTCCAACTCGCCTATTCCGCGCACTCTCACCGCGCTCAACGCTCTCTTGAAAGTCAACCCTAAATGCGATGTCTTTGGAGACGGATGGTCAGACTTAATGTCGGCGTGCATGACGTATTGGGAGAGCAATGAATGACGACTTGAATTCTTGAATTGACTTTTATTTTTATTTTATTTTAATTAATTTATAACTGTATAATTGTTTTATTATTACCTATTGACATTAATTATTGATTTATAAAATTATTGTTTTATGCTATTTTGTGACATGTAAGATATTAATTGGTCTTGTTTGTAATTTTTTATTAATGTAATTGGCTTTTAGCCGTTTTAGTAAATAAAAAAAATAATAATAATAAATAAATCTGACGTTCAAGCTACTGCCAAGGCGATGGCGATTGAAGTGCTAGTTTAAGCATTGACCCAACTTAAGACAAACCAAAGACACGCACAATAACAGTTGCTAACTCGCAGGGTCTATCCAGGATTTCTAGGGTCTATAAAGATCTGTGGTTAAAATTATGTCGGAGTAAAACTATTGTTTATGTACTATGGAAGAACTAGACGTGAGTTCTTATGGACTTTTAATTGGTTTCTCGCATAATCTTAAAATCTTTCCAAAATATTTTATAAAGAGGTAGTAGAAAAAAGTTTTATGCATTAGCGCGCTTGCAGTGTAATTAAAGTGTCCTGCATCGGTGAAACAAAGGTCTATTGGTATAGGTTATATTCATTAATCTGCAATCCCAACAATTTTCAGAGTTTACATCGAAGAAGAGTTAAAAGCAAACGCGTTATCCACAAAACCAATTTACAAAGCCCACAGCATGATTAAAAGTTTCCACAATAAAATCCCCTTTATCCCATCAACGTTGCGTATTAAATTTCCCGTCATAAAGTTTCGAACTACCCTCCCCAGAGACATAGTAAAAATTCAATATTGAAATCCATACTTCAAAACTTCAAAATTGAAAAAAAGAATAACCCGAACTAATTTGAGCGCGAGCGATAAAAGTTGGCACCCACCCCAAGCGCGAGAAAGGACGCTAACTTTTCTAAGGTGATTTATTTTTCCGAAGAAATACTTTTCCACCGTTCATTCGAGACGTTTCATTGATATTGAGTTTTGTTCTAACTTCTACGTAAGTACTTTGAAATGTTTTGAAGCTTCGGATCGGTTCTCTGTCCTTAATAAGCTTAGATACTTCTTTTTCACTCCCACCTATTATACGTTTAAAGGAATCGTCGGAAAGTTCCGTCAAATCGAGAATTCTTATTTGGAAAGTTGCTCGGTTTGTTGCGCTCTAATTTAGTAAAGAAAATGTCGCCGTTTCAATATTTCGTAAAGGTCCCGTCTTTTCCGTTTTAATTTGCGCGACTTTCGACCATAATAAATACTAAAACGTTTTTAATTAAAACTTGAGTGTTTTTCATGGTGACAAGGGCTCCCTTAGCTTTATTCCATCGTATTTCTTATAGGCTCGGAAACTCGTTGATAATTTTGGTTTTTGTTATTAAGTTACCTCTCACCTTTGGTTCAGACTTTCTGAAAATTTAGACCTACAAAAAATGTTTACTTTAACTTAGAAAAGAGCTTTTTGTATCGCGATGTGAATCATCCAAGTATTTATTTTTGATTGGTCGTATGGTGGACAGGGTAGGCTTTCTGACCACAGCTCACCTCAATTCGCACCGCTATATTTTTTTTGTAATACTGACGCATAGAAAAATGGTTCCTCATACATAATATTTAGATAAAACTATAGGGTTATAAGGTAGGGCAGGACATATGACAAGAGACCAAAAAGATAAATGGACCAAAATCATAACAGAATGGTATCCCAGAGATAGCATAAGAAGTCGAGTCAGACAAAATAAAAGATGGGAGGACGATATTAAAAAAGTTGCAGGTCCAACATGGAGTCAAATAGCGAAGGATAGAGAAATATGGAAGTATTTGGAGGAGGCCTTTGTCGTAAGACAAGCTGTAACAGTGGAAATACTGGTTGCCGATAAATATAGATAAATTTATAATTAAAAAATTAGGTATTAATAGTAAGGATACCATTACTTGTAAATACTTACAGCAATAAAGGCTTATTATTATAGAGTTAATAATAATTTATAAGGGTCACGAACCCTCCTGTCACTCCTGAGTGGGCACTCACCATAGACATCAATGCACCCAATCTGAAACTTCATACTCGGCTGCGTGTTGATCTGGCACATATAGCAGCCCCTGTCCTCAGCTCGCAGCGGCCTGATCCTGAGCTGCCAGGTACCTGGCGAGTCCAGGGCCACGGAGTACCGAGGACTGAGCACCACTCGCTCGTGGAGTGACAATACTGTCTGGTCTTCTGCTTTCAACCAACCCACCTGTAGAAATTAGATATATAAGTTTAGATATATATTTAGACACTAAAACCATCATAGTTATAAGCTTATCAGAGGTCCCAGTGTTGGTGAATGCCATGTCTTTGCAATTTTGAGGTTCTTGGACATACCGGTTTCCTCACGATGTTTTTCTACACCGTTATTCAGCGATGGCATCGAAACTGCATAAAATTTGTCTTAAGTACATACTAATCATTTTATATTAATAGGTAATAGAGCTCTAGATGTTCTCATGGTTCTGTGTTAATAACTATAGTTATTGAGATCTTGTGCAATGTAGGATATAGATTATTAAAAATAAATTTAAATTAAACTAAAACCACTAGTCTAAAAACCCCATGGTTGAAGTAAAAGTTGCTGTGCTGACAGCATTGCTACGTTGAATAACATTGCTTTATTTGGAGGCTTATTATGGATATCCGTTCGCGATTTGGATTGTGATTCCGATCGCGTGCCATCCCGTTCCATTTACTTACTCGTACCACGCGCGTTAACGAGATGACACCCAATCGCCATCACAATACAAATAGTTTTGCTGCTATATTTTCTTGAACATTCGGTCTTTGACTGGCCTAGATATCGCTGGAAAGATGCCCTAGAGTCCGACCCGCGCGAGCTCCAAGTCGACTACGCGAGATGTGGACTGATAGCGTTCTCTTGTGTTGGAAGTCCAGACCCACTTTGGGCCGCCATACCAGAAAAGTATTTGTAACTGTGAGAGAATGCAGTTATGCTTAGAAATAATATTTACCAGAAAAAAACCTGTTTCAATCAGTCAACATAGTTTGATCAAATCTTTTCCGTCTGTTTTTAACTTGCTTATTTCTCCAGATTTTAGCTATTTAAATCTAGAATACTAGTTTTTGCTCATCATAGTTGCAACAGTGCAAAATTTACATTTCATAGTCGCGAGAGAGCGTCTTCTATTTAATTTGCTTTACTGGAGACTGGAGGCCGCAAGCTCTTTGAATTTTAAACAGCAAGGATTAACGACATAGGTTGGGTGATGATGGAGAAATTTGTTGCTGGAAGATTGGATGTTATTGAAAAATGCATTTTTATTTCATCATTGAAACTCAACACAAAGTTTTATTCCATTGATAATAACCAAGTACTAGCTGGAACCTTTAGATTTGGTAGTCTGGCGTGCTATGAAGCTGATTGGTAACAGCAAGAACGAATCCTTGGTAACAGCAAACTAGTCGCCAAAAAAACTGTAAAGCCCTTGAACTTGTCTGTCTATTTTCTATTGAATACATTTCAACGAGTTTGCTCAAGAGCTTCATGACTTTATTCCACCCTCCCTTTCAAAGATTCAAAGTCAACGATTTGGGTCGTTATTTATGATACGTACTGCCCAATAATGGAACTCTGTGCCGTCCTATACTTATTTCCTGAGAAGTACAATCTAGGCACCTTCAAGGCTAGAGTGAATAGATTTCTTCTAGATTAACGTGATCCATCCTCGGCCACCCCGTCACTTATTATCTGGCAAGTTGGTGGTCAAACGTAGAATCTAATCTAAATAAAAAATATATATGAAAAGCATTTGAGTTCCATCCGATTTACTTTGTGATATTCTGCTTTCATTGCGTTATTTTCATGTTTTAAACCAGGATAACTAAGCCGAAGAAGAAAGTACTTATGTACTTACTACATTACATGCACAGTTTTATTCTCGAATTTAGATGTAAACTAAGACACCAAATAGACCGATAAAAAATTTGCTACATTAAATGAATGTAATGAGGTATCTAGTAACCAAGATACTGGTGCTTACTTTGGCCAAAAACTAAGCATTGCCATTCAGCGTATCGATTCGTATAGTACTGCTAACATTTTGCTTACCTTTCGTTCTACCAAGGAGCACTTAGAGACTTTTTATAGTCGATTTCATAATTTATAATTATTGACGGGATAGTCAAAACAGATTTTTATAGTAGTATTTTCTATTTAAATTGAATTCAATTCAAATCGAATACCATTCGAATTGAATAACTTTTGAAGTTATAAAAGTTTTCACCACCTCCCAGTCTACGAACAGTAAAACTAAAGTGTAGTACAGCAACGAACGCAACAAACTGGCGCTCTTTAAGCGCTTGCATGTCGGCCCCAAAATTCTATTGTAAGGTTTTGTTTGCGAAATTATCTGTTGTACAATTTGCTGTTCTTATAAACAAAATTTTGTAGTTACTTCGAAAGCACAAGGGGCAAGCGAGCAAATTTACCAGTACGGAAGGCATACCTTTTCATTTGCCAAGATTTACAATGTATGTATTTACAATGTATAAGATTTATAATTATTCATGGCTGCACTTTGGCTTTTTAAGTATCAGCGCATGAGAAAAGCCTCTTTTTTATATAGTCCTCAAAAGTAGGCAAATCTACGCCAATCCTCCGGGTGTTATAGATGTCCATAGGTGGCGGTGACTACTTACCATCAGGTATCTCGTCGCTTCATCATCATCATCAGCCATAAGACGTCCACTGCTGAATATAGGCCTCCCTCTTTATCCACACTGAACGATATTCTGCTATCAGCACCCACTGTATGCCCGCGTCTCTCACAATGACATCAGTCCATCTAGTGGGAGAACTACCTACGCTTCGTCTTCCAGTTTGTGGTCTCCACTCGAGAACCTTTGTTCCCCATCGGTCATCAGTTCTTCGAGCGATGTGGCCTGCCCATTGACACTTCAACTTGCAAATTTTAATAGCAATGTCGATTTTTACCTATATTTAATATTGCGCGATAAGTCCCGATAAATATAAAAACAAATGTCGGTGACTCTGGTTCTTTGGCGAATATCTACGTTACGGATTTTATCGCGCAAAGAAACTCCGAGCATAGCTCTTTGTGTGACTCGGATTTTTTCCAAAAGACCAACAGTGAAGGACCACGTCTCAGTGCCATACAAAGACTTTAGTGTAGCTATACCTAGTCTGTGGTACCATATGTCATCACTGGCAACACACACTAGTCAAAGACCCTTGTCTTTTTTAGGCTCGCTTGTTTTACTATTATTTAAAAAGAAGAAGAAAGTACGTTCTTAAAATTAGCGTTGAACAGAGCAGATTGCGTTAGCTAAAGCATGCATACTGAATGAAGCCATCTCATTTACCGAAATAGATTCTTATCTTGGTCGCATGCACCTGTGTGAATCGAGGATAAGCGACCACTACACATGCTTTTTCTTGTTTTAGTATTAAAATAAGCTAGGAGCATGTAAGTTAACTTTGGACGGTATATTTATTCACGAAAACTCTTAATTAACTTAAAAGTGCGCTAAAAGATACCTTCCTACTGATAACTAACTACTACATTATTTATTACTTAAACAAATGACGTGCAGTTTCAATGCCGATGGCAAAGCAGTAAGAAAATAGTTATGACCAAGAACCTCTAAACTTTAAAGACAATATGACATTCACCAACATGTGGATTAAGACCCATCCACTCCATCTCTCTCTCTCTCTTTCTCTCTCTGAGAGAAGGCCTATGTCCCAGCAGTGGGAAAATGGTAGACTGATATTGACAAAAATGCGTGACGCATGAACAATTTGCATTTTTTTTACCACCAACTCGCCTGTCGGTAAGCGTCGATGTGGTCGAAGATGAAGCACATTATTATAAAATAATTTTTCATCCCCCCATCTCGGAAAGAGTATTTTTGTTATTCGATATCTAAGCCGTTTTTATCCGTAGAGGATAAAGTAAATTGAATTTAGATCATCGTGTGCACTAAGTTTGTGAATTCAAAACATCATTAATCTTATTTACTTCTACCTCCATAGTGCCTAATTTATCATACGACTTTTTTTAATTCGTTAAAAACTCAGACTCAGAACCTTCTTGGTGTATTTTTTTTAATTTGCTTTGCGTGTGCCATTTTCTTTTTTGCATTTGCATGAAAAGTTACGTGTTGCACATTTGTATAACAAATAACTATTGTAACACGAAGATAGCATTTCCGCAAAAGCTTTTCATGTCAACTTCAAGAATCACACACTACACATCTGTGGTAAATGTGCCCGTGTGTGAGACACAATTTCACAAAAAATAAAGCAACCGCTACTTATCTCGAGAGCCGTAAAACATTTCCGTCTCCGGGGACCCTCTGGTACAGAATAAACATCTTTTTCGTTTGTACAGTGACAATTACATAACGCGTGTAGTTGAGATAATTATGGTGAGGTTACTTTTGGTATTTTTTTTTAGGATCTGGGCTTTATGCCATTCGTATCAACTTCGACTAGCGTCGTGACTTACAAACGATATTGGAAACTTTTTTGTGCCTTGTTATTTTATTAATGTTTTAGTCGCTAATTATTCAAGCGCATGAAAATTTATCATGTAAATATTCGTAAATACATTTTTGTAGAATAAAGAAAAAAACGTTGAATACATACAGCCCCGTTAGCTTAGTTGGTAGTGAACCTGCTTTCTGCGCTTGGGGGCGTGGGTTCGATTCCCAACTAGGACAAACATTTGTGTGATGAACATTTGTGTTTGTTCTATGTCTGGGTGTTAATATCTATTTAAGTATGTATTTAAAAATATGAATGTATGTATATCAGTCTCTGGCAGCCATATTACAAGCTTTGCTTAGTTTGGGGTCAGATGACCATGTGTGCAATAATGTCCCAGATATTTATATCAATAAATTTGGTTTCAAGTAACAGATTTTAAAATCACACGAATGCAGCAAACAAAAGCTAATAAAATATAAAATTGCATTCTATAATAATAAGTTAGTAATATAATAAAAATATAAACATGTTTTTTATTTGGTAGCATTGAAACGAGCGAAAATAAATTCAAATTTATAGGTGTCAAAAATACTGAATATGACTTACTGAAATACTAGGTAGGCAAAAGACTGGGCGAACATAAATATAAAAAATGGCTCACATTATATTTAACATTTTGCATATAGTCTGAGTAACCGGCCTAACCTTACGGGAGTATTCCCGTGTAATATAAATAAAATTTTGCATATATTTTATTTTATCATAGATATTCTTCAGAGTCTTCATGAGGATTAAATCTTTACAAAACTGTATTTAATAATTATTTTGTACTATATGAACAATGTACTTGAACTTGAGAACCAATTTAATATCTGAATACGCTCAAAGAATCTTTATTCAAGAAGATCTGGAATAAAGAATTAAAATACTTAAATCTTACATGTAAAGCATCATTCCGGAGTATACCTCATTTAATTTTATTGAAGTGAAAACTTCTTTGGGCGCGTTGAGCACTTTTTGAGTATACAAAAATCATGGAACTCGCGTACCGTGTATTTTAAACAGCGCCATCTCTTGTGGAATAGGTGAATTACTACTTAAGTTTTCACTTCTAACGTGCAATCCTATGACAGACTTTTTTTTAACGTTTTCTTTCTTCACGTTACTCAAAGTATGGTTACCCCACAAAGGGGCAAGAACAAATATTCTCTCAGTAATCAGCGGCGTGTTCCTTTGTTTAGTGAAAAATGAATCTTGGTATAACATCATTATTGCGCTCGTTTGCTCTCGAAATACGACTCTATTACGAAACCATTTATTAACATTACCAAGACATTATCATGGTTGCTACAGATTTTTTCTTGTCATCTTGAGCCTATTAAGGGTATTCTGTATGTTTTATTTTCTTTGTGAAAGATCTGTTTGTATGGAAATATAATTATATATTTTCTTTGAATTTTAAGTACACTCATTCATGAATAATAATTATGCAGTATTTTGAAGAAATATTGTGCAATAATCAGAGAGACTTAAAAAATTGTTGTTGCTGACGAGATCTTTCGAGATGGCAACGGGACACGAAACGGGATACTATGACCTTGATTGGGATGTCAATATCCTTGACCCTCGAGGTCATAGGCATGGTGAGGATAAGTCAGGTCAACTCTCGATGAGCTAGAGGTGAAAATCTGCAAGAGCTTCTGGCGAGCTTACTCGGTGCCCGACTTGAGTTGGTTATATAGATTCGGACTGAGTGACAGATCCGACACAGAGAACTTCAGCTCCTGGGTTTTAACCTAGAATTTCAACCCCTAGCTCAGCAAGAGTTGACCTGAGACCAAAATGCCTCTAAAAAAGGTTACTCCTCGCCATGTGGATCAAACCGTGACATAAAAAGGAGGGTTAACAGTAAAAAATGTTTTGTCCAAAACAAAATTTAAGTCCTATTTTCTCAGTGCCCCTTTTCGTATGTATAGTCTAACCCATCAGATGTTTGCTAGAGGCGTTGCATTGCATAAATTCGCGCTATTTTTGGGTTTTTAGGGGGGGGGGGGGGGCATCAACTATTACACTCTCGTTTTTCATCCTTTTAGCTGGCTTCCTTTAGTGCTCAAATACATTTTATTCCCATACCTATCAAAAACCGATAACAATAACAGTCCCAAACAAATAGCCAACATTTTACGAGATCTAATTTCAAATACATCCACCGCTAACCTTCATAAATTCCGGGGTAAGTTCAACACGGAGCCAAGAAGAATTTGAATCACGCACCACCTCCAAATTGATTTGGTGCTCGCTAAACAACGGCATTTAAACCCTTGGTCACGTACTGTTTTATTGTGAGCCAAAAGTTACAATGGCCCCGGCGAATAGTAATCTTCTAGGGGTAATGTTATGTAATACCCGAAAATTGCGAGGGAATCGTATTCGGGCTTGCTCGGGGTAGCTGGATTTAGGAGGTGAAGCGGCGTTTAGTTATGGAGGTGACGTTATTGTCACGGATGAGGCTATCGCCCCCATGTTGATCTATGACGCTTCTTGCAAATCATAATCAAATCGTACCGTATCTCATGGACTCTCACAGTTAGGTTACATCAACAACTTAACTAATTTAACTTATTGGCTAGACGTTACAACGTTCTGACCATATTGCAATGTCGTGCCGTGGTCACGAGCTGACATGGTCGAAATGCCGAGCGAAGGGTATTTTACTTAAACAAGAGTAAGAGCACTTAATAAATAATAATAAAAATACATAAGTGTAGGATAATAATACAATGAGGAGACATGTTTTTTCACGTTATGGTGAGAACTCCGCATTAATTTCTTCATAGTGGCAAAATGTAATCAAACCTATTTGCAATATACTATTGCAAAAGGTTTGTTACATTACAATACAATAATCATGTACAATACAATAAGATTATGCAATACAATAATACAATAATAATGAAATAAAAACCGACTTCAAAATTAGAAAATACACAATTCGGTTTCTCGGATGACATTTTTTCAGTTATTTTGATTTTAAAACCATATTAATGATCCGATTTTGATGAAATTTATATGTGACAGAGTTCTGAGGTTAAATTAAGAATAACATACAACCGAACTGACAAGCCTCTCCTTTTTTGAAGTTGGTTAAAAAAGGACACAAATTGATATTTTAGGCAAAACTTAAGACCATATTCTTTGTAGTCTGTTCTTTAAATATGGACACTAAACAAAATTTCTGAGAAAGGAAACTAATTAACCTTCTAGATAAAGACATTATTGTATAGATTCTAAATCTAAATAAATCGATTATCTATATAGACTGTTATAAGCCTTATAGCCCTAGGGTTCATTGTATCAAGAGAAAGAAAATCAAACAGAATCATGGTAATTAAATCTGATTTTAATAACCTTCAGAATCTTTACCAAAGCTTTTGTTTCCTTTAGAAATTAAGCCCAGCAAAGTCTCCTGAGCCCTCTTCAAAGATTATGCAAACTAGGAAACGCCTAAAATTACTTCTCTTACTTGACATTAATGTTTTTAATTATATCGGGTTTTAATAAAGAAGGCCCTATGCAAACGAATAAAATTAACCCTAAGGGTGTGATCACGCTGCATGTATGCGCGACATGACGCCACATGACACACACAGTGGGCGAAGTACCTACGAATTTATGCTACGTAAAATACGTATCGAATTCCATACAAATTTCAATTCCGAAATACAAAATTGGTTAGTAATTTGATACGTAGCAAATATTACTTCACCCACAGTTCGTTGTGCGGTCAGAGTTTTGTAACACTCTGACTCTGTAGATCCAATATTTTACATAAAGAATACAACCTGCAGATGGCCATCAAAGATTGGAACGTGGCAGGCCTGGACGGTATTTTTCGCTGGGGTAAAGCCACAGCTTCACTCCATTTGGAATACCCTGTGTGGTTAAAATTTTTGACATATTACATTTGACTTCAGCCAATCAGCGTCTCAACATATGTATACCCAGCCTATCTTTGACCGTATCGTAAGTCAGCAAAAACTGATCTGGGATTAATGTGCAAACACTACTGTGTTCCGGATTGAAGGGCAATGCTTCCAGCGAAATTACAGGGCACACAGAGATTTGGCATCTTATATCTCGGGATGACGAGCGCAGTGCATTGCTATCCAGGGTTTGAACTGTTGAAGTTCAAAATTCTGAGTGGCGTTGAGCTGTTATGGGCAAGGGTGAAGAGCCATCAGGCGAGCGACTTCGCTCGTCTCGTCACCCGGTATCATAAAAAAAGCCTATCTTGCTACATACAGCCAAACGAAATGCGTAACAATTTCCCAAAATTAACATGTAATTTACTTCACTGTTTAATATTTATTCTTATGCAGTTACGCCCTAAAATGGCGACCTTAATAACCAGCTGTTTGTATGAGATGATAATCATATTTCCTTTCCCATATTAAGGGTTATCACCCCATAAAGATATATACGGCTATGAGCAGCAAAATGTTTTATTAGATAATATTTACGTTTCATTAAATGGATTTACTTAGCGGTTATGAGGCGATAAAAGGAATTAATTAGGCGAACTAAATGAAATATTGTGTAGCTTCCTTTATTTTTTGCTTATAATAGCAGAGTTATTTTTGGGGCGTATTGACCCAAACTATGTAGTCGAGGGGTATATATGGAAAAATTTACAATTTTTGTTTAAAGCTTGGTTCAAAAGAAGATTTATTAAAGATTTTATCATGATACTTATAATACTTACCTACTCTAAACTGCTTTACTTATAATTAAATATACTAGGGAATGCATTTACATTGTATTTATTCTTGTTTATAGTGATAATATATATATAAATATATTTATGCAATGAGAATACTTATTTTAAGTTTTAAGTTTTATTTTAAGTTAATATTAATGAATATCAATAAACGTTTTTATTATTATATATTTCATTTCACGGGTCTATTCCGGACATTTGGTGGGCATTGGTGGAGCCGAAACCAACACCAAGAGGCCCTTTTGAATATAAAAAATACAATTATGGAATATGTATAAAAAGGAATATGAAACTATTGTACAGTATAGGATTAAAAAAGTCTGGGCTATTGAGGTGAACAACTTGTGGATGGAAAAACAGATCTATAGAATGAGAAACGGCACCTGCCTTATCCTGTCTCATCTCAAAATATTATTATATATTATTATAATATATATATAAAAAAATACTTATACTCATTCATTATATTAGTTTTTTTATTGAGCACCCATAATTTACCTACCTTTAATTTCCTATTTAATAACATTGACTAAATAGTATGCTAACTAGAGGCTAATAAAATTTTGTGTTTAAATAAACCGTATCAGTTTCCTGCGATACAGGCCTAGCCTAGTGCACGAATCGCAGTAATAAACATTAAGATTTCAAAGCTTTCATAGACATAAACCAGTTTCCTAGTTGATATAAAACTTATGTACCTACTAAGCCTATGTTTATGCAAATAAAAATATTTTTCATTTAATTTTTCATTTTTATTAAAATTGTATCATAATATATATTAATGCAGGCCGAATAGTTAATCAGTTGTTTGTCTTTTTCAAACCAGTTCCAGTTTTTAAACATTGAAAAAGAAATAACACGGATTAAATATTCTAAGACCTATATCAGAATCAGAACAGTTGGGTGCGGCGGAAGCGCGTTGGGACAATGTTAAACCATGGGCAAACTGAAAAGAGTAGGTTTTTCTACGGCTGCTTGTATACCGCCGCCTTGACCATGAGGCTCAGATTTTTTGTATAGACCGGGAAACAGGCAACTGGTTAGGACGGTGTTGGATTTTCGGCTTTGTAAGATATGGGAGTGAGCCTTTTGATATCGGTATATGCGGTTGTGGATTTCCGACACAGGATTGATAATTATGAAAAAGCTCTTCATAACATACCCATAAAAACAAGCGGTAGAAGATGCAGAGGGAATCCACATCTCTACGGCGGCTAAGTAGCTTAGTGAGCTTGGGGTTGTAAACGTAGGGTTCATTCGTTCTATTATGTTCTTTTTAACTAGGGTGTTTTGTAACATGAAAAACTACAATTTTCTTAATAGGTACTAATCCAAACGTTCGTGGTATAGAAAAAAAAAACAATCTAATAATAGTACTTCCCTGGTGGCTCAGTTGGTAATGAACCTACATTCTGCCCTTGGGGGCGTGCGTTCGATTCTCATCTAGGGCAAAAGTTCATGTGATGAACATTTGTGTTTGATCTATGTCTGGATGTTGGAAAGTTATACCCGTTTCAAAGGCTATTCAAACAGATTTTGCAGTTTAATTTAAAAAAAATATGTAAATGTTAAATTAAATTATTTGTTAATTAGGTTTAAAGACATTTATTCTCACACTAGCTAATGCCCGCGACTTCGTACGCGTAGCGCAAAGTAATTAGTGGGTGGACGATTAGACTGACATATCCAAATATAAATGTTAACACTAACGAACACGAACGGAACTTTAAATAGGCACAAATCCATCGGATTATTTATACTGAATATTTTATAGATAATACCTACACATATGACATGATTGTAGATTTATTGCTCTCCATTTTAATGCGGATTGTCATACTATCGTCATACTATGATTTTAGTCTAGTTTTAATCTGACTCGATACAGGTATCCCGACATGTCCATAGTTTCAAATATATTTCAAGCAAATAATATATTACTTTCACTGGTTAAATACGTTGGAAGTGTGGAGCCATGGAGCCAATAAGGAAAAAAAAATTGGTATAAGTCAAGCGAAATGTCATGCATGACAAACGTTATTATTGAATTATTAGTAAATAGTAAGTAGGAAGCATGGAGCGGTATCTATAATTAATCGCTGTTATTTAACATTACTCCGCGTAAAGACTGCCAATCAATGATGTCTAAATAATTTTTGCCCGCCTTCTGCGCCTCGACCCTTCCAACAACTAAACCGCTTTCGTTCACCACCATAACATCCAAAATAGCTGCTAATCATAGATCAGTAACAGATTAGATGCCGCGAGTTCACCTACTTTGCGTGTCTGTTATTGGTGTTAAGTTTGATCCTGGCAAAAAAATGTATTCATTTTAATCTCCGTCGACTTGGTATATTAGCACGTCAGAAGTCAATACAAAAATAAACGTACTTTAAATTACGCCATAATAAACTGTAAAACCTCTTCAAAAGCAGTTGGCTGTCCTGAAAATAACAAACACAAAAAAAACTATTTGGTGCAGTCTATCGGAAGTTATGCGGGTACATACATTTCGGCTATTCGTTTTTATTTCATCATCATCATCAGCCAGAAGACGTCCACTGCTGAACATAGGCCTCCCCCTTTAACCTCCACACTGAACGACATCCTGCCATCTGCATCCACTGGATGCCCGCGACTCTCACAATGTCGTCGGTCCATCTAGTGGGAGGCCTACCTACGCTGCGTCTTCCGGTTCGCGGTCTCCACTCAAGAACCTTACCTACTTCCCCATCGGTTAACAGTTCTTCGAGCGATGTGGCCTGCCCATTGCCACTTCAACTTGCAGATTTTAATAGCTATGTCGGTGACTCTGGTTCTTTGGCGAATATCTATATTTTTATTTACATATAGATTATATGGCAACAGCCGCTTCAGTCTTCCTACCTACCATGTCTGCGAGTAGAAGTCTGTCATTACGACAACATTACTATAAAATAAGCTAGATGGCGTTATAAATAATTATTAAAAAAAAAATTTTTACTATTTATTATCATAAATTAATATAGCCTATGTTTCAATCAGGTATTTTATAAGCATATTCATGGAAACTGCTTTGAAATCCTTCTAGTAGTTTAAAAGATGTGCGCGGACAAACAAACAAACTGACAGCCGTCAGATTAGTAGTTCCATAGTTTGAAAATAGATTGCGTACTAAAACGATGTTTTGCGAAAAAATTGTAAATTTGCTTAAACTTTACGAATAATATTATTAAAAACGTAATAAGGTATTCAATAATTCCTAAAATAATGAGTGTAAATGGATCGTAGTTTCACAAATATGAAAAGTGCGTCTATTATAGGTAAATACGACACTTTACCTGAATCACGCAAACGGGATTTTTTTTGCAAGTTAAACCGATATCTGGTATTGCTTCTACTTAGTTAGAAGTCATGTGTGAAGGTATTTGATCTACACATTTATAATATGGTAGGGATAAGATATTAAATCACTTCCGTGAGAACACTGCTAACAATACATTTATAAGTACAGTTCGTCGTCGCAAGATTAAGCTTAATAAACATCACAACAAAACATATTAGAATAAAATAATATAATATGCAACACATATCCATCTAATTTCCCACCCAACACATTTTACTAGCATTTTTACGTTGTGAGAACATACGGCAAGTCGCTTTTTAAATGTGTTGAAGGACACATCTAAAAAGTTTACATTATTAATTTCTGAGGGTATTTTGTTATAAAGGCACGCTCCTTCAAAAGTAATCATAGTTTTGCCGTAGTTGGTTCGGATCTTCGGCAGAACAATGAAGCTACCGCGGCGAGTGCAGGGATAAGAAACATTTTGTTTCCGTTTCGCAAACAGCAAGTTTGTGTGGACGTTTTTATTCATTGTTTTTCGTATAAACATACAACTGTTATAGATGTATAGTTGTTTTATAATTATAATTATATCTACTAATTAATTCTAATTCAAAATAAATAAATAAAAACTAGCCTAATCAAACAGCCCGCCCCGGACCGTGCCTGGTGCAAAAGTGCCTATAACGCTGGCAGCATTCCCACGCTGAATTGCAATGGCCAATCTTTGCACCAGGAAACCACGTTGTTTTATTGATATTAATTTGGTTTCTTTATAGTTTTTTTTTTGTTTGTGTCAGGTTATGGTAGTTAAATAAAATTTTGATGATTTTATATTGTAATATTTGCAGTTCAGCTATTCTTGTTTTCACCGCACTTCCCCAGACTTCTACAAGGTATAGCAGGTGCGGCTTCACAAGTGCATTATAAATTGTAAGACGTAGCTTACGTGGAATGCATCGCACAATGTTACGAAGGGATCCGCGATATATATGTTGCATGCCGCGATAATTGATAGATTGCACAGACATATAATACCAAGCAGAACCAACAAGCCACAAAAATATTGATGCAAAATACACTACATATACATTACACGCAAACATTTGCAAAACGCGGGCCGGACTCAAGGACATTCTTTTATAATAGTGCTAACAGATACTATTAGATTGTATCTGAAATGTAACGTCACAAAATTTACGACCCCTCCCTACCCCTTGTCAGTCACACTTCGTCGACCCCTCCTCCCCTCCTCTTTATGTGATGGAATTTATGGATGTTCCCATTGGGTATTAATATTCAAACACACCAGACCAAGTCAAATCATTTATTTTTGTATAAAACAATTTACCAGATGTGTCATGTGGTTGCAGGATCTGAATTTGATGGAAATGAGATATTCTGCAGCTCCCGCAGAACATTTTTGCCAGTAACACCCTTCGACCAAAATAAAATGAATGGACGGGCCCAGTAGAAGAGCATTTTTGTACATTACAAAATGAGCGCCAGCTCTCATTTCGTTTCAGTCGGTCTCTAGCCGTAGGAAGTGAAACACGAGTCTATTGTTACGCGATAACGAAACATCTGACAAAATTATGAATTCGTATGCTTTACCGAAGTGTAAATACACAAATAAAACCGATATCTATTTTTTGTAACAAATATACTGTACATTTTTATAATTAGGTGTTGAAGTATATGTCCGACGGTTTTGACTCGTTTTTACTGATCAAGTTCAATGGTTAGGGCCCGTCCATTCTTTTATTTTGGTCGAAGGTAACACCTCTTTTTGTGGCTTTCTTTTCACTTGGTATGTTATCGCTCTGAAAATTATTACATGCAAGTTATCATAATGTAGTTAGTACAACTTGAGATTCATGATAGTGATAGCGACTGTTCATTGAAAACTGTTGTTCCAATAAGCATTACACCTCGTACTCTCTAAGGATTGTACGGAAACCAGTCCGGTCGAACAAATGTGCCTCTAAATGCTTTGAGCACAACAAATTTGTCGCACTGGGCTGCCAATTTTCTAGATTAAAATTCTTCAACCATGCGTTTCTCAACTCTTCATCCTTGGGAAAATCTAAAATGTAATAAAAATGTTTGTTACTTGACATATGTCTAAATAACCCTTTAATTACACTATCTAGATCACTACGTATATATATGACATGATCCACAATAGGTAGGTAGGTACTTTATTTACATTACTTAAGAAAAGCAGCTAGTAATTAATGAAAAAGGTTCATGTCATCATAATCACATCAAGCTGAATCATCTATTTTAATTATACTTCTGAAATACGAATTCTGATTCTGAAATAAATTCCCTGGACAATGTCTAAATACCGTAAACGTAAAACAATGATCGATACAATGAATTTTTAAAGAAAATAACTTATACTATTTTAATTATACTACTGAAAGGAGTATTACATTCTCTTGGCTACTGAATACGTTCCCTGGACAATGTCTAAGTACCTCAAACGCCAAACAATGATCGAATCAATATTTTAAAAAAAAAAACTACTTATTAACTTTTATTACACCCACCAAACTTGTACATTTATGAAATTGAAAGAAACACAACCTTCCCAAGCCTTCAAATTGTAAAGTTTATGAAAAATAACAAGAAAAAATAGCAATTCAAAATAATCTCTATTATAACACACGAAACTTACGTGTGAAACGTTATACCGGGTGGCATCTTATGAGATGAATTAAAACACATGAGGACATTGCACTTCACCATAGTATTTTCGTATCTTTTAAACCAAATATGTAAAAATAACTTTTATTTTAGGTAATTTTTGCAAGCCGTGGTTTTCGCTGTCAGCCTTCTGTCAGTACATTGATGCTTACCAAAATGGTGACTTGGAACACCGTACCACATGCTCATTTTTTTCTATTATGTTGCAACGTTACGACAAAACGAGATACGAATATATGATTTTTGTGTAATCGAGAGAGATGCAAACATAACTGTTTTTGCGAATGTAGTTGTAAAAAACATGTTCAGTCTGTTCTGTATTAAATGTCTGTGATAGATTGCATGTTAGTATAAGTTTAAAATTTATTTTTAAAAGTTTTTAGTCGCTAATTACTCATCAAGCGCATGAAAATGTATCATGTATATATTCGTAAATACATTTGTAGAATAAAGAAAAAACATTGAAGACATACAGCCCCGTTAGCTTAGTTGGTAGTGAACCTGCTTTCTGCGCTTGGGGGCGTGGGTTCGATTCCCAACTAGGGCAAACATTTATGTGATGGACATTTGTGTTTGTTCTATGTCTGGGTTTTAATATCTAAGTATGAATTTAAAAATATATATAATTTTAACGTATATCAGTCTCTAGCAGCCATATTTACAAGCTTTGCTTAGTTTGCGGTCAGATGACCGTGTGTGCAAAAATGTCCCAGATATTTATTGATTTATTTAGTATTTTAAAAACTTTTTGCTTCAAATGATTTGTCATATAAATTTCTTCATTATTCTATCATATTCCCTTATGGGACACAGGCCTTCTCTCAGTGAGAGAAACAGAGAGAAAGATAGAGTGAGAAGATGGGCCGTAATCCACCATACTGACCCAGTACATGTTGGTGTCTTTGAACTTTTGAGGGTCTTGGACATACTGGTTTCCTCACGATGTTTTCCTTCACCGTTGTTGAAATTGGCATCGATACTGATAATATTCTTAAGCACTAAAGAAGGTATTAATGCAGGGCAGAGGATGGAACCGGGTGGCGTCAAATTGTAAGGCACACATGCAATCGCCCGGCCACCATCGCTCATAGAAACTATAAGATTAATATTTTGTTTTAAACAAAACCAACTCTTGAATGGTTTGATTTATTTTTAAAAAAGTATATTTTTTTGAAACAGCAAAAGATTATAATCCGTATCTCCCCTTCTTATTTCAATCTCAAGATATAAGACCGCACTCACCTATCAAATTAATGATGTCTGTCGGTTCTCAAGCGCCTAACAAAAGCAAGAGATGGGAGCTTCCATCATTCGGATGGATCAACAATAGCACCATAAATGTACCAAATAAATGTACTTAATAATGGTGCTATGATGAAAGGCGGAAAAATTGGTGAACATTGTAAATAATATACAGCCCCGTTGGCTCAGTTGGTAGTGTACCTGCTTTCTGCGGTTGGGGGCTTGGGTTCGATTCCCATCTAGGACAAACATTTGTGTGATGAACATATTTTGTGTTTGTTCTATGTCTGGGTGTTAATATCTATTTAAGTATGTATTTAAAAATATATATGTAGATATGTATATCAGTATCTGGCAGCCATATTACAAGCTTTGCTTAGTTTGGGGTCAGATGACCATGTGTGCAATAATGTCCCAGAAATATGTTGTTTTCAAGAGTAAATATTTATATAGTTGTCTGCTCAACGCAGAAATGTATGTATGTATATAATTCACGTTAGATTTTTGTGCTAATTGAATGTATCTAATTGGTATTTTATTGCATCATCATCATCAGCCAGAAGACGTCTACTGCTGAACATACTCGTATGCCTCCTCCTTTAACCTCCACACTGAACACTCTTTCCATCTGCATCCACTGGATGCCCGCGACTCTCATAATGACATCTGTTCATCTCATTGGAGGCCTACCTACGCTGCGTCTGCGTATGGGCAGACCACATCGCTCGAAAAATCTATTTTAACCGATGGGGAAGAAAGGTTCTTGAATGGAGACCACGAACCGGAAGACGCAGCGTATTTGGTTTGCGTATTGTTAAATTACGTTTTATTTGAATTAACATACCTAGATAATATTATATTTTATTTCACATTTAAACTTTTACATGTTATTTTACTTTATAAGTAAGTACATATTATATTATTTACTCTCGGGTCTAGTCCAGAAATATTCAAATATAGCATTGCACATATTATTATAAAATTCTTTTACTTTGAGCCAACCCCGATATTGCGAAAAAAATAGCTATTCCACAAACTTAGGGAATGCCTGTTTTTTTTTTTTCGAAATCAGGGTTGGTCCCAAAGAAATAGTTGCTACAATGATGAGTACAATTATATTCTTGAATCCGTCTCCTTCGTCTAGAGAAACATCCTGTATACCATTAAAATCACTCTTCACTGAGTGTTTACATAGAACAGCATCACGCTATCACTTTATAACGCACCTCCATCACTTTACAATATTGTGTCACAACACCGCTCGAGACCCATTTGACAAGCGCCATTAATTTGGGCTATAACCATGCCGCGGACGCTGTATACACAGTAGCTCAACTTAAGACTTACGATCTACTCGTTGCTGCAATCCTGTACTGTCAGTTTCGTAATATGATTCACATACTGACTTCTTTACAGACATGCTGTCTGAAGACACAATCAGTTGTGTTTTTTTTTATATTAGAAGCCCGGCAACTATATTTTTAGGTGATTGTATTTCGCAAATGATACACCTGAATTTAAAATTGTATACCAAACTTGACTTTCATTTAAAAATACATATTCGAAGGTGCATCACAGGTGCTAAAAAAATATTCATCTCCATTTTGCATGTTCCCATCTTGTTTATCTTGTATATCTTGTTTATGATAACATCGCTTACACAATGATTTTTTTGATATAAACAAGAGCAAACAAGCAAGTAGTCTACCTGACGGTAAGCTGAAACCGCAACCTATGAACACCTGCAACACTAGCGGTGTTAACGGTGCTTTGCCAGTCCGGAGAGGTAGTTATAAACACCCTTTGTAAAACTTTTCATATTAAAGCTCGGCGGAAAGAACTTTGGGGGAAGGATTCCAGACCTTGCAGGTCCGCGGAAAAGGGAGCAGAAAATCAGACGGTGTATGATTTCCAGCTTTGCAGATGTGGGGTGAGCTTTTTAACGGTGTCGGGATGTGCGGTATTGGAAGTCCGACGCAGGAATGAGATCAAAAAGGTCTGTAGAGCGTTCCCCGAAAAATAAGCCATAGAAAATACACAGGGAACCCACATCTCTTCGGAGGATAAGTGGGTCCAGGTTGTTAGAGCTTGGGATTGTCAACAATTCTAGTGGGTCACCACTGTAGGGAGTCAAGAGGCTGCCGAGACTATTACTGAACTTATGAATCTATCTCCAACTCCATCCATAAACGGAGACGGTGTCATGCGTCTTATTTAATTTTACCGTTTTTTTTTTTTTTTTTCTGGAGACTTTAAATAACTTGAACGCACCTACTCTCGTATAGTCTTTGGATTCGGGGAAAGAATATCATTAGTTGCTTTCGATGTTTGCCCACTTGTACATTTCAACTACTTTGCGTACTTTTCAACCTCCAGATAATTTAAGTAAAATTGTTATAAGTTTTTGCAAAAACAACGGGTGAAGTAGTGCTACTGTGTGTATAGCAATTGCGGTGCGGTGGGGCGTGATAGAGTGTGCTTTATGGGATGTTGGATGCTTGTGTCCTTTTGTTAGCATACATTATCAGCTGTGGCGATGTATTTTTAGTGTAAACAAAAATAGCGATTCAAAATAAACACTGTTTTAGTTTTTCGCGGTTATACACAACCATTTTATGACCCTCCCAGTAAATATAGTGTTTGCAACTGCGCCGAAATGTTTGAAACAGGTTGAACTTTTTTGAACTAAAATAATTTCTCGCTGAAGTTGTAATGTTTTGGGTGTCTTCAAATCACGAGTGAATCGGTTTCTGCTAGGCAAGTGTGCTCCATCGTAGATCGCAACATTGCTTAACATCTGGTGAGTTGACGGTCAAGCTCAAACCTATTAAATAAATCATCTGTGAAAATTTCAACTGTCTTACTATCACGGTTCATGAGATACAGCCTAGTGACAGACGAATAGACGGACAGACGGACAGACGGACAGACGGACAGACGGACAGACGGACAGACGGACAGACGGACAGACGGACAGACGGACAGAAGGACAGACGGACAGACGGACAGACGGACAGACGGACAGAAGGACAGACGGACAGACGGACAGACGGACAGACGGACAGACGGACAGAAGGACAGAAGGACAGAAGGACAGACGGACAGACGGACAGACGGATAGACTGACAGACGGACAGCGGAGCCTTAGTAATAGGGTCCCGTTTTACCCTTGGGGTACGGAACCCTAAAAAAACATGAATTTAAAATAATTTACCAAAAATTTATAACTAAAATTATTGGTATTAAGATTAAAAACTTTCAAATTGCTTTTTCACAATGTTGAATATTTTATCAGCTTCTTTTTAAATTTTCAGGCGTTTAAATCGAAACCAAAGTTTCTTCTAAATCAATTTTCAAAGTCCGAGTTTTCAAAATCTAAAACGTAGCCTTTGATTTGCTAAGTTTCAGATTGTAGTCAAATAGTTAACACTTGTTGAATAGGCTTTAATTAAATCACAAGTATTATTTACAACCAATAAATGGCAGTTCTAGGTAAAGTGGAAACAGTATGGGTTATATTTTGTAAATAACATCCCTTTTTTTTGTTCCCTTTTTTTTTTTTTGTGTCTTTATTATCTAAAAAAAGTACTATCTAACACTCCAAAAACAGACTGCTATTGTTTATTGTACCTACTGTATTTGTTATTCATAAATTTGCAAACTTAACCTTACCTAATACAACCAATAAATGGCAGTTCTAGGTAAAGTGGAAACAGTATGGGTTATATTTTGTAAATAACATCCCTTTTTTTTTGTTCCCTTTTTTTTCTTTTTGTATCTTTATTATCTAAACAAAGTACAATCTAACACTCCAAAAACAGACTGCAATTGTTTATTGTACCTACTGTATTTGTTATTCATAAATTTGCAAACTTAACCTTACCTAAGTTATCTCTACATAGTATAAAATAAAGTCGCTTTCCGCGTCTGTCTGCATATCCGCACCGCTAACTCCTAAACCACACAACGGATTTTGATGCGGTTTTCACCATCAGTTAGATATTTTTTCACGGTAGGTATACGAGTATGTATAATAAAACTTATACCCGTGCGTAGCCGGGGCGGGTTGCTAGTTATAGGATAAAGGAATTATAATGACGGACTATGACAAAATTAGCGTAACGTTTGTATGATATTTTTTCGCGAATTCTGAGTTGCTACCAAAATAATTTAAGTATAATGATGGGTACAATGGACCTCTTTCAGCTTAGTGTACCTTTTCCGCGTAATCCAATATAACAGTATTCACGTATGACGCATTTGTGCATAGTCATCAACATCATCATTTCAGCCATAAGACGTTCACTGCTGGACATAGGCCTCCCCCATCGATTTCCAAAAGGGCCGGTTGGAAGCGGCCTGCATCCAGCGATTTCCTGCGGTCTCTTTTAGGTCGTCTGTCCATCTTGTGGGTAGACGTCCTACGCTGCGCTTAGCGGTCTGTGGTCTCCATTCGAGAACCTTTCGGCCCCATCGGCCATCTGTTTGTGCATAGTGAGGGTTATTAAATAAAATAAATAGTGTTACTGCTTATACGCTCCAGCCATTCAACAAAAATTAATTTTGAGTATCCATTAATTTACAACAAACAAAAGAAGCAATTTCAACCGAAAATTTGTTTCTCAACAACGTAGTTATTAATTTATACTAATAAATAATAAAAGGGTTATTTTCAGTAGCAATTAATAACATCATTTTGATGTTGAGAGGTTAAAATTAATGATGACGAACAAAAGCTATGAACAATGTTAGGCTGAGTGTCTGATAAGACGCACTCGGTCGGAAACAATATTGTGGATGAAAAGTGGTAATGAACAGAGAACTTTTGAATGCTGATGAGTTAGCAAATGATTTTAAAAGTTAGGCCAACCTTGAGCCTTGACCTTCTGGAGTGATCGAAGCTACTGTATCTTCAAACTTAAAATCTAATTCTGAATCTATCTCGTCATTACCAACCAACGCAAAAAGTTATAGTATAAGTTTAACGTGTCTGTGAGTTAGTCTGTAGCATCGTAGCTGCCAAACGGCTGAACCAATTTTGATTTCGTTATTTTGTTTGTAAGGTGATTTAAAATCTAGCCTCGTAAACGAATGATCGTAACTAATTTTGAGACTGCTTTTTTGCCACCAACGGCATTAAAAAAAGACTGTGTGTCTTTTAAATTGGACGCCAGTAAACAGATATTTACATAGGATATTTTTTATCCCGAAAAAAATCTAAACGTGGGGAGAAACCGTGGGGTGGCAGCTACTTATTTATAAATCATCAGTCTGATATTTGACAGCATCATTAATAGTTTCGGGTAATCACGAATCCTTCAAACACTATTGACCATACTGAACGTACCTACTTTATTAATAACCCGAAAATCTAAGCATTTCAATATTACAAAAGGCCCAGAAGACCGAAGGCTTGTTATATTTGCCCCCTCAGCAAACATTAACTGTAGAATGAAATTCTCATTTCATCATGAAAGCGTACATTAGCAGGAAATGGAGGTGATAATAATGTTATATTAAGATTAGTTTTGCACTGAGCATAAAGAGACAATGTTTCGAATAATTGTCTCTTTGTTTTCTGTATTGTGGGATTATGCCATTTACTCGATATTTAATCACACTTTCTACTCACGCACATATGAGTGTAGAAAGCCCGCTTAACAAGAAAAGTAATACAGTTCCCATTTTCCTTCTTTCATTCCTCATTTAAGAGCGTAGTTCTTTTCAGTGGAGTCAATTCCAGGCTCAACGGTCTTCTGCTATCGATTTCACCTCCCTGTACGACATGACATAGCCTTCTTATTTATTTGCTCTGAAAATGGCCTACTTGGTTTTTTGGCCCTCTATTTTCGTTTAACTTGACTTCTAATGCGTTTTTTGATGGTTTTACAAGGTGGCCAAATAAACTATAGCTAAATGTATTACTGATACTGAAAAAATAATTTGAATTGGTTGATAAATCTCTGAGATATGAACGTTTGAAATGATTGGTGAGGATCTTAGAGTAGATGCTTTGTCCCTTTCTCGCAAATCGTGTGTTAGTATAGCATTTGTATAGCGCGCGCACGGCTTGACGTCATCACGTCCTACAGTGCGCTCTCTGTCTAGCATGAAATTAAAATACTTGTAACAATTTTTTTTGTTCTAATTAAGATCATTTTTTTTTTAAAGATTTTTATAAATTTGGACACATGCCTATTATGATCATTAGATGAGCAGGTAATAAACAAAACAGAGAAACGTCATCTCGTAACGAAGTAAATAATTAATTAGATTTCGCGAATAAATTTGAAACTTTTCAAGACTCGTCATCACTCCCGTTACCGTATAATTAATTATTGACTGCCCCGTTAGCTCAGTTGGTAGTGTACCTGCCTTCTGCGCTTGGGGGCGTGGGTTCGATTCCCACCTAGAACAAACATTTGTGTGATGAACATTTGTGTTTGTTATATGTCTGGGTGTTAATATCTATTTAAGTGTGTATTTAAAAATATATATGTATGTATATCAGTCTCTGGCAGCCATATTACAAGCTTTGCTTAGTTTGGGGTCAGATGACCATGTGTGCAATAATGCTCCAGATATTTATTTAAAATACTTTTATTTTGTATAACGATGGAAAAATAAATGTGTTAAAACTTATTTATACACATATACTGATTCTTAAATTGAAACTTTAACTTGCTACTTAGCACCACAGAAAATCTTAACCCTGCTTTTTAGCAGTTTTGGTTATAAAGGTTAAAAGAAAGGTTATTTATTCAATCCCTAATTTAAATTTAAGCTCTCTGAGAAATAAAATTTCCAACTCAACTTAATCTTGATTTTGTTGTATAGTCTTCGAGATAAAATACCTATAGAATCGCAATCGTGTCAAAAAAAATCCGGACCAAAATTCGGCGCACGCTACGCACTGCCTACGCCGACTTTCTGGTTAGTTTTTAGGTAACCGCGATCAGACTACAACGCCGTACGATGCCAGTGCTACGATGCCCTAGCGGACAAGCAGCGTTGAACACTATGCTAGCGACATAATATCTAAATTGGAGTAAATGTGGCATCGTAAACTACATAATTGATGTCTAGGTATGTATAACGACGCTCGGACGTTTTTTGACTGTTTTCATTTAGATATTGTGACTCTATAGGATAGGTATTGTATCTCAATGTAGAATAGAAAAATTCAATTTTCTTGGTGAAAAACATATATTATATTGTGATATATATATAAAGTTGATTCATCTATATATGTATAAGGCGATGTGTTGAAAGTGTGTTCCCAATGGACTCCGAAACGGCTGAACTGATTTAGATGACGTTTTCAGGTAATCTTCAGATTAGCCTAGCGAGTGATTCTGTGAAGTTTGGTAATGACAACATCAACGTTTTTTTTTTGGTGTTGTAATATTTTTTCTACAAAAAAACAAGAAGAAGAATTGAAGTCTTATACGTTGAATTATTACATCATAGATAAATAAACCGGTCCTTTTGGAAATCGATGGGGGAGGCCTATGTCCAGCAGTGGACGTCCTATGGCTGAAATTATGATGATTATGATGAGATAAATAAAAAAAAATACTAAGTCAAAGGAGGTTGCTGTCGCTACCAAGGCGGTTGTTTCAATGAGGTTGCATTGTTTTTTATCTTTAACTGGTGTTATAAGGAGTAAATTAGACTTTTTTTATCCCGAATATATCGCGGGTCAAACCGCGGGGTGCAGCTAGTTAACTATAAAATACTAAAACGTTACCTACTTTGTTAGTATGGTGCAAATACACACTTTGTACTATTTGTACTATTACACCGAAAACTAATTATTTTACGACATTACGTTAGCGAACAGCAAAGACCGGCGGCAATATTTGATCTCTAATTTAATTATTAAATTTAACAATATTATACGTAAATTATATTTGTCCATATTAAATTCAAGTGCGAGGGTTCAAGAAAAGACATGAATGACATCAGCACATAATCCGAAATAATGTTGTGCCAAAGAAGAAACAAGAAGAAAACAGAGAAAGAGAAAATTAGAAGTAAATAATTGAGGATTAGAAATTTAATTTATAAAGACTGAAAACTGCAATTTACTTGACCACCAATCCAACGTAGTAATATATTTATCGCAACCGTAGAAGCAAGTCAAAGTCAAAGAGGCAAAGTCTCAAACCCTCAGAAAAAATAAATAAATGGAAGCGTTATATCTACTGTTTCCCCTCTGGCACTTACACCCCCTCTTGGTCGTCCATTTGATCACATCATTTGCAGTTGTGAGCGCTCAATATTGAAGTGTGCGTTTGTAGAACTAGTAACAATATGTCAGTGTGTGCAATACGTGTTACCCCCCCCCTTCAATTTTTGGCAGACTTTTTCGGTACATTTTTTTTTTTAATTCTGTAGTAGGCTTGCGTTTGACCGCCAACTCGCCTGATGTTAAGCGCGATGCGGTCTACGATGGAGCACGCTTGCCCAGAAGAAACCGATTCACTCGAGATTTAAAGACGCCCAGATTGTAACCATCGGCTCGCACTAGCTCGAGTTTAAAGGCAGATCCAAACTATATATAATCAAAGCTCAAACCACTCTTTTTCTTAAGCCTACTTTTTTATACAGTCTTTCCACCGACGTAACAAAAAGCTAAGTGTTCATCTATATTATATGCTATTCTAAATCACCGCTAACGCGAGAAAACCAGAATTGAGAACAACCCTCAAAGGTATTAAAAATCCAAGTGGATTACGACTCCGGCCGAAGTTTGGCGAAAACTCACGATTATTTTTAACGAGATCACGAATAACAGAGTAAGAAGGTAAGATTAAAAACTCTTGAGGTTATAAACAAAGCGATGAACCAAACACTTTTGATGTGGCTTCGTCTGACTGCGTTTTGTTTTAAGGTGAAACGTTTCACTTTGGCGGGAAATTCAAATTTCAAACAGTTTTTTTGTTCTTGTAGCTGGGCCGAGTAATTATTAAGATAATGATGTTCGCGAAAATTGATTATTATTCTTTACAAACTCGCGTAAAGTTATTTATCTTCAATGCACATTACATACATTTGTGAATAAACAACGTTATGCGGTTTATTGCCAAATGTAAGTAATATGGTGAGTAACTGATTAATAGCTGTACATGATCCAACAATTTTCGCGAACACTATGCCATTTCACAATAATTACCCGGCCTAGCTACAAGGACAAAAAAAACTGTTTGAAATTTGATTTTCCCGCAAAAGTGAAACGTTTCACCTTAAGGATTTATAAAATTGATAGATCAGCAGCCTTATAGCGGTACCTACAGCAACATCAACGTAGAAATACCACCTTCACAACCTATCAAACGCATCGTTCACACCAGACTACGCAAAAATTACTCTAAGTTTGTTTTATTCACGGCTCTATTCCAATAACACTAAATTGTTCACAAAAGCAAACACAACGTGTGAGAATCAAAAATTGGTCAAAATAGTAAAAATACGGACAAGTGTGTGTAGGACTCACACCCTCAGGGTACTGTTCATCTACATCGAATATATATACATTCATATTATAAAACCGTAGAGAAAAAACTGTAATTGCAAGATATCAAAAAAAACGGCGTCTTAAACTGAACACGTAAAACCAGTAAAAAAACTGTTTGTTGGTCCGCGAATATCTCCTAAACCACTAGACAGATTTAATTGCAGTTTTCACGAATATGCTAAGCTATGACAGGCTATGTTATTTTGCGAAAGGCAGGAAAAAAGGGTTGAAAGTTTATATAAAAATCTACTCGTACAAAGTCGCGGGCTTACTTAATATATAAATTTAATAACAAGCGCCCGAATATCGCATACGTACATGCTTTATTGACGCAGCAATAGCAATCCTCGTGTAAAGCTCCCTTAAGGTGCATGCAGTCCGTGATTAACGCTCCCGACGCCGACGCCCTCTAATTCCAAATTGTGTTGCCCTCACAAATAAATACAAATGGGTAAACCTTCTTTTTAACAAGCTTTTATTAGATTCATTTGTAACTAGGTATGTATATGGCAACTTTGTCGATTTTAACCTAAGTTTAAGGCCTGTTTCCAGTTTTGTTTTATTACCGATCTCATCAAAAAGCTGGTCATAAAATAGAGCCCATCAATGAAACAAAAAATTGTTCAAAAATCAATAGGTTATAAGTATTTTAATTTCATGTGAATAGTAAGAGAATAGAGTGAAGTAGTTGTAGTGAGTGAATAGGCACCTCATGGGCAAGCGTGCCCCATCTTAGACCGCATTGTCGCTTACCATCAGGTGAGTTGTGGTCAAACGCTAGCCCATTTCATCATAAAAAAAAATTAGAAAGAAAACGGCATATCTATAGCAAGTTATGACGTCAAGTCTTGCGCGTGCGCTATACAAATACTAAACACGCTCTGCGAGAGAGGGACAGAGCATTCGCTCTTTATCCCCAACAAAAACTTTAAACGCTTATATCTCAGAAATTTTGCAGCCAATTTAAATATTTTTTTACAGTATGTGTACGCGTAATGATTTAATATTTAATTAAATCCTTCGCTAAGCCAGTTTTTTTTAAATAAACTAATCATACGGCATATGCCATAGCACCGGCCTATTGTCGCATCGATTTGAAATTTTGCTAATAAATTTAAATAAGACAATGCTTGTTTTTTACTTTTGCACTGATCTGATACTGGGACCAGGAGATGAATTATGGAACTATTCAATTACTACTAGCACTACTAGTCAACCTCTTGGGTTTTTCGACGTTTATTTTGTTTTGACGAGTCAGTTACAGTCTCTTACTGGCGAGGGACTGATGATTGGGCTTGGGAGAAAAAGAATGTTTAGATGAATTTAACCACAATCTCACTTTTTTAATGCCAAAGATGACAAACAAGCTTACGGGCTGCTTGATAGGAAGCAATCACCATCTCCTGTGGAGAGCTCATTCCGTGTGCAAGAAAGATCGTGTGAATTGCACTGTGTGTGATTTCCACTGATCTATAAAATGTGGATGAACTTTGAAGTGGTAGCGGCTAGTGCGATTACAAAACCATGACGCCAACATATTAAGATCAAACAAATCTTCAGTGAGCAAATTACGAGCAATCGCTACGAAAATTATGTAACGAATTTCGTACAAATTTTGAATTTCGATTTTTAAATAAGTATGGAATTCTATACGTATTTTACGCAGGTATTTCGACCACTAAACACTCCCCGTTATAAATGCGATAAAAAAAAACAATTGAGTTATGCAAGAATAAAAGGATCAGGAAAACCTGTGAGTAGAGGACTGCTTAACACTGCACTAAAAGTCTTCCGACTCAAAGATAAAAAAAAACAGTAAACACTAATTGGCTCGTTGAAGCAGTATGCAATAATTTGCTCGGGTAATTACCGTTGTTTATAGCGCAGTTCAAATTACGTAATCCCGTAGAATGTTCGCACTTTGTCGCTTTTTCACGTGAAGAATGAATACACATCGATTTCTAAGATAGAGACATTTCACCAGGTAATGATCTAAAACTAGTAGGGTGCCAAAATGTAAGTTAATGTTAATTTTAAAAAACAAGCTTATAGCCTTAGCAATGAAAATGTTAACCGCCAGCTTGGAGCGGCAGCCATATTGAATTTAGTGTCATGACACTTTATCGTTTCCTACTCTTCAAGCTCTTTCATTTGATATCCATATATTATCAGGAATGAATATCCATTTTAAAAATATTAAAATACTAGCAGCTAAACACGGCGTTGCTCGGGTAAAGATACATCGCATGTTTAATGGTATAAAAAACTTTCATATGTTTCATGTATAAAAGAACTTTCTCGAACATTCTAAATCGATTATAATAGTTTGCACTCATTTTAGAATTTTCTAGAACCTTCCAGATCGATAATAACCGTTTTACACATTTTGGAACTTTGTAGATCATTCCAGAAATTTTGAGATGTTTCCAGAAGTTCTCTTGGGTTCTCGTGAGAAGTTCTTATGAGTTAGAAAATCGTCTGCTTGTTTGCCACCTACGGCATTAAAAAACCTAATATTTCACATCATAAGTATTCCATTCATTTAGATAATCACCCGGTATAGCACACAGCAAATATTATGTGAATGGTCTATGGTTCAAAACTTACCTTGTGTTTTCCCAAGTTTATGACAGAGCATTCAAGTACTGCTTCCCGCCCGATGTGGAAAGTGTGATTGCCGATGGGCCGGTCGAATTCAGGGACGTTCACCATTTTACGGCTCGTGTGTGACTCTAGAAGAATACAAAAATTACAAAATATTTATTTGTCTCCATCCTAATCCTAACTAATAGTACAAAATTTGCAAGTTGAAGTGGCAATGGACAGGCCACATCCCTCGAAGAACCTGCAACCGATGGGAAAGAAAGGTTTTTGAGTAGATACTATGAACCGGAAGACGCAGCGTAGCTTGGCCTCTTACTAGATGGACCGACGACATTACTCGTATGATAGTCGCAGGCATCCAGTGGATACAGATGGCAGGATGTCGATTAGTGTGGTAGTTGAAGAGGGAGGCCTACGTTCAGCAGTGAACGTCTTCTGGCTGATAATGATGATCTTTAGAACGCCAAGTTTTCACAGAATATGTAATGTTACGGCAGATTAACTAAGAAATAATAAAAAAGCAAAAAAGTCAAAAACTCAAGGGTACACATACAACAGTTTTTTTTTATATATTTTTTTTATATTTGCTGTATTGTGAAAACGGTAATACGTACAAGCGTCAAACTTGGCATGATTATAGTACACACTCTAAAATATAACATCAAATGATAAATAATGGCCAAATGCGAGTCGGTGGTAAACTTCTGTTCACCAACAAGGTCGGACGCGGTCGGTACTTGGATATGACCGCCTGGGCGTGATTTTGTCTTTTTGCACTACTTTTGAACTGACTACCAAACAAGGAGCAGGTTCTCAATTCAGCTATTTTTATTTTATTTTTATGTTAGTTACGTCAGAACTTTCGACTGGGTGAACCGAATTTAATGATTATTTTTGATGATTGTGTATTCTTCGTGTAGTCCCATTTCAATTTGGTCCAGTTCTGACATTTTTATGAAGTCTGTTTTTTATATTGATAATTATTGTATTTTGTGGTGGTACGGAATCCTCAATGCGCAACCCCGACTCGCACTTGACCGGTTTATTTAATTACCTGTATAAATAAAATAATAAAATACCCATGTCTATTTAGAAAAGAGCTCCATATCTTTACACCTAATAAAATATCCCGGAGCAGATTTTTTTGAATTATAGCTAAGAACACTTGATTACTAAACTTAATCGACAAATCAAACAAAAAACACCAGAAACAAAAAAAAAACAGTTCAGCCGTTTGGAAGCTACGATAACGAAGACACAAATACACAGACATACAGATACAAACGTGAACTTATAACAACCCTTTTTTGCATCGGGGGTTATAAAAGAAAGCACTCAAATCGGTCCGGCTGGAAAAAATTACAAAAAAAATATTCCAAGTAGATACTTTTTTTTTTTTTTTTTAATTTGCATTGATCTCAGATAACACGGAACAGAAAACGCTAAACGGAAACAGACTAACTGAAACGGCAAACTTTGGCGTAACAAGAGACATGTATAACGAGCCATCTAAGGCCAACAACCAAAAATAACGAGTAAAAGGTCAGGACCTACTGGGACGTGAATCGCGGAACGTGAAGTATAAGGAGCATCCGCATAATCATTAAGCCAATTATTATTTAAATATCACGAGCAAACAAAACTAGTAAACTAATCAGAAAAAAAATTGCAAAGCCTCGAGCTCCGCCGTAAAGTAGCTTGTCGGTCTATATTCCATCGAATACATTTTGGCAAGTGTTGCGCACACTTGCCAAAATGTATCCGATGGAATATAGACCTTCATGACCTTATTCAACCATCTCACTTTTACTACAGGACAAGTAGAAGGACTGCAAACTACCACACTTTCCTCGTGGAAATTCCAAAGATTCGTACACAACGATTTCGGTCGTCATATTTGATACGTACTGCGGCCAAGAATGGAACTCCCTGCCGTCCTCCTTATTTCCTGAGATCTACAATCAAGGCATCTTCAAGGCTAGAGTGAATAGATTTCTTCAGATAAACTTGTTCCAACCTCGGCCACACCATCGCTTTCTATCAAGCGAGTTGGTGTCCAAACGGAGATTATTATAGCAGAGAGCGACACGGGGCTTTGTACCGCACCCCGCTCCCCGTCTCCCGCGCACCTGGACTCCGTCGCTCGAGCCGCGTGCGTTCGCGGGCGGAGCTTTTTCCTACTTTTTTCACTCGCTTGTGCTGTACCTTCAGATTTCATTTTGATTCATTATTAAACAGTATTTTTTTTATGGTGGAAAAGGAGTTTATAATACGCCCCCGCTATACTATATAAAAAAACTGAGTTTGAATTCTAATACCACTTACCTGAAAACCTTTTCAAGCAAAACTGTTTCTTTGACGGATTTCTAGTACAAGTATATTTCCGCTTTAATGTCGCATCAAGTACAATAAGGAATAAGGGATCAAGCATTTGAGTTTTACTCTATAGAAGCAAAAATATCAGACGGGAGATAAGGTGGATACAATATGATATAATCAGTGGCGTAGCTAGGTAACCAAAGGCCCTGGTGCAATAAAATGGGGCCCTATCTAAACTCGGAAAACTCAGCTCTTTATTGTGCTCTAAGCTACTTACTACACGACTTGTGTGTATGAAGGGATTTTTTTTTCTAAAGTTCAGTTTGAGGGTTGCTGGTCAGGGTCCGAGGCCCCCCTAAGCTTGAGGGCCCCGGTGCACGGCACCGCCTAGCCCTCCGATAGCTACGCCACTGGATATAATAGGATGGACAGGAGCCTATATGCCTAAGCTTAGTACAAATTATCGTTCTTGATCAAATGTCACCGTTTATCATCCACTTTTTTCACTTATTCGCTAAACCGCTCAACGCAAAAACTTGTGCCGGCACACTTAAACATGTTTCATGCATACTAAGAAACTAAGTGACACTAGTGAACTAAATAATAGTTAAGTGAGAAAATGGTGGCAAGGTCGTCTAAAGGGAGAGTTCAACTAAAGGCATCCAGCCTGTTTTAGTCCTAAAGCGATCATACCTGCCACGCCACCTATTATTATATCTGGTCTGTTGTGTTTTCTAGGCCTTTCTAGACTAGGTTTTACTTCAGGCCACACCTTTGCCAGTTATTCAACCGCCAAGCAGTAGTGTGCAAACACTACTGTGTTCCGGATTGAAGGGCAATGTCTTCAGCGAAATTACAGGGCACACATAGATTTGACATCTTATATCTCGGGGTGACGAGCGCAGTGCATTGCCATCTAGGGTTTTGAACTGTTGAAATTCAAAATTCTGAGTGGCGTTGAGCAGTTATTGGCAAGCGTGAAGAGCCATCAGGCGAACGACTTCGCTCGTCTCATAACCCAGTATCATAAAAAAAACTAAAGGCATCAAGCGTGATTTAGGCCTAATGCGAACACACCTACCACGCCACCCATTATTATATCTGGTCTGTTGTGTTTTCTAGGCCTTTCTAGACTGGATTTAACTTCAGGCACTCACTGTGACGCTCCAGGATGCCAGAATTGTATTTACATTTTCATTTACCAAGTTGTTATTTTTACAGATTAATTTTGAGACTCAATTTCAACAAGACACATCGAACTTTTTTGATAGCGAGTATCTATTCTCGTCTCCGCAAACATAATATAAAAACCACGTATTTTTTATTCTGGTAAACCTCCCATAACGATACAAACACATACAAACACAATTTGTCCCCTTTTGCCCCCTAGGTAAGCAATCTACGATTTTGTACGCACGTGTTGCGCTAAGTTACGGAATCCTTTCCTATAAAACTTTCTACTCCTGCTGATCTTATAAATGCGAAAACCTGCTTGTTGATTTATGTGTCTATTTTTCACGCAACAACAAACGACCACCGTTTTTGTACATAGCAGTTGGAGAATAGGGGTGTCACATTGACTACTTTTTATCCCGGAAAATATACAAATCCTTTTATCAACTTTTTTGTCAACATGCGGGTGAGACTGCATAGCGCAACTAGTGCAAAAAGAGTGATTTATACGTGTAACGAGTGTATCTGTGCGTATGTCTGTAATATCATAGCTCCCAAACGGCAGAACGAGTTATGATTAGTTTTTTTAGGGTTCCGTACCCAAAGGGTAAAACGGGACCCTATTACTTAGGGTGTTGCCATAATCACCACGTTGAATGGCAATGCTTATGCGCTGAGCCAGATACACGTTAGCATTTTGGTGACGCGTCGCGTTAACCAGGTGCTCTGAAAGATTTTTGATGATGAAGTGAGCTCCCGGTCTCCAAAGGCCCAATGTCTCGACACCAAACGTCTCGAATATGTAACCACTGCCGAGGTTAGAATATTTGCGCCGCTTGTGCTGCTCTGCCGAAATGGCAGCCGCTCCAGCCCTACCCTGTGTCTCAGGAAGTTGTGACGGTGCCAAAGTATCGACACAAGTCGCGTCTCATACAAGGGTCCGCTCAACTTCTTTTTTTATGTAATTGAATAATGTTAAGCAATGTTTTTATATAATTGAGTAATGAGACCGCAGCAAAACGCTGGAGGCCGCTTCCAACCGGCCCTTTTGGAAATCGATGGGGGAGACTTATGTCTAAAATGATGATGAGTAATGTTATGAGTGACTCGCTTACCTGATAAGCGGTTGCTTAAAACAGTTCAGTGCTACTCACAATTCAAAACTTCATTTCTAAGTCCAGTAATTTCATTGGAAATATTTGCCTACAATCCAGAATACAGTAATGTTTGCGCACGACTTGACGGTTGAATAAATAGTAGAGGTGAGGTACTTCCCCGGGTGGACTGATCATCATCAGCCAGAAGACGTCCACTGCTGAACATAGGCCTCTCCTTAAATATATCAATCATCAATCATTTATTTATTATCCACACTGAACGACAGCCTGCCGTATGCAACGCTTATTTGTCAAAGGAGGGTGAGGGTTTCCCTTAATCTCCACGCTTGGCACGTGGCTTGGAAATCACAGAGCGTTCACCTTGCAGTAGGAGGATGCTGCGACTTATGCCCTGGTGGTTCTGATCGCAGTTTTAGGACATGCCCAGGTCCCATATAAACAAGCAGTTTTAAATAAAGAGGAGCCGGCTTTTCAAGGCCAGGGTGAATAGGTGTCTTCTTAGTCTGCGTGCTTCATCTTCGACCACACCGTCGCTTACCAAAAAGCGAGTTGGTGGTCAAACACGGACTTATTCGCGATAAATAAGGATTATGCCGTGTATAGAAACGCGTTAAGCAGTATGGCGCAGTGAGCTCATGCCCTAAAGCTAACAACCAAAAATAACGTTTGGTAGGCCAACTGCGGTGAACTCGCATTTGACAAAGTTTTAACAATCACGACCCGGCAACTTTGTCGTTCGCAGTATGTCATTTGTTGCGATATGCGGCCAGTTATAGTTTTTATGCCTTTTGGAGATTTTGTAAAGGGTTGTTGGTAAGAAACTTTTGTGCAAATATGTTAGGGATTTATGTTCAATTTCAGGAACAATCTTGGTGTATTTGGCGTAGAAGATACATTCGCATAATCTACATTGGCTGAGCCTGGATCACGGGCACCGGGTGCTAAAAATATAAAGTACTAGCTACGCCCCGCGGTTTCACCCGCGTGGTGATGAAAATTGGTGATGATGATAAAAAGTTACCTATGTATTAATCCAGGGCATAAGCAATGTATATTCCAAATTTCATCCAAATCCATCCAGCCGTTTCTGCGTGATTGAGTAACAAACATCCATCCATCCATCCATCCAAACTTTCACATATATGATAACTAGCTGCTCCCCACGGTTTCACCCGCGTGGTGATGAAAAGCGGTGATGATGATGAATAGTAGCCTATGTGTTAATCCAGGGCATAAGCAATGTATATTCCAAATTTCATCCAAATCCATCCAGCCGTTTCTGCGGGATTGAGTAACAAACATCCATCCATCCATACATCCATCCATCCAAACTATCACATATATGATATTAGTGTGATTATCTACACGTCTAGTCGAAGCATCTCGTGACAAAATGCTGGCACCTTGCGCAATGTATTGCAATCTAATGTGGCAATACGTCCAGCATTATTTGGAACGAAGCCTGCGTGCTGTCTATTAGAATAGTGTAGTTTTAGATATTGAATTTCGTTAATATTCCAATTATGCATAATTTCTTCTGTTACTTCATAAATCATTTGACAAAACTTTAGAATTCTTTTTATTTGAAAGAGAAAGCATTAAAACAAATGGATCATAAAAACCGACTTCAAAAATATATGAAAAACGCAATAAGTGCCTAATTTGAGGGTTGAAATCCAATCATCAGATCCTGACTTGGTGACAATAGGACCAAATTGGAAGTATACCCACCCTACTGTACAAAAGAAAAAAAAATGAAATCAGTCACCAGTTCGCGGAGAAATCGGTGAACATAATAAAAAATACAGTGGAACATAGAACCGTCCCCTTTCTTTTGAAGTCGGTTAATGTCCAATTTCTATATTTACATGGTCTTGGTTTTTGGACTATTTCAGTAGGCGTTATCCTAATACAGAACAATTTACATAAGTATAGTACAAACACATATTTATGGACTCATTAACGCTCTACCTAATGACCTAGTTTACCACTTATTATGTACTTACCACGAAAATAAAAAGCCATTTCTGTGGCACATCATTTCAATGGCGTTAAAATTCAATCGATACGTGTTACAAGTTTAATATAGGTCAATTTATAATTTAAAAGTATCCCAATTTTAATTGAAAGATAGGCTTGAGTTTGACCGCCATCTCGTCTGATGTTAAGCGATGATGCGGTCTACGGTGAAGCGCGCTTGCCTAGGAACACCGATTCACTCGGTTGACGTTGAGTTCCAAATCTGACAATTTGACTTCGTAATATTATAAACAAAATAAAGGTTTTTTTTAAATAACAATTTATTTTATTTAAAGAGGATAGTTTTGATATCACACATTTTGTTCGACGGTTTGCCCTTTTCAAGTATTGAAATATTGAGCGATCTACCAAAAAATTGCGCAAAGAAGTCAAACATTTGGGTTGCAATCTTTTTTAATATCAAATAATTCGGTATAATTAGTAATAAGTATTAATTAATTAATTGGTCTATTATATTGCATTATAATTTGACATGAAGTATATTAAGTTAGATAAAATAGCAATATTATATGGTTAGTAATTAATTACATTTTTGTAGTTATAGTCATCATGATGTCTGTATAAATATACTTATATATATATATACCATATAAATATATATATACCATTTCTAGGTAGAAGCTAGAGCGCACACAACTGTTTGACACCTATGTACTTATCATACCACCTAGTTTCACAGACCAATAAAGTCATTGTATCATTGTATCATTGAAGATGTAATAGGTTTATATAGACATTAGCATTGTATTAAGTAATTATTAATTATAAATGAATTGGAATATCAAAATGTATTGAAAATTATTTCACTATTCTCACAAATTCGTTAGAGCTGTACAGCAACTAGTAATAGTACACGGAACGTACAGCGATCCCCAAGCTGCCTGCCAAGCGTGGGGATTATGGCAACACCCCTCTATGAGGGAGGCCTTGTCCAACAGTGGACGTTAATTGGCTGATGATGTGTGTGATGTGTACAGCAAGCCTAAAAAGAGAAAATCGCCGTGAATAAGGGAACAAGACGGACTGCACCACACATTGACTCGGGTTATAGATTAAATAATTGTCACTACATAGCCCGGATTGCTGGTTAGTAATACAACAATCGATATCGATCCAATGCATCCGTGCTTTGTAAAATATTCATGCCCTCAGGTGCCCCAGCTGTGCCCTGTAGGGTTTGCGTACGTTAGGTGCATTTACTTACGCTATAATATTTATAGAGATATGAATTAATGTTGTTGTTGATTTACGATTATTTTAGGGATGGGATACGATCCGGCATTTGTGATGTCAGATTTAATTTATTTTTTACACAAAGATGTCGATAAATGTCATGTTAGGCCGCCTATTATACTGCCGGTTTATGTATTAATTTTAAGTTACTTTGTTTTTTTTTATATGGTGTATAATAAAGTGATAATTGTATTGTTCATTATTACAAATAAAATGTTTTGGACTTCAACTGAGCGCCTTATCTTTACACGTTAGTCTTTACAAGTTATCGCCCTATTCAATAAAAAATCTTGTAAAGATTCATTGACACTGACATTTCAGTGACAGGCAACGCACAGCCTAAACCGCTGGATTTAGAAACATTAAGTTTTACAAAAGTGTTCTTTATAACAAAAGTGATAAGATAGGGTTTTTGTGATTAAAGTTTGTCGCTTGTCAGTTTCTGAAGTTAGGTACTTACATAGTACCAACTTTCAGGTTTCTTGTTTTTATTTTTGTGCTCACACTTCTGTTTATGAGCGTAATGTAGTTTTATCATTGATTTTTGATAACTATACTTCAAGGAGTATTAATATAGGGATGAATGTATTAATGGAAGTTTAATCATTAAAAAAATTGAATCGTGGAAATTGGCGTTCACGTATTTGCTTAACGTTAGTTAAATCATCATTTTTGGAATATTATTTACTAAGGAGGTTAAATTAGCTGGCAGTATGTATGGAAATACGTTAGATTTTGCGTAAAGATTGCATTAAGGGGGAAATGTAGATTGAAAGTTTACATGATAAATCTACGCGTACGAAGTCACAGCAAACAGCTAGTTACATAGTAAAGCCGTATCGTATACTGGAAAAATAATTGTTTTTTCTGTTATCTGTTAAAACACACACACAAACATAAAAAACTGGACTGAGTATCATAACTGAAATGCTGTCCTAGACCCGAAAAGCTAAAAATCGCTCCGCCAAAAAGGAACAATTTCCGGACACAATAGAACTATTACCTACACTATTGTACACCTCTACAGTGTAGCTTACGTAGCGGTGAGGGACTATACCCCTCTTCGATGAAAACGTTCGTAAGCGTAAATATTTAGAAGCATATTGTTGGTTATTTGTCAATGGAAATTATATATTTAGTTGACAAAGCGCTTTTCTTTGTACTTCTTTTTTCGTCTAATTTCTTTATTTCTTCATATTTATCGGGACTTATCGCGCACTATTAAATATAGGTAAAAATAGATACCTTTCGCTCGACGTTTCGACCATGTTACGATGGCCGTGGTCACGAGCTGACTGACGAGCTTCTTTATTTCTGATCCTATTTTGTTTTAGATGCCTTTATAGTAACAATAGCATATATATTTAGGATCCACTACGTTTTGTCACCGCTGTGTTGACATAATTATGATTTTCTGGGTAATTCTAAAATGTATCTAAAGGACATAATATGACAAAGCGAATCATGCCTGCATCATCAAGTGATGAATGCCAGCGTCATTTATAAAAAGTTTCTTACACCCATTATATGCATGAAGGAATCACATAGTGTTTCACAAAGTACTGATACTAGAAGTATAATTGTTTTTCTTAAATACAGTTTCCATCAACCAGCTAAGTATTTTGTAAAATGCAAACTAAATACTAAAGTTTAGTGTTCATTACAGGGCACTTAAGAACAAGTATTGATCTGGGAGTTACTTTAATTGCACTCAGAGTCCGTTAGAACTGTTATCTATTCTGCAAGAACCTCTCTTGTGCAATGATTTCATACCCCATAGACATTACAAGCCTTCACCTGCTTGGAGATTTCTTGAGAAACCAAGTACATTTTCCGGGCCAAAAAGTAATCCGTATCTCTATCCGGTCCTCTAATTATCTCTAATAAATAACGTAGATCAGAGTTGTCAGCTCTGTTGACGTATGAAACAAAGAAACAAGCCAAGAAACAAACACAATTTCTAAGTTATAATATTACTAGATTACAGCAATTAGAAAACGCCTGAAAAGCTAAATGTACAAGGGGTGAGATACTGAACGCTGATTGGTCCACTCAATGTCACGACATTATTATTGACGTGCCATTGGTTGGTTTATCATTTTGATTGGCACTTTTTGTGCCAATGTGTTGACAGATACACACAAGTGTCTATGAGATAGGTTGCTCAAATGCTATTGACTTGCAGTGAACGCCTGTTAACAGTTTTAACACTGATCATTTAAAGTTCCTTTTTAGTGCTTTGTAGCAAATCCACTTAATTGCAGCTTCTGTTGGAATAATTATAGGAAACGAAATAGATATAATTATATCTCTTCTCTATCTTCTCTACATAGTATAAATAAAGTCGCTATCCTCGTCCGTCTGTCTGTATATCCGCTAACTTCTTAAACCACGCAACGGTAAATTTGGTGGTGGTAGGACTCTTTTCCAGTGGTCCGCTTGGGGAAGTACCACACCTTTGTCAGTTTTTTAACCGCCAAGCAGTAGTGTACAAAAACTACTGTTTTCCGTATTGAAGGGCAATGTTTCCAGCAAAATTACAGGGCACACAGAGATTTGACATCTTATATCTCGGGATGACGAGCACAGTGCATTGCCATCCAGGGTTTGAACTGTTGAAGTTCAAAATTCTGAGTGGCGTTGAGCTGTTATGGGCAAGCGTGAAGAGCCATCAGGCGAGCGACTTCGCTCGTCTCGTCACTTAGTACCGCAGTCAAGCAAGGTTTATAAATAATAAAACTTACATCCAAGTGAAGCTGGGGCGGATCGCTAGTATAATATATAATTTGATCACAGAGAGATTCATCGTTGTAATATGATGAAAGGTAATGAAAATACTTTTTCTCTCTCTACGACTTAATGGAGTGATAACATACGGCACGCTGGGAAAGAAACCTAAGAAAAGGGCTAAATGACATGCCTTATGAGAGTACTATCAGTCCATCTGGAGTCATATTGGTGAGGATGAAGAATTACTCAATACATTGTGATATTTTTTTGTCATTAACCGACTATAGAATATAATAAAAGCCAGTAAATATTACGAGGGGGTTAACGCTGCTGCAGTTTCTATACCATCCTACAGGACAGAAATAATCATCATCATCGTCAGCCAGAAGAGGTCCACTGCTGAAAATAGGCCTCCCCTTTAATCTCAACACTGAATGATAGCTTGCCATCTGTATCCACTAGATGCCCGTGAGCTCACGATGTCGTCGGTCTATCTAGTTTACCTGCGCTGTTTTCCGTTTCGTGGTCTCCACTCAAGAACCTTTCTTCACTATCTCTCAAACGAAAATGAGTTTGCCAGAAATAAGTACATAAATCGCTGAAGATATTTCGGAGAGTGTGCATCGACTCTGCATGACTCTATATCTTCTGCACATTTTTATATCGGATGGACAGGGTGGGCACGAAAAGAACCGATAACGAAAAACCGCTTCACTGTTGATTTTCCGAAAACCTAAATGAAGCGCTTTGATTCCACTTTTATTGTACAAACCGATAGCTAGTAGAATGTGCAGCCAGAATGGGTTCCGATGGTTACGATCTGCATGTCTTCAAATTGAGAGTAAATCGGTTTATTCTAGGGTGCTCTGTCGTATAGGGTAGGTATAAGGTCATTGCTTAGTATCAGGCAAGATGGCGGTCAAGAGCAAGCCAACTTTCAATTATTAATTTTTGCCTGACAAAAAAAGTAGAAGAGATCATTTTACAATACGTTAATAAAATTATTATTGTATATTTTGAGATGAGACAGGATAAGGCAGGTGCCGTTTCTCATCCAATAGATCTGTTCTCCTATCCACAAGTTGTACACCTCAATAGCCCAGTTTTTTTAAAATTCTTTTGTACAATAGGGTCATATTCCATTTTATACACATTCCATAATTATTGTATTTTTTTTATATTCAAAAGGGCCTCTTGGTTTTGGCTATGGCTCCACCAATGCCCACCAAATGTCCGGGCTAGACCCGAGAATTTTGTGAATTATTTTAGTATTATCACAACAGCAGAATTAATACTTCAATTACAAAACCTGGGTGTTTGTTTGTTCATTCATTATTACATATCATGTCTACCAAAAAACCCATTCATTTCAAAGTACATATCCTAATTCAGTAATACGATTATTAACGGGATCTTTACCGTGGTAAAGTTGTGGATGGAAACTAAGAACGAGGGTAGATCGTTTTGTCTGCACCTAACTTTGAACTGTTCGACCAACTACCCGCATTCTTCAGTCTTCCCGTGAACATGGTGCATGTAACTGCGCTGAAATATTGGAAGCTCCATTCCCAACCTTACCACGGTAAATATCCCGTTAATAATCATATAACTATAGTGAACAACCGTGTTAGTTAAAAACAGTGTTTTATCCTCATTCAATATTAATAATTACTAAAAATGCCTTGTTGACATTGAGTTATACCAACCAATTTACTAGAGCTATCGTCCGTTCAAATTGTTTAATATTCAAGTATAGCTAGGACGTACAGATATAAGTGGATAGGTCTTGGTATGTTGGTGATTGGAATCGACCCAGAGGCAAACAATTAGCGAAAGTTAAACAGGGATTTAAACCGAACCAGGGGACGTAATAGTAGACTTGAAATAGAAAATGAAACAGAATTTGATGTTTGGTTACTTCTAATGGTTTGCTAAAGAAGCTTGGTCATAATTTTCATTGTTATTTCATACTAAACGAAATGAAACGGAATCACCTCAGAACATCATGAATAAAGATGTGAATCATGTTAAGGATATACTACCGACATTCAAAACAAATAGGTCTGGTACAATTTACTTATCTTCACAGGGCTATCTACACATTTCTTATTCAATAAGCATAAAGTCTGTTCAGAAAGGAAGTGTATTTGGATTGTGGTTGAATCGACAAATATCTCAATAAATAACACGCAAATTCACTGAACAAAACAACACGATGATAGGACAGCTCATTTCGTCATTTTTCAGATGGCACAGGCGGATTTTCATTTAAAATTCGTCCTTTTGGCTAAGTATACTCTCTTTTTATGATCTACTCTCTTTTTGTGGTTATGATCATTTACAGTCTCATGACTGGTACGGAAGAAGATAAAGGACTAGACAGCATCAGTAGAGACCCTGAAAAGGTAGCACTAAGGCCTGGTATAGCCGACGAAACCATGGACTACGGGCACGAAAAATCGACTTTATGGCTGACATTCTGAAAACCCGTACGAAGCGCTTTGATTACACTTTTATTGTGCAAACTGCTAGTCTGTGGAATGCGCTGCTTGAATGTGTGTTCCCCGGAAGTCACAATCTGGGTGTCTTCAAGTCAAGAATGAATTGAAGACACCCTGATTGTAACTATCATAAAAATGCAGTCCGCTAGGTTAAGTATATTTTCCACGACAAGGTTCATTTCCAGTCACTAACGAAAAATTATCTCTTCTGTGATCACTAATATATTATTTTTATTTCTTTACATATTTACTTAATTGTTTGGTTCACATGTACATTTGTCCAAGTGCTCCAATGTATTTCAATGGAAATATCTAAAAGATTCACCCTGAGATCGCAAAAAAAAATCAGGTGTCGTTCACACTCAATCAACAAAATACTGAATCATGAAAAAAACAGGCTAGGCTAGGCTAAAACCTAGGTTTTTTTCTGAGTTGGTTTGAGACCAACCTAAAGTATAAAAATTATTCATGATGACCACAATGGTCTCATTTCGGCTTAGTAACACCGATCTCTGTATCAATAAGTAGAGATAAAATCTTATATTTGACGTAAGTTTCAATACTGTTTCCACAATATACTGTATACACGAATCTCGGTGGGTGATTCCTCATACCATGATAGCTCATAGATCATCTAACAAGCATCCGTGGTGGACAAATTGTTTATGTTGGCATATCTACATCATTTGATTGTTTTGCTTATGGGCAAACTTAGTTGTGAGGGCTTGGGGTTATAATAGTTTTTGTGGTGTGAACCCTCAGACAATGTCAGACTTGATAGAGAGCAGTGTGCCCTACAACCTACACCCTAGACGACCTGAATGAAGCCACGGAGAGAGCCATTAGGGTGGTAAAATTTTGGTCCAAAAACATAATAAAAAAAAATATTGACTCGAAAGAAGAAGATCTAGTTTTAGTAAAGTATGGTGCTCTATGGTGTCTAAAGTATGGACTTCATGGATTGATGTAGGTATGGAAAATGATTGCATGTGGCAAGGGCATGGAGTGAGCAATTGTTTTTTTGTATGTATTAATAGGCTTGCGTTTGACCGCCAACTCTAACCACATCGCTTCCTAACATCAAATGAGATGATCAAATTAAAACTCCAGACCCACAAAAACCGTGAAAATTCGATTAACCCTTCAACATTTCAAATTTTTGCAAACGGCGTCCGAATGTGATTCTTCGAATCCGTATGCACCGAACGTACTTCAACATTCAAAACGATTTTTCAATTACACGCCCGTTTACTTCTTTTGAAAGGCACATTAGAATACTCGTCACGTATCATCGAGATCTCGGGCTCATTTCAGATGAAACTGTGCTTGAATGTTACTTACCATTAAAGCCACTTATATGTAGGAATCATAATTCATATTTATTCATATTAGTTACCATAATTCGTACTAAGCAACAATGCTCACGAGGCTTGCTAAGAGGCACGCCTATGTTCAGCAGCAGTGAACGTCTTATGGCTGATAATGATGAACAATGTTTGGTTGCTTAATACGAATCGACGTGATTTTAATGAGCATATTATGTGGCAGGTACGCCATGGAAGACACCCAAAAACAAAGGCTTAATTACTTGACTTACCCGTGGCACAACTGCGTAACACTACCAGTAGTGCCATGGGGAACTGCTGTTCTCTTAAGCACTACCTGTTTTGCCAAAAGTTTTTCCTCCCGATGACACAACTAGGCAAAACTTGATAATAAACCTCATTCATTATTCAATTTTCATTTGCTCCGCCGGCAATTGAACATAGGGGACAAAGTACAAATATTCGCTACGTAAAATACGTGTCGAATTTAATACAAACTTTGAATATCAAAACTGATATTTGTATGGTTAGTACCTCATATTTGTAATACGGTAATTATTCACCGTAAGCTTAAGACAGTTATCGTTCGGTATGTTTTTTGAGTTGGATCTCCTCTTCATAAAGCAGAGAGATACCACTGAACCCATAATACCGGTCGTCATGATTTAGTTTCATCTGGCAAGAACTAGGTGAAGCTGAATTCAAGGGATACGCTGTAACATAATTATCAAAATATCGCCAATATGTACTTTTATTCCACAGCTTCAAAACAGAGAAGTTTGATGAATAGTTGAAACAGTTTTCATAGTGGAAAGTTCTGTAGAAAATGAAACTTTCAGGGCACCATTACGAGCTCGAATACAAGAGTATCCAAGAAGAAGCCTTTTGTCCATGTCACTTACAGGGTATTGAATTCGTTCAACGTTTTCAATCTAGTTACTAGACGGGAATTGGATTTCAATCGTTCCATGTTTTTCCGTCGGTTTCGTTCATTTTTTGAGAGGTATATATTTTGAAAGGTACATTAGAATACCTCTCACGTTCTATTCCCTCACGCCACTCATTTCGAGTGAAAGGGTACTCGGTTGGGGCCGGATGAAACAATTTACGCTAGTTTGTTCAGTGGTAATTGGTCCGGGATAGGTTTTGTAGTGAGTAGCGGTGAATTAGTTAGATGTTTGAGTTAGCAGGTTGAGTAGTTTCTATCTACGGACTCGATTTATAGTTGTTAAGAGTATAGATACAGAAATGTCGTCAATTTGGGTTATGTGCTTCAATTTGGGTAGCTAGAGAAAACAATGCCAAATCAATATTTAAGTTATAATTTGTTGAGAATATACTTAAATTTAATGTAATTTTGAACGGTTGGTAAATTTTTATTTGACTAAATAATTCGGCGAAAACAAGCCTTCCTAAGCACGTTATTAGTTTTTTCTCTGAATCTAGATGTTGTTGACAATTATATTAGTTTTTTCATATTCTAAAAGCAATTTATGTAATGTAATTTCGTTTCATTTTTAATTAAAATGGTTTTTGATAAATCTTGATGTTTATCATTTTGTCGCTTACGTTATTTAGTTCTGAGGTGGGCACTGGCGTATGTCCATAGAATAGGCATGTATTCTTGCAAGCTTAGCTTGCATATATTTATCCTTGATTTGCGCAGGGTCAAAACTTGGATCTAAGTTGACGACGCGGTATGGAGAATAGAGTCTTAACTGTAAAATGTTAAAATTATCTTGGAAATGGGAATCGTTATTTTTTGTTTAGGCCTCTTCTACGTCGAGTTTTTGAATATAAATGTACGGGTTTAAATAGTAACCATAATTTTTAATTGTATCAGCGATTTAATAACCCAGCACTTTTTTCGGACTGTATAAATTTATATTTAATCCAATAAAAGCTTTCATTTGTGATTCGTGCCATATTCACACAAAAAATGCCATATTAAACATCGTGTTATTTTTATCCTCTGAATATAACATACTATAGTCTAGTATTTGGAAGTACTGGACTATAGACATCAGTCTAAACTGATAAATAATAAGATGGATAAAAAACGTGTGACAGACATGATGATGGTGTCGTCCACGCCGTGTAATAATGGTGATTCTGGCTATTTTCTGGCGTGTGCTCGTATGTGGCTGGCAAATCTGAATTTTGTCTTGAACACCCGGTCACAAGTTGTGCAGTAGAGCTGGCCCACGCTGTCGTATCTGTAGTTGTAGAAGGGTTGGTCAGCTTCTACGAGTTTGGCGTTTGAGGTCTAATTCGGAAAGGCGCGCGAGCGCTTTCGAAATGTGTGACGCTTTTTTTTCCTTCGAATGCCAAACTGATCTCGCGTGGGCAGCCTTCTCCCACTTTTCGGGAGCAAACTACACACAGCCAAATGTCTTTTAAATACGTAATTGTACTTTCCTTTCGACAGTTCTGAGTAGAGAACTCTTCGTGAAAGAGAAATGCGTTTTTTTTTACCCTCGACGCCAAAAGAGGGGTGCTATAAATTTAACGTGTGTACTATCTCTGCATATGTGCCATAGTAGCTCCCAAACGGCTGAACAGATATTAAAAAAGTTTTTTTTTTGTTTTACAGGTGACTTAATGAGTGGTCGCTATGATTCAAGAAAATATGTTTAGCCGTATACAGATTATTAGTTTTTTTTTATTTAATTTGTACTGTTACTTTTTTAAACTATATCAATTGGTTTACATCAAACAATGAAAAATAAGATATTTCTAGTCAATTTAACAGCGCTTCGTTAGCAGCCGATTTCATAGCTACAATGCCGAAGTCCGAACAAAACAAATGCGAAACTGTTTCCAACTTCCGAAAATAAACACAAAACGAAAGCGCTTCAACCTTGATCACTTGATGAGAGCCTTGATAACGAGCACTGAGCAAAGGAATGTACTAAGAGCTGACGGTCATTTTTGATAAGGTGCAAATTAATAAATTGGTAACGAGTGTTTTCTTATTACTTCTTAACTAATTTTGGTCCTAATCGAGTTTAAAAATTGTAATGCAATGAATTACTTACCTAAAAAAATGTGTCTCTGTCTTTAGTGTTCTTAGCTCTGTCAAAAATAAAGAATTTAAGAAAAACTACGGTGTAAGGTGAATTTCATATTTGACCTGAGATGACTAAAAATAACAACGTTTATTAATCATACATATATAAATTCCTTTATGTTATATCTTAATATTTTAGGAGGATAAAATGATAGTAAATTGGTTTCTTAAAGGCAAGCATGCTCCATCGTAGACATCAGTGCTTAACATCAGGCAAGGAGGAGGTCAAACGCAAGCAGATTAGTAAAAAAAAGACTGGCTAATCAAGAGAACGCATATTTTCAATAAAAAAAAGTCTTACATTAGCCCTGTTTTTGATAGGCAATTGTAATTGCCTGCTTCCACTTTAAGGTCATGATCTAATAATGTTATTATGGAATAATTATCGTAATTTAACTTATCTAGTTTATGATACATCAAGTTACTATTATTTTTTATGCTATGTATGTGTGCTGGGTTTTTTGTGCCGCTGTGTGTGTTTTTGGTGTTTTTTTTTATGTAACGTATCTTATTAAAAACGACTGATAGACTCCTGACCCAAAATGAGCACCAAACTCAGGGGAATGTCGAGTGTTCATAAAAGTTTTCGGATAAGCAAATTGTGCGAACTTTCAACGTCTATTAATCACGAATATACAGAAGTACCGACGCAGTTCAAATTGTAAATTTAAATATGTCCCGGAGGGAGCCGTATTCAGAGTGGAAGTATATTACGATAATTCGAGATCATCAACTTATGTTTAATCTATGCGTATAATATTACCTATAGTAAAATAATTCATCATGATCAACCATAAGACATCCACTGTTGAACAAATGCCTCTCGCTATAAATAGTAGTAATATATTTTACACGTAGGTAGGTACTTAAAAATTCTGATTTCTTAATTTAAGAATTCTATACTGCAGTCAATACGCCATGCAACTAAAACAAACCCATGAAATAACATTTACTTAGTAAAGAATTTTAGTGAAAACCTGGTTAACTGTTTCATTTCTCAGTTCGTTTGTTTTTGGTTTTAAGTGGTTTTCTTAAAAAAAGAAACCTCAATTTACCTCAATGCAATTCTAATGCAGCGCATAAGTGTGCTAAAATATCGGGGTTTTATTTAGCCGGTTTTAACAAACAGTCCCCCTACCCCCGCGTCCTGAATACGTGCACAAAAGAACAGGGAAATGTTTTTGCTTTTGCAGCAATTATTTAGGGGGGGGGGGAGGTTTAAATACAGGTCGTCGTGACAGGCACCACCTGTCCCGGCCTGAGTTTGTGTCCATTAGAGGCAGATTAAAACGTTAAAACGCCAATTTTAGCTATGAATTTGCTTCCGCGTGCCTGGTAATTAATCTACGAGAAGACAATATAATGAATGCTGTTGATAGAGTGCATTTTACATTAATGAATTGGACGATAACGGTACAATAATGGTAGGAGAAGACCAAAAAACATTAATTTAATAAACATAGTAATTAGTTAAAGAATTTTATGTTTTTGAAGTGAAAGCTTCTTCAGGCGCGTTGAGCACTTTTTTGATGAATGAAAATCAAGGAAGTTGCGACATCGTAATATTGTTTTTTAAAACAGCGCCATCTCTTGTAGAATAGGTGAATTACTACTTAAGATTTCACTTTTGACGAGCAGATATAGATAGATAGATAACTCTTTATTGTTCACACCAAAAATTTAAAAAAAAAAACGGTACCACACGGGTAAATTGGTGTTTAACCGTGCTAATTGAATTAAATAAATAAATAAATAATTTATTTGCAGTTTCAAATCCAAACGATAATTAAAAATAGGTTCAAATACACTTTCAAGCAGCGTTTTGATATAAGATAAAAAGAGAGTGGGGACTGGCGAAGAACAAAAATAAATGTTCATCGAAATATAGGTACAGTCGAAAGAGTATAGGAAAAAGCGAAAGAATGACCTACCAAAAGCTCAAAACGTTGGCTCACACACACAAAGAAAGATGGAAACAGGTTGCAATAAATGCTATTGAGGTCTTAGATTCAAGAATATATACAGTGGCGGATTTACACATTTGCCGCCAGTAGGCTATTCAAATTTTGCCGCCCCTACCAACATCAATTTATTCATTAGTAAAAAATAAACAATGAAATCGAAACTATGATTTGTGCACTATCGTCCTAATTAAACCACCTTTTTTGAAACTAGGGGATCGATGTGTAAGTTATTAGATTATTTTTAAAACACAAACGATTGCACAAAAGTAGTTTTAGAGTAATTACATAATAGGTATATAAAAAATGAATTAAATTCTGTAAAACATTTAAAAAAAATATTATAAAAATTGCCGCCCCTATAATTTGCCGCCCTAGGCTCTAGCCTACTCAGCCTGCTGGTAAATCCGACTGAATATATAGATTCAAGTATACATTTTAAAAGCCAACCGGTTTGTAAAAAAAAAAAAAACAATATTAACGGAATGCAATAACGCAATCGGAATGTTGTTATACTACGTCGTTATACGTAAGCGAATTAATAAATAAAAGCAGCCACAAATGGACAACAGTTCAGTTCCAGTACAATTTTCAAAGATTTTATTTAAAAAAAAAACTTTAGGAAGGAATGGAAACAATGGAAACACTTCATTGAACCGTGACTACGTGTCACAGAAAGAATTCAAGTTTTAAATTTATTTATTACACAAAACTTTATTAATTTTTAATAGAATTGAGTTCTTTTACTTATGGCGTTTATGATTTAAGAGTTCTTATAACCATTATTGTTGTAAGTATTTCCTATTTTTATTTCAGTAATGAGGTATACTGCTAATTTCTTACAATACCTAACATAAATTAATGTCTATCTTAAGATTGCCTGAAAGAGATCGCTTATAGCTATAACGCTACTAATTGTTTAGCTAGTTTTAATTTGTTTTTAGTCTGTAGGTGTAAAAACACACACATAGGATAAAAATAATCAACTGTTTACCATTATATAAAAGGAGAGTAGCTAGTCAATGGAATACGCAGCCATAATGAGTGTTCCCCGATAGTTACAATCTGGGTTTCTTCAAATATGTACTTCATTTATTTTTTCTAAGCTTGCGTATTCCATTGTAGACAGCATCATTGCTTAACATCAGGCGAGGTGGCGATCAAACGCAATGCTATAATATAATAATTAAAAAAACTTGAGAGGTGTCAAGGGACACCCGGTTGGAACGAAGTTCCTTTCTATGAAAGAGAGAGAGGCAGACAGAGAAACACGCGCACGCCGCACGGCTTACAACTATAGCAAAAAGTGTCGTTACAACTTTTGGTCATATTTTTTTCCGTCTAGCCCCCTTTCGCAACGCGCGAAAGGGAACTTCGTTCCAAAAAGATCTAAACAGTCACTGAGGTAAACTTAACTATACTGTCTGTCACTGTATATGTACTGTCTGTCTATTTGTCTGCAGTAGTGACATAACATCGAACGTAACATCCCATCCTCGTCGCCACTGGGAAATATTAGGTCAAAGGCGAGCAAAGCGAAAACACTGGTATAGTTAGCACAGATTTATTCCGACTAAAAACCTGACAGCTGGCCGCCGGCGCCTACCCTCGGTTACAAAACAAGGTGTTCTTAATGTACTAATGTGGGTACCGCCATACACTACAGTTTTTCTATCCAGTCCAGGGTTGACAAATTACCCTTTTACGACATATATTTACAAATACCCGTTCAAAGCAACTTCATCTCGTCCAAAGATCACTGAATGGCAAGCTTTAATTAAAAGTTTAACTACTTGTAGAGCATGTTTGCGTTCCGGGCGCCCTTTATTTGCACGACTAGGAAATGAAACAGCTCTGTAAGTATCAGCAAGTCCTTTAGCTGTAGCGAGCACTATAATACCTAGCAGCTTGCATTGTAGAGAAGGTGGCGTTGTACGCAAATGAGCTGCATTGATAGAAATAAATAACAAAACCGCGAAGCTATCGTAATCATAAATCACACTAATATCATATACCTATGTGAAAGTTTGGATGGATGGATGTTTGTTACTCAATCACTCAGAAACGGCTAAATGGATTTAGATGAAATTTGGAATGTACATTGCTTATGTCCTGGATTAACACATAGGGTACTTTTCATGTGCAGCTATATATAGTTATAGTATAGGCTGACATTGTGAGAGTCGCGTCGTGGGTGCAGATGGTAGGATGTCGTTGAGTGTGGATGTTAAAGGGGGAGGCCTATGTTCAGCAGTGGACGTCTTCTGGCTGATAATGAAGTAACATGTTTTTTTAATTAGCCTCAAAACTTTATATACAACATACATTATACTAAATTTGTAATCCTATGAAAAATTCAAAGTATTTATTTTTTAATATTAAGTTAGTTATTCTCGGAAATTTAACGGTTAATGTGCTTATCTACGTTTCTAAAGTTAATAGACAAATACAAAACGTTACAAATTGAATCTCGGATAAAGGTTCGATAGTTTCACAAATCAGTGAAATCACTGAGTCAGTTAACTAAGCATTCTCAATGGTACCAATAGTCCCATTCGTGCATATCCCTTTCTTATCATTTACCTGATTTAACCAGGTCCACACCGCAGGAGGCCAGCATAGGGGCATGAGATACTCTAGGTAATTACTTTAATTGTTGACCACAAATAGTTGATTGAATCAGGTGTTACTTTACGGAAGTCCATCTTCGAAACTGTTTTTCTGATGCATTTCTAGTTTAATACCGCTTCTACGTTGCTTCAAGTATACAATATGGAATTTGGGATAAATTTTACTCGGTAGATATTTTTGTAATACGTAGAAGCGGAATTACACTAGTAATTCATCAGAAAAACAGTTTTGTTGACCACAGTCTTTGCTTCATTTGCTTTTTTACGTGTTGTGATTATCACAGCTATAATGTGACTAAAAACTGCTTCATCGTCATTTCTACCTTTTTTTGTTTTTTGTTCACGTCGTTTCTTTTTCTAGTATTTCAAAGCCACGCTCTTATGAAAAGAGCTAGGATGGTTTGAATAAATGCTGGGCCCTAATTCACGCCGTAAGCGTGGTATAACAATGGTTACTATGTTCACATTTAATGACAAATAATCTTCTTCCGTTTGGATACTACATTCTCTTGACAAACGATCACATAAAGCGCTAGCTTGATCACTTTTAAAAAAATACAATTCAAAACGAGCGTGTTACGAACCTCGCTGCATTAGGAATCTTGACGGTACCAATTCCATATAATTAGTATAACGCGGCTGTATTACGAGTTTATGTGGCCATAGGGCTTAAAGGCATAGAGTATTTTCCAATTACATTTGTATGCACCGACGTCACGCGTTTCAGGCTAGGGATCTAGAAAAATAGAGAATATGAGCTTTGTGAAAAACCCGACAACACACACACACACATTCACACACACACAACAATCAGCCAATTAACGTCTACTGTTGGACAGAGGCCTTCCTCATAGAGAGGGGTGTTGCCATAATCACCACGCTTGGCAGGCGACCTGGGGATCGCAGTACGTTCACCGTGTACTATTAGGACGCTGCTGCCCATCCTTCGGTGGTTCTGGTCCGAAAAACCCGACAACAGTTTATTTTTCAATCATACTTCAAATGCAATGTTTTATTTATCAATGTTTGCTTTACATGTTGCCATTTTGTGTTTATGATGACGTTATTTACTCACGGTTCACTTTTCACAAACCTATCGACACTAATTTACAAAAATCAGATAAGCCATTTAGAAGAGAAGTAGGTAGAAACAAAAACGCATACATGCATATAGCACCCTAGTCGAGCCAGGCCTGGCGCACTCCGCACTTTAGGTATGAAGCTACAAGTAGTTGACAGGTCGGACTTGCCGTGCCCGCCGCTGCGCGATAGACAGAGATAACGCGACAAGAGTTATGCGAAAGACAGAGAAGCACCTTCTAGGTTAATATAGCAGTAGGTAGATAGCGCTCGCACGTCCTGCGGGGCTATTATGGATCTTTGATCGGGATCAGTCAGTGTCAGAATTGACAGAATTTTGACACTTGAAAGGGGTTATGACCCAAAAAAATAATAATAACAGCGTTGTCTATTTCCAATTTCATACTACGAAATTGGAAATAGACAACGCTTTTTTTTTACATAATTTTGACAAGTCGCGATCCCGATCAAAGATTCATAATAGCCCTGCAGAACTGGACTTAAATTGTGTGGTAGTAAGAGTCGCTACTTATTTAAATGCTTTTGCGGAGTGAACCCTCTGTACTTGTACTGTATGTATTCTGTGGTCGAGCCACACTACAAGCACTACAAATTTGGCTCTATGGCGTGCCCAGCAATGCGAGTCTGACCTTACAATTTAGTTACGGCTGACTGTTCAATCAAAGACAATAGCTGATGTGTGATCCGAGGCTTAGATCGTATATCAAGCTGTACCTGTCTGGTCACAGAGACATGAGGAGATACGATTCTAGTTTGTCGGTTGAAGTGTTTCACAAAAGACATTACCTATTGTCTTAGATTGTTATTTCTGCGCCTTGAACTCGCGTGAGTTTTTTTTGAAGTGAAAACTTCTTTAAGTGCGGTAAGTAAGCACTTTTAGGGTGAACAAAAATCTTGGATCTTGGGTCATCTGTACCGCATATTTACCGCATAAAACAGCGCCATCTCTTGTAGAATAGGTGAATTACTACATATGAACAAATTTTGAGAGCAATAAAAAAATCATTGCGTCTAAATAATCATGGTAGAAATTCCGTATATACAACTGTGATTAATAGCCGTGCTAGTTAAGACCAGTTAAGGCGTGGTCTGATCACGATTTTAAATTTGTTTTTCACCCGCTCACGCCATTGTCTATTTTTGCTGTCTCAAACGGCTTTTTTTAAGTCAAAATCACATATCATCATATTTGATGATGATGACGACTTTGTGCTTGTGGCTACATTATTTTGAGGGTTTTTATTTAATAAATATAATTACAACAATTTATTTTAACAATTAACTGATTAAAGTTTAAGCTATTCACGCTATACATATTTTAAAAAAATATGTTGCTTTCGCTGTAAATTCAGTGTATTTGAATGAAAAAGCTTTTTTGTTGTGCAATTTGTTTTTTTTTTTCAGACATTTTAACACAATATTATTTGGTTAAGATTATTTACAGGTTCTTTTTCTACTTGTAGTATTTTTTTAAACCTGATGATTTAGTTTCGTCACGAAGCGTTTAAAAAAAATCGGTTAATTTTGCGTTTCTACCGCGCCTTAAATAAAACTAGAATGAATAAGGTAAATAATAATACAGGTTTTGAAGGAAATCACACTAATATTATAAATGCGAAAGTAACTCTATGTCTGTCTGTCTGTTTGCTACATAATCACGGCTAACCGATGTCGATAAAATTTTGCGAGGCAATGGTATGTATCATGACGACGGACATAGGCTATTTTTTTCTAAAGAAATCGCGGACAAAGTCACGGGTTTAATAATAACTGTGCTAATTAAAAACTTATATTAAAAAGTTGATAAATTTTCTTATATGATTTATCTAATACAAGAGATAATAAAATGCTCAACAATTTATTAAAATAATATTTAATACAGACAAAAATATGTCATTATTTTGATCCTTTCACCCGCCGTAACTTTTGGTCAAATACACTGTAAGTGATAAATCATAGAGTCTAAACTAGAATGAACAATGAATCAAGGCGGTTCTTGTAACATAAGTCCATTACAGCAATTGACTGTAAATTCCCTTCTGTAAATATTTTCCTCTTTGTCTATTAGGCTCGGTATTTCACAAAGGAATTGATCATGTTTGGGAATTAAATCACGCTTTGCAAAATGTGTAGTGAATTGTGGAAACCTAACCAACTGGATATACGGTTCCATTAGCGGTTGCTGTGTTTGTATACGTAATACGTGTGTATAATTGTATATCAACTCATGGTTTCTAATAAATATATTTTAGATACTTTCAAAATAATTTTAGGAAAAGCATATTATTTTTCTTCTAAAACGGTATGGTTGCCTTATATTCACACATATTTCCTGCCAACTGAGGTAACGGGGCTGACTATGCTAACATAAACAGCAATGCTTGTCAGATGAACCAGCATTTTGGTCACATGTCGCTTTAAAATATTTTTATAAATAAGATGAGCTCTTGGTCCCCAAGAACCCAATGACTCGAGCCCAAACGGCTCAAAGATGTAACCACTGCTAAATTTAGCATAATTATTTGCGTTATTTTTGCTGCTCCGCAAAAACACATAAGTTACTTTTTATCATGAAAAAATAACAGTTCCTGTAGGATAGCGGATGCAACCGCCAGGCGTAGCTAGTTATCCATATTGGCTCAAAGCGAGCTTTTTAAAATAAAATAACCTTTATTCCCTTAATCCTAAATTCTCTGAGCACCCAGGTATAGGTAGAATCTGAACGAGCGGACCCTTATAACTAGTGTAGTTTTGGTCACATTCCTTCAGGGAAACTGCCCGTACCGGCCCAAAACTCACCTAATTACGGACACTTGGTACTCCGTACAGGTACACACATTTGATATTCTATGTCGAAAGCTATCAGAAAGCCTGTAAACGGAGTTTGGCGTCAACGCAACGTGAAAAAACGTATAGCATAATTGCATTATTTTCCCAAACTTGTGTTATTTCGATTGTTAAATGTGTAAATAAGTGTTTTTGAACACGCTTGAGTGTAGGCAAGTGATATAATGAAGTGAAACATGGACTTTCGTGATGTTTCCAAAGCTCTTCAGAAGTCTCTAGTACATCCATCATCTCCACCATTTTATTAGGGCATGACTTGACCGTGACATACTTTGCTCGATTCTGACAGTGACTATGCCTTGTTAGACGATATATTTAATAAACACACACAAAATACCCAAACGTGCGATGACAAAATTCTGAAAACTCCAATGGGATAAGGTTTTCTTAAAAAGTCGGATTCAGAGAACCGAAGACCGAGTTTGAGAGCATAATCCTTTAATCCTTGCAATTTTTTTGTAATGGCAGGCGTTTGACCACAGCTCAGCGGGTATGGTCGAAGACGGTAAACACGTTTAGCATGCAATGGAAACTGTTTCTCAAGTAATGCTGCTGGAATACATCTTTAGATGCTTGTCGACAGAGTTTCAACTTAAGAACGGTAGAGCAAGCCAACCGAGCTCTAGAAACTGCTGAAGTTTTCTCACGATCTATTTCAATTCTATTTTACTGAAGGTAAGTTATTGCTTTCAAAATAGCCTTAATTTATATCAGTAGATGATGTTATGCAGTTCAGTCCAGCGCTGGATTGGTTCTCTGGAATTACTGGACTTAAATAATGTAAACTGGTAGCAGCACCCGCTTTTCACTACAAATAACAAAAAAACTTCACAAAACCGGAATGGCCAAAAATAAATGCACCAGTTGTAGATGCCCTTTGAACCGTATCAGAACATCCTGTTAAAACGAACTTTGGACATTTATAATGCTCAGATTTTATTCATGGCGACCATAAATAATTCATGAAGTGTAAAAATGTTATTTAAATTCGTTTAAAAGCGGACGAGGTCATTTATCAAATTGTGCTAGGTATATGGGTAGTCAGTAGGCAGGTCAGTTTTGGTTACTGAGAAATGTGTTGTAGTTAAGGTTGTGTGTTAAACCTGGACATGACCCTTATAGATTTTCTAGCGAGTAAGTGCCTTAACTACCTTAACAAAATACAAGCTAACGCTCTTAGTAACTAAACGGCTTGTCTTAGACTAATATACAAAAAGATTACCTATAAGATCGTAGAAGATCTAAAGACCGTTCAAGTTCAAAATGTCCCTTTACCAAAATGTCCATCAGTCCCAAAATGCCCCTTTCCCGAAATGTCCTTTTCCCAAATTTCACCTTTCCCGAAATGTCCCTTTCCCAAATTTCCCCTTTCCCGAAATTCCCCTTTCCCGAAATGTTTTGCTCGCGTTGAAAATAATGAAAAGTGATGAAAAGAACCCAAAGTCCTCAAATGCTCAAGCTAACTACCAGTTCACTGATGGCTTTACCACGCTGAATAGCAATGAGCAAGAAAACACTAGCATTTTCGCGTGTCACATTAGCCAGTCGCTCTGAAGTATTTTTGAAAATAAGAGCTACCCAAACCCAAAGATCCAGTCTCAAACCCGATCGTTTCAAATACAAAATAGTTATAATGGGCGGACATACTTTTTTCATAACTAAAATAAATAAACGAAAAACAATTTTTTCGAGTTATTTATGAAAAAAAATCGTAGCTAAAGGAGCTTGATACCAAGCCGCCATGATTAGCCTAACCTCCGTTCAGTATTTTACCAACAAATTGTGCGCTTCACTTCTCTAACGAGCAAAGTTTAACACAGAAGGGCTTTGCCCAATCCAGTGACCAGTAATTACTTACAGAATATCGTAGATGTAGTATGGTATCATTAGATATACACATTTGGTCTCGAAATAGGCATCACACGATATAAATGCCTACAATAACACATGTAATATGCATCTCTGAAAGATCCAGATAAGTTTCTAGGCACTGTCCCAAGCCTGTGAGACCTAGCCAAAAAAATTCACCCAAGAAATTGGTCTCTTGACTCAAGTTATGTCTTAGAAAAAGTTTTTGATATGTAAAAACAAATCTGCTGTTTTTCTGGCTCAACATATAAGCATTGTGGTTCAGCAAGGTAATGCCGTCAACATGCTGGTACGAGGTAGGCTCAATCATTTTTAAACCTTTAAGTTTATTGGGAACCCAATTTTTTTCTGTATACGTATTTGTTTAATAGCCTATGTACTTAGTTTAAAAATTAAGGGCCTTACTTAAAAACGTTACTCAAGTCAATCTATGCTTAAAATTGCTTTGTCTCGTTTTCGCGTGTGACTATTGCCGTTAGCGAGAAGTTGAGAGGGCTGTTTTAAGCATAGATCAATTTGAGTAACATTTTTAAGTAAGGCCCTTAGTGTCAGTTTGATCAGTTATTATAGGCACTTGTCCATTACTCAAAAGATGTAATACAAAACCGTATATCGATACGGCACCTTCAGACATAAAATCACCTTCTATGCGTACTAGGATTTACTTGCCAAGAACTTACCAAGAACTACGTACTTATCAAGAATAATCCAAACTTTAGAACAGTGTAAAAAGAACTCGTAGAACTTCTACATGTGCTATATAATAAAAAAATACAAGAATTTAGGTATGAGCTCAGAACTTTTAAACCACTAGACAAATTTCGATCAAAAAAGCTAAAAACATTGCAATTAAATCTATTTTCAAATAACATTCAAACCTATTATGTTTCAAATGAAACGTATTTTTATATTTTATAATATATTTGTGCTTGGTAGCAAAGCAATCCAAGTCGTGTGTGTCAAGCGGGAAACCCACACCTCAGACTACAGAACAAAAGAGGTTACATTAAAACTTATTATAAAACTCTTTACACCTGAACAAACTACATGCTCATACACTACAAAACCAATTCAAATTGGTTAAGCCTTTTGGAGAAAGATGGTTACAAACACAAACTCACATAAGCTCTTGCTCCAAACACTTCCTCCGTTCCATCGTGGCATAAAATCTTCGTACCAATAAGTTGCCATACTGTCGTCATAACTCTGACATAGCTAAGTAAGAGTGCGGAAACTGGCCCAATTTAGCTTGTAAATCGGGAACTTCGTGCTGGCGATAAGGCTACCGAGTTATTGTGTAAGTTCGTATCGGGATTGTGCAATTGTTGAGACGAGATTATTAGACATTGAACTGCTGGTCAGTTTAGAAACTGTTCAAGTGTATTAACACGTTTTGAAGGTTAGTATTATCTACTACAAGTTAGGATATCACTTGCGATACAACTAGTGCAGAAATTTTCAGTAGGTAGTAACTTTTATTTCAGAGACTTTGTCGTTTTTCTCGCAGTCTGAAGATTAAAGTCTTTAATCAACCAGAGCGTTCTTTCAGTCATTAGTTTAGGTGCCGAAACGTGGTCTCTTATAGTTGGACAGGTCCATGCATAAGTTCAAATTCTGGAAATGAAAGTATTTAATTAACCAGTGCATTTTTTATGTAATTAGTTTCAGGTGCCGATATTTGGTCACTTACAGTTGGTGCTGAAACGTGGTCACTAACAGTTGGACAGATCTATGCACAAGTTCAAGTCATTCCGAGAGCATGGCAAAAGCTATGGTCGTCGTTGTAGATCGTCTATCCGGAACGATGTAATGCACCAGAATATACCAGCATATTATTATCAAACTGAAGTGAGCATGTCATATAATTATGTCACAGAACCATTATCCAATAAACATACTATGGAGAATAAATATCTGGGACATTATTGCACACATGGTCATCTGACCCCAAACTAAGCAGAGCTTGTAATATGGCTGCCAGAGACTGATATCCATACATATATATTTTTAAATACACACTTAAATAGATATTTACACCCAGACAGAACAAACACAAATGTTCATCACACAAATGTTTGTCCTAGATGGGAATCGAACCCACTCCCCCAAGCGCAGAAAGTAGGTTCACTACCAACTGAGCCACTGGGGCAGTCTAAATGTTCTGAAGAACTGTTCGATCTAATGCTGACGTCACGGTTGTATCATCGCATTAGCCGCCACCGTTTGTAATTGCATCCACATATCATAGACCAGTGGAAATCGCACACTGTGCGATTCACACAATTTTCCTTGGATTTCTTGGTGTTTCCGAGAAGCTACAACATGGGGGTTCTTCAAAAGGCGAGTTAATAGATTCTTAAATAGGTCGGCAACGAATTTGTGATGCCTCTGGTGTTACAAGTATCCATAGGCGACGGTTCGCTGCCAACTGCATACCATCAGGTGGCCCGTCTGCTTTTTTGCCACCTATGGCTTAAAAAAGGCTTTGAAGATTCGATGGAGTGACAATTATGCGTAAGACAGCTGACAGTGTCTGAAAACAAAAGGTCGAAGATCAGGTTGAGTTGCGTGTCTTAGAAGAGGCATATATTGAGAAGGTACTGCTGATAATGAACAACCGTTTTCAACAAATCTCATTGTGGACAATTCCAACATTCAACGACCAGCAGAACCATTCAGGACACCTACCTGCACAAAGAAAAGAGAGGCTTTTATTGCCTATTTGATTTTTTATTTTATTTATTTATTGCAATCAACAGCGTTATATATTCTATACAATATTTAACAATAGTTATCAAAAATAAGGCCAAAATAGATTACAGTAATTTAAAAAGTAAATAATAATAATTTTATGACTAACATTATCATATTACAGGCACACTAACATCCATAGGTGTGTAGGTGCAAGGCTTGGTTTAAGGTGATTTATGTGTCTGCCGTGTCTGCGATACACAAGTCCTCAAAAGAGTCAGGGTTCGCAGAGACGTGTGTGTGTGTAGGTGTGTGTGAGGGTGAGTGAAGGTATGTAGTAGGTGTGTGTGTGTTTGTGTGTGTGTGGTGATGTGGGTGAAAATGTGTGGTTATGCGTAGAATTACTTACCGAGCATGTGAAACTTTTTTATTTCGATTTTTAGGGCATTTTTAGTTAAGTGAAAGAGGTCTAGTTTAGAGTAATGGTTATTATAGGTTTGAGCTACGCGACAAAGAATAGAGTTTCGAGCGTAGTTTGTATTTACGGCAGGAACGTGAAACAGTGGTGTTGTGTGTCGAGTACGACGGTGTGGTACCCTTATTGGCCTATGAAACAATTGACTAAAATTATGTCCATACAACCTTACCAAAGCATTCAGTTGCATAACAATGTTTTTAGATACGTTAGAAATTATTTTTTACGACATATAAACATGATACCTACAACCAAAAACATTAAATTATCTCATAATTACATAATCACAAATTATTCGTAATTACGCAGGTAATCTGAAGCAAAACTCAAAAAGAAAGTTTCGGGACAAAGGAATGTTTTGCATATTTAATATGCGTAATTTAGAAAGGTTGCCTCCTGGGACCAGGTCACGACGCCATTGGTAATTATAAATGAAGATTATGTTTCAAATTTACTGTAAAAATACAAGACCTAAGTTTTCTCTGAAGAGGAAAGTGGCGAGATAATTCGAGTTGCTCTTAGGGAAATGTGAGGTTGACAGTTTTTGTTGAACTTGATGGTATTTTTTTATTATTCCTGGCCCTAAAATTTAATATTCTGAATACGAAACATTTCGAAAATAAAACTAGAATTCTGTCTACGAAACGTATTATTACTATTTGCGACTTTTTAAAATTTTATTTTGCCACTGTCGAGCAAAGACATTTAAAGCTGATAAAACTGTAATTTGTGTTTTGGACCACTAAACTTATGCTTTATCAGAAAATAAAAAGGTAAATAGGTACAGAATGCTGGCTCTATACAACGAACATTGAGAAACACATGCACACTCAAATCTCGGATCAATTCGGTCGATTGCCAGTCGCTAGTGCCCTCGCTTTACACACGTACTCGTATATTACACGTAATTATCGTTTCGTGTAACAATCGTCATAATTTTACAATGACATATTGCAAAAACTTTATATAAAAATGAAACTTTATAATATAATAATGTTTTTGGGTACCCTTTTCTGTTAGAAATAAATAAATGTGTTTTTAAAGTTACGTATATCTAGTCAATTGTATTAATTTAAACTCTCAAATCTCAACGTTTCACAGAACATTATAATTGCTTTGCTGCGGCGCTACGGTTGCGCGTAGGTTATTAAAATCAAAATCATTCGAAGCCGGTCTTCTGTACCTATTTATTCTGTAGTTTTATGCCATTTCTGTGGTAATAAAATAATGGTGAAAAAAAGTATAAAACCGTGCTTATGTGACTAGTTGAATAGCGAAATAATATCCACGCACGCGCACAAGGAGAAGATCGGGTCGCTCAGCTCATGGGGCATGCCGTGGTCGGCGTCTTTTCCGCTAGATGGCTCTGTCAGTGTTATTCACTATTGAAGAGTTCCACTGTCCACCTCCTACGTCATCAGATCACTTAAATAATACCAAATTATTATATTGTCATCCGAATCACAACCTGCAAAGTTTCAAATAGAATTTTAGGTAAAATTAACAAGTTATACCTAGTGTACAAAGTGTTCACCAGTTTTGAAGAGGTCACCTCAGAGGGTGGCAAGGGGAGACAGTCTTCATAAGAGGATTAGACTGGTTAATAAGGTTTGCACCCGCACTTGGTTAGGTCAAGGAGGGCTTACGCGGTCTTACTATGTGCTCCATACTAGAGGTACCATAACGTGCTTTTCAAACGTGACGCTACTTTTTATTTATACTGCAATGTTCTGAGTAGTTTATTTTCTTTTTTGTTAAACTGATCAGGACTTTTTATTCTTCCTCATTAGTTGAGCAGTCTCCGCCATTAGATTAGTCCTCCGCCAGCATACTAGTTGGCAATACTGAGCATGCTGGCGACATTAGCACGCTGAAAGGCAATGCTTATGCGTTAAGCCAGAAAAACACCAGCATTTTGATCACGCTTCGCATTAACTTGACGCTCTGAAAGATTTTTGAAAAAGATGTGAGAAAAGAGTAAAGCCACTTCCTTACGTTGAAAATTAGAGACATTGGTAAGGGAGGAACATAATAATCGGCTTGGGAAACCAGCGTGTGTCTTCTATCCATAGATAGTAAGTACTCTGGATTATAAAACCCGCCGCCGGCAAGTCAGATCTAATAACATTTAAGTAAGTAAGAAGCTAGACTAGAATAAATATACCTTTATTGAATTAACAAAATACAAGCTATCTAAATACTTAAGCTTCTTAGCCTGTCATTAAAATATACAAATCTTTTTTGCCTCACACCTGCAATTTGTGGAATAAGCTCCCATCCTGCGGCATTTTTGAGTAACTATAATATGGGGTTCTTCAAAAGGGCTGTTAATAGAGTCTTTAAGCGTCGACAACGTATCTGTGGTGCCCCGGGTGTTGCAGGTATCCATAGGCGACGGTGATCGCTTACCACCAGATGACCAGTCAGCTTGTTTGCCACCTATGGCAAAAAAAAGTCAGTTCAATATTCTATCGTCTAGTCATGCAGTTCAGTAGCAAAATAATGTGTCATATTCAGGAAGGCTACTAGACTTACCCCCATATTTATTCGAGGATTCGAGGTATCTTTATGTACGTCTAAGGTCGCCTGGAAGAGATCGCTTATAGCGATAAGGCCGCCAATTGTTTCACTAGTTTTTTAAGTTGTTTTTTATGTACGTTTATAATTTTTGGTGTGAACAATAAAGAGTTTTCTATCTATCTATCTATCTATGAATATGGGGGTTTGTATCTTCTCTTCGGTATTGGTATTGCGGCATGCCTGTTGTAGCAATGCCGAAGAAAAGCATAATCTGGTCTAGCAGCAGAATTTTTGAAAGTCGTAGATACAAAATTTGTTAGTTATGATGTATAGTAGCTGCCCCCAAGAGGTGGCTGGTTAATTAAAAGTAACTCTATATAAAAGCACAACTAGATCACATTAAAAAGCAACATCAAAAATATATGAAAAATTTAATTAGTGCCTATAAAGTTTGAGAGTTGCACTTGTTTTCCCTGGGATCCCATCATCAGATCCTGACTTGGTGACAATGAAACCAAATTGAAAATATACCCTACCGAACAAAAGAAAACTTCTTGAAATCGGTCAACTGTTGGCGGAGAAATCGGTGAACAAACATAAAAAAAATACAGTGGAACATAGAACGGTCCTCTTTTTTCGGTGGTTAAAAATGCTATTCACTTATTCATTGACTCATCACAAAATCTCAACAACTCCTTGACCTACGAAGCTGAAACTAGGCAGGTAGATTCATTATGGGCTGCAGAGATCCGCTATGAAAGGATTTTGCGAAAAGGCAAATAGCGGGGGACCAAGGCGGTTGAAAATGTAATTTAAAGTCTACGTACGAAGTCGTGGGCAACAGATAGTATCATTTAAAATTAACAAAGTATACCAATTACCAACTGGACCCAAAACCCTATTGTACCCACCCGCCATTCATATAGTAATACTTAGTTCAAATATACATTTCAGGTAGCTGTATCCACTGTCTAGTGCAAAGATGTTTAAAGGCAAGGATGTCAGCGCTCAAAGATTTCCGAACGTACGACAAACATATCCGGTGATTACGTTACTGACACTGAACGCGGAAAAGGTAAAGTTAATCTCAATTTTGTCGACGTGTTCACAGTTTCTTTTGCCAAAAGTCGAACGATGGTGGCCGAGTGGTAGCATGCGTGCTTTACAATCTGACGGCACCTCGTTCGATCTTCGGCCGCACCAATGCCTTATTACCATGTGTTGTTTCGACGCCATCGCTCAATAACGGTGAAGGAAAATATCGTGTGAAAACTGGTATGTCCAAGAACATCAAAAGTTCAAAAACGTATGACACTCACCAACACGCACTGGGTCAGGATGGTGGATTATAGCCTATCCTCACTCTCTCTCTGAGAGAAGGCCTGTGTGCCAGCAGTGGGGACATGTTAAGATGACAATGATGATGATGAGACTAAAGGTAGGGAAGGTAGTCTGTGTATTTAGTCTTCATTTATTGCAAGCTAATTTAGACGGTCTTTAATCGACATAGGATCACAGAATACATATAGTACAAGAACACATATAGCATTTAAATAAGTAGCAACTCTTACCACACAATAAAGTCCAATTCGGGACGTGCGAGCGCTAACTACCTACTGCTATATTAACCTACAAGTTGCCTCTCTGTCTATCGCGTAATTCTTGTCGTGTTATCTCTGCCTATCGCGCGGCAGCGGGCCCTTGCCCGACAAGTCAGCTACTTGTAGCTTCATACCTAAAGTGTGGAGTGCGCCAGGCCTTAAATAAACGACGGATGTCGACGCATGTGTGACGGAGTAACGGATTTAAATGGGTTTGTGGACATTTCTAAAATATATCTTAAATTTTCGACACAAATTTCTTGTGATTTTTTTTCACACCCAATATCTTTATATTTGTAAATCAATGGTCAAGTGCAAATATATTTGAGCGCCTTATTACGTAACGTTGTAACGGCGTTCCCAAGTCGTCCGCCTTCGAGCTGTGGCTTGGCCGACGGTCAACTCGTTATCGGTCCGGCGGGAGAGAACTACTGGCTACACAGTATAGATGTGTCAGTAAGTAATGTTTTTTATTTTATTATTACTAGAAATAGGCACACGTTTGAACGCCAACTCGCCTGATGTTAAGCGATGATGCGGTCTACGATGGAGCACGCTAGCCTAGAAGGAACCGATTCACTCCTGATTTGAAGACACCCAGATTGTAACTACAGGGGAACACCCATTCAGGTATCGCATTCCACTGACCAGCAGTTCGCATAATAAAAGTGGAATCAAAGCACTTCGTACGGGTTTTCGGAATATCAACCATAAAGCGGTGTTGATTTTTCGTGCCCGCCCTGGCAGTCCGATAGAAAAAAGGGCAAGAGGGAATCGGATCATGCAGATTCGATGCACACATTGCACACTCTCTGAAATGTATCCGATAAAAAACCAATAGACTAGCAACTTTACGCCGATGATGCTTTGATTATTGTAGTCATTATCTCTTTCATCGTAAGCTAAGTCATTATCGTCACTGGCCTGTCTTCAGCTGAACGTAGGCTTTTCTTAATTATTTGGGCCTTTGAATGCCAGATATTTTTTCTTGTTTTAGGGTTCCACCCCCAAATGGTGTTAACGCCTCCCAAAGCTTACGCTGTTTGTCTATCTTACTTTTTAATAGCTGTATATTTTAAACCGTTGTAGAAAGTCAGTTAAAAATTTCATAGAATGTGTACTAAGAAATAATAATAAAAACTAAAAGATAAAAGGGTCTCCATCAAACACACATATTTTAAATAGTTTTTTTGTCTTTGTTCTAATGTGAAATTGTAATATTTACAAGTGACAAACTTGGCATGATTATAGTATTCACTGTAAAGTAAATTGACGAATAATAAACACTGGCCCAGTTGGCGAGTCGGGCACGCGCTAAAGATCCACTGTGAAAGGAAACACATTTTTTGGGTACAGATCATCGGTTTGCGAGTCCGACTTGCACTTGGTCGGTTTTATTTCAATGATGAAAATGGAGTTCGTAATTAGATAAAGTAAAATCTAAATAGGTATACCGTTTATTTTCTTAGCTAGGTGTACTGTTATCTATGCGCTGTGGTCTCCAACAAACGACCGCGGTGTACGTGTGCATGGACTTGCAATTGTTTCATTATTCTGAGATTTTTCACGCCTATTTGACTTTTTATTTTGCCTTTAAATATTCTGAGAACCGTTATACACAGCACATAGATATTAGAGGAGAGTTACTGATAAAAATAATGTATCAAAACTATCAAAACCAAAGTCAAGCAACGTCGGGCGCGGTCGGTACTTGGATGGGTGACCACGTAAGCGTGATGTTGTCTTTTTGCAAAAAAAAATACTTTAGTAGTTAACTATTTGTGTACGTGGTACGGAACCCTTGCGAGCCCAACTCGCACTTGGCCGATTTATTTAACTACGCAGGCGGCATTAAGATCATCTGAAGCTTTGATACTCCTACTATACGATAGTTGGATCTTTCTGTCTACAGTCCAGCCGCTGTGAGAATACATCTGATTGCTGAAATTACATGGAAAATTGTGAATGAAAATATTTTCTTTTAATATTTTACTGTATTACTACCAGCTACAATCTTACGCTTAAAAAGTGTTCAGCATTTTACAATGTTATGACAACTGTCAGACGAGTTCTTTCAGTGGCCGCACTTTAAATTTGTTATCGGCGATTTTCAAACAAACGCCAAGAACTGAGTGACTTTCTAGCTGCCATGATTACATTGTATTTTTTTTATGATACTGAGTGACGAGACGAGCGAAGTCGCTCGCCTGATGGCTCTTCCCGTTTGCCCATAACAGCTCACCGCCACTCAGAATTTTGAACTACAACAGTTCAAAACCCTCTGTTCACTGCGCTCGTCACCCCGAGATATAAGATGTCAAATCTCTGTGTGCCCTGTAATTTCGCTGGAAACATTGCCCTTCAATCCGGAACACAGTAGTGTTTGCACACTACTGCTAGCCGCTTGCTTAATTATGGAAAGTTATGAATGCAAAATAAATACGGCTACATCCCGTTTGGTAAGTATCCCATTTGGTACATCTCTTAATATACCTTCAAAAAACTGCGTTTGGCTCCTTTCCATACAACAAGTTTAGTTTGGTAAACTTTTAGAAATAGAAATAGAGAGAAATATTTATTTTGTAACGACAACTTAACATTAACAACGGATATAATATAATTTATGGTCCTTAGGTAGTGATGTTGTGTCATAAAAATGGTCTCAACTCAGCATAATGCTGTTTAAGAATTCCATGTATTATATCTCATTCGGTAAAAAATTTAATAGATTAGTAGTCAGCTTATAAATAAATATCATATCAAAGTTAAATGATTATTTACGGGATATTTACCGTGGTAAAGTTTTGGAAAAATCCCGTAAATAATCATTTAACTTTAGTGAACAGCCGTGATAGTTTAAAACAGTGTTTAAATAACATATCAACAAAAATACACTGAATAATTATAATAACAATAACTTAAAACAGTGTTTTTCGAACTTTTTTTGACGCGACCCCCTTAGAACTATGAAAAAATATTCGAGACCCCCTACCTTCCACAGTTTATAATCTGTTTTTTTTTTTTTTAAGTAAATATGAAATTATTAGTGCCTTTATTAACTAAAAAAAATACTAGCTAAAACTAATACTAAATAAACAGTAAGACTGTATATTATTATATCACAAAGATCAAATACGTACAACCTTTTTTTATTTTTATAATTACTCATTAGTTAATTTTTCTTAACAAAAATATTTTTTTACTTTGTTTTTCTTTTCTTTTACAGAGGCTTCGCGACCCCTGCGACTCCCTTATGAGGCATGGCGACCCCCCAGGAGATCGCGACCCACAGTTTGAAAAACACTGACTTAAAAGAACAAACTTCCATACAATACTGGTGTTTTAAATTATTTACGATCCAGTTGCAATGTTAAGTCCCGGAGGACAGGAAACGAGTTGACTTCGAGCCAAGTGCATGACATTTGATCTCGCCGCTTGTGGAAAAAGACATTTTAGTGCAGTATTAAAAAGCAGTATCTATTTAAATTGCTGGTAAATGTCGAAAAGAATCGAGGGCATACAAATATGCATAATGAATCTAACTCTCTACATAATAATATATTGTACTTGACTGGCACTTTACATTGGACCATTTATTATCAGTCGGGTCATAATTATGGTCCGGTGTAGAAAGCCTTTAAGACTTAAGACTTTAAGAATTCTCTTTTACAACTATTCAGAAAGGCAAAAAAGTAATCGAATTGCTGCCTATATTGAAATGATATTTTTTCCTGTTGAGAGGATTTTGGCGTTGAACGACGTGTGCATTTGCCAGTGTCAATGTGACGGTATTGAAACTTATCAATTTTTATTTAATATCGTCAAACAGACGGATGGACAGAAAAAAGTTATACGGGTTCCTTGTAGTACGAGAAACTTAACAAATCATAGTCACAGACAGAGTCAAGCAAAGTAATTCCAAGGCATGCCCTATTAAATTGATATGGCGGCTCCACATTAGTGCCGTGAATTCACGCGCGAATTCTCGGCGTGAATTCTCGGCACAAGTCGTGCCCTCCACATTCACGGGATGTTCACAGTCGTTCGTGAAACCCGCCGCGAAATAGACGTAGAATCTGCTGCTGCAATAACTTTGTTTGCTGTGGCATCATATTACTATTTAGACGTCCAAAACAAGAAAGTTATTAAAAAGCGTTGGAAAAAAAGAAGATGGTGGTAGCATGGCGGATGACGTCCGTACGCCTTTATAGTCCGGAGTAAACTGGCGCGGGGCCGTGAATGTGGATGTGTACGCGTGAACGCCGCGCGAACGGGGCGCAAACCCTTTGTCGCGGGACAAAATACCGACTCTGATCGGGGAACAGGCGCGAACGCGCGTGAACACCGCGAAAACCCTCCACATTCACGTTCACGCTTGTTCTCGGAGCTTCACGGCACTAATGTGGAGCCGCCAATAGAGATTGTACTAGAGCTTGTGTGGAGTTTTGTAAATATCACTATATTACATGTTTCACCTCATTATATCACTTACCTATACTCGAGCACATTCACGATCATTTAATAAATAATAATCATCTATTATTTCACATTAACGCTCGAAATAGCACAATGTTGTAAACAATGAGGCGACAATGGACGGTTTTCTGACAGCTGAAGAAACATAGTTCTGCAACCATCGATAGATGGCGCTTATGACACATGGTTTCCATTTTTTTCGCTTTTGTTCAATAAAATCTACAATACAAGAAAGAGGAGACATTTTGTAACTCGGCTAGGCAAGGCACACTTATGTACCTACTAATTTATGTTGTGTTGTGGAAAAACAAGTAGGTACTTTGTTAGCAAACATTAACCACAAAATATATTATTATAAAAGGTGTCTCAGTATGAGTAACTTTTCAATTTTAAAATAAAAACGCGTAAGTATGTTTGAGAGAGTTGTGTTATTTTTATTGGATTGTAAAGAAGACATGTTCCGATTAAGTATAGAATAAAATATCCAGCAAATAGCCCTCACGGCTCTGATGACGGGACATTACTCTTCTCATGAAATTTTCCATGACTTTTACACAGAGATGTGGCTGTATCTCACCGATGACGTATTGGTCTCATGATTTGAGCTCAGGAATTGTTTTCGGTATATTCGCATAAACTCGAGATTTTTACAAACCCCAAAGAAAAAAATGTACGTTAAATCGCACGATCTTGATGGCCAGCTGTCATCAGAATTTCATGAGATAATGTGTTCTGAAAATCGTTGCTGCGATAAGTCGACCGTTTCATACGCGGTGTGGCAGGTGGCGCCGTCCTGGTGAAATTTTTAATAATCGGAATAATTATAGGTGACAGCTGTCAAATTTCAGAGTTGCCACTTGCACGGAAAAAAAATAATCTAAATTTAAAAAGCTCTTACTGAGCCACCCGTTACTAGTGTAACAAGCTTACGGAGAGGAACGGGTCGCACGCAGAGTAGAAAACAACAGACTTAACAGCTTATATCAAACGTATATTCAACTGCTCTCAGTATAGGTACTATCAAGAGTGCCGGAGGAACCGTCCGCTCGAGTTAATCGTAGGCTGATTGTAATTAACAATCACACCAAACCAACGCCTGGTGTTTTCCCCGAACATTGCGTTTGCGCGTTTTAAGATTCAACTAGTGCCATCTAGCGGTCATAAAGTGTAAACTACGTACTGATGCTACACTACGAATTAAAATAAAACAAAAATAAGCATGACAGACAGTGTCAGACAGACAAATAGATATTGTCAGTCTATTAGAATGAGCATTTTTTTAAAATTGACTTTTGACCTTTTTTTATTGTCTTTGGTTTTGCAAAACTTCATAACCATGTCTCGACATAGCCATCTATCGCATTTATTTGAACTTATTATTTTTAATATTGTCTTTTGGTAAAACCTCCCATAATTATGTTTTTTTCACGTTGGTGCCGCAACTGATTTAAAAGTTTACAACCAAGGTAAAGAAAAAATATTTTGAGACAATACAACAGAAATAATTCAAAAAAATTATATTGTCCAAAATAATAGCCGCTAGCGGTCAAATATGGAAAAAAATCTATTGTAACAATAATCTAGATCAAACAAACACGATAAAATTCAAAAATATGCTGCACTTTCAGTTGAAACTCGGTCCAAAACTAACAATTTCCGTGAAATACAAGCTTGCAATAAAATATCGGGTTTTCGATTCAACTCACCGAGTTTACGTCAGTGTAACTGAGATAACCGCTTCGCTTTTGTTATATTTATGGTTGTCTGATGCAAATAACAACCAAGTTTTTCAACTCTACAAATGTATGTATAGTTACAAAAATTTGAAAGTTAACTTCTAACGAATGTCATTGAGTCGGTGTTACTAGTAAAAAAAAGCGTGGTTGGTTTTGTTTTAGTAAGTATCTTTCGCAAATAAAAACAGAGTTTTGGTTTTGTTTTAATAAGTATCTGGCGCAAATAAAAACAGAGTTGTTCAACTCCCCCAAATACATACCTACTCGCAAAAATCCTTTGGTTGTCTACATAGAGATACAATACCTTTATAGTCACAATATCTAAGTGAAAACAGTCAAAAAACTTCCGAACGTCATTGTCAACATACCCAAACATCAATTATATAGTTCAAAATGCCACATTTACTTCCATTTAGACGTTATGTCGCTTGCATAGTGTTCAACGTGGCTTATCCGATAGGGCATCGTAGTTTTTTTTTCTAATGTGACTTTTTGCTGTTGGCCTTGCGGCCTCTACAACTTGACCGGACTAGTTAGGGCATCGTAGCACTGGCATCACGCTTTTGTAGGTAGTCGGATCGCGGTGGCCTTACAACTAACCAAAACGTCTACGCAATTCGTAGCGTGCGCCGAGTTTTGGTTAGGACGTTTTTTGGCACGATTGTGACTCTATAGATATTTTATTTCGATGGTTGTCTATCTCAAAAAATTTAAGTTGAGTATTAGAATGAATAGATTTTCCTTATTTTAAATTTTATTGAGGTTGTATTGCTGTTTGGGGTTCTGGAAGATTTTATCGTGATGTCGGTACTTATGAGGATAAGTCCCGCGATGAAAACTTCCACGAATGTCTTCACGTTGCTATTATGTCTCCGCGACGGTTGTTTACTCATCGTGATAATTCGCGATGAATGGAACCCCGCATAAGAAATTACGGTCTTTTGTCATCTACGAGAATTTGACAACGAGTTTCCTTGGTTCAGTGATACCACAAACGTTGAACGTCTTAGATGATTTCAAGGGGAAAAATTTATTTCCAGCTTAAAAATTCAATTCGAAAATTGTATGCTCTTAGCTTTGCTTCGAGTACGTAAAATAAACATTTCGAAGGTACTATATATGTTGAATAAAATTAATGATTTAAGGTTGAAAAGGTGTTATTACTAAAATCTAATCGAATACAGAAACATTAAAATTTATTTCGTGTTCGCGTTCGCGTAGGTTTTTTAATTCATGTTATAAGTTTGTTTGTCTAAAACATGCCTAATGTTAAGCAAAAACGTGAACATGCCTAGAAGGAATCTGTTTAATCTCGATTTAAAGACTCCTGAATATGCACTTAGATATCTCAAATGCGAAAATAACTGTTTGTTTGTTACCCTTTCACAAATAAAATATAAACCAATTTTGAAAAACAGTTGTATGCACTAAAAAGACGGATATAACATACAATTCCTATAAAGTAAATTGTGGAAAATAGAAAATGGCGCGGAAACCCGCAAGACTGCAAGAATATAATAATTGAGCCCACAAGACGTCCATCCGCCGCGATGGCACTCGAGGTAATGGCGGTTTCGCGCCATTTTCCTCGGTGATGATAATGTACTTAAATGAACGAGATACGATGTTGAAGAGAGCTAGTCTTACGATGCAGGTTGCGGAAATGTACGCTTGTAATTTTGCGAGAGAAAAACGTTGATTTTTCTTCCTCTTCCTGAGGTAAATTTGTAAAGGCTGATTAGTTTTTGTCTTGCGTTAGAGCCTGGAGAAGGTATGCTTGGGTCCTCCAAGAATATATGTACAAAGTTTCATGATGATCAGTTGAGTAGTTTTCGCGTGAAAGCGTAACAAACAAACTTACATTCACATATATAATACTAGTAGGATAGTGTGATTCAACAAACATAATTGTTCGGCTAATGTTCTAGCTAGTTCAGAATTAAACAGCCAACGCCGCGGTACGGTATATTACACCAAGTTTCTCCGCCACAATACCACCCCATACATCTTTAACTCCAAACTCGTTTAATGATTCAGTACAGAATTAGGAGTAATTGCAAACCAGCCGCAGGTAATCTGGATAAAAGCATGTGGGCTGAAGGTTGTACTACGTTTTACTGTCCGCATTTACAAGAACTTGGACATACTCTGACAATACTTGTAACGACGTGGTCAAAAGTAGAATGTCAACATTATTCTCTACTAGCTGCACTCCGCGGTTTCACCCGCGTGGTGATGAAAAGTAGTATTTGTGTTAATCCAAGACATAACCAATGTATATTCCAAATTTCATCCACCCGTTTCTGCTTTATTGAGTAACAAACATCCATCCATACATCCATTCATACATCCATCCAAACTTTCACATATATGATATTATATATAGTGTGATACCTGTCTACCTTTTTCTGTACAGGGTTACGCATATAGACTGTAGTAAGCCAAAAGGAGGTCATAGTACTCATCATTATAATCAACTTTTACTATGGGACCAACCCTGAAATCGCGAAAAAAATATCTGTATAGTTATTCCATAGATTGATGACCGTTTTATATGGAACAGCAGTTTGTTTCGTGATTTTAGGATTGGTCCCATAGTCTACTATAGATTGGTAGGTTAGAAACATTCTAAATATAATTTCATTTTAAAAGCGAGAGAGCGGAATTCCGACTAACACTAAATCCTTGTCGCTTTTGTCTAATTTAGTTTGTACCTACTAAAGTTATGTTGACTAAATTCACAATTGCTTAAATCTAATTCTGGTTATGAAATTTGTGAGCACTGTGACCCAATCTCCATAGATTTAAATATATTTTTTTAGCTTTTTGTTTTATTTTGGTATCATACTTATTGTTATCGTATATCGCCAAGAAAACATAAAATAGACAAAAAAAATGTGTTCTACTTTTTTCCGTTATGTTTTCTACTGTGAATGTGTTAAAATAAAACAAACAAAATATTCTGGCAGTTCATAAAAAATATACATACATAAAAATATACATATACGATTTTGTGCAAAATAAACATTAAGTGTAACTAGTAGAATAAATTTACATATTAAAGTCTATTGTTAGTATATAATGATTATATATTACACTAGCCGCCCACCCCAGCTTCGCACGGGTGTAAGCTCGGCCTTCGGCCTCGCTGCAAAATATAAAGTAGCCTATGTCACCCGGGGATAGTGTAGATTCCCAACAATGAAATAATTTTTAAAATCGGTTCAGTAGTTTTTGAGTTACTTATTTCGTTACAAACATCCAAAAATACAAATCTTTCCTCTTTATAATATTAGTAGGTATAGATAAAAGTTACCATTTAAATTTAATTTTAATCATGTATAAATTATAAATCACTCACATTCAAAATTGTATGAAATTTAGACGCCGAGATAAATCCGTGCAAAATTAGATACTCATTGCTATAAAACTTTCACCGACATTTCCATAATCATTAGCCTGTCTTCACTCCACCACGATCCGAATGTTTCACGAATCATTAAACATCTATTCATCAAAACCAATAAACAAATCTTTCCATATTTAAATAAGATAGAACACGAACCGCGCTCAGTCTCCCATAGGATCCGATCCATCTTCGTAACCGGCATTAGTCGGCGACACATCAAGCCAGCATCAAGCCTGCATCAATCACTGGAGCCCAAAGTATTTCGGAAAAACATAAGGTGCGAGAAAAAATTTACGTTTTCCGTATGACAGATAGAATGGATACGAGTTGTAGCGTAGAATATGTATAAGGCAGATATTTCTGCTCGTCATTTCAGATTAAGTAAAAATATATAAATAGAAAAACTGGGGCATCATTGCACACATGGTCAACAGACATCTGAAAGCTTATACTAAAGCTGCCAGAGACGGATTTAGAAACATAATATATTTTTAAATACATCTATACCTAATATATATATATATATAAATGAACCCCTATTTCTCCTGGTCACGCTATAAGTTGAGAACGGTTTTACCGATTTGGCTAATTTTGATCTTGAAATATATGAAGAAGTTTAGGGAAAGTTTAAACAGTGAGTAAACGACAGGACCGATTCGGATGAAATTTTGTGACTCTGGAGCGGGTAATAGTAGCGAGGCCGAAGGCCGAGCTCTACGCGTACGAAGTAGCGGGTATCAGCTAGTACTTAAATAGATAATAACACCAAACGAAAATGTTTGCTCTAGGTGGTAATTGAACCCACACCCCCAAGCGCAGAAGGCAGGTTCACTACCAACTGGGCTACCAGGCAGTCGAGTAAGACAGAGCAGTTGATGGCTTTGATGTATGTTAGTTCAATAATAACAAAATCTGTGGCTTTTTTTCTAGCAAGATGCCATGAGAACGCGGTACCATACGTTGGTAGCATAGGTGTTCTCCGATAATAACATTCTGGGTGTCTTCAAGTCGCAAACAATTGTACGGGCAAAGTGAAGCCATGGGGTGCAGCTAGTTTATAATATTCATGTGACCAGTGATGTGATAGAACCATTGAATTTTATTATGTTCTCTGAAGTATGGTTTTATTTCATGACAAAAAGATGTATTTCTGTACTTCTCTGTCAATAACCAAGCAAACACGTCTTCTCAGACCGAAGCTATCCATTTTTCTATCCATAATGAAAGCAAACGAAACGCCTGAGTGCCGACGGATCTATACCTTTGACGGCCATATCAAGCTTCAAATGGATTTTCCGTGTACCAATCACATACAGGAAATGCCTCACGCATGACAAGCAAGACACCGCGTCACTAATAATATTATGAGTTTTTTATTTAGGAACCGAGACTTACCTAATGTTAATGTTAAAAACATTACTTAACAACTCAGCTACAGCATTCTGTCGAATAGCTTTAAATATAATGTTTTATTTTATTTTTTATATATGTTACCGGCAATCTGTATAATCCGGCATTCTATACAATGCCTAGGCAATGTATTAATTCCTAAAACGTTCAGGCAATGTATGAAATATTTTTAATTTCATAATATTAATAAATATAGACCAAAATCTATTTATTTTACATATTGCCAGTGGACCAGCAGGTGTTCTATACAATGCCTGGGCATTGTATACATTGCCTAGGTAAAGTATGTAATGGACAATAATATTCATAATATTTCATACATTGCCTGAACGCCCCAGGTATTCTATACATTGCTTAGGCATTGTATAGAATGGCTGAATTATACAGATTGCCGGTAACATATATAAATATGGTTTACTGTTATAATTTGATTTTTGATTGATAACGATAATGATGTTTTGCCAGGAAAATTATATCTATGAGGAAAAAATATATAATATGATGGATTCAAACACAAGGACAAGTCTCAGTTACTCTCAGAACTGGTCTGGTTAAAATGGTCGTGTTCAATACCGGTAAATTGCAATAAATTTTACATCTTGGTAAGCACTAGGCCAAAAACGCTACGAAACGGAAAGTGCTACGAACTCGAAAGTGACGTCATTCGAATTAATTTTAACTCGGGCGTTCGATTCATCGAACGTGAAGGGAGAAGCGAGCTCGCTTGGGAGAGATGATTTTTTACAGATACGCAATGAGTCTCGAGTCAAACGAGTCTAAACGACACACATCGGCCAACGCTGTCTCGCTTGCATGAACATTCCAGCGTATCTTTCTATCCTTGTAATCCATGTTCCCCGTCAATCTAAACAAAGTACTGTTAATTAAATGTTAGAACATAGTATATTTCTGTTTCAGACCGTCATAGTGTGTTATCCTGAACATCTAATTATTTTAACTGGTTATCAAGATCCCACCTTAATTGTTTACCTATTACCTTAATTATAATTAAACACAATACTCACGTAAACTACAGAAATTATATTGTATTAATTAATTCTGGTGCACATTCGCAGTGACATATAGTATATCTAACACACAACTAAATAATGGTGCCGGCCAATTATCCAGTCCCATAAATCAACCAAAAATTTCCCGTGAATATCAGACAATTTATATTGTAAACAATGAACTGGAATTATACTACAAACACTTATTTTGACTATGATTGGACGCACAAATATCCAAAGTTAATTCAACCCTATAGGTTAGGTTCATCGCTTAATATCAGGCGAGCTGGCGGTCAAAAAAAGTCTATTTTTGATAAAAAAATATTTAAAAAAAGTTTTTTTGTATATTTTTTGTTTTGACAAGCTCTTTTTGTTTTTCAGTGCCAATAAGGCTAGCATAAACAATTATAAATCAATTCAATTTTAATTTAGTTAAGTTTGATTCTTTATTTTAATTTAGGTAAGTTTATTATGTTTCCAAATATGTATGTACTTTTTGCAATAAATTATACCATTATCTCAGCTTTTTACTATAAGAGCACTATTAAAAGGCCTGTAAAATTATTTCTTAATGTTAATTTTAATGTTAATTTGAATTTTATAATTTTTTAATTTTAATGTAATTTTTTTTTTCTTAACTTTTTTTTTATTTCTTATAAGTTTTAGTTTTTAGTTAGTATTTTAAATTTTCTTTAATTTTCTGTTTTTTAAGTTGTGCATAATAATTTTTTTATTTACATCTTAATGTCATAACATGTTTATAGACATTCAAAAAGAGTTCAAAACGTCAGGAATTAAAATACATAATGTAAAATACCCGTGATAAAATACATTAAAAGTATTTAATATATATATATATATATATATATATATAATAATAGCGAAAACCTAAGATCATTACAATAATTATTTTTGCACACTTTTGTTTAGCGGTTGAATTCATAGCTTCACTTCCTCAAATAGACAGCAAAATAATTTCCACTGCAAAAATACCACAACAAACATATTCCAATAACTGCCAGCCCAACAACTTAAGTTTACTTTAACTATAAAGTACTTACAAAGTTCGTTAAGTAGTAAGTGGACTATCAGTATAGCGAAATCATTTTGTGAAAGCCCAAGTTCCTCAAAGACGTTATAAGTCAACTTCGTCACAGATTCGGAAGTCATTCAATGGCTGCAATCTCATTCCCATTAAGTACTAGATTGGTACGATCTTCGGAAACCATCGAGTTGTGGAATTGTTCTTTGATAGTTTAACAGTATGCTAGTTATGGAAGGTGGTTTCTAGTTTTGAGTTAAATCGCTAGAAATTCTTAAAAGATTCAATATTTTTAGGGGGAATCATCGACATCATTGTAGAGTTAGAAAGAAAGATAAAAAAACGATACGGATGCTTCTAGTTTGAAAATGACTCCCGTTCAAACTCTAGAAATGCTGGTAAAATAATCTGAATGTATTATGCATTGAAGGATATTGTACAGGCAAGAGATGGATGGAACTAGATGGAGAGACTTTTACAGCAGTGGAATAATATAGGGCAGCAAAAAAATCTTCTCCAAACGATTTACCCTAGTCTACTTGTATAGGCCCCTGCTAAAGAACGCCACTCAGCCCAATCTTCAGTTTTTCAATATGTGCTACTGCGTTACGTATATCGTCACTCCATAGAGAAGTTATCATCTTCTCCCCTTATTTATGTAGGGTCGGTAAAGTATATACGTTTCTTCCATTTATCTCTATCATGCATCTTATCTGAATTCATCCCTCCTTTAACAAATGTCACCTTTTTACGCAGTTCATCCATACTTTCTTCGGTCATCCCCTACCGCTATAAACATTCACATACATGTACATCGTCTTTTTGTAACTGTCATTTTCTAAAAATGTGCCAGTACTCGTACCCTTCGGCCAAAATAAAACGAATGGACGGGCCCTAACCATTGAACTTGATTAGTAAAACGAATCAAAACGGTCGGACATATACTTCAACACCTAATTATAAAAATGTACAGTATATTTGTTACAAAAAATAGATCTCGGTTTTATTTGTGTATTTACACTTTGGTAAAGCATACGAATTCATAATAAAATTTTGTCAGATATTTCGTTATCGCGTAATAATAGACTCGTGTTTCACTTCCTACGGCTAGAGACCGACTGAAACGAAGTGAGCGCTGGCGCTCATTTTGTAATCTTCAAACATGCGCTTCTACTGGGCCCGTCCATTCATTTTATTTTGGTCGAAGCCAGTACCATGATAGCAAATTACTTTTCACCCCATCGGGAGGTTATAAGGAGTAATTGAGAAAAAGAGAGAATAGAGACATTTGATACGTACAGGTAAGTAAAATAGAAATCTCTATTGATATATTATCTTTCAAACTATATCAGCAGATCTAAAATCTGGACTAAAAGTAGGTACAAGGAATGTCCTGCTTCAACTTTCTAGTAAGGTATATGTAGAACTGCCACATACATTTTCTTTTGTAAGTGTTTTGTTATATATGGATTTCCCAGCCGTACTGCTTGTTTCTTGTGGACTACAATCTAGGCGTCTTTAAGGCACGGGGTCAGAGATTTTGTCTAGATTGAAGTACTCCATACTCAGCCACACTAATCTCTTTTTGGCCATCAGGCGGTGTTGGCCAAACATAGATCTACCTATTTCCAATAAAAATATATTACATTGTTTATGTACTATTAAATTTATAACATACAAATTATCGATTAACCTTTTCAACACAAATTTTCGTTTAACCTTTTCAACGACCTCGAATTGTCTATTAACACCTCGGCAAAGTAAATTACATGCAGGTAACCACCGAATAATCTGAATTAGTAGAAGCCGAAGCACCTCGATAACTAGTCACGCCCTTTCGTCTATTATACGTAAGTAACTATAGAACCACGCTATAGCCATATATCTACATCTTCAAGCATTTAAGATGTGAACTTACAGACAAAATTTCACATAATTCAAAATCCAGCAAAACTTAAACGGTATACCTTTTTGTTTTACTTTGTTAAGCCTGCAATAAACGTTGGTCGTAGCTCACAAAGCGAAGGCCAACGTGTAGACAGCCAATTTACCTAGGCTTGTCATTGCACATCGTTGACCGCTCGTTGCAGCTCGATCGTTGTAGCTCGGCTCGATTGGCGTCCCTTGCCAGTCTTACCTTGTTACCACTCAGGATCGCTTGCCACGACTCATCTCATCGAATTAGTCTTTCTTTTTTTGTTCATCCAAGGCGCTTGCCTGCATTCGGCAAGTCACACCATAGTCATGTTGGTTGGCATTGGCTTGATTCGCATTCATATTGTATTAATTTTCCAACGCTCGTATTGGCTGAGTTTCGGCGAGCTATCGCCAATTTGTATTGCCGGCTCTAGCTTTACACGTTGTTGTTCGTTGAATCTGAACAAAATCTTTACAACTGATCCAAAAAAAAAACCTAAAAAAGACCGCAGGGAAATTCCAGAAGCACGCCGCTTCCAACCGGCTCTTTTGGAGACCAATGGGGGAGGCCTATGTCTAGCAATGGACGTCCTATGACTTAAATTAAATGATGATGATGATAGTAAAACAAACAAGGGCGACCTTTATTATTTTAGAAAATAAATTTTGGATCTTAGATATGATATTTTTTAATAACATAAAACCATATTACTAGGCTGGCTTCATTAGCTGTAAATCTTAAATATCTACGTACAAATAAAATACGTAATTGAAATCTGCCTATTTAAACAATCTCTCGTAACTTAACCAAAGCCAATACAAATTATTTACATTCCCTTAATAAAGTGGTTGGTGTTAACGTTCTTAAGTCAGTAGACTAATTGAGTTCCGCTGGCGGGATCGAATTTGGTTTTCATCTATTGTGTCGAAGAGGTATCTTCCGAAATGGTTTCACAGATTACATTGTCGAAGGCGAATTTCATCTCGAATGACTGGGGTCTGAGTAACCGCATTAACCTCTGTCCTACGTGTTGTAAAGCGACTACGTGCGATGCGATAGGATGCTACGAAGTTAGCGGATTTCAATGGCCTCATAAACCAGTGCAAGAATGAAAGTTATGGGAAAACAATTCTTAGCAAGCTAAAGAGGAGGGAGTGAGCTAACTGATGAATCCTAAACGAACATGCCCACACTGTTCGTTTTAAGGAGAAAGGTAGTGGACTTTCTTTGTACCCCAACACAACCCATTATCATCATAAGCCGTCCCCAGTCACAACCCTACCCAGAAGAATAAATAACGCACTGGCAACATTTCTGGTATTACAGTTGTCTATCAGGTAGCCCTCTTGCTTAAATGTCCCACAATTTCTTTAACGATTTCCAAAAAGGAGGTGGTTCTCAATTCAACTGTTTTTTTTTTATGTTTGTTACCTCAGAACTTTCGACTGGGTGAACCTACTACCCTTTTAATTTAAGGTGTTAGCGCGCGCGATATTTCTCTTGATGTATCCTTTTCGGACCTCAAGATAAAGGCTTAGCCTAGATTGAGGCCCTCAGGCAATTGTTTTTGTCTACATCTCTGTATTTTATATGAAATAAAAAAAAAAAAAAAAAATTTTGAACCGATTTTGATGTTTTTTTTTAGAGCTTAGAGCTTTCGAGCTTTTTTAGGTAATTCCCTTGTAGTCCCATTTTAATTTGGTTGGTTTTATACATTGATAATTATTTATATTGAAAAACCGTACTGCGTTTTATAATATTTTCACACTGTATCGCATCGCGTCGCATTGCCGCATTTGTTGTTCACCTAGGACACTGGGTTTAAGTACCGAGGCTTCAAAAATATATTACGTTGTGTAAAATGTATTACGCTGTGTAAAATATATTGTGCTTTGTGAAATATGTGATGTAGATGTAAATAGATATGAATGGGTGGAACGTGACGTCAATTTAGTCAGCTGTGGTTATGTTCTTGATATTGTTTATGTGGTTATTCACAGCTGCCCACACTTTAGAATTATTATGATTTGAAATTGTATAAATAAAACTTGTGTTTACAGATGAAAATGTTACACTTAGTGTTTATGATATAAACACTAAAGTTTGTTTGATTAAAATTAATTATGAAGACATTAACTGCAGTTTATTTTTTACTAGCTGCGCTCCGCGGTTTTACCCGCGTTATATATCCTCCTCAAAGCAACTTCTTAGTAGCGACAGCAACCCGCTTTGACTTAGATTTGTGACTTCTTTTTTCTCTCTGATTTTATTTTTTATGAGGTAAATATTAAAACACCAAATAAATAACTGTTTATCCGATCATTATTTGCCTGAAAGATTCATCAAAATCGGTCCAGTTGCTTCGGAGTCCATACAAACATACACATCATCGCCTTTTATGTATATAGATTCAGCTAGTTTATTATTATTGAAGTGAAAACTTCTTTAGGCGCGTTGAGCGAGCAATTTTTGGGTGAACAAAAATCATGGAACTCGCGTCATCGTCACGCTGTAACTATTTTAAAATAGCGCCATCTCTTGTAGAATAGGTGAATTACTACTTGTTTTCACTTCTTTCTTTGTTTTTTTTTTTAAATAACTAGCTTGCATCCACGCATTATTTGTTTTGATACATTAAAGGTGCAGGTGTTTAAACTAGCCAAAAATTTGTGGCACCATTAACCCACGTATCATTACATCTTCAACTTTCATAACCTCCAGACGTGTCAGATCCCTTCAGAACCCGTAATTTAAAGACCTCAGATCTCAGCTTTAGACAAATTATGACGTGTCACTTATGCGGAGTAAGATAAACGGTTTGACAAAAATATCTCACTTGGGTCTCGCAGAAGCGTGGCAATTAATTCACGTGGTACCCCCTAGAGAACCCATGGGCTGTAGAGGAATTTTAATTAGACAGTAAGATAGCTCACGCTAATTTTAGATAGTCTAAAATTGACGTCGCCGACGTTGGAGAAAAAGCCGGCAAACTGAAGTGGGACTGGGCCGGCCACGTAAGTAGAATGTCGGATGAGCTGTGGGCTCGAACCACTACAGAATGGCTGCCGCATGCCATACGACCCCTTGGAAGGCCCAGAAAAAGATGGCGGAACGAGCTTGACTCCCACGCAACAGACTGGTACAACATTGCACAGAACAGAGAGGAGTGGAAGAAAGGAACGGAAGCCTTTGCCCTGCATGACCACGGCTGATTTTTTTATTTTTTTTTTATTTAGGCCAACCGTATATTAATATATTTATGGCTCAGTTCTCTCATGTCTGTTCGATTTGCAAAACATCGTCACAACTCGTGAACCGTCGTTGAGCTAGCGAGACGACGATTATGTCTGAATCGCAAGTGGGAACTTCTCTCCCGAGAGAAAGATACAATTTTCTCTTTCTCTCCCGTTAGTCAGACGGTGGTTCGTCAGCCATGTTGACGTGTCTGTTACGGCTTATGCAACTATCGCGTGACTGTGGATCCAATCTGGCTGCGTATTTCTTGGAGTCCAGCCAGATTGAATATTGCCGTGATTAGCGCGTCATTGTGGCATCTTTATATTTTTTTGATTGAAGATTATTGTACTCAACATAATGCTATCAAAATAGCTGCATCAGTTTCTCAAAATTCTAAATTCATGACTTTTTTGGACAAACAATTCAACTTAGAGTATTGTTACGGGTCATTTGATGTGATTTTATAGTCTGGGATATAAAAGCAGTGGCGATTTTCATGGTTCTCGCACTCATGCATGTACCATGTTCAACTTACTCGGAAGCTCTTGCGATGTAGACATACTTTTGTGTAAAGTTAATCAAAAATTTTAAGGTTCCGTACCCAAAGGGTGTCATCATCATTATCACTGATCATCCTTTAACTATCTACTGGTAGACATAGGCCTCTCCTAATACATGCCACTGAGCTAAGCTGGACCCTATCACTTCTATAGCTATATTTTTGAACCGTTACAGATAGCTAACTGAAATTTTCACAGAAAATTTTATGTAAAGGCGGATTAACTTAAAAAAAAGGGGTGATATCAAACCTCTGTACGCAAGTTCGAATTGCACTTAGCTGCTGTTTATTTCACAAAGTTTACTTACTGCCTTTCCAAAGTATAGCTTAGTAATACCAAATGACAAATAGTCGAATAGAAGATCTGCAAAAGGGTCAGGGTTATCCAAAGGTCGGCAATGTCTTAAGATGTTATAAATTAACCGTAGCTTACAATCCGTTGAAAAATTATTGGAAAAGATCGGGGACAAGCGAAGTCCGCGATTTTCTGGGGCACAATCAACTTATTTATGATTTAAATTGAGACGTTTTTCGATATTCGGATAAGAACTTTAGAAATGGTTTTTCATACTAATAATGCTATGTTCGTTTATATCGGCAGATAAAAATAATGGCTAATATCATTTTGAGTCGTTTTGCGGGATATTATTTTCTCGAAAAGGGAGGGTTTAAGGACGCTCGACTAGTTTAACTCTTTTATTAGCTTGGTGTGTTTGTATGTATGTATGTAACAGAATCATTGAACTTGATTTTCAACTACTTCACTACGTCGTATTAAATTAAAATTTGGCACACTTATCAAGGACCGATGACAATGCAATAATTTAAATAGTTTTTTCCATTATTTTAACCAGAATTTTCGGGATTAGCGATTTTAAAGCGTGTTTTTTTTTTAGTTTCTTTAATTGCGAGAATTATTTAAAATGTATGTGATTTTTCTTAGCTTCTTTTAGCTTGATTCTTCTGATAATCTTTTATATAACTAACTGCGCCGGTTTCATCCAATACCGTACAAGTACAAGAACTATGAATTTTCAGAGTTAAAACGAAGCCATACCAAATTTTATTTCAAATCTGATCAGCTGATACAAAGTATATATCAGTTTTTATCTTTAAAACTGTTAAATAGGGACCGGGTTCTTACAATTTAGAGTTTTTTTTTTTTTCATGTATACCCATTACAAACAAACAACATAAACAAATTACTGTCAAACAGGCATATAACTATTTTTTTTTTTTTTTTTTTGTATATTTGCACTTGACTGGCGTTTTGCCTGATAGCGATTAATAGCGATGTTTGTTGTTCGGGCTATTTGGGCTCAGAATAGTTGATGAAATCTAAACGACAAAACATTATAAACAGATCGGGCCGCTCCGTACCTAAATTGATATACCCTAAATATCTGGGACATTATTGCACACATGGTCATCAGACCCCAAACTAAGCAAAGCTTTTAATATGGCAGCCAGAGACTGATATACATACATATATATTTTTAAATACATACTTAAATAGATATTAACACTCAGACATAGAACAAATACAAATATTCATCACACAAATGTTTGTCCTAGATGGGAATGGAACCCACGCCCCTAAGCACAGAAAGTAGGTTCACTACCAACTGAGCCACCGGGGCAGTCCCCTAATTGGTTCATTGTGTTAATATAAGTGTTAACTATGAACTTAGCATAACATTATGTGCAATAAATGATTTGACTTTGAAAATAATAAGCAAATTTACGAAAATAACCTTCACTTCTATCTGAATGAGTTCGACTTGTCACCAATTATCATAAAAACGGTTACAAATCGTTCCAATGTACCGAAAACATTGAACGCGCTCAGTAAACACGTTTTATCCGAATACACAACGAGGATCATCGCCGTTCGCGACATCACACATAAAAACTTATATTATTTAAAATCAATACCGGGACTATAAAGCCGGTAACACGATGTGAAAAGCACTTAAGGCTCAATTTGGGCAGCGTTTAGTCCATACAAACTTATTCTCCTGTTTCCTCCCTGGATAATACCGCTAGAGCCATATTTTTTTTTTAATAAAATTTATCTCCTTTATGGCCAGGCTTGTGTCATTTATTTTTTCTTGTAAGTTAAGTACTATAAGAAATATGAGCCTTTAAAAATCCCAAAAAATATCAAATTTTTACCTCCGTGTTCAGACGTCTCTCAAACAAAATTTATGAGTTTGTAAAACAAAAATAAATTACAGAAGCCGAGAGCAAACCTTTTTAAACAATTAATTGAAAAAAATAATGAAATCGGCCTATTTTTGAATGAGGAAACAGAAGAATCCGAGACGATAATTTTGTCTACTTTTCGTAGGTATAAATCGATCCGAGCTGCAGTTGTCCTTATTGCGCTCTGCGGGCAGAGGCTCGAGGTCAGGGGTGGGTCGGTCTAATACGTATACAGTTAGAGAAGAGACATATAGTCGATAATTGTATCGATACATTAGTGCTGTCCATCGATATCGATATGTAACGGTTCTCGTCTTTAGTTAGTGTTTTGTGCGTGAAGTGAATTTAGCACATTACTGCAACGGTCGGCAAGTTAGGATTTGGACAAAATTGTTGACGCACAACATGATTTATTTTTACTATGGAAACTGACGTGGTTTTCGCACATAACACATTTAAGTACGAAAAGAAAGAATTAAAAAAAATATTGTAACTTGTGTATCAGGAATATCAGGATCGTAACAAGTGGAAAAATTTATAAATAAATAATTCTCTTAATATTAGTAAATTTTGTTGAACTATTTTTTCAAAATTTTATTCAAATACATTAGGTTATTACGTTGCTAAGTGATTAGATTATAGCTTATCATCATCAGCCAGAAGACGTCCACTGCTGAACATGGGCCTCCCCCTTTAACCTCTATACTGATAGTGATCGACATCCTGTCATCTGCATCCACTGGATGCCCGCGACTCTCACAATGTCGTCGGTCCATCTAGTGGGAGGCCTACCTACGCTGCGTCTTCCGGTTCGTGGTCTCCACTCAAGGACCTTTCTTACCCATCGGTTATCGGTACTTCGAGCGATGTGGCCTGCCCAATTGCCACTTCAACTTGCAAATTTGAATATCTATGTCGATGACTCTGGTTCTTTGGCGGATATTCACGTTTCGGATTTTATCACGCAACGAAACTCCGAGCATAGCTCTCTCCATTGCCCATTGTGTGACTCTGAGTATTTCCAAAAGGCCAACAGTTAAGGACCACGTCTCAGTACCATATGTTATCACTGGCAAAACACACTGGTCAAAGACCCTTGTCTTTAAGCACTGTAGTATCTTGGACGAGATGTCACGCAATTTCCCAAACGCTGCCCATCCGAGTTGGATTCTTCGGGCGACCTCTTTGCCCAAGTTGGACCAAGAATGATGGTACTGATCGTTTTTGGTTGGACTGACCTAAATGAACAATCTGTCCAAGAGAGGTGTAATGGTCAACAACTTCAAGAGTATCGTTCCCAACGATTACCGGCACGGGTACAACATGGACATTGGACATGATTTTTGTCTTGTCTATGTTTATTTTAAGACCCACCTGTTGAGAAAGGCTACTGAGATCGCTGAGCGTCGCATTGAGGTCCTCCAGCGACTCTGCCATGATGACTATATCATCGGCAAAACGAAAATGAGTGATTTATTCACCATTGATGTTGATGCCGAATCCGTTCCAGTCCAAGAGCTTGAAAACGTCCTTCACTGCGTTCGTGAACAGTTTCGGAGAAATAACATCTCTCTGTCTCACGGCTTTCTGCAATAGGATTGGTTCCGTGCTCTCGTCCTGTAATCGGATCGACATGTTGGCGTTTCTATACAAACACTTCAGCACTTCGATATACTTATAGTCGATATGACAACGCTGGAGGGACTGCAATACTGCCCAGGTCTCGATTGAATCCAAGGCTATTTCATAGTCTACAAACGCTAGACATAATGGCCGATTATACTCCGCAGTCTTCTGTATAATCTGGTGGAGCGTGTGTATGTGGTCTGTGGTGCTCCTGCCTTTACAGAAACCGGCTTGTTCGGGAGGCTGGAAGTAATCAAACCTGCTTTCGAGACGGTTCGTAATGACTCTGGAGAACAACTTGTACACATGGCTCAGGAGTGAGATGGGTTTATAATTATTCAATAAGGTGTTATCACCTTTTTTGAAGGAGAGCACTACCACCCTACTAGTCCATGCTTCATGCGTAGTACCTTCGAGTATGACGGAATTAAATAACTTCTGGAGGACTAAAAGTACCGGTTTTCCATCCGCTCTCAGTAGTTCTGTCGTTATTCTGTCATCACCCGGCGATCTTGTTGTTCTTAAGCTTTTCAGAGCCATTTTTATCTCGTACAAGCTGATGTCTAGGATGTCCTCAGTGTAGTGTTGGGTCAGTTTAGCTCTCTTGTCCAGAGCTGTACCGATAATTAGGCTGTCGCGTCAATGTGTACAACTGTCCGTAAAACCTCTCGAGTTCTCTCAGAATCTTCGGCTTTGATGAAATGATACTACCATCCTCGATCTTCAGCTTCATCACTTGGCTCTTTCCAATAGACGAATTCTTTGCGAACACTATCCAGCCCTGGTTCCACTTGATTGCGTCCCTAATACATCTTTTATTATAGGAACGCAGATCGTGTCGCACCGATTTTGAGATTCGTCTGTTAAGTTGGCCATATTGCGACATATCAGCTGATGTTTGCAGTCTCATCTCAGTCAGGTCTTTCATTAGCTTAATGGTTTCATTTGAGAGCTTCTGAGGTCTTTTCCGGCGTGGGGTCTTAAAGAATTTGGACCACACTGCTTGGACAGTTTCCACCAGCCCATTGTTTAGTACGAACAGTTCCGCTTTCGGCTCTGGAAGCGATTATGCAATTCGAGTTGGAAGTCTTTGGAGTTTTGGATTTGAGTATGACCAGAATGGAGCGTGGACTTCACCAGACGCGACCTCTCAAGCTTGTTGATATTCAATGTGCCTCTGACAAAACGGTGATCGCTACCGGTTTTCACCTTGCTAATCACGGAGACATTGAATATTCGCTTCTTGGTCGTCATGCAAATTTCCCCCTGCAATTTTTCAAGATCAAGATCAAGTGAGGGTAGGAGAACAAAATATCCGCTCTTCTCGCCGGACTCACCCGCAGTTTTCAGTCAGCTCGTGACCACGGCCATTGTAACATGGTCGAAACGTCGAGCGAAAGGTATCTATTTTTACCTATATTTAATAGTGCGCGATAAGTCCCGATAAATATGAAAACATGGTCGTCATGATGAAGTTGATCTCATTTTTGGTCGAACCATCGGGGCTCATCCACGTCTACTTCTTGCATGGTCACTTCTGAAAGAAGCAGTTCATCAAATAGAGTTCCTCCTTCTCCATGAAGTCAACCAGCCACTGGCCCCTCGAATTCCGCTGTCCATACCCATATGACCCGACTCTTAACTCATCAACATTCCGCGTTCCATCTTTGCGTTGAAGTCACCCATAACAACGGTGAAGTATGTTACGGAGGTATCTATGGTCTCGGATATCTCCTCAAGTCCTCATACAACACCTCTACTTTAGATTATTAGATTATAGTTAAAGTTATCACAGGAATTGTACATGGTAATCCTTTCCGTAACTATCATCACATTATAGACCAGCACCCTCACAGGAAGTTTTCAAGCGTCGTGTGAAACTGTACTATTTCTTGGAGTAGCTACTGTATCGTTATTATCTCGCTTTAAGTTTATAAGTATGTATGAATTTAATATTTTTATTTATGGATGTATATTATTTTAACTAAAAACTTGGTTATTTGAATTTTTCACATAAATTTTGAGGTTATGTGAAAAAATTATTGGGACCAAAGTTGTAGATATTTTTATTACCTACAACTTTGCCATTAAACTTTTCAAAAACTATATTGCAAAACTATAAATCCATAGGATTTATAGTTTTGCTGGAAATCGAGTTGAACCATTTTTTACCCTTAAACCCACCAACTTCCCGAACTCAGATCGCCCGTAATTTATTTTTCCTTTCATTTTTATCATAATAATGGGTTTCATACTACTGTGATTTTTTTTGGTTTCAAAAATTATCGACCCTGGTCTATTTGGCGTAGTCGGTTAGTAAAATATGCAGATCGCAAAATAACAAAAATCACTCGACATTCGGCAAACGCCGATATCAACTAGCCGAGTAGACTGCGAGGCGAAATGAATTTGTAGGCAACTAGGCATTCAGTGCGGGAGCACGGGCGGGCACGCACACACGCACAGTCTGTTCGTCACGCACACGTATATAGCTCGCTCGTCAGGGCGCAGCGAGACAGCAATAGAGTTGCTAAATACCTATTCATCAAATTTCTTGGCCATGGTATATCGGCTTAATGAACGTGAAACAGTTGTTTAGCTTCGATTGTTTGGGCACAAAGCACGCAGAACAGATGGCCAATGGGGCCGAAAGGTTCTGTTATGGAGACCACGGACCGGTAAGCGCAGCCTAAGTACGTTACATCCATGACTTGGCTCCAGGAGGCTTAGTTATAATACTAATATTTCCAGAAATGACCCACTCACCATTACTGCAATGGTCTGTACCATTCTGAAGTTAAACAAAATTAACTCTAGTTCATCATTTCTATTTAAAATTATTAACGTCATTTTTTTATATTATTAATTGGGTTATAATCATGAATGAAATCAAAATTTAATACTTAATTAAATATGAATATAACTAATTAATATAGGATTATAAAAAAAACATTCAATATGCATTAAAAAATATATATTATAAAATTTATCTCAAGTGATTAACTTCATAAACTAGTCCAGAAACACTTACGCAATATAACAAGGTCAAAAACACAACAAAATATGAAAACCACGACCAATTCTCGTACCTACCAAAGTTTGAGCACATAAACGGAAAGCATGTTTTAAAACCCTCAAAGTTGAAACACTGCGTACAACGAAACTTACCGTACTGAAAGTTTACGGTATCCGGAACGTAAACAACGGGCCGGTTCCCGTCCGGAATCCGGATCGGAACTTACGCGATCACGTTCACGGAAATGGAATTTTAAATCCGCGCATTGTACTTAATGCCTGCCGCGGCATCAGCTCATACCGTTGTAGGGTGGTAGTGTAGTGAGTGCACCTTCATCATCACCAGCCAGAAGCCGTGATGTTTTCTGCATCCACTGGATACCCGCGACTCTTACGATACCAGCTATAAGGAGGCATACCTAGGCCCACGTGCGTATAGGCGTAGACGCAGCGGCGTCTTCCGGTTCGTAATTTCCACTTAAAAACCTTTCTTCTCCATCAGTTATCGGTTTTTCGAGTGCACCTAAGGAATATTTAGATTAAATAAATATGCTATATGTTTCTCATATTTTTCTCATAGTTTAATACCTTATTACAAAAATTTTGATTGATAATCTTGAAAATAGCATTGTAAATGCAGCAAAAAATGCAACATTGCAGTCTTGTACTCAGTTATTAACATTATTTTATAGTAAATGCGATTGTAGACTCAAACTTTATAATAATATGGCGTTAATAAACCATAGTAACGACTGCCTCGGTGGCTCAGTTGGTAGTGATCCTACTTTCTGTGCTTGGGGGCGTGGGTTCGATTCCCATCTAGGACAAACATTTGTGTGATGAACATTTGTGTTTGTTCTATGTCTGGGTGTTAATATCTATTTAAGTATGTATTTAATAATATATATGTATGTATATCAGTCTCTGGCAGCCATATTACAAGCTCTGCTTAGTTTGGGGTCAGATGACCATGTGTGCAATAATGTCCCACATAATGTCCCACATAGTGGTTTGTAAATGCTGTTATATCCGTTTCTTTTTTAAATTATAAATAAATGAATGAATGATTAAATCACTGTTTTTAACTATCACGGTTGTTCACTACATTTATACGATTATTGGCGCATGTAACTGCACCGAAATATCGGGAACTCCATTCACAACTTTACCACGGTAAATATTCCGTCAATAATAATATAAATGTAGTGAATGAATGAAATATTAAAACCTAATTTGACAATGATAATTCCATATTTGGTGAAGGTAAATAACAAATTATAAATGGTTTCATACATCTGCATCGTGATTTTGATCTGATTCCATTTTGATTTTTCATTTTAAAACATGTCGGAAATGTGAATAAGATATAGCCTGTGGTACGTCACAAGCTCTTAATGGATTATCCCAAACAACGGTATATATTATTAACTCAACCTTTTGTTTATTTATGCCGATTTGTTTAGCGAAATATACAACTTACTTTTTACGTAAGCGTGATTGATCGTTGACTGCATCGTCACACTGAAGTGAGAATTTTTGTTTTTTTTATTTTCTGTGGTCACTTTACACAAATAAACTGGCAAAGTGCGAGTCGGCCTCGCGCACTGAGGGTTCCATGCTACCACAAAATACAAAAAGTAACCGTCTTAGTACCGACCGCGCCAGACGTTCCTTAAATTGGTGAATAGAAATTTTTCACAGATTGTACTTGATATTTATTTCAGTGTTTATTATTTGTTGATTTACTATAGAATTAGTATACTATAACTTTAATCATGCCAAGATAGACGCTTGTACTTATTACCGTTTTACCATTAGATCAAATACAAAAATACACTTTAAAAAAACGTTTGTTGTATCGTTGTTTAACTTTTTGAATTTATGATAATTTCTCAGTTAATTGGCCGTAACATTAGGTACATAATTATATTCCACTGACTTTTCCTCTGACGCTTGTATTAGCTTGGTACGTATCTGTGTAACGGAATCTTTGAACGTGATTTTCATCTCTTTCAAAACGACTGATTAATTTGAAATTTTGCACACTTATCAAGGACCCATGACAATGCAATAATTTAAATAGTTTGCCCCGTTATCGTTACCAGGATCGTATTAGCGATTTTAAAAACTGGGAGAATTATTTTGGCTTGCGTTGAAGGCTCACCTACCACGGCTTTTAGTATTTAAATGGCAGAGCACATTTTCAAAGAGTCATGTCACAAATCCCACGTAACCGCGTTACATCCCACACAACTTTTTAGGTGCGATCAATCAAGGGATTTAGCAGCTGTGAGAGCAAAACGTCTTAACCCTTGGTCGCGCAATAAAGTTGCGTAAGTGGTCGCGTAGGAGGTGTGATATCCTTAATTTTCCTCTCCATACGCACAATTTTTTTGTGTAAAAACATGTCAATTTACTTATTAATAAAAATCTTAAATTCATTCATTCGCTGATAGATAACACATATCCTAAATCGTTGGGTCTAGAAGCATATAGTTATGCACAAATGGTCCTTATATAAAGATAATGAGCAGTAAAGATTTTTGAAAATTCACCGAATCCAAGGAGGCAAAAGAGGGTCCAAAGTTTATTTGAATATTTCCACGTAGGAAATTGCTGGTAAAAGTTAGTGTTATTATATTTATACCAAAGAGGACGCGGATGTCATTTTTATTTCGCTCCATGTACACCACTAACTTAAATGCTTTTCTGATTCACATAGTACATATACTTGCTATAAAACCTGAGCAGTGTGAGCTCTCCACAGCAATCCACGCCTCTAATGCTGCTTTTGAGGGTTCCGTAACTCAATAAGGAACCTTGATAAGTTCGTTGTCAGTCTGTATGTCTGTCCGTCCGTCTGTCCTAAATATTTAGCACTTAACTTTTAGTTATTAAGGCAAGTGCATGAAACTTTCCAAAATTACAGTTTAAGTTTACATCTCAATTTTAAAAGTATGAAAAGAATATAATTTTACTGTTGACTGGTGTAAGCAGCTAAGCATCGAGTACTCGCTACTCCCGTATTATTTATTCACACTTGGCCATTACATCGGCAGTTATTGTAGCGTTTTATCGCTGCAGTTTGTTCCGAATCAGGTTATTGGTTTAATGTTTTGAATGTAAATGTGTGAACGGGCTTCGGTTGTATTACAATAAAAGCCCAGTGTTTGGTTTTGTGGGTGACGTTGCTTAATAAAATTTGTTTTGTCAATTGCTACTGTCATTGTAAATGGGGTTCAGTATGATGGAGCAAATTACTGTTTTATGATTATTAATGGGATATTTACCGTGGTAAGGTCGTGGATGTGGTTGTGTTGGTTGTGGTTGTGTTGTCCTTTTATGATATTTTTAGTTTTGCTTAGAAAATAGTAAAACAGAATTGACGTCACTTTCCACATGTAGGGAGGTTTTAGCCCAGCAGCGCGGGCACTTGGGCAGGTACCACAGAAAATAGAAGTAAATAGAACGGAAATGAGAAGGAAACTCTGTCGCCAGATATTGTGACAGATATGTGATTGAACATTCTTATTTATGACACCGCGTCGAACTGCGCGTCACAGTTGCTAACACAGGTTTATATGGGTGCAACTGGCTACAACAAATTTCTTACAAAAATGCCTTTTACAGCCGTTCCATAATAAAAAATCCAAAAAAACTTTTCTGTGGCAGGTACTATCAGACCAGGTCAGAGAGGTATATCGAAGTGCTGAAGTGTTTGTATAGAAACGCCACCATGTCGATCCGATTACAGGACGAGAGCACGGAGCCAGGGAGATGTTATCTCTCCGAAACTGTTCACTAACGCATTGGAGGACGTTTTCAAGCTCTTGGACTGGAACGGATTCGGCATCAACATCAATGGCGAATACATCACTCACCTTCGTTTTGCCGACGATATAGTCATCATGGCAGAGTCACAGGAGGACCTTAATACAATGCTCAGCGACCTCAGTAGCCTTTCCCAACAGGTGGGTCTTAAAATGAACATGGACAAGACAAAAGTCATGTCCAATGTCCATGTTGTACCTGTACCGGTAATCTTTGGGAACGATACTCTCGAAGTTGTTGACCATTACACCTATCTTGGACAGATTGTTCAGTTAGGTAAGTCCAACTTAGGCAAAGAGGTCGCCCGAAGAATCCAACTCGGATGGGCAGCGTTCGGGAAATTGCGTGACATCTTCTCGTCCAAGATACCACAGTGCCTGAAGACAAAGGTATTTGATCAGTGTGTGTTGCCAGTGACGACATATGGTACTGAGACGTGGTCCTTAACTGTTGGCCTTTTGGAAAAACTCAGAGTCACACAACGGGCAATGGAGAGAGCTATGCTCGGAGTTTCTTTGCGCGATAAAATCCGAAACGTAGATATTCGCCAAAGAACCAGAGTCACCGACATATCTATTAAAATCTGCAAGTTGAAGTGGCAATGGGCAGGCCACATCGCTCGAAGAACTATTAACCGATGGGGAAGAAAGGTTCTAGAGTGGAGACCGCGGACCGGAAGACGCAGCGTAGGTAGGCCTCCCACTAGATGGACCGACGACATTGTGAGAGTCGCGGGCATCCAGTGGATGCAGATGGCAGGATGTCGTTCAGTGTGGAGGTTAAAGGGGGAGGCCTATGTTCAGCAGTGGACGTCTTCTGGCTGATGATGATGATGACGACTATCAGATCAATTGTTTTTTACGACCTCACGGTTTAAAGGGCCTCTAAACCACAGAATAATAAAGAACACACCAAAAAAAACTGGGAAATTTTTGCACACACGGTCATCTGACCACAAACTAAGAAAAGCTTGTTATATGGAGAGCCTGCCAGAGAGATATACGTACATATATATTTTTTATTACATACTTAAATACATATTTACACCCAGACATAGAACAAACACAAATGTCACAAATGTCAAATGGCCTAGCTACAAGAACAAAAAAAACTGTTTGCAATTTGAATTTCCCGCCATACGTGAAACGTTCCACCTTAACATCACGTCAGCTACATCCTAGACTGTCCCAGTATAAAACGTTCCACTACGTTTTATACCAGTAGATACGTTTCTATGGTTTGCAGCTTTTAACAATTGGGTTCATTCATGCACGCGCACCAATTTGCACTGTACCGGCGATATCACGGACCGTTTGCTTACAATTGTCGAGATAGACTTGCTTTTGTCCACGGATCTGTCCACGAGAACAATTTTATCAGGTAAAATCATTTTGAATATTCTATTCATATTTTGGAAGGTATCTCGTTTACCCGACGATGCAAGGAAGACAGGAGAGTTTTGGGATTTACGTGTTATGTTTGTAAGTTAGGAATATACAGTTTTTTCAAAATAAGTTTTCGATAGATTTGTATATAGAGTTATATATTATATAGGGATAGTCTTCCCGTGAACATGGTGCATGTAACTGCGCCGAAATATCGGGAGCTCCTTCCACAACCTTACCACGGTAAATATCCCGTAAATAATAGATTCATATAACTATAGTGAACAACCGTAATAGTTTAAAACAGTGATTTGTATATAGGTTCAGGAATGATCATGAATTAGGTAAGTAAGTGATGTTTTATATGTATTATATTATATGTATATGTATTATATCATTACAATAATATACAAAAAAAAAATGATGTTCGTTTGTAAGCACATTTTATAAAAATAAGAACGTTAAAACAAATCCATCACCCATCTTCTGCTACTACTAAGGCAGTATAGATTTGTCAGTCCCAGGTGTCTCAGTAAAAAATCGAGTTCACCTAGCAATAAAAAAGATTTATTTGGATCTTTTAAAGTACTTTCTTTCAATCGTTAAACTGCCTGTGAACTATTTATTCCAGTTAAATAAAAGCATAAGTAAGAATTAAATATATTACAAGAGATAAAATTTGTATCAAAGTTTATGTAGGTGCTTAATACACCTAGCTCTACAAAATTGCAAAGGCGCAAACTAAAATAATTCTGAAGCAAACAATGTTGCCTGAATAAATCTCGTTAAATTGCTCATTATTTTTAACACGAAAAAAGTCCATAAAACAAGTCGTTCTGACTCACAAATCCTCCTAAAGGCACTCCATGCTAAGATTCTACACATTTCTAAAGCTACTATGTATGAAAAAGAGAACGACTAACTATGAATAAAACACTAGATTACTTATTTTCTAAGTTTTTGCATCCAGAGAAAATAAATTAGATATGTAATTTTAAAAAAAATGTAAGATCTCATAGAGTATTCCTTTGGTCCAGCGGCTTAATAAGCTAACGTCACATGACTGAGTTATTGTTTTATGACAATCAATAACAGCATAAATCCGGATCTCCATCTCGTGTCTTCCTCCAAACATTCAACGAAAACACGTAAACAAAACGATGTTTTTTTACTATGTACGCCAATAAATTTTTGTTTTCCGCGCCTGACGGAAAACATCTACACATTTCCCCCTCACGGTAGCGTGCAGGATAAAATAATTTAAAAACTATCGAAGCAAGCGTCGCATGTTTACAGTAAGCCTATTTATCAAAGAATATCCTGCATTTCAAAAATTTCTGTTGTGAAACTAAAACCGTTTTTAACCGAATACAGGAAAAAAGTTCAGATTCAGATTAATTATAGCTTCCATAGTATTACAAAGGTGGTAAATAAAATATTGAAACTACTACATAGTTCATATGGACTATAAAAACTTTTTAATTTATATTTTCATCAAAATATTCAGATATTGAATAGTAAGCTTTTCCGTTTAGAAACTGCTTTAGATTGCGTACAAAGCTAACATTATTTTCTATATTTTTTATGTCATCGGATAGCTTGTTGTAAATATTTATAGCCATAACCAAAGTACCAGACGAGTGCATCTTTAGATGAGTTCTGTTCTCAGTTGTTCCGGTTTTTTATTATTTAGGTACACCGACTATTCTACCATAAAAACGTAATTACAACTCTCTACATAAATATTTCAAGAATCGCAATTTCCATACACGGAGCGTTTACCATTCTTACTTATGCAAACATCTCATTTGATATTCGCAACGATCTCCTATTGTTCTGTTAAATCTTTCTACGTTCCGCGGATGAGCATAACGTACACGTCGTAAACGTAAGGCAATAAAACTCAAAAATTCATCTCCGTATCACACGCGGAAACGCGGAAAAATCACGCGTCGAGTTTAACACCCGTTTAGAGCGTTCCGGCTTACGGGAATATTTCATTTTATCTTTTAAGGGTGCGTAAACAAGGGGCGTTAGCTAACAATAAAACTAAAACAACTCAGGTAAATCAGGTAAGCGGCGGTTTATGCTTACCATCTCAAATCTCAAATTATCAAAAGGCTCTAAAGTAATGTAGCAACTAGGGGTTTTATCGTTAAACGCAATCTCTTTCAGGCAACCTAAAAATATATGTATTAAAGTTAATATTACAAAAAGAAAAATGAAATGATACGTCCAGCACGAAAATTGAGTTTACAATGCCACGTCCGTGGGTAAAATGCGTTTTAAATAATAAACGTTTAAATCTTGATACCAACCCGTGTGTTAAGTAAGTATGAGTCTTAAGTATGAGACAGGAAACCTGTTATGAAACGCCTATATTCAGTAGTGGACTAAAATAGTTTAATTGTGATGATGATTTATAAAATTATGGTAAAAATTAAGTGCAATATAGTATTGATATTTATATAGGAAACCTTAGTTATGAATCTGACTCTCCATCATATGCGTGCTTTGTGAAAACGCGGAGTTGCAGAGTTTCCGGGACCATTCAACGTAGAAGGAAACATAGGTGTGATTTATTAAACTCATGCAACCGAGTCCTGAAACGCAGAGTAAAAAAGGTAAGATGCAGAACACTTTACGTAAAAATATGGTCTTACTAATAGTTTTATTTCCTTCTGGTTCCTTAAATTAATTACAATCGAAGCGCTGAGAAGCGCTGGTCGTATTGGCCGACACGCCAGCCTGAACAACATCATACTTAGGGCTTTTTCCACCGCCAATGTCGCAGCTTTGCTCGAACCGAGCGGTCTTGCGCGCGACGATGGAAGGAGGCCTGATGGTATGACACTTGTTCCCTGGAAGTTGGGGAGGCCCCTTGTATGGGGCGCGACTTGTGTCGATACTTTGGCACCGTCACATCTTCCTGAGACACAGGGTAGGGCTGGTGCAGCTGCCAATTCGGCAGAGCAGCACAAGCGGCGCAAATATGCTAACCTTGGCAGTGGTTACATATTTGAGGCGTTTGGGGTCGAGACATTGGGCCCTTGGGAACCGGGAGATCACCTCATTTTCAAAAATCTTTCAGAGCGTCTGGTTAACGCGACGCGTGACCAAAATGCTGGCGTGTATCTGGCTCAACGTATAAGCATTGCCGTTCAACGTGGTAATGCCGCCAGCATGCTGGGTACGCTGCCAACTGATAGTGGGCTTGAGCATTTGGATTGTCTTTAGACCTTCAACGGTCTATGGACAGTCTTACTGATTATTTAGTGTTAGTTTTAGCTAGTATTTTGTTTAGTTAATAAAGGAAAATAAAAGGTTTTTCTTAGGTTTATATTACAATCTAACCTAACTTTTCTTATTGTCTCAATCAAGGGTAAGATACCTTAAGAAGTAGCACTGCACTACTTAACATTGACACTTTGTTTTTACAACACTAACTCGAACGGTTAAGAAAATAATCTAACAATGTAGGTAATAGATAATCTTAGCATCGGGATTTTTTGGTATAATTTATTTTTAAATCTCGGCGTTTAACCTGAGACGACTCTTAAACTCTTTCACTTTTTAATCTGTACCCGAGAGTTGTCATCGCGTACGTTGTGGCTCGAATGTGACCTTATCTCGAGTCTCGAGCTTTTACCACACAGATGCTAATAGATTTACGACGACTCTGATACTTTATGTCTGTTTACTTGCAATCTAGAACGCTACACGATTGCGCTATTTGAAAATTGCAATAAGACATTTTGTTTTCGAATTACGTTCTACTTTATTTATTTTATTTTTGCCTTTACAGGACGACTAACAGATTGACAAAAATTTCTCATAATTATCCCTAAATACAGCATCAACTAATAGCTATGTGTAGGCGATCTAATTAAAACGATATACATAATACAACGAGTAACGAGCGACATACTGTGATCGCTCCACGTCGTTGCGCGATTAAGCTACGCCGTAGGTGAACTACGCCATAATTGAGACTACGGCGTAGTTCATCTACGGCGTCTCATCACGCTTTAGTCAAACTAAGCCGAGTAAAACACTACACTCGGCTGCTATAGCTTGCTATTTTAACATGTATATGTAGGCGCGTCGATATTTTTGACAGTGGCAAGAAACAGAACTGACAATGACAGATGGCAGCAGACGGCTGACAGTTGATGTTTCGACACTCTATCGGAACTTCCGGCGCATAGTTTTTATGGATGATATTGTTTAGTTTAATTTATTGAGATATATAGAGATTGTTTATTTATTTTATCATAAAATATTAAGTTAATCGCCTCTAGCCTAGTTTTGGTAGACTAGTGATGGAAGTGGCACCATCACTGGTATAACGCTGGTACCGGATGTTGTTGACGCGGCTCGCTGATGGGTCGTTGGCGACCAATCAGCTAGCGAGTTTGGCATACCATCCGGCAGAGGCGCTAGCGAGAGTGCACGTACACTCGAGGCTCGGGGGAGCTCACTTTGACTTTACCTTTTGGTTTGGACGGTGGCAGCATTCGTTATTAAGCGGAATACCTTGTCCCCAAGTAATTACAAGTACCTAATTTTCCATTGTAAGATTAAACATAGTGTTATGGAATAAAAGCTGTTATTTGTACGAGCGATGTCTAATTTCCTCGCCCGCTATACCCACGCCGTAGAACAATGATGTCTAATGTGGATCGGCCTGCCTACCTACTATTCTACTTCTACACTTCTGATGCTCTGTTTTTTACAATTCATCATATATTTATATACTACTTAAAAAATAAAGATTCAGAGTTGCTCCCATAGTAAAAGCTTTTATTAATCTAATTAAATAAATATCTGGGACATTTATCGCATACACGGTCATCTGACCCGAAACTAAGAAAAGCTTGTAATATGGCTGCCAGAGACTGATATACGTACATAAATATATGTTTTTAAATATATTATGCTTAAATAGATATTAACACCCAGACATTCATCACATGAATGTTTGCAATAGGTGGAAATCGAACCCACGCCCCAAGCGCAGAAATAGGTTCAGTACCGACTGAGCCACCGGGACTGTCAAAAATTATGGGTACTATGAACCCCTTTTTTATTTCTTACCCTAGCTGTACCCGCAACTTCAACCGCGAGATCTTTTGAAAAAAATAGCCTGTGTCCGTTCTCATGATACATACTATTTCCTCGCAAAATTTTATCGAGATCGGTTAAGCAGTTTCGCCGTGATCATGTAGCAAACAGACAGACGGACAGATTTACTTTCGCATTTATAATATTAGTGTGGATTTTGCATTTTTAGGGAAACTTACAGCCTAATAGTATATAACTTAAAAAATAGATTAGGTGACTGGGCCAATTACGTTTCCGTCGTTTCGGTTTAGTGCGCCCTTTCCCCGTTACTCAGTATACTAATACAAATTATATTACAGTAAAACAATATTGAGGACCATAAGTCACCACCAAGTAACATCAAAGATCGATTCGTAGTTCGTAACTGACAATTTCGGTAGAAAAATAACCGGGTAAGTGTGACCCTCCAGTCTGAAGCCATTATCTTGAATCAATGTAATTAGTTTGACAGGAGCTGTGAACCAAGATATAATGGCTAAGGGGGAGTTAAACTTGTTATGACCCTCCGTTTCCTTTACACATAATCAATCATGTTTTTTAACTGACTTCAAATAAGGACTGACTTCAGATACGTTTTTTTTTCAATGTTTGTTACCTCAGATCTCTGTTTTTTTTATTAGTTGAATAGTTTTGTTTGTAAATCAAAATAACTGGAAAAATATCTCATCCAAGTAATCAAAATTACGTATTTACTAATTTTTTAGTTGTTTTTTTTTTTTAATTATTACATTAAAAAATCGTCCATGCTAAGGTCCCGCCGAATTTAGCGATCATCATCAGCCATACGTCCACTGCTCAACATAGGATATCCACGTTCCGGATTCTATCGTGCAAAAAAACTCGTAGCATAGCTCTCTCCATTGCAAACCATTTATTATTTCTTAATGGTTTTTTCTTGTAAATACTTGTATTTGTTTTTTCATCATCATCAGCCAGCAGACGTCCACTGCTGAACGACAACCTGCCATCTGCATCCACTGGATGCCCGCGACTCTCACGTTATCGTCGGCCCATCTAGTGGAAGGCCTACCTACGCTGCGTCTTTCGGATTTAGCGATGAAACGCTTTTATTGTCGTCAAATGTTTTAATATATCTTTGACTCAAGGGTTGTATAGCCAAGTGTTGTGAACAGAAAATACACTACAATACGTTACTTATCAGTGCATTTACGCCATCGTACGCGTGCGTTATTGAGCGGGTTAGGAAATAGAGCCTCGAAATTATTTCTGCGTTACCAAAGAATTAGTCATTACTCCAAAGAAGTGGAAGAGAAAAGTAAGGAAGGCCACCACCACTTGGGATTCATAGTCGGGTAGAGAGAGATAGAATGACGTATCTACCTTGAAAACTTAATGAAGTGGTGTGGTAAAACCAGAGATGATAATATTATTTCAACAAATTCGTTCCGTAACCAAGTAGGATAACAATACGTAGTCGTTGTAATAGCTCTCACATGATTGTGCGTCACCCGCAAAACAACTAGTCCCCGCATAATTAAATAACTCGGAAGCGCCGAAAATCGTGGAACAGACTGAACTTAATAGTGTTTCAGTTTAGAGAATTAGCATACTTGAATTTTGATTAGCAGTAAAACACAGAGTTGAAAACTTTGTAACGCTCAGTTGGAATGTTAAGCCGCCATTAAATAACCGTTAATGACACATTAATGGACAAAACCTTTGTAATTATGCGTGGCGAATGCCATAAATTGGTCTACGGGTGACAGATTTAACGTTTCAATTTGGCCTGTGAAATGAGTGGAAGCCATTTTTGGACGCCGGAAAGCTTTTGTTTTTATTTGCGAGAGTTGAATAAAGGCATGACAATGTTAGAGGTTATTGTTTGAGTGACAGATATTAGGGTAGCTTTTTTTTGACGTGACATTTGCAGATGGTTTTGTGTTTTTGTTAGATTGTCAAAAGTTCATCTGTGATATTAACAATACAGAACAACACTAGATAAATAGAGACCCGACATACGTTGTCGCCTGGCCTGTATCCTGGGCCTTTTCAGGGTCAGAGTGAATAAGTATATTTTAAGTCATCTTAGACCACATTGTCGCTTACCAACAGCCGAGTCGTTAAAGGCGGACTTAATCGCGATAAAAAGGTGTATCCCGGGAAAATGCACGGTTCCTGAGCGATTATTTATGTGAGTAAAATGAGGGTGTACAACTAGTCGTTAATAATACAGCTGAAACTAACAGTGACACATACATTCACGCGTACAGAATAATTAGCAGCAATTCCCGCTACATACGGGTTATTACATTAGTGTTCAACCACAGTTTATACAATAGTAGCACGTAGGTTAAACACTCAAAGTGTTTTACGATATAACCCCAGGTATATAAAGTAGACACGCGAGGCAAGAGTTTGTTGAAAATACTTCAATGCAGCGTGCCAGTGAAGTTTGCTAATTATAATATTTACTGCATGGAAATTATTTTGTGTCTGCAATATAATAACTTCTAAGGTTTTAGCGTTACTGTATTATTCAGGACAACTTTCACAAAAGCTGGCTTGATCGAGTCGGCATGAACATAAATTGTCTAACTATTATCATCATCGTTAGCCAGAAGACGAACATAGGCCTCCACTTTAACCTCCACACTGAACGACAATTATAAATAGTATAAATTAAGTAAATAATATATTTAAAAACAAGCTTTTGTAGGCATATCATGGTGAGACTTTCAATGGGTTATCATAATTGAATGAGTATACAACATTTCACGTCTATGTTGCTAACCATTGAGGAGTTCCCTAGTCTGGACCCACTTTGAGTGCAGCAACCATGTCAATAGTAAACCTGTCAATGCAGCAACCATTTCAATGGTAAAACCAGCTATCATAATAATAAAATAAATAAAATAAAATCATTTATTTCAGGCACTCCAATGACCCATAAAATAAAAAATAAAATACAAACTAACACTAAAAATAAAATAAAATGATATCACGCTGTAAAGAGGCGATCATCTACTTAAACCTAAGTGTAAATCTAAAGTCTAAGAATCTAAGAAGCACAATAGTGCTGGGTCATTTTTTGTTGCCTTCCATGTGAACCGAGACCCAATGCTTAAACATTGGGCTCCTTAAATCGTCAGAGACAGCCTCGAGTATCCTGTTAGCGGAACGACGCAGGCGTTGCCAGAATGAAGCCACCCTGGTTCTGATTACAGCGAAGAAGTCGGGAACCCCTGCCTCAGCGAACATGCTCGACGCACTGCAGTAACGCGGTAGCTTCATAAGAGCCCGGAATGCGTCATTATACTGGACTCTTATGGTGTTTATCGCTTTTCGTGTGAACGTTGTCCATATCTGGCACGTATACATGCACAAGCAATACGCTTTGAAGAGAGTGGTCTTTACGTCCGTACTGCACTTAGCGAACCGGCGAGCATAATAAAATGCGTACACAAAATTTCGTGTCTGTGCTGTTGAATGTAACGTTGAAGAGTTCCTTTATCTGGAAAAATTCATTGACTCCAATACTGAACCAACATGTTATAATTCAATCAATTCAATATTTTATCTAAACAAAGAAACATAAAAACATTGCAAGTTAAATAAAAGCTTGTAAAAATTGTCTATGATAAATAAATAAATATTTTTTGCACACACGATTCAACATCATCAGCCAGTAGTCCACTGCTGAACATAGGCCTCCCCCTTTAACCTCCACACTGAACGACTATATGACCCCAAACTAAGCAAAGGTCGTACTATGGCTTCCAGTGACTGATATACGTATATGTATGTCAGTCACATATAAATATATTTTTAAATACCTACTTATATAGATATTAACACCCAAATATAGCGTCATAGTAGCGTAGCCGAGCTCTAGGCATACGAAGTAGCGGGTATCAGCTAGTTATTCATATAATTATAGCCGGTTTTAAACCATGTAAAACATGTATTCAATCCCGAAAGTTGAAAAGTTACTCACTTGTTTGTCTGATCTGAAATCGCGCCTAAGGAATGTTCATGCTCTGAATTAAAAAAAAAACTAATTTTAAAATTGATAGACGGCATGTTAGCATAGTCATAACATTAGTCATAACCGTTAAAGTGTTATAACCATAGGTTCGCGGTAACTGGCAGTCACTCACGCGAGTGTTTGCGGGAATTCATGGGCAGGACTAGGGTCGTTGCGTTGGCGCAAAACTCTAAACTGACACGCACGTTAGCTGTTGATTAGAATGTTGCTTTTATAATGCATGCACTACTATTTATGATATAAATAAATATCCAGACCAGAGTCACCGACATAGCTATTAAAATTTGCAAGTTGAAGTGGCAATGGGCACGCCACATCGCTCTAAGAACTAGAGGAGACCACGAACCGGAAGATGCAGCGTAAGAAGGCTTTCCACTAGATGAACCTAGATGACATTGTGAGAGTCGCGCGCATTCAGTGAATGCAGATGCAAAAATCCATTAGAAAAAAACACGACTAAAATAAATGACCGTTTTGCATGGAACAGCTGATATTTTTTCACTACTTCAGGGTTAGTCCCATAGTAAAAATTGTTCATAATGATGACTACAATGACCTCCTTTCGACTTAATACATCCTATACGTGTAACCCTGTGTAAACAAAATACCTAAAAGGAAGAACTTGTGCGAGTATTTCCCACTTTCGCCAATATTTCACATTTTTATCCACCCATTTGCCCGCGGAAGTAGCTATAAATATTTTAAAGAGAAATGAAGTAGAATATGAAAGCGTCTTAAAATTTGAACACATATCTTGATACTTAACGAGTCGCATAAAACTTTAAATTTGCACACCTAGGCAAACGAAGCGACTGCAACCCGAGTCTGACTACGTTGTCACAACATGCGATCGGTTTTTGTTTCATTTTAGTCTGAGCATGGTTCATGAAGACAACCCCTGTAATTATTAGCTGACAATGGTTATCAATTAGGTAGGATTACTTTTCAATTGTTGGGGTTGTTTAGGTGTGTCTAGGGTTCATATTGAAAACATGAGGCGGCGATACAAGTCGGTGGCAATGAGCCAACAGTGAACATACGGGGAAATAACTTTATATAGTTATTAATATTGGAAACTGTTATTTGTTATGTTATTGGGAGTTGGTAAACTTGGGTGTTTTGAAATCAATTTTTTTGTTCCATTTATTTGCTTTTTATATAACATTCTACATGGCAATCCAATTGTATGTTCTACTTATAAGTGAAGCAAATAAAAGCCTTTTAAAAACAATAATAAAAAAACCCTATAATAGAGTAGATAATCACAGATTTTCTTGAATCGTAGTAGCTAAAAAAAGGTTAATCAAAATTGTTTCAGCCGTTTGGGAACTACGGATCATAGACAGACACAGTGTATCTCTGTAGCTTAGCTCCGAAAAGGCTAAATCATTTTTTACCGAGTTCCAAAAAGAAAGAGGTTCTCAATTCGAATGTTTTTTTTTAAATTAAAATTCTCTTTAGACTCGCGTTTGACCGCCAGCTCGCCAGATGTTAAGCGATGATGCGGTCTATGATGGAGCACGCTTGCCTAGAAGGAACCGATTCACTCGTGATTTGAAGACACCCAGATTGTAACTACTACTTTGTTTTTTTCTATGTTTGTTACCTCAGAACTTTTGACTGGGTAAACCGATTTTGATGATTCTTTTTTTATATGAAAGCTGCTTTCCGTGTGGTCCCATTTCAAGTTGGTCCAAATCTGAAATTTTTATGAAGTCGGTTTTTTAAATTGATAATTGTTGTAAGGTTTTAACGGGGACTTAATCGAGAGTATTCTTAGCTATGATTCTAGAAAATATGTTCAGTTTGAAGATTAGCAGCAATTTAGCGCGGGTTTAAAAAAACTATTTATATTTGTGTAAGATAGAAACGTTATGTTGGTATATAGGCTTTTGTTTACAAATAAAAGACAGTCGTATGCCTACCAGTGTATGGAAATTTATTCCCTAAAGGAGTTAAATGCAGGATGAACGTTTGTATCAGTTTCATCATCCTCTATTTCACTGATGGAAATTCCCTTAGATTAAAGTTAGAATTACTAGTTCTGTTACATTGAGCTGTGATTTTATAATTGTAGTATTTATTTGTTGTGATCTTTATTTTTGTAAGCGCGGGGGATGTGAACACCATCTTAAACCCACCGTAGTTTTTTGGTGCAACATAAAACTTTAAATTTTATTGTTATGTATTAAGAATAAAAACTCAATTTACGAGTTAAGTTAAGACTTCAAATTACGAGTACCAATTAAAAATGTCAGAACTGCAACAAATTGAAATGTGACCACACGGGAAGCACCAGCTTTTTCACCCAGTCGAAAGTTCTGAGGTAGCAGACATTTTAAAAAAAGGAGTCGAACCACCTCCTTTTTGGAAGTCGGTTAAAAAGATGTAAAAATGATAAAGATGTAGTGAAGTATGGAGATATGAGTTTTACTTCTATGATCCGTTATAAATCAAATTTAAACTATTCCAGTCTGCTTTCTAACCAACCTACTAAACTTTTAAGTCTCAATAAATCAAAAATAAACTTCACCTTTAGATCTCCATAAAAAAATAATCAGAATCTACTTCTATCAAACGCAACAAGCTGAGGTGACTCTATCACCGATTTACAGACGTCAGACGACCTCCTGCCCCCAATAAAGTGTACGAAACCTTCGACATAAAGCATCGAACATAACCATTTAGTAGGCTGTAAAAACGTTAGGGCCTGTTCACATTGCATTAGATCTATGATGAGACAGTTTTTAAAGTGAAAACTTAAAGTGCGTTGAGTACTTATTGGGTGAACTAAAATCATGGAACTCGCGTCACGCTGTACCATGTATTTTAAAACAGCGCTAATACAGCGCCATCTCTTGTAGAATAGGTAAATTACTGCTTAAGTTTTCACTTCTGACGTGCAGTCCTATGACTGATGTGTTTTTTATACAATGCGACGCTTGACCGAAATTCTGGCGTGTTTCTGACTTAACGCATAAACATTGCCAGTCAGCATGGTAATGCCGCCAGCATGCTGGTACGCTGCCAATTGCTAGTGTCTTTAACGTCTATGGGCAGTCAAACTGTTTGTAGGGTTCGTTTCACCGCCAATTTGGCAATTGTGGTCTACGATGGAGTATGCTTGCCGATAAGAAACCAATTCAGTCGCGATTTGAAAACATCCAGATTATAACTATCAAGGAACATCCATTAAGGTAGTGCATTCTACAAACGAGAAATAAAAATTCAAAATTATTTCTTCTTTAAATTAAACACTTTCAAATGCTGCTGACAGTTGCCATAACATTAAAAAAAAAAATAACAAAAACGATAAATTCTGACAAATCACTGAACAAGCATGCATATTATGGGCATTATTTTTAGAATTTAGGCAAATAGTATAAGTTATTTTTGTGTTGATATTTTGGAGGATGGCGGAGGAAATAGAAAAAAAACTATTCATTCGAGTTTTTTTTTTAGGGAATGAGATACCTGTCAGTTGAACGCAACCTTAACTAATAAAAACTGTTTATTTTTAATTTAAAAATAATGCTGCTTTTATAGCAAATGAAGTGGGGGTGATAAATTCGCAGATAAATGCTGTTTCGCACCACTTGCTCGACCAAAGTCCAATTATATGTCATGCAAACCAAATCTAAAGTAAGTAATTATTGCCCTACGATCTAGCCGGGCAATAATAGTGTACTGAAGTTTATTACTTTATAATCCTCTGCTCAACTATACGATTGTAATAATTTTTACCATAGCGATCTGCACTAAAAAGAACTTATTTAAAATTCGAACTAGCCATCAAGATTAGAACACAAAAAAGAAAAAAAATGTCAGTCATATATGCACGTCGGAAGTGAAAACTTAAGTAGTAATTCACCTATTCTACAAGAGATGGCGCTGTTTTAAATAACACGGTACAGCCATACGTGTAGTATTTATTAGAGCGTGACGATGTCGCGATTTCCATGATTTTTCTTCACCCAAAAAGTGCTCAACTAAGGAAGTTTTCACTTCAAAAAATAATCATCCATCACTCAGACGGAATAGTAGCAAAACGGTGATTTTCAAATGTCTACAGGTTCCTAGCTACGCATGTTCGCAATGATAATCAATTTATGTTCGTGACTAAGGAGATATAAATAGCCGATTATGAACACGAACGAATACTCTCTATTTCGGGGAACACGTAATGGTTTGTGAAGCACACTTTATGTTAGAGGGTTACTCGATTTTGTCGATAAAAATATTTTTTTGAGAAACAAACTGGAAGGTTATCTTAATTATAGGATTATTTGTTTGAGTTCATATGGTTTTTCTGAATGTCGGATAAGACCAGTTTGATTTTGAAACGAGTGTATAATAAGAAAATACATATCGCTTAGCGCTTCTGCACACAACTCTGGCTTAACACGAAAAGTAGGTTTGCATTTTATATTGTTATCCTACTAGTTACTCATACTCATTTATTTATACGATCAGTATATGTCAGATGTAAAGAAAAATCTTATAAAAATGTAAATAAAAAATACTTAAATTAAAAACTAATAATAACTAAATACATTTAGGATGTTACTTTTAGTGCCATAAATTCCTTGAGAACGCTTGATTGACAAGCCAGCGTGCTAACCTTGCTTCCTCGGGAAGCTTGTTGTAGATCATTGAACTATCACTGAAATGATTTTATATATCATTAATATAAAATAGTTTCAGTGAAATATGAAAAGAAAATTTCTTTATTTAGCTTTTTACAATGTCATTGCAGCTGTCAAAGGAAATAAATGCTTTGACCGAGCATAGTAGAATAGAAAAATAAATAACAATTATACAATAATTTTAAAGCCTAAAAAGATCTGATAATCTTGAAGCGCCTGAACAGGTTTTCTTGAATCATAAGTAAGAACAATCTCGATTAAGCAACCTTCCAAACAAAAAATACTAAATCAAAATCGGTTCAGCCGTTTGGGAGTAAGATCCACCGACACACACGTTAAACTTATAACAGCCGCTCTGTTTGCGGTTGAAATAGTTTCATGTTTTGACACCCCAACATTGAGTGTCCAACATCCAAATTAGGAGCTGCTTTCCCACCTTATAGCGAGATTTTCCAGATAAAGATGTCTGGAAAATTTCGCAATTTGTGTTAAATATGTTTCTCAAGTGCCAAATTTAATAGCCTGCTTTAACAATAGGCGGTTTTCTGACAGCTGAAGAAACATAGTTCTACAACTATATCAATAGATGGCACTGACGAGTTATTTTTCCGCATTTGTTCAATAATCTACGATACAAGGAAGAGGAGACTTTTTATAACACGGCTAGGCAAGGCACACTTATATGTACCTACAGCTACTAATTTGTGTTGTGTTGTGGAAAAACAAGTACAAACTTTGTTAGCAAACAATAACCACAAAATACTACGAAATAAAATAAAACATAAACTAGCATGACAGATAGTGTCAGACAGACAGATAGATATTGTCTGTCTATGAGAATAAGAAAGTTTTTTTATTGACCTTTCTTCGTCTGTGGTTTTGCAAAATTTCATAACCATGTCTTACCAACGCCATCTATTGCATTTTAATCCCCATTCCCATCCTCCCCATCCCATTCTACTTTATATTACCCAAACCTGGATCACTACTAATAGCAACAAAGTTTATTGCATAAACATGTAATAAATCCCAACAAAACGGCGAATCAATAAACCTAATGGACCAAAAAAAGCAATTATCCTGCGTAAACCAAACCAATCACATAGTAATCAACACACCGTCTATCCAATTAGAATCCTGTCGTCTTACCGTTAGGCATTCCCAAAAGAAACGAGAAAAACAACACTCATTAGAAACTTGATTGTGTTTAAAAGGGCCTCCTTAATTAATTAAAGACGTAAGTCTTTATTTTACGAAATAAAAAAGAAACAAAGTTTTTTTCGCTTTCGTGCCCGTTTCTAATTTATTTTAAGCAGATTTTTAGAGATTAGAAAGGGAAGGGAAACGGCCGACTTTTTCATTTCGCAAATTAAGTTGGCCGTGAGTGTAATGGGCAGAGTAATAATGGTCGCGGTTCGAGGCTTACAGACTTAGGGACATAAATTACTGGGTACAATAATAACGTTAGAATGAAAAAACTTGATTTATTTGTCGATCAATTCTGGACTAATTGAGCTGTTCGCTCGATCATAAGTTTATTACCTGAATCCCTAGCACAAATGCTATCGGAAAAATTCGTTACGCACTCCATATTTTTAACCGACTTCCAAAAAGAAGGAGGTTTTCAATTCGACAGTTTTTATAATGTTTGTTACCTCAGAACTTTCGACTGAGAGAACCGATTTTGATGATTATTTTTTTATTTGGAAGGCTGGTGCGTCCCGTTTCAATTTGGTCCAGTTCTGACATCTTTATAAAGTCGGTTTTTCATATTGATAATTATTTAATGAAAAATGGATAAGCCAATTATTATCAATAAATTAAATTTATTTCCACAATAAAGAAGGGCCAATAGGACCAGGAGACGGACATAGGATACTATTTTGTAGCGAGGCCGAAGGCCGAGCTTACACCCGTGCGAAGCCGAGGCGGTCGACTAGTTATATATATATATTAAAGTATTAGTGTGTATCACTATTTAGTATGTATTATTATTAGAATGTACGTTTAAATTATTTATCACACTATTAAATAATATTGCACGCCCCGCCTTCTACCTCCTTTATGAATCCTCTCCATACTAATGTTGCCTGGAAGAGATCGCTCCTAGCGATAAGGCTGCCGGTTGTTGCACTAGTTTTTAAGCTGTTTTATCGTGTCTTATGTATGTAATTTATAGTGTGAACAATAAAGAGTTTATCTATCTATTTATAAATATAATGAGTTTTGTTCATCTGTACTGTGTTCCCACTCCTTGGACACAGGCCTTCTCTCAGATAGTTATTGTTAAATAGTATTAAACTTTCAATAACACAAATAGTATAATCCTGACAGCTTCACAAATGTATAACCAAGACATGTAAAAGAAAGAAAGAAGTGTAGTGAATACGTATTTTGCTAGGCATTCGTGCTTCATTTGAGACCAAATCATTCTTCCCATCAGGTGACATTGTGAACAAAACTATGCCTAGTCCCTTTAAAAAAACAGCGCCTTATAAAGCGTAAACGTAAACATTTTTACCCAAAACTATAAAGCCGAAAAGAGGGTATTGTAGACAGCGTGTTCCAGCGGAGTTTTATTATCAAAAATATAAATAACTAGTGACGCGCCCCGGCTTTGCATGGGTGTAAGCTCGGCCTTTGGCCTCGCTACTATGACCCGTTCCAGGAACGGGAACCAGGAACACAAAATTTCATCAAAATCGGTCCAGCCATTTACTCACCGTTTAAACCTTCCCTGGACTACGACAAACATTTCAAAACCAAAATCAGCTAAATCGGCCCAGCCGTTCTCGAGTTTTAGCGAGACTAACGAACAGCAACTAGATAGTGACAATGCTGATATAAATTACTAGAACTTATAAAATAAATATTTACATACTAACTGCACCCCGCGGTTTTACCCGCGTGGTGATGAAAATTGGTGATGATGATGATGATGATTAAAGGTAGCCTATGTGTTAATCCAGGACATAACCTATGTATATTCCAAATTTCATACAAATCCATCCAGCCGTTTCTGCATTATTGAGTAAAAAACATCTATCCATCCATACATCCATTCATCCAAACTTTCACATATACGAGTACTCGTATGATATTAGTGTGATGAAATACGCCGCCTTGTTGCGGGTCTTCAGAATGATGGCGGCATTACCCCGCTGGATCGCAAACGTGTATAAATAATATATGGTTATCTGTTCCCACCTATACTGTCTTAAATCGATAAAGTGTTGTTCGACTAAAGGCATTCAGCATGATTTAGCTTCAGCGTTGCCAGACGTCCTGATTTTGGCAGGACGTCCCAATTTTTAAATCGTAATCAAATGTCCCGCGCGGGACAGGCTCAGTCCCGCTTTTCGGGGATAACTCGACCGTGCGTGCAGCAATAGGTTAAATCCGATTTAAAATATCATATTTTTATTAAAATACATTTTCTATGGCTATTTTTGCTATCTATTGTCACGTAAACGTAATTTGAACTGAAATTAAAAGATAAATATTTAAAAACTTCTGATTAGATACGTTTTTGTACTATGCCCCGCTTTCGACAAAAGAATCCCGCTTTTTTCACTCAAAAGGTTTCAAAATCCCTACTTGGCAAAAAAAACTGGCGAAGCTGTTTAGCTTGCACCCACCACGCCTTACCATTATCTCCCTTCTCTGTCTAAGAGTCTATCCTACTCCTGTGCAAAGTTTTCCCCCAACATTTTTCTAACAGTACAATCCTTCAACTTAAAAGCGCTAATAATTAGAATTAATACGTTCAGTAATTTTGTTTATCTTTCAGAAACTAGCTTTATTTATACCTATAGGTACGTTATATAATCTCCAGACCGACAACGTAGTGGAGTGGCTAATTGGAATCCGTTCAGGCAACTGCCTAAAAGCCAGTCTGGGCTACTTGCCAACAGGGAATGTGTCGTTTGGTTACGACTTAATGTCAATCAATATCACTTAGCTTCGAGCTTTGAGATAAAACGTTTTATGAGAAGTTCGGTTCGATGGGTAAAATTAAAATAGTTCATAAGGTATGGAAAATTAACATAAAGAACACTGTTTCAAAAACTTTTTTTTTTTTTTTTGAGGTTCAAACATAAGAAGTTCTTTACTACGGTTCGCGCAAAACTTTATGAGCCCTCTGAAGTTAGGCCCAGTGGCTGCGCAGTACGCATATTATAGGTATCCGAGGGACTTTACAGGGCGTCGGGGAGGCCTCGGGCCTAACTTCAGAGGGCTCATAAAGTTTTGCGCGAACCATACTCAATACTCAATTTGTTGATTGCGATATATGTATGCATGCAGATCTTAACTAACATATTTTTGTACTTAAATAACACATCTTAAATTACATGTAGTACATATGACCCTATTAGGTATGGCAACAGAAAGAACGGAACGGTCTATTTGTACATCGTCGAAATTACGAATTTTTCAAGGATAATTTCGATAGTAGTAACATTTTGATTCTAAGAAATTTTTGAAGAAGAGAACATTAGTGCAGCTGTTTTCTTTGTCAATGTCTTTTATTTTATTTGATACTACATAGTATTTTAACTGATATTTAGGCAACTTACTTAGTTAATTAACTGAATTGTGATAAAATGTTAAGCCAGGTATAGGTAAGTAACTATTATAAAACATTTTACTTCACAGCAACCCAATAGGATACCATCTGCCAAGGATGCTGTGGATAAATCACAAAGACACGGACAAGTAACACTCAGACCCAGAACAAGGGTCTTACTTAAAAACGATACTCAAGTTGATCTATGTTTTAAAATGCTTTCTCAACTTCTCGCTGACGGGAATCGTCACACGCGAAAACGAGACGGAGCATATTTAAGCATATGTCAACTTGAGTAACGTTTTTAAGTAAGGCCCCAGGTATTTAAATGTATCATTCAACATCTTCCCAACAGGGAATCAAGCCCGGGACCAAAAGACAGACATGGTACCACTGAGCCACACAGATCGTTTGGTCTAACAATATAACGGTTACGTAAATTCTTTGTAATGGTTGCCTGGCAGAGATCGCTTTTAGGGATAAGGCTGCCACTTGTGGCACTAGCTCGTAAGTGTTTTCTATCTGTTTGTAATTTTTAAATTAAATTTAGTAAGACGAAGCGAAAGTACACTAGAGATTTGGTAAGAAACAGTTTTGAATATATTTCCCCATATTTGTACGATACTGCTTTGTATGCGTACCACATTCTGAAAAATTAATAATCGAAACGAAATCTAACCCCGATAGCTTCTCTTCTTCTCTACAGTATAAAATAAAGTCGTTTCCGCGTCTGTCTGTCTGTATATCTGCTAACTCCTCCTAAACCACGCAACGGATTTTGATGCGGTTTTCACCATCAGTTTGATAATTTCTCACAGAAGGTATATATTATATATAAAATAAAACTTACACCCTTGTGAAGCCGGGACGGGTCGCTAGCGCTTACTAAGATTATGAATTCAAAATTAATTTCTAAAGTTACCTTTCAAAGCTATCGAAGGCAATAGAACGAATCCTTGAAGAAACGCCCAGCACACATTTCGATACAATATATTCATAATTGTGCGCTGTACGGAAATTTCATTCCACACTCGAACACTTTCACGTTTTCATATCATCTGAAACAAAAATACAACTCATTACCAGCGTGCTCTGTTATCTGCAATCTTAAAATCAGTAAGGAATCAATGCCACCAAAAAATTGTTTCATTAACCGACTTCAAAAAAGGAGGACGGTTCTATGTTCCACTGTATTTTTTATTTATTTATTGATAACAAGCTTATCTTTTTTAGCATAATTTTGTATTTTAAGGGGCCACCATTGCAGAGCCATCTGGAACATTTGAAATAGGATTTTTTTTCGTTGCACATTTTTGTGTGTGGTATTTTAATGAGCTAGTCTTTTAAAATGAAGTGAAACCTTTCATTAAAAAGTGACGTTAAATGGCATCTCATGTTAAATAGTGTATGTATATATTTTTCCCCATGGACTCCAAAACGGCTGGACCAATTTTGACGGGACTTTCACAGGCAGATAGCTGATGTTATAAGGTACCTTAGGCTACTTTTTATCATCATCATCACTATTTTTCATCACCACGCAAGTGAAACCGCGGGCGCTGCTCATTTTACACATAGAAAGAGCGCCGGCTATGAACACCTGCTACATTAGCGGATACGGCAGCATAATAAAATTATCATAATGGTTATTGTACATAATCGGTACATACAAAGCTGGTTTTTTTTTAATTTGTAAAATACGCACGCGCTTGGCCGCTAACTCGCCAGATGTTAAGCGATGATGCGGCCTACGATGACACGCCTAGAAGAAACCGATTCACTCTTGACTTGAAGACATCCAGATTGTGACTATCAGGGAACACCCATTCAGGCAGCGCATTCCACAGACTAGCAGTTCACACAATAAAAGTGGAATCAAAGCGCTTCGTACGGGGTTTCGGAATGTCAACCATAAAGCGGTGTTGATTTTCGTAAAATCGTCACGATTTTCGGTTCGGTGGCGGTTTGAACTAGATTCGATATTGTTATTTTCCTACTATGAGGAATATATGCAATGCCCATACTGGAAGTTCATATAGTGTGCTGTGAACCATAAGTAAACGTTTCAAATTTTAATTTGAAACATATTATAGCTTTCGAGATTGCTCCAAATTCAGTATTATTTTTTAATAAGATAAAGATGAGAGAGATGAAGATCGTTTATTTTCGTACAAAATTAGGAATTTTATGCATTTCTATTCACAAAAGATGTTTAAATATCAATGAAAGAACAAACGTCAAAACGATGGCACTTTGGCGACCAAAAATTTTACAGTAATATTTTGAATCATAACTATAATAATATTATAATTTGACAACACTGTTTCAAACTATCACGGTTTTTCACTACAGTTATATGATTAACCCGTGAACATGGTACATGTAACAGCGCCAACATATCGAGAGCTCCTTCCTCAACCTTACCACGGTAAATATCCCGTAAATAATCATACATCTGTATTGTCATTTTCATTGTTTGTAAGCTTCTTCATCATCATCAGCATCATCAGCCAGAAGACGTCCACTGCTGAATATAGGCCTCCCTCTTTAACCTCCACACTGAACGACATTCTGCCATCTGCATCCACTGGATGCCCGCGAGTCTCACAATGTGGTCAGTACGCCTAGTGGGAGGCCTACCTACGCTGCGTCTTCCGGTCATCAGTTCTTCGAGCGGTGTGGCCTACCCATTGCCAGCATTTTAAGCTTCTTATTTTATTTTTATTGGACTACTTGCCTTTATAATGATGTTAACCTAAAAAAGTAAAATTACTATAAGACAATTTTTTCTATTATTATTTAGTAAATAGCGCTTTGTAAATTTTGGTTAAGTGGTTAGGCAAAATCTCAGATCAGAAAAACTAAGAAGATATTCCTTATTAAAAAAGGCTTGTTTCCTTTTTTATTCCGTCATAAAAAAGCTGGTCATAAATAAACTCCATCAACGAAAACAAAATTAGAATTAGTTCAAAAATTAATAAGTTATAAGTATTTTAATTTCATGCTCGACAGAGAGCGCACTTTAGCACATTATGACGTCAAGCCGTGCACGCGCCATACAAATGCTATAAAACACACGCTTTGCGGGCGAGGGATAGAGCATCCACTCTCTATACCCACCAAAAACTTTAAATGCTCCTAAATAAAATAATCGCTCCTAGCGATAAGGCCGCCGTTTGTTGCACTAGTTTCAAGCTGTTTTATCATGTCTTGTGCATTTAATTTGTAGTGTGAACAATAAAGAGTTTAACTATCTATATAAACGCTTAGAATTGAAGTTTATACATTGATATATTACATCATAGAAAAGAAAGAAATTGTCATCTAAGTCAATTTGAATTAGAAAAAATTTGAAAAGCGGGTGAAACCGCGGGCGCAGCTGTAATAAATAAAACATTGGACACAGGCTTATCGTTCGTGTTCAAATGTCTCCATTTTTAGGGTTCCGTACCCAAAGGGTAAAACGGGACCCTATTACTAAAGCTCCGCTGTCCGTCCGTCCGTCCGTCCGTCCGTCTGTCTGTCACCAGGCTGTATCTCATGAACCGTAATAGTTAGACAGTTGAAATTTTCACAGATGATAGATTTCCTTTGCCTCTATAACAACAAATACTAAAAAATATAATAAAATAAATATTTAAGGGGCTCCCATACAACAAACGTGATTTTTTTGCTCGTTTTTGCTCGATATTGATAACGGCAAGAGGTAGACGCTTGAAATATCCACATAATATTAAGTTATATATTCAATTTAAAAATAAATAATTAAATTAAAATAAAATTGATATTTAAGAGGGGCTCGTACAAAAAACGTGTTTTTTTTTGCCGTTTTTGTAGATAATGGTACGGAACCCTTCGTGCACGAGTCCGACTCGCACTTGGCCGGTTTTTTTTTCATAATTTTTTTCTCTATACTGCTAAAACGCACTTACTATTTTTTCACGCACACTTAAAACTTGTTGAAACACCAATGAACTATCCAATACATGCAAAACAAGAGGGCGACAAGGTGCATTTCGGAGAGTGTGCATCAGATCTGCATGATCTATTTCCCTCCTCCCCATTTTTCTATCGGACTGCCAGAGCGGGCATGAAAAATCGACACCGCTTCATGGTTGATATTCTGAAAACCCGTACGAAGTGCTTTGATTCCACTTTTATTGTGAGAACTGCTTGTCTGTGGAATGCGCTGCCGGAATGTGTGTTCCCTGATAATTACAATTTGGGTGTCTTCAAATCTCGAGTGAATCCGTTTCTTCTAAGTAAGCGTGCTCCATCGTGGACCGCATTTTCGCTTAACATCAGGCTAGTTGGCGGTCAAACGCAAGCCTATTACTGAATTTAAAAAAAAAAACAGGTCTTCTGCTGTGTGAGTTCGACTAAAAGCCTCAAATCTGATTTAGGCCAGATGCGTCGCATCCCGCCACGCCACCTTACTATATCTCTCTTGTTTGTTTGATCTACGGGTAAAATATATACCTACCTGATTTTCCATCCTATCTAATTTATTCAGGTTACTCGTCTAATTCCCAAAGAACAAGACTTTTTGTAAAAAAACGAAACGATTTCAATTCTAACGTCTCAGAACGTAATTATCGTTTTACAGACAAAATAACAGTCCAGCAACAAATTATAGTAAGCACAAATCACGGCCCGGACACCTAGCGTGATGTTAAACGTCAAGTAAACTTAATAAACCAAGTTGAAACTTTATTTTTACCGGCTCAAAGTTGGAAATTGTTTGTTGCGGAATAGGATTTGTTTCGAAGCGGGATGCTTACAAACGATGGTGTTATACATTTGCGGATAAGCACTGACCTGACAGGAAAGTTAATTAGGGTTGAGTTTAACAACAATTTATTAATTTAATTTGCAGAAAAAAGATGAATGGCGCGCTTCTGATTAATCTAACTAAGCTGAGGGCATTTTTTACCTGTGGACAACATGTAATTTTTATAATTATTTAGGTTGGTACCGTTTTTGGTATATGCCATCTGGTGCCGTTAATGCGGGTGATATATAAATGTGGGGATTTTTTTTCTTTCTATAGTAGGTCAGCAGCCAAAAGTAGATAACTTCTAACCTTTTTCGTGTAGTCTTTCTAGTTGTTTAGTATAAATATGTTGACTGAGCGAAACGAAAGTCTTAGGATTTACTGGAACAGTTAGGCGTTTCTGCCGTTTCTACACGTATGCATGTTAGTTTATATATATATTAGAGAAACTAACAGTCTTAATTAGCAGAGTTAATAATTAGAGACAAAGGGGCCATTTAAAAGTTTCTAAAGAGACGCAAAAGACTCGAAATAAACTAAGATGTGCACTTAACAAATTAAGAAATAAATTTAATATTTAAGACAGAATGGTACCAAAATTTTCACAAAATGATTGTTGAATAATTCTTAATATTAAAAACCAACTTCATCAGAACTGGACCAAAATAGTTGATTATAATATTTAATTATTTTATAATTGTATATTACTAGCGACCCGCCCCGGCTTTGCACGGGTGTAGCTCGACCTTCGGCCTCGTTAGGTCCCCTCTCCAGGAACATAAATTTCATCCAAATTGGTCCAGCCGTTTTTAAATGAACGAAGTACGAAGTTCTAAGAAGTATTAGAATATATTTAAAAAAAAAAATATGATATCGTTTAAGCCGTTCTCAAGTTACCTATAGCGTGACCAGGAGAAATAGGGGATCATTTTTATGTATATATAGATAATATAATCAATTATATAATCATAACAGATAAACAATTTTATTGATAATAGTGTGAATAATTATAAGTCAGTCAAAAATTTCTTGTAAAATAATTATAAGATAAATAAAAAAAAAATATACTACAATATTATTTTTATGTTATATTTTTATAGTAAATAATTTATAATTTATAAAACAATGTTTTAAACTATCACGGTTGTTCACCACCCGCATTCTTCATTCTTCCCGTGAACATGGTGCATGTAACTGCGCCGAAATATCGGGAGCTCCTTCCATAACCTTAACACGGTAAATATCCCGTAAATAATCATATAACTGTAATTTCATTATTATAATTGTTAATAACTAAAAATAATTTTCAGTTAATTCATTCATGCCTAAATAATTAAAGATCATATTACATTGCGTCCGTAGTTAGTTATATAATATTTCCTTTTAATTAAAAAAAAGTCGTCAATAGAGTAAAAGGTTATTTCAACGAGCCAGGGGCCTTACCCCTAGCTTCACTTTTGCGAGCCAACTTTAAGTAGGTACCTGATAGGTACCTAAAATTAACCAACGCATTTAAGCTGCATTGTTTAAAAGCGTCTAACTTGAATGAACGAAAATCCGTTTTACTATGCGTTTGTGCGTGAAAATAACAAAGCTTGGCGGCTATCAACTAACTACCGCCTATCGTAGTTGATGGTACCGTTTAGACAAATGACACCTATGCGGGTCAACTTTTCGAGCTAGGGGTAAGGCCCCAGTTCTTTTAATTTAATTTATAATATATTGTTACTGGCGGTACTCGAGAAATACTTTGGATAACAGTTATATATTTCGGCCCCAATCACGTGAGTCAATTTCCCCGAGCGTACGAGACGTCGTGAATTGTCTTTTAATATTATTTTTTGTTTCGATGAGGTGTCCCTCTAAAATACACGATCAAATTAATAAACAAAGATGTGGTTTCTTTTTTCAACAACCTCTACAAATAAAAATGTATATGCTCCAACACCCTAACAAAGGAACCCTCCTTTCATTTAATAAAAAGTTAAATTAATGATACTACTTCATTCAGTTTCATTTAGAAGGAAGACATTATTTGCCTTAGAAATATAGTACTTCACCCTTTTACGCAAACAATGTTGGGTAAAAATTAAAATATTATGTTTTCTTTCTTCTGCGCCATAAAATGCTGATTGCGAACAAGTTTGCTCGTCTTATGAATTATTCTCTTTTATTTAGAGCCTGAATCTGATGTAATTAACGTTTAAATTTTAATGAAATTTGCTTCTTTGTAGGGCTCCGTTGTTACTTTACTTTTTCCATGTAATAAATAGTGGATTCGACTTCAATCGTGAGCATATTAAGTGGTTAGAAGTTTCTAACGCATCGTACACATAACAGGCGCACTCACATGCCTTCTACGCAAAAAAAACTACAGAGTTCGTTTTATTCTTAATTTTATTTCATTATCACTAAAGTTTTTACAAAATCAAACACAAAATTGCTAAATTATAGACAGTATTTATAGTAAGCTGTCAAAATGCGCAAAAGAAACAAATGCAATCCAAATGACGCGATTGAAATCAGGGTGCGCTTTTTGTGCGAACTGCTAGTCTTTGGAAGACTGTATTATGTTACTGCGAATAACGATAATGTGGTTGTTCCCAATCGCAAATTTACAAACCATCGGCGTTATAATTATATTATTGCAACACATCTTACTACGAAAGCCCAAGGCTTCGAAAGAACAGAACTGCGGTGGAATGTTTTCATATTTATCGGGACTCAGCGCGATAAGTCCCGATAAATATGAAAACATGTGTTCGAATTGCGGTGGAATGCTCTATCTGAATGAGTATTCCCCGATAGTCATAATCTGGGTGTATATTCAAATAACAAGTGAATCTGTCTTCTTGGCAAACGTGCTCCATTGTAGACCGCATCATCGCTTAACATCAAGTGAGTTGGCGGTCAAGGGCAAGGATATTCCATTTTTTTTATACTCTTAGTGAGTAGAACGTATCTACCTGCTTTTACGATGTAAATGACGCCTTAATAAGATCGTTAAATTTAGACAGACGTAAGCACTACTGATATAACGTGATATAACGGGCGTTAGACTGACAGGAGCTTCGCAAAAACTCAGCCATTAGCCAGCAAAAAGGTTAATCACGTGAATTAACGCAAATGGGAAATCGTGACGGTAATTGGCTTTGCAAGGGTTCAGTACACCGTGACGGACAAGGTGGAGCAATTTCGAAATTGTGATTAATATTTTACACTAGGCAATAAAGGGTTAGAAGGAAAGAGTATGTTAAGCTGAAAGGCGTTCGTTTTACATCGTTATAAACAACTTTTACTATGTGACCAAAATCTGATATCGCGAAAAAAATATCAGCTGTTCTAAAAATGGGTTTTCAAACTTATGGAAAAAACGTATGGCAAGGCTGTTTTTTTTGCTATTTCAAAGAGTCCCATGGTAAAAGTTGTTAATAATGATGAGTTGAACTAACCTCTTGCGCCTTAGCCCTTTCTTTATAACCGTTTATTAAAGCAAGGATGATTTTCTATATGATCGTTCTTGATTAAAGTAATAAAAATAAAAAGTATTTATTTGTTGACAAGTAAACGCATTAACTCTTTTACCTACCTATAGAGGAATTAACTCACGTAAAGTCCCAACAACATTTAACCTGCTCTCCGGGTTTATAAAATAAGACTTGAAATCTTTAAGTTCCCACCACACTTGCACATTAAAAGGCTTTGGTTACCAGTACAATAGAACCACGCGGTATTTATTGCAGCAGTATAACTTACACCACTACAACAACTACACTACAGACTATACAAAACAAAGACACAACTTCTGAAAAGACAGAAAAACAGGACGGATTACTAAACAAACGCGCGCTTTCCGAGAATTATACACCATATAATATAATACTCCTCGAATCAAAATCAAACTATCGGTTTCTAATTAAAAATAATTACTAGTAAAATACTTAAATGTTTGTTTTATAATGATCCGATTTTCGTAGTTGGCCAGGTGAGTATAAATCAGTTTTCGTTTATTTCGTGAAAACGTCAAGATATTACAGCGAAATTACAGGGCACACAGAGATTTGACATCTTATATCTCGGGGTGACGAGCGCAGTGCATTGCCATCCAGGGTTTGACCTGTTGAAGTTTAAAATTCTTAGTGGCGTTGAGCTGTTATGGGCAAGCGTGAAGAGCCATCAGGCGAGCGACTTCGCTCGTCTCGTCACTCAGTATCATAAAAAAAAAGTTATCTCTCTATTATTTCCTGGTCAACACCTGCATGAGATCCACAGTAATCTCGCGTGGCTTACGAGCAAAACCCATGATATAACTACTCTTTTATACCCCATAAGTTTGTTAAGTACTTTTCGGTGTAATGTACGTATGTTCCATGTAAAGTGTAATTTTACAATTTAATTCCGGAATGAGCTTGAAATGAAATGCAGCTCATTTTCACTGCAGCGCAATGGAATGGAGCTGTTACAAGTTGGTGCGAAATTGCAAATGAAACATTAAGGCAGGTTCGGTGGAATATAAATTCTTATGGCAGCCCAATACAAGGTGACTAGCATAAGTACAAACAATTCAAGTTTGCGGCAGATCGAAATAATTTGTGTTGTAGACAAAAATATAAATAATTTCGATAATTAGTTTGTGTGTGGCAGACAAAATAGAAATAATGACAATTTCAATACATAGTTTGTGTGTGGCAGACAAAGATACAAATAATTTCAATTTCATTAAACAGTTTGTGTGTGGCAGACAATGAAACAAATAATTTTAATTTCAATAAATAGTTTGTGTGGCAGACAATGACAGAAATAATTTTAATTTCATTAAACAGTTTGTGTGTGGCAGACAATGAAACAAATAATTTCAATTTCAATAAATAGTTTGTGTGTGGCAGACAATGATAGAAATAATTTTAATTTCATTAAACAGTTTGTGTGTGGCAGACAATGAAACAAATAATTTCAATAATGTGTGTGTATGTGTGTGTTCTTGTTTGCACTTTAGTTCGTAACAGCTTAACGGATTTGGATGAAATTTACCTAGTGTAAGCTTATAGTTATCCAGGATTAACACATAGGCTATTTTTCCCAGCAAAAAAACATTATTCACATTATCAGCCATCAATGTCCACTGCTGAACAAAGGCCTCCCTCTCATAGAGGTGTTGCCATACTCTCCACGCTTGGCAGGCGGCTTGGGGATCGCAGTACGTTCACCGTGTACTAATAGGACGCTGCTCCCCATCCTTCGGTGGTTCTGGTCGCAGTTTTAGGACATACCCGGGTCCACATGATAAAAAAACATGATTACTTACCGCTTAACCTCTTCACGTAAAAACTATGAATACGGCATTTTTGCATATTTGACGCACACTAAGAAACTAAGATGTCTCAGTGCTTAACAGGTTTTATATCGGAAGCGATCATAGGCTTGTACGGGGCTCTTTGAATATCAACTGTAAGCTTGAAAGATGTCGTCTGATGAATTCTACGCTCCGACCTAATCTGATCCAAACTGTGGTGGGATCCGACACATTTCAGCTCAAACTTGAAAATAGATTCGCTGTTTTGGAAACCTCAAGCGACAAGGATGAGGGACTCCAGCATATAGCGAGAATCCTCAGGGAAGTTTTGTAAATCGCAGCGTACAGGTACGAAGTCTAAACTCTCCGATGAGACCCTCCGGCTTATAGATCTAAGGCGAGGTAAGCAGGATGCCCCAGCATCAGAGCTGCGGGAGCTCAATCAGAGGGTCTCTAAGTTTGTACGGCGTGACCTCCGACGTTCAAACACACGCCGAATTGAAGAGGCTATTGAAGAGAATCGGGGGTCCAAAGTCTTTGCCAAACAACTTAGTAGGGCCCATCTGACAAAGCTCAAAACCTCAAATGTCAGCACTGTTGTCTCAAAACCGGAGGTGCTCGCGGAGATTGAAGATTTCTACGGCCGATTGTACGCTTCCCACGCCCCACGACCTGAACCCAGCGCAGAGGATGCTCGCGCAAAACTAGCCCGCCACTACACTGACGAGTTGCCGGACGTCAGTTTAGGCGAGATCGAGTTGGCCCTCAGACAACTTAAAAACGGAAAAGCCCCAGGTAAAGACGGTATAACTTCGGAGCTATTGAAGGCAGGGTGTAAGCCCGTACTTCTTGAGCTTCGGAAGTTATTTGGTACCGTTTTGAACAGCGGGAGAACTCCAGAGGCGTGGAGCAGAAGTGTGGTAGTCTTGTTCTTCAAGAAAGAAGACAAAACACTCCTTAAGAACTACCGCCCCATCTCACTTCTGAGCCACGTTTATAAGCTGTTCTCGAGGGTCATTCTAAATCGCCTCGCTGGAAGACTTGATGAGTTTCAGCCCCCGGAGCAGGCCGGGTTTCGCTCAGGATTTGGCACCATAGACCACATACACACAGTGAGGCAGGTTATACAGAAGACCGAAGAGTACAATACAATACAATACAATACATTTATTTCCAAAAAACTTAAAAAACACTATATTTTGTAACCTATGTTATATACTAACTAATAATAATAATATTTACACGAGAATGTTATGAGATAAAAGATAATAAAATAAAGATAAATTTAGAAGAGTATAACCAACCCCTGTGTCTTGCGTTCGTGGACTATGAGAAAGCCTTTTACTCAGTCGAAACCTGGGCTGTTCTGGAGTCTCTGCAGTGTTGCCAAGTTGACTGTCGGTACATCGAGGTGTTGAGATGTATTTACGACGCCGCAACTATGAGTGTCCAAGTACAGAACCAGTAGTCTCATATCCAATTGTGCAGGGGAGAGAGACAGGGATATGTAATATACCCGAAGCTGTTCACAAGTGTCCTGGAAGATATTATGTTTAAGACTCTGGACTTGAAAGGCAAGGGCATCAATGTCAACGGCGAATGCCTCTCACACTTACGGTTCGCTGACGATATAGTCCTAATGGCTGAGTCGTTGCAGGACCTGCAAGACATGCTGTCTGGCCTGGCTGAGGTTTCTGGACGCATCGGCCTCGGAATGAACATAGACAAGACAAAGATCATGCTCAATAGTCACATAGACCCGGGGCCGATAGTAGTTAATGGCGTTCACCTTGAAGTTGTTCAAGAGTACGCATACCTAGGACAAACTCTGCAGTTAGGTAAGAACAACTTCGAGAAAGAAGCCAATAGAAGGATTCAGCTTGGATGGGCAGCATTTGGTAAGCTTCGTCAGGTCTTCACGTAGTCCATACCACAGTGTCTCAAGACAAAGGTCTTTAACTAGTGTGTCCTACCCGTTATGATCTACGGTGCCAAGACGTGGACACTCACCGTTAAGTTGGTCCACAAGTTTAAAGTCGCTCAGCGAGCTATGGAGAGAGCTATGCTCGGAGTTTCTATACGGGATAAAATTCGGAACGAAGTGATTCGACATAGAACCAAAGTTAACGATATTGCTCAAAGGATTAGTAAGCTGAAGTGGCAGTGGGCCGGCCACATTGCCCGAAGAACCGATAACCGCTGGGGTAGACGAGTTCTGGAGTGGAGACCACGTTTAGGTAAACGTAGTGTAGGACACCCTGCGGCCAGGCGGAGTGACGACCTGCGTAAAACGGCGGGTAAAAACTGGATGCAAAAAGCTGCCGACCGAGTTCAGTGGCGTGCATTAGGAGAGGGCTATGTCCAGCAGTGGACGGGTGCAGGATGATGATGATGAAGAAACTAAGTATCAGTGACACCAAGAAACTAACTAATACGCAAAAAAGGCAAGGTGAGTCTGCAGGGTGAGTTCGACTAAAGATATCAATAATCCTGATTCGTTCACACCACCATGCCACCTTATCATATCTCCCTTTTTTGTCTCATTTGAGATTCAAACAGTCCAACGGCACTTTATTTGAGTCAAATCAAAGTGACTGCAATTTAATAGCATTTTCATCATTTTCTATTGTAAAGTTACATAAATGTTGACGCACTGCTTTAAACTTCGGTCAGTTGGCTGAACTTTGAGTAACTTTACAACATTTTGCTGAAGTGTTATTGAAGTTTGGAAAATCAACTGAGAGCGTAGAGTTTTCTTCATTTTCGAACCCAACTATGCGAAGTATACATACCCGATATATATTGCAATCTCAGATCAGATACACAAGAGAGATATAGATATGTCTTAGTACATTTATTATTCGTGTTTAAATATATCAGTTTCACCCACTTTTTTCAATAAATCGCCTAACGCAAAAACTTACGACACACTTACTCATTCTTCACGCATACTAAGGAACTTGCATTTACTGTAGTATTAACTGTTACCATACATATACTCGATTAATTGCGTGTCATTTTTTTTAAATTAGATATAGGCCCGCGTTTGACCGCCAACTCGCCTGATGTTGTGATGATGATGCGGTCTAAGATGGAGCACTCTTGCCTAGAAGGAACCGATTCACTCGTGATTTGAAGACACCCAGATTGTAACTACAGGGGAACACCCATTCAGGCAGCGCATTCCACAGATTCCGCAGATTCTTGTCCACAGTTAGACCACGACCAGAGAAGATACCACAGTGCCTAGAGACAAGGGTCTTTGACCAGTGTTGACATATGGTACTCAGACGTGGTCCTTAACTATTGGCCTTTTGGAAAAACTCAGAGTCACACAACGGGCAATAGAGATAGCCTTACTCGGAGTTTCTTTACTCCATAGAAACCGACATACGTCACCGCTATTAAAATTTGCAAATTGAAGTGGCAATGGGCAGGTCACATCAGTCTAAGAACCGACAGCCGATGGGGAAGAAAGGTTCTTGAATGGAGACCACGAACCGAAAGACGCAGCGTAGGTAGGTCGACTAGCCGTACTGACGACATTGTGAGAGTCGCGGGCATCCAGTGGATGCAGATGGCAGGCTGTCGGTCAGTGTGAAGGTTAAAGGAGGAGGTCTATGTTCAACAGCGGACGTCTTCTGGCTGATGATGATGACGATGATGATACATATACTAGTATAGTTTTTGCGTTACGCAGTTTAACGGTATAGTGTAAAAAGTGGATGAAAAAGGAGAAATTCGAACACGAACAATTTTATTGTCCCACGGGTTATCTCCCTTGTACGTCTGATCTGAATTAGTGAACAACCCTGATAGTTTAAAACAGTGTATTATTGTGTACCAAAATTATTAATCCTTTAATGAATAAAAACTCCCGGACGGCCCAAACGAAGATGGTGGGATGAACTGGACTCCAACTTGAAGGAGTTAACTCAAATTGCCCAAAACGGACAGGAATGGAAGAAGGGAAGGGGAAGCTTTTGCCCTGCTTGAGACGATGTAGACTAATATTTAAAAAAGTAATTAAAAAGCCTTGTAACTTTTATACATTTCTTTTTTCTCTTTTTTTTCCGTACGACTAAGAATTGAAACAAACTGCTGGCTTCCTTGTTTCCTGTGAGATATTATCTGGGCCTTTTCAAGGCAAGAGTGAATAGGTATCTTCTAAGTCTGCGTGCTTCTTCTTCATCTTCGTCGAATACCAACAGGCGAGTTGGTGGTCAAACACAAACATATTCGCGTTAAAAAGGAATTAAACATTTATTAAACACATTAGAATTTACCAATGCCATTGATCAGTGTTTTTTCAGTACTGTACAAAGTTTGTAAGAGCTGACGCATGCCTATAAAGTTGGGCGGGCGGCTGATTCAACTTTACATCGATGTGATTAACTGTTAAACACTTTGCTGGAGTGTTATTGGAGTTCGGGAAGTGGCCACACTTTGCAAAAGTGATCATTGACTGTTGATCGCTGAAACTTTTGAAACAGTTTTTGAGCTCTTTTATCAGCTCACACACCTACGTAATCAGCGCTACAGTCCTAAATCCTTATCTCTACGTATTAATTATATTAATACGTAGAGATAAAAAAATAATCGAAAAGGACAAAGACCTTCCCGCCGAGCTTCAACATGAAGCGTTTTAAAAAGAGTGTCTACAACTACCTCTCCGGGCTGGCAAAGCGCCGTCAACACTGCTAGTGTTGCAGGTCTCTATAGGCGGCGGTTTTTGCTTATGATCAGGAATACCAAAAACTTGGTTGCCGCTCTTAATATAAAAAAAAACACCTCATTCTTGGTTGACCTGGATGCCGCTTATATAGTCTGGTCACTCTGTTATTAGAATAGAATAGAATAGAATAAACTTTTATTGTGTATAACTGTGTTAACAAAGGTCTTAAATATAATAAGTATCAACAGTCACTATCCTTACGGACATACAATAAATAAGTGCTTACAACTAGATATTAACTAAGGTAACAATATATTGATATTGAGATCAGTAGTTGTACTAGCTAGGTATACAATTATACATAATACTCTTTAAGAATAATAGAACTTTCTACTCACACTGTACTTAATTATATGTACTTATATATACGAATCAGCCTTTGAACTATGCTATCCAAATATATGATTAAATTGGCTTGTAAAATCAAAATACTCATTTAAGTTATAAAACACATTTCCCAAGAGCCATTTCTTCAGACAGTTTTTAAATTTAGTGCCATGCATGGACTTTATATCTATTGGCAAGTTATTGTAGATTTTTATGGCTGTTATAAATGAACTTTTGTGGTACATTGCATTATTTACTTGAGGCATACATATATTTAGCTGGTGCTTATGGCGTAAACTTTCAAATCGTGTAGATTTTTTTTTCAACAAAATAATTGTTATTTTGTTTAATAAACAGACAGATCTCTAATATATAAATATTTGTTAATGTTAATAGACTATTTTCCTTAAATACATTGCGAATCGTTTCAAAACTTTGTAATTTATATATGGCTCTTATACATTTTTTTTGTAGTATAAAAGTGGACTCTACATCTACAGAATTACCCCAGAAAATAATCCCATAGTTCAAATGAGGGTAAACGTAGCCGTAGTATGCGGTTTTTGCAGTGTCTTCATTTGTGACGCTACTCAACATTGAGAGAACATAACTATATTTAGCTAGCTTTGTATTTAAACTGGAAATGTGTTTTTTCCAGTTTAAATGGCTGTCTAAAGTGACGCCTAAAAACTTTGTGTCGGATATTTCATTAATTTTTTCATTATTGTTGACAATTTTTAATTGAATAGGGGAGGCTTTATAGTTTCGAAATTGCATAACTTTTGTTTTTTGTGTATTGACAGTAAAGTTTATAGACTCTAACCAGTTTACTAATTCTTTAATTGTTTTATTGACTTCTTCTAATTCGCCTGTACTTAGATTTTTTTGTTGTATATAGATCGTGGCATCATCGGCAAACATAACACAGATATGTTTAGTGACTAATGGTAGTTCATTGATATATATTAAAAACAGCAATGGCCCAAGAATACTCCCTTGAGGTACTCCTATTAAGACTTTTTCAAAATCCGATTGGATTTGCTCAACTGTTTTTGTAGATTTTTTGTATGAAGTTATTGCAGATGATTGTAATCTGCCTGTCAAATAACATTTTATAAGGGACAGTGCCGTTCCCCTTATTCCTATGGTTTCTAATTTGTTTAGAAGAATTTCATGATTTACACAATCGAACGCTTTCGAAAGATCTAAGAACACTGCTACACCTTTTTTTCTTTCGTTTATGTCATCCCACACTTGTTTTAAAAATTTAAATATAGCTAATGAGGTGCTTTTGCCTTTCTGAAATCCAAATTGATTACAGTTTAGCGTGTTGTTTGAGTCTAAAATAGAGGTTATTCTATTGAAGATAACTTTTTCAAATATTTTGGAGAAGTTTGGGAGAATAGCAATCGGTCTATAGTTCGCCATGTTACCTTTAGGTCCTTTTTTATGTAATGGTTTCACGATAGCTTTTTTAAATCGCTGGGGAAATTACCGGTTTCAATAGACAAGTTTATCAAATAAGCTAAAGGTTCCGCTATAATATTAACACTATTTTTTATTAATTCCATAGGTATGTTATCGTTACCAGCGCTTTTTTTGTTTTTTAACTCATGGACAATATTTTTCACTTCCTGTGTACTGACGGGATTTATAAAGATACTATTGCAGTTTGGAGAAATCAGTGGCTTATTGTAGGTTGACTGAGTATGGTTTTTATGCAAATTTATGAAATAACTATTGAACATTCTTGTTATAGACTGAGGGTCCCTGATTTCTTTTCTGTTTGTTTTTAATTTATCTATCGTAGTTGGAATGTTATTTATCTGAGTTGTATTTTGTTTAATTACATTCCAGGTGGCTTTACTTTTGTTGCTACTCTGGTTTATGTGCTTTGTGTTCGAGATTTTTTGTGATGTATTAATTGTTTTTTTCAAAATTTTACAATATTTTTGGTAAAGGTCTTGTTGTTCCTTGTTTTTTCCAAACATTGTGTTCGTAAATAATTTTCTTTTAGTTTTGCTAGCTATTTTAATTCCCTTCGTTATCCAACAACAATATTGCAGTACAAAACCTGCCATCACCACGTCTGGTACACATTAAGTACTTTCAAATATTAAAAAAGGTTACCAACAACCACGTCAACACGCAAAATAAACCAAATCATCCACCTCAATAAATAAAACACATTGAAGTTGTGCTTACTACGTGTTACGTCAAAACTACGAAATATCACACAGATTTACCATGATTGATGCCTGACGCGAAATCATACCGTTTCATTTCACTACCATCCCATGACATCCCCTTGATCTGTGCCCGGAATCAATTCGCGTTCAATTTGTGAAAATATGTAACATTTGCGACCCTTATCTTCCGACCCTTCGATTTAAATAAAATATATGAACGTCCTACTGTCGCCGGCAGCGACCAAACTGTCACTATTCATATACCCATGTAAATACATAGAAAGTAACATAACCAAACATACACATCCGGATCTAACGACCAAATTGGCTGTCCTACCCATGAAATAGATTGGCACAACTTACAAATATAAACTTGCTAAAAGTCCCTTTTTTAAGTCCTATGAATAGAGTTTAAATTTGCTTAATAGTTGTCTTTGTTAAAGTTAGTGGAGCAATGGTATAATGGTTTTCAGGACATGGCAAAGCAAAGTGTTTGAAATAGGTACGTGAAATTCCGTGTTTGAGTTCTACGAGTAAGTCTTTGTTTAATTAAACCAAATCGTAGATTAAATTAAGAATCGATCATACCCAGGTGTTTAGGCATGCTACATAATCTTTTTCTCTATGGAACTTCTTTGTTCCGATGGATCTTTTAAATGTGTCTTGATCAGTAGTCGGTGATAGCTACCCCAAGAAGAAAGTCATCTATCAAAGCTGTGTTTATTTCGTCATTGGCTTAATTCTCATCAGATTATCACATCAAGCAATGTACAACTGTCGCAACGATGAGGTTAGCAGCCTAGCAAGTGCGCGGTGAAAAAACTTGTCGACTTTTATTATCGTGTGAAACCGTAACGAGTGTATTCACGTAGCCTTATCCCATACTGCCGAGGACTCCGGTGTGATTATCTAGAGATCCCCTAGGACTTTCCACGAAAACTTTTTTTTTTTTTTTATTACATTTACACCATGGACAAATCGTCCATGCCTTTGATTGCTCATTTAACAAAAAATTCTCAGACGTAAAATTAATAACATTTGACTTAAATTAAACTTAAATACTAGTGAGTCCTTCTTTTTTTTTTCTTTCTCTCATTTTACGCACTTCACAATTTTAAACTTAATCCCTACCATATTATAAATGTGTAGATCAAATACCTTCACACATGACTTCTAACTAAGTAGAAGCAATACCAGATATCGGTTTAACTTGCAAAAAAAATCCCGTTTGCGTGATTCAGGTAAAGTGTCGTATTTACCTATAATAGACGCACTTTTCATATTTGTGAAACTACGATCCATTTACACTCATTATTTTAGGAATTATTGAATACCTTATTACGTTTTTAATAATATTATTCGTAAAGTTTAAGCAAATTTACAATTTTTTCGCAAAACATCGTTTTAGTACGCAATCTATTTTCAAACTATGGAACTACAAATCTGACGGCTGTCAGTTTGTTTGTTTGTCCGCGCACATCTTTTAAACTACTAGAAGGATTTCAAAGCAGTTTCCGTGAATATGCTTATAAAATACCTGATTGAAACATAGGCTATATTAATTTATGATAATAAATAGTAAAAAAATATTTTTTTAATAATTATTTATAACGCCATCTAGCTTATTTTATAGTAATGTTGTCGTAATGACAGACTTCTACTCGCAGACATGGTAGGTAGGAAGACTGAAGCGGCTGTTGCCATATAATCTACATGTCAATAAAAATATAGATATTCGCCAAAGAACCAGAGTCACCGACATAGCTATTAAAATCTGCAAGTTGAAGTGGCAATGGGCAGGCCACATCGCTCGAAGAACTGTTGTTGGAACCGATGGGGAAGTAGGTAAGGTTCTTGAGTGGAGACCGCGAACCGGAAGACGCAGCGTAGGTAGGCCTCCCACTAGATGGACCGACGACATTGTGAGAGTCGCGGGCATCCAGTGGATGCAGATGGCAGGATGTCGTTCAGTGTGGAGGTTAAAGGGGGAGGCCTATGTTCAGCAGTGGACGTCTTCTGGCTGATGATGATGATGAAATAAAAACGAATAGCCGAAATGTATGTACCCGCATAACTTCCGATAGACTGCACCAAATAGTTTTTTTTGTGTTTGTTATTTTCAGGACAGCCAACTGCTTTTGAAGAGGTTTTACAGTTTATTATGGCGTAATTTAAAGTACGTTTATTTTTGTATTGACTTCTGACGTGCTAATATACCAAGTCGACGGAGATTAAAATGAATACATTTTTTTGCCAGGATCAAACTTAACACCAATAACAGACACGCAAAGTAGGTGAACTCGCGGCATCTAATCTGATACTGATCTATGATTAGCAGCTATTTTGGATGTTATGGTGGTGAACGAAAGCGGTTTAGTTGTTGGAAGGGTCGAGGCGCAGAAGGCGGGCAAAAATTATTTAGACATCATTGATTGGCAGTCTTTACGCGGAGTAATGTTAAATAACAGCGATTAATTATAGATACCGCTCCATGCTTCCTACTTACTATTTACTAATAATTCAATAATAACGTTTGTCATGCATGACATTTCGCTTGACTTATACCAATTTTTTTTCATTATTGGCTCCATGGCTCCACACTTCCAACGTATTTAACCAGTGAAAGTAATATATTATTTGCTTGAAATATATTTGAAACTATGGACATGTCGGGATACCTGTATCGAGTCAGATTAAAACTAGACTAAAATCATACTATGACGATAGTATGACAATCCGCATTAAAATGGAGAGCAATAAATCTACAATCATGTCATATGTGTAGGTATTAACTATAAAATATTCAGTATAAATAATCCGATGGATTTGTGCCTATTTAAAGTTCCGTTCGTGTTCGTTAGTGTAACATTTATATTTGGATATGTCAGTCTAATCGTCCACCCACTAATTACTTTGCGCTACGCGTACGAAGTCGCGGGCATTAGCTAGTTTTATAATATGAGCTAGACAAAGGAACTGAGCCTAAAGCAGACCGACTCCCGCAAACAGCACCCGTTCACGAGTTGACGCATGTGCCAGCCATCATTTAGCCTATCATGTTCCCACTACTGGGACACAGTCCATAGACCAAGAAGGGCCCTAATCAACCATGCTGACCAGTGCATGTTGGCGAATGTAATTATGTATTTGAACTTTTATGATTCTTTCATTGTTTTTGGCATGAAGGGCTAAGTTAAAGAAGCCTGCAAGATTTGTACGTCAGAAGAAAATGATTATGTCAGATAAAATACATATCAATGTGTTCACTAACTTTGCATCAAAAGTGTATTACGATCTTATTTTAATGCAATCACAACTTAATGGCACAGTAGACTGTGCAGCATAAACCAGTTGTATCTCTACGAACATGAAGTTATGGAAGACTTGCGTACGCAAATATGCGGCACGCGCTAGTCTATTTCGTAGAAGTTTTAGTGCAGTGATGAAGCAAGTTTAACTGTTAATTTGAAACTGTATTAATAGTGGACTGTCCACAATTAACTTATGCTCAAGCAACTTCAACATTACATTAACTATAGTTTTACATAAGTGAGCGATGGTGGCTGACTGGTAGCAAGTGCGTTATACAAATTGACACTGGTTAGATCCTGGGTGCTATGATTGATGAATTTACCGAGCAAAAAGTGGTCTCAGATTCAAATGAAACAGGTCTGTGTTTTTCTTCTATTCAAGCTTTTTCAAGTCCAAGAGGTGGATAGCGGAACACTTCAGTGACTACTATTAAACCTCTCAAATTAGGCTCATTCAGCTTACGAGTTACGAGACCCATTCGTCTTTATGTCCGATGCGAAAGAATGATGGAAACGTGCGTGATATCTTAAAATTGATAATCTACTCTACAACTGTCACTGGTACTTCATCATCAGCATCGTCATTAGCTTGATAATCCACTACTAGGTGTAGACCTCCTTTTGGCTATGCCACTCACCTGAGCCCCTTGCTAATCACCTACATCTGCATTTTGCCGTCTTTTTAATATTGACAAACTGACGACGAAGCGAAGAAGGGAAAATTCCTGCGTCGGCCTTCCACTACCGCACATCTCGACACCATCATAAACCTCACCGCCACATCTCGCAAAGCTGGAAATACCACACCGTCCAATTTTTCCGCTCCTTTCTCCCGCGGACCTACAAAGGTCCGTCCTCTTAATAAGGGGATAGAATGTCCTTCCTCTAAAAGGTCTTCCAGCCAAGCTTCAACATAAAGAATTTCAAAATAAAAAAAATTCTACATCTACCTCTCCGGGCTGACAAAACACCGTCAACACCGCTAGTGTTGCAGGTCCATAGGTGGCAGTTTCCGCTTACCATCAGGCGGACCACAGGCAAATATTATGGGCATAATTGAGGTTTTTAATATATTGGGCTCGCGAAGTCTCAGTTCAGTGAAAACAACTAGTTATATATATATGTATATCAACGTGAAAAGAAAACTCACAGCGCGATCAATATAATAACAGATAAGAAGTCGGTAACGAGTCTGAAACAATGATGTTTCCATCTGACAGTCCAATTATGAAGTCTCAGAGATCGCGGTTACCTGTACTCGACAGCTACTTTTTGTCTGAACGGTATTCAAATCACGTGGACAAATAAACCGCCGAGACACGTCATTCGGCTGTTGCCGTGAACCTACGCTTCGAAATTTGTCATTTTTTTGGGACAATCATAAAGCAATTTTAAAGTAACATTCAAAATATTTAAAACTATTAAACGTTCGACTTGGAACGTGTAGCACAATACACACAACAGTCAGACAACAACAGAGTGCACATATGCTGCAGAACCTATCAGTCACCCAACGTCACAATAAAGTAGCATTACCAGCAGTAAAGTAGCAGTAGATTTTCCCCCAATGCTACAGGCGGGGCGCGGTAAGCGCGGTAGGCGCCGGCGAGTGGGCGGCGGCCTACTCTTCGCGCAATCCTCTTTATCGTCTTCCCGCATTACATGTCCAGCGTTATATTTGTCCATGTCATTCTACCAGGCCAACGATTTTCCTATTTTTTTCCTGGCGGATGTATTTGCCAGGGAAATGAGAGATGAGGCCAAGAGGAATAATTGGTAGAGTCTCAGTGAACGGATGTCGTCAGTTTACGTTTATTTTTTTATGGTCAGCAATGCAATTCGATTGGATTGCTGTTACAGTAGGAAACAAGACAAAAAAAGAGTAGGGATGATGAGATATAACTATTCCAGCTAGTTCTATCTCAACTAGTCTAGTCATTGTGGAAGAATGCACAAAGTGTTTAAAAAAACTTCTTTTAAATTAGGTTTTTCTTATTCATCTCAGCCAACCCTTTCATTTAATACTCATATCATGATAGTAGATAAGAAAATGATGTCCGCCATATTGAACTTAATGTGAGGTTATAATTTTTTTCGATTTTTTCTCAGAAAACCCTTTCATTTGATACCCAAATCATGGTTAATAAAAAGAAATGTTCCACCATCTTTAGAAGTCCAAGTTGGATTTAGAATGACGTCATTTAGTTAACCATGCATTGTCATTGTTTGTATAGAAACGCCACCATGTCGATCCAATTTCAAGACGATGTTTTCGGAAGGGTTGGCAGGAGGTAGCGATGCAGGACCAAGATATATTAATAAAGGATTTGGATTGACGTTTGCCCAACAGGATATTATAGTTAAAAAAACACAAGAGTGAACCTTTGATTAGGTGTATAGTCAAAGAAGTGCATCTCTAAGTAAGGGCCACACAGCACTTAAACACCACATAAAATTGTTTTTTTATATGACCGAAATCATGGCGCATAATATCAGTATGCACAAAATTTATTCGTTTTATATTTATCCTACAAACTATAACAAATTAAAAATTTTATTGATTGCAGTCCTCGTAAAAACTAAAACCCAAAGTAGCTTCTACATTCTAGGCCAATTTTAGCCTTCTTTATTTATCGGCAGCCATTTTGGATTGCTAAAAGCTCGCGTGACTAGGACCATTCGGGCTAATTTATTGAAATTCCTGCAGTCTAGTCTGGGGTTTAGAAAGACTCTATTTATTTCCATTTTGGTCTACTATATAAAAGTGATTTGTTAGTTGAATGATACTTAAATAGTGTAAGCTGAACCTTAGTCCTTAGCTAGCAACGGAGTGAGAGCTTAGCAAAATAGTACTTTATCTGGGATTTACACTCATTAGTAACTCATGGCGTAACGTGACCATACCCGGTCCAAATTTTGTTAGTTCTGACAGTTGCAATAGCATTTCAAAATATAAAATTGTTATATTTTAATGTGATAACGGCTACCATCTACAATGTTATCTACTCTATATATTATGAAGAGGAAAGATACGAATAAACTCTAAAACTACTGGACCGATTTTGAAAATTCTTTCACCATTAGAATGCTACATTATTCCTGAGTAACATAGGCTATATTACTCTACGTTTATCCTAAAATGTTTAAGAAAAATATCTCTACCCGTGCGAATCCGTGACGGGCGGCTAGTGCTATATATATACTGGGGTTGACGCCCAACTCTAAACGCGGGCCCGAATAGGTGCAATTTGCAAAATAACGCTACCGCAAACCGAACCTCGGCACGTTAAAGTTCGCGTTCGCGTGATTTAACAAACTGCACCTATTCGGGCCCGCGTTTAGACTTAAGCGTAAGGCTTCTGATTTACGCGGAAATAGTGTATTAAGCCGAAAAGGGTCTATATAGTACCCATCATTATGAGAGCAACCCTGAAACCGGTCGAAAACAGCAGTCATTCATACTTTACAGAATGTATGGAACAGCTGATTTTAGGCTCTATGATTTGTTACGCGAAAAAAACTGTAGCTGTTACGATAACAGCTACAATTTTCTTTGAAGTGAAACTTCTTTAAGTGCTTTGAGCACTTTTTGGGTGAAAAAAAAACATGGAACTCGTGTCATTGTCACCGAACGCTGTGCCGTGTATTTTAAAACAGCGCAGCGATCTCTTAAGTTTTCACTTCTGACGTGCAGTCTTATGATTAACATTTTTTTAACTTTAAACTTTTTTCTCTCATCGAAAGTGCTCGTCAGCAAGTGTTTACATAAAAATGTCAACTAGAAAGTTCAATACTTTAATCTGTTGACAAACAGAATCTTTATTAAACGTTCATTTATTACGCGCCATTTACCCATATCTTAGGGTTCATTGAACTGATAAATCATTCACGGGGCCTACTCGCTGACTGACGGTTACAAATCGAATTCGTGCTCAAACTACCACTCGTAAAATAGTAGTACAAGATAACAGAGACGAGAGCAAAAAATATTTTTCTTTCAATTACGTAGTATTGTAATCATTAACACTACAAAACCGATCACAAAGATCGTATTTATTGCTTTAAACCAAAACAGTGCAGAAATGTTAAATGAAATCTCATGGTTGCACAGTTTTTCATTAATGCACTGTTTTTTTATTTTGTACTAGCTGCACCCGCGGTTTCACCCGCATGGTGATGAAAATCGGTGATGATGATGATGAAAAGTAGCCTATGTGTTAATCCAGGACATATCCAGCCGTTTGTAAAAAACATCCATGCGTGATTGAGTAACAAACATCCATCCATCCAAGCTTTCACATAATATATAATACTAGCCGTCCGCCCCGGCTTCGCACGAGTGTAAGCTCGGCCTTCGGCCTCGCTACAAAATATAATATAGCCTATGTCACCCGGGGATAGTGTAGCTTCCCAACAGTGAAAGAATTTTTCAAATCGGTTCAGTAGTTTCGGAGCCTATTCATTACAAACATACAAAAATAGGTGCAAATCTTTCCTCTTTATAATATTAGTGTAGATTAGTGTCATTATGTTTAGAATAACATCATTTATATCACAACTTCTACTGGGAATTGAAGTTAACTCATTCAAACCCGATCCTAGCAATAATATAATATTGAAATGATCGTCGATCTACCCTCACTATAAATTATTGCGAAGCCTTGAAACGGAATGCACAAGCTGTTCGCTACATCTCAAGACAGGTTTAATTCAATTAACTGAAACTCAAAGTTCTGTTTTAGTATATCCGCAGTTTATTCTCGCATGGCAATTTTGCCAACGCTGGCAACCCTCTGCTTAGGGTTGTCGCTGCGGAAATATGAATATTTTACGAAGCCTTTTGTAAATGTTTACGACTCTCACCCACTTAGCTCAAGCATACAGATCAGATAAACAAAGGAGATATGCCTTACTACAATTATCGTTCGTGTTCAAATGTCTCCGTGCTTCATACATTTTTTTCTTTATACCTATCACTTTAAAGCCGTGAGCCGTATTCATTTTTCACGCACACCAAGAAACTTGTAGCGACACCAACGTCGAGCCACCTATAGAGTCACAATATCTATGTGAAAACAGTCAAAAAAGTCCGAGCATCGTTGTACATACCTAGACATCAATTATATAAACACTGTTTTAAACTATCACGGTTGTTCACTAAAGTTAAATGATTATTTACGGGATATTTACCGTGGTAAGGTTGTGGAAGGAGCTCCCGATATTTCGGCGCAGTTACATGCACCATGTTCAGGGGAAGACTGAAGAATGCGGGTGGTTGGTGAAAAAGTTCAAAGTTAGGTAGAGACAAAACGATCTACCCTCTTTCTTAGTCTTTTGTTACGGTTATCACTGGAACTCGAACTCGAACCTAAACCTCGACAAAACACACTCACTGTATCACTGCGTATAGTAACTTTATCAATTACTAGCCGTCCGCCCCGGCTTCGCACGAGTGTAAGCTCGGCCTTCGGCCTCGCTACAAAATATAATATAGCCTATGTCACCCGGGGATAGTGTAGCTTCCCAACAGTGAAAGAATTTTTCAAATCGGTTCAGTAGTTTCGGAGCCTATTCATTACAAACATACAAACATACAAAAATAGGTACAAATCTTTCCTCTTTATAATATTAGTGTAGATATAGTTCTCAGTGCCACAATTACTTCAAATTAGACTTTATGTCGTTAGTGCATAGTGTTCAACGTCACTTGTTCTATAGGACATCGTAGCACTGGAGTCGCGCGGCGTTGTAGTCTGATCGCGGTTGCATTACAAATAACTTAAAAGTCTGCGCAATGCGTAGTGTGCGCTGAGTTTCATTCCGGTTTTTTTGGCACGATTGTGACTATAATATAGTATCTAGTATTGTATCTAGTATTGTATCGAGTATTGTATCTAGTATTGTATCTAGTATTGTATCTAATATTGTATCTAGTATTGTCTCTAGTATTGTATCTAGTATTGTATCTAGTATTGTATCTAGTATTGTATCTAGTATTGTATCTAGTATTGTATCTAGTATTGTATCTAGTATTGTATCTAGTATTGTATCTAGTATTGTATCTAGTATTGTATCTAGTATTGTATAGTAGTATAGTATTGTATCTCGATGAACACCAATGAATTATCGAATAGTCCGCAAGCAAAAAATAAAGGCGACAAGGTGGGTTGCCGGGTGATTATAATTAAAGGCATCAATCCTGATTTAGGCCAGATACGTTCACATCCGCCATACCATCTTACCACATCTCTCTTGTTTATCTGTTCTGAGGCTCAGCTGCTGTCTGTTTTACTTTGGGATGTTTCCTTTCACTCTAAAGCATTACAAGATGTTCTCATACATTACTCTTCAGATCTACACTTGTGCGCTCTCAGCTTAATCTTGCGTCTTCATCTGATGCATGTGTCAAAATTATAGCACATTTACATAAAAGACGCAAGTTACTTTTCACATAAAAATTCAACTTAAGGTTTTCTGAGTTACTATGCCGCCATATGCCCTAGAAGAATCTATTCCGAAATAATAATAAATAATTGCATTACATCGTTATAATTTATCAAAATAACTTATAATTATTTTTCTGCTTTTTGCTTTAAGTGTGTGTGGATTTTTGCTATAAATAAAATATTGTCTATTGTACTCGTATATATTATGAATGTATGAGGCCATCCAGCTCTTCGACCGTACAAACACTATTAGAAGACTTAGAAAACAAAACCGTTCGAGTTAGTGTAGTGAAAAACAAAGTGTTAAGTAGTGTAGCTACCTATAAAGAACACGAGAACGAAGTGTCTTCGCCTTAATAGAGACAATAAGAAACGTGTCAATGGACACATTCTTCGTTTTCAAAATATCATACGTACTTAGAAGTTAGAATTAAATTACTTATTAGCTTAACATTAGGCTAGATTGTAATTAAATTAAGGTGCGCCAATTACTAGCGCCACTTATATTTAAAATGAATATTGATATTATTAATTCATCATCATCATCATCATCATCAGCCAGAAGACGTCCACTGCTGAACATAGGCCTCCCCCTATCACCTCCACACCAAACGAAATCTTGCTATCTGCCCGCGACTCTCACAATGTTGTCGGTCCATCTAGTGGGATGCCTACCTAGCAGCGTAGGCGCTGCGTCTATATTATTAATTTTATCGACATGTTATAAGATTATTTTAGGTAAACTCACGAGTCACACAGCGGGCAATGAAGAGAGCTACACTCTGAGATTGCGCGATAGAATCCAGAACGGAAAAGTATTTAAGTAATTAGTTCGTCTAAGACGTAACCCTTTCACATTATTGGATTTCTATCAATAATATTATGAATTTAAAAGGGAAAGTTTCAGAAAATTTGGTAAAGGTCACGTTAAGATTAGCTTTTAACTGATGAATAAATAATCAGTTTTTCAAGTTCTTACGTTCGACAGGGAACGGCCAATTTATGAAACAAATTTATATTTTCTTCATTGGAGTTGCCAGTCGTTGCTTTTAGAGGGAAGTCTCTCTTTTTGGTTTCAAAATCAGATGTCCCGCAGATGAGAGCCAATCAAAAAGAATTTTTCCAAAAAAGGCAGACAGCGACTACGCCTTGTGTACCGACGCCAAAATCCTCATAGAGGTAAGAATAAATAAAAACCCTGGTACTTAAATAACGGCCACGCACTTACTCCAAATCAGGGCACCTGAATCAAACGCACACCAAATTTTAAAGCGTAAACAAATAAAGGATTCTGCATCGACGAGTTGAGATATTTGAACTATCGCGTATATTCAAAGAATGAGAACAAAATATTAGGTACAAAAGCTGAAGGTTTGTTTTTATTTTGACGTTGTTGCAACAAAATGTCAACAAGCACTCAGAGGTCGCGTTCTAACTCAACGCCAACGACGCCAAAACTACTAACGAGAACCAACACAGCACAGAGATATTTCCTTTGTATCGTGTTGATTTTTCGTGTAAGTTTTGGTTTTATTATGGCCTATTATAAATACTTTTTATTTGTGCCACAAATCACGCCTTTATGACGATAATTACTGAGAATACCGCTTTGAATGAAAAACAAAATTGGCAACCCTGCTAAACATTAGCTAGTAATCGTTTTTCTAATTTAAAATCGGCCTCTTTCCTACTCTCATCATTAAAATCTGACGCCAACATTCGAAACATATCAACCGTGATTTTAAAGGACAAAGCCCTTCTTTACAGTAGACAAAAAGCAAATTTTTTATAACTTAGAAACTTAAGTATAATTTTGACATTTGTTATAAATATTACGGAACGAATAACCAAAGGTATATTAGGTATTATGAAGATCAAAGTTTTTGTAAATGTCTGATTTCAATTATACTATTTTCGTGAACATAATGTCGTGTGGGACTTATATTTTTTCATCATTTAGCATCATGTAACAACTAAAGTGTAGATTTGCCCTAAGAAGAATTTTCATTACAGTAGAATAAAATTAATTTCCTTGCAAAGTCGATCGAAGTCCAAAGTTGAACATTACGGCCCGGTATAAAGGAATTTTCATAATCCATCACTTGACTGTAGCTAGGCGTTTGTCGATAAAAAGTTACTTATCTCTGACGTTTAGCGAACATCAGTTATCGTTTGTAATTAGGATCCATTACGGAAAATTATCGGTATTTTTGAGTCAGATTTTTTGCAGCAATTTGTATGATGGTACTTTCAGGCAGTGGCGGCTGAAAAAAAAACTTAAAATATCTACGTCTCTTTCATTCGATCATGTGAGATGACAACAATTTTAGAGCTCTCAAAGTTTCGTTTTAGTCATAATCATATTTATTTATTTCCATTGGAACATATAGCACACTTTGGACACTTCTTAAAAAATAACAGTTCACATTTCATTAAATTAGATTTAATCAAATAAACTTAATAAGCGGCAGTAAAGGGGCCTTGTCATTCAAAATATACTTATAACCTAGTGGACTGTTTACTATTTAATAACAGTTTTTTTTTAAAGTATTCAATTCGTTTCGCTCGGAGCTAGACAATTTCCAAACATCTTTGTCTTCCGTATAATGTTTAAATTTGTAATACGCCTTTTTTGTCAAATATTGTTTGATGTAATTTTTAAAACTAGTCTCATTCAGATCCAAGATCTCTTTTGGAACTTTATTTAGAGTATCGCATTGCCTACAAAAGAGTTACTACTTTTCTTAAGTCTGAGATAGGGAAAAAATAATTTATGATTGTGATGACGATTTAATAAACCAGTCAAGTGCGAGTCGAACGACCGCGCCCAACGTTGCTCAACTTGGTGACAAAATGTTACCGACTGGCACTAGGCCATAATTTATAATGTTTTGTTTTACTTTAGAGTGTATACTATAATCATGCCAAGTTTGACGCTTGTATTATCGTTTTTACAATAGAGCAAATACAAAAATACGTAAAAAAAAAACAATTGGAACAACCTGCCAGCTTCCTTGTTTCCTTAGAGATATAATCTGGGCTTTTTCAAGGCAAGAGTAAATAGGTATCTTCCAAGTCTGCCTGCTTCATCTTCGATCACATCGTTGCTTACCAACAGGCGAGTTAGTGGTCAAACGCGGACTTATTAGCAATAAAAAGGGGGTCGGATACAACAAGCGTATTTTTTACTTTTCTCCTTTAATTTTTACTTTTTGAAATTGTTATTATTACTTAGATAATTCGCTGTAACACATATTCTGATCATAATAGGAAATCAACTGACAATCAACTTGAAAATATCAACTAGCTTATTATTACGGATCCAAAGATACAGCCGTTTAAAGCGGCTCACTAATAGGTTCCCGTTTTTACCCATTGGGTACGGCCGGAACCCTAATAATGATTAAACAGAATCGATACCAGTTTCTAGCTTCAAGTGAAATGCATCAAATATGTCAAACGACTAGCCTAATCTATATATGTAAAAATTAATTGCTGTTCGTTAGTCTCGCTAAAACTCGAGAACGGCTGGGCGGATTTCGCTGATTTTGGTTTTGAAATTTTTGTCGTAGTCCAGGGAAGGTTTAAACGGTGAGCAAACGGCGTGCGAAGCCGGGGCGCGTCGCTAGTTCAAATTAAAAATAGACTGAATTATCGTGACTTCCATCGTCTGTCGTTTTATTGTTTACTCTTGGTCTTGGGCAGCTCAATTTCTTGATGGCTATTACCCGGCTGTGAGTGCAATTGCAGCTTATGTCCGTTAATCATTTTTTTACGACAAAAATATGGCATTAGCTCATATTTATAATTATACCCGTTTTTGTTTACGTGTCTCATCCTACTGCTGGGCAAAGTCCTCCCCCAGTTCGTTCCCTCCGGCCATTTGGGGTAAAATGCGCGAAAATCGTTACGCGATCTCGTTGGAGGTCGACCAGGGGGTCGTCGGCCATCTGTAGTATTCCATTGAATAACAATATAAAAATAAAAATACTTCCAAGAGAAGTGGGCGTAATTCAATGAAACGGGTTTCTTCCCTTAATTTTACACCCTAAGATATTATAAACTAATTTTAAGTTGTATATAAAAGTTTACCCACATATTTTATTCAATACACCACAATATATGGAATATTTTCTTTAAATATATTCTCAGGATATATATAACCTATACAATAAAAAAGTTTCATCAATGTCTGTTGAAGATATCTCTTATCAAACACCCGAACAAAATAAAGTCAAATTGAGAACCTTTTCTGTATTTGGTTGCAAATATTGTGAAGATTAGAGCTGCGTTATCCCCTTAAACCCAGTTAAAAATTATCCTCAATCACTTTGGTTTAACTTTATCAAGATTAGGCAAACTCTTTTTCTAGACACCTAGATGCTTAAGTTTTGTAGTGGTCATCCAACCATTTTCACGAGTTTTTCGAACATAAACATGCCAAGCTTTCGTTTTAATACGCCACGCGAACAAAATAGCCGTCTGTGTACAAATTTATACTGTGAGCCATCTATTGAAATTTGTGCTGCGCTATTTCGGTTAAAAACGAGTTTTCAGTCAAAATACTAAAATAATCAGCGGCCGGCATCGTGATTTGAAAACGAAATGTTTATATGCACCCGCATTGCGCAGCTGTTTGGTTGGCAATCATAAAGAAACTTTACAGTGATGATCAATACAAACAAAACCTGACTTCAAAATTGAATTAGCGGTTGAATCAAGTTATTACTATTTCCATATAAACGGGGGCTCTAATGATTTTATTCGTATTATTATAATATTATAGTGCTGGTCCAAAAACTAACAAGTCAGAGTCAATGTCATTTCTGCGGGACCACTTCTAGAGCTTTTTTTTTATAATTTTAGATAATAGAACTTGGTTTTATCCAAGATCATCCGGAGACCGATGCGTTGGCAAAAATTTGCGAGGCTGTCAAGCATCCTTTGTTCTCCAGCGATTTAGCCATTATGACGATGTCTGAAAACGCAAGTGAGATATGTAGGTAGTCTCCATTAATATTGACACATTGAACGGAGTAATTAGTGTTCATACATTTAAAATTAACCAGCAAAGTTCGAGACGGGCTCGCGTACTGATGGTTTCTTACCACCACATAAATTGTTAATTACTAAAGTACAAAAAAGTAGTACAAAAAGACATCATGCTCAGGCGGACACCCATCCAAGTACCGACCGCGCCCGACGTTGCTTAAATTCGGTGATCGTACGAAAAGTAGAGAACGGTGGTGAATAGATATTATTGTCACCGACTTGCAGTTGGCCAGTTTTTATTATTAGTTTTTATTCCTTAGAGTGTGTACTATAATCATACATATACAGTTTTTAAACTAGAGCAAATGGTTTGGTTGTGACTTTTTGACTTTATCATTATTTTATAGTTAATCTGCCGTAACATTACATATTTTGTGAAAATTTCAATTGGCTGTCTATTACGTTTTGAAAGATACAGCACCCTAAAAACAGACAGAATCGAAAACTTTCCTAACTTTCATAGGTTAAAAAGAACTAGGTTAACTTATTTCTACGATCAAATTTGTATTTGAAGTTTTGATTATATCTTTGTAATGTTATAGCAGCTGTCAAAGGAAATAAATGCTTGGACTGAGTTTAATTAGGTGTGTAATAGGAAAACCCGTACTAAACGCTTTGATTCCACTTTTATAGTGAGAACTGATAGTCTCTGGAATGCGCAACCTGAATGGATGTTCTCCGATAGTTACAATCTTGGTGTCTTCAAATCTCGAGTGAATCGGTTTCTTCTAGACAAGCGTGCTCCATTGTGGACCGCATCATCGCTTAACATCAGACGAGTTGGCGGTCAAACGCAAGCCTATTACTGTGGCCCTAGTACGAGCACTTTCGAAAAAGTATTCGTTCCGTAAACGATAGCAAAATGTATGAAAAATTGAACAGCGCCTCTATCGGACGTAAAAGGAAACTGAATTTTTCATACATTTGCTATCGTTTACGTATCGATAATTTTTTCGCAAGTTCTCGTGCTGAAGAAAAAAACGGGTGAAGCTTCGTTCAGTACCTAGTAAAAATCATAACTTTGGTAAATATTTCGTTTGATTTCGGCTGATCAAACATTTGCCTTGCCTCGCTTTCCAATATGTTTATGCCGAACTTTCAAACACGTGTTCCGGCTCTACACGAGGCTCTAGACTCGTTGGAACTTACTTTGAAAGTAAACTGCTTGATGTTCTTTGTAAATAGGTAAAGTACGACACATAAATTGACGTCATTTTGGTGTCCTTAAGCGGTTGACTCTGATTTAAGATTCTGAGCAATAAGAAAATGTTTCAGGCTCGTTAATATAACCAAAAAAATCATATACAAACGTATATTTGAATTCCAATACAAGCAATAGAATTGACATTAAAATTTATATTTATTAATAAATATGACTTTGACTTACAAGCTTCACAAATCTCATGACAAAAAAAAACAGTGTCATGTTTCGAACTAAACATGGTCTAAGCCCTGACATTTAATTTGCCCTGACAGCTTCAATTACGTTGTAAAAAGCTGAATAGATTTTGATGAATATAATATGGATCAGTAAAAGTAGACTAAATCATATTATTAAGATAAATATGCTTATTTAGAACTACTTATTTAGAGTTTCAGCTTTTTTCAATTCTATTGAGTAAAAAAGGCTTAGACCGAGTTAAGCATTTTGACGCCTCTGTCTTCCGGCATTATTTATATTGAAATGCAAAATGGCAATATAAAAACTCTTCGAAAAGAGTTGGCCGTGCGAATAGAGTTAAACTATCACAAATGGCTCTTGTGTCAGTAGTAGATGCAAAAATGCAGCACGCAGAGTTTTTATACAATTTGACGTGGTCATATTGTATGTTGCAAAACTCATTTCTTAGCTATAGTCTGTGTGGTGTCTATGTGGCATTAGCTGAACGGCCCCCTGATTATGTACCTTGCAACTCGCAACTTAGTCACAAATTTGACAGTTTCACTATGACGAAACTGTCAAATTTGCTACTAAATCGCCAGTTGCAAGTTACCATCGAGACACAATACCTACAGAGTCACAATCGTGCCAAAAAAAAAACTAAATCTTGACGCACGCTACGCATTGCGCCGACTTTTTGGTTAGTTGTAAGGCAACCGCGATCCGACTACACGATGTCGCGTGATGCCAGTGCTATGATGCCATAGCGGACAAGCGATGTTGAACACTATGCAAGCGACATTACGTCAAAATTGGGGTTAATATGGCACTGTGAACTATAAATAATTGTTGTCTAGTTATGTAAAACGACGCTCGGACGTTTTAGCGACTGTTTTTACTTAGAGATTTGTGACTCTACAGTGGCCTTAGTACGAGCTTTTGCGAAAAAGTTATCGTTACGTAAACAATAGCAAAATGTATGAAAAATTTAACTGCGCGTCTATCGGACGTAACAGGGAACTGAATTTTTTATACATTTGCTATCGTTTATGTAACGATAACTTTTTCGCAAGTTCTTGTACTAACCCCACAGATATCATATCTCGATGCAAGTTACATAATCAGGGTTCGGCTAATGTCACATGCACCATGCTACACCGCACAGACTATAAAGTGTTCTGGAATACACTAAATCTCAGGACCAGCTGCACCTAACACCTAGCATATTGCAACACTGACTGAGTGGATACACCGTGACAAATGACAACTACAGAATCGGCAGCACCTTGTCACACCGTACGCGCGGGCCGCGGTCATATTTCATAGTGTCATGTGATTTATGCCCACACTGTCCCGTTACAATTGGACAAACAAATTGATTCGATATTTCTTTGCGAGCAACTATTGCAAACACTCGTGAGCGCGTGAGACTTCTATCAATTCTCACGGCGTTTTGCTTGGAACTGTTTGCTTGAAATAACCTTAGTATGATTGGAAAAGAGCGGTAGTGGCCAAGCGATTGTGTGCTCTCGGCACCCGGTTCGATCCTTGGCGCACCAGTGACCTTATTTAGTACTAGCTGCGCCCCGCGGTTTCACCTGCGTGGTGATGATGATGATGATGAAAAATAGCCTTTGTGCTAATCCAGGACATAAACAATGTATATTCCAAATTTCATCCAAATCCATCCAGTCGTTTTTGCGTGATTGAGTAACAAACATCCATCCACCCATACATCTATCCATCCAAACTTTTACATATATGATATTAGTGTGAAATGTGATTAAACGTACCCCAAGTGAAGCTTGGGTTAAGTTCTATCTAGCAGTGAGCCGGAACTTCAAAAAAGAGAGTACCGTAGTAACTTTTATTTCCAGATTTGGCTACTAGCGTCCGTGACATTTCTCCATTCTTGGTTTGTGTTTAGGTATGATTTTTAGCGGAAAAACAGAAGTGTACCTATTTAAATAAATTATGTGCAGTTTCGATTTCATCGCACAACTCAACGGTGAACGAAAACGTCGTGAGGAAAACAACCATGCACCTCCAAAGTTCAAAGACATAATTATATAGCCAACATGGTGGATTAGGGTCTATCCCCCCCTCTCTCTCTCTCTCTGAAAAAAGGCTATGTTCCATCAGTGGAAACATGATGGGCTGATCATGATAATGATTACGATTAGATATATACAACGTGTAACAAAAAGGTGTGATAATAGCCGCAACAGACGTATCGAACTTGGCTGACGAATCGCCGTCTGACCAACGGGAGAGAACGAGTGAGAATATAATTTCCCACTCTTTTTCCCTCGTTGGTTGAGGTGGTTGATGTCAGCCATGTTGACGCGTCTGTTACAGCTCTTATACTGAAGGGTATGTACTCATCATTACAACTTTTACTATGGGCCCAAGGTCTGCGCAAAGACCAAGCTTAATGCCCTTTTTGGAGTAGCAATGGTAAAAAAATAATTTGTAACATCGCGGCGCACTCAAACAATCGTATATCACACTGACACTTATAGATACGCGTCTCCTACACTCAAATCCGAAACGTTGTTCCATTCAATCGCTCGCGAGTGGTAAATGTATGCGCATACATTCAGCCTCGTTAGAGCCCCACTTTCAATAGCAGAGATGTGAAGCCACTGGAAGTGATATGTCGAAATGCCTTGCTACGTGATAATACAAGTATCTGCTTGGTAATTGTGGCAGTGAGGTAGAGTCTTGGAGTTATTCAAAGGAGATGCAGTAAGCACAGAACAGTGGCCTTAGTACGAGCATTTGCGAAAAAGTTATCGTTACATAAACGATAGCAAAATCTATGAATAACTCAGTTTCCTTTCACGTCCGATAGAGGCGCTGTTAAATTTTTCATACATTTGGCTATCGTTTACGTAACGATAACTTTTTCGCAAGTGCTCGTACTAAGGCCACTGAGCCTTTATTATGTGCAGTAAGTAATGTTGTTGAGAGAGTCACTACAGATAGATTGCAAACAGGGTTTCTATTATAAGTAAAAATAGGCAGTTATCTGCCTAGGGGACTGCCGACAGAACTAAAAATAATCGCCACATTAGCATGTTCATCATCATCATCAGCCAGAAGACGTCCACTGCTGATCAAAGGCCTCCCCTTTCACCTCCACACTGAACGACACCCTGCCATCTGCATCCACTGGATGCCCGCGACTCTCAATGTCGTCGGTCCATCTAGTGGAAGGCCTACCTACGCTGCATCTTCCGGTTCACAGTCTCCACTCAAGAACCTTTCTTCCCCATCGGTTATCAGTTCTTCGAGCGATGTGGCCTGCCCACAGCCACTTCAACTTGCAGATTTTAATAGCTATGTCGGTGACTCTGGTTCTTTGGCGAATATCCACGTTCCGAATTTTATCGCGCAAAGAAATTCCGAGCATAGCTCTCTCCATTGCTCGATGTGTGACTCTGACTTGACTCTGACTTGAGTTTTCCCAAGAGGCCAACAGTTAAGGACCACGTCTCAGTACCATATGTCATCACTGGCAATACACACAGGTCAAAGACCTTTGTCTTTAGGCAGTGCGGTAACTTGGACGAAAAAACATTTGCATGTTGGTTGACGAAAACTCATAAGTTTTGCCTCTAACAAAAATCGCTTAACGCGGCTAAAAAACTTTTTACTTCAATAAACTTGTTTATGCCAAAATAACAATTTAATAATAACTTGTACAACTTGTTTAAACAATAAAATAATATAGCCATTGTACTAAAAAATAAGTAAAAAATCAATCGTAATAAATTAATAAGAATAACAAAAAGTTTTACTTCATCAACTGGCAATAATAATATTCGTCTAATTTGCAAATATATTATAAAAAACTCTACATACTGTTAGATCTAAGAAATAGAAATAGAAGCGAAATATCGGGAGCTCCTTCCACAACCTTACCACGGTAAATATCCCGTAAATAATCATATAACTTTAGTGAACAACCGTGACAGTTTAAAACAGTGTTTATACTGTTAGATGTTTTAAACACGCATTTATTTGATTTATGTCACTATCATAAATAACATTCCATCTTCGTAATATAAAAAAAAATACGATAACTTAATACCTTACTATTAAAGTAATCTATTAAACCGCTATCAGTGGGGATTGTTCACAAAATGCTGGCAACATTACCACGTTGTATAGCAAATATGGCAATGATCACTCTCACACGCATTTATATTTAGCTTTATAAGTAACGAACGTATATAGATACTTTTTTTAAATATATTTTATGTAACTTTACCTTTAACTGAAGGGTGCGTCTGAAAATCGGCGCTGATAGTCCTTTACTTTCAGCATTTAATACTGTGACGGACCCATTAGACACTGAGTTTGTTTTTTAGATATCTTTAGATAAATATTAGTAGTAGTGTCGAAAAAAATTTTTTCTTTCTCTCTGTCTTTCTCTCTCTCTGTGTGTGTCTCTACCTCGATCTCTCCATCTCTAACTATATCTTTACATATATATATACTAGCGACGCGCCCCGGCTTCGCATGGGTGTAAGCTCGGCCTTCGGCCTCGCTACTATGACCCGTTCACACACACACAAACACAAACACAAAATTCCACAACACAAAATTCCATTAAAATCGGTCCGGCCGTTTACTCACCGTTTAAACCCACAAAATTTCATCAAAATCGGTCCAGCCGTTTACTCACCGTTTAAATCTTCCCTGGACTACGACAAACATTTCAAAACCAAAATCAGCTAAATCGGCCCAGCCGTTCTCGAGTTTTAGCGAGACTAACGAATAGCAATTGATTTTTATATATATAGATAGATATATATATATATATATAGATTAGTTTAGTAGTTAGGTATTAACATACCATTTTTTTTTTTTTTTTTTTTACTATTGGAATGTTGTTTAAGTTATTGTAATAAATTATCATATATATATATATCTCTATCTTTTCTTCTTTTTTTCTAACTGTAAACAAATTTCGAAAGGCGATTTTATCCTACTTTTCATAATTATTGTCGTATCAATTTGAAACTTTGCAAGTATGTAATCTAGATGACAATACAAAAATAAAATAAGAAATCATCCAACGTATGGCATATCCAGTACTAATACCGTTCTCGTCGATTCTAAATATACCAAAGAATATCAAAACATTTATATTCTAATGATGGCCAGTAATTGGAATTTTACATTGAAACGCACTCAGTTTCATCCAACATCACATTAATATTAAGCTGACTAACGCTGAAAATTAAACTGTTCTAACCCCTGACGCTAAATGAGTGGTGTTATAAGTTTACCGTATGTATGTGTTTATCTGAGCATCTGAACCCTTAGTACAAGATTTGATAGTTTTCGAAAAGTTTTTTCGTTTCCGTATTGTCCCATACATTTTAGTAAAGTGCCTCTAGCGGAAACGCGGATGAACTAAAATCGGTAGTAATCGGCAGTATAGGTTGCTTCACTCAAATACGAAAAATAGTTTTTTTTTTAAGTTTAGAATAGCTTTCAGTTCAGCAATGTATGCATCAAAACGAAAACGAAAAAAGTTTTCGAAAACTATCAAATCTTGTACTAAGGGTACTGTGCGTCTATCCATTTGTGTGTCTGTGGGTATTTGTATCTGTGTATCTGTCTGTGGCATCGTATTTCCATAACCATGGATCTATGGATCAAACGGCCATAGATCTATATAATAATTACTGGCTACGCCCTGCGGTTTCACCCGCGTGGTGATGAAAATCGGTGATGATGATAAGTAGCCTATGTGTTAATCCAGGACATAAGCAATGTATATTCCAAATTTCATCCAAATCCATCCAGCCGTGTCTGTGTGATTAAGTAACAAACATCCATCCGCATCCATCCATCTATCCATCCAACTTTCACATACATGATTTACGAGTATTAGTGTGATATACTTTAAATTCATTGCAAGCCGATTTTGTTTTATTATCTTTATGTTTGATAAATGACTTGATCGAGAGTGTTCTTAGCTATGGTTCGTGAAAATCGGTTCAGCCGTTGGAAGATTATATTTAAAAAAAACAAAGTAGGTATCTATACTTCCTTAACATAGGTACCTTTGATCTAAATGTGTCTTCCTAATCTTAAAAATGCTGTTGAGCACTTTCAGGGGCACTTTCTTGATGAGCACTTAACTCAGTACCTAACCTTGACCCGCGGGCCTTACCTAAAAACGTTACTCAAGTTGATCTGTGATTTAAAATGCTCTGTCAACTTCTCGCTGACGGCAATCGTCACACGCGAAAACAAGACGGATCATATTTAATGCGTATGTCAACTTGAGTAACGTTTTTAAGTAAGGCCCGAATAGTATAGGTTCTGTACTTTATTTTGTAACTAGCTTTTACCCACAGATTTGCCTGGGTAGTTTGAGAGAAAAACAATAGGTTTTGTACTGAAACACCCTATTTGTGACACGACATTTATCGACATTATCTAGATACATGAACATCTAGTTTCATGCACTTATCTTAATAAATATAGAAGTTAGATGGCTGGATGGACGGACGGACGGACGGACAGACAGACAGACAGACAGACAGACAGACACGCTCGGTCAAAAACATGACTAAAATTTTATAATTACCAACTACCAAATGCATCAAGTATATTGGGTACTACTTAACGTTAAAGTTTTCACACACAAATCAGAAGCTAGTCGAAGTCTCAACGGAGCATTCATCGTGTACAACCGCCCCTCATCAATTCAGATTATACACTGAAGAATACCGAGTATTTATATTCTAACGAGAACCAGTAATTGGATTCCACATTGAACTGAGTGAGTCTCAATACTATGAAATGTGTAGGAGTGTTTGTTTGTTTTTCTTTCTTTTAAGTTAAAAAAGAGAATTCGAGGTAAGTTTTCGTTCAATATAGTTAAGATGGGTATACTTTTTAACACGCTTTTATTAGCTTGGTATGTATCTATGTAACGGAATCTTTGAACGTGATTTTCACCCCTTTTAAAACATCGGATTGATTTGAAATTTTACACACTTATCAAGGATCGATGACAATGCAATAGTTTAAATAGTTTGTCCTACTCCCATACAAAAAAAATTATATGGACTTTGTTTGAATTTTTTAAGCCATAGGCGGTAAACAAGCTATTGGGCTGCCTGATTGTAAGCAATTTTTCTGTTGTAGAATAATTTTCGTTTGCAAAAAAATATGTCTATAATATTTCGCGCGGGTGAACTGGTGGGGTTTACATAGTCAGTCTAACATAATTACAAGGTAAGAGTTTCAATAAATACGGTCGAAAAGTTAAGAACATTTTAAATGACATCGGGTCGTCTCAAATTTTTGTCTATGTTTGTATTTTTAATGGAATATAGAGCATTTTCTGTGTAAAAAAGATGTTCCTGGAAATTTTCTTGTTTCTTAAACGAGTCATATTAATTTTATTATTCTGTAAAAATAAAATGTTGAATTTTCTGAAGTTGTAATCAAGGCAACTTTAAAAGTAAGTTGTTTTTATACATAAAAGCTGCTTTAAATACTTTGTTGTTGACTTTCAACATTTTTGTTTGTTGTGTTGACATTGTTCGCATTTCCTTCTAAAAACACAACAAGTAGATTAAATAACAAGTAAATTATGTATTAGGACCCGGGTATGTCCTAAAACTACGACCAGAACCACCGAAGGATGGGCAGCAGCGTCCTAATAGTACACGGTGAATGTACTGCAATCCCCAAGCCGCCTGCCAAGCGTGGGGATTATGGCAACACCCCTATGATAGGCCTTTGTCCAACAGTGGACGTTAATTGGCTAATGATGAAGTAAATTATGTTAAAAAATGATACTCGACTCCAAAAAGTAGCCTTATAATACTTTGGACATGAAGATGAATCAAACGACACCTCACACATCAAAATCGGTCAAGCCGTTTAGGCTATAGGGAGTAATAAAGAAACAGTAAGAACACACAAACATGTGTTCGTCTAATAATTGAAAATATGTGTATTTTATAATTATTGTATTAATATATAGTCGTGATTTAAGATGCAATTGATATAAGATGCTCACTGAGCGATAGTGGCCGAGCGTTAGCATGTGCGCTGCACAATCTGACGGCATTCGTTTCAATCCTCGACACTGCACAAATTATTTATATATTTAAATAAATTGTTTTTGTAGTGGTAGGACTCTTTTGCAGAGTCCGCCTGTGTACCACACCTTTGCCAGTTATTCAACAGCCAAGCAGTAGTGTGCAAACACTACTGTATTCCGGATTGAAGGGCAATGTTTCCAGCGAATTTACAGGGCACACAGAGATTTGACATCTTATATCTCGGGGTGACGAGCGCAGTGCATTGCCATCCAGGGTTTTGAACTGTTGAAGTTCAAAATTCTGAGTGGCGTTCAGCTGTTATGGGCAAGCGTGAAGAGCCATTAGGCGAGCGACTTCGCTCGTCTCGTCACCCAGTATCATTAAAAAAAATGTGTGCAGTTACGAAACTATTTCTCAACAACAGTGATAGAAAACATCTCGTGAGGAAATTGGTATGTCCAAGAAACTCAAAAGTCCAATCACATAAACCCAATATATGACATTTACCAACAATCACTGGGCCAGCATTGTGGATTAGGGCCCGTCCTCTCTCTCTTTATCTCCCTCTCTCTCAAAGATAACGCTCATGTCCAAGCAGTGGAAACATGATAGGCCGATATTGATGATGATGATGGGTGTTCCCCAGTTACAATCTGGGTGTCTTCAAACCACAAGTGAATCTGTTTCTTCTAGGCGAGCGTACTCTATCGTAGACCGCATCTTCGCTCAACACAAACCTATTACAGAATAAATATATTAAAAAACGGCCAAGTGCGAGTCGGACCCGCGCACGAAGGGTTCCGTACCATTATCTATGAAAACGGCAAAAAAACACGTTTGTTCTATGGGAGCTCTATTAAATATTAATTTTATTTTAACGATTATGATTTATCAATATCGAGCAAAAACGAGCAAAAAATCACGTTTGTTGTATGGGCCCACTTCAATATTAATTTGATTCTGTTTTTTAGTATTTATTTGTTGTTATAGCGGCAACAGAAATACATCATCCGTGAACATTTCAACAATCTTACTATCACGGTTAATTAGATACAGCCTGGTGACAGACGGACAGACAGACGGACGGACAGCGGAGTCTTAGTAATAGGATCCCGTTTTACCCTTTGGGTACGAAACCATTAAAAGATCTCGCTGTTGGAAGTTCTGGAAGACGAATGCTTACCCTGCGCTAGCCACCACTGAATTACTCCACCTGTCATCTATTCGCTAGATGCGCTACCAATTTTTCCCCTGCAGTCAACCTTTAACAAGGAAGTAAACTGGTACTTATTGTATTCTTCATTCAGTTTACAATCCTATATAGCCATTTAATCAACCTTTTCAAATCCTTCAGAGCATTCCACTCCGAAGCAAACAGCAAACGTAGCTAAGTAAATACACGTCCTGCATCTAAAACATTCGTTCAGCGCTTCCATGAAACTTTTATCAAGGAAGCGGTGAGCCAAAGGAGAACGGGAACGGAGAGCAGATACAAAGAGGAGATGGCATAAACGTTTAAAATAACATAAATAGATCAATACAAAATTCATAAATATGGCTTATGTTTACCAATATAAAACAGATACGGTGTAGAAACACCCAATAAACTAATTTAAATAATATATGGTTAAGCATGTCAAATTTATCACACACACAAATGTGTGACCATGCACACACGCACGCTCTCATACAGAACACACGCACAGCACACATACACATACCCACACCCTCCTACACATACACTCATACATGGTACTTTTATTTTCTATATTAATATTACTGTAAAATATAGTCTGTTTCCTTAAGAAATATGAATAATCATGGGAGAGGCCATTGGTTCCCGAAACACAGTACTATGTACTAGTTCGGAGCCATTGGGTTCATAAAACTTTTGCTTAATTTTATTGGTGTCAAATAAATGAATTAATTAATTTATTTTAAACTATTACGTCACGGTTTTTCACTGCCGGGATATTTACCGTAAATGTGTTGTTTATCATATCAAATATTCCGTTTATAATCATATAACTGTAATATCTAATTTAGCAAGCAACAAATGGAGACTTAATATAATTCAGAGATAGTATGGTTTTAGTCAGTTTTAAGTTTGCTCATTTTTGAGCACTGACGAGATATCCATTTATCTTTTTTTTGAGATTTAAATATTTATGAAATGCCGTTACAATTTTTTTAAATACAAGTATCACTTTCTTTTTATTAGTAAAAACATTACCCTATTTAAGGGATATTTAAAGTAACATGGTTTAACAGATAAAATGTCGTATCTTCAAAATACATTATATTACTTTGTTACGTTACATTACGGTGTTAAGTTGACAGTGACGCAAGGCCTCATTTGTAATCTTAACGCATAAAATCAGTCCAAGTATTTATTCCCAATGACAACTGAAATAACACTGTAAAAATCTGAATTAAAACCACGAATTCTGATCACTTTCGCTGGGTTATTGAACATAAGACTATACCAGGTACCAGAAATACTTTCTTCATCATCCATCATCATTTCAGCCATAGGACGTCCACTGCTTGTCATATGGCTCCCCCATCGATTTCCAAAAGGGCCGGTTGGAAGCGACCTGCATCCAGCGTTTTCCTGCGGTCTCTTTTAGGTCGTCTGTCCATCTTGTGGGTGGACGTCCTACGCTGCGCGTACCGGTCCGTGGTCTCTATTGGAGAACCTTCCGGCCCCATCAGCCATCTGTTCTGCGTGCTATGTGCCCTGCCCACTGCCACTTCAACTTGCTAATCCGGTGGGCTATGTGTTATGCTTGAAGTGAGTTTAGTTACATTATGCCACCTCCTCGTTATATCGTCTCCGTGGCGGGTACCTACCAACATAAATTATTTATTACAGCACGTTTTAATACTCAGAACGTTATGACTGTTCCGGTGTTTTTCTACAGCGGAACCTGGTTTTGTTTGCATTGAATTTGCTCCTTTTTTGAACCGCTTCTGGTACTACGTTTTATTTTCCGTGTTTCGCAAATGAAAAGTGCATTGCTTATTAACCGATTTCAAAAAAGGCGGAGGTTCTAAATTCCACAGTTTTTTTTTTTATGTTCACCGATATCTCTGCCAACGGACGACTGATTTAAAATATTTTGGTTTTGGTTCGGTGGAACGGTCCCATTTGAATTTGGTCTAGTTCTAATGAAGTCGTTTTTTTATATTGATAATTATTATGCGTATTTTTATTGATTTTTTTAAGAATATTTATTTATGTTTTAACATTATCCAACAAACACACTCACCGAGAAAACTATTTATTTGATTAACAACTGTTTTGATGATAGCTACTTGATTTACCTTCCCAATTGCCGTGGGGTGATTTTTCAGTTGTCACTGTATGAATTCTGCCGCATCACGCGCGCTCGATTTATCTCTTCCGGTATATTCGGCCATGGTGAAACGCTCATTGGTTCACCCCTCACTGCTTTGGGTCATGGAGTGTGACCTACTTCAGACATCATCGGACGTTATGGGATCAAAGGGCCTCAATCTTAAACCATTTATCAGTAAAGTTGTTCATAATGATAAGTAAAATGACCTCATTTCGGTTTAGTACAGGGTAAATGCGTAATTCTGTATAGACACAGGTGTACATTTTACCATAATATGTTAGATATTCTTTAAAATGATTACTAGATTTCAGTTTTATTTTCTTATATTCATGGCAACACTATTTTTTATGGCAACACCCGAGCCTTCCAGCCGAGAAGTAGAGGATTTTACCCCCACTTCTCAACCATCCTCCGAGCTCAGTTCTTTTTCGAAGTTTTTCACTATGTATAATTTTTGGAAGGTGCTTAAGGACTAAAGTATTTTCTCGCATATCTAGAACATAAGGCGATGTAAAGTGTAATTTATGTTCTTAAGAATAATTATAAATATCTCTAATTAAAATAGAACACGTTAACGGTCGAATTATTTCGCATATTTGTTGAAGTCTTTGCAATTTGCAGTATATTATTGGAGCCTGATAGTGGACTATTATTTCGTGGAATAAATCTATTCTAACACATATTTACTAAGTTATAACTATAGCTTAATGTGTGTTTGTGTGTGTGGTGTATTTTACATTTAATTACATATTTCACTAAGCCTGTTATTTTAAAAAAATCAAACACCTGTCCGACATACTATTTACGAATCCAGCCGATTATGAATTCATAATATCGTCGTTCATTTCCAGTCGAACTAAATTATTAATCACCTCTCAACTACGATACCTCACATTACACCTACTGTTCAAATATACAAACTCGATCCTACTTATGATCACTTAGAGTCCATTTTCGTGAGCCTTAACACGAGCAGCACTTTGCATTTACTCAACCAATACAAATTGATAGTTATCGACCCACTGCATAAAACAGTTTAGGAGCCGCTGAGCAGCCATTAGCTAACGGGCAGGTTTGTAAATTAGTGTTGGGGCCTCAGATTAGATAAACAAAGGTGATAAATGAAAGATAGATAATCTCTTTATTCTTCACACCACAAATTACATAATCTATACATATTGTAAAAACGTAGAGATAAAAAAAAATGTAATTGCGAGATAAAAAAATAAATAACAATGTGTCTTAAAAATTCAAAATTCAAAACGCACTCCTAAACCACTGGACGGATTTAAATGCTGTTTTCACGAATATGCTTAGCTATGGCCAGATTGATGTATAGGCTATGTTATTTTGCGCAAGAGCCAGATTAAAGGGGGGGGGGGGGAGGGTTGAAAGATTATATTAAAATCTACGCGTAAGAAGTCGCGGGCAACAGCATGAGTAGGAATACTATAAAACAGCTTAAAAACTAGTGCTAGTAAATTTTTGTTGATATTTTATAGGAAAGCGGAGAATGTGGTAAAAAAGGCGAAAAAACCTAACCTTATTCCGCCAAAATAAAACAATATCAAAATGAAAATTGCTAGATTAAATGTTTGCAATTTCACTGTAAAGGTCGATTTACACCAAACGAGCGAATGCTCATTCTATCCCCACTATGTCAAATTCTTCTAGTGTAAACAGGCGTAGAGCATTCTGTCGTTGTTCTTAGTGCGTTCGCAAAGATTCTATAGAATATTCTAAGAATGCTCATTCGCTCGATGTAAACGGCGCAAGAGCGCGTGAACAGTTGCTTGGAGCATTCTAGCGTGTTCGGACGCGCTCGCGCCACTGAGCGGTCTCATCAAAGCGTTCTTGTGTTCTAGCGATTGTTTAGAAAGAATGCTCTTGTTCTAGCTCTGGCTCTGTGTTCGTTTGATGTAAATGGACACGTCTGGATTTCGTTTACACTAAAAGATTACGAAAGGATGCTCTTGTTCTAGCTCTAGCTCTATGTTCGTTTGATGTAAATAGACCTTAAAAATAATGCACAAACAATTTTTAAATTACTAGTGAGATTTTTTTACAAACATAATGAGCGAGTTAAATAATAATTAAAAAAAACACCATTTCCTTACCGATTTTGCTAAAAATTTGCAGTTTGGTGACAATATAATGTAATACTCAATATAAAAAAAATGGCCGCTTCCACAAGATGGCATATGGTGCATATTTTTTGTCAACCCTGTTCATATGGGTATCAAATGAAAGAGCTTGAAGAGTAGGAAACTATAAAGTGACATCACACTAAATTCAATATGGCCGCCGCTCCAAGGTGGCGGTTTACATCTTCATTGCTAAGGCTAATAGCTTGTTTTAATATATTTTTTACTAACTTATTCGGTTATTTATCTATCTCCTCGCATTCCTATGAAAATGTTGAAATGGGTGATTGTGATAGTGTGACTTTAGCTGCCCCTTAAAACATACCCTCATTACATGCAAATCCTTCAAATATGTATCTGCATTTAACTATCTAAAACTTCCAATGTGAAGTACCAGATTAACTAGAGAGTTAATCTCCGATTAGCCACCGAGCCCTTTGTGTATAATATTCAATCAGTGGACGATCCGCCACGATGACCGGACGATCTACATTCGAGAAGATAATTAGATACATAGATATTGTTAGAAATATGTAAGTATATATAATTATACAGTAGAAAGTTCTAAAGTAACAAACACAAAATTATATTTATGTATATAACGCAATATACACAAAGAAAACCTTTTTGCAAATCACATGTAACATTTTGCAAATGAAGGATAACATAAAATCTGTAGCTTTACATTTGGATACTCATACTATAACTTAGGCATTAATTATTTAACACAAAGTTTTTAAAACACGTATAGTTAACAGTTGCCAAATTTACTCAGTTAATCCGAAATCAACCGAGTAATTTATCCTAGTGACCCATTTTAATCCCGGGAAATATTCCGACCCATTGTCCGGATGAAAACGTACTCAAAGCTTGTAAACTATAATAAGATCGTCAAATCAATATGTCCCACATTTTCCACTCCACATCCAATTACATGCTTTATCCAATAGCTAATTATGCTTATGGATTCTATCGAGACCACGATCGACTATTCAAAAACCCTTTTAGCTTTAGGGACAAAAACCTACCTCATACGTACCTGACCCATTCAAGAGCGGAAGCCAGGGGTAAAAAAGGGCAGGCTTTTCATCGGTTCAAATGGAGTAATTACATCTAAAGAGGTTCCTCGAGAAAATATCCTAATTTCGACTGTTGAAAATGTTTAGAGAAGTTTCTCTAAAGTCCACTTTTCTTGCTCGTGAGTAAACATTTTTAATCTTATTGCTTCACTATTAGCGCCTCCCAAGTTCACCTGCTTTCCTAGAGAGTTATAGGATACAATATAGCCCGTGTTTTAACACAAGGTAAAGGGACTGCCCCATTTCAAAAAAAATTACATGCTTATTTATTTTCCTTGTTAATTTGGATCAAACCCTGCAACTGAATTTTAAACCAGTTATCCCCAAACAAATGAGCTGAAATTTTGCATTTGCATGTTTAGTTTGGACAACAATGCATGGTTACCATGGTGATGTCGTTATAAAAAAAAATATGGCGGACTCCCAGAGATGGCGGATCAGTTATTTTTCATACATCCACATGATATGGGTATCAAAGGGAGGGTGGGTTTGCTGAGACTATAATACGAAAAAATATTCTAAAAATCATGTTTTTAAAAAGTTTTTTTAAATATAAATCAGTTAAACACATGAAGTTGAATTGGAACAATCATACATTACATACATTTCAATCATACACACGCGCACGCACACCCCCACTCTCGCATACTCACAAACTTTAGTATGCATAATATTAGTGTGATGTGTAGTGTGAAGGACTTGAATAGATGATGAATGTTTGCTTAAACTTTGTCATTTCCTATCATCTCATGGAAAATCCCAACGTAACCTGGCTGAAACTAAAAAAAAAACTATATATAATTCAATTTTTATGTTAGATCAATCAATTAATCAATCAAATATTTATTCACTCTGTAGACATATTCCATGTTCTTAGAGCCGTCAACTTTTACAATACTTCATACTTAGTTGGTAAATTTCTAGGCGAATGTCAACATCACAAGCTTTCATAATATAATAACATCAAATAATTTATTTGGTAACCTACCCTCATTAATATAATAAAACATGTTCTCGAGAATAAAGTATTAAATAAAGACTGTTTTAAACTATCACGGTTGTTCACTAAAGTTATATGATTATTTACGGGATATTTACCGTGGTAAGGCATTGCAGAAGTTAATTACATTAAACATTCTTAAATATATTTTTGTCGGCAATAGGTAGCATCTGCTAATTTATAATAGTTTTTGTCCATTCAATGTTTTTTTTAATATAATTTAATAATATGTAATTTTTATTACAATTTTTTATTTCAATTCCTAAGTAGTAAAAACTATTTGATGTTTTCGCTAGTCTTCTTCGTGGTGGCAGTAACCGATTTTTGTTTCTAGAATTATGTCCATAACAATAAATATCCCTTTTCATTATATTAATATTCTGAAGGACATATAAGTAATATGTCTTGGTAAACAAATTCACCCGTCATTGTCATAATGAGTCAAGAGTCTAAGTTTTTAAGGCCTTAGATAAAACAAAGGTTTAAGGTAGCAAAGGTTTTTATACGGTAACAGTAGATCTGATGATTCTTGACCTATCCCACTCACACCAAAATACTTACGAACACTGCATAAAACCAAACTACTAACTTTAATATATATTTTTTAATTTACTTAATTTTGTGTTACAAGATTACTCCAATCTAAAAGTAATATGAATCAAACTTAGGTAATTCATTTAAAATCCGCTTAAATTTCGTACGTACGGATTCACCTTACACAAATATCATCTTAGCAATAGAAAGAAAACTAATGAAACAAAACACTATAAGAAATACTATAGCATTGTTATTTATATATTTAATTGATATATTTAACGAAACTGACATTAAAATAATCACTAAAATTTCTTACCTCCACTTGTCACAACCGAACCATCAATATCTCCTTCACAAATGTCAATTTGAAACTGTAATAACGTTTGCTCCACTGTTTATTTCCACTATTCGAACAATTTAACGCCAGGATAGGCTAAAACACAACCTTATTGAGCTACAATGATGTCAAATTGATATCAAATTGAGTTACTATGGTCGTTATTTCCGTTTGCCGGTGCTGTCACATTGTTGTTTTGCTTCGATAAACCGGCGTAGAACTTCCGTAGAGCCGTAGCTACGCTACGAAGGCTCGTAGCAGACTGGTAACTACACAAGAAATCTGTTCTCAAAAAATTCGAGATCAAAAACACGTTCATTCATATTTATTGATTGAAAATAATGTTTTAAATCAGGTATTAGGGTTTTGTGAAATTTTGTAAGACGCTGTAGTATAAATGATTTGTAATTAAATATTTTTGGTACTTGTAACGGCATCTATTGGCAAGGCTAGGAACTAGAGATTTCGGCGTGCGCACTCTTTGAAGTTATTTTGTCTTATTTTAAGCAGTTTTATACAATTCTTCAAAACGTTTTAGCTTATGATAATTAAGTAGGTATTTCATTTTCAAAATAAAATTTTTTTCATCGAACTAGAGCTAATTGGCTTCGTATTTACTTTGTACAACATTCGTATGTCCTATAAATTTATTTTGTATTTAGCCGACTTCAATAATATAATAACAAGATATCATTCGTGCTTATACAATTTATTTTGCTATTGTATAGTGATAAAATTGGCTACACTTTTTTCTGGCATCAGAAAAGGATAAATATGTATTATGTACATTTTTACTCTGTCAAGTAACACCTTGTTTATTTCTATTTAACCAGTAGTGGTTCGCTCTGAACCTTGTAATCCTTCGTAATTATCAAATAGCTTAATTCATAACAACATTCATGAAATAATCAACCATGAATTAAAAGATTGTTACAAGTATCCATAGGCGACGGTGACTGCTTACCATCAGGCAGCCCTTCTATTAATTGGAATTAAAATAATTATTTATACAAAAAACCTACTTCATCAGAACTGGACCAAATTGAATTAATAATAACTAATTTAGATAGTAATTAACATGTTTCTTTTAGTAATTAAGACAAAAAATACAACCAAACTAAAATATAATTTTGATAATATTCTAACATATACATATTTCCTTTTTTAACTTTAACAAAAACTTACTAATAAATAATAATAACCGGCCAAGTGCGAGTCGGACTCGCACACGAAGGGTTCCGTACCTTTATCTATAAAAACGGCAAAAAAAAACACTTTTTTGCCCCCCTTAAATATTAATTTTATTTCAATTTAATAATTTATTTTTAAAGTGATTATATAACTAAATATTCTGTGAATATTTCAAGCTTCAATCTCCTGCCGTTAATCAATATCAAGTGAAAACGAGCAAAAAAATCACGTTTGTTGTATGGGGGAGCCCCCTTAAATATTTATTTTATTACATTTTTTAGTATTTTTTGTTATAGCAGCAACGGAAATACATCATCTGTGAAAATTTCAACTGTGTAACTGTCACGGTTCATGAGATACAGCCTGGTGACAGACGGACGGACGGACGGAAAGCGGAGCCTTAGTAATAGTGTCCCGTTTTACCCTTTGGGTACGGAATCCTAAAAACTAACATTTGTACGCCGTACCTGGCAAGGACATGAGATACGTTTCCATTCTTACGCCCCTGTATGCTTCTTTATATGTATGTGTACCTACCATGTTCTGACAAATAAATAATTTGATTTGATATAGGAAGCACTAACTTTCAAATAAAAAAGAATCATCAAAATAGGTTCACCCATTCAAAAGTTCTGAGGTAATAAATATTACAGAAAAGAATATTGAACAGTCGAATTGATAACCTCCTTTTTGGAAGTCGGTTAAAAAAGCCATCGACATACTTTATTTTTTGCAAAAAAAAACATACTTTTGTATGAAAATGAACAAAGAGACCATCGATGTTAGTCACGCACCTAGATATTACATAAACTCAATAAAATCCCACCTATAATAAGGTATCCTTTGAACCCCATCGATTTCGCTCATTTTTTAAATTAAAAATATACGTATTGTCGTATTATAAGTACGACAGTTTCATGACGATCAAATTAACATTCACGTCAATAACGTACATTTAATTATCTAACAAATATACAAACAAACATAAAAGCTCCAACTTTTCAAATTGAAATCTGAGAATTGAATTTCTCTCTTCCCTCGGTCAATTATTCGTTATTTCAAAACTTCCTCCTCTCTATTTCTTATACCGACTTCCACCATAACATTACCCACATTAAAAGGTTCCTAAAAGATATGAAAACGCCATTTTAACATAATAACCATATTATTTTCATAGGATAATAACATCTGTCCCTTAACGAGTATTGCTCGGCCGTTTGCAGCCTGCTTTATATGGAACCCTTTCACTTAGTTCTCAAACTTTTAACTTGTCAGATGGCACAAATAGATAACATTAATGCCCGAAAGTTTGGGAAAAGGCATCTTTGGGCTCTGTTAAGCTTATATTTATTTACAAGGATGTAGATTTTTAAGGTGGCATTTCAGCGAGGGCTCGGATGGGCAGCGTTCGGGAAATTGCGTAAAATCTTCTCGTCCAAGATACCACATTGCCTAAAGAACCTTGTCTTTGACCAATGTGTGTTGCCAGTGATGACATAAGGTACTGAAACGTGGTCCTTAGCTGTTGGCCTTTTGGAGAAACTCAGAGTCACAAAACGGGCAATGGAGAGAGCTATGCTCGGAGTTTTTTTGAGCGATAGAATCCGAAACGTGGATATTCGACAAAGAACCAGAGTCATCGACATAGCTATTAAAATTTGCAAATTGAAGTGGCAATGGGCAGGCCACATCGCTCGAAGAGCCGATAACCGATGGGGAAGAAAGGTTCTTGAGTGGAGACCACGAACCGGAAGACGCAGGGCAGGTAGGACTAGATGGAACGACGAAATCATGAGGGTCGCGGGCGTCTTTTGGCTGATGATGGTGAATGGTTAAGGTTGCCTGGAAGAGATCGCTTATAGCGATAAGGCCGCCAATTGTATCACTAGTTTTGAGTTGTTTTTTATCATATTATGTACCTACCTATGTAATTTTTCGAAGAACTGATAACCGTTGGGGAAGAAAGGTTCTTGAGTGAAGACCGCGAACCGGAAGACGCAACGTAGGTAGGCCTCCCACTAGATGGACCGACGATATTATGAGAGTCGCGGGCATCCAGTGGATGCATGGCCGGATGTCGTTCAGTGTGGAGGTTAAAGCGGGAGGCCTATGTTCAGCAGTGGACGTCTTTTGGATGATGATGATGGTGATGTAATTTTTGGTGTGAACTAATAGTGTGAGCTGTAGTAAATAAAGAGTGCACGCGCACGCACTCCATCTCGCTTTACAAGTTGAAAATGACCGCCGAATGCGGTTGAAACTATAGTCGGAATACGTGAGTAATTCCCCTGTAAAATAAACAAAATCAAATGTCATATCTTGAGAGATTCCAAGCTAATGTTAGCTTGAAGAGGTTTTCTCTCTCAAGATATATATATTTAGTTGTACATACAACCATCTAAACTTATTAACTGACATCAGCCGCGAGATCTATACATGCATGAACTCATCAGGAACTGCAATACGCTCCTCAAAGCTGGAATGGTATAGTTATGTACAAATTCCCAACTTAATGCCCAGGAGAAAAAGTATTTCCTAAACATCCACGAAGGTTAAGGAGAGACCAACGCGTAGGTGATCGTTATTTAAAAAAATCTACCCCGTTCCGCCTTCACAACAGCATAATGCATGCTGCCTCCATCCTCCTGTTTCCATCTATCTATTACAAAAGAATAAAGCCAAACAGCTAGTGACGTTTTTAAAGTCACGTTAGGTCAATGGTCAGCAAAGCCTAAAATAATGATCCTTTTGATTTTAGGTTTTCCCCCAAGAACTATAAATTTTTGGATGTCCTACAGTTATTTTTCTATTGAAAATAAACACTTTTAACAACGGTCATTTAAATGTAATAACCAACTCAATAATATGACAACTGGTAAGATTCGAACCTGCTAAGCTACAGCTGCTCTCCTGTAACAACGTGTACAACACGTATTGCACACACTGACATATTCTTACTAGTTCTATACAATATTACTAACGCACACTTCAATATTGAGCGGAAATGGAAACGTTATGCTCAAAATGGAAGACCGAGGAGGGAGGAGAGGTGTAGTGAAAAACTGTATGTATAATGGTTCCATTTCTTTTTCTGAGATCTAACATGCTTCACGTCCCAGCAGAGATTTGTGCCAGAAAACTTTCCCAATATTTCCGTTTCTCAAAACTCAATAAGTCGCTCCCGCAACCCGTTACTGACCCCAAACGTCGATGTGCAATAACTCACTGATGGAGACATTACGGTCCTAGCACCGTTTTCACCTCACCTGAAGTATTTCCTTCGATTCCTAGATTCTGGCGCACGTGCGATGAAGAGGTTTGTTGGAAACATTTGTCGCCTTTTTAGTCGACTACGAAAAATTTGGATTGTGAAATGAAATTTATTCACTACTTGCTGCGCCCCGCGGTTTCACCTGCGTGGTGATGAAAATCGGTGATGATGATGATTAAAAGTAACCTATGTGTTAATCCAGGACATAAGCAATGTATATTCCAAATTTCATCCAAATCCATCCAGCCGTTTCTGCGTGATTGAGTAACAAACATCCATCCATCCATCCAAACTTTCACATATATGATCTAGCTGCGCCCCGCGGTTTCACCCGCGTGGTGATGAAAATCGGTGATGATGAAAAGTGGCCTATGTGTTAATCCAGGACATAAGCAATGTATATTCCGGTTGCCTGGAAGAGATCGATTTAAGCGATAAGGCCGCCTGTTAAAAGCTTAGATAATTACTGTAATATATAATTTTATCCTTGTTTTTGTGGTTTTCAATAATGAGTTATTGTTGTTGTAATCCAATATTCATCCAAACCCATCTAGCCGTTTCTGCTTGATTGAGTAACAAACATACATCCATCCATCCAAACATTCACATATAAGATATTAGTCTTCCCGTGAACATGGTGCATGTAACTGCGCCGAAATATCGGGAGCTCCTTCCACAACCTTACCACGGTAAATATCCCGTAAATAATCATTTAACTTTAAGATATTAGTGTTATTAGTGCGATAAATGGTATAAATAGTTCTTAGGTATTTTAGAGTGATGGTGGCCGAGGCGTTGCATGTGCGCTTTACAATCTGACGGCTACTGGTTCAATCCTGGGCCCTGTACCTATTATTATTATTTAGTACGTAAAAACATTACGTGCAGTTTCGATGCGATCGCTCAAAAACGGTGAAGGAAAACATCACGAGAAAATCGGTATGTCCAAGAACTTAAAAAAAAGATTTCAAAAGACCACCAATATGCACCGGGCCAGCATGATGGATTGGGGCCCATCCATTCTCTCTGAGAGAAGGCCTGTGTCCCAGGAGTGGGAACATAATAGCATGATAATTATTATAATAATAGTTGTTAGTAGTTTCATATTCCCTTTTATACACATTCCATGAATGTATTTTGTATTCAACAGGGACTTACGACTATAATTTAAGTAAAGATAAGCAAAAAGTATCTATTTATTAAATTTTTGTATTGCCATGACATCTATGAGTGAGTAGCAGCAAGAATACAATTTGCCTCGAAAGCATTAGGAGACATCTAGTGTTGAGTAGGAAAATCAAGGTACTCGAATGTTACAAATCACGTTTGTTGTATAGCCTCCTTAAATATTTATTTTATTTTATTTTTTAGTATTTGCTGTTATAGCGGCAACAGAAATACATCATCTGTGAAAATTTCACCTGTCTATCGCGATTCATGAGGTACAGCCTGGTGACAGACGGACGGGCGGACGGATGGACGGACGGACAGCAGAGTCTTAGTAATAGGATCCCGTTTTAACCTTTTGGATACGGAACCCTTAAAAATGAATAAAATAATAATAACACATTTGCTGCACAAAATTGGAGTATTTGATCAGTAACACAACAAATTTAGGTATATCCCATAAAACCTTACATTTCACAGAAAAGGTTTAAAACTTCTCGTGTTTCCTAGATCCGGGTTCACACAGGTGTAACAAAGGGGTTCGTTAGCGAAGGGGCAGAGTTTGCTCTCTAGTGCATTTTTGCTGCCATTAAATTTTGGGTGTATGAATAGGAAGTGTCAGCTTTTTTGCGACTGCAGTTGCTCGTACGTGTACACGCTAAAAGCTTACTGAAAGCTTTTTTGCAGTGGGAAACAAGCAGACAGCACGCATGATGGTAAGCAATTACTAATAGTATATTTTTTCATAATTAATACATTAGTAGGTAGGTAGTACATATAATTAGAGTAGCTTTATTGTCGCTAGCTTTTTAGGTACCCTACCCGAAGACAGTGACCTTGATGCAGTTTTTTTATCTATAGTTTATAGTTTAATTTAGATTTAATTTAGTTAGATATTTAATTATTTAACTACTTTAGAATATTTGTTTATGTTAATTTTCTGTTTATTAGTGTAGAATAAACCTGATCAGTTGATGAAATGCGTGTATATATATTTATTAGTGTGCAATAATAAATAATATAAATAAATAAATATCTGGAACATTATTGCACACATGATAATATGGCAGCCAGAGACTGATATACATACATATATATTTTTAAATACATACTTAAATAGATATTAACGCACAGACATAGAACAAACACGAATGTTTGTCCTAGATGGGAATCGAACCCACGCCCCCAAGAGCAGAAAGTAGGTTCCCTACCAACTAAGCCACCGGGGCAGTCAGATATGTGATAATGTCCCAGATATTTATTTATTTACTTATTAATTTGTTTAAGTATGATGATGATGATGATCCATAGGTGACGGTGTCCGCTTACCATTGAGCTGCCAGTTAGCCTGTTTGCCACCTACGGTATGTTTTATAGACAATAATAATTGATCCTGCATGAAATCTCACCAATCCTTACCAAAATAAAATATCACGAAATCTCAGTGAAATAAGTCTGAGAAAAATTCAATGCATTGAGAGAGTATTCGAACGAGTAGCAACATTCTTCTCTCTAAAAACAATTTCTCCAACTTCCCCTGAGACTGAGGTGTCGCGAGTTTCCTGGCAACACCTGATCGATGTCCTGAAGATTTAAACGTGTCACGTGCACCTCTCGGGAGGATCGCTTCTCCAAGATTCTTCAAGTTAACTTTTTGAGGATACCGATGCCATAAATCTTCTTTGGACTTACAATAGATTAGGTACCTAAAAAGCGCAGTAGTACAATAATATAGGATTACGCGGAAAGGATGTACTAATCCGAAAAGAGTCATTAATACCCATCACTGTGTTTGTCAACAACTTTTGCTATGAAAACAACCCTACGTGAAATAAATATCAGCTTCCATAGATAATTATCAATATGAAAAACCAACTTCATGTCAGAACTGGACCAAATTAAAATGGGAAGAACAATCTTTCAAATAAAAAAAGAATCATCAAAATCAGTTCACCAGGCGAAAGTTTTGAGGTAACAAACATAAAAAAACACAGTCGAATTGAGAAATTCCTCCTTTTTGGAAGTCGATTAAAAATGGTCATTTACACTCAACAAAATGAATGTTTTTACGTTTTTATTTCCTTGCCGTGACGAAGTGCCTATTTGTCACGTTTCGCGCAATCACACGCCTGCCATGTCTACATCGGGATCTGTCGTCGACGGCGGCGTCGGTATCTCTTAATTTGTCATGTCAGCACGTTGCCGGGAGCATGAATGTACGTACCTATCATCGCTTCTGTTTTAATTTTAAAGTTACGAATTATTTCAATGTGTAATATTATGGTTCTATTATGGAAACTGACGTGGTTTTCACTAATTTTATTTATATTACACGGGAATTACTCACGTAAGATTAGGCCGGTTACTCCGACTATATAGTTTCAACCGCATTCGGCGATCTTTATCAAGGTGAATGCGCGCGCGCGGCTGCGTCTCGCTTTGCACTGCGTGCCGCCGCGCGACGCGCACGTGACGACAACGGATGCTGATCGGGTGAGGGGGTACATAATTATGGTTCTATTCGTGAACTCGGTTAACTGATCTTTCATAGGAAGGAAAGTGTCACTTCAATAGGTTTCTTTTCGCTCTCCGTCCGTGATTTGTCTCTTTGTGTCTCGCTTCATCAGCCAGAATACTTCCACTGCTGATCAAAGGCCTCCCCCTTTAACGTGGAATTTGGAAACGTGACAGTTGTGGTCTGGAGTAAAGTTGCAGAAACTTTTTCATGGAAATAGTTGAAAAAACTGAAGCAATGGTTACAATGGTTGACAATGGTTGGTGGTACAATGACCATGAGTGATCATCATCATCATCAGTCAGAAGACGTCCACTGCTGAACATGGCCTCCCCCTTTAACCTCCACACTGAACGACATCCTGCCATCTGCATCCACTGGATGCCCGCGACTCTTACAATGTCGTCGGTCCATCTAGTGGGAGGCCTACCTACGCTGCGTCTTCCGGTTCGCGGTCTCCACTCAAAAACCTTTCTTCCCCTTCGATTTTCGGTTCTTCAAGCGATATGGCCTGCCCATTGCCACTTCAATTTGCAATTATATCAGTGACTCTGGTTCTTTGGCGAATATCCACGTCCCGGATTCTATCGCGCAAAGAAACTCCGAGTATAGCTCTCTCCATTGCCTGTTATGTGACTCAACATACTAATTCATCAACATACTTTTACTATAATAAAATAAAATATATAGGTGTATCTACCAACAAACATATATCTATATCTATATATCTATACATATAATAAAAACGTAGAGATAGAAAAATCTGTAATAATGAGATATAAAAAACCAGGGCATCTTAAAATAAGCAGCTGAACACGTTAAAAAATTTTTTAGAATTTTTGTTTGTTTATTTGTTTATCCATGCACCTATCCATATCCTAAATCACTGGACGGATTTAAATACTGTTTTCACGAGTATGCTTAGCAACGACCAGATTGAAGTATAGAGGGCCAGAGAAATTGCTGAAAGTTTATTTGAAAATCTACGCGTACGAAGTCGCGGGCTGTCTAGTCAACAATGAAAACGTCAAAACAACCAAACTGTATACGGATAAAGTTATTACTCTTATCGCAACCAGGATCGCGTTTCGATTCAAAATAAATTTCCATAGGAGCATAGATTGTATCGAAGCGTATAATGGTTCCCGACATAGTGGTCTTTACTCGGGTTAAATCTACTATACAATGTTACGCATTTACCTTTAATTATAAATAATTCTCGCAGTTTAAAAAACCAAAAATCACGCTAATCCTGAAGATCCTGTAAGGATACTGGGACAAACTATTTAAATTATTGCATTGTCATCGATCCTTGATAAGTTGGCAAAGTTTCAAATCAATCCGTCCTTTTGAAAGGGGTGAAAATCACGTTCAAAGATTCCGTTACATAGATACATATACCAAGCTAATAAAAGCGTGTTAAAAATGCATTGACATATAATTCCATCATAGAAAAAAAAATATGTCAAAGGAGATTTCTATCGCTACCAAGGAGGTTATCTAGTTTCCTATATTTATATTCTATGATTTTCACACCTACGTTAATCGTTACGTTTGATTTTCCTGAAGATCGTCGAATTAATATTTTGCAATTCTGATCAATTTATTAGAGTGATACCAATTAATAATATCGCTGTGATTGGTTATATTATTTCCCGATAAATACTTATCACAGATGTTTTCCTGAAAACATGTTAGACAAATTAGTTACTTGTGTGTTGTTACTCTTTTTACCCGACTGCGCAAGAAGCAGGGTTATGTTTATCGACTGTATGTAATGTATGTTTGAGGTTTCTTTGGCATGCCTTGCAGATTTAGATATATGAGGTGTCATACATTATAGTATGATAGTCCAGTCATTATATACATTTGGAAATGCAAGTGAACCGAGATAGCTAAATTTTTAATATTACGTGGGGCCTAGAAAAGCTTAACTTCAAAATGTCGACCAAAACTGGCTTGTGGAATTTCCGCCATCTTGAAAATAGGGTTAAATTTATTTTTTTCATAATAACTCGGTTTTCCGTTGAGATACGAATTTTTTTAGGAAAAACTTTTTAGTTGCTTTCTTTAGGATCTACATTTAAGCTACTAAACATTTTTCACCTATCGTTCATCGTTATTGAGATATAGATCGAAAAATACATAAATTTTGGGAGTGATCAATTTTTTTGCTATTTTCTTTTTTCTCGTGAAAGATATCGAAAAATGTCTTGTATTAAACTTTTAGAGCGTGTCCAGACCTACAAATTCCTTTTTGAATTTTTTATTGTTGATAAAAATTACGACTTCTCGCGCGCCGCAAAGTCGGCAAGTCCAGCCTTTTTGGAAGTAGGATAAAAATAGACACATTTCAATACGAAATATAACATGTACTAAGGCTTCCTTATTTGTCAGATCTAAGGTTACGCCTTACAGAAACGATCTTGACGTACTCCAAAAGCTACCTAAAAGAAACATATATCTTTATCCGGACTTCCAAGACACTTTATTTATGGTCTCTCTCAATACCATCTCAGTGCAAGAATCCGGTTCAATAAAGCAAATTGTGCGTAAAATGAACCATCTGGCGAGATGTAGCCCGTTTCGAAACAAATGGCAGAACCAGATGACGCGATAATTATTATATTTATTTAGGAAGTGATCTGATCTTGTTTTTTCTGAATTAAGAAGAGTCTTATTTTAGTTTTTATCCCGCGAGAAAGAGGCAAGCATATCCATATTCTAGCTTTGTAGCGTCTTTGTGCGAATAAAAACTGGAAGGATAATTTTGTCCACGGCCCGTGCTATTAGGTCTGCGGCCTATCACCCCCACTTTAAATAAGAACTAGCAAAGATATGCAATACCTTGCTCTCAATTTGCGTTTGTAACAATAAAGAAAAGGAAACACAGTGTCTGTTATAGCGGAGTATAGATTCTCAATAAAAACCGCTTCAAAAATTTGTAAGCGCTCTAAGAAACTTATTGCTATTATCTAATTAACAGGCGCTGGCACATAATTATTTGTATTGTTGGAGCAAGCAAGAAAATCACTAAGCCAAAGTTAATGAAGTTTTTGTAGAATCACCTCAAATGCTTCTTCTACATACCTAACAGAAAAAGAACCACATAATTTGATTATTAAATGTCAGAGTAATTGGTGTAAATACATATTAAAAGAGTTGGCCGTCACGGGACGGCCGTCTGATAAGAAATATAACGATTAACGACATAAGACAGCGTCATGTCGTTTGTCGTCACGGCATACGAGTCGGTTTTATTGCCAAGGCGCTAATAGATGTTTCACATCAATAAAAAAAAAAGGACCGAATGGAAAATTCTGTTAAGAATTGGTACTAAAATATAAAACACAAGATAATTAACAATCAAAACCTAAGCTACACCTAGCTTATTATACAATGACGTCAATTCTGATGTACCATTATCTTAACTAAATTTGACAGCTCTAAAATCGTTGCCTTTCTTTTCTACCGTACTGAAATGCAAAAAGACGCCGATACTTTTAGTCCTGTCAGATTAATTTAGTTTAGAGAATTGTACGACAGAATTGACGCCGGTGAAAGTTGGACTACCCATGGATCGTTGAAGGTTTATAGATAGGTAATCCAAATGCTCAGGCCCACTACCATTTAGCAGCGTACCCAGCATGCTGCCGGCATTACCATGCTGAATGGAAATGCGTATACGTTGAGCCAGAAAAACGCCAGCCATACTAATGTTTTTCTTGCCCGCTTGTCGTACGCTAACTGTCATCCACAGAAATTGCTAAAGCGCATACCTAAATAACCAATAAAAGCTGGTATAGACACTAGCGCCACTAGCAACCGGTGGCAGTAATTGGAAACAAATTGTAGCACAACTCAACAACGTCGAGTCAACAAGGAAGTAAACGTCGCCTCGCTTTTTACCAAATCGCTTTTTTGACAGCGACTATCCGCAAACAGCGAATACCTACCGTAATATCCTTGCAGATGCATCTATTATTTTCGGTAACATGAGATATAATGCATAGATATAAAACCCACCCATTACCACCAAGAACGTACGTCAATAACGGCCATTTTTAGCTAATCGGCGTTCTAAAACCTATGCAATATAGGTGGCTTGAACTGCTAGAAGTAGTTAGTACTCCTAAATAAATAAATATGTAACTTAGAATAAGTACTTATCTACGATATGTAATATTTTTTCTATGGCGGTGCCAATCCTGCGCTCTCTTCGCCTTAACGTCAGTATACTATTCATAATATTCTTCAATCAAACATAATTAAATGAAATTCCTCGCTCGATGATCTATCTACCCACAAGTACCACAATTATCACGAGAATAATAGTAAGCGCCTAAGCAAAAGCTCTCCTACCCGTGTCGACGGCTTGCAGCTCCAGACAATAGGCGTCACTGCATTGCCTTCAATCCAGATTCCATTCAGGGCATTCAGTCAGTCTTCCAGGCATTCGGGGTATTCAGACGCTCAGATACATACTAGGATCTAGTAGTTATAGGTTCAGTTTATAAGTTCATAGGGCTCCCCCCCCCCCCCCCCCCATAGTACGTACTTCTTAGTTCTCAAACTAAAGAACATTCAAGGAAAAATCTTACTTAGGTACATTGTTTAGCTTTGTTTCGCTCGCCCGGGTGAGAGCAAGACAAAAGTCCATTTAAGGTTATTATAAGAATGTTTTTGAGATTATAGTAGGTATACAGATAAAAAAATAGGGGCAGCCAGTATAAAATGAAGTCTATCTCACATAATCAGTACGGTGCAATTTTTTGCGAATTAACGCAACTTTTGTGTCTACGTTGACTGGCCTATAAGGTTTATTCAGCTGGTAAATACGTATAATAAATCTATGTAATTTCAGTAGCATATTGTGTCTGTTCGGTTATTATCAGTGTCCGCATGCCGGGCGCCGATAACCATTTCCTGGTAATTCACTGCTTTGTGCCAAGACCCTAGACTAGACGATAGGTGCTAACTGCACGACATTAGATATCTCGAAATGGTAGCTAAACGCTGAGCTTAGAGGAAGACAGATCACACTGCTACTTGCTAGCTGTATTTGCAGCTGTAATGTGCTTTTGACGTGTTTCGAAACGCGCCATTTGTTTACTATGAATATAATTAAAGATTGAAGTAGTAATTTTGTAAAAGTAATGAAATTATATGAACATGGACAAGACAAAAATCATGTCTAATGTTCATAATGTACCCGTACCGGTAGTCATTGGAAACGATACTCTCCGAAGTTGTTGACCATTACCTATCTTGGACAGATTGTTCAGTTAGGTAAGTACATAGTGTCATTTCGTATTAACATTCCCAGACGAAGTACCTCTACTACATTGGTACCCAAACCAAACAAAGAAAACCTTGTACTCAGAAAGTTACTGATATGTATTTAAGGCACCTACATACTAAAGTTTAGTTCCCAATCTATTTATAATTATAACTATAAACAAGAATGTTGGTACTAGCTATAAATTAATAATACAAATTAGCGAATTTTCTAATTGAAATTCGCAATAGATAGGTGTAGTAGTACTAGATGTAGTGTAGACTAGTAGGACCATTAGATTAGATATTAAAATGAATGTTAAATTAAATATTATTAATAGTTTATTATATAAGTAAGCTCTGTCGAGACAGAGCTGTCAAAAACTGGTTTTAGACTCATTTGAGTGTTCCCCTCCACGGAAATCTTTAGTAAAAGGCGAAAGATTTATACGTGTTGAAGGGAAACCAGAGTAATGATGATGTCCAAACCCAAACACACTCAGCAAGCGTCGGAGAATCTCGTCACCGCGATTCAGGAATCCACGGCTCGTTTGTGAGCGCCATCTAGCATGTCGATCTGGTACTAAGGACGTTTTTTTATCACATTCAAATGAGCAAGTGCAAAACTTGCAGCATACTTGGCATTATAATATATTATAAAATGTATTAAAATTAACAATAACATAGTAATCTACTTTTAAATAAGCATAAGAGTTGCCTACGTATTTAGATCTCAGAGAAATACCTTATTTTTTTATGATACTGGGTGACTAGACGGGCGAAGTCGCTCGCCTGATGGCTCTTCACGCCCATAACAGCTCAACGCCACTCAGAATTTTGAACTTCAACAGTTCAAAACCCTGGATGGCAATGCACTGCGTTCGTCAGTCCGAGATATAAGATGTCAAATCTCTGTGTGCCCTGTAATTTCGCTGGAAACATTGCCCTTCAATCCGGAACACAGTAGTGTGCAAACACTTGGCGGTTGAATAACTGGCAAAGGTGTGGTACTTCCCCAGGCGGACCCCTGCAAAAGAGTCCTACCACTACAGACCTAAAAATATGCAAATTACTCGTAACAAGGTTGCTACTACTGTGTTATTAAGCCGAAAGGAGGTAATAATTATGTACTCATCATAATGAAAAAGTTTAACTAAATGCGAAATCGCGAAAATAAATGTGAGCTATTCCATAAATTTTATTGAAGGTAAGTTTTTTTTTCTTAACATAAATTATCTTCACATTTCTTTTCATCAAAAAGCATTTCCAGATAGATGGCTTGTAATTGTAATATAATTGAACCATTCTCAGGGCGCCATAAAGAGCGCGAGTATTTTTGCTCTTCGATATCTGAGTGCAAAAGCCGTTTTATCCGCTAGAGGATAAAGTAAATTGAATTTAGAACATCGTGTGCACTAAGTTGTGAAATTGTCAAAACATCATTAAACCTATTTACTTCTACCTCCATGGTGCCGAATGTTTCGTAGGTACAACCTTTTTAATTTGTTAAAAACTCACCTTCTTGGTGGTGGTCTCACTTTTTTTTAATTTGCGCGCGCCATTTTCTTTTCACGTTATATTTTTAAAACCTTAGGTTAAAAACAAGATACTTGAAAACAAGTTAAAAACCTAAAATGAGTTATTCTAGCGACGAGGAAGAACAGAATCGACTGAAACTGTTAAATTTCCTCGCTGAGGTGGGATGAAAAGTTACGTGTTGCACTCGAGTGCAAAGATTTTTCACCTCGTGGTCTTTTGATTCCCTCGCTAACGATGGCTACGCTCGTGATTCAAAAATTAATTTAATTAATTTTAGAATCCTTCGCTTGCTCGGTCATCAAAATTGAGCATGCGGTTAAAAAGCAACTTTGCACTCTTGTTTAAAAAATGACTAAACTTTAATATATTTATTTTAAAAGCAATCAAATCAGCTGATAAAACAATAATTTTATCAGGCGCTTTTACTGCCTTGTGCCAATACACTTGTCTATGGCTGATCCGTAACCATAAGTAGGAATAAAAAATAATAAGGATGCGTGCACAGTGCGACAAATTTATCTGCTTAGTTGAATGCTGGAGCTACCATCGTAGTTTCTGAACAAAACTAATAGCCTGTCTTGGAATATTTTAGTTTTATCATTTGCCCAACTGCACAAATAAGTTGGTCAGGCCGTAACGAAGTGGGATTGTCTTCGTAGTGGCCTCAGGCGGACAGGACTTTATGAACGCTTGTCATACGTGCTTGTTACTGCGCCTTGTTAACTTCCAGACTGTGCCATAGAATAAAGGTAGGCAGTAGGGAATTTAGAAAAGAGAAGAGGAATAAAAAAAGGATCTATTAATATCTGGTTTCTCTGAATTATTGAAAATGACGTCCATGTTTTCAGGCATTGCCAAATCCATTCAGGCCCAACGTAGTCTACAGCTAGATATTTACCGTGGTAAGGTTATGGAAGGAGGCCCCGATAATTCGGCGCAGTTACATGCACCATGTTCACGAGAAGACTGAAGAATGCAGTCTTTGCTACGGTTATCACTGGAACTCGAACTCGAACCTAAGTCCTGACAAAACAATCCGACCGCCACACCACTTTACCATAAAAAATATTATGTCCCTTGCATGAATGTGATCTGAAGGTAATGTGCTGATTTTTGAGCATCACAGAAAAAAAATATTTTTTAAATTAGAACGACTGTCAAGGCATTTTTGTTAGAAATGTTTGGGTGCAACTACCCATACCTATAAACGAAACGTCAGTCATTCGAAATCAGATATTAGCAACTGTGACGCGGAGTTCGACGCGTAGATTTAAATAAGAATGTTCAATCAAGGTTCTGTCACAATACCTGTACCCTTAGTACAAGATTTGATAGTTTTCGAAAACTTTTTTCGTTTTCGTATTGTTCCATACATTTCAGCAAAGCGCCTCTAGCGGAAACGCGGAAGAATTAAAATCGGTAGTAATCGGCAGTATAGATTGCTTCACTCGAATACGAAAGGTTTCGAATAGCTTTTAGCCCAGCAATGTATGGAACAAAACGAAAACGAAAAAAGTTTTCGAAAACTATCAAATCTTGTACTAAGGGTACTGGCTACAGATTTTACTTCTCATTTCCGTTCTATTTATTTCTCTTTTCTATGTTGTGCACAATATTCCCACTGCATTTTCCACTGTGACAGAAATAATGAGCAATTTTTGTTTTACCGTACCTACGTACATAACAAACCACGCGTTTTATGAAACTCGTTCAGAGATAAGCGTCCAATTTCAAAACGAATGAAAACGAAGTCTTCTGAAAGCTGAGACTAGATTTTTTTTTTTTTTATAATACTGAACGGATGAATGCCGACAGTAAAGATTTCGTGTATAAGATAAAAAGAGAAAAAGGAGGCATGGAGATTTTAGAATTTTAGAACATTGAACTAAACTTTACGAAAAAAACTATGCTCGTTCTCTGTGAAATTACCACAAAAAGGACACCAATGTAGGTATATTTTATAGATAAGAGCGTGTCAAGACACACATATAGTAGGGTTCCGTGGCCAAAGCCATATAGGTAATTGTGGTCATATTCATAGTTCAGAAATCGGGCAAGTGCCTTTATTAACTAAACAAAATACAAGCTTATACACTCCAAAAACAGTTAGACTGCCCATAGAACTTTAGACCTTAGACCACCTTTAGACCTTATATGACCACCTTTAGAATATGTGCTGTGAGACTGCTTCTTGCCAAATTTCATACTAAGTCAACGAAAAGAACCCTAACGAATAGGTTTTGATTCTCTTGAGTCTAGACCGACAGACATACAGACAATTAAGTGATCTTATAAGAGTTCCTTTTTTTCTGACTTACGGAACCCTAAAAATAAGGACGAACTGACAGATGGACGGTCGGAACGAACATAATATAACGGGTTTTGTAAGACTACGGAGTAATAAGGTCCCGTTGCCTTCCTTGGGTACGGAATCCTAAATAGAGTATACCTATAGGATTAAAAACTTCCTTCTTTGAGTTTGTTTGAAATTTTATTTTAAAAGTTAGGCAAATAACTAAATGAAGTTGTTTACGAAATTAAATAATTGTTCTTTTGCCCTCTTTAACATTAGTAAAGAACATTTGAATGACACAAGTGGACGGTATGGCATGCCAACTTTGTAAATAATAAAATAAGTTATTATATTTACTATACTAATAACAATGTTATTTACAAGTAAGTCTTCTTAGTTTTTTCATTGCTGGAGGTCATAAAGAAGCAATTTGAATGCTCTCAGGTGCCTAACGTCTACCTGTTATATGCGATGCAATTTAGGTGATTGCTAAAACTTCGTGTTGATTGGCTATAGTGTCAACAAGGAGGAACATTGGGACCATGCTCAATTTTTTGAAGTGAAAACTTTTGAGTACTTTTTGGATGAACAAAAATCATGGAACTCGTGTCATCGTCACACTGTCACAGAATACATAATACTCAGTATCGTATATTTTAAAACAGCGCCATCTCTTGTAGAATAGGTGAATTACTACATAAGTTTTAACTTCTGACGTGCAGTCCTATGACTGATGTGTTTTTTTTTGCTCATTTTAATGTGAATAATGAAGCAGTACGTAAACGCTCACTGCACTGCCTTCGATGCTGCCAGTGAAATATTTTGGGGAGATTTTCCGGCAGCGCGAGCAGCAGGGGCAGCGATCAAATGTAAACGAGTCATTGAAAAGAATGACTGGCCATTCTATAACGCTTAATGGATAATATTTTCCATATTTAATTCATACTCCGCCATGTGGAGGAGGCAAAACCGTAGAAACAGTAAGCCAACTTCAACTCAAGTAGAAAATCAGTTTCAAACGCGTCTATATGTATAGGAGTAAAGAGCTCTATTCTATCTGAAATTGCATAAATACGGTCAGTTAAACCTAGATACGGCACCGACGAGGTAGATTGTCAGGGTGTCAAGAGTGTCGGCGTGTCACAGTGACAAAGGCAGGATGCGAGATAATCTCTCCCAGAATGCCTGCCGGCTGCCAGCCCGGTGTGGATAACAGGTTGAACCTGGCAAGCCTGCCTTTGTAGTCTAGTCTGGGGTTAGCTTAAATCTGAGCATCCTAAGAATATTGAATCATACCTATCAGTTGCAGTTCATATATGAAAACTAGCCAAGTCAGACCTCAAGCTTCAATATATTATCCTAAGTTAGATCTCACATTTAGATCTCACTTTTTTTGTCGTTGAAGTCAACAACCAAGGCATATACCATAATATTGACTTGGCTCTCATTTCACATTTATGTTTATGATGTAAAAAATAATTAGCCAAAATGTTGCCTATTAGTGTTCAAATCCACGGGACGTAAAAAAAGATTCGAGGGTTAACTCCCAACCCCGAGGAGAATAAACTACTTTTAAAACTTTCTGCGAGACAATAAAAATATTTACTACTAGAAATAAATGAATATTTGTTGTTTGTGATTTGCAGTATGCGTCCTGTCATACATCGTGGTCAAGTTTTATGAAATTTTCCAGGTTTGTTTTTCTTTCCGTAAGAACCTTCTACAAAGTAATAGATAAGTAGATAAATGAAACCAGTAATATCGTTTTGAAGTTATGGCGTGACCAAGGTAAATAGGGATTCATTTTATATGCCTATAAGTTATCTATAAAGTATAGTTATAGCTAGTAGTAATCTCATAAATAAACACTGTTGGTGTTTATTGATGAATGTGAACCTATACTTGCAATCACTATTGTATTAACTGTTTTACTGTTTTTTGCTCTAATAAAGATTTATTATTATTATTTCTCTTTATTTAAATATATTCTCGGGTCTAGCCCGGACATTTGGTGGGCATTGGTGGAGCCGAAGCCAACACCAACAGGCCCTTTTGAATATAAAATACATGCAACTATTAAATATGTATAAAAAGGAATATGAAACTATTGTACAGTAGGTATAGGATTAAAAAAGTCTGGGCTATTGAGGTGAACAACTTGTGGATGGAATAACAGATCTATAGAATGAGAAACGGCACCTGCCTTATCCTGTCTCATCTCAAAATATATTTAGGCAGGTGATAACTTGCCACCCACTGAATGGGCCCCCCATAAAGGCTGCCGTATCTTGGCACCGGAAGGACAACATCGGCGTGGGTGGCTTAGGGTGTAGAGAGGTGTGCTGCACTTTCACTAAGAGCTACTCGCGGCGTTATGCCCTTTAACACTTCCACCCTGGAGCTTAGGTTCTTAGCTCTTGCGGTTTCCACCCCTGGACGGCCGGTTAGGCCAAGCCAGGGGTCAGGGGTCTCATTTAGCCCCATGGAATCGAGGTACGCGGTGTCGCCACTCACCGACGGCTCGCCATAAAGCCGCCCCTGCGTTTTTATTATTATTATTTTTATTTTTATACATAGATTTCTTTCGTGGCGACAAGTTAAATTCTAAAAGTTTTATTAACACTTGTTGTAAATATAACAGGTTTTGATGTTCTATCTCGTACTTTGAACACGAAAGTACCCCTTTCCCTTATTGAGTCATTAGCTTGTAAGTTTTGGAACACATTGCCTAGCTTTGTAAACAGCGGCATACGGGCCAAACTGGATATTGATTATGATGGCGAAACAAACACTGGCTCGGTTTGACATTATGGCTGAAGTTAGGGCAGTGCATGCAGCTGCATAATATATTATGAAACTAGTGAAGGAATAGTGACTGTTAGACAAGATTATGAAGAAAATTCGAATTGAAAATAGCCACTCCGTGTTTGAAGAATAACGGACATGGTTTACCTACCTAAACATATTTAATACTCCATGACAGGACATCCCATTTTTATTTATTTATTTCAGCCGTGGTCATCCCATTATAGGCCAAAGGCCTTCCTTCCTTTCTTCCACTTCTCTCTGTTCTGTGCTATGGTGTACCAGTCTTTTGCGTGGGAGACAAGCTCGTCCCGCCATCTTTTTTTGGGCCTCCAAGAGGACGTATGGCATGCGGCAGCCATTCTGTAGTAGTTCTAGCCCATCCGACATCATACTTACATGGCCGGCCCAGTCCCAATTCAGTTTGCCTACGTCCCATTAGATTAGATAATTAAAAACACGTGTTTAAATGAACAAAGGCTGTTGAAAATTATAATTTAAATAGGCACACATTACATACATAAATAAACTGACATGATCATAAAAAAGGATAAGAAAAATTTATAAAAGGTCCAGCTCTATTGTAAGTATCGAATCTACAATGGAACTGGGCCAGCAGGTGGTTGGACGCAGTAATAATGGTGAAGAAAGGCTGTGACAGAGTATTAGTCAAGACAATGAAAGCTGTGCGTTGGTCGTTCAGACACGAGATGAGTCGAAGATCAAATCAACACGAACTGAACCAATCGATTAGCAGAGGACCAAGACAAATCGTATAAAAAGAGAGAGGCTTATATATATCCAAGGTTCTGTATGATGATGAAGCAAGTAAGACAGCGGTAATAGACTTAATCTAATAAAGGTCACGGTAAAGTTGAGGAAAAATCCTAGAGTAGCGGAATCGCTATGATAGTCCAAACGAGGTTTAATTAAATGATTGCTACTTTGTCCTTACATATTTGAATCACGTTTCTTCCGAAGAATGCTAAATAAATAAATGTTATAGTACGAGGAAACGGCACTATGTTTATAGAAACTCATAATACTTACTACATCATCTTGCCTATTGTTATCAAAACAGAGTAAACAATTTACCAAAACAATAAGATTATTAATAAGCTTGGATACATATATGATGTGCCGTCACGTCTTAATCAAAACTACCGAGATAATAATATATTATTTAGTAATTTATATTAAATATTATACATATATTCATCCTACACATATTAGGTATATTTTGGTATTTATTTATTCACCATTATGCAAACTTTCAGCAAAATTTAACAAAATTGCAAATCCCGTGATGTTTTATGGCTATCCCAAGCACAGATCCCAAATCCGAACTCATTGGTTATAGCTACAAAAAAGATACTGCCAAATTTTACTTCCTGTAATGTATCAACTTCTGCCAATTTATTTATGAAATCCAAGTTCTAACAATAGATTCTCATAATGCCTTTCGGAGATGAATTCATGGTTAGCATAATGCATCTTAACGAATTGAAATATTTAATAATATATTATAAATACAAATCGAACTAATAACATTAGTAATCAAAGAGGTAATAACATATATCGTTATCCTAGACTGAAGATTAAAGTCAAGTACAAGGTGGCACAGTAAGTCAATGATACCAAACGCTAAACGACAGTCTCAATGAATCTTTCATCCTTGTCACACTCGCAGAAACTATGAACAAAATATATTATATATCACTTTTTTCCTCCACAGTAGCCTCTACCAGAATCGTCTTGTTTATTTTTGTATTCGTTGTGTATTCACAAACGTGATAAGTCTGTTGTAGTGACTGCACGTGAGTTTAAAAAAAGTCAAGAAAAAATCATTGACAATGTGGTCTCTGTGCGCAAAAAACAAAACTATAGTACGCATGCGCTATTAACGTCAGACGAAAGTCCTGCGGTAACACCGCGCGTGTAATTGTAGATATTACTTTTAAAGAAAGTAGCATTAGATTAATATAAAAAAAAAACAGTGTGTGTGTGTGAAAAGAAAAATATTGTCAAAATGTCGAGTGGTGCTTCTTTGGTTGGGTTAGATGGGATATTGAAGCAGCTAGGACCATTCGGCACATACAACCTTGTGAATTATGCTCTTCTACTATTCCCGGTATATTTGGCGGGAATGTATGGATCTGTCTTCGTTTTCGAAGCCGCTGATGTAGCTTACAGGTAAGCTTTGACAATAATGCCTAAAACATAGGTATAAAGTGCTATCGTAAAAAAAATACTAATTTGAAAGAAGCTTTTGCAGCTGTTTTAGTGCAGATTAATATTGCAAAAACCTAAATACAAGCTTGCAACCTTCTTCAGTTATAAAAGACCGGTTTTACTGCATCAAGTTTAGTATGCAGACGTGTTGATTCCGGAATCACGCCACATGCGTTTCCCAACGCGCATGCGTTAAACTTTATAAAAGGGTGAGGGTCCTACAAGGTAATCTCTTATGCCCGGTGACCTTGAATCTCTATAAATAGGACACTGGGAAAGCTATTTTAGCGGTGTACAAAAATACTTTCATGCAAGCATGACCGATAAAAAAGTGTAACAAGTGAAGTCACCAATTCTCGTTTCATAAAAAAACAGAAAGTTTAAATGTTAATATTGATTTTAAATTATGCATTCAAAGTAAACTTTTGCATTAAATATCACAACACGTGAAATATATTAACGATGTCCTCTAAATATATTCTTTCAAATTGGGTAGGTACCTATTTGCTTGCACATTTCTACTCAATTAATTTAATACCTTCCTTTTGTGTAGACGGAATAATTTGTCTTTGACAGATTTGTTTTTTCTAAATAATTATTACTTAAAAATAATATGTATGGGCGGATTACCCATAACATGTTGTTTGTAGATATGGTTTTTTCATTACGTATTGCATTACAGGAAAGATAATAAATTAACCTTGTTTTTCATACCATCACCTCATAGTTATTTTAAACTTGAAAAGAGCTATGTTTGCAAAACATTGAAAGCTCCATAAATTGAAAAAACAACCAACCGCCCATCTAATAACCACCTATGTAAAATCATCTATTTAGCGTAATGTGCAATAATGATTTTAATTTGACTTTGACATTTAAAACAAATATAATTATCAATATGAAAAAAACCGACTTCATAAAAATGACGGAACAGGACCAAATTAAAATGGGAGCACGCAGGAAGCACCAGCTTTCAAATAAAAAAAGAATCGTCGAAATCGGTTCACACAGTCGAAAGTTCTGAGGTAACAAGTAAAAAAAATACAGTTGAATTATGAACCTCCTCCTTTTTGGAAGTCGGTTAAAAATAATGTTGTTCTAGATAAATAAACTAGGTCCATTGATAGAAATACCAAGGATACAAATTAAATACTTAATACCAATAGGTATGATAAAGTAATTGACCTCATCAGTTGGACTTTGTACTAGCTAACTAATAAAAAGCGAAAAAGCCGCTAAATGCTACACTACTTTTAAGTTGTTTTTTCTTATATGCATAGAATAAGAATAATAAGATTTATTTTATTGCCAAAAACAATGAACACAAAAGGTAAGACAATATGTATGTAATGGGTAATAGGGCAATGTTTCCAGCGAAATTACAGGGCACACAGAGCTTTGACATCTTATATCTCGGGGTGACGAGCGCAGTGCATTGCCATCCAGGGTTTTGAACTGTTGAAGTTCAAAATTCTGAGTGGCGTTGAACTGTTATGGGCAAGCGTGAAGAGCCACCAGGCGAGCGACTTCGCTCGTCTCGTCACCCAATATCATAAAAAAAAATATCAATTTATTTCAACATATTTTATTTCTGTTGTGAATAATAAAAAGTTATCTATCTACACTATCACAGCTGTGAAATTGTTTGAGCTATAGAAACAATAGAATTGGATCTTTTTCAATTTGCCGTTTATGGTAAGTAAGTTAACCACAAACGTTTATGATATTATTGACATTATCCTCATTCAATAATGAGAATCGCTCCATCTCTGTATCAATCTAATTTTGAAGTGAAGTTATGCTGTTATGCACCTATTGCAAGAAAATGGTTATAACAACATGGTTCGCTAATGAAGCTTGGTAATAATTTTCATTGTTCAAAATTGAAATTAAATTAAATTGAATCAACTTATTTCATTGTTATTTTATTCGCCAAATCTACAAAACAAAACGTAACGCAATCACGTCACAACATCATGAATGAAGATGTGAATCAAGAGATATTAACGATATTCAAAACAAATAGGTCTGGTACAATTTACTTGTCTTCACAGAGCCATTCACACATTTATCATTTAATCATCATAGAGTCTGTTCATAAAGAGATTGTACTTGGATATCTCAATAAATAACACGCAAATCCACTCAACAAAACAACACGATGATAGGACAGCTCATGATAGCTGAGATTGACATTTTTCAGATGGCAGAGGCGGATTGCCATTTATTCGTTTAAGTTCTCCTTTTGGCCAAATCTACTCTCTTTTTTAACAGACTGTCAAGCAGTGATTTTAAAAGTGAATTGCATTCAGAGATTTAAAGGTACAGCTTAGAAAAACATATTATACCAGGGATATCCGTAGATTAGAAACATCAAGAGAAGCAAACGCCACAACAAGTATACTCGTCATGGCTTGCTCATCCATCCGCAAGATGGACAGACAACAACAGCTATTAAATCGTGTACTAAAGACTCCGGCAGTAGGAAGTCTTGGCCAAGAAATTACAAGGTAAATTTGAAGCATTTACTGCTTTTAGTCATATCAATGAAGATATATCTATATTAACTACTGCGACATACGATATTTACTCAAGCATTTATTTATTTACTTACTTTAGATATCAAAAAATTGTGTGTACAATGTACATTAAACTTTAACTTCATGATTAGGTATCAGATCCGGGAGTATTTATACGTCAATTGCTTGATAATTTATCAGTTAACTTTACAACACTTACCTACTAGGTCAGCGATGGTGAACTAATGGCACTGGTGGCATTGATGGCACTCGACAAAATAATTCGAACACGCCAATAATAAAGAAATGTACGGATTGGAAAAAAAAATTCTACATTTAACGTAATACTTCTAACAATAGTTCACTGCGTACGGAGTACGGAACTATCAGTTGTTTATAAAATTGCGATAGTAAATTTCTCGTAGATTTTGCTTGTAATAAATTATTTTTGGCAAAAAATAATTAAACCTACTTCAAAGCCACAAATCACTTCAGAGGCACTCAAAAGCGAAAAAAATAATAATATTTATTTATTTATAGGAAAACCAACAGCTTTTTACACACACTAAAATATACAATTAATAAACCATAGAAAGCCAATTACAGGTTCTCACGAATAGATGTAAATTAAATATGAAGTTAAGCATGTGCAAACACTATTGTGGTAGTATAGAATATGGAAAAGTATACATAAAAAATAACAAGGTAAGCAATAAATCATAATTATAATTATAAAAAAATTTAAAAATATAAGCGCTACCCACTCGCCTATTTGAAGTCAATATAAAATACACGAAATTAAACCTGTTAAAAGTGTTGAATTTCAATATACTTATACATACTACATAAATAAACCCAAGATTTAAATCACACTACATAGGAACATAAATTATTTAGCTCTGTATTGAGAGACCAGGATATAAAACAAAACTGTCAAATGCCCTGCAACTACAAGGCTTAGATAGATCATATTCCAAGCTATTTGCATATGGAAATGAGTAGGACTGCTCGCATGAGCTGTGACTAGCGATTGACTGCGAATGCGCTTCTAATCCGCTTTAAGATTAAAACCTCTACTGATTCTATATTACTATGTCTACAACAGTGTAATTTTACGTGCAAATGCCTATATTAACTAAACGAGCTGTTGTCCGCGACTTCGTATGCATAGATTTTCATATAAACGTTAAACCTCCATTTGCCCCCCTTAATCTAGCTCTTTCGCAAAATAACATAGCTGGTACTTCAATCTGGTCATAGCTAAACATATTCGTGAAAACCGCATTTAAATCCGTCCAGGGGATTAGGAGATGTGCGTACACAAACTAACGAACAGACAAAAATTCTTAAAACTGTAACGTGTCCAGCTGCTTATTTTAAGACAGACTGTACATTATTTTTTTTGATATCTCGCAATTACAGTTTTATTATCGTTACGCTTTATTATATGTATAGAGTATTGATAGACTATATACAAGTTAATTAACTAAACTAAATACAAGTTAACTAAGACTAAAACACTGAACTAGTTGAGCTATTTTACAAAAACAGGATGAAACATTGACCATTTAAGATCTAAAAACAGTCCAAATTCTCAAACCCATGCACTACTAGTTTGCCCACTATGTAACTAATAGGGTTTAGATCCTTTTGCAACTGGAATTTCAGAGTCAGTCCCATTGTAAAAACTAATACGTGACACCGTTTTAATGATATTCCAAAAACCCATACGAAGTGCTCTGATTCCACTTTTATTATACGAACCACTAGATGTGGAATACGCTGCCATAATGGGTGCTTTTGGAAAACTCAGAGTCACATAACGGGCAATGGAGAGAGCTATGCTCGGAGTTTCTTTGCGCAATAGAATCCGGAACATGGATATTCGCCAAAAAACCAGAGTCACCGACATAGCTATAAAAATTTGCAAGTTGAAGTGGCAATGGGCAGGCCACATCGCTCGAAGAACCGATAACCGATGGGGGAAAAGTTCTTGAGTGGAGACTATGAACCGGACGACGCAGCGTAGGCAGGCCTCCCACTAGATGGATCGATGACATTGTGAGAGTCGCGGGCATCCAGTGGATGCAGATAGCAGGCTGTCGTTCAGTGTGGAGGTTAAAGGGAGGCCTCTGTTCAGCAGTGGACGTCTTCTGGCTGATGATGATGATGATGAATGGGTGTTCCCTGATAGTTAGTCTAAATCTTCAAATCGCGAGTGAATCGGTTTCTGCTAGGCAAGCTTGCTTCATCGTAAACCACATCATTGCGAGGTGGCGGTCAACTCAAGCCTATTACTTATACAATAAAAAAGCCGAATTAGCTTTATACATCTCTAAATAGTATAAAATAAAGTCGCGTTCCGCGTCTGCCTGTATATCCGTTTACTCCTCCAAAACAACGCAACGGATTTTGATGCGGTTTTCACCATCAGTAGGATAATTTTTCATGGAAGGTAATATAACTTAGCCGTACCGTACGAATCCTTGGGCGGCTCGCTAGTATAATAATATAATACACATTATAATTATATAAAGAGTGTAAATTTGAAAAGATAAATACAGTAGAATGACAAATAAAAAATTCATGCACACACATAAAAATGAGTCATAAATCATCAGATATCTTGCAACACTTCTCTAAATATAAAACACTATTTTAATTTCTTGTATATACCTCGGATTAAACACCACTGTGATAACGATACGATAAGTATTGCTATAGATAACATGTCACGAGAGGGCACGCGCCTGGCACTCATAGAGATAAAGGCGAAGGCGTGACCGAATCGTACGACTGTATAAATGCGGTGATAAACTTTTCTTTGATGGTGTAATCATGCTCTGAATTACCAGGCTGCACACTGTACGCGTATTATAAGCGAGCAACTTATGAATAGCATACTCACTGAACAACCTGATATGGATATATTTTTAACAAGATGGGTAAATTCAGCTCTGTTGTCCTTGCCCATTTACGCTGCAGCGTGTAATATTTTGGATTTTCTGTTAATTATACGCTTTATTTTGTAATCACACTAATCTACACTAATATTATAAAGAGGAAAGATTTGTACCTATTTTTGTATGTTTGTATGTTTGTAATGAATAGGCTCCGAAACTACTGAACCGATTTGAAAAATTCTTTCACTGTTGGAAAGCTACACTATCCCCGGGTGACATAGGCTATATTATATTTTGTAGCGAGGCCGAAGGCCGAGCTTACACTCGTGCGAAGCCGGGGCGGACGGCTAGTATCATATAAGTATGTAAAAGTTTGGATGGATGGATGTTGGATGGATGGATGTTTGTTACTCATTCACGCAGAAACGACTGGATGGATTTGGATGAAATTTGGAATATACATTGCTTATGTCCTGGATTAACACATAAGTTTATGTGTTAATAAGTTATGTGTATAAGTTATATAAGTTATATAACACATAAGTTTATGTGTTAATCAAGCAAAAACAAAATCAATATGTGTAAAAAATTAAGGAAGATATACACATTAAAGCAGAAATAACCAGAGATTCGTCAAAGAAACAGTTCCGTAAAGTGTTTAATTTCAATTTATAGTTCACTAGCTGCGCCCCGCGGTTTCGGAAAAATAATTATTGAAAAAGTAGGTATTAAAGAAATATAGCCAGGATAAGTAGTTCTCAATCACAGAAATAAAACCACAAGAGTTCACTCCTAAGAATAAAATACAGCATGTAACTACGATAAACGAATTAATTTTGCGTAGGAAGCTCAATCTCTACATAACAAGGCAAAATCACCTCACCAGGGTATTAAGGAGAACAGGGTACTAGGAAGATTGGAAACGTTCTCACACAGTGAATTCATGGTTTTCATCAAAATGCAGCATAGCTATATCCTCGTTCAGTATGGAGGTTCAAGGGGGAGGCCTATGTTCAACAGTGGACGTCTTCTGCCTGATGATGATGATGTCGATGATGATCAAAAACAAAAACAAAAATTGCACCCCTGATATGCAAAATTATTATTTTTGCATTTGGTCGCTGGTCTGCTCGCGGTATACACATAAACTAGTAATAACATGACTAAATTGTTTTAACCTTAGATTAAGTATAACTAACTTCCTCTCCCTGTATTGTGTAAAGTAAATTCGTTAAAGTTAACAAAATAGTAGTAAATTATAACAAAAGTCACGGACCCCGGTGACTGTGGAGTGATATTTTAATTATAAAAAAATAAATATATATATGATATCTATACCAAAACTGTAATTGTGCAAAGTTTTGTGCTTAGAAGGTTCTAACGACTTAGAACGGACGGACGAATCGATCGAACGATCTTAACGGTGGTACTACGGAACCCTAAAAAGAGCTTTTTTTTTTGTTTTGAAACGTTAAAATGAGAGCTTCAACATTGTTTTTTTTTTCAGATGCAAAATCAATGAATGTGAGCACACGCCAAACAACAGCTGGGTAAAATACGCTATTCCAAACGAAAAAGACAAAGATGTCATGTCTAAATGTGAAAGATACCCCTTTAGGGAAAATGTAACTCTAAACAATAGTACAGTATGTAACACAGACGTATTTGATACGTCGACAACAAAGAAATGTACATCGTATATTTATGCAGAGGCGGATTCTGCAGTTATCGATGTAAGTTTACTTTAGGAACATTTAAGCTGCTATAAGAGGAATGCACTGTCTGTGTGGGTATTCCCCGATATTTATAATCAGGGTGTCTTCAAATCGCGAGTGAATCGGATTCATCTGGGAGGCCGCATCATCTCTTAACGTCAGGCGAAGTGGCGGTCAATCTCAAGTCTATTCTTTAAAAAAAACTAAGCTTTTTATTGAATTATTTATACCATAATTAATGTTCATTAAATGTAACAGATTTAGAACATAGACTCAGAACTTGATGTACAGCGTAGAGTTGTCAGAATTGTGAACGATCCCAAGCTCACTGAACATCTAGCGCCGCTCAGCATGCTCAGAAACGTTGGGTCTTTTTATGTCTTTTATCGTATTTACTACGGGGAATGTTCTGAAGAACTGTTCGATTTGATGGCAGCATCGTGGTTTTATCATTGCACTAGCTGACACTGCCTGAAAGTTCATCGACATAATCATAGATGGTGGAATACGCACACTGTGCGTTATACGCGATCTTTTTTGCCTCACACTTGCAATTTGTGGAACGAGCCCGGATCCTGCGGCATTTCCGAGAAACTATAACAAGGGGTTCTTCAAAAGGACTGTTAATATAATCTTTATAAGGCTCGTCAACGTATCTGTGATGCCCCTCGTGTTACAGGTATCCATAGGCGACGGTTATCGCTTACTTCCAGGCGACCAGGGGCCTTACCCCTAGCGCGAAAAGTTGACCCGCATAGGTGTTATTTGTCTAAACGGTATCATCAACCATCAACCATCGGTATCATCAACCATCAACCATCAACGGTATCATCAATTTCCTATATTAAAAAGTACTCTTTGTCATCAACTACGATAAGCGGTAGTTATTTGATAGCCGCCAAGCTTTGCTATTTTCACACACACACGCATAGTAAAACGGATTTTCGTTCATTCAAGTTAGACGCTTTTAAACGATGCAGCTTAAATGAGTTGGTTAATTTTAGGTACCTATCAGGTACCTACTAAAAGTTGGCTCGCAAAAGTGAAGCTAGGGGTAAGGCCCCAGTTAGCTTGTTTGCCACCTATGGCATAAAAAATGTATTTCAACTTTATTTCAATGACACCTTATGATCTTAGCGCAATGCCGCACGTTTTCGCTTAGTCGTTATGACACCTTTGTGTTTTATTAAAAACCGTGAAAATTTTAAATTTCCCGCCGTGAATGTAACATATACTTACATAGGTATTACATCCAATAGAGACCGTTAAAACATGTTTTTTTGTATAATCTTTATTGCATTACCTATGTGTTCATTGTTACATTTACATTGTCTGTGTGTTCGAGTAATATTAAAAGTAGCTGATAAAAGCAAAAAATATGTTGATTATAATAGTATTGAGTTAGTATTGAATAAAAATAAGTTTATGGTCACCGATTCAACTAAGTATATAAGTAATAATATGGTCTACAATTTTTTTTTTTTTTTTTTAAATATCTGGGACATTATTGCACACATGGTCATCTGACCCCAAACTAAGCAAAGCTTGTAATATGGCTGCCAGAGACTGATATACATACATATATATTTTTAAATACATACTTAAATAGATATTAACACCCAGACATAGAACAAACACAAATGTTCATCACACAAATGTTTGTCCTAGATGGGAATCGAACCCACGCCCCCAAGCACAGAAAGTAGGATCACTACCAACTGAGCCAACGAGGCAGTCTACACAATGGATCATAGTGTAACATACCAATAACAGGCTCAAAGTCACGTCAGAGTCCTACCATGCTAATGGTAGGACTCTTGAGTTGGTAGCAGTTCGCACAATAAAAGTAGAATCATAGCGTAAATTGAAATCGTACGGGATTTAAATATCAAGAGAAGAAAACATTGCGATTCGCATCCTAGTAAGTTTAGTATTTGAATATTGAGCGCCATCTGTCGAAGTCTGAACTAACTATAGGTACGTGGCATCTTAGTATTCCCAATTGTGACATAATATCTGAACTAACTATACGTGGCATCTTAGGGTCCCGAATCGTGATATAATATCTGAACTAACTATACGTGGCATCTTAGGGTCCCGAATCGTGATATAATATTGACTGCCCCGGTGGCTCAGTTGGTAGTGAACCTAACTTCTGTGGTTGGGGGCGTGGGTTCGATTCCCATCTAGGACAAACATTTGTGTGATGAACATTTGTGTTTGTTCTATGTTATTAGCTTTTGATCAAGGTAGAGCGAGTTTGTCTTTTGGCGCGTTTCATTTCTATGACTGCCTCGGTGGCTCAGTTGGTAGTGATCCTACTTTCTGCGCTTGGGGGCGTGGGTTCGATTCCCATCTAGGACAAACATTTGTGTGATGAACATTTGTGTTTGTTCTATGTCTGGGTGTTAATATCTATTTAAGTATGTATTTAAAAATATATATGTATGTATATCAGTCTCTGGCTGCCATATTACAAGCTTTGCTTAGTTTGGGGTCAGATGACCATGTGTGCAATAATGTCCCAGATTTTTATTTATTTATCGTACAGGAATCGATTCCGGGATAAAAAGTATTTCATGTGCTAATCCAGGATATAAAATATTTCCACATCAACATTTTATGCGGTCTAAAAACAACACAAGTGTACGTGGCCCGCCGCGCAGCCTTCTTCACCGCCCCAGCCCCGAAGCGTAAACCGCCATCAAAATTTGATTTTCCGCTCGTTTTTTTTTTCGCTTTTCGCATTTTGGTGCCACTTGCTATCTGGCGCCTAAAACGACTGCTCCCCGCTACCCCAAGGCCGGCGCTAATGATAAAATGCAAGTTGCACATTCCGATACAATTTTTAAGTTCAAATATGAATAAAATCGGTCGAGGGTTTGCGAAGACATAGGGGCCGCGAAGTGACAGTTCGGGGTGAGCTACTAGTAAAGTGTTGCACATTAGCACACTACCACAGGATTACACTATCACAGGATACTTACAACACTTAGAGTAACGCGGGCACTATTCGCGAGCTTGATGCTCTGGGCTGCATTGCTCTAAAGTAGATACCATATCAAAGGTTTTCATTGTGGTACCTAGTTTTTCTTGGAAAATTCGAAAAGTTTTTTGTTTTCGTAACATTCCATACAGTTTAATAAAGCACCTCCAGCGGAAACGCAGAGGAAATAAAATCGGTCGTAATCGCAGCATAGGTTGATTCACTCAAATAGGAAAAAAGTTTTCGAATAGCTTTCAGCCCACCAGTGTATATGGAACAATACGAAAACGAAAAAAGTTTTCGAATAGTATTGAGCCCACCAGTGTATAAGGAACAATACGAAAACGAAAAAGTTTTCGAATAGTATTGAGCCCACCAGTGTATAAGGAACAATACGAAAACGAAAAAGTTTTCGAATAATTTTGAGCCCACAATGTATATATGGAACAATACGAAAAAGAAAAAGTTTTCGAAAACTATCAAAACTAAACTTGTACTGTGTGTCTTTCTGTGGTGTCGTAGCTCCCAAACGGCTGAACCAATTTTAATTATAATGTTTTTTGTTCGAAAGGTTGCTATAGGTATGATTCTAGAAAATCTGTTCAGCCATTTGAAAATTATCAGCTCTTTTATGAACGTTAAAAATAACTATGTATACTTGTTTGCAGTTCGATCTTGGTTGCCAAGACTGGAAGAGGACTCTCATTGGCACCTTCCACAATTCTGGCCTCTTCCTCTCTCTGCCTCTCACTGGCTTCATCTCCGACAGATATGGGAGGAAAGTGGCTCTCTCTATAGCCTCTCTGATGAACTGCATCTTCGGGTTTCTGAGGTCTTTCTCCGTTAATTATTACATGATGGTTATATTTGAGTTTCTGGAGGCTGGACTTGGCGCTGGCGCTTATAGTACTGCTTTCGTTTTAGGTAAGAATTTTATCAATGCTTCTAGTATTCTCCACACAACAATGAATGAGGATACCTTGATTATTACCCAGTTCTGCCCGTACAAATTAGTCTCATAAATGTAGGCGAATATGTAGCATGACATTATTTAACGCTTTGTCGAAATCTTTATGGGATTCAAAGTCACTTTATTTATCCAATGCCTATCAATTTAAAAAAGAAACAACTTCAAAATTAGTTAAATCCCAAAATAGTAGCATAGAATTCAGCAAGTGATTTACAAAGTGTACAAGGTCGTCTGTCAAATGGTATGTAGCCTTTGGAGCCTCTTAGAGGTCATGTCGCAATCCCTAGTATAGGTATTAAAAATATTCGCCGTCCTGTCAAAAATATATCTGTTTCGTTCAGGTAACAACAATTTTGGCATATGAGAGAATGTAACATTTTGAATTCGTTTATGCTAAATAATTAGCACTACTTCTATGCTACTCCTTGTTCCGTGAGTTAAATACTCAATTTCGGTTACTAGATGACAATAATTATTACCAGATATTTATTGGTACCACCATCATCATGGGTATCAATAGAAACAAGTTTGCTGAAAAAAATGCGAAAAATAAATTAAAGCTTTTTTTTTTTGTTTATTAATTTGAAAATACTTTGTTCACAGCAATGGAACTAGTGGGTCCAAAAGGCAGGGTATTTGGAAATACTATGATTAACGTAGTTTTCGTATTCGGTCTAATGTCACTATCAGGCTTATCATGGCTGTTACAAGACTGGAGAACTCTACTCAGAATTATTTACGCACCAGCGTGTCTGGTCTTCTCTTACCTATGGCTCCTCAATGAGAGCGTCAGATGGCTGCTTAGCAAAGGAAGAAATGATGAAGCTATAGCTATACTCAATAAAGCTGCTAAAATGAACAATGTGATATTATCAAACTATGATCTCGCCCCATTAACAGATCTCGAAGGAGGGCCCAAATTAGACAAAGAAATCAAAGAAATCATAGAAAACGAAGAAAGACCTTCAGTTTTCAAGCAAGTTATCCGCTCAAGTATAATAAGAACAAGACTGATCAAGTGCTCGTTCCTTTGGATTACTTGCACGTTTGTTTATTATGGACTTTCAATAAACTCAGTGTCATTAGCTGGGAATAAGTATGTGAACTTTATGCTGGTCGCGTTTATAGAGATTCCAGCAAACTTCGCCTGTTTAGCGGTATTAGATAGATTCGGAAGGAAAAATGTGATGATTACCACATATATACTGAGTGCCGTACTCTGTATTAGTTTATCATTCCTCCCTAAAGGTAAGTTCTTTGATTCAAAATTCAGTCAACTAACTTCACAAAGTTATATGCTACACGTTGGAAAGTAAACATGTTTACACTCCAAACTTCACTTTAAGCGTTTGCGATCACGCACGAAGTAAATTCTGGAAAATTAACTGTAAAATTGGACGCAATCTGAACGAAACAACTTATCAAACTTTGTCTTCGGAATTACGTCTGGCAAATCTCAAGAGCAAACATAATTTGTCGATACAAAAGACAAGTTGGATAATCCGAGGCGTTTTGACGACGTTACAGCCTCGAAATTTTGCCGAACCGCTATTTATTTAGTAATCACTGTTTGGATTATAGACTGAATTAATGAAACATTTAAGTCGATTCGAGCAGCTTTGCCTAACTCGCCTTCTTGGCGAGCAATAGATAAAACGTAAATAATTATGGCATTTCCTTCGCAACTGGAAGTGGCGTCGAGTTTGCTTGGTAAACATTTTGATGAATAAATGAATCAAAGTCCGAGGAACGGAGTTGATTTGCGATAATCGCTTCGTAAGATTACGGAAATGGCAGTGGAAAAGTTCATTCTTGAAAATCTTTCACCGTCATAAATTATTGCTTGTCTAACTTTGCATTCATTTCATTTGTTAATTTCGGAATTTCATTTTCATCTCGTAGTAAAATTCCAAGCCTGTCTGCTGTCAGTATTTTAAACTATTATTATCACCAACCTTGGTCTTTATAATTAAGTAGCAGTCTTACTAGAATACTTAGCTTCTGTCTTACAATCAAATCTTCTTACACAGGTCATGCATGGTGGTCCCTTGTCCTGTATCTGTCTGGAAAGTTCTCCATCACGGTGGCGTACAGTTCAGTCTACATCTACGTGTCTGAAGTGTTCCCCACCAACGTCAGACAGACGCTTCTGGCTATTTGTTCTTCTACGGGAAGAGTCGGCTCTACTTTGGCACCTTTAACTCCACTATTAGTAAGTTCATCAGCTTTTTCGTTTACTTTAAGATACCTACTCAATTAACGAGTACGAAATGCTTTGCTTCCAATTTTATTGTGAATAGCTGCTAAGTTATTTAATACGTAAACCACGTTTGTTTCCTGATAGATTCAATTTAGGTGTCACTAAGTCCTGAGTGAATCAATTTATTCTAGGGCTCCATCATTGGCCGCTTCATCATTGCTTAACATCAGGCGAGCCATTTAAAAAATGACGCGAGTGAATTAAGAGTATAATGAGAATTAAGGTCACCTTTAGTCATCATCCTCAATTAGGAATTGAGAAGAATTAGGGTCATTTTCAGTCATCATCCTCAAAGTATTTTAAAAAACTTGAATAGTAACAGTGTTGCCAACTTGGCGCTTTTGGTGTTAGATTTGGTACTATTTTCATAAATCTAACACTAAAATGTATTATACACCTTCTAGCACTTAATCTAAACTACCATTAATTATCTACACTAATATTATAACACATCTCACCTATTATACAATCATTTTCAGATAACAGATAATTTATTTGTCTTGCGCATTGATTGATGAATTTGATCAAGCAAGCAGGCGTCATAAAGTAAAACAAAATTATAACGACCTTTTTTATGATTACCGTAATAATATTAATAAAATGTCACACTAAACTCAATATGGTGGACACTCCAAGATGGCGGACAATTTTTTTATCTACCATCATTATATATGTATCAAATTTAAAAGGTTTTGCTGAAAAGAATACGAAAAGCTTGTTATTGAAAGTTTTTTATATAAATTATTTAATTCTCTTTTTTATTCCCACAGGCCCTGTACTACGACAACCTGCCTTCAATATTCTTCGGAACATTAGCAATTCTGGCTGGTATACTGGTCTTCACATTACCTGAAACTATTAATGTGCCTCTGCCGGACACGATAGAAGAAGCTGAGATGTTATCTAAAGCGAAAAGAGTGAACAATTGAATAGGCTAGCTAGTTTTTTTTTATTGTCTAATTAAAATTAAGCACATAAATATAGCTTATGAAAACAAAATGAAAATCTGACCAAAAATAAGCAACTTAAAATCATTTTAATATCATGCTAGACAGAGAGCTGGAAACAGCAAATTAGACGTCACTTCTCTGTACGCCTTATCTACACTAATATTATAAAGAGGAAAGATTTGTACCTATTTTTGTATGTTTGTATGTTTGTAATGAATAGGCTCCGAAACTACTGAACCGATTTGAAAAATTCTTTCACTGTTGGGAAGCTACACTATCCCCGGGTGACATAGGCTATATTATATTTTATAGCGAGGCCGAGGGCCGAGCTTACACTCGTGCGAAGCCGGGGCGGACGGCTAGTATATTATATTCTGACAGGTATGGCTCACAGAGGCGTGACGTCATTTTTGGGGTATGTAGGAAAGGGACTGAGTTTTCTCTACCAAAATTTTTAAACGTTTATATATCAGAACAGTAATAACCGATTTAAATGTTTTTTTCAGTAAACGTAATATTATCAACAAATTTTTCAACAAATAATTATCAATATAAAAAACCGACTTCATCAGAACTGGACCAAACTGAAATGGGACCAAATGGGAAGCACCAGCTTTCAAATAAACATAGAATCATCAAAATCGGTTCACCCAGTCAAAAGTACCTACTGAGAAAACAAACGAAAAAAAAAGTCGAATTAATAACTTCCTCCTTTTTGGAAGTCAGTTAAAAATTGGTTTCAATGATATAGACAAAAGTCATCTACCCTATTGTGCTTTGGGCGGGAAGAACTCCAATGGAGATGAATGCTTGTTGAAGACTTATGCTTGTATAGTGGCAAAAAGCTACCGAACCCTGCTTCTGTGTATAGCATCAGCTGGCTGTACGTACATTTTGTAATTTTTGTGCCAAGTAGGTATTAAGCATAATTTTGTAATGTCTAACTTTGTACGTTCATTTTTAAGAGTAAATTATTATATGATATTAACTTTGTAATTTTATAAACTTTTTGGCTATAGAGAAAAACAAAAAAAGTACTTAATGTAAAGTGCAAATCTAATAAAAAATACAACTTGTATGTTTTGTAAATAAATGAATAAATACGCTAACATAATTATTATCCTTGATTTCTTCCTAGATTTGTTACTAATCAATGTTGTAAATAGTTCTGTCTTTATTAATTAAATAAATTAAATAAACATCGTGAAACGTAGGACCTACCTACGTATTTCAATAATAATGCCTTGAATCCAGCTAATTGAATAAAATCCGTTACTTGAAACCAACTTAGGATTTGTCTACACTGACAATCTAGACAACGGACAGCCTAATCCGTTGGGTCTTAGACCATGAAATTTTACACAATTAGTGTTCTTTATATAAAGTAGATAAGAACTAATACGTACGTACGTAATAAAATACGTACTATCGAATTCCATACTAATTAAAAATTCGAAATTTAAAAATTGATTGAAATTCGATAATACGTATTTTACGCAAATATTCGTACCTACTTACTAGATACTTCGTCATAGATTAGGCGAATTGGCGGGAGTTTGCGTTCAAACTCAAAACTATACAAAATTATTTGTTTTGGCTAGGCCAAAGGCCTTGCTTTTCTCCTACAAAATCACGGGCATTTAGCTAGTACCTAGATAATGTATAAAATGTAGTAAAAAAATTGATTTCTCTTATTTTTTTTCGTTTCCTAGGATGCGCTTGTAAAAGATTTTATTACAATCTAGCCTAATGTTAAGCTAATAAGTAGTAATTTAATTTTATTCTAACTTAAGTTTCTATGTAGGTAGATACCTAGGTATGTTATTTTAAAAACTAAGAATGTCTTTTCTTAGAATAGGTACGTTTCTTAGTGAAGAGGAACACACTTTGTTCACGTGTTATTTAGAGGTAGGACTAGTTACGTATCACTAACTAGAACAGATTTTAACAATGTTTGTGTGGTCGTGGAGCTGGATGACCTTGACATTCATAATGATGATCTGTATTTTTTCTTCATCAAAAATATATATTTTATGTATTTCAAAATAGATGAAACACTGTTTTAAATCACGGGATATTTACCGTGGTATGGTTGTGGAATATCGGGAGCTCCTTCCACAACCTTACCACGGTAAATATCCCGTAAATAATCATATAACTGTATGTAATAGATGATTTTATAAAACGCATGTGAACGAGAGAAATAGTTCATCGTAATACAATAGCAATGTGTATGAATGAAAAGCATCTGTTGCTTTCTGTCGGGCACAGACTTGTTGCACTAGTGCTTGTTGCTAGCATAATTCTTCAGGCGTTTTCTGAAAGTGATGATGGTGCTGATTGATGGTGCTGCTCTTCTCGGTAATAACTCGCAAGTTTTATATAGGTTTATAATTATTAAAATCCATCTTGAATATGTTGATATCAATGGCTTTTTGTATGTTCTTTTTACTCTTTCGACAAAAGTCAAAGACTATGGGGTCAATTATGTTGTATTGTAACCATTCTCTAAACTAAACTAATTTGACAGGACTAGAATTATCGGCGTTTCTTTTCATTTCAGTACGTCAGAAAAGGATGGCAACAAATGTAACCATTCTCTAAACTCCGCTCTCCGCTTCTCCACCGTAGGCCGCATCATCGGTTAACATCAGGTGAGTTGGCGGCCAAGCGCAAGCCTATTTTGCAAAATAAAATTAAATTACAGGTTTAAAATTATCGGCGTTTCTTTTCATTTCAATAAGTCAGAAAAGGATGGCAACAAATTTATAGCTGTCATATTGAGTTAAGTTTAGAGTTTCATCAGAATCGATGTCGTCCAACTAAACAAGGTTTTTTTTTAAATACATTTACACCATGGACAAATCGTCCATGCTCATTTAACATAAAATTCTCAGACGTAAAATTATTAACATTTGATTTAAATTAAACTTGATTACTAGTGAGTCCATTTTTTTTTTTTTAAACCTAACTACTATGTTTAATTGTTTTTTTTTTCCTTCATTTTATCAATGCACTTCACAATTTTACGCTTAATTTTATAATATGAGCTAGACAAAAGAACTGAGCCTAAAGCAGACCGACTCCCGCAAACAGAACCCGTTCACGAGTTGACGCATGTGCCAGCCATCGTACAACTAAACAAGGTTGTACCTAACTATAACATGGGTCGGCAACGTATCTGTGATGCCTCTATCTAAACGAAAAAATTCTCAAATCAGTAGTCACAGGTATCGTTCGCGCAAAACTTTATGAGCCCTCTGAAGTTAGGCGCGAGGCCTCCCCGACGCCCTGTAAAGTCCCTCGGATACCTATAATATGCGTACTGCGCAGCCACTGGGCCTAACTTCAGAGGGCTCATAAAGTTTTGCGCGAACGATACCTATTAGAGGCGTTGCTTCCCGCCCATTTCTAAAATATCATTATTAGAGATACCTAATATTATAATTTCGTAACATACATAGATCATATTAAAAACCTTATTTCAAAATTATTTTAAACATTTTCTAATTAAATAAAACTTTTTGCGTTAAAGCGATAAAACTAATAAATTCAAAGGTCACTGACCTTTTCGTAAAATGACCTTAGCAAAGAATGTTTAGTTTTCTTTTTTTAAACCATAAAAAGTGCCTGTAAGTATTTTATGTCGGGATGATTACAACTCTGAAATTTGGCTAAGCTTTCGTTAGTTTGAATTTTTCTATAACTACCAATTTTTTAACTATGTATGTGACCAACTATACATATGGCTTTGGCTACGGAATCCTACTTGCGTGTTACGACACACTTTTGGCCAGTTATTTCATTATACTTACCGCTGAACCGCGCAAAAACTGTACCTAATTTATGGGGTACACTCACGCCACCCTACCATACCCCTCTAACGCCTCTTATAATCTTAGTAACGCCTGATTCAATCAACCATATCTCCCTTGTTCGTCTGATCTGAGTATTACAATGTAGACAGTAATATATTTTTTGTAAGTAACTAGGTATTGTATAAATAACAAATAATATCTTCAGGGTCCTCGGACAGATAAGCTGATAACGCATGACTCAAGATCCGTCTGAGTTAATGATCTCAATCATGCCTTAATTATACTACAAGAAGGGTTAAATACCAATCTAAAAATAAAACAAACGGCAGGTCATGACCTTGGATATCAGTAAAGTATTAAATTGCTTGTTGATTTACCTACTAATTAAATATTTAATTTATACCCTGTACTAAGTTCTCTTTCCCTCCTGTTGGTCAGACGGTCCGGTCCGTGGTACGTACGTCTGTTACGGCTTTAAAGATCTTGAGGATACAGGGTTATTTTTAATTCACCTAAAACGTCTCGTAGACAGCTTTCCTTCATTATCATACCGGACATCTTTTATTTTGTTTCATGACATACGAGTATATTAATTCGTTTCGAATTTTTCCCTCAAAAAAATGAAAAATACAGTAGGTAATTACGCGTGAAATGAAACATTTTTCTTGTCTCTCACAGAGCGTGTGTAGTTTGGGCAGGTTATAAAGACACAGGAAGGCATTTCATTACAATTATTTTTGCTAAATCACTCAATTAGCTGCGAAGTATTGGCGGACACTCGCAGTGCGTGACTGAGAGACGGCTGTAACGAGTATGATACAGTGCCTTGCATTCGTATAGTCAGTATGGTGGCGGGCACAACCTATCTACAGGTAAAACTATCTTAGGCTGTTACAAAATCCCACTAATATTATAAATGTGAATGTTTGGATGGATGGATGGATGGATGGATGGGTGGATGTTTGTTACTCAATCACGCAGAAACGGCTGGATGGATTTGGACGAAATTTTAAATATACATTGCTTATGTCCTGGATTAACACATAGGCTACTTTCTATCATCATCATCGTCACCGATTTTCATTATCACGCGGGCGAAACCGCGGGGCGCAGCTAGTAATTTATATTTCTTCCTCTTCTTTTTTCTCCTACAGAACCCTAAAAATAACCCTGTATAAGAATGTTCTAGAGATTGTTCTACCTAGTAGCAGTTTCCTCTCCATTAGAACAGAATGCTTGTACTCTACAGTACTCTAAGTAACTTTAGAAATACCACATGTTGCCCCGAATGACACTCCGCGTTCACGTGAATGATTTATGAATAAAAACTTTTCCCACGCTTATTTTTAATCGACGAATCTTATATCGACGCAATAATAACCTTGCACTGTTTACATAAAGTTCAAATATGTTTTATAACCTTATGGAGTTACAACGTTTAATCACGGGCAACTTCTTGCGAAGTATGATTCAGTACTCGGGGTTTAAAGACCTTCTGACTTTAGATTAATTTCGTGTCCTGTTTATCGACCTTCAATACTCCTGATTATTTTTTTAAGTAATCTAGTGGCTAACAATATTACAGACATAAATACTAATTAAATTGGTTTAAACTTCTAGGATAACTTGGTTTACAAACGATAAGTTATAAAGTATTTAGTTATATATTTTATATCTAATCTTTCCTTATGTTGTAAAGTATGTACCTGTTATATACCTTCTAACTTATCATTTTGTTATGTACCTAGTAATTGAAATCTGCTAGCATCAAGCGTAATGATTTTAAATAGGTATTTATTCTAACATTAATATCTCCTTATGTCTGAAACCAACTTGGCTACGTAGGCTCCGTAATGGGTCCCATTTTTACCCATTGGGTACTTAACACTAAAAATCAACCTTAGTACCAGATCGACATTCTAGATGGCGCTCACAAACGAGCGGTGGAATCCTGAATCGCGGTGACGAGATTCTCCGACGCTTGCTGAGTATGTTTGGGTTTGGACATCATCTTTACTCCGGTTTCCCTTCAACACGTATAAATCTTTCGCCTTTTACTAAAGATTTCCGTGGAGGGGAACACTCAAATGAGTCTAAAACCAGTTTTTGACAGCTCTGTCTCGACAGAGCTTATAAATATAGAAGAAGATAAAATGTATGTATATATAGTATACTATATATATATACAGTCAAATGTATATATATTGATACATTCAATTGACAACTTTCAACTTTTTGGAAGTTGTTTAAAAATATTAAATAAACGGAAACGATCAGAAAATAAAATTAGACTAATGGTTCTACAGCGATATTACATAGGTATAAATAAATAAATAAATATCTGGGACATTATTGCACACATGGTCATCTGACCCCAAACTAAGCAGAGCTTGTAATATGGCTGCCAGAGACTGATATACATACATATATATTTTTAAATACATACTTAAATAGATATTAACACCCAGACATAGAACAAACACAAATGTTTGTCCTAGAAGGGAATCGAACCCACGCCCCCAAGCACAGAAAGTAGGATCACTACCAACTGAGCCACCGAGGCAGTCAACTATTCTATTCTAAATTTCATTTCATACGCAGTAAACATACAAATATAAAACAGTGTTGAATTTACATTTTAATTACCTATATCATCTTCTAAAATTATGTATGCCTAGGTGCATAAATAATAAAAAAGTTTGGAAGGACTCAATTCAATACATAAAAAAAAACAGTTTTTATTTTCCATTTATTTAATATATAATAAGTGGTATGGAATATTCAATGCACGAACCCGACCCACAAGTGGTCGGTTTTATGCTGACTAGATTGAGATTGTAAGAAATATCAGATTAATAGTTCAACCACAACACTATTGTAATACATATACCTACGCTTACAATCGTAGGTAGGTATATCTATGTATTTGGCATCGTTATCAGCTCGTACTATTTACAAAGACATTTAAAAATCCATTTATAATGCTCTCCATTCACAAAAAAGCAAGCAATTTGTGTCAGCTACTCGAAATATATTCAGGTTAATGCGGACAACTGTCTACTACCTAGTCTGCCTACTTCATAAAATTGACTTGCAATCAATATCAATAGATACCTACTACGAAAACAATTTCTATTGGATTATCTAAAACAAAACGCGTACGAGTGACACCTCGGCGCATTCTCGACGGTCTCACAACTATAAATGACAACTCTCAAAAACTGATAAATGCATGAACCATCGATGGGTGTGTACACACGTTTAGAGTAAAGAATGAGTGTTAAAGAGAAATGTATGGTGTGAAAGACGGGTGTCCGCTTTGAAGAGTGGAGCGGCGTAGGCGCGTGGCGCGATATAGGTGACGTTTCTCGCGAAGCGTCGTCGGCTCGTCGAGTGCCACAAATGCGGTCAGACCGTCAGACCGTGCGATACTCTGTTCTCTAACACGCGATCGAACGCCGGCCGGTCTCGTCTTCACACAAAAAACCTGCCAATATTCACCAGCTTCATAATCCTACATCTCAATTCTCAACAGAAGTGCACACGTGTTCCAACTTTAAGGTTAGAACTTAGGAACAGTTCTGACCGGTGCTCCCACGAAATAGGTCATGGTGTAACACTGGACTAACGTGTAAGTGCTTACTATATTCATAATTTTATTAAATGATTTCAAATACAATATATTCTTCTAATATTATTTCAGTAACTACCTTAATTGTTTTAGTAATAGTATTGTGAATTAGATTCAATACTAGAGCGTTAAACCTCAATTTTCATTATTTTTGTGCAGACATCCAAGTTATTCATGCATGCTTGATTCTCGTCATCATATTGATGTTTCAGTTACGTGTCATTTGTTTTGAGTATTGCCTATTGTAACTTCCTTTAACATGATCATCGTATTGGTATTGTTCACTGTAACATGTAAACAAGCGACGATAAAAACCCCGGTTTTCGTTTCATCACATCCATTTTTCTGTGAAAGAGTTTCAGTGTTAAATCCATATTGTTTATCATTCATGGCATGTACAGTTAGAAGCTTGCTGTTAAATATTGAGGGATGTCGTCTGTTCATATATTTATACTAACCATGCTTATTTCTAAAATATGCTATTATTTGAAAAACACTGGCAGTGAATTTTTTTATCATTTGATTTTTCCGTTTGTTTTATAAAATCAATAGTCAAAGTGTAAATTCATTATCATGTGGCATCTACAGCATTATACCATTCCTGTCAGCGAAAGGTTCTTTGTAACATCTGCTGTCGGTTGACGAACCGCAAATTCACCCGGTTGATGTTTTTTTGGAACAACAAAAGAACATTCCGTTTACCTGCATTTACAATGGCGAAGATATTCTGTTAAAACTTCTCTCACGGCTGACAGGAATAGAAGGTTCAACAATACGATACGAATATAATATTGCTGTCAGCTGACTTTGGTTTCAATTCCTAGAAACAAAATATTAATAACCCAAATTTGATCATCTTCGTTTTAAAAACCGACTAGGTAGTTAAATCTTACAAAAATTTAAAACTCGTTAATGGTATTTTTGGCTGCTCATGTTTCACAAACGGTACACCTAAGCAATATATTATGTACCTACCAAACTTTACTTTTATTTTAAAAGACCTATTCAATGATAAAAAGGATGAGGTGCAGTCGTTATTTTTTCATGACAACTTTTTGTCACCATCCTGTATATATGATGTCATCACCTATCCAGTGACCATCCTTGAAAATTAAAAATAATATTATCCTATATTAAAGACATTTATTCTCATATAAGATATTACTTTACTACCATGAGAACACTGCTAACAATAAATTTATACAGTTCATTCCTCAAATAACAAAAAAATATGAAAAATATGATACAATATATATAAAATAGGTACCAGGTGGCCCGTCTGCTTGTTTGCCACTTATGGGATATATTTTTTAACAAACTAGGCTTTACAACATTTAGAATATAATAAAATACTTTAAAATATGCCTAACCTTTACAGCGTATGGTTTATGCGAGACTGTAATAACATTCAATCATACACACGCCAACCACTATAGATTTTTTGGCTTTGCAAAGTCTAGTAAAAAGTAAAAAAGTAAAGTCAACAATAATCTGCTTATCATAAAATTTACATTGTTTCGAGAATAATTAAGTAGATAGGTACATATTGAATTCTTAAATGGATCAAGGCTGGAATTAACAAAAGCAATTGTTTTGTAGTATAAATTAAAATTCAAGATAACATTCTTTTAATGCACATTAAGTAGGTAATGACTATTCTTATGTTGACTATTTTATTGTACATTATTTTGTTGAAATTCAAGATCCAAAATGCTTGAAATTTGAAAAAGTTACCCAAATATTTTCCATAAAAATGTCGAATAAAGCTCTTTTGTAATTTTATTTAACCCAAACCAATAAAATATGACATTTAAGTGTTTATCCAAAAAAGGCATGTTGTCCAACAGAAGATCTTGTTTGGCCCGCTTTCTTTTTTGCTATATTTCTACACAAGTAAAAAATAACAACGAGGTAACTGACATAAATATGTATAATTATGTGATTTTAAAATTTTGACATTGGTTAGAAGTAGATAACAGTTACGCTAGACCTTTTATATCAGTAATACAGGGTGTCCCAGAAATCAACGATAAGCCGGTAACGGGCGATAGGCCAAGTCATAACAGTTATCGGAAAAATATAAAAAAAAAACTTTGTCATGTACTTTTCAAATTATAGGTATTAGAAAAAAAAAGGAAAAAATGACATCCTGTGATGATTTTTCAAGTCCTGTTCAAGTCTACAAATATTAATTTTTCGGCAGTCTTTTTTCTGTAATGTAATCATGAATAACCCTTCTGTAAATTACAGTTTAAAATTAAAACATAACTGCCTCAGTTTTAAATAAAATGTTGGATTTTTGCCCAACATTAAATTCAAAATAATTACATCATCCAACTTTAACCGACTGTACTGTAAAAAAATGTACATGACAAAGTTTTTTTTTTATATTTTTCTGATAACTGTTATGACTTGGCCTATCGCCCGTTACCGGCTTATCATTGATTTCTGGGACACCCTGTATATCGAATAGTGATTATGAACTACATACATATTTATAATATTGATTATAGGTACGTACTTATCAGGCAGACTAAACCTTTTATATCAGTATGTTAACCAATAGTACCTAATAAGGACTATTTATAAAATTAATTGATTATAAATACATATCAGGTAGGCTAGACCTTATATATCTGTGCCTTATCCAACTCTATTAAAAGCAAAAATATTTCATTCGTCATTGTTTATACAAATGATTAATTATTATCTAATTAATTTACACAATGTAATAGTAAAACTATGAAATTCACTATGTACCAAAGTAGCAAAAATTATATATAATAAAACATTATAAGTTAATGTTATGTAAAAACTGTTTTAATGATTAATTTCTTGTGTAATTCCGCTTCTTTTAGAAGCGGAATTACACTAGAAATTCATCATTAAAACAGTTTTGAAAATGGACTTCCGCAAAGTAACGCCTGATTCAATCAATGTTATGTAAGAAAACTTTGCAGTAATGAAAACACGTGCTTTAAAGTAAACTGCAAAATCACGTATAGCTCTGAAATTCTTGTATTGAATTGGATTCCGGAACAGATTTTATTTATTTAAATAACATGTTGCGGAAAATTGCAATCACTAGGGTGGTGAAAATGCTAATAATGATGCAACATAAAGCAACGCACTTATTAAAACGTTGCAGCGATGTAGCAATTTGATTTGTCTAATAAATTTTTGGTATTTCGGGCAAGTGCCTTTCTTTACTCTGAACAAAATATAAGCTGACTGACACCTAATATTCAAACTAACTTTTTTTTGTATTTATACAAAATACAAAAAAAAAACGAAGTACCCACAGGTGGTTAAAAACAATCCTAATTATGCATATCTGCTTATAGTGAAATTGCAGCACACCTCTTGACACCCTTGGCTACCACACTCCATGCCATGAAGGTCATATTAAGCTGGCCAGTCATTACCAGCTTCGTTAACAAAACTTTTACCGTTTTCTTATTCCATTACCTAGACCTAGAATCTATTGTATTTTTTTCTATCCGAGATAGATCTACGTTTGGCAATCAACTAGTCTGATGGAAGCGAGTTAGTGGGTGAGGATGGAGCAAGACTATCTAGAAAAAAATCTACGATCTAGAAAAAAAAACTAGTTTTTTTTCTAGATCGTCGTGCTCACTCACTGTAGTAGGTACTCAGTAAACAAATAATACAACAGGGAGATCCATTATTAGACAGTACGCAACTACGCATCATAAACGTTGAACCAATACTATTTTAGTAACTTCCATTATAATATACTAGCCACCCGTCCCGGCTTCGCACGGGTGGAGTTTTTTTTTACATCAGTAATAAATGTAGCCTGTAACAAGGATAATGTAGCATTCTAATGGTAAAATATTTTTAAAATCGGCTCAGTAGTTTTTTAGTTAATTCGTTACAAACATACAATTAGGAATTTCCATGCAGAATTTTTTGTGCATTGTTTTGTGCTTGCTCGCTACGATTTTTATCTAAATGCCCGACATTCGGCCGAAGTCTGCATGTTTTACAAGAATGGCCTAAAATTGTATTTCAGAGTGCTAAAACAACTTACATCAAGATTTAGCACAAATCAAAAACAGTCGTGAATTAAACATTAGCAAACTATAGGTATACATAATGTCCTCAGGTTTCAATGTAATAGAACTTGACAGTAATTGACACATTGTACTCACGTTTCCAAGAACATAAAATTTTGGACTACCGAAGGATTTGCGTGACGAAGATTGTTAATGGCAAAGGTAATATTTTATCTTATGTTTTTACCATGCAATGTCATTGTTATGAAGATAATGTTCACTGGCTAATGTACTAATTTATTGACTTCATATTAATACGCCTTAAAAATTAAGAATTAAATATAAAAAAAAAAATAGCTTTTGCATTCTTTTTCTAATCAGAGTTCTTATGCTGAATTGAAAATCTGTCACCATGTCCCTCTTAGAGTAATTACTGACTGAAATATGTGTATAAAAATATTGGCTATTACAGAAATATAGCAGATAATCATAGCAGATAATGAATATTATCATTATCTGCTATCATTTAAACTTTCAGCAGAATATTCAGATTTCCATCATCTATATATGAAATATTTTTATTTATACTGCTACAAAATTACAATTTGCTATATTCAAAAAAGGGCAGCAAAAAAACCCAGCAGCTATTGTTGTTTTAGGTAAATTGGCTCTAAAGTTATTAAATCATTAGTCAGATTTAAATGCAATGTTTTACCTCAACAAATGCTCGCAGACGAAATCAATTATTTTAGTGCTATTTCAGAATACACTTTTACAAAAGTGTGTTCTGAAATAAGTAGTAAATAGTATAAGAATAGTAACTATGTATTTATTTCCAAAATTCATATTATTTACACCATTCTTGAGATGTGATCCTTAACTGTTGGCCTTTTGAAAAAACTCAGATTCACACAGCGAGCAACGGAGAGAGCTATGCTCGGAGTTTCTTTGCGCAATAGAATCCGGAACGTGGATAATCGCCAAAAAACCAGAGTCACCGACATAGCTATTAAAAAGTTGTAGTAACAATGGGCAGGCCACATCGCTCGAAGAATCTATAACCGATGGGGAAGAAAGGTTCTTGAGTGGAGACCACGAAACGGAAGACGTAGCGTAGGTAAGCCTCCCACTAGATGGACCGACGACATGGTGAGAGTCGCGTGCATCCAGTGGATGCAGAGTGCAGGCTGTCGATCATTATGAAGGTTAAAGAGGGAGCCCTATGTTCAGCAGTGGACGTCTTCTGGCTGATAATGATGATGACACCATTCTTTATCTAACTGACTTCAACAAAACGTCAACTTTGTAACTATCGTATATTGTATTCAAAATAAATGTGGGTTTATCGCTTTGACAAGTTTTATCGGTTATACCATAAATCAAGTTTCAGAATAAAGACATTGTCCGTTGAACATTTTTAGCGAAATCTTGAGCTTTGGACGAATAATGACATTCTTTGTAGGCCTTATCAAGCGTTCAACCGTTTATTTCATCAGAATATAATAGCTACTTAGAATATAATGGATTCTACTTTTATTGTGCGAACGTCTGTCTAGTCTGTGGAATGCACTGCCGAATGGGTGTTCCCCGATAGTTACAATCTGGGCGTGCTCCATCGTAGACCGCATCATCGTTTAACATCAAGCAAGGTGGCAATATATAAAGGCGGGTGACTTACGCGGTTGTAGGGTATATGCCATACTAAAATGTATATAGCTGATTATAGGACATAATTTCGCATCCACAAATTAGTTTTTGTTATATCTTGTCTTCCATCTAGTTTCACGATTAAATTTTATACACGATTTTTTAAATAAAATAATAGTTGATTGAATCGGGCGTTACTTTGCGGAAGTCCATTTTCAAAACTGTTTTACTGATGAATTTCTAGTGTAATTCCGCTTCTACGTCGCTTCAAGTACAATAAGGAATTTGTGATTAATTTACCTGGTAAATATTTGTTGATAATGTTAATTTTATTGAGTTTAATTTTGCCTAACCTGATATAAAATATTAATTACATAAATTGAAAATTAACGTAACCTGAAACAAAATGTAATTAATTCTGAATTATTTTTAATTATAAAATTATTTAAAGTAATCTGAAACAAAAATTAATAAAATAAAATAATACTTGACTACGTGTGTCGAACGTGTTTACAGTCAATTAATTAAAATAACTAGCCAAGAGACGTATCGAGACACGCTTATACTAGGGTTCCGTAATCACAGTCATATAATTGTAGTCATAGTTCTGAAATTGATAGTTATAGTGAAATTCTAACGAACAACTTGGACTTAGCCAAATTTCAGAGATGTATCATCCCGACATAGCATATTATACTTTTTTAATGGTTTAACCATAGAGAAAACTGATTGAGTAACATTCTTTGTTAAGATCAATTTACAAAAAGGTCAATTACCTTTGAGCTAGAACGCGCTGAATTTATTACAGTTTTATCGCTGCTACTCATATAGTCATAATCAGATAATGTTCAAATTAATTTTCAATGAGGTTTTTAATATGACCTATCCGTATTGTGAGTTAAAACTTTTTGCTACTTTGGCGGGCCATATTTTGCAAAGAATAGACTTAATAAAAAAGTGATGTATCAATCCTTACCTTCATTTTAAAAGACCTTTTTAACGATACCCCACCCCATGTGGGGTGTGTACCCTCCCCCATGGAGGTGTAGTGAAAAAAAAATCATTCTCATTTCACATTTACCGAGTCACCCATTAAATCCAATATTATATTTTTTTTTATACTTTTAAAATTGAGATCTATTATTATATATACTAACTATACCTATAACTATATATATACTATAGATATCTACTATTATTATAGAGGACTATGATTTTGCCAACAAATAAAAATGGTACATAGCACATACAATGGCACATAGCATGTGCGTGCGTTTTATAATCTGATGACACCCAGTTTGATCCTCGACCCTTTACCTTATTTAGTATTGTGCAGTTTTGATGCCATCGCTCAACAACGGTGAAGGAAAACATCATGAGGAAACAGGTCAAAGAACCTAAAAAAAAAAAAAAAAGACATAATGACATTCACCAACATGCACTGGGCCAGCATGATGGATTAGGGCCTATCCAGTCTCTCTCTGAGAAAAGGCCTGTGTCCAAACAGTAGGAACATGATTGGCTGATAATGATGAGAACTAGAATGAAAACTTGATAGTGTAGTGAAAGTTAGGCCCTTAATCGCCACCTTTTTGAAACGTTGTCACTATTGATAACACAGATGATTACGAGACGATAAGCACCCAGATCGTTTAGGTTCAAAATGTCCCTTTCCCGAAATGTTCCTCGGTTCTAAAATGTCCCTTCCCCAAAATGAGATTTCCGTTTCTTACCGGTTTCACTCGCGTTGATAATAAAGATGAAAAGTTACAATGGTGAAAATCCAGTCATATTTCAGGTACTGAAGTATCTAGATTTGTACTCATAATATAAATATGTATTTAATTTTCGTCATTATTAACGCGAGCGACACCGGTCAGAAACGGTAATCTGATTTTGGGGACGGGACATTTTGGGAATGGAACATTTTAGAACCGAGGAACTTTTCAGGAAAGACACATTTGAACCTGAACGACCCAGATATGATACACATCAACATAACACGAGCCGAGTCGTGATTCAACTTCGTACATTCATCTCAAACGATATCTGCGTTCAAGATGAACGTGGAGTTATTGAACTCACATTGCAGATTGATTTCGCGGCATTTACTACGTTTTTATCGTTATCGTCAAGTTGAACTTTAGTTGCTAGGAAATAGTTACTTACTGATTAGTCTAAAAATACAGGGCTACGCATATCAGAATCTGATTCAGGAAATATTTATTGTACGACTGATACATTAATAAATTTACTATGCTAGATGTTAGTGCAACAATTGTATTTATCAGTCTACCGTCATCGGGCATAAAAAAATTTTTTCCTCTTTTTTTTGATTGATATTTGTAATTTTTGAAATTTTTATTTTTACTTGTTTGTTTTTTTTTTTTTTTTTCAATTTGAATGTTATCTGTTAATTTACGAGTATATAATTTTCTTTTGAGCTTGTTTTTTGTGACTAATGTATTTCCTTTGTATTTTTATCTATAATTGGCTTGACCGTGTAATATCTCAATCCCTATCCCTACCATATTATAAATGTGTAGATCAAATACCTTCACACATGACTTCTAACTAAGTAGAAGCAATACCAGATATCGGTTTAACTTGCAAAAAAAATCCCGTTTGCGTGATTCAGGTAAAGTGTCGTATTTACCTATAATAGACGCACTTTTCATATTTGTGAAACTACGATCCATTTACACTCATTATTTTAGGAATTATTGAATACCTTATTACGTTTTTAATAATATTATTCAGTCTTCCTGACTGAAGCGGCTGTTGCCATATAATCTATATGTAAATAAAAATATAGATATTCGCCAAAGAACCAGAGTCACCGACATAGCTATTAAAATCTGCAAGTTGAAGTGGCAATGGGCAGGCCACATCGCTCGAAGAACTGTTAACCGATGGGGAAGTAGGTAAGGTTCTTGAGTGGAGACCGCGAACCGGAAGACGCAGCGTAGGTAGGCCTCCCACTAGATGGACCGACGACATTGTGAGAGTCGCGGGCATCCAGTGGATGCAGATGGCAGGATGTCGTTCAGTGTGGAGGTTAAAGGGGGAGGCCTATGTTCAGCAGTGGACGTCTTCTGGCTGATGATGATGATGAAATAAAAACGAATAGCCGAAATGTATGTACCCGCATAACTTCCGATAGACTGCACCAAATAGTTTTTTTTGTGTTTGTTATTTTCAGGACAGCCAACTGCTTTTGAAGAGGTTTTACAGTTTATTATGGCGTAATTTAAAGTACGTTTATTTTTGTATTGACTTCTGACGTGCTATTATATCAAGTCGACGGAGATTAAAATGAATACATTTTTTTGCCAGGATCAAACTTAACACCAATAACAGACACGCAAAGTAGGTGAACTCGCGGCATCTAATCTGCGGGGGTATTATGGATCTTTGATTGGGATCAGTCAGTGTCAGAATTGACAGAATTTTGACACTTGAAAGGGGTTATGACGCAAAAAAAAAAAAAAACAGCGTTGTCTATTTCCAATTTCATACTACGAAATTGGAAATAGACAACGCTTTTTATTTTTTTACATAATTTTGACAAGTCGCGATCCCGATCAAAGATTCATAATAGCCCTGCTGTTACTGATCTATGATTAGCAGCTATTTTGGATGTTATGGTAGGTGAACGAAAGAGGTTTAGTTGTTGGAAGGGTCGAGGCGCAGAAGGCGGGCAAAAATTATTTAGACATCATTGATTGGCAATCTTTACGCGGAGTAATGTTAAATAACAGCGATTAATTATAGATACCGTTCCATGCTTCCTACTTACTATTTACTAATAATTCAATAATAACGTTTGTCATGCATGACATTTCGCTTGACTTATACCAATTTTTTTTCCTTATTGGCTCCATGGCTCCACACTTCCAACGTATTTAACCAGTGAAAGTAATATATTATTTGCTTGAAATATATTTGAAACTATGGACATGTCGGGATACCTGTATCGAGTCAGATTAAAACTAGACTAAAATCATACTATGACGATAGTATGACAATCCGCATTAAAATGGAGAGCAATAAATCTACAATCATGTCATATGTGTAGGTATTATCTATAAAATATTCAGTATAAATAATCCGATGGATTTGTGCCTATTTAAAGTTCCGTTCGTGTTCGTTAGTGTAACATTTATATTTGGATATGTCAGTCTAATCGTCCACCCACTAATTACTTTGCGCTACGCGTACGAAGTCGCGGGCATTAGCTAGTAAATAAATAAAAATATTTATACATACATATAGATTGTAGTAATCTTAGTAAACTCTCTTTTGCATTTGTAATAATTATTAATATGATGAAGAAATTAGACTACAGGAACACAATTAGTTTATCTAATCAATTTTTATTCAAAAGTATGTCCAAGATTTTATTCCCCTTTAAATCTGTGTCATGTAAATGAAAGAAATTCATAAAACTAACAATGTCCTTGACCTCGGATTGCATTAATGCATGATATAACACTCGAATGAGTCGTGGTCGTGATTGATTCATTTATATGATGATGCTACAATATCGAAATATGTATGTAGATATGTTGCGATACACTTATCAAGTTTGTCATTGATCATTTTGATTCCATTATTTTCGATTAGAAGCTGGAAAAGACGAGGTCAGTTTTAATAATTCGTAGATTATACCTACATACTGGGACCCGATTGTACTAAACCAATTGTTTTTCAATTGTTAATGAATTGCCTCATTTTTTTTCTTTTGACACTTTATCTATACCAAAAGTGTCAAAAGGGTAATTGTTGAGGCAATTCATTAACAATTTAAAAACAATTGGTTTTTCACTTTTGACACTTTATCTATACCAAAAGTGTCAAAAGGGTAATTTTTGAGAAAATTAATTAACAATTTAAAAACCATTGGTTTAGTAGAATCGGGGCCCAGTTTGAACGAATATTTTGTTTATAAAATACGGGAATTTCTCACGTTATTCTCTGTACTGACTTCTGATCAGTAAAAAGTGACAAGATACTTATTATTCCGGAAAAATTATAGGCTCCATAAGGAATGTGTTTAAAATTAAAATCCGTAAGAATTTATATAATATGAAAGCAGACATGAACATTTTAGATTTCTAAGAAGTGCAAGTACCCCACCTAATTTAAGCTTTGTACGTGAACTGACTCATACGTCGCAAGAGTACTGGCGCCTACTGCATTTAGCTCATATCTCCTAATACGGTCCTCGGCAAATAGAACCGTTCTTTGCTTTGGTGCAATAAATTGCCAGAGAGCTGGGACTAATACTAATGTACTGAATACTGATGAAGATAATTCCTTTAAGACTAGACAATTCAAAGAAAAACTTATAGAAAAGGCATTTTATACCTTTCTGACTGTTTCTTAGACTTGTAGTACAAAAGATATTATGACGTTTGGTATCCTATTACTTTATTTTATTTTGTTATCCCTGATTTAGGCATAAATACCAAATAATATTCCCCGAACAAAAAAAAAAAAAAAGAAAAAACAAAAGAAAAAAAAATGAAAAACTTTTTTTATTTCAAATAAATCTTAAAATAAGAAATAGTAAAACTACACTTAATATTATCAATATATGTTTTGTGATAGTTAATACAAGTAAATAATGTTTTTTCTCACTCCATTGCAGCGCCTTAACAGAGTTTATGTACTGAGTTACCGACCTTAGTTATAATAACTATAGTTATGTACGTACATTGTGCAGTAAATAATATAAATAAATGGATATCCTGTATAGACAGATTAGAAAACTCACGGTCGCGTACATCGTGATTATCCTTTCCATCCTTTCATAGCGGGTGTTAACATTATAGAAATATACCAGCCTAATTTCAACTACATCATAATTCGCTTTTACTAGTACAAGACGTGCCATCAAAATAACGTAATACTTGAAAATAGAAAAAAGAAAGAAAATAAAGAAAAGAAAGAAAAGAAAGAAAATAAAGAAAAGAAAGAAAAAAAGAAAAGAAAGAAGAAAAGAAATAAAAGAAAGAAAGAAAAGAAATAAAAGAAAGAAAAGGAAAAAAAGAAAGAAAAGAAAGAAAAGAAAGAAAAGGAAAGAAAGGAAACGAAACGAAAAGAAAAAAATATGGAAAATTAATGTTTATTTGTAATAGACAACATTTCAAAATTCACTGAATAATATAGCACTTGGAAAATACACATCTCGGCCCCAACTCAGCATAACCGGTTGTTAACCAGCGCTGGTCTTCCGTTGGATTCGTTTCACAGTACAGGCACATAACCAATAAAAATTCTACATATTGCCTATGCGCTTTGTCGTAGATAAACGCTCTGAATGAAACTTCAGTAATACTACCTTCATATTGATTGATTGTTGATTGATGCATTCATATCTGCTATTATTACCTACGATACATACTTAAATGTCGATTACAACTATGTAGTAAAGTACCTATTTATTATATTTTCCCTATTGATCCAATGTCTTTTGAAGGACTTGACGTCAGCGCGGTATAGCGCATCGATGCATTGAATTACTTGTTATTACTTTGCAAGGATCAGATATAATAGTTTATACTATGTTTTCAAGTACTGAGCTACTGGGACACAAAATATGTTCGGTATATCCTTACTCTTAAAATGTGTTAGTTGTTATTGTTTAGGGTTCCGTAGTACTACAAAGAATCCTTCGGACGTGCGAACCTGGTTTCTTGCCGTCTCCACAAAATTACCTAGTTGGTTATTTATATTTAAGTAATAATTGTATCGTCATCATCATTATCAGCCTATTCTGTTCCAATTGCTGTGTATCCAAGAACTTCAAAATTTCAATGACATATGACATTCACCTACATCCACTGGGCCAGCGTGATGGATTAGGGCCAAACCTCTCGCTCTTCAAACCGATTTTGATGATTCTTTTTTATTAGAAAGCTGGTGCTTCCCGTGTAGTCCCATTTTAATTTGGTCCAGTTCTGTCATTTTTATGAAGTCTGTTTTTTATATTGATAATTATTTAGAACCTATAGTAGGTATTAAGGTAGGTAAGATAGACCTAAGTTTTATAAGAAAAAAAAAACTAAACTGTGGTATAGACAATTCAAAATGTTGACGTACCAGGTAGGATTTGAACTTGTGCCTTAGGGTATAACTCCCCGAGCGATAGACACATCCATTTCCATTCTTCAACTAAGCTATGTTTATTGTATTTTTTGTGACAGAAGGTTTTCAAGATGTGCTTTAAACTTGTAGATGCGGTTTTTAGGGTTCCGTACCCAAAGGGTAAAACGGGACCCTATTACTGAGGCTCCGCTGTCCGTCTGTCCGTCTGTCACCAGTAGGCCTAGCACGGGCCGTGGACAGATTGTCTTTTCACCGTTTTTATCCCGCTAGAAAGAGACAAACGTATCCATATTCAAGCTCTATCGCGTCTACGCGCGGATAAAAACGGTGGAAAGACAATTTTTCTACGGCCCATGCTAAGCCTGCAGGCTGTATCTCATAAACCGTGATAGTTAGACAGTTAAAATTTTCACAGATGATGTATTTCTGTTGCCGCTATAACATCAAATACTAAAAACAAAATAAAATAAATATTTAAGGGGGCTCCCATAAAAAAAACGTGATTTTTTTACTCGTTTTTATAGATAATGGCACGGATCCCTTCGTGCGCGTGTCCGACTCGCACTTGGCCGGTTGTTATTGTATAACAAAACGATATTTAATCTTATAGACAAAATAACCGCAAAATACTTGAGTAGACATTGAATACCACTAGTAATCTGATAGTCAACCTTCAACGAGGTCCCCACAATAAAAGGAATCACGCTACACTGGACGCGTGACATGGTCATTATTTTATCCCAAGCTTTTATTTAACTTGTTATGTTAGTATGTATCTATGTGTAGGTCAAATCTTGCAAGCTGAATTAAAAGTACTTCCTCTTATCCTACGGAGTTGAATCATTACAAGTTGGTACAGTTACTATGACAATGCATTTCTATGGTAAGCATGTTATCGACGTCCAGCAGGGCTATTATGGATCTTTGATCGGGATCAGTCAGTGTCAGAATTGACAGAATTTTGACACTAGAAAGGGGTTATGAAGCAAAAAAAAAAAACAGCGTTGTCTATTTCCAATTTCATACTACGAAATTGGAAATAGACAATGCTTTTTTTTTGACATAATTTTGACAAGTCGCGATCCCGATCAAAGATTCATAATAGCCCTGCAGGACTAGCTCCAGATAAAGTAACTCTTCAACGGTCAACAGCACAGATACGAAATTTTGTGTACTCAGTTTATGATACAGTACAGGCTTTATTTTTTATTTGGTGTCAAAACTCCATGGCAACTTATTGGCAACGCTGCTGCTACAATGACTTGTGGGACGGAGCTACTAAATTATGAACGGAGCTAAATATTTTTATCTAAATTTCTCAGACTATGATTCAAATTAGACATACTAGTTAATCTTAATAGCTCTTTATACGATTAAGAGGTCAATTAATAAGGTCGAGTAATCGCTACTAATGGACGACGCGTAATTCATTCAATTAGGAGATAAGAGGATCAGCTTACCTTTATCTTGCTGCATCATTTGTTATAGATGGTTATCTATTAAATGGGTGACTAGAGTTGCTAGACGTACGAAAAATCTCGTACTAATACGAGATTTGAAATTTTTGGTACGCGAACTACGAGATACGGGACATTGTGGAGGAAACGGCCAGTGGCTTGATTTTTTATCGGTCTTTGGAAAGATGAAAACCTAAGTGGGAATTTAAAAAACGATTGAATAAAATAGTAACTGTTTAAAAAAAAACAGATTGAGCAAACTCGTATTTTTTATAATACAGATCCCCTAATTACCTCTTTATCTTCTATTTTTTTACGTGTGAGCAAGATAGATGTGGCGCTTAAACATTCCATACCGAAACTGGCAACCATCTCAAATAAAGCAGCCAGTGCGAGTCGGGCTCACGCACTGAAGGTTCCGTACCACCACAAAATACAAGAAGTAGGGCAAAAAGACAACATCACGCCCAGGTGGTCACACTTCCAAGTCACACAACCAACCGCGCCTGGCGTTGCTTAACTTGGTAATGTACAGTCATATATTATTTGTCACCTACTCACACTTGGCCATTATTTAAGTTTTATGTTATTTTTTAGTGTGTACTACAATCAGGCTAAGTATGACGCTTGTATGTATGTATTGTTTTTAAATTACAGCAAATACAAAAATACGTAAAAAAAATACATGTAGTTTTTACTTGTTAACTTTATTGTTATTCCTTAGTTATTCCGATCAAGAGTTTAGGGTTAGTTTGTTTTGTGAAAATTTCAACTGGATATCTATTACGGTTCGAAAGATACAGCTGTTAAAAAGTATGATGGATGGACAGACAGACAGCGACAGCGTATGCTCTATAATAAGGATCCTTTGGGTACGGAATACTGAAAATTACCTTGACAGTGCAACTGTAGATTTTAGGTCTCATTTGCGGATCAAACAAAAGGATTTTGATCACTCTAGTCTGCACGATTTATCGTAGTGTATAATATGTAATATGTATAGCATGTTTACATGTACATGACGCGTCGCTTTATGATCAAGATGTTTGTCGGTTACTATAGGTCGATCACGTCAAATTCTTTGAGACGTACGAGGTTTCAAGGTCATGGTACGAGATTCTACAGGCAGGGGTACGAGGTTAAATTTACCCATCTTGCAACCCTATAGGTCACTAAACCGCATCTAGTACAATAATTAGTGGTTAGAATGGTTTGCTTGCCTCAAGGACTTGGCGTGAGAACCACTAACATAAATAGGAATAGTTAGTTGTTTTTTTTTCTAGCAAAAACAAAATATAAGCTAACACTAAGATCTAAACTACTTGATCAACGTACAAAAACAGGTGGACTAAATATTTTTTTTAATGCGTAAATAGGCTTGCTTTTGACATTGACTGTTGAACGTCAATCTAAACGCTCAAGCCCAACCAGTTAGCAGCGGAGTATGCTGGCGGCATTACCACGCAAGATATAAGTACATACTGTTTATTTAGTGTTAGTTTTAGCTAGTATTTTGTTTAGTTAATAAAGGCACTTGCCCCTAGTTAAGTACATACGATTTAGACTTCTTTCTTTCACGTCAAAATGAGATAACAAGCAGCAGTAAGTCAGTAATGGTGTTTTTTTTTATCGCGATTTCGTCAGCATTTCACCACCAACTCGCCTGTTGTGTTTCCAAGAAGCTACAACATGGGACTCTTCAAAAGACGAGTTGAAGGGTCGGCATCGTATTTCTGATGCCTCTGGTGTTGCAAGTATCGCTGACCTGACCATCAGGTAGCACGTTAGCAAGTGTGAGGCAAAAAAGAACGCCTAAAACGCACAGTAGGTATGCGATTTCCATATATCTATGAAATGAGCTTTCAGGCAGTTTATCTGTTTAAGGACACTTTTAACACGATTTTATTTGCTTGGCATGTATCTATGTAATGGAATATTTGAACGTGATTTTCACCCCTTTGAAAACAACGGATTGATTTGAAATGCACACTTATCAAGGACCGATGACAAATCAATAACTTAGTTTGTCATAAACAGAATTTACAGGATTAGCGATTTTAAAGTATGCTTTTATGTTTTTAAACTGCGAGAATTATTTCCTTCAACAGATAGGTATTATGTATTGTTCATGTCAATGACAATACTTAATATTACTTAGAAAATAGTACACAATCGACAATGTTAATTCCAACAATGACCGTGACAATGTTCTCAGGGTCTTTGATTACGCGCTCGGAATCATTACATATTCAACTGTCGTAGACACAGATGTGATGGTTTGATCTGAGTTATAATAATAAAACGCTGCCAACCGGTAGTGAGTATATAGTGAGCATTTACATTGTCTTTAGACCTTCAACGGTCTATGACCAGTCTAACTGTTTTTGTAGTCATAATCATCATTATCAGCCAGAAGACGTCCACTACTGAACCTATCCCTCCCCCTTGAACCTTCACACTGAACGACAGCCTGCCATTTGCATCCACTAGATGCCCGCGACTTTCACAATGTAGTCAGTCCATGGTGGGAGGCCTACCTACGCTGCGTCTTCCGGTTCGTGTTTTTGTAGTGTTAGCTTGTATTTTGAAAACTTGTTTTTTTTTTAATAGAATAAAAACATCACTTAACTTACTACTTAAACCTTAATTTAAATTTATAAGAAAGAAATCGTCGCATAAATTAAAATTTCAACAGACTACATTATGTATTCTGTGACTATTCTCAAAGTTTCTTCACAAGATCCCGGACAATGTATTTCCAGTTGTAGACTGCACCAGAGTTCGTTACAAAAACCCGCTGTTATCCCAGGCTTGTAATTAGAAGGGTTGTTTTGTGGGGTTCAGTTCAGCCACACTCACGATTTGAACATAATTTTATTTACTAGTAGACTTTCACCCTGCTACTAACACTTTCACCCTGGAGCTTAGGTTTTCAGCTCTTGCGGTATTATTAATTATTATTTTACGCTTTTTTAGGCTTGTGCTTGCATGCATGGCTCTCAACTAATTTTACACGTCAACATTTTTCGCTAATAACTTAAAACTTACAACCTATCATGACATCCACAAGAAATACCAATATTGTACTTTCCTATCAGAAAAAAATATTTTCACGATAAGTTTTTTTTAATTGTTTGCAAGCCTATATAATACAATAAAGAAAAATACCGCTACTTGGCCTGTTGTTTATCGATGTCTTTAACGGGAGTTTATTCCAAATTTGACGGATTTTAAATAGTTAAATAACAATATTTGAGCTGGAATTTAATATACATGTCATAGATACATCTGTGTTTGAGATAAAAGTTAGGTTCAAAACACGATAGAATAAACTTTTCTCGATAAAAAAAACGAAACTTAGTAGAATTTAAGTTTTTTTTAAAAATCTGCTTTGGTCTGAGTAAGTACTACCTACACCCTACACTGAAAAAAAAACCTGAGTTTCCCGCCGAGTCTTGGAAGAAGGAATCGGTTTTGAAAGACAAGATGACATATTTTCATATACATTTAGGAAGGAAAAGGTCATCTGCTTTCCAAAACCGCTTCCTTCTTCCAAGACTCAGCAGGAAAGTCAGGTTTTTGAAGTGAAAAATTCATTAGGCGCATTGAGCACTTTTTGATTGAACAAAAATCATGGAACTTGCACCATCATGCTGTACGGTGTATTTTAAAACAGCACCATCTCTTGTAGAATAGGTGAATTACTACTTAAGTTTTCACTTCTGACGTGCAACCTTATGACTGATTCTTTTTTTTTTCAGTGAACTATTTGTCCGTGTTTTTGTGTTTTCCATGGCATCACCGAAACAATCAATACTAGTGAAGAGCATTGAGTGTGAAACATTAAATAGTTGATTGAATCAGGCGTTACTTTGCGGAAGTCCATTTTCAAAACTGTTTTTCTGATGAATTTCTAGTGTAATTCCGCTTCTACGTCGCTTCAAGTACAATAAGCTACAAAATCATCAGAAAAACAGTTGTGAAACATTACTTAAATGCTTAAAGACCAATTTTTTTTATTTAAAAAACCCCTGACTAATCCTTACTGCAATCCCGTACTATCACAGAATCAAAGTTTAACTTTTCAATTCATTTCAGAGTTGGCAAAAGACGACCGAAGTTATTTGTCCGCACACCGAAGTTTCTTGCCTGCTGAAGCTACGTTCGTCCAGAGTTCAAGAGTCCTTTGAGAATGGAGGACAAGAAAGAAATCAATCTAGACTCTGTCCTAGAAAGTCTCGGACCTCATGGCAGATATAACCTATTGAATTTCGTGTTCTTACTGTACCCGATTCTATTGAGTGCGTTCTTTGAGTGCGGATTCATTTTTGAAGCCCAGGAACAGATATACAGGTCAGTTTCTGTTATACCGATATAATTTATCTTATGTATAGATAATTATTTCACTAAGAATATGGGGAAATATGGAGTCTGTTAATTTTTTTACCGACTTCCAAAAACGAGGAGGTAGTTATCCATTCGACTGTTTTTGTTTGTTACCTTAAAACTTTAGGGGAAACTGGTACCAATTCAGCTTGTAGGATTTGACATAAACAAACAAACTTACATACAAACATTGCAAGTTAAATAAAAGCTTGGAAAAGCACCGAGTTTCTACGTCAGATGACTTGATATCACTGATATTATCAATCACGTATAACTGCTAGGTATCTATTTGGAAAGGTTAATAAAATGCTATCCGTTATCTACCGCGTTATCTCTTTCATATAGTATATCAATATAATCGATATTGCTACCAGCGGGGCTATTATGGATCTTTGATCGGGATCAGTCAGTGTCAGAATTGACAGAATTTTGACACTTGAAAGGGGTTATGACGCAAAAAAAAAAAAGTGTTGTCTATTTCCAATTTCATACTACGAAATTGGAAATAGACAACGCTTTTTTTTTACATAATTTTGACAAGTCGCGATCCCGATCAAAGATTCATAATAGCCCTGCAGAACCGGCCATTGCATCCTCATGTAAGGTTACACTGAACGATGGCGCTAGACTGAAAGAAGTTCATTATACTCTTCATTATGAACAGCATTATATGACCATTTCAAAAATAACGAAAAACCAGCTGTTCCATATAAAAATTCAAATTACCTACTCTCAACGAATTGTATGTAACAGCTGATATTTTTTTCGCAGACTCAGGATTGGTATCTTAGTAAAAAATACATTTATAATGTATAATAAGTATAGTGTAATGTAGTGTAGTGTAATGTATGATAAGTATAGTGTCCTTTTTCCGGCTTCCACAGTTCCGTGTAACCCTATATAACTAAATGCTATGTTTATGGGTTAGTTTTGTAAAGTTTTCTTACTAGGACGTAAATATTTTATCAAGATTTTAGTATTATTGAAATGCAAAAAAAAACTTTGCACTAGTAAAGCATATCAAAGTAAATCATCACTCACATCATCACATCAATTTGCTTTGATAATATGGGTCAAATCTTGTAATTGAATGTTAAAACAGTTATCCCTAACCGATTGAGCTTAAATTTTGCATACCGTTGCCTTAGAGTGAAAACCTCGGGAATACAATTTTGGTAATTTTTTTATTATTACATTTCTGAGAAGATGGCAAGATGTCGTTCAGTGTGGAGGTTAAAGGGGGAGGCCCATGTTCAGCAGTGGACGTCTTCTGGCTGATGATGATGATTAACACAGAATTTAAAAATATGAAGTACAAAAAATGTATGGGAGGTAGATTTTACTTCTTCCTGAAAGTTATCTCTTTTTCACTTACGAGTTTTTCACTCTAAGACGACGATACACGTTTAGTTTGGATCATAATATAGTATGGTTAGCTAGGTGAAGTCATTCTAAATCCAATATGGCGGACTCGCAAACAATGCGGACTAGTTATTTTTTATGTACCCCATGATATCGAATGAAAAAGTTGCTGAGAAAAATAAGAAAAATAAAATGGCGGACGCCCAAAATGGCGAACAAAATTTTCTTATCTAGGTACCATTATTATATGGGTATCAAATTAAAAGGTTTGCAGAAAATACGAAAAAGCATAATTTTTTTATTAATAATTTTATTATTTCTCATTTTCTTAACCGCCTTAAAAAAAGGCGGAGGTTCTATGTTCCATTGTTTTTTTATGGATACCTCCGCCAACTGACCGATTAAAAAAAACTGTTGTTCAGTAGGGTATACTTTCAGTTTGGTCCCATTGTTACGCAAGTCAAGATCTGATGATGGGATCCCAGGGAAATCGAGGACAAACCTCAAATTTTATATGCACTTATTACGTTTTTCATATATTTTTGAAGTCGTTTTTAATATGATCCACTTTTTTATATTCCAGGTGCGAAATAGATGGCTGCGAAAACAGGTTCAACGACACTTCCTGGCTCCAACACGCTATCCCATACAACAACGGAACAGAGAAGCTTGACTCCTGCCTCAGATACGAACAGATGAACATGACGATGGACAAATGCGATGCGACGGAGTTCATGAATAAGACTTTGCCTTGTGACAAATATGTCTATGAAGAGGGACAGAGTTTGGTTAAAGAGGTAAGGGACTTAATTTTTCTGTTGATGGAAGATTTTTGACTTCAAACCGAGTCTGGACCCAAGTGGGCCAGAGTAGGGAGAATTTGCCAAACTACTATTGTGTAAGAGGCACTAAGAAATAAATACTTTTATGCCGTAAATTTTCCTATTGGTGAACTGAGAATCATGCCCTTGCATCATATAAAGGCTAAAAATTGCAAAGCCTCGAGCACCACCGTAAAGTAACTTGTCTGTCTATTTTCTACCGGATACATTTCGGCTAGTATACGCATGAGCTTCATGACCTTATTCCAGGACCCCTCCCCCTGTTACTATAGGACAAGTAGAAGCACTGCACACTACCACCCGTTCCTCGTGAAAATTAAAAAAATTCATATACAACGATTTGGGTCGTCATATTGCTATTGTTTTTTGGGTTACGCACTGTCCAAGAATGGACCTCCTTGCCGTTTCCTGAGAATTACAATCTTCAAGGCAATAGATTTCTTCTAGATCAACGTGATCCATCCTTGGCCATACCGTCGCTTACCATCAGGCGAGTTGGTGGCCAACGCAGATGTATATTATCAAAAAAAAAAAAATGTTAGTGTCGCATCTATAAAAACGATCATAATAATATATTGCTATTCTAAAGATTTCTGATTACAACCGATTCAATAACAAGATTCACTCACTCACCTTGCGACGGACATTTTTAAGATTCCGACGAAATTCTGGCGGTTTCCGACAACCATAATCCAATTACTTAGGCAATCCGATACCAACAATTAATTCTTTTGAAAACATAGGACAAGTACACAAGTAAACAATTCCTGATTAAATACTCTTTAAATTGTCCTAAAACTTAAGCAAACCAACTCCTCATTGCTTCAACGCACGCTTTACTACTACTTACCCCATCATCACCATCATCAGCCCTGAATGACCCATTGCTGGGTTTAGGCCTCTCTTTGTTTATGCCACTCTCCCCGGTCTTTGGCTTGTTGCATACCCCTTATGCGATTTACCCATAGTTATTAATTATTATTAAGAGCGATGATGGTCAAGCAGTAGCACGTGCGCCTTACAAACTAACGGCACCTGGTTCGATCCTCAGTCGTGAACCAATGACTTATTTAGTACCTAGCTAATTATGTGCAGTTTCGATGCAATCGCTCAACAACGGTGAAGAAAAACATCGTGAGGAAACCGGTATGTCCAAGAATCTCAAAAGTTTAAAGACAATAATATTACATTCACCAAGATGCACTGGGCCAGCATGGTGGGTTAGGGCCCACCCTCTCTACGAAAGAAGACCTGTGTCCCAGCAGTGAGAACATGAAATGCTAATGACGACCCCTTGTTTATTTCAGTTCAATCTTGGCTGCCAAGAAGGGAAGCGAGTAGCAGTCGGGACCATTCACAACTCCGGCATGTTCTTGGCCATGTTATTCACTGGAGCTATATCTGACCGCTTCGGGCGGAAGGTGGCTGTTGCGTTCTCGTCTGCGGCCAGCTTTATATTTGGCTTCGCGAGGGCATTTGCTCCTGGCTACTACACATACGTGGCTCTGCACTTTCTTGAAGCGGGGTTGGGTGGAGGGGTGTATCCGTCGGCGTATGTCTTCAGTAAGTATAGTATAGTTAATTATATGCACATCATTTACTGGAATTTATCTGGCTGTCCTTAATCTTGCAGTGATACAAAATACTCTAACAAATACCGGAATTGAAACAGTACTCGCTACCTGATACCCTAGATTTACTAAAATAAAGTTATTTATCTAACTGAAATGTTTCACTAAATTGAACGTATTTATTTTTTAACCAAGCAAATTCTAATGATGATATCGTAATATATGTATTTTTGTGTAAAATAGAAATCTAATTGTCCTTCAGAATCAAAGACAAATAATTCTTTGAATTCGAGTCAAGGCTACCTTTAATCCTATTCAAACTTTCCACCTACATGTAGGCTATGATAAGACAAAACAAACTACTCATGATATGATCCACTCCAACATAAAAACATGTTAGCACTTCACGTAGACGGCCACAGTAAAAAATCAATACGTAGGTACTCTACGAATCGTGATCTTAACGAGAACGATAAATTGCAATCATCTTAGTTTCTACGCCTTATTTGTTCGACCTTCACCATTGTCTTAATCTTTGCTTTTTCTATTTTAGTCGTGGAACTGGTTGGCCTCAAGCAGCGGGTTATAGTCTCCGCCATGTGTAACATGACCTTCGTAATCGGAGTGGTCCTCATTGCTTTGCTAGCCTGGTTCGTAAACAACTGGAGGACCTACATCCTCATTTTATACAGCCCGGCTATCATTATCATGTGCTACGTCTGGTTCATGAATGAAAGTGCCCGATGGCTCCTGAGCAAAGGCAGAAGAGACGAAGCTATCGAAGTTCTGAAAAAAGCAGCTAAAATTAACAAACTTGATCCGAGACAATTGGAACTGGATGCTTTAGGAGATCCTTTACTAAGGCCTGAGAATCAGACGACGGATAAAAAATCTCAACTGTACAAAGCGATTCGCTCAGTCATCATATGGAAGCGGTTGCTGATATGCTCGTTTCTATGGATGACATGCTCTTTGGTCTACTACGGAATGTCTATAAACTCCGTTTCCTTAAGCAGCAATAGATACGTGAGTTTTATGTTAGTGACGCTGGTAGAAATTCCGGCGTATATTGTGGTGGTGATAGTTCTGGACAAATATGGAAGGAAAAAGACTTTGTTTACGACTTATGTGACATGTGCTACGATGTGTGTGCTGTTCGCCTTTTTGCCAAGATGTAAGTATTGATAATTAGTTTAATATCACTATCCTTTTTTTTTATTCTTTTCTATTGCGCCTGGTTAATGTGATGCGATACTGAAATGCTGACGTGTTTCTGGCTCAACGCATAAGTATTGCCATTCAGCGTGGTAATGCCGCCAGTATGCTGTGTAAGCTGCCAACTAATAGTGGTCTTAAACCTTTGGATTATCATTAGACCTTCAACGGTCTATAGGCAGTCAAACTGTTTTTGTAGTGTTAGTGTTAGCTTGTAGTTTTGTTTAGATACTATCATGGTACACTGGCCGTATCAAAATCATTAAGTGATGTTATATATATCATTGATTTTATGTCCATTTATAATAACGCGTCGCGTTGTCTAGAGACAAACCCGCTGTAACTGTCATACGAGGTACACAATTAACGTAAAATTCAATAGAGACACTTACCTACTATTTATAGTAGATAAGTATATATATTTTTTATAATACTGAGTGACGCCACGAGTGAAGTCGCTCGCCTGATGGCTCTTCACGCTTGCCCATAACAGCTCAACGCCACTCAGAATTTTAAACTTCTACAGTTCAAAACCCTGGCAATGCACTGCGCTCGTCATCCCGAGATATAAGATGTCAAATCTCTGTATGCCCTGTAATTTCGCTGGAAACATTGTCCTTCAATCCGGAACACAGTAGTGTTTGCACACTACTGCTTGGCGGTTGAATAACTGGCAAAGGTACTTCCCCAGGCGGACCCCTGCAAAAGATTCCTACCACTACAAAATTATATATTCTATCTTATTCCAAGCTAAGCATGCTTACCATCTTCGACCACACACATTTAACATCAGATGAGTTCGTCCAAATCCTAACTTATCAACCAAAAACATTCGCTCCTGACGATGGCACAAAGGTTAAAACTAGGGCCACCTGATATGTGACAAACCATTAAAAAAAAATACTAAAGATTTTACCATTTAGCATAATTATCAGCCTATCATGTTCCCAGGGCTGGGACACAAGTCTTCTCTCAGAAAGAGAGAGGGTCGGCTCTAATCTAGGAATCTAAAGATTACCATAGTAGATAATATAAATTGCCACCACTTTAATTGTTTACCTTTTATAAAATAATGTCCAACATGTGATTTGACCGCCACACAATTACATTCACAAAACGGTTTACAAATGAATAACATCCGTGAATAAAAACCATAATTCCTGTGTTATTATAACATTTATCCCACCTTGAACTTACTTGATGCACAATTACCATTGTTGATCTTTTCCACACGCAAATATAAACCACAATTGATTCATATAGAGCTAATAATAGCAGAGCATGAACAATGCGGTGATTTATATGTTACACGTGTTAAACATAATAGGGTGTCATGATTTAGTACCCCAGGTCAACCCCAATACACGACAATAGCAGATATGGGTGCTTTAACAATGACATTGGAACACGCTTTATAATTCTGTACATCGACTTTCATGGAAATCAATGGAGTTACAGTTTAATTAATGACTGTGCTGATGAAAAGCGATGAAAAACACCAATTCTAACTCAGAATCAAAGAGACTTGAAATATCAATAGTTGCATAGCGTTTTTATTTTTATCTTGCCTCTGTAAGGATTTTGGCTTCGCACTTCTTATGCATTTGTCAGTCTTTTTTTTTATGATACTGGGTGACGAGACGAGCGAAGTCGCTCGCCTGATGGCTCTTCACGCTTGCCCGATGGCTCTTCACGCTTACCCATAACAGCTCAATGCCACTCAGAATTTTGAACTTCAACAGTTCAAAACCCTGGATGGCAATGCACTGCGCTCGTCACCCCGAGATATAAGATGTCAAATCTCTGTGTGCCCTGTAATTTCGCTAAAAACATTGCTCTTCAATCCGGAACACAGTAGTGTTTGCACACTACTGCTTGGCGGTTGAATAACTGGCAAACGTGTGGTACTTCCCCAGGCGGACCCCTGCAAAAGAGTCCTACCACTACAAAAATATTTATCGAATCTCTAATATTTTATCGAATTTCATGAACCAAGAATCAAGCAAAGTAAGTCACGGTTAAGTCAAAGTCATGCCCAGTGAAGTGGTGGAGGCTTTACAAGGATTTTCGGAAACATCACGAATACCTATACCTACATGTTTCACTGCGGTATATCAGTTTACCACATTTGAGAAGAAACTAACAGTGAACTAACCGTGAACTTCTACGTCTACGTTCACGAACACAAAATAAATAATAATCCACTATTATTACGCATGTTAACTCGAAAATGCACAAGCTGAGCGTTGTAACTTGTTCAGTTATGGCACCAGATTTTAGAAGTTAATCGTAACTTCAGATTTCTAACATTTTTTTTTATTTGTTACTGCCTTGATATTTGACTTCAGTTCTCCTGATGTTCCTCAAATAAAATTAGTTAATTACTAAGGGCCTTACTTAAAAACTTTACTCAAGTTGATCTATGTTTTAAAATGCTCTCTCAACTTCTCGCTGACGGCAATCGTCACACGCGAAAACAAGACGGACCATATTTAAACGTATGTCAACTTGAGTAACGTTTTTAAGTAAGGCCCTAAGAACTAAAAAATAAATTCAAGATTTTCAGAAAAATACTAAATAAAAATATGTTTTCATTGATCACTTGACAAACTGCAACACTCTTTGTAGATCGAATGTCCTTATGACGACACAGAGAAATAAATAGAGGCAACAATTGTACCTATGGCAAGTTTGGCGTTTGCTTATATGAGACGTCACTAATGTCACGTATCCCCATAAATGTCAAAGGGTGCGTTTACGCGGTAGTTTAATCATTTTAATTTTGATCCGCCATTTAAAACAAAAATACTGAAAGTTTTGAGGATTAAATCACAAGGTTGCTTTATTATAATATAACTAGCCCCCCGCCCGGCTTCGCACGGGTGTAAGCTCGGCCTTCGGCCTCTCTACAAAATATAATATAGCCCATGTCACCCGGGGACAGTGTAGCTTCCCAACAGTGAAAGAATTTTTAAAATCTGTTCAGTAGTTTTTGAGTTATTTTGTTACAAACATCCAAAAATTCAAATCTTTCCTCTTTATAATACTAGTATAGTTTTTTTTTTTTTCAATTTATTTAAGGATCAACAAACATTATACAACAAAATATAAAGCTAGAGAGTAAGAAAAAAAAATAGTTGTGATACCAGCATCGTTGACCACGGGTTAAATAAACAATTTAAGTAAAATCTTTCAAATACCCTGTTGTCATATTACATTTGTCGTAATATTAGCGTTGTTTTGTTACCTTGTGACCTTTAGAAACCTGAGTTAGGTAAACCCATAAAGCCTTATCAGCTATGACGCTTGAGTAACTCTAGTGTAGTTCAGTAGCTGATGGTCAATAACTCACACTCAGACTTTTCAAACACGTTACAAACATCAAAATTATTTTTAAAAAAATGCGTCCCGCGGTTTACACGCGTTATACACCTTGAAGCAACCTCCTTGGTAGACAACAACACTTCGATTAAGAAAATTTACCACCGCTCTATGGCTTCGACCAAAATAAAATGAATGGACGGGCCCTAACCATTGAACTTGATCAGTAAAAACGTGTCAAAACCGTCGGACATATACTTCAACACCTAATTATAAAAATGTACAGTATATTTGTTACAAAAAATAGATATCGATTTTATTTGTGTATTTACATTCGGTAAAGCATACGAATTTATAATTTTGTCAGATGTTTCATTATCGCGTAACAATAGACTCGTGTTTCACTTCCTATGGCTAGAGACCGACTGAAACGAAGTGAGCGCTGGCGCTCATTTTGTAATCTTCAAAAATGCGCTACTTCTGGACCCGTCCATTCATTATATTTTGGTCAAAGCTCTATGGTAGATATTCCAAAAACCGTACATAGTAAATGGGTGTCTATACCTACCTCTCCGGGCTGATACACTGTCAACACAGCTACTATTGCAGGTGTCCATAGACGGCGGTGTCTGCTTACCATCAGATAGACCGCAAGCTTGTTTGCCGTACTTTTATATAAAACATTGAATTAAATAATCAATAAACATACGCCAAATAGTAAACAGTTATTTTAATAATTATCAATTTAACAACTTGGTCACATTAAAAACTGACATCAAAAATATATGAAAAAAACCATCAAATTTTATGGGCAATAAGTGCCCATAAAATTTGATGGTTGGCGTTCGATTTCCCTGGGATCCCATCGTAACATCCTGACTTGGTGACAATGGGACCAAATTGGAAGTATACCCTACCGAACCTATTTTTTTAAAGCCATCAACAGTTGGAGGAGACATCGGTGAACATTAAAAAAAATAAAAATACAGTGGAACAAAGAACCGTCCTCCTTTTTCGTCGGTTAAAAAACTGACTTCACAGAAAATTTGTAAAATAAGCAATTTTGTGATTTGTATGACAGTATTACGTCATTCATCCAAGTAACCGAATATTCCAGTTATTATGATTCAAAAGCCAAACTACTAGGCTGAACCGATTTTAATGTAATTACTACCTAGTATGCTAGGTAATCTACCTAGCATAGGAGTCAGAGATTCATTAAACTTGTGTAACCATTATTAAGCACAAATAAATATTTTGTATTTGTATTTTGTACTGACCCAATCTGAAAGTACATATCATATATATATCCTTTCAAATTAAAGAAGAATTTTCTAAGTTAATAAATGACGGAGTACTAAGGTAACAACAATCATTAATAATTCTCGCATTTGATAAAAACTAAAAAAGCACGCTTTAAAATAGCTAATCCTGAAAATCCTGGTAAAGATAATGTGAGAAATTTTAATTATTGCATTGTCATCGGTCCTTGATAAGTGTGCAAAGTTTCAAATCAATCCATCGTTTTGAAAGGGGTGAAAATCACGTTCAAAGATTCCGTTACATAGATACATACCAAGCTAATAAAAGCGTGTTAAAAAACAATCGAATTAAGAACCACCTCTTTTTTGTCGCTTAAAAAGGTAGAAAAGGTAGGTTCTAATCAAGTTGGTTGTGAAATCTCTACACGTAGAGTTCGTGATCGTTAGAGATTTCTATAGATTTATATCGATAAAGTTATTACTATCGGCGAAGGATTTTATCATCTCCATATTTAATGTCACGAACTTCCTCTCAAAGTGATAGCTATATTATTATCTCTATTAATAGATATATTTATCTAAAGTAGATAAGGCTGGTCAAAGATAGGTTTATCATCATCTTCATCACCTTAAGTAATATTTGTCCTCTACGAAATAACGCCACGCTTTTTTTTATTCTTGTCAAAAGAATTAAATGGGTGATATTTGGGTATTTGGGTTAAGCTACTCAAATATAATAATCAATTTTAAAACCGACTTCAAAATTAGTAAATTCGCAATTTCGTTTCACATCATCAGCCAATTAACGTCCACTGTTGGACAAAGGCCTCCCTGAGGCCATAAAGAGGGGTGTTGCCATAATCCCCACGCTTGACAGGCGGCTTGGGGATCGCAGTATGGTAGATACATTACGTTACAGTAAATTAGGACGCTGCTGCCCATACTTCGGTGGTTCTGGTCTCAGTTTTAGGACATACCCGTGTCCTAAATTAATTTCGTTTACTTAAATGATATTTTTCCAGTTATTTTGATTTAAAAACTCAACTCAAAATCGGGTCAATAGGTACCCGATTTTGACTAAATTCAGGACCAATTTGAGAGTGTCCTTTCATATTTTTTTCCAAATTGGTTTATGAATGACAGACTTCTAAAGAAAAAATCCCCCTCCCTTTTTGTAGTCGGTTATAAACAATATTAAATGTGTCTGATACTAAAAAAGGCCACGTGGTATGATATTTAATTCTATTCAAAAGAATAGTTGAGTGTGTGATTTATAGTTTTTTTTGTGACTACGGTCAAGAACGATCATATAGAAAATCATCCTTGCTACCGTACAGCTACTCAAATAAAACAATGTCATTAAAATATTATCTAATAAAATATAGTACGTTAGTAAGTCTGCGTGCGATAGGTTATTATAGGTACTACGTATGTACGTATATTTAATTCGACAAGTTTTTCTTATATTTATATATTTTGCACGCTCAATAATGGCTGAATATAGTGCTACAATAATTAAATTCGAGACCTCATACTTTGGACTTATCATGAAAATAAATTAATTTGAATGTATAGTCATACATTTAAAAACAGACTTCAATATTAGTAAATATGCAATTTCGTTTACCTGGATGACATATTTTTTTCAGTTATTTTGATTTAAAAACCAAAGTATTAAGCCGATTTAGATAAACCGATTTATATGGTACTACCTGTGAAGTATGGCGTACCAAACAAAAAAATAATAGTCAAAATCAATTCATAATTGGCGAAGAAATCGGTAAATATCCAAAAAAACACAATGGAACATAGAATCTTCCTTTTGAAGTCTGTTACAAATAGACAATAATTACCAATATAAAAAAATCGACTTCGTAAAAATGACAGAACTGAACCAAATTGAAATGTGACCACACGGGAAGCACCAGCTTTCAAATAAAAAAAGAATCATCAAAATCGTTTCACACAGTCGAAAGTTCTGAAATAACAAAAAAAAAACAGTCGAATTGAGAACCTCCTCCTTTTTAGAGGTCGGTTAAAAATTACGGTTGGTCTGATGGTAAGCTAATATCTATTAGGTATGTACCTACCTGTAATGTCGGCATCGTCCGCAGTAGTATTTCTAATGCCGTTGTTGATATCCTTTCTTTACATGAAATGTTTCCTAGGAAATGATCACTGCCTTACGGCGATACACCGTGACATTTTCCCTAACAGATTCCGTTTGGATGTCACAGCTGACTACTGGTCCATCCCGCTATATCTGGTCGGCAAATGGAGCGTGACCCTCGCCTACTCCTCGGTCTATATCTACGTGTCCGAAGTCTTCCCGACCAATATGAGGCAGACTCTCATCAGCTTCTGTTCTACTGCCGGCAGGATTGGGTCACTGGTCGCACCATTGACTCCGCTGTTGGTGAGTTTACATAATAATCCATGTATATATAATCCATGTGTATATAATCCATGTTTATATAATCCATGTTTATATAATCCATGTTTTTATAATCCATGTTTATTTAGTTTTTAAAAGTATGTATACCCAATTCAATGAAAATGCTAATAAATGCCATCAAAATTAAGAAATTGAAAAAGAAATCCTACATCATAGGGTTCCGTAATCAAAGCCATATAATTGTAGTTATAGTTCAGAAAATTATGGTTATAGAAAAATTCGAACAAACGAAGCTCTGTGGACTTAGCCAAATTTCATAGATGTACCATCCCGACATAGCATATACTTTTTATGGTTTAAACATAGAGAAAACTGATTGGGAAACATTATTTGTTAAGGCCATTTTACAAAAAGTTCAATGACCTATGAGCTAGAACGCTTTGAATTTATTACAGTTTTATGTGTGTGGTATACACGAATAGTTGGAGTGAAAAAAAAAACATCCCCATTTCACACGTACCAGAGCCACCCCTAAAATGCAATATTATATATTTTTTATACTATTAAAATTGAGATCTATATTACAACTGTTATTATGCAAAGTTTCATTTACTTATCTAAATAATTATAGAAGTTAGAAGGTTTTAAAAAATTCGGACGGACGGACAGACAGACAGACAGACGGACGGACAGAAAGAATTTATAAGGGTTCCTTGTCGCGCTACGCAACCCAAAAAAAGGAAAGTTTATATGAAAATCTACGCGTTCGAAGACGCGGACAACAGCACTAGTAGAGAAATAAAACTCTGAATTCTCAATTTAGGAATGTAATTTTGTTGGTTCAAATTGAAAACTATTGCAAATATATAAAGCTTTTTGCGATCTCCAAAACTATTTACGGTAAATGAGTATAAATGAAAGTGGAGGTATTGATGAGATTGCTCGCCATTTTTCGTGATCCAAATGTAATCCACTTAAAGTCATGCTCATGAGTTCATTCACTGAGATGTTTAAATGAATTAGGTTCGAACATTTTAAGATTTATATTATACTAGCTGCGCCCTGCGGTTTTACGCGCGTTATTTACCTCCTGGTAGCGACGGCCACCTCCTTTGCCTTAGATGACAATTTCTTTTTTCCATGATGTAATATGTCAATGTATAGACATCGATTGTTATTCTTCTTTTTTGTAGAGAAAATATGAAAATACCAAAAACAACTGTTTATCCGATCGCTACCAAACTTCACAGTCAGTCGCTCGAATCTGAAGATTGTCTGAAAGTTTCGTTAAAATCGGTTCAGCCGTTTTGGAGTCCCTTATGGATATATACTTATTAAATATATACATACATACATACATACACACATCGCCTTTTATTTACATATAAAGATAGATAAATCTAGATTTGTGAACCTTTTCAAATTATGGTCTTAGAAGTGAGTTGATATAATATTTACTATTTTAGTCTGCGATATACTTAAGCATTTTTTGACGTTTCTTCAAGTTGCAAGGACATGACATCGATCGAGTAGACTTTATAAGAATGTTATTATTTGAGTTTTAAAGCCCTTCAAATGTTTAAAACAACTATGAAAATCGACCTAAATTGATCTTTGCTTAAAAATACTCTCTCAACTTCTCGCTGACAGCAATGGACATCCAAAAACGAGACAGCGCAATTTAAGCATAGATTCACTTGAGCAACGTTTTTAAGGCCATATCTGTATAGCTATGCATTTAATCACTTTTAGGGTTCTCGGGCTAGGGACTACACTCTATCACCAAGGCTTGCTGTCTGTTTGTATATTTTCAACCATTATAGATATCCTGTTGCAATTATCACAGGCTTGGTATGTAGTGTTAAGATGGATTAAAAATATAATAAAATCTAAAAGTATAAAACTATGGGGTCTCCATTCAACAAACGTATTTTTTATACATATTTTTGTCTTTGCTCTGGTGTTAAAACGGTAATACGTGCAAGCGTCTACCTTGGCGAAAAACGTTGGTCAAAAGTTTGATTTTAGTACAAGCTCTAAACTAGAACAACAAATAATGAACACCAGCTAAATTCGAGTCGGGCGCACGCTGAAGACCCTAAACTGAACAAGGATTCCGCACACAATAAAAGTAATTATTGTGGGCGGAATTCTCGGTGCGCGGTTCCGACTTGCACGCGGTTTGTTTTCCAAATCTCCTGATATTTCTTTTCTTTCCAGTCGTTCTACCACAAATCCATGCCGACGGTAATCTTCGGAGCAATGTGCCTTATATCCAGCATGCTGGTCCTCATGCTCCCAGAGACAAAGAGCATGAGGCTCCCTGACACCATTGAAGAGGCTGAAAAACTGTCCAGGATGAGGAGCAAAACGGAAACTCCTGAGCATTTAGGTTAACTTTTATATTAGTCGTAGCCAATGATATACATAGTTTTAAATATCGTTGGTTGTAGCAGTTGAGCAGGTTGAGGGGCATCGTGCACTGTATGATCAAGTACTATTTATGGTTGTTAGTTATAGTTCAAGTAAATCCAAATGAGAAATATGCACAGAATCATCAACAGCAGCCATAAGACGTCCACTGCTGAACATAGGCCTCCCCCTTTAACCTCCACACTGAACGACAACCAGCCATCTGCATTCACTGGATGCCCGCGACTCTCACGATGTCGTCGGTTCATCTAGTGGGAGGCCTACCTACGCTGCGATGATAATGATGATGATAAATCATTCGATGGCAATAAAATTATATTAATGATGAAATGAGAAAGCATAGTGCGATTGTATTATTGAAAGAGAATAGTATTTCCAAATTACAGCGGGATTTCGAAGCAATTTCCAAACTACAAAAATGCAAGTAATTTGACATCATCTTTAAACACTTCTACATACCTAAACTAAACACAATAAAAAAATGCTATAAGTAATTATTTTTTTAATTCGCGACTTAAACACATGTTTGAAATGTTTATCGGGACTTATCGTGCATTAATTTATTTAGGACAAAATTGTTGCCTTTCATTCAACGTTTCGACCATGTTACAATGGCTGTGGTCACAAGCTGACTGAAAACTGCGGGTGATTCTGGTGCGGGTTATAAAATAATGCGCGATAAGATATTGCTACATTTGGTCTGGTCTTGATTCTCATAGTGCGCGATCACCCTGACTTATCTCCTGGTAATTCAGTGTCGAGTTGAAAAAGGTCAGTATCGGGAATCCCATGAGTTTTATGGTATTTTTTTTACAAAATGACAATACCCTCTTTATTTATATATTGACTGCCTCAAATCTTGCGTATCGTATTGTAATAACCGAGTTTAACACAACTCGAGTAATTGAGTTTACCAAGTAAAAACATTTTAGAAACTTTACTGTGAAACTTTTACCTAGTATGAATCAAATATTATTTGTTTTTTTTATCGAATTCAAAAAGGTTTGTCAATCAATAGTTTTTTTTAGTTTTTTTATTTGGTAAATTCTTTAGAAATGATATAATTTCAGATTGGTCCCATATTTTTTTTATCAAAATCAGTATTTTTGCTTTTAACTCAAAATAGCTGGAAAATATTTGTTGCTTCAATGACAATATTATGTCATCCGAGAATCCGAAATTGCATATTTTACTCATTTTGTGAAGTCTTTTTTTTTAAATCGATAATTATTATTACAACTGTTTTAACGATCACTTGTCTTCTTAAGCTCGCACACGGAACTGTTATATTGACAAATGACATAAACTTCAGCGGCCGAAGTACGAATATTCGCGTAAAATACGTACTATCAAATTTCAAACAAATTTTGAGTTTTAACTTGAAATTTGTATAAAATTCGATTGTACGTATTTTACGTGAGTATTCGTACTTCGGCCACAGATCTGGTAGTGGCAAATTTCTGTTACAACCGTGCAAAAGTACTAAAATTGGCGTTTACCTACTAAAAGACTACGCAAAGCACAGCAATGGCGACGGTGATATCACAGCAACAAAGGACGCAAAAATAACCGTTTCCGTACAATCCTATGTGTAAAAGTATATGGCAACACAGCGATGACTCTCGACCACAGAAAAGAATTTATATTTTGTTTAAATTAGAACGGCTGTCAAGGCATTTTTGTAAGAAATTTGTTGTAGCCACTGCCACCCGCGTTCAGTAATGTTAACTCACCAATGATGAAATTCTTCTTAACTCATTGAAATTCACAATTCGCACTTTTTTACTAAATGTATATGTAAATGAGCCTCATAGCTTCAGAAGGACTAAAGTTTTTCTTCCGAGATTATGGTGTATTCTGTATTCTCTCGCCAAACTTCAATAATGCGTTGCGCAATGTAAATTCACAAACCTCGCTTTTTTACACACTAAATCTGTGTAAATTAGCCTCATAAGAAAGATTTTAGTGCTTTTTCTGAGATTATAGCGTATTTTGTTTTATTTTTCTTAGTTAAAATATATTATGTCTACATCAAAGAGTTTCGAAAAGGAAAGAGTTTATATCAGAATTTTGACAGTTGTAGGTAACATGGGAAATAAAAATCATCCCATGTCTTACCATCAAGCGAGTTAGTGGCCAAACGTTGATCTATAAAAAAAACTACTGGATTAGTTAGTAGTAAAACGGGCAAAAAAATAGCCGTGTTACTACGGGGCCCTGATTTCATAACTACAAACACGCTCGTAACGCGGCGCGTTAAGTTAACTTCAAAAAGTTGGCCTTTATTTTCTAAGAGCCGTAACAGACACGTCAACTTGGCTGACGTAAACTACGTCAACCAACGAGAGAAAAAGAGACGGGAATTATATTCTCACTCTTTCTCTGCCGTTGGTCAGACGGAGGTTCGTCAGCCAAATTCGACACGTCTGTTACGGCTATAAAGAATTAAAGGCCAAATTTTTAGAGGGTAACTTAACACGCCGTGTTACGTGCGTATTTTAGTTATGGAATCAGGGCCCTGTAGTAAGACTGGTAGTAACACGAGGAACGAAGGTAACTGAATGCATGAGTGCTTGCAAACTGGTCAAAAAACTGTCGCCGTTGCTGGTTGCCATTGCCGTGCCGTAAACGGCCAATGCCAAATAAACTTGTAGCCTGCAAATGCAAAATAGTTTCCCGCAATTTATTGCTCGTATAATTTATTGGCTTGCAGAAATTGCCATAGCTATCAAAACTTGCTGAATCTATTGCAGCAATTGTCTTCAAGTTAAGTGTATTTGGTGTTTAAAATATTTAAAACCCACAATATTTATTTGGGGCCTTTTTGGTCATCGCTTAAAACAAAGCTTTAACATTTAAAGCAATTATTGGCATTATGTATTAGCATTTTACAACAATTAATTAAGAATACTATAAATGTAATTGATTATAAGTTTATGTTTAACTCGAAGAGCCTCATAAATTCGAATAACTTTAAGTAACAACATAACCAACTGCACCAGCTTGATACTGGAAACCAATAAAAAAAAAATCAATCAAAATCAAATCAATCTGGATCAAAATCTTTAAAAAAAACAAGTATTTATCTTTCAGGGAATGTAAAGTGAAGTGACAGTTGATTGAATTAACTGTCAGCAGTCTGTCACTTGATCACTTCATATCTTCACATTCACTGCTTGCTTCACTGAATCTTACGCATTCTTTGGAAAGGTATCTTTCCAAGTTTTTCTGACAAACTGTGTCAGTCAGACAGATATTGTCTGTCTATGAGAATAAGCACGTTTTTTTTATTGACCTTTCTTGGTCTGTGGTTCTCTTCTTCAGATCCATGTATGGTCAACGCCATCTAACGCATTTTTATGAACCTTTCCAAAAATCTTCCATTAGAATTCGTGACTTACCCGTGGCACAACTGCGTTACACTACCGTGTGTCATGGGGAACTGCTGTTTCTATAAGCGACATCATTATCTAAGCTATAAATATGTCTATTCACAATATTGTCATAAATATTATAAAGTGTTCTTGCAATTATCTGACATGACTGTGATCAAATGTGAGATCACCTTTTAAAGGTTACTTTCGGCAGATTAGGGACTTACACCTTATTATTGCGCACTTATTTTAGCACGTGACAAAAAAAACACGTGCACATAATAATAAGTGATTGTAAAACGTATGTACTTAGTTTAATATCCGAGAATACCTCACATTTGTGGTTCAAAATAATTTTCCGAGGTTGGATGCGATTATTCATGGTGCAACCAATCATGATTTAAAGGTGCGACTACACTAGTACGCACTAAACTTTGCAACGCGGAAAAAAATACATCACCATTTAATTTCTTAAACGCGCTTAGATATATGCTTTATTTCACAAAATACATTTATAATAAAAACTATTAATACCTACTTAATCTATTATGTAAAAACAGTTTTGGTTTTAAAGTTATTCTTTAAACAAATATATTAATAAAATAAAAATAAAAACCTGACTGCGACATGTAAACTCACACATCAAAATCAGTTTATAGCTCATTTAGGAGGCAATTAGAAAAACTAAAAAATCCAAAGAAAACATGCATACGCTCGAAAAACATTTCTTCTTCAGTCAGTTGGTAGTCAGGTAAAAAAAACGTTGCAAAGCGAAAAATTAAAAGACATCACAGACGTTTTTTAACGGCCTTTATTGATAAAATTAACATTATCTATATTTTCTACTTAGTCATACAAAAACAGTTTAGTTCCAATGTTTTTTTCGAATGCTTAACGTTTTATTAAAATCCTCTATACCTACTTAATAATTTTAAGGGTATTGACATTTTATAATTTCTCTATTATGTCAATTCTACACTTCCTGAGCCAATCTGGTCCAGCAGTGCAAGTATTCAATATATATAATATTCAATTTAATAGTTGAAATCGACAAATTCGGTAAAATGCCATTTGATCCGTACTCGTCGACACAATAGCAATTTATCGACTTTTTTGATTTCAACCGTCAAATTTATCGATCGATAAGAACGGTACTTGCACTATAGGTTCGGCGTACTACTCTGCTATAAATGATATTATATTAAAATTCTATATTTATCTACCGATAAATATTTTGTTGCAACAAAATGCGTTGCAAAGTGCAATGAGTGTAGCCTTACCTTAGGAATGTCAGCTATTTAGCTACGCCAAACTCATTTCATTGTGAAACCATCAAACCGCTTCATGAACTATGAAACTTGTTGGATGTGGCAAATTGATTTTATGTTTGATTTGTTTTAATTCCTTAAACTTATTTGTTCTGCTCAGCAGCTCAGCGCTCTTACAATCGAATTCCAATGTTCCAAATTTCTACACAAATTTTTAAATTAAAATATTTTTTTTTTCCGTCAGCAATTCAGAATATACATAATCAATTCAATTCATATATTTCGGTCCTTAGGTATACCTAATAAATTTAAACTTTTGACAACGTACCTACTGTTTTAAACTATCACGGTTGTTCACTAAAGTTAAATGATTATTTACGGGATATTTACCGTGGTAAGGTTGTGGAAGGAGCTTCCTAAATATCGAGCTCGGTAAATATCCCGTAAATAATCATTTAACTTTAACGTACCTACTTTACAGAATAACAATAAAAGTGTAAAATTAATTTGTCAATGCAGCTGTGAAGAGGCTATGCCAGATGTACAATAATTTTATACAAAAAGTCTTAATTTTATAACAGTAAAGGCAAATTCTTAAATAATTATTAAGGTTGCAAAAACTACCCATTACGACTGGACTATAGGATTTTATCTACACGACGTTTTTCTGGAGACTCCCAAAAGTGTTTTCACAATTTTAGGTATTTTTTTAATGATACTGATAATGACAATGCCTGTCATTTAATACACTTAATTCCTACTTAATTTGTTACTTACCTTTCACTAAGTAAGCTTAATTTTGTAGATACGTGAGACATTTACTTATACAGTATTTTAGATAATGTGTTAATTTTATAATTATTAAAATGCTGAATGTAATCCTATTACTTAATTATGAGTTTAGTTGTAAGTCAGTGTGGGACCATCAAAATTAAAATATGTATTTTTTTGTTATAAGTATTTTATTATATTTATTACTAGCTGTTGCCCGTAGACTTCGTAAGTACGTGTAATTCCATATAATCTTTCATACTCCATTGGCTCCCCTTGATTTGGCCCTTTAGCAAAATACTTTCTAATCGGACCTCTTTTTTATAATGAAACGCTTCACTGACCTTTCGAACACAAAGAATTTTAAATTATTGGGTCACTTTGCAATCTTTATGTTCAATTTAATCCATAACGTCCTATGGCTGAAATGATGATGATGAATCCATAACGTGAAACTTTTGGACATTGTTTTCTGGACTTTTTTTTTTTCGTTTATATGGTCCCAATTCAATTATACAAGTTATATATTTTTTGTTCTCTGGCAGCCATATTACAAGCTTTGCTTAGTTTGGGGGTCAGATGACCATGTGTGCAATAATGTCCCAGATATTTATTTTTATTTATTGTGCGACTCGATTTTGAAAAAAATACCAAAACGCCAGATCGGAATAATGCCAGCCTCCTTACACAACATTCAGCTTTGTAGATCTATTAGTTTTTGAGATTTCATGATCAGTCAGTAGTAATTAGCTATTCATGTCAACAATCTTACTAACATTATACATACGAATGCGTTTGTTTGTTGGCTTGTTTGTACCTCTTTCACGGAGGAACAGATTAACGGAACGGATTCTTTTTGTTGGTGTAGGAAAGCTGGAGCACTCTCCAGCCACCACTGCCATGCCACTGCATAAGATACTTTTTATATCAGAAAATTTCACGATTCCTAAAGAATTATCGGCTTAAGTGAAACCGCGGAGGGCAGCTAGTATATTATATTATTTTAAATCTGGTTACATAACACATACTTAAATCTATATGAAATTATTAAATGCATCACAACTATACTCGATTCTGGTTTCTTATTTATACAACAATCCGATAATTTTATTGTTTATAATTATTTTATACATTTTTCTTATATACTCGTTGGTAGGTTCGTCTATTGAAAACGGCATTATTATATTAAATATGTTTTTATCTACATATTATTTTATGTACTTAGACTATTGAATATTTTATTGTTTACACTAAAGATTTTTCAAGCCACTTCCAATGCAAATAAAATATCTGTTCTATTCGTACTACCTACTTAATAATTACTTAATTTGTATTTTAGTACAAACCTATTGTTATTCACAATTTTATTTAATAAAACCTTTTTTAAACAGCTTACTCAATTTTTATTTAACTAACCCTATTTGGTCGTCGTATGATCAACTCGTTTGTAGTTGTGTGCCGCTCAACATTGAAGTGTGCGTTTCTACTCCTAAAACTAGTAAGAATATGTCAGTGTGTGCAATACGTGTTTAGTGTTTACCTCGCGTCCTTCAGTTTTTCTAAGAGTATTCGGTACTAGCACAGGTTTCCAGCAAAATTACAGGGCACACAGAGATTTGACATCTTATATCTCGGGGTGACGAGCGCAGTGCATTGCCATCCAGGGTTGTGAACTGTTAAAGTTCAAAATTCTGAGTGGCGTTGAGCTGTTATGGGCAAGCGTGAAGAGCCATCAGGCGCGCGACTTCGCTCGTCTCGTCACCCAGTATCATAAAAAAAGCAGATTATATCTCTCAGGAAACGAGGAAGCTGCCATGTTGTTCCAATCCTTGGCCGTTGGTACGGATTAGAAACGTAGTATCGAAACGTTTAGTTCGTATCGTATCCAAGGAAAGTCCACAATGTATGGGTGGCAGTGAGCCGATTTATTTACTTTGTTACTTAAGTTAATTTTACTTACATAACAATATCAAATTCAAGTTATGTGCCATCACAGCAGCTACCTAATAGTTTAACAGCGCCGCGCGCCCCATTTAAGTTCGCCGGATCTCGAAACTTACTTTCAATATTTAACCAAGCTTAAGTAATTACTTAAGTATGCACGGCTGAGTGACGTTGATGGCGACTGTGATTAATCACCGGAATTATACTAGAGCTGGGATGATATTTAATAAATATTGACACCTTTTGGAAAGATATCCAAGTAACGAAAGGGGAGCAAAATGACAGGTAACTGGATTGAATTATTAGGCGAGGTGTGCAAACCTTTTTACTACAGATGACCTAAGATATTTTTATTACAACACTAAAGATGACCATATTGACCATACCGCTCATTAATGATATGATAATTGAGATGCGCGTGCAGTACAACGACGCATAGCGCGCGATGTTCCGGCTGCCGCGGTGGTGCAGCGCAAGCAGCATGTTCGCCGAGGGGCGCGCGCCCTGCTGGCAGGCGCAGCCGGTCAGCCGCCGTGCGCATCGCCTTGCACCGCTCAGATAACACACTGGTGGCTGCGGTATGAGAGTGGCACTCCAGCCCTATACATCGCACGTGGAGGGTGTATCACACGCCTATCACTTAATTATCATAATGACTAATCTTATATTTTTTTTATGTATGTAATCAAGTCATTATTGTGTTCATCATCATCATCATCAGCCAGAAGACGTCCACTGCTGAACATAGGCCTCCCCCTTTAACCTCCACACTGAACGACATCCCGCCATCTGCATCCACTGGGTGCCCGCGACTCTCACAATGTCGTCGGTCCATCTAGTGGGAGGCCTACCTACGCTGCGTCTTCCGGTTCGCGGTCTCCACTCAAGAACCTTTCTTCCCCATCGGTTAACAGTTCTTCGAGCGATGTGGCCTGCCCATTGCCACTTCAACTTGCAGATTTTAACAGCTATTATTTTAATAGTTATTATTATTGTGTTATTTAATCTTAATTTTATTTTTAATGTGTAGTATAATTTTCGTATTTTAATTTTTTATAAGCTATGGATGCAAATCTGGACAATAAATTATTTCATTTCATTAATTATATTGTATCTATTAATGGAGCAAAACCATGGCGCATACTCACAGTCGTGCGTATCGCTACTTCTATTTTTGAGGTAGTAGCTACTTGCACCGTGCCGTGTGCAGTACAATAGGTCATCATCATCGTCATCAGCCAGAAGACGTCCACTGCTGAACAAATGCTTCCCCCTTAGAACTCCACATTAAACAACACCGGCTGCCATCTGATTCTACTGGATGCCCGCGACTATCACGATGTCGTCAATCCATCTAGTGGGAGCCCTACTTACGCTGCGTCTTCCGGTTCGTGTTCTCCACTCAAGAATCTTTCTTCCCCATCGGTTATCGGTTCATCGAGCGATGTGGCCTGCCCATTGCCACTTCAACTTGCAAATTTTAATAGTTATGACGGTGACTCTGGTTCTTTGGCGAATATCCACGTTCCGGATTCTACCGCACAAAGAAACTCCGAGCATAGCTCTCTCATATGGTAGGTACTGGAACGAAAATTGATATTACCTTCACTTTCTTCGGACACATATTCCAAGGCTGACCAAAATGGCAACTAAAAATAAAAATTCTAATTTAAAACCAGCGTTAAAGACAAAAATGCAACATCCAAGAGCACTAAAAAGAACAGCAACAATATAACAGAACAAGTTCATTGTTTCCAAATAACACATTGCGGTTTCCGCTTCAGATGTTTGAACATTTTCTGGAAGTTTCCAAACCGAAGCACTCCGACTGGCGAGTACAAAGTTCAACACACGTCTCTCGCGTGGATTTAGGGCTGCCGGGAAAGCACATGCTGTTTTGTCTTTGCATATGCTGTGAAAAGACAAGACCACGTTGCATCCAGTTGAGTAGCTTTACTCATAGAATTACGGTAAAAAGTTTGAGTCTCTGATTATCGCCTACAAGATCGCAGCACCACCCAGGGGCAGTCGTAAGCATAGTTACCGTAAGTACGATAGGGTACACCAGGGACATTAATATTAAGTCGCATAATACACAATAATTATATCAAAAAAGTTTGAGTCTCTGATAACGCCTACAAGATCGCAGAACCACCTAATTGAAAATATATTTGTTAACGAAAACATGGGCTTAAATAAGGTATGTACCTACATCAAACGAACTGTCGTCGTAAGAAATATAGTAAGGCTCATGCTTATGACCTTTTTTTATGATACTGAGTGACGAGACAAGCGAAGTCGCTCGCCTGATGGCTCTTCATGCCCATAACAGCTCAACGCCACTCAGAATATTGAACTTCAACAGTTCAAAACCCTGGGTCGCAATACACTGCGCTCGTCACCCCGAGATATAAGATGTCAAATCACTGTGTCTTGTAATTTCGCTGGAAACATTGCCATTCAATCCGGAACACAGTAGTGTTTGCACACTACTGCTTGGCGGTTGAATAACTGGCAAAAGTGTAGTACTTCCCTAGGCGGACCCCTGCTAAAGAGTGCTACAACTACAGTAGGTATAATTAGTAAAACCCCAGGATTAGTTAAATAGCAGAAAAGCAAAAACAATATTATTTAATTTTTTGTTCAACCCTACCCCGGTGATAGAGTACAGGAAAATACTTTATCCGGAAACTTATCCGTAGGTTACCCGCACTAGTACGGTTATTGAGATATCCGGGGCCAGTACAACTGCTGCGCTGCTGGACGCTACATAGTTTGCACCGCAGTTATATGGGCGTTTTTCAAAAAAAATGAGCACCCCAGAAAAGTGTTGTCCACCAAATTTGACAATAAATTTCTGAGCAACCTTAACACATTTCATTAGTTAGAGTTATTTTTCTACTACAGAAATGATTAAGAATTATGTTTAAATATAATAAGTTACTGAAACACATTGTAAAAATTAAAATATTGTCAAAATGTAATACAAAAAAACACAATTTAATATGTCCACCTTTTGTTACAGCTTGTTAACTTTGAAGTTCATTAAAATACTTCCAAATTAAATTTATTTAATGAAGTTGTTTGCAATCGAAGCCTTATTGTTAGTATTTTAATAACAAGTTTAATATAATACTATAAAAAGGAATTTGAATAAACAATACTAGTTTAAAGTTTGTCCTTAAAAACGGAAGTGGCGGAATTTCCGCCTAAGTAACGCCAAAAACTAGGATTACAAAACAAAAAAATACTACCATTCTCTGGAATTTTTTTAGTGATGGCAACATTAATTCCATTCAGAATACCCCGTCCTCTTCTTCCCGCTTGTTTTTGACGCATTCCGTTACGTTGTGTTGTGTGGTAGCATGGTGCTAAAAAATGATCCACTAAGAACGGCTGTTTTACTGGTAAGTAATCAGTTTATTAATATGTACTTATTCTTTAGTTGCTTTTTAATTATCCGTGAATAATTTGTATAACACAAAATAGGAATATTTATGATGTTTCATATAAAATCATTGCCAACAACAGTTCGAGGTTATGATTCGTAACATCCATTAAGTAACGTTACGTATAAGCGGACCGAATACGTTACTTAATGGAATTATAAGGACGTGTGCATAATAGTTTTTTTACTAGCTACGGCCTGCGGTTTCTCTCGTGTGAAAATTTATGTGTCAAATGGAGAACAATACAGATATATATTGTAAATTTTAGAATTTTCTATTAGTTCATTCTGATATCTGATTATGTGGATTGCGAAAGTATTATACAGGTTTTGCATTTTAGAGCTGGCGGGGAGCGGACGCGCGTTCTGTGATCTATCTGTGCGTGGTGATTTGTTTAAATCAAGTTATATTATATTATATACGTGTTTCATTATTTACATAAAAGTTTATTTTTACCATGTTTTGAGTGAATGTGCGAACCTAGGATTTTTTTCATACAAATTTCAGAAATTTATTGCACACTTCCTAGGGGTAGTTTTGTAAAATTAAAAAATACATGTGTAATTGTTTACTTTTTAATTTATTCTTATCCTAATTATTCATTAAAAATAGTATATTTCCAGAGTAATAGGTTATATACGTTTTACATATTTTTTTGTTTCAGATAAATATTTTCAATTAATATAAAATGCCTCTCACGGGAGCAGAACGTGCAAAGCGGTTCAGGGAGAAACTGAAGCAAGATACAGAAAAATATGATGCGTACAAGAAAAAGCAAGTTGACAGAGTAAAAAAATCCCAGAAAAAAATAGTCGATCTCAATGACGAAGAAAAGGAGAAGAAAAGAAGACAATGGAGAAACCAAAAAGCAGCCCAAAAAAAGAAAAAGAGCGCAAAAAAGCCAAAGAAAGAGAAAGAAGAAACCAGAGAACTAAAAATTACCAAAAAATTTAAGAAGAAACTAAAATGTGCAAATATTTCACTAATAAAGTCTGAAAAACGCGAAGAACGTCTGAAATTGATAGTAGGACGATTAAGGAAAAGATTACAAAGAACCAAATCAGCTTTAGAAGCTAAAGAAAGAGATCTCAAAATACTAGAAAATAAAGTTCAAGACATAGAAGAAGATAGGGATAAGTTAGAAAAGTCAATTCAAGAAACGTATAAAAACACTTGTAAGACTCAAGAAAGCAAAAGACTATTAAAGAAGATTGTGCAAAATTACGCACAGAAAAGTAACATAACATATCCTACTCATAAAATATTGGGGCTCAAAAAAAGGATTCGATTTGCCTATAAACCACGAAAGGTCAACACAAAAGTGAGAGAAGAAATTCAAACCTTTTATCTTCGGGACGATGTGACTAGGTGCACTGCAGGGAAAAGAGAGTGCAGAACAAAAGAAAAAAATAAAATGCAAATAAGGTACATGGTTGACACATTGTATCATCTTTACCAAACTTACAGAAGAGACGGTGGCAGACATAGTTTCTCAACGTTTTACAGATGTAAACCATTTTACGTTTTATCTCCAACTATCGGCGCCAGAGATACCTGTATGTGCATTAAGCACAGCAACATAGATTTCATCTTACAAGCTTTGAAATCGAAAAAAATTGTTTCCTACAAAAATATTGAGGAGATGGTTCATGTATTTTCTTGTGATACAAAATCATTTAATTGTATGTATGGAAAGTGCAATAATTGTAAAACTCCATATATTGAATATAACAAAGAAAGGTCAAGCGAAGAAACCAAATGGTGGAAATGGGAACGAGTAGATCACAAATATGAGAAAGCGGGCCGAAAAATATCTACAAAGAAAACTATAAGAGGGGAGCAGAATGGGACCGTCGGTAATTTAGTAACTGAATTGGAAACTGCGTTAGTAACATTCAAAGTACACTATTTTAATTGGAAGGAACAACAGAGACAGTACCGTAAGTGCGTTAATAATTTGAAGGACGACGAGATAATGATATTGTGTGATTTTTCTGAAAATTTCGACTGTAAATATTCAAACGAGATACAATCGATGCACTTCGGTGCTTCAAAGGCCTCTATAACAATACACACTGGAATTATTATTTTTAAACAAAAATGTCAAACATTTGCTACAGTTTCCGACAGTAACAACCACGAGCCTGACGCTATTTGGGCACATTTATTACCCATTATTAAATACGCCAAAGAAAACCACCCTATTAATGTCATCCATTTTTTTTCCGATGGTCCCACCAGCCAGTACCGGCAAAAGAAGAATTTTTATTTATTAAACTTATTTGCAGACAAACTAAAATTGAAATTCTCCACATGGTCTTTTTCCGAAAGCGGCCATGGGAAAAGTATTGCTGACGGTGTTGGTGGGTCGGTTAAGAGACAGCTTGACACTAGAGTACGTTATGGGACAGACGTGACTAATGCGACAGATGCCTACAATGTTTTGAATGGGTATATGAAATCTGTAAAATGTTTTTATATCAACGAAAAAGACATTGAAAACATTCGTAAGCTTATTCCACTGAATTTAATAGCCGTCCCTGGGACAATGAAATTGCACCAAATAATATCGAAACAAAAATATAAGATTAATTACAGGCTACTTAGTTGCTTTTGTGGTGATAAAGGAGGGTTATGCAATTGCTATTGTCCGGAAACCCATTTCCTAGTGCCAGTTGGAGCTAATCGTGATGATGAGTCTATAGTAATGACTGAGAACATCAGGGAAGTTAAAGCTTCAGGCAATCACATTTTCCATGAGAACATCACGGATAATACAGTACAAGTTGACAATGCTGTTATGGCCAGCAGCTCACAGAATATCCTCGGCGATGATTCACTTCATGCTCTCCATGAAAACATTACGGGTAATGTCGTTAAAATTGACAATGCAGTTATGGCCAGCAGCACAGAAAATATCCTCGGCGATGATTCATTACTTCCCCCCTCGATTACTGCCGGCGGGTGTGATGATTTAACCCCTCCAAATTCGTGGTTAAGTGACATAAATTTTATAATCGATGATAGAATACTTTTAGAGCAATCTTATAATATTGAGTCACAATTAATTGTAGCAGCAGAAAATGCAACTATGGTGGAAACCAAAAAAGAGGATTTCCATAGTTCTAATCCCGGTCCCAGAGAAGCAGCAGATGTACCTGTAATTGACTTTACATGTACACAAAAAATGGTTTCACAGAATGCTCAACAGTTTCTAGGTCCTAGAAAAAGAGTCGACATATTGTTGCCTGGACATTCTGGACCGCCAACCAAGAAAAGCAGAGAGAAAATAAGCGAGAAAGAAAATAAGCGAAAAATGAAAGTATTATTACCAACTACGAAGAGAAACATTCATTGCTATGTCTGCCACCTTTGTAAAAGCGATTCTTTATGTCTAAAAGACATGATTAAATGTATGGTGTGCAAAAATTGGATATGTCTAATATGTAGTGGCACTGATTTTTTTGATTATATTTGCCCAATATGCCTTAACTCCGATTAGTGATTTTAAAACTACCTAAGCGTGTTACGAGTAGATGATATAGGATTTTCATACAGCTATCCAGTTTGAAAGTAAATGAAAAACCAAGACTGGCTAAGATTATTAATTATTATTATGTACATTGTACACGTAGCCTAATTTTTCCTATTAGTAACTTTGTGTTCCACCTAAGTAACTGTCCTATTAAAATGTGATTTAAATTTTAAGATTTCTTTTAATTGTATTAGCTTAGAGCTCTAAATTACAATTATAATATTGTTTTAATTCTCCAAATTTCATTTTGTGTTACCTTAAAACTTTGTAAACTTACTGTTGTGTTAGATAAAAGATATTTTGTATGGTGTTACCGGCACAAAAGTGACGTAATGGATGTTTTTCCGAAAATTACTCGCTAATTTATGATTAATCTTTAGTATTTTTTTCTGTTTTTTTAATATTAATATGCTGTTAGTTGAATTAAACAAGTTAGTAATTATAAACAAATCGTTTTATTTGTGTAAATGCCAAATTAAAAAGTTACTTAATGGAACGAATTGTGGATAACTATTGAAACCAGAATGATATTTTTGTGTTTATTTTCATATATTTAATATAAATTTTATTAAATTTAGTTAATTTATTTAATTATATATATGTTTACCATCATTTACATGTAGACTTCCGTTCATTAGAAATAAGGTTTCCACATAAGTAACGGGCTATTTTTTTTGAAAAACGCCCATATACACTGAAACGTTAGGTTAGTACCTTTTTTAGAGTTCCGTAGCCCCACAAGGAACCCTTATAAATTCGTTCTGTCAGTCTGTCTGTCTGTCCGTCCGTCTATCCACAGAAAAGAGAAGTAAATAGAATGGAAATGAGAAGGAAACTCTGACGCCAGGTATTGTGACAGATATATGATTGAACATTCTTATTTATGTCAACGCGTCGAACTCCGCATCACAGTTGCTATGGGTTTATATGGGTGAAAGTGGCTACAACAAATTTCTTACAAAAATGCCTTGACATCCGTTCTAATTTAAACAAAATAAAATTTTCTTTTCTGTGCGTCTATCCGTCCGACTGATTGTTTTAAAACCTTACTTCAATAATTATTAAGATAAAAGCATGACACTTGGCAAAGTCAGTCATTTATTAATTAATATCAATTAACATGTCAATTCTAATTATTAGATATAAAATGTGTATAAATAATCATTTCAATAGTCATTAATTTAAAAAAAAAGTACATCTATAGGTATTTACTTTTTTCGATCATTTTTTTTTTTTTGCAAAATGGCAGTTATAATACGTAAAGGTCTTAATTATAAGCGTATAAAAAATATATTATATTGCATTTTAAGGGTGGCTCTGTTACAATGTGAAATGGGGATGTTTTTTTTTTACTGCTCCGCCTTTGTCTTATTACCTCATGGGATCATCTCGTAGTACACATTTCCCCAATATTTATCTAAAACACAAAAATTCTTACCATAGATGTACCTAACCAACAAGAGAAAAAGACAAAAGTAAATTGGAAAACAAACACCAAGTTCAAACAGTTACAAAACCAAAAAACTGAGATTAGTTCTGGAAAGCCCTCACTTGCATTCGGGGTTTCTTTCTAGCTTTCTAATTACAGCACAAATGTGAATACGAGGGGCCTTTCTTCTTGTTTCTCATTTAAGGCCGACATGCCACCGCTGAAAACTGTGTTTTTTGGAGTGTGAAAACGGGCTGCACAGAAATTACGTATAGTAAACATGGAGCCGGGAATGCACTGATAGCGCATTCCCGGCTACCATATCATTACTTTTAAGGTTTTTGCTGTAAAGCTGAAGACTAAGATTGGGTTACATCATCTTACTTTAGCTTTATCAAAGATTCTTGATTGCAGCAATAGTGGTCGAATCTATAAAAATTAGCTGTTCAAACCAACAGGGTTCGAACAAGTGCAACATTCCCCCACGCCTCCATTACTCAAGGCTACTGAGCTACGGTCGCTTTCAGATTTATAACAATTAAATAATAAATTTCTAAATGTGGAACTCTTCAATACATCATTATAAAAATAAACCTCCCAAGTTTCGTAACTCGTTGTAATTTCAAGGCTCTTGGCACAAGAGGCGCAACAAAGCAGCGGTTGTGCCCTCGTCCCTTTGTTCGTGGCCACCGAAAATATTGCACTTCTCTAAATCGTCTCGAAGTGAGGGGAAACTGTCGGCATCTTAAAATATCGACATGCCTAATTTTAAAATATCGACACTTTTAATGTCAGCACGAGTTTAGTGTCAGCGACCCAAAGTCGTGATCTGTTATTTTAAAGAACTTGGCTGGTCGGGTGCAGGCAAATTCACTATATACCACAAGCGGGATGTCAGTGCAGGTCTCATCACCCCCACTTTGAATTAGAATGTTTAACATCTTGAATAATCGACATGCCAACGTGTAATCGATATGATTTCGTTGTAGTTCAAGTACAAAGAAAATTATTTTCATAATTATACGAACCAGCTGTAGTTTAGACAACCGTGTAAATTGAAGAGCGTAGCCGGAAGGCAAATCTCCGCTAAGCCTGAATTATTACACGCACTTACGTATTTCTTCGAACATAAATTAAAACTAGACACGTACCTAGAAACGTCAATTTAAAATTGTCGTAACTCACCTCTGTTACGACTTTAGAAAATAGAACAATCATATAGTTTGTTTTTAACTGTATTAGCTACGCACATTTTTACAGGATAAAAGTTCTACGTTGCTCTTCGGTCCTGTATCTCTATGTTTAAAACGCTCTGTTGCTACGTATAAGAGCCACAAACAAACAAGTTTTCAAATTTACAATTTGAAATGGGGTTTTTTATCGCGGCTACGCCCGCGTCTTGCACAAAACCTAGCCCTTAATCACTCAGGAATATTGTAGCTTTCTATCAGTGAAAGAATTTTCCGTATAGGTTCTATGACTCCAGAAAATAACTCCTCCAAACACACACAGCCACAACTTTAAACTTTATATTGGGTAGCATCACTTCACTATCACTACATATTATAAAACAAAGTCGCTATCGCTGTCTGTCCGTCCCTATGTATGCTTAAATCTTTAAAACTAAGCAAATGATTTTGAAGCGGTTTTTTAAATAGATAGAGTGATTCAAGAGAATGGTTTGTCTGTATAATACATGCATAACGTTGTAGAGAAACACTGATAAATTTAGAGGTTTATAATGACATGTCGTACATAAATATTTTTTTTGCGCTTACATTGCAAACGCTGGTTGAACCCCATGACATAAATCAAAATAATGTACTACAGTATTGTACACCTTAAAAAGGTAAACAAAAAAGTCCGTAATGGTATAAGTCTATCTCTGAAGGATAACCCACAATAACCATTTTTTATCCTTTACATTTTACGGGAATTCTGGACTCCCTCCTCATAAAATGGTGTTGAAAGTAGGTTGTCCTGTTATTTTATTAAGAAACCTAAATCCACCTAAACTTTGCAATGGCACGCGTTTGCTGGTACAATAACTAAAAACGTTCATAGTGCACAATACTCACCGGATGTGGTACCGAAGAAGACGTATTAATTCCCCGAATTCCTCTGATACCAACAGATTTACCTTAGATTTGAGGATTGAGTGTTTTTCTCATGGTCAATCATATGTCGCTCTTTCAAGAGTAACCTCTAAACAAAACATGTTTGTATTATTATCTAATGACATTAAAGCTGTAAACATTGTTTATAAGGACATTCTGTTAGTAGGTAGATATATTTAGTCCCGGGGCGGGACGCTAGTTTATAATATCAGTATGATTTATCTACCGAGATATCGATATTTTTTTCTAGTTTTCCCTGCCATGTAAGTTGACACCGGGCATAAAAGCTCTTTGTATGATGGAAACGTAGCAGAGGTCTTATCACGTCGCTTTTTGAGATGATGTCCAACACCACTGCACAATTCATTCTCACTTTAAGGTTTCTTGGAAAATGGGGGCCTTGTTTCCAATGTAAGGGTTACGTATACTAAGGATGTAAATGAAAGAAAGATGAAATGGCGGCAGCTGAGGTGCTATTATCCATAAATACTATGACACCAAGCCGAAAAACAAAATAATTGAACAGCTGTTTTTTGCAGAATTTCATTTTTGTTATTTTGCGCGGAAAGAAATTCAATCGGAAGAGTGTCAATCGATGTATTCGCCAAATTCTACCGCCACTTCGGATTTTTGGCCGAACAAAATCTCCAAGAAAGACCCCCTGCTGGGATGTAAATGGAACTGGAAAGACCACACGCTGCGCAGGCACCAGACCACATCCCTAAACAGGCTCTGGACTGAAACCCTCAAAGCAAAAGAAAACAAGGCCGACCAAAGCAAATCTGGTAGCGCTGTCAATACAGCGCTACCAGATTTGCGCCCCAACCAATTTTTTGACTAATTTTCTTGATCTCCTCCGCAATTGGAGGAGATCAAGAAAATTGGCAAGACGTAGTCCGAAGTTAAGCACTTGTACTTCAGGTCAAGACAGGACGGTATGGAAAGTCACTGTGGTCGCCCTCTGCCTTACCCAGGACTTAGGAAAATAAGGCAAGTCACGTTCTAGGGGTTATAGTTTTTTTTTTTTTTATTATTGAAGTGTGCGCTGGAGATACACGACCTATTCGCATCCTTCCCCCTTCTACAAAAGGACAAGTCGGAGAACACATAAATACTATCCCTACATAACATAGTCGACATGCCACCGGCTCGAACTAGCCGGTTCGTCTTCACCTTTTTAATGCGAACCGCTAGGGACTGGAATGCTATACTACCGTAGCTTTCCATGCATCAGTTGAGTTGGTGACCAAACGTAGCTCTATTCTATATATTAAGTCTTTGCAAAAGAAAAAACTTACTACTTCTTTCTAAAAGAAGAGAGATTGCAGACATGACTCTCCTGTATAATATAACCTCAAACCTTACTGACTGTCCTGAGCTTTTAAGTAAGATCAACTTTAATACCCAGCATAAGACTACATATTTGTTTTTCGCCTCTTATCAGTATCACAAAATTCTTAAAAACTAAAACGTAAATAAATGGCAAAAACTTTGGCTAAAACTATGCCATCGTGGTAATGCCAGCATTCTGGCCACTTTTACCTTCACCAAGGGGCTTTTGGATTAGTTTTGTTTTTATGTTTGTTACTGATTATTTGCCTATTAAAGTTGGTTTTGTGCTCATTTGGTTAATAAATAATTATGAAGTTTTTTTTTTTAGTAAAAAAAATATATTTGCTCTCGTAAAAATTTTATTTATTAGGTTTTGGCTGTCTAAAAACTCCTTATTGACACTGCGATTCCATCTTATGACTTTTGCATAGTTTCTAGTGTAGTTTCGATCACCAATACCTTGATTTATAAATTACTAGCGGCCCACCCCGGCTTCGCACGGGTATATGTTTTATTATATATATACATAATTATATAAACCTTCCGTGAAAAATTATCTAACTGATAGTGAAAACCGCATCAAAATCCGTTGCGTAGTTTTAAAGATCTAAGCATATATAAGGCAGACAGAGGGAAGCGACTTTGTCTTATACTATGTAGTGAAGCCATACAGGTAAAATAATAGGTGATAAAGAAGTGACCCGGGTATGTCCTAAAACTGCGATCAGAAACCGCCAGAGGATGGGCAGCAGCATCCTCCTACTAACATGGTGGAAACTCTGCGATCCCCAAGCCGCCTGCCAAGCGTGGGGATTATGGCAATGACAGACAAAATAAAATTACGGCCCCTAGTCCCCGGCAGCTCCACTATCCCTGGCCTAGGTAGCGGGCCAGGTAACGGTGGAGCAAGGGGTGCTAAGAATCACCGGCAGTTGCCCCGCTACCACCCCCAACGTAATTTGGCCCTGGCAACACATAATATTAGAACATTGAGAACTGACGAGAAGATTGTTGAGCTGGAGGAAGAATTGAGCAAAATACGATGGGACATCACAGGACTATCTGAAATCCGACGAGAGGGGTATACGATAGTTCTGGATTCCGGTAACATGCTCTTCTTCCGGGAAGGAGAACGAAAGTCCCAGGGTGGTGTAGGTTTTCTCGTCCGCAGGTCACTCATCAACAACGTGGTTAAGGTCGATAGTGTGTCAAGCAGGGTAGCATACCTTATACTCAGAATAACCGATCGTTATTCGCTGAAGGTCATACAGGTATATGCGCCGACCTCGACATACCCTGACGATGAAGTAGAGGCGTTGTATGAGGAGATATCTGAAGCCATACATACCTCTGAAACATACTTCACCGTTGTTATGGGTGACTTCAACGCAAAGGTGGGCACGCGGAATGTCGATGAGTGGGGTCATATGGGTATGGACAGCGGAATCCGAGGGGCCAGCGCCTGGTCGACTTCATGGAGAGGGAGGAACTCTATTTGATGAACTCCTTCTTCCAGAAGCGACCATCCAGAAAGTGGACGTGGATGAGCCCCGATGGATCGACCAAAAATGAGATCGACTTCATCATGTTATCTCTCCGAAACTGTTCACTAACGCATTGGAGGACGTTTTCAAGCTCTTGGACTGGAACGGATTCGGCATCAACATCAATGGCGAATACATCACTCACCTTCGTTTTGCCGACGATATAGTCATCATGGCAGAGTCGCTGGAGGACCTTAATACAATGCTCAGCGACCTCAGTAGCCTTTCCCAACAGGTGGGTCTTAAAATGAACATGGACAAGACAAAAGTCATGTCCAATGTCCATGTTGTACCCATACCGGTAATCGTGGGGAACGATACTCTCGAAGTTGTTGACCATTACACCTATCTTGGACAGATTGTTCAGTTAGGTAAGTCCAACTTAGGCAAAGAGGTCGCCCGAAGAATACAACTCGGATGGGCAGCGTTCGGGAAATTGCGTGACATCTTCTCGTCCAAGATACCACAGTGCCTGAAGACGAAGGTATTTGATCAGTGTGTGTTGCCAGTGATGACATATGGTACTGAGACGTGGTCCTTAACTGTTGGCCTTTTGGAAAAACTCAAGAGTCACACAACGGGCAATGGAGAGAGCTATGCTCGGAGTTTCTTTGCGCGATAAAATCCGAAACGTAGATATTCGCCAAAGAACCAGAGTCACCGACATAGCTGTTAAAATCTGCAAGTTGAAGTGGCAATGGGCAGGCCACATCGCTCGAAGAACTGATAACCGATGGGGAAGAAAGGTTCTTGAGTGGAGACCGCGAACCGGAAGACGGAGCGTAGGTAGGCCTCCCACTAGATGGACCGACGAAATTGTGAGAGTCGCGGGCATCCAGTAGATGCAGATGGCAGGATGACGTTCAGTGTGGAGGTTAAAGGGGGAGGCCTATGTTAAGCAGTGGACGTCTTTTGGCTGATGATGATGATGATGATGAAAGAAGTGAAATTCCTAGCCAATAACCTAGGAATTTCACAACACATTGCCCTGCTACAGGAGACATAATAGTACAGCCTGCGTAACACATGAACGGTATGCGTCAACCCTGTTGTAACTTAACTGTAATAATAACAAACTTTATAACACGTGTTAACTTTAACTACTGTACACCTGTTAACTGTTTTGTAACGCATCGATGCTGAGAATTGTGGTCATTTATAATATCTTTTAGTAATTTGCAGCTAAAGTCTAGCTGCTTTTAGGAGACTACACATTACATAACTTCTAAACTCCATTACGTTGAGGTATCGAAACTTGAAAAGTATACCTTTTTGTTTAACTAAGTTAATCGAGACAGTAGACCGTACTTTTTCTTATTGGTGATATGTACATTCTTAGTATCTTAGTACTTGGTTATTGTGAGTAGTTCCACAGAAGATATAATACGTATTGAATAGGTATACTTTTTTACTATACTTACTAGTTTAATATAATACAAATGACATTTAATTGATGTTACCAATAAATTGATTATGATTATTATATTTTCTTAGCACCAGGCTAGGTGCCAGTTCCTCTGAGCCTCCCATATGTTTGGCATTGTTAGTTGTCTCTGAAGGTTACCTAAATTCACCTCAAATTATGACACAGTTAAACATCACGTCAGAGGTAACGTCATCAGATATGTAGACATTATTTATTGAGGTAACCTTACTCAATAAATCTTCATCTATTTAATAACCTTAGGTTACCTTTTTTAATCGACTAAAAATACTAAAGTACGAATTAACCTTCCTATCTCACTCGCACATTTCAAAGCAAAAAAAATTTTTTTGTCGATTAAAAAAATCACAGATTTTTTTATAAAACTGATATATTTAGAATAACATCGGAACATATATAAGTACGTATATCAGTCTCTGGCAGCCATATTACAAGCTTTGCTTAGTTTGGGGTCAGATGACCGTGTGTCCAATAATGTCCCGAAATAGTATAAAGCAATGTTCGTGCTAAGAATTTTCTGAAAGTGTCATAACCACGTTTTGCTGTCTATCATAAAATACCAAATAAGTCTATTTTCCTTTTAATATAATGTTTAATTTGGCGGAGAAAAATAGTAAAATGCCAAAAGTGCGATTGCTACAATTTTCCTGCGTGTTTATTTTCTAACTTCAATAATATGATAATGTGCAAGTGAGAGAACTGCAGAACCCCCTTAAAACTCAAGTCACTTAAGAGTTCCAAGAAAACAGAACCCTGAGCTGAGCTCTTCCAAGCTCTTCTTCTTTTGTCTACAATAAAAGCTAATAAAAGTATGTTAAACCATGGGACAAGATGAATCGAACATCAGATCAGACTAACAAGGAGGATAATTATGGTAAGATGTGTTACGGGTTGGAACGCATCTGGCCTACATCAGGCTTGATACCTTTAGTCGAATTCACCCAGCACACGACCTTGCTGCCCTTTTTTGCATGTGGACTATTAGTTAGTTCATCAATTTACACTACTTTTGAGTGCAACCCAATTTTTCTCCCGGACTAAGATACGTTTCACCTCTAGACTCAAGAGATGCGGTCGGAAGCGCATACTTTCGAGCTACTTTCCGGATAACAATCCCTCAGAGTCAAAAAGTTTCAATTCCACAAAGAGCTTCTCCTTTGTGAATAGAAAACATGTAGGGATGGGATGTTTTCCAAATCAACAGTATCGATAGTAGTCTTGATCTATTCAATCGACTTTTGTGTACCTATTTATGTTGTTTTTTTTAGTTTTTAATTCACGATAATAATTCGGTATTATTTTAACAGAAAATTAACCTTGTAATGTGGTTTAGTTTCATAATTGTGAGGAATGGCGGTAGCATAATGTTTAAACAAAACTATTTACCCGTATGAACGACATAATAGTTTAATTATTCCAAGTGTTTCATGTTAATGTTTAGAATTTTCTTAAAGTGATTTTAACGCTTATTGTGTTCAGAATTTAGTGTAAAAATTAGAAAATGGTATCAACTATTATTTTTTCTAGTGTTTAGTCTCTATTTGTGAGTATCGTACGCGTAACTGTTCACTTAAGTTATATTGGGACTATTCTGACATTTTAATTGAGAACGAAATGGGGGTGGGTGATGGCGATTGACAAAACATTGCACCAGAATTGCTGTCCCTTTCACTTAAGTTATATTGGGACTATTCTGACATTTTAATTGAGAACGAAATGGGGGTGGGTGATGGCGATTGACAAAACATTGCACCAGAATTGCTGTCAGGCCTAGCCACGCGCAAGACAAAAGCTGTCGACTCCTTAGTCCTTACTATGCTTATATATTATGCTTACTATCCTTATATTACTCCTTTGTGCGCTCTGTTATTTTTCACGTAAGGATTTAGTCTCAATATTTTATTTTCACTTATGCCTCGTATATTATCAAAGTATCTTTGCAGAAACGTATTAATGGAAACATTCTTAATTTTATTTTTAATAATAATAACATACGTAAAAATTTAGGTTAGAATTAAATTACTTATTAGCATAATATTAGGCTAGATTGTAACTAAATGACGGGGCGTCTTTTACAAGTGGACCTTATAGAAAAAAAAACTGATATTTAATCGATAAATATTTTGTCGATTTTTCTAAAGAACATCACTTTGCGTGTGGAAGTGCAATATCGGATATTTCTGTGTGTCAACGGAATAAGAGCAGGAACTTCTATGCTCAGTAGATACAACGAATAATGGTCGGTTTTTGTCGGGGGAAATAATTAGATACGTAGGCAAACAGATCCATGCCAATTAGGCAAGGAAAAGAATGTAAGCATTTTTGTCGTCATTCAATATGACAGGAAATAATTGCGTGCCAGATTTTTAGAAGATACTAACTGCGCCCCGCGGTTTTAATCACGTTATATATCTCTTTGAAACAAATCTCCTTAGTAGCGACAGTAACCTCCTCTGACTTACACGTTTTTTTTTTCTATGATGTAATATGTCAATGAATAGACTTTAGTCACAGACCTACTACCTATAGATTTTCAATGAGCGTGGCTAGCTCAGTGCCTCTCGCTTCAACAAGGTGTGTTGCCACATAAAATTATTTGCTTTAAGTTAGGGTAATTTACATACTAGACGGGTAGTGAGTCTCTTCAATGAGTAATTTTGGAAACTTTGGAAAATCTTGTGAGATGGAAGGATATCTGAAAAATACTTATGAACAAAAGAAATTAATATTAAGATCCAAATCCATCCGTTTAAAGGTAAGACAGCTTTAAACGGCTGTATCTTTCGCGCCGTAATATCGTCAGTTGAAACTTACACAGAATATGTAATGTTACGACGGATTAACTAAGAAATATAATTAAGTCAAACTAAAGAGGGTACACATCCACACATACAACAAACGTTTTTGTTAAGGTATTTTTGTATTTGCTCTGGTGTAAAAACCAAACGGTACGTAACGGTAATCGGTACAAGCGTCAAACTTGGCGGATTATAGTGCACACCCTAAAGTAAAACAACAAATAATAAATACTGGCTGCGTGCGAGTCGGTCACACATTTCTGTTTCCCACAAGTTAAGCAACGTCGGGCGCGGTTGATACTTGGATGGATGACAGCCTGGATGTGATGTTGTGTATTTGCACTACTTTTTGTATTTTGTGACGGTACAGAACCCTCAGTGCACGAGCCCGACTCGCACTTGGCCAGTTTATTTATTTTCATGGATGTAATTATGGATAACATCCCAATTAATGAGATACTTAGATAAAACTCTTTATTATTTACAGTACTCATATCACACACGATAAATCAGACTTCAAAAAAAGATTATTTTGTTTTATTTGAACAAAATCACGCTGATGATGATTTATGATGATATATTTTCTTTGATTTAAGTACATTTAAGTGTGTTTATTAGACCCTGAGCAGCTGCAGTTGCTCAAAAATATAATTTTTCGCTTTCTGATATTGGATTCGGCATTGAAATGACATGGAATAAATTCTACTATGTTTTCCTGGCACCCAATTTTCACAACCAGTAGCACTGATCCATTTTATTCGTAAGCCAGGATCAGTTGGAAACCTGCAGAACGAATAATTTATGTTAATTGTGGTGGGTAATTTCATTTATAAACTGGCAACATTGATTGTTATTCTTCTCAGTTAATATTTTGATAAAACTCATAGGAAATACCACAAATCGACCAAAAAACGGACTAATTATGAATAAAATATTTACGCATTGATATCCTGAATTTATTTAGGTGATCATTACAAGCTCTATATGTTTACTTACGTGTGAAATGATATTTCATCGTTTTTTCTCTCACTGCGGTACTTGCAGCCCAAAATGATACAACCAACCATTGTAAATGTTTGTTTTACAATTATTTCTAAGACGAAACACGCATTTTTATCACATAAAATCACCAAAAAAATGCAATAAACAATATTCAGACCCGTTTTGTTTGGCACAGAACCGTCAGATTTTGACATTTCTGATCCAAAAAACAGGCCACGCCGATAAGGACAAAAAAGTCTTGTTATGTCCTTTTTGTACTTGTGCTGAGCCATATCAATTTGTCTCTTTCACTTGCTTTCACTGAAATATATTGCCGATCTGTATATCTGTGACTTTAGTTATATTTATTTTTATTTTTTTTAACGGCATGTGCCTTTATTAAATAAACAAAATACTAGCTAAAACTAACACTAAATAAACAGTTAGACTGTCCATAGACCGTTGAAGATCTAAAGACAATCCAAATGCTCAAACCCACTATCAGTTGGCAGCGTACCCAGCATGCTGGCGGCATTACCACGTTGAATGGCAATGCTTTAGTTATATAGACTTGGTGTATATATTAAAACACCAAGATTAACATCTGTTGATCCGATCTCTACCAAACTTCACAAGATCACTCGCTTATGGTTAATCTGAAGATTGTCTAAAAATTTCATCAAAATCGGTCTAGCCGTTTTGGAGTCAATAGGGAACATAATATACATGCATACATCGCCTTTTATATATCATTGTAAATAGAATACATAAACACTTTATGGTGACAATAACCTTAAGCATTCACACGAGTTGAACTTTGAACATAAACCAGCCAAGTGCGAGTCGGACTCGCGCACGAAGGGTTCCGTACCATTATCTATAACAAGCTATTTTTTTATTATTTTTTTCCAGTTGCCACGACATGATATTATTAAATCAGGGTGGCAAATGAAACAGTGCTGGATGTAGTTCTTGTATATTTCCACTTTTATTATGATTTTTACAGAAACTGTCTTGCCTGTCGTATGGTCGGCGGCAGAATGCCGGTCCGCCATGTTGCCACCACTTATATACCTTATCTTTTCATAATTTTTCATTAGCTTATTGTAGGTAGATGACAATTTATTTTTTATAATGAGAAAAATCAAGATCTAGTTTGTAATATTATTAATACAATTTTAAAAATGTAATATTAATATTATATCGAAAACATACTCTGTCTACCCTTGCCGTTGGTCAAGTCCATACTTAGTATTTTTAATTTATTGATTTTATATAATTTTAATTGCAAAATAGCTAAATATGGTGCCAGCATATGATCATATATGCGACTAAAATTTAAATTCTAACATTCGGCCTTTTCTGACACTAAGTTTGTCCTCAAACTTAACATGATACTAGTCTATATTATTACAATTCAATTAAGTGACTTTGTGATAAATCATTTAAAAACACCCATGGATCTATCAACATGGTCTCAAGTGTTTTTAAATTTCGAATTAGCAAATTACTGATCCGACCCACCGATCTCGAAGGTATATCAAATAATTTGCCTTCGCTAATGACATTATTTTTTCATTTCAATTACCGCAGATAAGTTGAAAGTACCCATGGATCTGTCAACATGGTCATCCAATACTTTCAACTTTTGACCAGTAAAATATCGGTTTCTCTATCAAAATCGAATATTTAACATGCCGCTTTTTACATTTTAATTCTATAATTACTATATTTATTGAAAATACCCATGGATCTATCAACACGGTACCAAATATTTTCAATATTTTGGCTAGTAAAATATCGATTGATCTATCAAAATCAAATATTTTACATGCCACTTTTACATTCATAATTCTATGATTACTTATATATTTATTGAAAATACCCATGGATCTATCAACACGGTACCAAATATTTTCAATATTTTGGCTGGTAAAATATCGATTGATCTATCAAAATCAAATATTTTACATGCCACTTTTACATTCATAATTCTATGATTACTTATATATTTATTGAAAATACCCATGGATCTATCAACACGGTACCAAATATTTTCAATATTTTGGCTAGTAAAATATCGATTGATCTATCAAAATCAAATATTTTACATGCCACTTTTACATTCATAATTCTATGATTACTTTTATATTTATTGAAAATACCCATGGATCTATCAACACGGTACCAAATATTTTCAATATTTTGGCTAGTAAAATATCGATTGATCTATCAAAATCAAATATTTTACATGCCACTTTTACATTCATAATTCTATGATTACTTACATATTTATTGAAAATACCCATGGATCTATCAACACGGTACCAAATATTTTCAATATTTTGGCTAGTAAAATATCGATTGATCTATCAAAATCAAATAATTTACATGCCGCTTTTACATTCTTAATTCTATGATTAATTATATATTTATTGAAAATACCCATGGATCTATCAACATGGTACCAAATATTTTCAATAACTTAGTTAGCAAAATACCGATTGATCTATCAAAACCAAGTATTTTGCCACAGCTCTACTCTATTTTAATCAACTTTCAAGTCTCTCAACTTCCATCCATATTAATGTGAATTAATGCTATGTTACAGATACGAATCCTACAAGAATTTAGCTATACAATTTCAAATTAATAAACATTATTTACCCAATTAAGTGTCATTTTACGAACTAACCTAGTATATATATATGTTTCATATATTTCAAAGTTCCATGCTAATTAACACATACTTTATTTATATTTAAATAGTAATTTTTATTTCGCCCATCATCGAATTTATTTTTAACAGATAAATGTTACTCAGGGGTACTACTGCTACTACTACTCTCGTTTCCATCATCATCTTTGTTGTTATTGCAGATTGATATCCAAGGTTTAATGCGATCAGCTGCCCATATATTACTATAACCTTTCCGTGTAATTTTAGTTCCGGGTATGCTTGATACTTCATACCTATCATTTTCAAGAACCTTCGTAATTCGGAAAGGTCCTGTAAATTTTGGAAGCAATTTCTTACTTTTACCATCATTATTTGAAATTGGTTTTAGAATTTTCACTAAGGCACCTATTTCGTAAAGCCTAGCCTTAACTTTCCCTTTATCGTATCTACTTTTCTGAGCTTGTTGATCTTTTTGTATGTACTTACTTATGTCCCCTCTAATTTCTTCTATATCTCCTAGCTGTCGCGTTTCATTTAAAATAGAACTAAACATATTGTCACCTCTGCTAACCATTGGGATAGCGAAAAGTGCTTCAGATGGTGTCTTTCCTATTCCTTTATTAAGAGTATTATTCATACCCCATTGTAATTGACCCAATGCTCTATCCCAATATTTTTCACCAAGTTTATCGGTATAAGCGGTGAGAGCATCTAGTACTGTCCTGTTATACCTTTCCACCTGACCATTGGCCCGAGGGGAAGCAACAGCATTGAGAATGTGATTTATTTTTGAGTCATCACAAAAGTTTTTGAACTCATGCGATGTGAAAGATGAACCTTGATCGGATATTAACCTATCTGGGTAACCAAATGTGTGAAACGTACACCAAGTGAAGCTTGGTGAAGTTCTACCTAGCAGTGGGTAGGTGTTTCAAAGAAAAGAGTTTAAGATAGTATAAGTTAAGATTTATTAAAGCAAGCGAATGAATTTACAGACAGAGGGTCGTGAGCTCGGAAGGTGATGGCGATAAAAAAAGTGTTGGTCCCTTGTTTGGAGACTTAGCTTGAAGAGCTTGGGGCGCCGGTCGCCGCGTAGCTCGACGCGGCTCGTGGCACGTGGAATGTCAGCTGGGCAGTGTAGCGACGAGACAGCTCCGTCCGAGGTTTTCAGGCGTGGTCAGAGTGTAGTCAGCGCGTCACGTCGCTGTTGTTGGAGACGTGACCGGAGTACGGTCAACGTGGTAGCGAGTAAGGTCCGCACGTCACGACACTGTTGTCAGTATCGTGGCCGTAGTTTAGTAGAGGGTAGGAGCCCGATTGGAGTACGGGGCTACTAGATTTTAATTATAAGTTTAAAAGTTAAGTATGAACGACTTTCACACGGGAATATCGTTGCACAAATGCGCGAGATTTTTAGTTCGGGTTCTATATATAACCTATTCCTTCTAGAAAGAATATGATATTTACATACCCGAATCTTTTAAAAATGCTATTTAATTAAATATTTCCGAGGGTTAGAACAATGATTTTTCGCTTAACGAAATGAAAGTGATTGACATTACGTCAATCACCTTCATCTGTCAACAATGTTTATGTCATAGTAGTGACCTTTTTTATTGGTTAAGTTTGGCTTCTAGCTATGTGCCATTTGCCATGTATTGGAAGTCGGTAACGATCATGGAACGTTACATACCCCCTTTTTCAGTTAAGAATTTTTGCTCAAGAAAATTCGCTGACCTCTCTAGCATCCTAGTTATAAAATTGCACCTTCCCCGTCCAGGGCTGAGTCTAATATTTTAACATTAAGTAGGCTCGAGTGCAAAATTAATGTAATCAGGATGCTATGGTCTGAAGTTCCCAATAAGACTTGTGGCGTACTGTGTTAAGAGTCCGGTATCGCTGTATAAATGCTATAGTGGCACCTATACAGACGGCAAGAATACCGGTGGGTTCTTCCTTTTGCTGTTAAGAATGTTAGATACAATACTTAAAAGCAGCAAAATAAAAGAAAAGCTAACAAAATAAGGAACTATTTTGCTAGTTAGTACGTCAAAGAGAGTATAGTAGTGGTATACGAGTATAGGACCATAAGATTGTAGGTAGCGATTTGTAGTCTAGGTGAGCTTAGAGAAGTTATCAGGGTATCGATAGAGTTAAACTATCAGTAAACTATAAGTGTTTAGTTTGCTATAGCTGTGGTGACGACTGACTTGAGTTACCTAGTATGCTAAAGGTTATATTAATTAATATTCGTGTTTTGGGCTTTTTTATGGAGTTCACGAGTACCGCTCCTAGCATTTTAGAGGCTTATTTTTAAAGAGTTTGCAATAACCGCTCTTAGTGTGAAGGCTTTCAGTTTTAGAGTACACTAACCGCCCTATTTCTGATATTTAATAGACATACATAAATAGATATCATACGATATATGTAAATAAAAATATTTCTAAGTATTTTTTTCAAGTCAGGTATTTTTAAATTTTTAGAGTTGCATTATCAAGTTTTAGTTGCAAGATTAATTAGATTTTCTTCAGAGGGAAGCTATAGTGGTAAATTATTTTTTAGTTTGTAGTAGGATGTAGGTTTTTGCAAGTTTCATTTTCTGTTTCCGTAGTTCCTGCACAGAGTCATCCGAGGAACCACCACAGAGGCAACCTCATGTGCAAGTTCAGCTTTTTGAAGAGACAAAAAGGTATAAATGGGGTACGCCATTTTATATACCTACGTCAAAGAGAGTTTAGAATCTTAGTTTTAAGAGAGATATCGGGTAAGTTTCCGTGAGAGCAAGTTTTACAATAATACAAGTTAGATGTTCCGAGTGTAGGTTGGGTGGTAAGTTTGGTAATTTGAGTTTAAAGAACAAGATTTTAAGATAGGTCGAGTATAAAAGTACTAAATGATTTTAATTATTCTATAATAATAAAAAAAAAACAAGTAAAAAAAATATTATAGTGCGTTTAAGACGCAGACAGAAGGGCGTTACTTCTGTAGGTGTAACCTTTGTCTTCCTTAGTCGCCTCTTACGACATGCATGGAAGCTACAGCTGGGTATTCTAACAAATAAGTCCCCGCACCAGCACAGGCTATATTTACCCCTCAGCCTACAGACAGACACAAGGTTACAAAGAAGGAGCCGTGAATATACCACGCCAGAGAGATCAACACCTTTTTAATCAACCTTCCTGCTTAATACCTGGGCGCCACTGAAACGTACACCAAGTGAAGCTTGGTGAAGTTCTACCTAGCAGTGGGTAGGTGTTTCAAAGAAAAGAGTTTAAGATAGTATAAGTTAAGATTTATTAAAGCAAGCGAATGAATTTACAGACAGAGGGTCGTGAGCTCGGAAGGTGATGGCGATAAAAAAAGTGTTGGTCCCTTGTTTGGAGACTTAGCTTGAAGAGCTTGGGGCGCCGGTCGCCGCGTAGCTCGACGCGGCTCGTGGCACGTGGAATGTCAGCTGGGCAGTGTAGCGACGAGACAGCTCCGTCCGAGGTTTTCAGGCGTGGTCAGAGTGTAGTCAGCGCGTCACGTCGCTGTTGTTGGAGACGTGACCGGAGTACGGTCAACGTGGTAGCGAGTAAGGTCCGCACGTCACGACACTGTTGTCAGTATCGTGGCCGTAGTTTAGTAGAGGGTAGGAGCCCGATTGGAGTACGGGGCTACTAGATTTTAATTATAAGTTTAAAAGTTAAGTATGAACGACTTTCACACGGGAATATCGTTGCACAAATGCGCGAGATTTTTAGTTCGGGTTCTATATATAACCTATTCCTTCTAGAAAGAATATGATATTTACATACCCGAATCTTTTAAAAATGCTATTTAATTAAATATTTCCGAGGGTTAGAACAATGATTTTTCGCTTAACGAAATGAAAGTGATTGACATTACGTCAATCACCTTCATCTGTCAACAATGTTTATGTCATAGTAGTGACCTTTTTTATTGGTTAAGTTTGGCTTCTAGCTATGTGCCATTTGCCATGTATTGGAAGTCGGTAACGATCATGGAACGTTACATGTGCAGAACGTATTTTCAAGATTTCGAATGGTATGCGAGGATTTAAGATTGCGTAAGGGTGTCAATATGCAGAATTTTGTAAACCCGTCAACCAAGACGAGAAGGTATGAATTGCTTTTGGTACTTTTCACAAAAGGCCCTAAATGATCAATGTGGACGGTATCGAAGGGTTTATCAACTTTGTGAATCGGATTTAGAAGCCCTTCCTTAGGTCCGGCTGGTTCTTTACTATATGCACATTCCAAGCAGGACTGTACATATTTCTTAATAAACCGTTTCATTTTTGGAAACCAGAAGTCTTTACTAATTTTATCGATTGTCTTGTCAACACCAAAATGACCAATGTCGTCGTGATTGAGTTTACATAATTGGAATCGAGCCACTTTCGGTACAACCCATCTGAGCTCTTCCCCAACTTTCCGAAATAGCTTATTATCTTTAAGAACGTAGTTTTTCTTGATATCAGAGTACTCAGTATCTGCTAAGATTTTCCTTATCCGTTGTGACTCTGTATCTTGTAATTGTAGGGTAAGTAACCAATCTTCTTGAGATATCTTTAGAACGGTCGGAGTTATATGTTGGCCGATATCTGATTCACCAGGTAAGGGATTTCTGCTTAAAGCATCTACATGCGACATTGTATGTCCTGGTTTATATAGTATATCGAAATCAAATTCTTGCATCGCTATCCACCAACGCGCTACTCGTGGTATCAGATCACGTTTACTGAATGTTGCCCTTAAAGCCGAACAGTCCGTGATCAATGTAAACCTAACCCCTAGCAGATACACTCTAAATCGCTGAAGCGAAGCTATACAGGCTAAAGTTTCAAGCTCATATGAGTGATATTTCTGTTCGTCTAAAGAAGTCTTTCTACTGAAATATGCTACAGGTTTCATATGTTGGGTTTTATCGTTCTTTTGAAGCAAAATTCCACCTAATCCGTATTTACTGGCATCTGTGTGTAAGTATGTCTCATTTTTAGGGTCGTATATACCTAACACTGGTCTTTGTATCAGTACATCTTTTAGTTTGGCAAACGATTCCTGTTGCTCAACATCCCAAGACCACGTCTTGCCTTTCCTAGTCAAATCAGTGAGTGGTTTTGCTATGCTCGCAAAATTTTCGATAAACTTTCTAAAGTAGCTAGCCAATCCAACAAATTGCCTGACTTCATGCACATTGCGGGGTGTTGGAAATCGGTCTACTGCATCAATTTTTGCCTTTCCAGGTCTCAAACCGTGCTCGCCTATTTCATAACCAAGGTATTCCAATTCTTCTTGAAAAAAATTGCATTTTTGTATATTTAAAGTTAATTTAGCTTTTTGAAGTAATTTGAAAGTATTTTCGAGTCTTTCATATTCCTCATCGAAATCTTTCCCTGGTATAAGTATATCATCCATATAGGCGAGAGCGGAATTGAACCTTGAATTCCCTAGTACTTGGTTAATTGTCCGTTGGAATACCGCTGGAGAATTAACCAAGCCAAATGGCATTTTTTTTGAATTGATAAAGACCGTCAGGCGTGATGAAAGCGGTTAGGTGTTTACAATCGTCACTAATTGGAACCTGGTAATAGCCGCTAGCCAAATCAAGGGAAGTATAATATTTATTTCCGTTAAGCAAATCTAATTGGTCATCAATTCTTGGCATTGGAAAATGGTCTTTCTTGGTTTTTCGATTTAATGCTCTAAAATCGACACATAAACGGTATCCTCCAGTCTTTTTCTTTACCAGTATAATCGGACTAGCATAAGAAGAATTCGATTCTTCTGCGATATCGTTGTCTATAAGATCTTTGACCATTTCTCGTACTGTTTCTCTTTCGGTGTGACTTAATCTGTAAGGTCTATATACTACAGGAGTAGTATCGTCTAGTTCGATGTTCATTTCTGTTGTATTTGTGCATCCCAACTCTGATAACGTTTGTGCAAAGCAATCTCTATAAGTATTTATTAATCTAAGAACAGTTTCTCTTTGCTCTGGCGTTAGATTGGGATTGACTTTAACCTCCTCCATAGTAAAAGGTGTTAGAGGTTTACTGCCAATCTGACCGCAGATCAATTCAAAATCATCATCGGAAGGGTTTGACGTGACAATTCTTTTGCTACGAGATAACACAGAGTTACTTTCGAAGAAAATTGGTTCTTCTGAAAGATTACAAACAGCTATTTGGCATTCTCCTTTGTTTATATTGTAAATGCCACCTACCACACAATAGTTTGCGTTTTGTAATCTTCTGATGCTATCTTCTATAAGTATATCACAGCTAGAATTGTCTTCATTCACGCAACTAACGTAGTCAAATTGATTCACTACGGTATCTACTTTTATTCTCAAAACTATTTTGTCATTGTGTTGATTGTCGACGTGTATATTTGATAAGTCGTCAGTTATCGTCCTTTTTAAAATTTCTAATTTGTCGTATGTCTTTATGACCATCACTTCTGCCCTTTCTGTGAAGTCTTGACCGACTAGTAAAGGTTCACTGAGTAAGGAGGATTCAATAACGTAAGCGTCAATTTCTGCCGTAACTTCACCTATACTCAAGTTCAACTTTGTTCTACCTACGGGAATAGTTGCACCATTACCGAACCCTCGAATATTCGGAGCATCATTTTCTACTTTAGGTAGAGAATACTTTTCAACAATGTCTTGCCGAATCAGTGTGCAATCGCTTCCAAAATCCACATAGCATTGTATATTAATGTTATCATTTATGACTGCAGTTTTATAATATTTCTGATCCGATCTGAATTTTTGTGTAAACAAAGTTTTCTTATCTGCTTTGGCACTATTATTAGACTGACTATTATCTTTAGGCCTGTAACAATCGTTTGCTGCATGACCAAATCGTTGACAGTTGTCGCATCGAATTAAAGGTTTCGAACACTTACTAGATGTGTGTCCAGTTTCTTTACAATTGAAGCACGAAATGTCATTGGTTATTTTACTGCGACAATGAACAGCTCGATGGCCAGTTTTATTGCATTTGAAGCATTTGATATCGTTAGGTGTGAGGTTGTGACCTGTTGCAGGGACGGGTCGTTTTGCAAAGCGAAAATTATTGTTCTCCCGACATAAATCTTTAAGAAATTTGAGTAAGTCTTCTGGATCCTGGCACCTTGCTGAAGACGCACTTGCTCTAATTGTCCTATCCTCTATCCCATAAACGAGGCAGTCGACTGCCTTCTTACCTAATATGCCACATGCATTAAGTCGCAACATCTTATCATAATAGTATTCATCTACCGATTCACCGAACTTCATTCGCCTATCCAACATGTCCGACAACAATGCTCCGTAGTTACTTTCCGAAGGAAATGCTTTTATTAGGCGGTTCTGCCATTCGGACCATGTTAAAAGTATGGTTTGAAGACCTTCATACCATTTTTTAGCATGACCACCTAATTTGGGCAACGCATAGTGAGCGGTCTGTTCGTTAGTCCATTTGTATATTTTTGCGCATTCATTTACCTTTGCTATCCAACCTTCAATACGCTGATTTTTCTGTGATGGGTCAAATGTAGGTATAATGTTCTTGTCATAAGTCATGTGAGAATTTGCTCGCGTGAAACTTTGAATTATCTGAGAGATATCACTAACACTAAGTAACAAACTAGGTTTACTTGTTGACGATTCCAATTGGATCGCTGCTGCTGGAGCTTCTGGCCCCGTAGGTTGAGGAGACTCGGCCGCTGTAACTGGCGGTTCGTGATGTGGCTCTGCGTTCGTAGAACTCTGCTGGTATACCGCGCTAGGAATCGGCACCTCTTGAGCTCGTGGTAGTGTGGTTTCCTGAAAAATCCACACCAGTGCGATATATATCTATACATAGCAAGAAATAAAAGGAAGTACAGAAGCAGAAAATATCCAAATAAAGGCTGTATACTGGTTACACAGTACACCTATTGATTGTATGAACACTCGTATGAAGTGACGAGCAAAAAGAGCATTGACAATAAATATAAAATATTATAAGATTATTATTCAATTATAAGTATAACATACAAAATTAACATGTGAATTGATTAAAATCTGCATTCCTTAGTCTTATTACGCCACAAAATATTTAGCCTTTCGAAAAAAAAAACAGGGTAGTTACCAAAAAAAATGAACTAATATTAACCACACAAAATCATAACTAACCAGCCGCCCGCCACGGCTTCGCACGGATGTAAGCTCGGCCTTCAGCCTCGCTACAAAATATAATATAGCCTATGTGACCCGGGGATAGCGTAGCTTCCCAACAGTGAGTCAGTAGTTTTGGAGCTTATTCAATACAAACAAATAATCAAATGTTTCCTCTTTATATATTGGTATAGATAACCATGTTATAGTAAGTAGGTAGGTGAAAACTATCCTCCACAACCATTAACCCATTACCGTTACGAAATAGATTTTCAAACTTTATTTCCAAATTATGAGCAAACCTAACCTCTAAAATGAGAGAGAAAGAGGAAGAAAAAAAAAATTACACGCAAATTTTACTTGCCTGCAATGTTCGTTGTTCCGCACTCATAACCTCTCGGTTAGAATTTTCATGGCGCCTTGCAGGCGAATGTCTATTCCTCGCTATGGAATCACCGTTTCTGGTCCTGTAACTTCGTTGGTGGCGTCTCTTGTGTCGACGGTTATTTCCACTGTTACGTCCTGTTTCACGAACTGAAGCTGATCGTGACGTAGAAGATTCACTATCTGCGCTCGAACTGTGTCGACGACGACGTTTTCGTCGGTTGGAAGGCCTTGCACGGCTCCGTGAGCGTCGCTCGTATAGTTCTCCATCGTTATCACTAGCCATTTTTAGTTCGACGTACCACTTCTGATATTAAATCAGGGTGGCAAATGAAACAGTGCTGGATGTAGTTCTTGTATATTTCCACTTTTATTATGATTTTTACAGAAACTGTCTTGCCTGTCGTATGGTCGGCGGCAGAATGCCGGTCCGCCATGTTGCCACCACTTATATACCTTATCTTTTCATAATTTTTCATTAGCTTATTGTAGGTAGATGACAATTTATTTTTTATAATGAGAAAAATCAAGATCTAGTTTGTAATATTATTAATACAATTTTAAAAATGTAATATTAATATTATATCGAAAACATACTCTGTCTACCCTTGCCGTTGGTCAAGTCCATACTTAGTATTTTTAATTTATTGATTTTATATAATTTTAATTGCAAAATAGCTAAATATGGTGCCAGCATATGATCATATATGCGACTAAAATTTAAATTCTAACAATATGAGTGAGTAGCGGCAATAATACAATGTCTCCTAATGCCTCGTACGCATTAGGATACATCTAGGGCCTTACTTAAAAACGGTACTCAAGTTGACATGCGCTTAAATATGATCCGTCTTGTTTTCGCGTGTGACGATTGCCGTCAGCGAAAAGTTGAGAAAGCATTTTAAAACATAGATCAACTTGGTAAGGCCCCTTGAGTAGCAAAATCAAGGTACTCGAATGTTTTTCACGTTCACGTTTCGAATCACGTTTTTTGTATCAGAGCCCCCCTTAAATATTTATATTATTCTGTTTTCTACATCGAGCTATATTACTACGTATAGAGGAGACGGCGCACATCCCTACTATGTTCCGTCCAATTGCAGTCATATGGCAGCACATCACTTAGTTGCTTGCTAGCTCTTGAGCAATTAAGTCATGTTTGTTTTAAAACGAAAAAAGTTCAAAAGTATTAAATATGGTATCGTGTGTGTTAAGATATTGCACGAATAATTCAAAGAATACGTCGAAGTGCAAAGGAATAACTTTCCATCGGTGAGTAATTAGATAATCATTTACAAATTTTACAATTTAAGTCGAACAAAATATTCTCGGACGTAGCGTGGATGCCGTGTTGCGTCATTTGTCATAGACTAAAAATTAAGATGTGACATTGTGTTTGTAACAAGTGTAGGTAGAATTAGTTGAAGTTTTTTTTTATAGTGGAATATAATAATCTAACACATATTTAGAAAAGTACTGCCTAGTGATTTAATAAAAAAAGATAAAAAATATGATGAAAAATAATTATTGTCTTTTGTAAAATATAATTTTAATTTTAAAGGTTTCCACGTCTGGGCCGTAAAGATAGAGAAAAATGGATTGCATTTGTCCAGAACAATCGAAACGAAGAAACGTGGTTACCATCTAATAATACTTACATATGTTCCTTGCATTTTCGCGGAGAGGATAAATATTACTTACTACTTAAACGAATGAATTAATTTAACTGAAATATTCATATTATAATATAATACTTTCTATTGTTCAATTAATTCAACTAATAATAAATTATGAAACAAAGTGCGAATTCAATTGAAGCTTGTTAGGTAATATAAAACTACGTCACTTCTGTAGTAAGTCAGCAGTTTAGTCTATAGCAACGACAGGTTGATGCAGAACGTTGAACGAAACGCGTAAGCGCTTTGAAAAATCGCGGCGCTTACGACTTTTTCGTCGCGAGAAAACTATACCTTATAAGCGTTCTAGCGCTGAATGTTTATATTGGCTGGTTAGACGACTAATTATTGTTTCGGCGGTGAAGCAAACTTTAGGTTATATTCTTAACAAAATTGAGCATGATCTTTGTTTATGGTAGCTTCTCTATACGTAGTAATAAAGCTCGATGGTTTTCTAGTATTTGTTGTTATAGCGGCAACAGAAATACATCATCTGTGAAAATTTCAACTGTCTAACTATCACGGTTCATGCGATACAGTCTGGTGACAGACGGACGGATAGACGGACAGACGGACAGCGGAGCCTTAGTAATAGGGTCTCTAGGTTTTACCCTTTGGGTACGGAACCCTAAAAACGACCATAAGCGCTCGGGTGTATACTCGATGGCGCAGGTTCGAATCCTGCCGGTCGTATTTTTTTTAAATTGTTTAAAACATTTAAATAATATATCCTGAAGTGAAGAACAACTCTTTACAACGCATACCTTTTATCTTCTTTCCTCTAGGAAAATGGGGCTCAGATTACCTACGGTAGAGTCAATTAAAGTTTTGTAATTTTGAGCTAAAATCTATGTAAATAAATCGATGTGTGTATGTTCCCTATGGAGTCTAAAACGGCTGAGCCGGTTATGACGGAACTTCACTGGCAGATAGCTGATGTTATAAGGAGTAACTTAGGCTACCGCGGGTGAAACCACGGGGTACCTACAGCTAGTGAAATCAAAATCTATAAATCCTTATAAAATTGGTTGTTACACTGGTCCAATCAAATTTAAGTACAAAAAAGATTAAAGTTTATCACATAAGCAAACTATGTAAGTCTAAAAAAGTAAACAACCAAAATGTGATTCAAAATTATAAAACAATTTAAGATTAAATCAATAAATAACAATGAAATAAGATTGATAATAATGTCTGAAGAAAATTAAATCTGTCAAAACTTTATAACTCAAAAAGTGTCAGGTTTTAACTCCGAAGATAACCTCTAACGGACTATTGAAAATTCGAAATCATACTATCAATGGAAGAAATCCTATCTGATTCTTTGAATGAAGATTGAAAAATCGGCCTTAAATATACTAAACAATTTTATAAGGTCGTGAATAAGGACTTGAATTTAATGGGTGGTTTTTTGACAGCTCTAGGTACATAGTTCTGCAACTATCAATAGATGGCGCTAACAATTTTTTTTCTTTTATTTATTCAATGAAAGCAACTATTCAAGGAAGAAGAGACATTTTATAACACGGCTAGGCGAGGCACACTTATGTACCTACTAATTTGTGTTGTGTTGTGGAAAACAAGTTTTTTTTTATGATACTGAGTGACGAGACGAGCGAAGTCGCTCGCCTGATGGCTCTTCACGCTTGCCCATAACAGCTCAACGCCACTCAGAATTTTGAACTTCAACAGTTCAAAACCCTGGATGGTAATGCACTGCGCTCGTCACCCCGAGATATAAGATGTCAAATCTCTGTGTGCCCTGTGATTTCGCTGGAAACATTGCCCTTCAATCTGGAACACATTAGTGTTTGCACACCACTGCAAAGAGTACTTTATTACACCACTGCTTGGCGGTTGAATAACTGGCAAAGGTGTGGTACTTCCCCAGGCGGACCCCTGCAAAAGAGTCCTACCACTACTAAAGCACAACGTACTTTGCTAACAAACAATAACCACAAAATACTATGAAATAAAAGAACACATAAACAAGCACGGCAGACAGAAAGATATTGTCTGTCTATGAGAATAAGCAAGTTTTTTTATTGACCCTTTCTTCGTCAGTGGTTTCGCAAAATCTTCATATCCATTTCACGTCGACGCCATCTGTAGCATTTTTATGAACATATTTTTTTTAAATTGCCTTTTGGAAAACTTCCCATTGTACTGCAATATCATGAGTTCTGGTCAATGTATCATCATTATGGTAACAGCAATATTAGCAATAAGAACTTACTTTATTACTGTGGTGTAAATTGAGTCGCGACCACATAACCTTCCTAGATACATTGTAAGACGAAATTCCTCTTAGGGCCAGTCTTGTGGATGCGTGAAAGTCCTGCGGGATGTACCTAATGCTCTCCTATAAGTGGCTTTTTAGGGTTCCGTATCCAAAGGGTAAAAACGGGTCCCTATTACTAACGAGAGCCTACGCTGTCTGTCTGTCCGTCCGTCCATCCGTCGGTCCGTGCATCTTTAGAACCGTAATAGATAGCCAGTTGAAATTTTCACAGAACATGTAATATTACGGCGGATTAAATAAAAAATAATAAAAATGTCTAATAGTAAGAACAACATGGGGTCCCCATACAACAAACGTATTTTTAGGGTTCCGTACCCAAAGAGTAAAACGGGATCCAGGACGGGAAGTCCAGTGTAGCCATAGGCTGAAATAAAAACTAATGAAACTTTTGAGCTGTATGCTACATTTACTGCAACATTATTCACTTCTAACCTTCATAGTTTTCTATTGCACTGTTATCGCAAAACCACTTTCGTCAATTTAACTTCTACGATAAAACCATAAGTTGGTCGACTCGCGCGCACTGTCGCCGCGTCGACATCTGGGCGCACGCGCGTCGAACTAAATAATACGTTCGAATTCAACTAATCTACGTCAATTATTCCGTACGTAAATTTAATTTCACAATAATAACTAAATTGAAATAGTTTTCTTTGTATAGTTTTGTGAAAATGGATCCTGAGAAGAAGGAAAGTAACGAAGTAACAGTGGACGATATTTTGAAAATTCTGGGACCGTTCAGAAAATTTAATGTGTTCAGTTTTATTTTGATTTTGTTTCCTGTGTTTTTGGCGGGAATGTATGCGTCAGTGTATAATTTCGAAGCTATGGATTTGAAATACAGGTGAGTTACTAAAACCCCCGTGATTTTCCAATTTTCCCACATGTTCGAGGTAAAATTTATGCTGAGTACATTTTTATGACGCGTATGTTAAATTTTATCAATATTGCTTTTGGCGTTAAGTGGGTAGTTAAATAGTATCTAACCACTAGATAAGGAGAAATTCTCATTTCAATATTGCCAATAGTTGAAAGCAAAAAGCCAGGACTAGTCTGAGTGGTATGCCTTGGGAGAGTAAACATAATTATATGCTCACAATAGTAATTACTTTGAAATATTCTCGGGTCTAGCGCGGCTATTTGGTAGGCTATTGGTGGAGCCGAAACCAACACCAAGAGGCCCTGTTGAATACAAAATACAATAATTATGGAATATGTACAAAAAATACAAAACTATGAAACTATTGTACAGGTTTTTTTTTAAACTGGGCTATTGAGGTGAACATCTTATGGATAAGAGAACATATCTATTGGATGAGAAACGGCACATGCGTTATCCTGTCCCATCTCAAAATATATTTAGGCTGGTGATGACTTACGACCCACTAAATGGGCCAATGTAAAGTAAGTAATGTAATGTATTAGCATCGGAGGGGCAACATTGGCGTGGGTGGCTGAGGGTATTGACAGGTGTGCTGCACTTTCACTAAGAGCTACTCGCGGCGTTATGCCCTTTCCTTTAACACTTCCAAATTGGAGCTTAGGTTCTTAGCTCTTGCGGTTTCTACCCCCAGACGGTCGGTTAAAGCAAGACAGGTAAAAAATTCAATTGTAAATATCATTAATGAATTAAATTTAATATTAGTATTACGAGAAACTTTTTGTGTGTTTTATCGGAGTCCAAAAGAGCAAATCTATCGACAGAGGGTAAAGTTACCAAACCAGTAAATTTTTTGTTTAATAATTGATGAATAGTAAACATAAAATTTACTAATTAGGTATGTTTATAACCTGCTTAAAATTACGATAAGGGCTGGTATGAAATAATACATTAGCCATTAGCCGTGGTACGAATAAAATTATTAACTTTATCATAGTAGTACTGTGGGATAATCACACCGTGGCACAGCATAAATATATTTATATTCTACTTGTAAAATAAATAATTTTCACGGTTACTTAACTATGATCTGACAAACCGCATTAAAATTATTAAATTTTAACAACAATAAAAAACGGACTGTAAAATCCCCCGTAAATAAGTTTCCCGTAAGGGAAGTAAATGATTTTCAATAAACGAGATTCATCCCCTAATTTGACACACATAGAGGTGGAATATTAACTTCAAAATTAAATGGGACTACCCTCGTAAAAAGAAACAATATAATCCGTTTAAATAAAAACGAAAAAATCATTAAAATCGCTTCACAGGCGGCGAAGATAACATTCGTACGCAAAATAATACAGTCGAATTGAGAATCTTTTTTTTGAAGTCAGTTTAAAAGAATCAAATCACACCATGATCTGAGCACGTGATATGGATACGCCCAATACAGAACCTGGAAAACCTTCAATCAAAATTAATTTATCGTAATAGAGTATACCGAAATTTTACAACTATTTGATTCATTCTCAAAATTTGTACCAGCGTTTGTGTTAGTTTGTATTGTCAAAGTTTGTATGTGTACCTAGATAGCAGGTAAGATAACAAATTATGACAAGTTTGGTAGAGGTTAAAATTGTCATAAAATATATATTGGGCATAATTAGCCTGTTCAGGAGCCACAGGTTGTCACATTTGTTTCCGTGGACGCTACATTGCCCAGGACAAGGTTTAGGTAAGGTAGGCATGTCCAGAATTTGAGGATTGACAAATCACTACGTGTAGTGCCAGGTCAGTTGCAAAACCTGACTCGTACCTAACCTGGGTTTGTTCCGAGTTTTCTCTGATTGCGATGCCGTTGCAGATTGATATCATCATCTTCATCGTTATTTCAGCCAGTGTTTGTTTATTGGCTTCTTTGTTCGTTCCCCTTTCATGCATCAACAAGGGAAACGGGCCAATTTTTCAATTTTTACATAGAGATAGTAGGAGGGACGGAGAGTCGAATAGGATACTTTTTATCCTGGAAAAATGTATGATAGATAAAAACTTTTTATTCTATCAGGAATAATAGTTACAGATAAAGAAACATTAATAACTAGAGCCACAAGTGGCAGCTTTATCGCTAAAAACAATCTATTCCAGGCAACCATTCATTATCATCATTTCAGCCATAGGACGTCCACTGCTGGACATAGGCATCCCCATTCAATCTTCAAAAGGGCCGGTTGGAAGCGGCCTGCATTCAGCATTTCCCAGTGGTCCCTTTTAGATTGATATCAGCAACGCCATCATATACCTCAGTCAGCTCTTGTAGGTATAGTATAGGTATATAATACATTGTAAAAGTGAATAATTCAGCACTTTTAAACAATACGATGACAAAGTGTTTGCAAGAATGCGATGATTCCGATCACATATCACTTAACAATAGTTGTCTATAAAGCGATCGGACACCTGCCTTGTTTACGTAATAAATGAGTAATTATCGAGACACTGACCTGTGGCACTGCAGAATGGTGTATGACTTAATAACACAATAGCTGAACTAGATGCCGCCTTTAAATCTGAAACCCACCAATGCCTTGTGTGGTGTACTGGCCACAAGCCACTAAGGAGTTTGAATATGATTTTTAATACTGATAAACATGGATTGAAACGACGAGCGCTTTTACTAACTGCCTTAGTGGAAGAGACATATCGTGTAGCAAGAGATTTGGTGTTTCCGGAAAAACTAGATGACATAGAGTTTTCGGCATTAATTGAAAAATTAAATAAACATTTTTCGCCGAAAAGAATCACTGTTTTCTCAAAATCATATTCAAACTCCTTGGTGGCTTGTGGCCAGTACACCACACCTTGATATTCAATGTCACATCAAAGTCAAAGACATGGACACGAGCAACGCCAAGAAGTAAAGATGAGCAAGCCTTTAACTGGACGGAACGTCTTAACTCTACAGTGAATTACGAACTCTACGGAACTCACCAAGAGACAACGAACGACAATGCAAAGGCAGATTACTAGCTCGATGCTCATATGATATTGTAGCTAATAAGACTTGCACAAGAACAAAAAGTTTTTTTTTATACAGTAATAGGCTTGCGTTTAACGGCCAACTCGACTGATGTTAAGCGCGATACGGTCTACGATGGAGCACGCTTGCCTAGAAGAAACCGATTCACTCGAGATCTGAAGACACCCAAATTGTAACCATCGGGGAACACTCATTCCGGCAGCGCATTTCACAGACTAGTAGTTCGCACAATGGAATCAAAGAATTTCGTACGGGTTTTCGGAATATCAACCATGCAGCGGTGTCGATTTTTCGTGCCCGCTCTGGCAGTCCGATAGAAAAATGGGGAGGAGGGAATTAGATCATGCAGATCTGATGCACACTTTCCAAAATGTATCCGATTAAAAACTGATAAACTAGCAACTTTACGCCGAAGGCAAAGGCTAAGAATGGCGGGAAGGCGTGAGTAGGAAAAAGCCTATACATATCATCATCATTTCAGCCTATTATGTTCCCACTGCTAGGACACAGGCCTTCTCTCTTAGATAGAAGATGGACCCTAATCCACCATGCTGGCCCAGTGCACGTTGGTGAATGTCATGTTATGTCTTTGAACATTTGAGGTTCTTGGACATACCGGTTTCCTCACGATGTTTTCTTTCACCGTTTTTCAGCGATGGCATTGAAACTGCACATAATTTATTTAGGTATTTATTATTAAATAAGTCATTAGTGCAGAGTCGAGGATTGAATTGGGTGCCGTCAGATTTAATACGTACATGCTACCGCTCTGCCAACATCATAGCGAGGGTTAATTATATTGATAGACTAGTGCTGTTGCCCGCGACTTCGTACGCGTAGATTTTCATATAAACTTTCAACCCTTTTTTCTTAATCCGGCCCTTGCGCAAAATATCATAGCCTATACTTCAATCTGGTCATAGCTAAGCATATTCGTGAAAACTGAATTTAAATCCGTCCATTGGTTTAGGAAATGTGTGTGGACAAACAGACAGACAAAAATTCTAAAAACTGTCTTAACGTGTTCAGCTGCTTATTTTAAGATTTTTATCTCGCAATTACCGATTTTTTTATCTCTACATTTTTATTATACATACAGATAGAGAAATGGGTATTTAATGACACTACACAAAATGTCTCCATCAACTCTCACTAAAATATGTTTTCATGTTAGTGAGCCCTTTGTGTAAATGACAAATCCGTTACTATATTAGACCAGCAGGTTTACCAGCCATTTAATTAATGGGTACAGGTCAAATTGTTATTAAAATATAATTAAGTTTATCTCAGTTATCTGACATCAATTGATATTATTTAGTTCTAAAATTAGAATTTCATATTGGAGATAATGTGATATTGGAGATTGTGGAGTTGTGCTTTGTTAATCATGTTTTAAAATTAGTAATTTTTTTAAATTATTATTTATTTATTTACAGACAAATACTCGTCACACTTACAGCTACGCCAAGGCATGTAACGAGTCAATAACAAAAATAAAATAAACATTAAGAATGAGAACACAATAACAATAAAATCAATCTGTATTTAGGTTAGAGTAGATATGTCAATATTTCTTAGTAATAATCATAATAACCAAGTGCGAGTCGGACTCACAAATCACGTTTTATGTATGGGAGCCCCCAGAAATATTATATTTTTTGGTATTTGTTGTTATAGCGGCCACAGAAATACAACATCTGTGAAAATTTCAACTGTCTACCTATCACGGTTCATGAGATACAACCTGGTGACAGACAGACAGATACACGGACGGACAGCGAAGCCTTAGCAATAGGGTCCCGTTTTACCCTTTAGGTCATCATCATCAGCCGCAGCGCAGCAGAAGACGTCCACTGCTGAACATAGGCCTCCCCTAACATAGGCGTCTTCCGGTTCGTGGTCTCCACTCAAGGACCTTTCTTCCCCATTGACCATCGGTTCCTCGAGCGATGTGGCCTGCCCATTGCATTTCAACTTGTAAATTTTAATAGCTATGTCGATGACTCTGGTTCTTTTGCGAATATCCACGTTTCGGATTTTATCGCGCAAAGAAACTCCGAGCATAGCTCTCTCCACCTTTTGGGTACGGAACCCTAAAAATAAAATTTCAATAAGCTTATTTTAGCTTCGACTGCCGAGTTATTGCAGTCTATGGAACAGCTGATATTTTTTTCGTGATTTCAAGGTTGGTCCCTTAACACCTGTCTATGTACCCCTACTTACCCCTTTCAGCTTAGTACACCCTTACCGTATAACCATGTATATAGGTATAGATTTCAAGCTCAAAGCTTCAAAGCTTCATAACTCTAGCTTGAGAAAAAAATACAGCTCTATACAAAATTTACGATAAAAAAAAAATTGAGATCAATTCAAAGATGTATTTACTATTTTAAACTATCACGGTTGTTCACTAAAGTTAAATGATTATTTACGGGATATTTACCGTGGTAAGGTTGTGGAAGGTGATGGTGCATGTAACTGCGCCGAAATATCGGGAGCTCCTTCCACAACCTTACCACGGTAAATATCCCGTAAATAATAATTTAACTTTTGTATTTACTATATTCACCATTGAATTAAGAATTTTTAAGTTTTTTTTTTATACCCTTCTCTTTTCTGTGATTTTCACAGCGTTTCAAAAAACCAAATTCTCTACAACTTTAAACTGGCTTGTGACGTCATTCGTGTACTTCAGCAGCGTAAAATAATACTGAAAACTGCAATAAAATATACACGTAATAGCGCACTTAATCATGAGAACAATGAGGTCATAGAAATAAATTAATTTGAATAAAGCGTCACTTTGTCCTAATAAAAAGTTGTCATTCACAATAGATGGTTGCCTGGAAGAGATCGTTTTAAGCGATAAAGCCGCCATTTGTGGCACTAGCTCTTAAGTGTTTTCTATCTGTCTGTTATTTTTATTTCTGGTGTACACAATACAGAGTTTATATCTAACAAGACAGGTGTAAAATAGGAAGATTACATATAAAAGTTGAATAGGCATGTGGCCTAATGTTTAATTTATTACAAATAACGGGTTTAGCGATGAATATAACTAAAAACCTACATTACACATACTGAAAAAATAAATTGAATTGGCTGATTAACCTCTGAGATATGAGTGTTTAAAGTTTTAGGTGGGGATAGAAAGGGGATCCTCCATCCCTTTCTCGCAAAGTGTGTGTTTAGCATTTGTATACCGCGCCTGAGGCTTGACGTCATAGCTCACTATAGTGCGCTCTCAGTCTATCATGAAATTAAAATAGTTATAACTTTTTTATTTTTGAATTAATTTTAAATATTGTTTTCGTTGATAGGCTCTATTAATGGTCATCTTTTTTATGAGGTAATAAAAAAATATTAATCATCATGCCTATTAAAAATTAGAAAAAAATCCTTTGTCACAGAGAGTCCCACTTGTCTATACCGGGTTATCAGAGTGAAAAACTTTTACTACGGGGCCAACCCAGAAAGCACGAAAAAATATCAGCTATTCGCTGTTTCATAAAAAACTGTCATCTCGAGATCATTTGCGAGGAATTTTTTGTGATAAAAATAAAATAAAAATAAATAAATATGTGGGACATTATTCCACACATGGTCATCTTACCCCAAACTAAGCAAAGCTTGTAATATGGCAGCCAGAGACTGATATACATACATATATATATTTAAATACATACTTTTTTTTCCAATGGCAAGTGCCTTTATTAAATAAACAAAATACTAGCTAAAACTAACTCTAAATAAACAGTTAGACTGTCTGAATACATACTTAAATAGATATTAACACCCAGACATAGAACAAACACAAATGTTCATCACACAAATGTTTGTCCTAGATGGGAATCGAACCCACGCCCCCAAGCACAGAAAGTAGGTTCACTACCAACTGAGCCACCGGGGCAGTCAGTGATATTGCACTTCATTGCATGCGAGGAAATGAAACAATGATATTGTATTTAATTGCGAAAAAAACAGTGATATTTTAGTAGGTACTGTACTGTACTTTGAGTAACTAAGTACTGAAATTTGAACAATGTTCTATTTTTAACCGACTTCCAAAAAGGAAGTTTTTTTTAAATTGTTTGTTTGTAACCTCATAACTTTCGACTGGGTGAACCGATTTTGATAATTCTGTTTTTTATTTGAATGCTGGTGATTCCCGTGTGGTTCCATTTCAATTTAGTCCAGTTCTAACATTTTTATGTAGTCGGTTTTTTACATTGATAGTTATTATCACAAAAAGTTGTGTCTTGGTCCTTAATAATAACATGATTATTAAAGAATGTGGCAAACTTCTTACAAGAAATATATTACAAACTGATCGTCTTTAAACAAGTTTACATAAGTAAACATTTTTATGTACCTAGTAATGCATAAAAATCTGTATGCATTAGAGCATAAAAATCCGTTTTAGTCCGCTTATACTGGCAATAAACAAGATATTTACGAGCACAATAAGAAGCGCAAAATATAATTAACATTGCATTACTATGCGCCCATAAGTAAGGAGCATAATAAATACGTGTAATTTTAGCCAATCATTATTAAAATTAAGTAAGTACTCGTCTATTATTACATACTAAAAACAATTTAATTGGAAACCATTTTTGTAACAATTATGCGTCATGCAGTCTTGCACACTGTGCATGTAACCTGCGTGGCTTAGCTTTACGGTTACCTGTTTTAAGCGATTCTGTTTTGGTGACTGCTAAACGTTGTATGACCGCAAACCCTATCTCGGTGCGTTAAGGTTCACGTTCGTGTGATCTTCCACACTGCGCTATTCGAGCCCGCGTTAAGAGGTAACCGTTAGGCCCTAGAATGCTTCTAAGTGCATACGTGCCACTAGGCAAGAAATTTTGTTCAACAAGATTCATTAAATAGGTAAACAAATAACGGTACAGTTATAGGTACGTAGAGTTTTTGAAGTAACGCTAGAGTCTGTCTTTTCCACAGAAAAGAAAAGTAAATAGAACGGAAATCAGAAGGAAAATCTGTCGCCAGGCATTATGACAGAACCTTGATTGAACATTCTTATTTATGTTAACGCGTCGAACACCGCGTCACAGTTGCTAACTGATTTCGAATGACTGACGTTTCGTTTATATGGGTGCAACTGGCAACAAATTTCTTGCAAAAATGCATTCACAGCCGTTCTAATTTTAAAAAAAAATATCTGTAGTCTTTTCCCACTTTTAGCAATTTTGGATATTCTAATTTTAGTTTGTCTACATCCAAGGTTAGCTTAAAATTATAAAAATGGTATCATAACAAAATTGAATATTTTATCTTAAACCGTCAAGAAGACATTCAGTGATTTTCGTTTATCTCCCTTTTTTTGGATTTTCAAATACCTAATCAAGAAAATGATATCTACGAAATTGTAATATATAAATTTCATAATTATGGAGGAACCGTAAAGTTACATTTTACATTTGAGCTATATTTTTCGAAAAACTAAGATATACCTCAAACATAGAAGTAGCGAAACGCATGACTGTATGTAGGTAAGCACCATGTTTTTGCGCCACTAAATGCAACTTTAATACAATATGATTATCTACTAAACTTTATGGTCATCTGTAGTAGAAAACGTTGCTTAAAAGTGAAGAAAAACCTGACCTTATCCTCAATTTAGCTAACCTAACTTTTTATTTCAGAAAACAATCAAAAACAACTGGAAAATCTCGGGTAAAACCAAAGGAAACAACTACCTTATAAATAAATATGGTATTTCATTATGTGCAATTTTGAAATACGGATTTTGTATTTATTCAGTGATTATTACACGTATAGAACAGTTTAGTTTTACGTTTACATTAAAAATTTACATCAATAATATACAGCAGTCACGAACAAGTTTGTTTCTTTTTAACCTACTTCCAAAAAAAGGAGTTTATCAAGTCGACTGTTTTTTCTGTTTTTTATTGTTTGTTACCGCAGATCTATTGACTGGGTGAACCGATTTTGATGATTCTTATTATTTAAAAGCTGGTGCTTCCCATTTGGTTCCATTTCAATTTGGGCCAGTTCTGATGAACTCAGTTTTTTTTATATTGAGAATTATTTGATATCCAACAATGTAAATAAAGATGGCGAACAGGTAATCAATATTTTTATTTATTAATTATTAAAACAATACATCTATCATTACAGGCTGTTCCCTAATACAATAGAGTAGTTCATCATCATCATTTCAGCCATAGGACTGTAGGATTGAATAGAGTAGTTAAGTTAAGTCATTAATATAAGAAAAAAGAGTTAGTCAAAAACATTACAATAACATAAATATTAATATGGCTCTTTTCATCTAGAACACTAATTGAGCGATTCGCACCGTGGTGCGAACCAAATGCGATGCGAATCACTGCAAATACCTTGATTATCAATTTATACACTGTGAGGAAATTTAGAGCTATACCTGGTCGAAAAACGCCTTGTTTGTTTACATAGTTGGACATCTAATAAGTATTTATGATAATGATGGGTACTATGGACCCTTTTCGGCTAAGTATAACCTTTCCGAGTAACACTTTATATTATTTTGTCTATTCCTAATTTCGTACATACTTTTTTATTTATATTACACGGGAATTACTCACGTATTATTAGGCCGATTACTCCGACTATAGTTTCAACGTGCGCGCGCATTCACCCTGATAAAGCTCGACGAATGCGGTTGAAACTATAGTTGGAGTAACCGGCCTAATCTTATGTGAGTAATTCCCGTGTAATATAAATAAAATGTACGAAAAGCACGTCAGTTTCTATAATAGAAACATATTTTTTTAAATGTATACCTACCTATTATATTTGTTTGGGGTAAGAGGTGTTGTGTATGTTTGCATGTTTGTTATCATTTTTATCAAAAATAAGTAGAACGATTTAAATTCAATTTATTATATTTCATAGAAAATTTTATTGTGGTGATTCTAAACTATGTTTGATCGAAATTTACTTAGCCGTTTAAAAGTTATGTTTTTTTACGAATTAGTCAAGCGTTTTCTTAATTTTAAATTTATGCTAGCCTCTGCATTGTCTCCTGTGTTAATATTTCCTCAAGAACCGTAAACTTTTCCGGGATAATAAGTCACAGATGAAAATCACGTTTTTCCGTTCCTTTTTTACAGCGTTAAAGAAGAACAAACAAACACACTTTCTCATATATAATATTAGTAATTCAAGCATCTGCACGTTGGTCACACACTATCTCTTAGGACAAGTTAAAAGATACTCCGAGATCCCAGGAATATCGGTTATATCTGGATAGAACCAGTTTCCCCACTAAGTGGTCAAGAATGTGGTAACGTCAGAAAACGATATATTGGACGCATCTTGCCGGGAATTCAAAAAGGCATGCAATGATAATAATCTTGACTAACTAGTTTTAGCTCTTTGATCGTCGCAAAGAAAAAATATAATTTGCTGCCCTACAGTTTTACTTTAGTATTCCATTTTTTTGCAAAAAAAAAACTATATTTCATCAGAATCTATTAAGTTAATTAAGTTTTGATTAGTCTTGAAATCACAAAAAATACTCGGTATTGCAGTCTCTCTATTTGTTTAATGAAGGAAACATAAAGCGATACTGTGAAATAGAATTTAATGTAGCAAACAAATAGCGAGACTGTAACACAGAGTTTAATGTAAGAAACAAATAGTGAGACTGCAACACAGAGTTTAATGATAACAAATAGCCAGACTACAACACAGAGTTTAATGAAAACAAATAGCGAGACTACAACACAGAGTTTAATGAAAACAAATAGCGAAACTGCAGCACAGAGTTTAATGTAGAAAACAAATAGCGAGACTGCAACACAGAGTTTAATGTAGAAAACAAATAGCGAGACTACAACACAGAGTTTAATGAAAACAAATAGCGAGACTACAACACAGAGTTTAATGAAAACAAATAGCGAGACTACAACACAGAGTTTAATGAAAACAAATAGCGAGACTGCAACACAGAGTTTAATGAAAACAAATAGCGAGACTGAAACGCAGAGTTTAATGTAGAAAACAAATAGCGAGACTGCAACACAGAGTTTAATGTAGAAAACAAATAGCGAGACTACAACACAGAGTTTAATGAAAACAAATAGCGAGACTACAACACAGAGTTTAATGAAAACAAATAGCGAGACTACAACACAGAGTTTAATGAAAACAAATAGCGAGACTGAAACGCAGAGTTTAATGTAGAAAACAAATAGCGAGACTGCAACACAGAGTTTAATGTAGAAAACAAATAGTGACACTGCAACACAGAGATTAATGTAGAAAACAAATATCAAAACTGCAACACAGTTATTTATCGCGACTTCAGGTTTAATACCATGGTATAAGTTATCCGTTACGATGATTAGAATGACCTTTCGGCTTAGTATTACCATTCCGTGCTAAAAAAAAACAGCTGTTCCATAAAAGAACGGAATGTGTGGGGGACAGCTGATATTTTTCAGGATTTTCCTAGAGTGTCCCATACAAGAATTTGTTTATTATAAGGAGTACAAAGAGCCTCTTTCAGTTCAATACACAATTATAGAGTTCCCATTCCAGGCTAGGTGTACTTACCATCTTCGACTATGCTATCACTTACAATCAGATGAGCTATGGTCAAACGCCTAGCCATCAAATTTACCTGTATATGTGCAAATTTTTAAGTTATTGCTGCTAGCAACTTTTGTAGTCGTATGTACGTAGCAACGAAGTAAGCATTTGTAGACGGGTAAGTAAAGGTATGTTCTGTGTACACGCTTGCGTGCAGTACGTAAATATTAACTGGTCGTGGTCAAGTTGTAGTTATAGTTATAGGTTATAAATTGTTTATAACTTGAAGTGTTTGTTTCTTAACCGTTTTAGATGAAGAAGCATAACATAGGTACGTTTTGCGCTTTTTGCCAGTGGGTATATTTTTTCCTTATCCAATATTGACCTGCAGCTGAACAAAGCTTTCCTCGCAGATCAGAAAAACAAGCGTGGTCACTTTCCATTCCACGCCAGCCATTCTACAACTGCTTTGTTCCACCGTCCGTCTTCTGAAGTGTCCCGCACAACAAATTATCCACTTAACTGCCGTGATCCGTTGAACCACATCTTCAACCATTCCTCGTCGAATTTACACGTTTGGTAAACGGTCCAGAAGAGAGATGCTAAACATTGACCGTTCTATGGCCCTTTATGCAAATTGGATCTTTAAGTATCTTTAGTGAGAGTCCATGTTCAGCACATGTGAAGATACGACACAGTGGTTAAAGACGTCATCGAGTTTTCCAAAAGCAGCCCACCCCAGCTGGATTCGTTGATATAAATGGTCTCTATTTTTTTCTAGATGCTCAGTACCAGAATGCGACGACGATGTATCGTTGGGGAACTACACTATCCCACACGATGAGCGAGGAGAGCCTGAGAAATGCGTGCGATACGCTCCATTCACCAACTTCACCAGCGAACAAAACGGAAGCAAATGCATGCCGCACTCCTTCGATTCATCACACGTGGTCGGATGCGAGTCTTACACCTATTTGGAGAAGCACTCTATTGTTAAAGAAGTGAGTACTTTCATCTTTACTCACTTTAGTCCTCCGTTTCTTGAGCAGAAAAAAATACGGGTCTTGTTTCAGAATATTTCAGATCATCGCTCATTAGATCCACCAACACCGACGAGGCTAAAAGCAAAACATTGCAAAATATGAGCAAAAAACATCGAATTATATCGTAAGCATCATACAAACCCTGGAATTACCCACTTTGGAATTCTGCTGTATCCGTCACTCTTATTCGGATTGACATAAGCGCGAAGAAGACAGGTACAATATACTTAATATTCGCAATGCAATAAAAAATTACTTTACTTCGCAAACATAAAGTGTCAACTTTGCCAACACTTCGTGAACTCATTATCAGTCTCATGTACTGGTTCATCCTTGCAAGTACGGAACATGGTTCACATTTCTATATTCCATATTTTGCAATTTTTGTTTTTTATTCTATCCCCTGCGAGGACTTTCGCGTTGCACTCTTGTATATTTGCTAGAGTCAAGTTTTAATTACGACTGCCCCGGTGGCTCAGTTGGTAGTGTACCTACTTCCTGCGCTTGGGGATGTGGGTTCGATTCCCATCTAGGACAAACATTTGTGTGATGAACATTTGTGTTTGTTCTTTGTCTGGGTGTTAATATCTATTTAAGTATGTATTTAAAAATATATATGTATGTATATCAGTTTCTGGCAGCCATATTACAAGCTTTGCTTAGTTTGGGGTCAGATGACCATGTGTGCAATAATGTCCCAGATATTTATTTATTTATTAAGTTTTACGAAATGTTGTCAAACAAGCAGTCACAGTCACGGTCAAGTTAAAGTCATGCCCCAGCAAAGTGGTGAAGACTTTACAAGAGGCCTCTATGGAACTTTGGAATCGACACGTAAATACACATTTTAGCACATTTTTTCACCGCTTTTTATCATCTACACTAATATTATAAAGAGGAAAGATTTGTACCTATTTTTGTATGTTTGTAATGAATAGGCTCCGAAACTACTGAACCGATTTGAAAAATTCTTTCACTGTTGGGAAGCTACACTATCCCCGGGTGACATAGGCTATATTATATTTTGTAGCGAGGCCGAAGGCCGAGCTTACACTCGTGCGAAGCCGGGGCGGACGGCTAGTATCATATATATTATATATCATATCCCCATACTCGATCACGTCCAGGAACCTAATAAAAAATAATCCACCATTATCAAAAACACACAAGTTTAGAAAAATAATACAACGAGCGGCATGTACTTTCATGTTGGAGCCAAAACTCATTAATTTCATTTTAAATTTTCATGTTGGTTGCCTGGAAAAGATCGCTCTTAGCTATATGGCCCCCGATTGTTGCCCTAATTTATAAGCTTTTTTATCTTGTGTGTGTGTAATTTGTAGTGTGAACAATAAAGATTTTATCGATCTATCTAACTCCATATTTTGCTTATAACTGGGCTGGTGTTGAATCGGTCTAGTGACTAATGTCTGCATAAAAGCTTACGAAGAAAATATAAAGAGTTAGTAAAACTAGAAATTTCACTGATTTAAAATGAGTTTAAAACAATTATGGATACGATTGGACAAAGGAATAGATAAATAATATTTGTAATTTTTTACCATCCAAGTCATACTTACCCAAATCATCTCATTAAATTCACCTTGAATAAATTACCATTTATATAAACGTGATTAAATCTAATTACCTGCCTTGTATTGAGCATTATTAAGATCGTAGATTATTCTATTTACTTGAGAATCTACACACAGAATTACAAAATACAATATTTATCAATTAAAAAAACCGACTTCAAAACTAGTAAAATGTGGCGTTTGGATTCGGTGAAAGAAATGATGAGACGTCCAAGTAACGAAATTACCAGTTATAACTTGATAATGAACAGAAATTGGTCACCGATTCGAATTTAGTAATTATTAATTATTTTTTGTTATGCTTTAGAGTGTGTACCATAATCATGTCAAGTTTGACGCTTATACAAATTACCGTTATTATATTAGAGCAATTACAAAAATACATTTTAAAAAATACGTTTGTTGTATGGAGACCCCCTTATTGTTTTTACTTTTGGACATTGTTATTATTTCCTATCTTAACAATACATATGCTATGAAACCAATACATATTATGTGAAAATTTCAACAGACTGTCTATTTCGGTTCCAAAGATACAGCCGTTTCAAGGTAGGACGGATGGACGTAGACAGACAGCGTAGGCTCAATCAATCAAATAGGGTCCCGTTTTTACCTTTAAGGTACAGAACTCTAAAAAAAGACGCACCCGTGTATAATTAACATGATCCACATTTCCGGATAGCCTTGAACACCAAGTTTAAAATCTATAACCTTAATGGTTCTCGAGCATAGAGTTATATCATAGCATAAAGATATTGGAGTCTGAAAACTTTTCTTACATAAAAAACTTAACTAGAAGACAAATCTTTTAATGAAATCTTCATATCTTTTTTTTTACTTCTGTAAATTGAGGTATAATTAATCGCTTTTTTGTCATAATCATCAACAATCAACCACTCAACATCGTTATAGACTAGGTACATTTGCAGTAAATTTTTTATTTTGGGTTTCTTTTCAAAATATTGGTAGGTACATTTTTACTCATTTATAGGTATGACCGCTGCTGATCCTGTATTATGTACGATTCAAAGCCTAAAGTACGAATGACTTCCAAATAATCACCGCGTATTTAAAATCACCACATTCCCATGTTTTTTGCACCACTATTGAAAACAACAAAAACTGATTCAAATATTCAAACTTATTACTATAATTATTCCGCCAACAATGTTTCCACAACAATCACAATAATAATTCGCAACAGCCTTTGACAGGTAAATTGTCAAACCGAGTTTATTTAAATACTAGGGGTTTTACCTGTATTTATCTAGTTTTCGCCCATTTTATAATGGTACTCATTGTGACCAAATTTACCGGAAGACGCAGCGTAGGTAGGCCTTCCACTAGATGGACCGACGACATTGTGAGAGTCGCGGGCATCCAGTGGATGCAGATGGCAGGATGTCGTTCAGTGTGGAGGTTAAAGGGGGAGGCCTATGTTCAGCAGTGGATGTCTTCTGGCTGGTGATGATGATGACCAAGTTTTATAATGGGGCTAAACAAGAAATCGTGAAAAAAAAACAGTTGTACATAGTTAAAATTCATTCGCACTCGACAAAATGTTGGTATTTTTCACGCCTTTTGTTTTGGCATAACTAAAGTTGTTTCTAATATTTTAACCGATTTGCGCATGCGTTTTTAAAATGTGTGTATGTAGGTATCTTGCGGAGCCAAAAGCCCCAATACGGGGAAGAAGAAAAAAAAAATGTAGGTATGACTTACTCGTGTTTTGTGCAAATAAATTAACGTTTCACTTTGGCGGAAAAATCAAATTTCAAAAAGTTTTTTTTGTTCTTGTAGCTAGGCCGAGTAAGTATTGTAAACGATCATGTTTGCGAAAATTGATTATTATTCTTTACGAATTCACGTAAAGCTATTTATTTTTAATGCACATTACACATACATTTGTCAAAAAACAAATTTTTGCTGTTTGAAACAGTTTATTGCCAAATGTAAGTAATATGGTGAGTTACTGATTAATAGCTGTACATGGTAATGTAAAGAACAACCAACAATTTCCGCAAACACCGTGTCATTTCACAATAATTACCTGGCCTAGCTACAAGGACAAAAAAACTGTTTGAAATTTGAATTTCCCGCCAAACATGAAACGTATCACCTTAATATTTATCTATAATCACAATGGTGATTTTATACCTACTTGATACTGGCTAAATAGACAAGATGTGTGGAGCCAAGAAAAAGCCCGAATAGTTACTATGACAATATTTTTCTTATTTTTTTTTATCTTTGCAAGTCTTATGCATTTGGCAGTGTCAAGTTATAAAATATTTTCAAGTTTTAGTAAATATCGTCAAACAAGTTATAGTTTAGAGTTTAGACTGATTTCGAATAACTGGTAACAAGGGAGGGCTACTTACGCAATCTATAATGTAGATCACATTAAAGTGTGGAACTGTCTGCATAATCAAAGGTAACTGTAGGCATACAGCTAGACGCGTCAATTAGAGTTGCCATTTACTATTGTTGTAACTGACAGCGGGCCTGGGATAATGACAGTAACATCACCTCTTACGTCATTATATTTCCAGAAGTTCCTACCTATTTATTTTATACGTTCGTTTTGGTTTTCCTTGTTATGCGATAAAGATCTTTACGGCTAGGGTTGCTACTATCAGTATTAAAAAAAAAACATTATTTAGCTTATGAAGTCTTGTACGCTCGCACGTCCTGAATTGCACTTTATTAGGTAGTAGCAAGAGTCGCTATTTATTTAAATAATTTTGCGGAGTGTATCTTCTATACTTGTACTATTATGTCTTCTGTGCCTTAATTATTTAATTCAGATTCCCGGCCGAGAATCAAACCCGAGATTGAGGTCTTGGGTTTGATCGGGATGCTGGTTCCTCCGCTGAGCCACATCGCTCGATGTGAACAAAAATTACAGAATTACTTTTCGGAATATCATGCAAAAAAATCTCATGAATGCTTTTCATCGAAAAATCTTTCACTCGTATGATTCAATCCAAATGTCTTCCGTCATTTAATTCTGTATTATTGAAACGTAATCACGCGTATTCCGTAACTAAATCACTTTTATCCCTTTCATGTGCCTTTCCAATTTCTTCGTCAAAAGACTGCGTTCCGATCCTTAATTTCAGTTGAACATAGAAATGGATGGAATTTTCAATCATCTGTCAAATGGAAATGAAGGATTTGTTTGTCGTAAGTGAGAATCGACTTGACGACTCAAATGACAAAGAGTATATTCTATACCTATCTACTAATTTCGTTATACAAGATACTATTTGAACCACTATTCTAGGTCCAAGCATTTATTCGCTCTGACAGCTGCAATAATATTGCAAAAAGCTGAATAGAAACTCTTTTAATATTTCACTGAAGTGTATCGGGTACCTGCTACAGTTTTACGTTTAAAAAGCTAGTGAAAGTGATCAAAGTTTGTGCCTTTCGTTCAGTTTTTTTACAGCTGTCAGAGCAAATAAATGCTTGGATTGGACCCAGTTTAGTCAATAAAGGCACTTGATGGCTTAAAAATTATAACTTACTCCCGAAAATGTAGGAAAATTAGAAAACTACATTTCTTTTAATTTTTGTATTCTAACCGCCCCTTTTGGAAATCGGTGGGGGAGGCCTATGTCCAGCAGTGACCCTAGTACGAGCACTTGCGAAAAAGTATTCGTTCCGTAAACGATAGCAATATGTATGAAAAATTGAACAGCGCCTCTATCGGATGTAAATGGAAACTGAATTTTTCATACATTTGCTATCGTTTACGGAACGAATACTTTTTCGCAAGTTCTCGTACCAGCCCCACTGTACACGTCCTATTGCTGAAATGATAATGATGCTTGTATTTTCTAATTTTCCCGCAATTATTGTAAGTAGGTAACATAACAATATTTCCGGAAAAGTATACGCAGGCACGAATTCAAATGGCACGAGCGTGCAAATCGAGTTGCAATTTACTAATCGATTCAGTAAGTTGCTTTTATATCCACAACCTTACCACGGTAAATATCCCGTAAATAATCATATAACTTTATATGTTTATTGCCTTTAAAAAAACTCGTGATTATATAGACAAATAGTCACAAAGCCAGGAAACAAGCTGATAACCTAGTGAAGTCGATGGTTTGAGGGAAAGTCGACGGGAAAAGATTACGAGGTCGCAGCCTGATACCACAGTAGATTTATATAACACACCATTCCGTTATGCCCGTGGGTTCGCTCGCGTAGTACATTTTTTTTTAAATTGTAAAATAGGCTTGCTCTTGGCCGCCAACTCGCCTGATGTTAAGCGACGAGTTAAAATCCACTTTACTCGGTTTCCGCCCCTTCAGTTTCAGTCCCGCATCCGTCCTGCAATCCACTTTACTCACTTTCCGCTCATTTCACTCTAGGCCCAAATCAGTCCTGTAATCTACTCTTCATGCATCCCGTCTTTACCACGCCAGCCCCGCATCCCTCCCGTAATCCACTTAACTTCAGTCCCACCCTTTCCGATCTTGTCCCGCATCCGTTCACTCACTCTTCTCCCATAGGTACCGTAATCCACTCTACTCCCATTCCACCCTTTCCGCTTTAATCCCGCATCGTTTCGTAATCCAATCCGGTGTCTGGAAACTGGGTCCAATCCAAGCATTTATTTGCTTTGACAGCAATAGGACGTGTACAGTGGGGCTAGTACGAGAACTTGCAAAAAAGTATTCGTTCCGTAAATAATTTTTTTTTTTTTTTTTTAAATTTACGTCCGATAGAGGCGCTGTTCAATTTTTCATACATATTGCTATCGTTTACGGAACTAATACTTTTTCGCAAGTGCTCGTACTAGGGTCACTGCTGGACATAGGCCTCCCCCACCGATTTCCAAAAGAGGCGGTTAGAATACAAAAATTAAATGAAATGTAGTTTTCTAATTGTCCTACATTTTCGGGAGTAAGTTATAATTTTTAAGCCATCAAGTAGCCATCGACTAACTAAAGAAAACAAGCTAACGTATATCTATAGTACTAACTTATATAAATACCTAAATTACCTAGCTCATTTTACAAAAACTGTTGGTGGACCGTTGAAAATCCAGAGACAATTTAAATGCTCTAGTCAACTACGAGTTGGCAGTGCAGCAGACCCAGCAGTCTGGTGGCATCAATTTTTCAAACAACAAGAGGTAGATGTACCCAGGCATGTCTAAAATTTGGAACGTGACATCCTCTTTTCAGTAATCTGCACTACAAAAGCACTAAATCGCTACCAGTAAAATCACAATTTCACGTCCAATACCGGGCAATTGTTGATATTTCTATTGCGTCACTAATACAATAAAATAAAATGGAAATATGTGGATTTGTATGTATTGTTAACCATTAAGTTCGGTATTCTACGAAGACTGTATTCTACTTATTTTCAGTTCTAAAATAATCTTCCATATAGTTCTTATCTTTGTTATCAAAATAAAAGGTAGCACGCTAACTTGAAATTTTTTATGCCAACATGAGTCCCAAAATTAGCAGGGTTCTAATTCTATATAAAAACATACATCATGCCAATAACACGCCGCAAATATGTTAGAGAACGGTAACCATGGTTACAAATCATCTTCATAATTATTATCAGCCTATCATGTTCCCAATGCTGGGACATGACCTTTCTCTCACAGAGAGAGGATTGGCCCTACCATAATCCACCTTGCTGACTCAGTGCATGTTGATGATTGTTATAATGTCTTTGAACTTTTGAGGAAGAACCTCAAAAGTTCAAAGACATTATAACATTCATCAACGTATCAGTTTCCTCAATTGATGATTTTGTTTTTTCCAATACGATTTCAATTGTTTTTCCTTACAGTGAAAGATAAAATAAAAAGTCACAAGAACTCATCTTAAAGATTATTTTCAATCTAGCGAAATATTACAAATCGTATTTAGACTCCTATAGAGCAATAAATGAAGGTCTGAATAAATATATTTTTAGGATTGAAATCCGCTGTATTGAGTACATTTTGCAAAAAGCACTTTGATAATCATTTCGTCTTGATACATTTCTGATAGATTACTCAGCTCTAAAAAGTGACATTTAATTTCTAGTTCGACCTGGCCTGCCAAGACTGGAAGCGCTCGCTGGTCGGAACAGTCCACAATGCTGGCTTTTTCGTCGCCATTCCCCTGACTGGCCTGATCTCTGATAGATACGGCCGTCTACCGGCGCTGGTCTTCGCATCTGTGGCCAATGGAGTCTTCGGGGTGATCCGAGCGTTGTCGGTCAACTACGACATGTTTGTCGTCTTCGAGTTTTTGGAGCCGGCGTTTGGGGCTGGAGTGTATACAGCCTGCTTTGTGCTTGGTAAGTTTTGACCGTTCTCTAGTTGCTAAGATTTGATAAAGATCTACTGAAATCTACTGAAAGAATGAATGCTCGACTTATAGGCAATAAAAAGTTAGTAGCTAAGAAACTTTTCAGTCTAGAACACCGCCGTAAAATAGCGGGTCTGTCAATTTTCTACAGGCTTCATTTCGGTTAATATACATTGGAGCTACAAGATCTTATCCTTCTATCCCCTTTCTACTACAGGACAAGTAGGAAGTCAGCCCACTACCACCCATACACTGTGGATTTTCCTTTGATACTTACCAAACATTTGATTCTACATTTCTAATCCGTGCGGCCTCGGATTGGAAAAACCTGCTGGCTTCCATGTTTCCTGACAGATAGGTATAATCTGAGCCTTTTCAAGGTCAGACTGAATAGGCATCTTCTAAGTCTGCGTGCTTCATCTTCGATCACATCGTCGCTTACCAGCAGGCGAGTTGGTGGACAAATGCGTACTTATTCGCGATAAAAAAAAACGAAACGGCGAAGTCCGAGTCTCCGATCTGGTGTCGTTACATCTCCTATCAGTCAGCTATCATGAGGGTTTTTTTTTTTAATGAAACAACTTTTCTAGATTGATATGCAATTGAGGAACCGCAAATGTCGACCAGTCAAATGCATCAATAAATACGATAGTGCTCAACTCTAGACTACTGATAGTCAGTCATGCTATAACTAGTTATATTTGGTGTTTATTTAGTTCCGTGCGTAAATTGGTACAGCTGTATTCACCTGGTAACCCTATTACATTATCTTGGCTGGTAACTAAAAAGGGGCAGACAAATTTTAAGAAAAAAGATTATGCAATAATGCGGATGAAAAATAAGATTATAGAATTGAAATCAATCAATCTATCTATCATATAAAAGGCGATGTTTTTATGTAGGTATGTATGTATGTAAGACATATAAGTATGTTTCCTATGGAATCCAATCAGCTGAACCTATATTGACGTGACTTTCACTGGCAGATATATATTTTATGCCATAGGTGGCAAACAAGCAGACGGGCCGCCTGATGGTGGAGTCACCGTCGCCTTTGGATACTTGTAAAACCAGAGGCATCTCAAATACGTTGCCGACCCTTTAAGACTATTAACTCGTCTTTTGAAGAACCCCATGTTGTAGCTGATAGCACTGGCAGATAATTGATGATATAAAGAGTAATCATCGCTCGTGAAACTGCGCGGCGCAACTAAAAAATTTTTGATTGTGCGGGACGATCTGCCGGATGCGTTCAATGCGTAGATACTAAAGATGAGCTTACTTACGGCATAATTTTACCTCTGGTACGTAATGAGTCAACAGGTAGAAACTACGCGTTATGTTATTAAAGTACCTATACTTATTAATATTACGCATTTAAACATGTTTATCTCTAAAATGTTTAACTGTACCTACCTAATAAGCATGACCTCGGTGATGAAAAGGGCGCAATAAATCACTATCAAATCTATCGATGTTATAATTAGGTATACCAAGAGAGACGATTTTGGTTTAATTTGACTGCCCCGGTGGTTCAGTTGGTAGTGAACCTGCTTACTGCGCTTGAGGGCATGGGTTCGATTCCCATCTAGGACAAACATTTGTGTGATGAGCATTTGTGTTTGTTCTATGTCTGGGTGTTAATATCTTTTTAAGTATGTATTTAAAAATATATATGTATGTATATCAGTTTCTGGCAGCCATATTACAAACTTTGCTTAGTTTCTTAGTTTGGGGTCAGATGACCATGTGTGCAATGATGTCCCAGTTTTTTTTTTTTTAGGATTCCTTAGGTTCCTACAAGGACTACGGAATTCGTTCGTTCTGTAAATCCATCTGTATGTGTGCCCGTCCTAATTTTTAGAACCTTCGAACTTCTATAGTTATTAAGGCAAGTGCATGAAAGATTTCAAAATGACAGTTTTAGTATGGATCTCAATTTTAAAAGTATAAAAAAAAAAATTTTGCCTTTTAGGGGTGGCTCTATTACCTAGATGTGAAATGGGGATGAAATTATTATTTCCGCTGCACCCCCTCATGTGAGGTATCGTTGAATAGGTCTGATAAAATAAATTTCAGGTTTAACACATCACTTTTCTATCAAGTGTATAATTATTTCATAAAATATGGCCCGCTAAACTTGCAAAAAGTTGGTCCTTTGCATTTCTAAACTATTAGACATAGAAACTTGTATCTTGCTATGCTGATAAGTCATATTAAAAACCTTAGTCAAAATTCTTTCTAATTATTTCTGATAATAACTTTTTGAGTTATAGCGATAAAACTGTAATGAATTCAAGACGTTCTAGCTCTTAGGTCAGTGACCTTTTCGTACAATTGTTTTGACAAATAATGTTTCTCAAGTAGTTTTCTTTTTGACTAAACCATAAAAAGTATATGTTATGTTGGTATGATGCATCTCTGTGGTAGGTAGGTCCACTGAGATTCGTTCTTTCGATTTTTTCTGTAACCACCAACTTCTGAACTGTGATCGTGACCATAGTTATATGACTTGGCTACGGAAAACGGAACCCTGCCATATGCGTGTCTCGATACGTTCTTAGCCAGTTATTAATCGTATATCGAATAGCTTCTGTGAGGTCGTAAATAATTAAATTTGAACTTGAATAGGTAGTAAATTAGTATAGGGATTAAATATATTAATAGACAAAAAGCCCTATAATTATAACTCCAATATTATAAATGCAAAATTAGGTAATCTTGTCTCGTTGCCCTTCTTATTATAATACTAGCTGCGCCCCTTGGTTTCACCTGCATGGATTACTCCTTATATCATGAGCTATCTTCCAGCGAAAGTCCTGATTAAACCGGTCCAGCCGTTTTGGAGTCCATAAGGAACATCATACGTCAATTACACACACATTACCTTTTATATATAAGAAGACTACGAGTAGCTGCGCCCCGCGGTGTACCCGCTTGGATAACTCCTTATATCATCAGCTATTTGCCAGTGACAGTCCCGTCAAAATTGGTTCAGCCGATGGTTTCGGAGTTGATGAAGGAACATACATACATACAAATATCGCCTTTCATACCTAAATCTATACATACTTATATATAAAAATCTGGTGACACGGTGTTTGTGGTCGCTCTGTACCCTTAGTACAAGATTTGACAGTTTTCGAAAACTTTTTCCGTTTTCGTATTGTCCCATACATTTTAGCAAAGCGCCTCTAGCGGAAACGCGGAGGAACTAAAATCGGTAGTAATCGGCAGTATAGGTCGCTTCACTCAAATACGAAAAAAGGTTTCAAATAGCTTTCAGCCCAGCAATGTATGGAACAAAACGAAAACGAAAAAAGTTTTCGAAAACTATCAAATCTTGTACTAAGGGTACTGATCCGAAGCGGCTCGTCTGATTTTCATAAGTTTTAAGCGACTTCCAAAAAGGAGGAGGTTATCAATTCTACTGTTTTTTTGTTGTTGTTTTGTTACCTCAGAACTTTCGACTGGAGAAACCGATTTTGATGATTCTTTTTTTATTTGAAAGTTGGTGCTCTCCGTGGGCCCACCATTTTAATTTGGTCCAGTTTTATTTTTATTTTTATGAAGTCGGTTTTTATATATTGATAATTATTTTAATGTATATTTGGTAGGTATGAGAATAGGTCGTTAAGCATTTTTCATCACCACGAGGGTGAAACTGCAAGGAGCAGCTAGTACCTATAAGATTAAAAAATATCGCGTATCGTGGTACAGAACCCTCGGCGCAAGTCTGGCTCGCGCTTCACCAGTTTTTACTTCCTATTATTGGTCAATGTACCAGGTACAGTAGGTATGTGATAGAACTGCGCAGTCTCTAATTCATTGCCATCACAATATTTATGTTAGTTCCTATATCATTGTTGGTCAAACATAGTTTCCGACACCCGCTAAACCTTGAAACCTGCCCATTCACATTTTCAATGATTTCAAGGGTAGACGACTGATGTTTATATCATTGAAACCAATAGCTTTAATTAAAAATATAAGTACTTATAAAATGTATATTAAAAAAATAATTTAAATCGGTTGATAATGTTCTGACATAAATAAGCGTTTAAAGTTTTTGATAGAGAAAAATCTGTCCCTTTCCCACAAAACAAAAAATGTCGTCACGCCTCGGTGCGCCGTACTTGTCAGAATAAGAGCCGTAACAGACACGTCAACATGGCTGACGTCAACCATGTCAACCAACGAGAGAAAAAGAGAGGGGAATTATATTCTCACTCTTTCTCTCCCTTTGGTCAGACGACGGTGCGTCAGCCAATTCCAATTCGTATGTTACGGCTATAAAGTGTATGGCGTAAAGGAAGTGACTTCACGTTGCTGTTTCGCGCTCTCTGTCTACCATAACATTAAAATTATTATTTTATTAACTTGGTAAGTAAGTATGTATGTCTGTATCTAACGGTACCTAACGGAGGTATGGATTACATTAATTAGGTACATGGTCCTTCCGTTGTCGAAATAATTTAGTAAGCTGACAAATAAATAATTTGATTTGACCTACATTATTTCCTTACTATCGGAAGAAAACAGTTCTAGAAATACACAACAATATTATTCTCTGTGCACGCCTGTCCAATAGAGTTGGAATTAAATCTTGTGATGCATGATACGAACAGGATACACGCAATTTTTTGCAAAATTTCGTCAAGATTGGTTCGGTAGATAAAAACAGATATACATTATAGGAGAGATAAGCAGAGAGACAGGCATAAAGTCAGACAAAGATGATTAATTTGTATTTAATGGTGATTGTGAAACAGAAATACAGAAACAAAGCTAGAAGGACAGATATAGAGAGCCAGAGAGATATAAAGACAGAGATATAGAGAGACAGAAAAACAGAGGTACAGAAAAACAGAGGTACAGAAAAATAGTGAGGCAGAAAATCAGAAACACAAAGCCAGAAGGGTCAAAAGATAGAGACAAAGCAACAGATAGGGACATAGCTACACGTACTTTTTGCATTCATCATATTAGCGTGATTTGCTTGTTAGTCGTTACTATCAAAATATTGAAGTTATGAGGTCAGTTAGTAACCCTAATTCATTCCGCTTCGACAAACCACAGGGTCCGTCAGCAACGCAAACAATTATATTAGCAGTTAGCTCAAATATCTTGCGAAATTACTGAGAAATGTTGTCCTAAATAAACTAAAGAACAGTTTGGCAAGATCTTGCTTCAAGGACCGTTGCGTTTCTATCATAATATTTGTTTAAAGTATATTTTAAAGCGAATAAATTGAATCGCAAATAGAGTTAAATTTGCAGAAGCTATTCAGGAGATAACATTTGAGGATGAAATACGAACATTTTAAAAATCACAAATTAACATTAGTAGTTTAAGTGTAACATTTAAAAAAAACATTATTATTAACTTAGCTTATGTTTATAACCTAAATTGACAATAGATTAACAGTTAATAAGAATTGGATCATGCAGATCCGATGCACACTCTCCGAATTGTTTCCTGTAAAAAACTGATAGATTAGCAACTTTGCGCCAATGCTCAAGACTAATAATCTAAGCCCGAACTATGGGATTCGTTGTTGATGAGCCTCTTGGCACCTGAATTACATCATCTGGATTACATGTACTTGCAAAGTTTCAATTCGATACAACAATAAGAGAAATCTCGAATATGGAAATATCGAATTGAAACTTGCATGTAATCCAGATCCAATTGTATCTATTGATTGACTTCCAAGAGATAGTTTAAAAACAACTTAACTAAACTTTATAGCTTAAAAAAAAACATGACCTACAAAATAAAAACTCCGTCGAGATCACAACCGTGCGGCAGGGTTCTTAGAACACTGGCAGAATTGCCTCGCTGTATGGCAATATTTAATTTTTGTGTAAAATATCTGCCAGCTCAAGGATCCCCCGTGTGATTATATTGTCATTGATTTACATATATCAGTTACAAGAGAAGCTAATATCTAAGTGGTAACTAAAAAAAAAAAAACAAGTAACGTCTTTGAACATGAAAGATTATGTGCTTTTCTAGTTGTATCACCATACGATATTAATGAACTTTTCATAAAAGAGTCAGCCATATCCAAATGGGAAAAAATAGTTTATAGTATTTTCAGCAGTTTAAAATCATATAATGGCACGTATATATTAATTTTTCCCATTATTTTAGCGTTAGTTAGATAGATAGATAGAAAACTCTTTATTGTTCACACCAAAAATTACGAACTTACATAGTAGGTAACATAAAAAAACAACTTAAAAAATAGTGAAACAATTGGCGGCCTTATCGCTATAAGCGATCTCTTCCAGGCAACCTTAGTATGGAAAGGACATACAGAAGAGGTAAGGGACGGGGTGTGATGTAATAATGGAATAACTGGTACCTATATAAAAACATAGACATACATTATAATAATACACTAATACCTACTGTAACAATAGATACAATAATACACATACATAAATAAAAATATTAAATACATACATACTTATAAACATAAAGCGAGATAATAACGATACAGTACCTACTCCGAGATATAGTACAGTTTCACACGACGCTTGAAGACTTCCTGTGAGGATGCCCGTTTGATTTCTGTAGGTAGCTTATTCTACAGTTTAACAGCTTCTACCGTGAAAGAGCAGCCATGGAACGAGGTTTTGTGAGCAGGAATATCTAAAGTGAGCAAATATGCTAATCTTAGCAATTTAGAGTGGATTAAATGCCGATATTTGAAACGCTCCTGAAGGTAACGCGGGGAAGAAGGATTGAAAAGAGTACTATAAAGAAGAGACAGGATGTGAGCATCCCGGCGACGGCGGATGGGGAGCCACTTGAGCTTAGTGTGAAATTCGGAAACGTGGTCATATTTGCGCAAGCCAAATATAAACCTGATACAAAAAATTTGAAGGCGCTCAAGTTTATTTAGCAATTCTTCTGTGAGATCAAGATAGCAGACATCAGCGTAGTCAAGAATTGGGAGCAATAGGGATTGTGCAAGCGCCACTTTAGTGGCAATAGGTAAGAAATTACGTAACCTACGCAAGGACTCCCGGAAGCAAATATTTTGCGACTTGTCTCAGCAAGCTGCGGACCCCAGGACAGACATCGATCGAAAGTTATACCGAGGTTTTTGACTGTATCACTGAATGGGATCCTAACTCCATCAAAAACCAGCTGTGGCAGTATGTCCCAATCAATTTGGCAAATGGATCGTGAGCTTCCTATGATGATGGCTTGCGTTTTTTAGGGTTAACTTTTAGGCCATAAGATTTGCTCTATTGTGAAATACGACACAAGTCATCATTTATGGCTTCCACAGCTTCTGGTAGCCAGCCCAGTGGAGCTTCGCAATACAGCTGCAGATCGTCAGCATAGAGGTGGTAGGAAGAAGTAAGATTTTGTGAAATTGAGTTAATAAAAAAAGCAAAGAGTAATGGTGATAAGACGCCACCCTGCGGCACACCGGCAGATGTATCACACCATGAAGAGTATGAATCTTCAAGGCGAATCCTCTGCCAGCAACTATACAGGTAACTTTGAAACCAGTCAACTACCATTGGAGATATGTTAGCAGAGCGAAGTATTGCAAGTAGGATATCAAAGTCGACAGAATTAAAAGCATTGCTGAAGTCCAAAAGCGTTAGTACGGTTAAATGACCATTCTCCTTCCCTAGACGTATGTCATCAGTGATCTTGACAAGAGCAGTAACCGTACTGTGCCCGAAAGCCAGACTGAAAGGGGTTTAGTAAATCATTTCCGGTAAGGAAGAAGTTTAATTGATTATGGACTAATCGTTCGAGGGCTTTGGATAGAAATGGAAGGATAGATATAGGACGGTATTCAGAAAAAGATATGGGATTGGCTTTTTTAGGCATCTTTCCATAGGGAAGGAAACGCGCCATTGGAAATAGAAAAATTAAAAACATGGCAAAGTATTGGGAGTAGGTGATCTAGGATAGGAATTATCATGTTACGGCTTATCGAATCAAGCCCAACAGCATTCGAGGTAATTGAGAGGATGCTCTTCCTAACATCACAAGCAGTAAATTGATGAAAAACGAGAAGAGGTAGGTCAGGAGCTGTTAGTTTTTAGGTAGGTATATATTTATAGGATAGCAATGGATCTGTTGGTGGTATCAAATTGCAATCGTCCTCCCACAGATCAAGTGATTAATTTTTGAAATATATTGTGTATTTATTTTATTTTTTGTGTGTTGTAGTTTAATTTTTAATAAAAGATTATAATTAAACGCTAAAGTAACGTCGTTGTGGAAGTGTTCGCATTTTTCTCTAGTTTACCGGAATGGCAATGATGCTAAAATGTCTCTTAAATAAAGTTTTACCTTTACCTTAAAAGAAATAATAGTGTTACTAAACTTTTCAGATCTAAAAATACCGTTAGGAACAAGTCAATCCGTTTTTGTTACATTGTTCTATAAAAAGTTTAATCTACTTTTCACTGTACAGGGACAAAAAATAATTCATTCGGATAATTTTGGTATCCATTTCAGTCAACCTCTAAACCTAAATACTTCTCTGTTACTTAAATCTAGAACACCACTGAAAATCACTGAATTACGTATATTTTAAGACTTTTTGTGTATCAGTTTTGAGCAGTTTGTTAGCCACCTATGACATAAAAAAATATGTATTAAAAATTAATTTAATTAACATCGTTAGCATGGTGCCACTACGGGTATGACTTACTGAAAAAAAATTGAGCCAATTTCCAATTAATCTGTTTACCAATTTTACCCGCACAAGTAAACTATGGTAGAAATCTTTCATTCTAATATGTACGCCCTTCCACCATAATATTTTTGTAGTATTTTGTATGCGTAGTGTGGTGGAGGGGCGTGTACATTTAGAATGAAAGATTACTAAGAACCTAGTTTACAAAAAAAATATGAATAATATATTTCAATAACCCGTAATTTTTACCGGAAAAGTAAATAACTGTTCTACAAACTTCATTTATGCATCCAAAAGCTGATTCACAAAATGCCATCGTCATCGACCTTCGATTCGACCTCATCGCCAAACGTAACTAATTACAGTTTTTATATCCATTTCCGGACTGTATTGTTTTAGTGACTTTCTTACCGGTTTGTCCATGGGATTTGCGGTAACGCATGACTACTTATGGGAGATCAGGTGCGGAATAAAGCAATGAACATTTTCCTGTTAGTTGTCGGGTAGCAAAAAAATTGACTGCCCAAAATAGCTGAGAACAATAGCGTGAAGTAAAAAATAGCCTACTTCGATCGAAATAGTAAGTAATCCAAATAATCGATAATTTTACTCTTTTTTTCAGCTTTGGAGCTAGTGCGGCCAAAAGGCAGAGTTTTCATCAGTCTTCTGTTCAACACCATGTTCATACTCGGTGGTGTAACTGTCACACTGCTGGCTTGGTGGCTGCAAAACTGGCGGTACCTCGTCTTCATCATCTACACGCCCGCCGTCTTCGTATTTATTTACATTTGGGTACTGCCAGAGAGCTTCCGCTGGCTTCTAAGCAAAGGCCGGTATGAAGCGGCCATCCGAGTCTTGAGCAAATCTGAGAGAATGAACAACGTTACTGTTCCTAAAGATCACTATATCCAAGTTGAGAAGCAGGCAATGAAGCAAAGACATGAAAGGAAATGCCAGTCAAAAGAACAGAATCAGTCAACTTTCAATCAGTTGTTGACATCTGCAATGATATGGAAAAGACTCTTTATATGCTCATTCTTATGGACCTCCTCAACGTTGGTGTACTACGGATTATCAATCAATGCTATAGAGCTCTCAGGGAACAGTTACGTCAACTACATAGTTGTTTTGGTAATAGAAGCGCCTGCTAACGTCTGCAAATTGATTTTCCTGGATAGATATGGGAGGAAAAAGGTTATAGCCACTGCCTTCTGTATGACTGGACTGATCCTGGTCGCGTATGCATTTGTACCAGGTAAATAGTTTCCTTTTTTTTCAGTATATCATAAAGCCAAACAAAACATCATAGAGGGGTGCATCATTTATGGGAAAGCAAAGGCTATGTACCAAAAAAACTAACAAAGTATAGGGAGAAATAGAAGGTTAAATCTAACGGAACTTAACTACTCAATAGTTATAATAATAAAGCCTTAATTTCCGAAATATATACAATTTTACATATTTTAAATGTATTTTTTAAATTTAAATATATATATGAATAAATTTAAATAGTAAGTTAAACCTCTTTGAGTTTAAAAACTACACTTAACTTGTTTATAAAATATCTCTTAATTCGGTATGCCTTACGGCAAAGGCCTCCTCCAACTCTCTCCATTGCTTTCTATCAGCCGCTACTCTCCTCCAAAATGGTCCTAAAGTCACTTTTAAGTCATCCGTACCCAAGGGATAACACTAGGAGCCGAGGTCGTAAAGCAATAAGATGGGAATCTTATTGCTTTACGACCTCGGCTCCTAGTGTTATCCCTTGGGTACCATACTGTCACCAATTTACTCCACTTTTCCTTCTTGCAGCGGAGCATATGACCAGTCCACCGCCATTTAAGTTGGTCAATACGAGACAATCTGTCTGTTAATTTTGTTTTACGCCTGGTGTCTTTACTTATAACTTTGTCTATTAGTTTCAAACCTAGCATGCTTCTTTCCATGCTTCTTTGACATCGTCCTAGTTTGTCCCTATGACGTTTCGTTAAAGCCCAATAGTTACAAATTGTTATTTTTTTTTCGTTTCTTTCAGTTGGTAATTGGTCCCTGGTGGTATACCTCGGAGGCAAGTTCTTCATAACCCTGGCGTACAACTCGCTCTACGTCTTCGCAGCTGAAGTGTTCCCGACCAACTACAGAACTTCTCTGCTGGCCATGTGTTCTACTATTGGCAGGATAGGATCCACACTCGCACCTCAGACACCTTTACTGGTATGAACTTTTAACAGAACTTACATCCACTGTTACCTCCTATTTGTAGCATTCACCATGAGCTTCGATCAAGTACATTCTTGATTGAAGACCATGGGACAATACTAACAAGAACAAGGCTCCAAAACCCGTCTTTAACTGACTTCCAAAAAGGAGGAGGTTATCAATTCAAATGTACTGTTTTTTTAATAATATTTTTGTTACCTCGGAACTTTCGACTGAGTGAACCGATTTTGATGATTCTTTTTTAGTTGAAAGCTGGTGCTTCCCTTGAGGTTCCATTTCAATTTGGTCCAGTTCCGACATATTTATGAAGTCGGTTTTTTTTATTTATAGTCAATTTGTTGGTAGTTGTATTGAATTTGATCTAAATTCGAAATCAACTATGCACCTAAAAAAACGAGTAGGAAATTTTGAATTTCACTTATCAATTGTTTAGTTGCCAAGTATTATTGTTTTTTGGATTGCATGAGTGCATGGTGAAGGCATTACAGTGCCGGGCAGAATTTCGATCAGGCCGTATTTATCATGAGACAAAAATGGCTCTAGTCTTGTGTATTTTCGAAAAATAAAACTGCTTGATAGAATTAGAATTAATAAATTCTAAATTAACTAAATAATCTAATTCAATTCTAATTCTAACCTATTACCCGTGCTGATTTTAAATATTTTTTTTATTTTACAGACGAAGTACTACGAATACTTGCCTACCATGGTATTTGCTGGCATGGCAACATTGTCTGGCTTCCTAGTCCTCGTGCTGCCAGAAACAAACAACATGAAATTACCAGATTCCCTTAAAGAAGCCCAAGATCAGGATAAGAAGCCAGATCAGCAGACCAGTCAGAAGACCACCGAGCGGAATACCACTCAGACACAAGAAAGAAACGTGGAAATCAGTGATGAAAACAATATGGATTATGGAAAAAAGACCAGACTTTGATGAGTTAGTGCGATTAGGTAGTTAACGAAATATTAGCACTTTTGCTTACACGTCAACTAGCTGGAGGTTTTAAATGCTATCTTCGATTTTGAAATATCTCGTAAGGTTTCCAATGTTGGAAGGAATGTTATACTGCAACAGTTATTATTTTGTGACTTGATTGTGAAGAACATGATCAAATGTGTGATCCTCATCACAATGTTCATTAGACAAGGCTCGTGACTTTTGTGTGTTAAAAGTATTTGTAGATAATTTAAAATAATACGTGATTGGTTAATTAAAGAAAATTTTACAAAAAAATACTACTTCACGAGAAATGGTTGAAATTCAATAGATGGGATTACCCCATAATTTTACACCCCTCCCTTATTTTCTTAAAAATTAAACGGGACCACAGATAATTATAGCCTATTAACAAATTAATTCAGTCGACGAATGATAGACTAGAGAACCTCGAATCCTCATTTTTAATCAGTAAAAAAATAGACGAATTAAAATAGTATTTTTCTGAAATCAGTTTAAAAAGTACATGCTTACGTAAGTAACTTAAAAAAAACGTAAATCCTTGGAATTCTAAGTAGTTCCCGTATAAAGTACTATCTCGAATAATATTAATCTATTACAATATGTATGACCTTAAACATTATTTAGAATTAGAATCAGAAACGTTATTTAAGATGAAGTTGAAACACAATTTAGAGATAGTTAATTAGGTAGGATTATTAAAATAATTGCAGTAATTAGAAGTACCTAGGTATTAAAATAAGTAGGAATTAGGTAGATACCTACTCTTTGTAAGCATCGTGTTGTTGACGTGAATTTAAGATATGCTTACCCCAGTATTTATACACGATACCTATTCCTATGCTCACCCTTAGGGTTCCCTTTAGTCGTGTTTTGGCTTTTTTAGTCAATAAAATAAAGCTACCTTAAGGTCCCATGTTAAGACCTAGAATTTGGCGCGGCGCTAACTCACTCGCAAATTTGGTGTTGTTTTAAGATATCAAATGAATGTCTACTTCTGAAAAATGTGCTTCGGTTATTTTACGACGTTAATGGGAATAACTGTTTATCCCATTATTCTGGTCATAATTTAAAAAAAAGTTTTTGTTTTTTATATTTTAATTTACAAAAAACATCAAATGCGCGACCGAAATCGCTGCACCTGGTATTCTGGCCTCAATAAATGATTTCAACAGATCTGATCGTCATCTATACGACCTAATGTCTCATTTTGTCCTCATTTGAGGTAGACTGAGAGACCCTTGAGGCAAGCTTGAAGGACCAACTAAGAGAATCTAGTAAAGTGAGCACTCGAAGTGAAGATAACTATCGCATTTATAAATATGGGGGTAATACCGTAATATTATAAAGAAGTAAAGTTTGTATGTACGATTGTTCACGATAATCTCGAAAACTACTGTACCCTTAGTACAAGATTTGATAGTTTTCGAAAACTTTTTTCGTTTTCGTATTGTTCCATACATTTTAGCAAAGCGCCTCTAGCGGAAACGCGGATGAACTAAAATCGGTAGTAATCGGCAGTATAGGTTGCTTCACTCAAATACGAAAAAAAGTTTCGAATAGCTTTTAGCCCAGCAATGTATGGAACAAAACGAAAACCAAAAAAGTTTTCGAAAACTATCAAATCTTGTACTAAGGGTGATCCTATTTTAATAAATTCTTTACTGATAGATAGCTACTTTATCTCTAAATGATATAGGGTATCGTTTTCTTCACAATACGGTTGAAACCGTGGGCAATAGGTAGTAACTAATAATATAGGTACCTGATATAGAGTTCAGTTGTTAAGTCAATGTAACGAAAAAACGAGTTGGGAATACAGACATGCAGTAGAGTATAATATAATGTTAATTGCAAATACATTGTGACAATGAAACGTTAAACAAGAAATGGGCAGTTGGGGCACTGCGGCCAAGAGCTTGATCTCAGAAGTTGGCCGCAGGATACGAGATAACGGTGGCGACTCCCGCTCTGGCTCGTTCCTGGTGCAAAGATTGGCCATTGCAATTCAGCGTGGGAATGCTGCTGGCATTATGGGCACTTTTGCACCAGGCACGGTCCGGGGCGGGCTGTTTGATTAGGCTTGTTTTTATTTATTTATTTTAAATTAGAATTAACAAGAAATTGTATAAATATGAATACAAGTCACACGTAAATAAGACACCCTGTCCCACCTTACGGATAACTAGGGATTTTGCGAACTACGCTGTTTCAGCGCTAATTCGAACGCGGGTTCGAGTTAGCACTGAAACAGAGCAGTTCGGAAAATCACGCAAACGTGAACCTCAACGCGCTGAGATACGGTTCTCGGTCGCGCAACTTTTCTCATAACCTAAACAGAATCACTTAAAACAGTATCTACCTATGTATCCATGGAAACACTGCAAAGTATTTACAGCAAACCCTCGTACGACTGCTTTCCTCACATAGACTCTATCTAGAAGTTTAAAAAATAAATTAGTTTACTTAAATAGATCTAAGATAACTAGTAGACTACCTATAATAATTATTAATAAGGCAGCCATTATGCTGGGCCCATTTAGTGACAAGACATCACCTGCCTAAATGTATTTTGAGATGAAACAGGATAATGCAGATGCCGTTTTTCATCCTATAGATCTGTTACATTTACGTTCTATCCCCAAATGTTCACCTCAATATTATAGCCCAGTTATTTTTTATCCTATACTATAGTCGCGGGGGTGACGAAGCCTCGGTAAAAGAAAAAAAAAAACAAATTAAAAAAAAAATACTAAGAAAAATTAATTCATGAGTAGGTAATTATAAAAAAAATTAACGTATTTGATTTTTGTAATATAATAAAATACAGATTATAAACTGTGGAAAGTAGGGGGACTCGTTTTTTTTTCATACTAAGGGGGTGGCGTCGGGAAAAAGTTTGAAAAACACTGGTCCATAGTACAATAGTTTCATATTCAATTTTTTATACATATTCCTTATTTTTTTTTAAATATTCAACAAGGCCTCTTGTTGTTTGTTGTTATTGGCCTCACCTATGACTACAAAATGTCCGGGGTAGAATAATAAAAATAAGTGAATAAATGGTAATAATAATAAAATAATTCCCACACAATTTTGCAAAAATAGTGATGACTATTTTTTTCTTTAAACTAAGGTGTGATAAGGATGTATAATATTTAACGTAGGTAGGTATAAAAAATTTAGATACTTAACTAGTTATTGTTAACGATTCACACATCAAGCTTAATGCTAAAATAAGTGTTAAGACCTAGACGTGTATTATTTTGTACAAATTGCTTATTATGTGTAGAGACGACAAATGCATGTGTTATTATGGAGTGAAATAACAATAAAATTATTTCAAATAGTGCCGATTAGTTTGTTATTTTCCTCGCATTTAGTGCATACTTACAAAAATGATTAGTTCACTTCAGGAAAATGTTTTTTGTACTGGCAAGTGCCATTATTATCTAAAAAAAATACAACCTATCACTAAAAACCTAAACTGCTTGGACTATTATACAAAAACAGTAAGACTGCCCATATACCGTTGAAGGTCTAAAGACAATCCAAATGCCCACAACCTGGGGCCTTACCCCTAGCTTCACTTTTGCGAGCCAACTTTTAGTAGGTACCTGATAGGTACCTAAAATTAACCAACTCATTTAAGCTGCATCGTTTAAAAGCGTCTAACTTGAATGAACGAAAATCCGATCCGACTACTCCTGGCAACAGGAAATATTCAGTTTTTGGTATAGGCGCCGGTTACCACAGGCACACACACACACAACGATCCCGCCGGCGGGATCGGAGACCCCCAGGATCTGTTAGAAGATCGGTTAGATTCTCTCCAAATAATCATTCAGTTCAACAACCTACTAGGGCCACAGGGCACACCCCTTCTGGGGTGCCAGGGCAAGTCTAATCTCCCACTCCCGGCGACGGTCCAAGCCGAGGCTCGTACCTCCGAGGTGCCCTTGCGCTTGTCGCCCAAAATCTAAACCATGTTGGCCCAACGCCCTCTGCGTTCACCAACTAGTCCGGTCAAGCTGTAGAGGCCGCAAGGCCAACAGCAATAAGTCACATTAGAAAAAAAAAAAAAAATGAACGAAAATCCGTTTTACTATGCGTGTGTGCGTGAAAATAGCAAAGCTTGGCGGCTATCAAACAACTACCGCTTATCGTAGTTGATGGTACCGTTTAGACAAATAACACCTATGCGGGTCAACTTTTCGAGCTAGGGGTAAGGCCCCTGGGCCCGATTGTACTAAACCAATTGTTTTTAAATTGATAATAAATTGCCTCAAAATTGACACTTTTATGACATAATTTCTGTACCAAATGTGTCAAAAATGACTTTTTTGAGGCAATTCATTAGCAATTTTAAAACATCTGGTTTATTAGAATCGGAAGCAGTTGGCAGTGTACCCAGCATGCTGGCGGCATTACCACGCTGAATGGCAATACTTATGCGTTGAGCCAGAAACACGCCAGCATTTTGATCACAAAGAAAAATCTTACATAATTAGTGGGTAAGAAAAAACAAACACTGGCCACAAATAAAATTTAAATTTTTAAAACATAATTGAAATAGCACTGGCCAGTCATAAACCAAGCGGGTCACGTTTGAGTTTTTAATTTAGAAAACGGATTTAAAACCGACGTATTCCTTTTTAACTTTTTACAAAACTCCCTTTGCATCTAGGGGCACATTCACAATCGTAATTATGCGTTTAGAACGTGATCCCATTTCTGTGAACGTGACGGAGTGGACTGAGCGATAATAAAAATAAAAACAGTAGGTATTTGTAGATACGTAGACGGATAACGTGACGGGTTAAAACTCATGGAATGGTTGTAATTAGAACTCTGTAATCGGAGATAAGGATCGTACAATATAGCCTTCACAACACACAATTATATTATAGTCACACAACAGGCAATGGAGAGAGCTATGCTCGGAGTTTCTTTGCGCGATAAAATCCGAAACGTAGATATTCGACAAAGAACCAGAGTCACCGACATAGCTATTAAAATTTGCAAGTTGAAGTGGCAATGGACAGGCCACATCGCTCGAAGAACTGATGACCGATGGGGAAGAAAGGTTCTTGAGAGGAGACCACGAACCGGAAGATGGCGCAGGTAGGTCTCCCACTAGATGGACCGACGACATTGTGAGAGTCGCCGGGATCCAGTGGATGTAGATGGCAGGATATCGTTCAGTGTGGAGGGTTAAGGGGCGGGGGGGGGGAGCAGTGGACGTCTTCTGGCTGATGATGATTATGAATATAGCCTTCGGTGGTCTTGCAGATAATTAATGGCTTTATTTAAAAACGCTACTCAAATTAATCTATGCTTAAAATTGCTCTGTCTCATTTTCGCGTGTGACCATTGCCATCAGCGAGAAGTTGAGAGAGAAAATTTAAGCATAGATTAACTTGAGTATCTTTTAGGCCCTTAGGGCCTTACATACTTGAAAATGTTACTTAAGTTGATCTATGCTTAAAAATGCTCTCTCAACTACTCGCTGACGGCATATACGGTCAGCACTCGCAAATACGAGACAGCGCAATTTTAAGCAGGACGCTCAGTCGCTCAATCTCATACCTCATTTTTTTTCCTTTTTTAACAGCATATAGGTAAGAATTAAACAAAAAAAATATTTTCTTTTCTGTGGGTAAGAATTACGTTAGGTCACCAACATGCTTGATGGTAAGCGACAGTGTGACCGAACATAAAGCACGTTGATCTAGAAAAATAAATCCGCCATAACAACTAACATTACATATTCTGTAAAAACTTCTACGGGCTTTCTATTACGGATCGAAAGATAGAGCCGTTAAAAAGTAAGGTGGTCAGACAGACAGAGCGTAGGCTTAGTAATAGGGTACCTACCTAGGGTACATCTTTTGGGTACGGAACCTTAAAAAGCAAAGAGAAAGAGTTCATCACGAAGACGAATTTATTTTTACTATTCATCTTTTATTTGGGGATAGGTTCAAAAATATTACATTAGAAAGATGATATACAGTATCAAGAACGACTCTTCGGTGACTTGGTTGCAAAATATTGTTTTTTTATGATATACATAAAAACTTAATTAGGTTTTATTATATATATAAACCTTCCGTGAAAAATTATCTCACTTATGGTGAAAACTGCATCAAAATCCGGTACGTGGTTTAGGAGGAGTTAGCGGATATACATATACAGTCACAGACAGACGCGGAAAGCGATTTTATTTTATACTAAGGAATAAATAGGATATAAACTATCAACGTAGACGTCTTCACAATAAAAGCAACAGATTCCAATAAAATCGCTTGCAAAATACTAACCCTTATTTAGGACCGACGCGTTAACTCATTGTACGTGACAAAAAACGGCCGAGCGGTCAAAGGGCAAGCGATATCCGGCCAAAAACAATTTGTAAGTTTTTGTAACAAAACCCTCGGGTTCGGGTGAATACATGAATATGTTAAGCCGTAAATACCCCTTTATGTGATACCTATGGTTTCTTCACAAAGAGTATGTTAACTCTACACATAAATCTTCCCGGGAAATTGGGATTGTGTTAGCCACAGCAAGTTAATAGGTAGGAGAAGTGAAGACAGCTTTCCATTGCAATTAAGTAACAAATTCTTCAGCCAGTTTTCAAGTATTAATTCTTAGGCACAACCAGTCTTCATTCAGTCAGTATTAATTCTTATATCCAATCTTTAAATATCGATTCTTACTCATAACCTACCTTTAAGTAATAGGTAATCTTATAGGTACACTACCATTTGAAAATATTAATTCTTATACACAACCTGCCTTATAGTATACGTTCTTATATCTTTAAGTATCGATTCTTATGCACAATCAGTCCGTATTTTTTTTTGTCATAACCAAACTTAAATTAATATTTCCTCAGGCTTCAGGTATTAATTCTTATTCATAACCAGTCTTCAAATACTAATTCTTATACACAACCAGTCTTCAAGTACAAAAAATACTAACACACGTGTAGTTTTTAAAACGTAGGAAGTATCAGACCCTTCCCTTCCTTGGACTACTTCTAAAGTCGCCGCGGCGGATCTTAGTTTGAGAAGCAATGGGGTGACTCTAGATATGTAACAAAAAAGGGAAAAACGGGAGTGCTTATCAATATAAATAACCTTTAAAATGAAAACGATCATAAAATCACAAAAAAATATCCTTAAAATTGCATATTCTCTTATTCAACAGAATTATCGTGACCTAACGAGAGCTAGACGACCTAGCGAAGAAAGTCGTACCCGATGTCGAAAGAGATTCCACATACGACTTTCCGTCGCTTCAGCGGGATCTTGTCAAGTTTCTTTACTGCTATTAACTGTGGTCTATTTGCAAATATGCGGTCATCTTTTGGTTTGTCCCTTTGTGCAGACCATAATGGAAGAAATATAGGTGGCACATTCCATATGGCGGAGTTAGAGATGCAAGAATAGAATAATGTTGTCCTTTTAATTTCAGTATATTTAGACACGGAAATCAAGTTATAATTTTGTCTAATTTAGTTTCACTTTTAGATAAATAATAGATAATTTATTTACACAAAACACGAGTAAATCATACAATACACACAACAATACACGACAGTAAAAACGCATGTAAAATAGGTGTTAAATAGTAAATTGTACAATTGGTACTTTGTGGTGAATAGAAATTAGTCACCCTTTTGATTTTACTTACTGACTTTAGCCGTAACATTATTTATTAGATATGTGTGAAAATTTGAACTGGCTGTCTTTTTTATATATTTTGATTTACGAATAGGCTTGCGTTTGGCCGCCAACTCACCTGATGTTAAGCGATGATGCGGTCTACGATGGAGCACGCTTGCCTAGAAGAAACCGATTCACTCGTGATTTGAAGACACCCAAATTATAACTACCGGAGAACATCCATTCAGGTAGCACATTCCACAGACTAGTAGTTCGCACAATAAAAGTGGAATCAAAGCGCTTCGTACGGGTTTTCAGGATATCAACCATAAAGCGGTGTTGATTTTTCGTGCCCACTCTGGCAGTCCTATATTCGATCTATGTCAATCCGAAAAGTAAGGACGGACAGACAGACAGACAGACAGCTCAGGTTTAGTAATAGGGTCCCATTTACACCCTTTGGGTACGGAAGCCTAACTAGCGGCGACAAGGGCGTCTACTGGATGACTAAAGGCATCATGCTTGATTTAAGCCAGATGCGGCGTCGTACTCGCCTCACCACCATATCTATCTATATATGGCTCTCTTTTTTGGCTGATCTCAGCAATAACCGCAGACCTTCATCATCAGATAGATAATTAGGTAAGCCCCATCTTGGCACTGCAGTGCAAGCACCCTATAATATAACTAAACATCAGACAGGGCGGAATTCGTAATTGTCAAAGCGTTTGCAACTACTTGCCACCCTCCAGTCCAATTTCCGAGGCATTTGACATAAATCATGTCCAATTAATAAACAGAGATGCGAATTTACATTACCAATGTGGGTCACCCGAGGATTTTCCATGCACAAAGCTAGCTAGCAATTACTGCTAGCATAGCAATACTATAGCGATTATAGAGTTAGGAATTTGATGGGGTTTGCCACAAGAGTACCAAGACAAATGAAAAAAAAATCGTCTTCTAGCAACTTTGAAAGGCTGGCTTATATTTTAGGCGAGTTCAGCCGGCCCTTTTTAAGGTCGATGGGGGATGCCTATATCCAGCAGTGGACGTCCTATGCATGAAATGATGATAACAAGGATCACGGTATCAGTGGATATACCTAGGTCTCCGGGATCCGTGTACCTACACAAACTCTTTGTTTTACATTTACATCTAAATAATTTTGTTTTGTATAATACGAGAATTACCCGACTAAATAGTTTCAAATCGTTATTCCCGTAATAAAAACAAAATGTGTGAAAACGTCTGATTCCATGAATGTTTATTCTCGCCGCTGTCCTGTGACACGCTAGGCACAATAAGGACATTGATTCAATGGGGAATGCTTTATAACCTATCTACTGCATAGCATTTAACGTGTTTTGCAACAATTTACGGCAGCCTTATTGGTGGGTGACTGGTGACTGATGGTACTTAGGTGAGAGGATAGGCTTTGTTACTGTGGCACAATAGGGCTGCTACAACAGTTAAGATGCGCTACAAGGCAATACCACAGAATACATAAGTATGGACTCTTGCTACTACACAATAAAGTGCAATTCACGACGAGCGAGATGAGTAGAGCGGAAGACGCAGCGTACGTAGGCCTCCCACTAGATGGACCGACGACATTGTGAGAGTCGCGGGCATCCAGTGGATGCAGATGGCAGGATGTCGTTCAGTGTGGAGGTTAAAGGGGGAGGCCTATGTTCAGCAGTGGACGTCTTCTGGCTGATGATGATGACACTCTTGGACCTTGTGCTCCTGGAACAAGACTTCGTGGCCTACCAAAGCGACGATGGCTTCACGTCGCGTCGTAAGAGATGACATGAGAGCCAGTAAACTCACCAAGAATGATGCTAACGACCGTGCAAAGTGGAAGAGTCATAGTATAGGAAAGCAGGCCTCGTGCATATACGCTAGGCAGAAGAAGACATCAGCAGGTACTAAGCAGAAGGTCATTGTAACTACTTTTCGAAATGATTTTGTTTTACTATGGGAACAACCCGGAAATCGCGAACAATAATTATCAGACTTTTTTTACAGCGAAGTAGGCATGCACTGATGCACTTGACCACAATCTCACCCTTTTTAAGCTTCCGTAACCAAAGGGTGTAAACGGAACCTTATTACTAAGCCGACTCTGTCCTACTTTTTAACGGCTGTATGTTTCGAACCGTTAATAGATAGCCACTTGATATTACTTATTACAGAAAATGTTACGGCAGATTAACTAAGAAATAATACGTCAAATAGTAAAAACTATAGGGGGTGGGGTGGGTCCCTATACAAAGGCAGGACGGACAGACAGTGTAGGATTAGTTTCCCTTTGGGTACGGAATCCTAATAACAAGAACTGGTGGCGGAGGAGATATTAGGTGGATAGATAGATAAAATCTTGATTGTTCACGACACAAATTCCATAATACACGATAAAATAGGTAAAAAAACTGGCGCTATAATAGTTAGTAGGTACCTTACTACCTATTTGAAAACTATTTTTTCGATTATCACTACTCAACATTAAAAAAAATCTGATTTGGTTCATATTGTTTCATATCGAGGTTGACTAATAATAAATATATGTAGGCAATTTATTTTGAATATTACGTCTAGAAACTGAGAAGTATGAATTTTAAGTTTTTGACGTAATTTAGATTTTTATATTGCGGGTATTTTGAAAATCGAAAAAAAAATGAGATGTTATATAAAAATCCTATTTACATATTTGTATTAGGTCAAAAACAAGGAATTATAATCACATAGTAGGAACTCAGATAAAATAAAAAGTTTCTTATTTGTTGAGTAGTGTTCTTTTTCTATCTTCTCCATCGTTCGTCTACTAACTCATGGAGCTACCAGCTCACTCCCAGGTGAAAGATTACACTCGGCAGTACGGCCCTACGTCTACATTCAGTTGACACGGTAGGTATTCGCAATTCCACGCGTGCCGCGGCGATAAATCCGTCAAGCTGTGGAATGCCTCATTTAGCAGCCGGCAATTGCTATACGACGCCGACGGTCATTATTGGTTATTTAACCCTTTTATCGCCACGGGTCGCGCATCGAAAGTGCGCTCTGGGGCCATACGCCTACCTGTTATACGCGATTCAGTTTAGGTGATTGCGGCACGTTAAAATTCGCGTTCGTGATTTTGGGAACTGCGCCTATTCGAGCCCGCGGTTAGAGTTGAGCGTAAGGCTCTGGCTCCTGTACGCCATATATATTTTAAGTTTACAGATTTTCTCAAACAAATTCAAATTTCGAATTTATATTCTGCCAGTGACTGATATACTTAGGTACATATATATTTTTAAATACATACTTAACTACATATTGACACCCAGACAATAGAAAAAACACAAATGTTCATCATATGAATATTTCGAGTCCTAGGTGGGAATCAAACCAAAGCGCAGAAGGCAGCTTGTCTACCAACTGAGCTACCAGAGCGGGCCATTGATATTTGACCTGTCCTCTGTCTGACCTGATTTTTCCAGGTTTCCTTAAAATATTTTGGAAATAACACTTTTATGTACGTTATTAAATAAACGCATGCTTTAAACAAATACTTTTATGGATAGAAACAAAAGCTATTACAGATAGATACAAGTAATGAAATAAGGAGGAAACCACATCCAAAAAATATTTTTTTGTTTATTATTAACATTATTATAAATACTTTTACTGATAGAAATGATTACAGATGATACCAGTATTGAACATTTTAATAAAGATCAATAATTTTAAAAACATTTACAGATAGTAACAATTCAAAAAGATAATTGAGTTTTAAAAATAAATTAAAATATAACATTTACTTATTAATTATCATCGAAAACAATCTTTTTACCTTGAGAGGGTAATAATGACATGGACTTTAATTTTCGTTTTGCTTCCCAGGATGGATGCAATTTTTCTTCCTTTTTGTCATCATTCCTATTGTCATTTACGTTTTTACTATCAAACCTATCATTTAACTTGGAATTTCTGTCATTAAACTTGCTGTTTCTATCATTAAATTTGGCATTTCTGTCATTAAAATCTTTACCATTGCTAAACCTGTCATTTTTAGTTCTTCCACCCGAATTTCTATCATGCCCTTCATTAAATTTATTGGATCTAAAATTGTTCGCTCGAAAGTCACTTCTTGGCTTGAAATTTCGTCCAAACATAGCTGCTCTTCTCTCTTGCCTATTTCCTTGTTTGTGGACCTCTTTTACTTCATCAGGTTGTCGTGGTTCAGCTAAGGAGAAATAGTTTCCACCAGTCGCAGTTATGAAGAAAGGATCAACTACCTTTCTCCCTTCCATGTGAGCATCATCGTCATCTTTCTTAAATTTACGGTTCTGCAACTTTTCTTTTAAATTCTTGTTTTTGTTTTCTTTGACTTTTTTGTCTGATTTGTTTTCTTTTACTTTTATTTTTCTGTTTTCTGTCATAAAAGCATCAAAATTAGTTTCGATTTTACTAATACTACTTTTGGGTAATTTAGACTTCTGTAAGGGGTTAACTTTATTTGTGATCAGCTCCGTACTGTTTTTAAGTGATTTTTTAATAGGTTTGACTTTATTCTCCGGTTTTAGTTTAACTAACTTGCCAAATTGTTCGTGTGTGCTTTCAATATTATTGTCACTTTCTACTTCATCGTCGCTTTTATCGCTTTTTACTGCTTCATTAGTACTACTACTTTCATCTTCATCATCACTCTCATCGCTTTTCATTGTTTCATTATTACTATCACTTTCTACTTCATTGTCACTCTCATCGATTTTCATTGCTGCATTATTACTATCATTATTACTATCATTATCACTATCATTATCATCATTATTACTTTCTGATTCATTATCGCTATCAGCTCTCTTCATTGCCTTATCACTTCTTTTATACCCAGTTTGTGAATTTGAAATTTTTTCATCACGATTTTCGGAGTCTTCTTGATCAGAAGCATTTTCATCAAACAACCTTGTAAGTTTTTCCTCTTCTGAATGTTCACCTTCATCACCGCTTATTTCATCATCACTGCCTATATTATTCTGACTAGCATCTTTTTTATTTCCTTTTTCTAAATCTTCAATGTCCCAATCTCCAGCAGTATTGTTAACTTTGCCTTTTTTGCCTTTCTTTTTATTCTTTTGCTGTTCTTTTGCTTCCTTCTTAAGCTTTCTTCTTTCTTGTCTGGACATAAACAGGTCTTTGATTGGGATGTTACCGAATCTGTTTCGCATGAATTCGTATTTATCTTGGAGAGACTTGTGGAGGACTAACCTGGCACAAGCTTTGTCGTTGTCCACTTTTGGCCTGTTGAGGTACTCGTTGACTTTGCCTGTGTGAGTTATTATGAACTTGGCTATGTCTCGTGCTTTAATTTTCTGGAATGTGAGAAAGTTTAGATTAGCACACACTCACACTAATTATGTATTATCAATCCTAAAGTAAATCAAATTCTGTTAGTTCGTTTTTTATTTATTTATTAAATATTAGGCTTTCAATTGGCCTGCACCTCGCGTGATGTTAAGCGATGATGGGGTCTACGATGGAGCATACTTGCCTATAAGAAACCGATTCACTAGTGATTTGCAAATCAGATTGTAAACAGATGGTGGTCAAATGAGGACTTTTTCGCAATAAAAAAAAAGATGGATCCCCATCCATCTGTTGTACCCATAAGTAAATTTGCATTCTCGTAGGCAGCTGCGGAACGTCATGGCATCTGCAATGAGCACAAAAGCATACCCGCCTACGTAAAGTGCAACACCTCTGATCAGTTCGGCCTGCCCCACACAAAGGCTAGGTGGCCAGTCAGTAAGCCTATACAAACTCACCTTGATGATAAGGACTTCATTGATGGCTGACTCGGCTTTCCGTTTCAATTTTTCTTTCAAATGTTCAGGTGCTTTCTTTTCAGTCAAAGTTTTTGCTTTTCTTGTTAGTTTATGTATGACCTGTATCTTAGCTTGGTTCAACTTTTTTTTTAGATGGATCACCTGAAATTTTATAAAGTGAAGGTTAGACTCAAGTTCACCAACTCACACTTGGCCATTATTTATATTTTTTGTTATACTTTAGTGAGTGTACTATAATCATGCTAAGTTTGACGCTTGTACGTATTACCGTTTTTACATTAGAGAAATTATGAAAATATGTAAAAAATAAGTTTGTTGTATGCGGACCCCTCTTTAGTTTTTACTTAATTACTTTTTTTTATTATGTCTTAGTTAATTCATCGTAACATTAAGTACATATTCTGTGAAAATTTCAACTGGCTATCAATTACGGTTCCAAAGATACAGCCGTTTAAAGGTAGGACGGACAAACAGATGGCGTAGGCTCAGTAATAGGGTGCCGTTTCTACCCTTTTGATATGCAACGCTAAAAAAGAACAAAGTAAGAAATTAAAAAGTAGAAGAGGAAGGAATTTTAGGTTATTTTTAACAGCTGCATCACAAATTAGCTTCATTTTTATTAACAGACTTCCAAAAAAAAGGAGGTATCAATTCGTCTTTTTTTTATATGTTTGTTACCTCAGAACTTTAGTCTTGGTGAACCGATTTTGATGATTCTTTTTTTATACATGCCTACCTCGTAAAAAAAACTTACTTAAAATCAAAATAAAGTTAGTGCTTCTCTTGGGGACGTAATAGGAAAACTGGCTGCATATTTGTGTAAAATAACCGAAGCCATTCAGCTCGAGGAATTATCCCCTTTTACCTTTTTAATCACCAGAGGAGTACAAGTACAAGTATTAAACAAAAAAAATTTTTGTATAACAGTTTCGGAATTGCATTGGCACAAGATTATTTTGAATGGCTGAAGATCAAGCATGAGCAAAATTATGTGACATTAAAATAGTTATACTCTCACGTAGAAAATTCTCAAAGCTAATGTACACGAATAAAGATTTCCGGGAGACGGCGTTCTGAGAGGGCTGAAATAGGGGCCTGAATTCAATGTTGTTGCATTACTACCCTGAGTTTTGAACTTTTATCCTGTCCAGCACTACACTTTGTACGGAAACGTATTGCACGTACCTCATTGTTAAATGCTTGTTTTACTGCTCCAACTTCCATGATATCCTTGTATTAGTAATTATTACAAAAAAAATATGAAAAATCCGAAGGATCTTGCTTGAAGAAGTGAGGTTATGTTTCTCGCCTACAACTGGACAATGCTGATTCTCATATGCCCTAATTAATATGCTTTCATTCATTTATCACATTTACACCTACATGAACGATATATGAATTGAGTGATGCTATGAGTATGAAGTGTGAAAACTAAAAATTCTGAAACTTGAAACAAGTAAAATGCAAATAAGTGTGAAGTAAAATTTTTAAATGTTTACAATTTTACATTTTTAAAATATTCTATTTCATGACCATGGAAGCAAAGTCATTCAGCCGGAATAATATTAAGATTTACAAGGTAATAAATAACGTTAAACAAGTCACAGTCATGGCTCGTTTACACAGTGCGTGCTGCTGCCTGGCCAGTAGACAGCTACTCGGTTTGTCTACTCGTACGCCAGTAGCTCGGCTCGCCTTTGCTGTCTACACCACACCTAGCTACTGCTCAGTCCGAGTCGAGTCGCGATGTCGAGTGAACTTGTTTTAGTAAAAAAAACGGTGATACGCTCTATGACAACAATTTTATGTCAGGAATTGGAAAATATCTATAACCATAGCCAATATAAGAAAAAAGAGCGTAAGAAAAGGATTTGGATTAGAGAATGGATGGCTAGAAGATCTTTAGGTTTTCTTGTTCTCTGTAGAGTTTCATGAATGAAATATTATTGTCAGAAGACCATCTATCCGTACCCATTTCGATCTCGATTTAGTACATAGGCGTAGCACACAAAAAACACGGCTTCCACTCACAACTGTCCGGCTGGCACTGGCGAGCTACTGCCGAACGCGTCCAAACGATGCGAGCGACGCACGAGCCGCTGTCATGTGCGAGTTGCTGCCGGGCGAGCAGGCGAGTGAAAACAAAAAATGTTGAAGTAACTCGGATGCGAGCTACTGACCAACTCGCACGTACGAGTTACTCGTAAGTGACGTCCAAACAGTGCGAGTAACTGCAGTGCAGCTACTCGGAAGGCTTACTCGTACGCTAGCTCGCACTGTGTAAACCAGCCATCAGAGTCAGCCAAATGAAGTCATGGTCATGTCTAAGTCATGCCCTAGTAAAGTAGTGGCTAGTGGAGACTTTACTACAGGGTTCTTTGGAGTTTTGGAAACATAACGAAAATACATGTTTTATCTCAATAAATAAATTGTTTTCTTTTCGGAACCCTATCCTATGCGTGTGTCGACATGCCCTTGGCTTGTTATTTTTCTTGATGTGGGCGTGGACTTTTTCTTCATAATCGACTAAAATAATTGTAGCAATAGCTAGCACTTTTCTGAGCATAGCACTCACTAGCAAAAAAGAAACAAAATAGAAGTTTTTATTCTCTTTGATCGGATCTGTCAATCCGTAAAGTACGTAAATATATTTTCGAGAATAAATACGATTTTATCAATGTAATCAAATAGTTTTTACAATTTCTGAATACCAATTGTGGTTTCATTTAGTGTGTTTGTGAGTTCTCAGTGTTTATTTCGTATTTCACAGTTTTTGTGTTATTTATTTCAGCATGGCTCCCCGGTTTGAGATCGCGGTCGGTCTGAAAAAAGGCCACAAAACTACTAAAATCTCTGCTGGCAGAAAGGGTATTACTGACAAAGCCATCAGAATCAGGCCCGCCAGGCTTAAGGGTGTAAGTAAAACATTGCAGTTATGTTCGAGACCTTTGTATAGGTTATGTTTTGATAGTTCCTGAGAATTAAAAATAATGCCAAACGTTTTTACTAGTCCTAGAGTGCAGTTCTTCACAGTTGCAATACTGAAATTCAGTAGTCTTGAATGAAAATATAAAACTTTCAAGCCAAAACCAAACTTCACAATACCTAATAAATAACTGAACTTTCCATTGGGTGTAGTGGTCAGCCTATACCAGCGATTCCTTGATTTTTTAGGGCTCTGAAATATTTTTAGTATTATTATTAAACAGAAATATAACCATTGTTATTATGAATTTATCGTGCATGTTTCGTAGATATATACACATACTGGATAATTTTATTACCATAACACCTAACTAAAAGGCAGTTAAGTAAAATTATCAGTGGAATGCCTACTTACGTCCGTCTGAAAACACGTCGGCTTCTGAAAGATTAGTTATGCATAATTAGTAGATCATTTGCAGTAATTGTAGCATGGAATTTACAGCAGTCTACATAAAAGTAGAAGTGACTGAACATGCACCTAAATTTGATATGGTCCAGCCTTTCAGCCCACAGACAGACAGATACATTAAACTTATAACTGTGTCATGTTAATTTTAAATTGTGTTTTTATTGTGTAAATGATGTCGTAAAGTGTAATATTAGTCATACCTAAGACAGAAATAAATGAATTGAAGAACACCCCTCTGTTTGCACCAGGGGGTTTATTCTCTGATCCTATTAAGTACTAATGCTAAATCTCTTTTTTTTTTTCCCCCAAACGTGCTCCATCGTAGATCGCATCATTACTTAACATCAGGCGAGTTGGCGGTCAAATGCAAGCCTATTACTTAATAAATAAATAAATAACACCAGCACCAATTTCTTGATTAGGTTGTCCTCCCTGGATATAGGCCTCATCTAAAACTCTACTTTTATTGTAGACAGACTTACAACATTAGGCTATAAATTCCAATTCTTCAGCTACAATTATTGAAAATGTCCAAATTATTATGCATGCAAGTCTTCATTCAAAAGCTGATGTGGCTCTTCAATTCTGACAAATGACTAGGGAATGCAATCTCAGAATACCAAGATATACTGAGATCTTGCACTAATTTTGCAAAATTAATCTTGCATGCAAAACCACACACGATCGCGCAAATCTTGTGGTTGAATTATTTTTGATAAGGTTCCCTATTTTTCTTATTGTAATTCCTTTCGATGCACTGTTGCCTGGAAGTGATCGCTTTAAGCTATAAGGTCGCCTGTCAAAGCCTAGATAATATTTATATTGTAAAGTATTTGGTATCCTTGTTTTTGAGGACTTTTAATAAAGAGTTATCTTATATTTTTCGTTTTCTCTATTTCAGCTGCAAACCAAGCACTCCAAATTTGTCCGTGATTTGGTCCGTGAAGTTGTTGGCCATGCACAGTATGAGAAGAGGGCTATGGAATTGTTGAAGGTGAGTACAATTTCCTAGCAGCTCTCTAATGTCTCTTCGAGGCCTTGCTTGACAGTCTTGTAGTTAATAGTTCCATAATGAATGTTAAGGTGCGTTTCCACTGAAGCGGAGCTGCGTCTGTTTGAAATCAAGATAGCAGTTACGATTAGACTTGTATAGCGCAGATGAGAAGACTTGTGTAACAGAGCCTGACCCTGTGCTGTGTGATTCAGTGCAGTGACTCAATCGCCCTGCTCCTCTCCATTACCATTTACATCGCACCACTACTCTCCACACTGCTAAATTCCGCTTCTTTCAGCTACACTTCTCCCCATGCATACAATTTACTACAATTCCTCTCGTCCCCGCTATGTCTGTTTCCATTGTAGCAGCGAGGAGACGATATGGGGATTCAGCTAATGTGATCGTTGATCCCGGCATATCTCTACTTGTCTCTGCTTTTGTGGAAATGCACTCTTATTCATATTCTTGATGGGGGCGATAAGTCCTGCGCTGACATCCCACTTGAAGTGTATTGTGAATTTACCCCAACCAGCCCTTACCCTAGCCAACCCAGCTCCATGAAAAATCTGAGTGAGGCTATGGGCGCTGGCACAGTTGCTCCAATGGTGTAGATGGAATTAAATAACGATGATGAAATGAACTTTTGTAAAAGTGCACCCTTTAAAAAGGGTAAGTCCAGAATAGTTTGAAGCCTCTTTCATCATTTCAAAGTAAAGTGTTCATTAGCTACTTTTCGACTAGTTCTAATTGGCAGTGATATTGAATAAATCAGCGGACAATGGAGAGCTATGTGCAGCCTTTCTTTGTATTATAAAATCTGGAAAGAGGATATTTGCTGAAGAACCACAGTCACTGACATAGCTGTCTAGATTTGCAAGTTAAAGTGGTGATAATGGGCAGGCCACATCACTCTAAGAACCCATAACAGATAGGTTCTTGATTACAGCCCATGGACCGGAAGACAAAGCGTAGGTAGGCCTCGCACTCGATGGACCTAGGAACAAACATTGTAGGAGTAGCAGGCATCCAGTGAATGCAGATGGCAGGCTGTCATTCAGTGTGGCGTTTTAAGGGGGAGGCCTTTGTTCAGCAGTGGACATCTTATGGCTGATGATATTGATATGATGAATAACAGAGCATAAAACTTGGCTCTCCTTATTTTTTTCAGCCTTAACTTCAGTTGCTTGATATATTTTTTAACTTCATTGGGAACCCCCCTAGTTTTAAGTAAAATTTAATGGCATTGCTAAAAGTCATGTTTGTTAATTCCAGGTGTCAAAAGACAAGCGCGCACTGAAGTTCCTGAAGCGTCGCCTAGGCACACACATCCGCGCCAAGAGGAAGCGTGAGGAACTCGGCAACGTGCTGGTGCAGATGAGGAAGGCCGCCGCCCAGGCTCATCACACCCACTAGAATATCCAACAATAAACTAAGTTAAAAACACATTTCTGGGCTTTTTTATACTTACCACTTGGAAGCATTCTGGATATTTTCAATATAAGATAGGTTAGAATTAGGAATACACTTTCACATTCATGCACTAAAAATCTACTAAACTCAAATCGTAAAACACTGTTTTAAACTATCACGGTTGTTCAATATGGTTACATTATTATATACGGGATATTTACCGTGGTAACTGCGCCGAAATATCGAGAGCTCCTTCCACAATCTTCCTACGGTAAATAATCGTAAAATTCATCACTTCTACTTGGGGCACACAAATGGGATAGTTTATTTTAAAAAGGCATATAACACAATTATACTAGCAGTGCGTTCCTTGGTTCCTATGGAGATCTCCGTCTGGTACAAATGAGGGTGTGTTAGTGGGTTCAATCTCACAACCTAGCTACACCCCATTGCATCTGGGTATCTTCTTTTAAAGATTTCCCCCAGTTAACAAAAATAAAACTGCGTAACTTGTTAGCGGTAGTAGGGTGATGGTGGTAGGGTTACCACCACGTAACTTGTTAGCTACTAAAAGAGTGCAAAAAGACATCTCATAAACGCCCAGGGGCCATACGCCCAACTCTAAACACGGGTCCGAATAGGTGCAGTTTGCAAAATCACGCGAACGCGCCGAGATACGATTTGCGGTCGCGTGATTTTGCCGCGTTTAGAGTTGGGGTAAGACTAAATAAAATTAGTAACTAGCCTAAAGTATTATTTCGAACAATGTAGGAACATGTCTACATAGTATAAAATAAAGTCGCTTTCCGCGTCTGTCTGTATTTTTTTTTTATTCGGTAATAGGCTTGCGTTTGACCGCCAACTCGCCTGATCTTAAGCGCGATGCGGTCTACGATGGAGCACGCTTGCCCAGAAGATATATCCGCTAACTCCTCCCAACCACGCAACGGATTTTGATGCGGTTTTAACTATCAGCCAGAAAAAAATCACATAATTTTTATATATAGGTATACAAAACTAACAGCCGAGGCGAGTCGCTAGTTATATTGTTTACTTGAATATTTGCTATCTAGTGACGTCTTACATACGATGAACTAGAGGGGGTCCAGTTCCAGAGGTCGTACAAAATAGATAAAGTGTACCTATCTACTCTAAATAACATTGGCCATCAATGCCACTAAATCTCTGCTTAGCAATCGATTTAATAAATTCGTTGCATATTATAATGTTTTGGAGGTTGTGGGTGCACCCTATGTACTGTAATTATGGTATATAGGTAAACTAAAACGACTGGTGAGTGCCAAACGAATCAGTGCTAAGGTACAGAATACATATTATCGTACAAGTAAGGCTAAGGCCACAAAATAAATAGGCATTTTGTGCTAAGGCTACGTATATAGTAAAAGTAAGTAGGTAGGTCTACTTTTTATCTTCGAACCAAAGGCGTAGGTAATGCAAAGTTGCTAGTAATTATTTGCCTACTCCTCCATTCAGGAACACTGAACGAGCGCTTACCCTGCTAGCATCAGTAGCAGCTAAAGGCCTTGCGGCTTCAACAATTATTTTCATCTGATATTAATCTAATACTTATCCCTTAGATAGATACTTATTCTAAGACTTATCCTCTTTTCTGAGCTAATATCTCAATAGAGCTAAAGGAAAAGTGACAAAATAGTTCTCCCTACCTTTCACTCTCCACTTTATTTTTTGATCGATGCTCTCCACAGTGTACAATAGAAGCAAATTACAAACCTATGGAGCGGCAGATTTATAATGTGGAGGTGGCCAAACGAGTGAACTAAATATTTTCGATTGATGTCAGTCTATTTTATTCATAAAAAACGATGGTGGCTTCCCCACTAAACTCTGGTTAAATAAGCCGCGTTGTATTGTACAGGGGCTTTACGCCCAACTCTTAAACGCCTGCCCGAAAGGTACATTTCGCAAAATTACGCGAACGCGAACCTTATTGTGCCGAGATACGGTTTGCGGTCGCGTGATTTTACAAACTGCACCTATTAGGGCCCGCGTTTAGAGTGGGCGTAAGGCCCCAGTTGTTTACAGAGTTCACAATACAGAGAATGGTTGTTGACAAATTGACGTGACGCGCCCACTTTTACATAGAGCTGCTGACTGACCTAAGGTCAAGTTTTCATACTGATAATAATTCCTGATGTAAGAATTGAGAACGACTCAGAATAACATGTGGGAAAAGTACCCACTGCTAGCTCGTAATCTGCACTAATATTATAATTAGGTACGAGTAAAGTTTGAAATTAGTAACTTTGTCTTACTTAGAGGTATTTTTTTATATTGTAAAATAGGCTTGCGCTTGGCCGCCAACTCGCCTGATGTTAAGCTATGATGCGGCTTACGATGGATCACGCTTGCCTAGAAGAAACCGATTAACTTTTGACTTGAAAACACCTAGATTGTAACTATCGGGGAACACCCATTCAGGCAGCGCATTCCACATACTAGCAGTTCGCACAGTAAAAGTGGAATCAAAGCGCTTCGTACGGGTTTTCGGAATGTCAACCATAAAGCGGTGTCGATTTTTCGTGCCCGCTCTGGCAGTCCGATAGAAAAAAGGGAAGGAGGGAATTAATCTCATAAACGACTGATCCAAATGAAATATTATTTCACGTATAGAAAGCTACAATATCCCTGAGTGTCATAGGCTGCGTATTTTATAATGATAAAAGTTAGTTTTTTTAAGTAAATAAATAATCGTGTTAGTAAAACATTTCAGAGAAAAATAATCTAAGTACCTACACTAATTTTATTATAACGAGGTAAAGTTTGAAACTTGTAACTTTTTTTGTTGGTTGTACCTAATCTCAGAAAAGACTGATTGAATTGAAATATTATTTCACTGATAGAACGCTACAGTATCCCTGAATGCCATAGGCTGCGTGTTTTATAATGATAAAAGTTAATTAACCATACTAAATAACCAAATTAGAATCACACATATCAGTGGAAATTTTGCTGATTGGCTTCTTTATCGGCGTACGCTGACCTAACGGTTTGAGATGAGTAAATAATATAATGTTTGACCAAAATATAGCCCTTGAAAAACTTTACTTAATACTAGTTTTAAAATCAGGCAATATACCTACTTCTGGTGCTATAAGTATTCTTGGTACTAGGTACTACTACCTTATACGTCTTGGTAATTTTTTTATAGCTTTGCAAAAACATTGTGTAACCGAATAAAGACATCGTTTTTTTTTTTATGTAGTAGTTGACAAACAAGCGTCGATGGCGGTGCCTTGCTTGCCCTCTTTATATGCCTTTGGGTTCTGAGTTATCTACACTAATATTATAGAGGAAAGATTTGTATTTTTGTGTGTTTGTAACGAACTCAATCATTATAGGACCGATTTTAAGAATTCTTTCACCAATAGAATGCTACTTTATGCCTGAGTAACATAGGCTATATGTATTACTATATAGTTGAACTGACAATAATTAAAACATCAGAAAGTTAAGTTCGTGAAACATATTTTATTGTTAGATCATAATACACAAATATACATAATAGTTTTACAAATTTAGAAATCTCTCTTATTTAAACTAAAAAGCAATAGAACATTGCATTTCCTTTAATTTTACACTTGTGCCAATAGCAATAATTGATGTAAATACCACAGTATGTGAGATAAAATATTTCATGGCTTACTAACTTACTTAAAATCATGTTTTTAATAATTTGAACTTAAAACTGGTGATTTTGTATACAACACAGTTAACAAGTCTTACATGCTAAAAAAATAAAGAGAAGAACATGTAACAAATACATTAAATAGACACAGAATCAGTAGGCATTATGTCAAAAAAATGTCTTTTTGCTCTTGCAATGAATGTACCACCCGACACAAAAACGTCAAGTTATATTTGTAAGGCCAAATGCACACCATAGCCACATATCCATTTACATTATGATCAATATTAAAATGAGTCACATATTATGTTTAAATGTATAACGATTTTGGGTCAGCAGTCAACCAAAAACTGTAGTATCTGTTGTTATCTGTGTATTTAGACTACAATAATAATTGTTGTCTAAAAAGTGTCTTAATTTTATTTAACTCGGGACACCTTTTTTGTACTAATGCATGTGCTTGTAAATCAATGCACATACATCTCAAAACCTACATGCACTACTGGACCAGCATGGTGGATTAGGGCCTATCCTCTTTCTGAGAATGGGCCTGTGTCCCAGCAGTGGGAACATGATAGGCTGACAATAATGATGATCACGCCTCAAAATGTTGCTGGTCAGTCTTACATGAAATAGTGATTGTTGCTATGGCGGTCGCCGTGCGCTACCACATGCACGTCCGGTGTGCAACTGGCCTAATGTATAAAATAGCAGGATCTGGAATGAATTCTAACCTAAGCACCACTGAGTGGGTAATTTAAATTGCTTTTACTTGGAAGATCATAAAACGTTAACAATTAAAACATTTTAACATCAAAACATTTGCTTTTGTAGTTTCACTATTGTAAAATAAACTTAACCTTTTCTGTATGTTTCTTATCTTTGTTTTTATTTTTAAAAATATCACTGAGGTTCATTATGCTTCTATGTCCTAGCAATTGCTGTAATATAAGTCTCCCCTACGGGCAATCTACGTAAGCAGCAATTAAAGTTGATACGCTTAACCTAAGCTAGTATAAAAAGAAATTAAACTAATACGGAACATTAGAGAATAGGTACGACACTGATTCTCCGTTGTGAGTGCGTCGTACAGCTTCTGCCAGCATCATGGAGACATCAATACATTGTATCTTGGGGCAATCTTGCATGTGCTTCTCTTGTGGTATGGTATTGGTGACCACAACAGCTTCTAAGCATGATGCATTAATTCGTGAAATGGCAGGCCCGGAGAATATACCATGAGTTAGGATTCCGTAAACCTTTATAGCCCCAGCTTCAATCAGCTTCTCAGCAGCATGACAGATGGTGCCGCAAGTGTCTGCCATATCGTCAACCAGGATCGCTGTACGGTCCTTGACATCTCCTACAAGTACCATAGAGGCCACTTCATTGGCCTTTTTTCTTTCTTTGTGGATTAAAGCAAACTCGACATTAAGTCTGTCAGCGATAGAGGTGACTCTCTTAGCTCCACCTGCATCTGGAGACACAACGATACTAGTCTTCCAGTCAGGTATGTTTTCTTTGATCCATTTCAAAACTGCTGGTTCAGCAAAGAGGTTATCTACAGGAATGTCGAAAAAGCCTTGGATCTGAGACGCATGGAGGTCCATTGTGATGATGTGATCGGCGCCGGAGACGGACAGTATGTTTGCGACGAGTTTCGCCGTAATTGGCGCGCGACTTTTGTCTTTTTTGTCTTGCCGAGCGTAAGGGAAGCACGGTATAACTGCAGTGACGCGTGACGCGGATGCAATTTTACACGCATTTATCATGATCAGCAGTTCCATAAGATTGTCGTTGATCTCTCCGCTCCCACTCTGAACAATGTATACATCTTCTCCGCGCACGGATTCTCCAATTTCGACGCATGTTTCCATGTTACTGAATTTCTTGGTTACGACTTTTCCTAGATCGATTCCGAGGCGGTCCACAATCCTCTGCGCCAGATCTGGGTGGGAGCTCCCGCTGAAAACTTTGATGTTCGGCATTCTTGTAGTTAACGGTAGTGTTATGTGATCTAATTTATTCACTACTTCTTCTAAGGTTACTGTTGATTTCATCGACACTTGATCCAAACCGACCTCCCGATCACCACTCGCTTTATGTGCGGCGATAACAGCGAGATGAACTATTTATGTACGAGTAATTGTTGATAAGGCACTCTAGAGGCAACGTGGGGAACCGCCGCGCCGCAGTGCCTTTTAGTGCGCACGGAAGTATCGCACTTTGCCGCTTTTAACGCGTTCTTCGCAGTGCACGTTTTATTTTTTTCATCAAATTTTATTGTGCTTGATTAATTTGACATTTAAAGAATGTCAAATTGATCAATCAAAAGCAACAGATGATACAAACAAGCATGTTCCATAGACAAAGTGGCATTTGTATCTGAAATCGGAATATTGCATAAAATCGACTAAAATGCTTATATAAAGTTCTTCTTGGCACAACACTAATATCTTCTTTTTAGAGTTCCATACCCATAGAGTAAAACGGGACCCTATTATCGTTCGCGCAAAACTTTATGAGCCTTCTGAAGTTAGGCCCAGTGGCTGCGCAGTACGCATATTATAGGTATCCGAGGGACTTTACAGGGCGTCGGGGAGGCCTCGCGCCTAACTTCAGAGGGCTCATAAAGTTTTGCGCGAACGATACTAAGACTCCGCTGTTCTAAATACTAAAAAAAACAGAATAAAATAAATATTTAAGGGGGCTCCCATAAAACAGACGTTTTTTTTTAGTTTTTGCTCGATATTGATACAACAGACGTGTTTTTTTTTGGTTTTGCTCGATATTAATACAATATTTAGTTATATTATTCACTGTAAAAATAAATATTTAAATTAAAATAAATTTAATATTTAATCCCATACAATAAACGTGATTTTTCACTGTTTTTATAGTTAATGGTTGCGCACTTGGCCGGTTATTTTTTTACACAAGGCCTTCAGTTGATATAGTACAGACATGTACTATATCAACTTGGTTGACATAATGTCTGTTACTAATTGTTAGAAGACATAAAGACTCTTTGGTTTGGATATTTGTTTCTTTGTGTTTTTTCAGCTGAAGTATTTTTAAGTTTCTTTTGTTCTGTCTATAATTATTGTTTGATCTGCCACTATGTAAAAAAGATTATTTTATTTTAATAATACAATTAATATCCTAGTAATTTTTACTATTGTTTCACTTGCTACATTTAGGATTACATCACTAATGGGCTGTCTGTTAGGGCTTCTAAAAAGTCGCTTTAAAGAAGTTAATATTATTATTCTGAGCTCAGTAGCACACAAACAACACGATGAAACATGTATTTTCATGTTTTTTTCCAAAGCTCTATAAAAGCCTTTTGTTACTTTGATAATTTATTTATTTATTCTGAGTCTTGTTAAGTCACCACTTTACTAGGGCATGGCCACAGACATGACCAAGGCATGACATTGACTTCAGTCACTTGACCGTTACTTACTTTGCTTGACTTTGACTGTAATTGACTTATTTGACGACATTTAATCAAAATTAATATTTTAATACTTGACACTGGCAAATGCACAAGAAGTGCGACGCCACAATCTTGAGTGGAAAGAATAAATAAGACGAAAAAAAAAAATGACAATGTCAAGTTAAGTGTCAACTTGTCAAGCAAACTGTCAAGTTTAATCAAAATCAGTCATAGTCTGTTTGAAATTTGTAATTGTTGCAAATGTATAATTTAATTGTTCTTTCTTTCTCGTTTGTTCATTTCATAATTTAATTTTGTAGTGAATATATGAATGTGATGCTCTATGGACTCGTGTGATTTCTATTTATTTTCTTTCTCAGATCACAGTTCTCTAATTATCTTTTACTTATTTGATTTCGTTCCTTAATATAATTTCTTTGCACCTGACATACGTTATATTATTTAGATTTTAGTCTCAGCCCCCTGCGATGAAGTGTGTACCTACCGAGAAATAGCAACTGTTAGCCAATGAATTCAATGTACGCAGTACATATAGATCGTTGGTGATAGCATTGGTGATCGTTGTGATTTTGGCAGTAATGTAAAATATTGGCGGCAAACGGCAATTGTCGAAAAATCTTGCAGCTATGGCAACTGAAGAGGGTTCATCATCGCCTGGCGCGAAAAGTATGAAAGTGCTTCGTTGCATGGATTGGCTACAAAAGCAAAACAGTCAACAAGTGAAGAAATCGTTACAGAATAAAAATGACATCCAGTTTATAATTCAAATGAATGCCGACCGCAAGAATTTCTTACTATCTGCAGCAGAAGACGAGGCCACCGTGCCGCCTGGTGTTTTTGAGTCTACCGTTGAACCTGAAGCTGTGGTGAGAAAATCTATTTAATCTAAACTCAAAACAATAGAATAGAAGGTCCAAGCTATGCACACCAATTCTTACCCGAATCCATTCTGCTGTTACAAAGTTCACACAGACTAAACATCGTACACAGTACACACAGAAACATAAAAATGCGATAACGACTTTCTGTCTGACAAATTTAAGTTATGTTTCATCATTTTAGGGATAAGCGTAGAGGCGTGCCTGTTGCATCCCCGCAAGCCCTTTGAACATTAATATATTCTTTTTGCATTGGCAGAACTTGCCGCTTAATACAATCAATGGGTAGGCCATCTTTAGACTCACTACCACCCTCATGTGTAAGCGTGTTGCTAAATATTGATTGAATAAATATGTCGCACCACTAGTGCCAGAGTTCAGTTCCCTCTGATGACTAGTTAACAAATACTTTACGAGCTGTATACTTAAATGCTGTGCTGTGTACCTAAAGAGGGCAGCAGTTTTTGGATGTGAAAGGTAGTCATGGGGTCCAGGGAGACGGATAGGAGTGGTCGCTTGTGGGATAGAAGGTGAGAACCCATACCCGATACTTTCAACTTCCACCCTGGGTGACTGTTACGTTATCTGGCACATAATCCTGTGGAGCAGCTGCACCTGTGATAGAGTAGATCGTACTAGGAGCCTTTATATGCACAGCGAGGGTATTGAATTCTCTGCCGGTGTCCCCCCTCCCAAAAGTATGTTATGAGTGTCTTTTAATTAGGAGAAAGCATGCTCCATCCTAGTCCATCATTATCAGCCTTTCATATTCCCACTACTGGGACACGGGCCTTCTCACATATACAGAGGATGGGCCTTAATCCACCATGCTGGTCCAGTGTATGTTGGTAAATTTCATACGTTTTTGAATATATATTTTTTAGGTTTCTTAGACATACTGGTTTCCTATGTTTTCTTTCACCGTTTTTTGAGCAATGGCATCGTAACTGCACATAATTTATGTAGGTACTAAATTGTAAATAATTGGTGCCTACACCAATCTGTGGTCTTAACCGAAGATTGATCGAGGTGCCCAACAGATTGTAAAGCGCACATGCTACTGCTTGGCCACCATTGCTAGTCCATCCTAGTTCATATCTTTCCTTAACATCAGGAATAATGTAGACGAACGCAACCCCATCATGGAAAAAAACCTAATTTCAAAAATCAAAAGAACTTTCTCTTGCGAAAAACCTTTAATAGCCTGTATCCTTTATTGTTTCAGCCTGTACGCCGTCTTAGAACAGAAAAACTGACTTTGGAATGTGAGTGGCAATCTTGCCGGAAAACCTTCTCAGACTATGAGCAGTTTCAAAAGCATGTTCGGATGCATTCAGAGGATCTGCATGTTATGAAGGATGATGGGGATAAAGGTAAAGGATCTTATTAGTTTAAGTTTGTGACTGGAACTACAGCTTGTGTCTCATGCCGTAAACTAAAGATGATTTAAAATACCTCTTCGATAAATATAATGAAAATGGTGGATAAATAAAGTAAATAACAACTCATCAGCAATGAATCCCAGTTCAGACTAAGCTCACCCTCATATTCATAGACGTAAACGTCAAGTGGTGTTTTGGTATATAAAAAACACCATTTGAGAGTGACGCTAGGATTCGAGGTACCTTTATTTACGTGTATAAGTATAAGTTTAGTGTATAAGTTAATTACGGCGCAGAGTTGCTAGTCTGTAAGTTGTTTATCGGATACATTTTGGAGTGTCAGATCATCATCAGATGCATGATTTAATTCCCTATAACGGCTCGAAAAATCTACACCGCTAGAATACACCTTATGGTTGGTATTCTGAAAAACCGTACGAAGTGCTTTGATTCCACTTTTATTGTGCAAATTGCTAGCCTGTGGTAGTAAATGCGCTGTCTGAATGGGTGTTCCACGATAGTTACAATCTGGGTGTCTTCAAATCACAAGTGAATCGGTTTCTTCTAGCAAGTCAAGCATGCTCCATCCTAGATCGCATCATCACTTAACGTCAGACGAGTCGGTGGTCAAGTGCAAGCCTTTTATTTCATAGAAAAGAAAAATATACAGTGTAAACTCTATATAGCGTCACTTAAGGGACTGCGCATTTCATGGCGTTATTGAGAGTTGTCGTTAAATGAACAGAAATTAAATCAATATCATTTTAATATTATAATTATGTATTAACTAGTAAATTATAAAATTTACAAACAACAAACATTTATATTGATATAAATAACAATGCTTAATGCATATAGTCTGTTATCTTTGTCTGACGTTTTTTGCTGCTCAAAAAAAGTTTTATCAATTTTAAATATGAGGTGTTAGGAATACTGTTTATTGCATAATAATGATGTATTATTGTCGTTATTTAGAGTGGGTGTGATGCTACATAGAGAGTATCATTGTATGGATAACAAAGTAATCCAACGAAATTCAAGGAATTTCGACGTTTTATAGAGTTTAAGGTGTTAAATTGAGTGTCGCTATATGGAGTTTACACTGTATTTGATGATTAAGTTAATATTTTATGTTTTCAGTGGAGTATGTCTGCTTATGGGACGTCTGCGGCCACAAGACCTCGGACTTCAAAGAAATGGCTCGTCACATTAACTACCACGCATACCACACCAAGCTCATGGCAGTGGGCTTCAACGCCAGGGCTACGTTAAAACTGCTACGTTGTAAGAAGAACTCTATAAAAAGGAATCAACTGCCACCATTGAAAGGGGATCATTGTTGTATGTGGACGGGATGTCATCACGTGTTTGATTCTATACAGGTAATTAGAATTTGGTAATCCTCCCACTGGTTTTTTTTATTCAAAACGTATATCACCAATATCCAGGTCCAGACTGATTGAGCATGGTCAAAGCAATAAATTAATTTAATTTAATTTATTGCATAATGTTGACATTTTTAGTTTTATTATTTTAAATTTCAATGGTAATTATTAATATTAATGTAATGTGTCTAGCTACTATTTATTATTCTTTTCTATTATTATTTGGTGATTTGTATGAGTCTAATGTTACTTGAAATAAATGATTATTATTATGACACTTTATTTTATTATTATTATTATTATTATGACACTTTATTTTATTACATTCTCGGGTCTAGCCCGGACATTTGGTAGGCATTGGTGGAGCCGAAGCCAACACCAAGAGGCCCTGTTGAATATAAAAAATACAATTATGGAATATGTATAAAAAGGAATAAGAAACTATTGTACAGTATAGGATTAAAAAAGTCTGGGCTATTGAGGTGAACAACTTGTGGATGGAATAACAGATCTATAGAATGAGAAACGGCACCTGCCTTATCCTGTCTCATCTCAAAATATATTTAGGCAGGTGATGACTTGCCACCCACTGAATGGGCCCCCCATAAAGGCTGCCGTATCTTGGCACCGGAGGGGCAACATCGGCGTGGGTGGCTTAGGGTGTAGAGAGGTGTGCTGCACTTTCACTAAGAGCTACTCGCGGCGTTATGCCCTTTTATTATTATTATTATTATAAAGCGCGGCTTGTCAGCCAATTTAGCTCGGACTGTATGGACGTGGCTCGGGCTGCCTTGGGCACTTGTTGCCTCTACTCTGAGCCATTCGGTGTCAGGACAGCAGCCCTGCTCAAAAGCGTCTCAGCCTGAGCTGCTCACTCGGTTTGGACGGTTGTATTGCAACGTTACGATGAGAGCGCGCCAAAATGGACTTGAAAGACAGTATTAGCTTGATACCACAGTTTTATATTTTTTTTTTTAAATTAGAACTGCTGTCAAGGCGTTTTTGTAAGAAATTTGTTGTAGCCACTTGTACCCATATAAACCCACAGCAACTGTGACGCGGAGTTCGACGCGTTGACATAAATAAGAATGTTCAATCAAGTATCTGTCACAATATCTGGCGACAGTTTCCCTCTCATTTTCGTTCTATTTACTTCTCTTTTCTGTGCTTGATATAATACAGTTTTAAAATAAATAATAAATAAATATCTGGGACATTATTGCACTCATGATCATCGCACCTTTAATAATAAACCGAATTAACTCAAAAATCATGATTTTTGGGAAATTGCATTCAAAGTTTTACAACTTTGGTGCCACCTGTTTCGGTAAAAATTAAAAAATGTGGGCACTCTACAGAAATGTAAATGTATTTAAAGTATTGCCAATAGAATAATAAATAATAATAATAAATATCTGGGACATTATTGCACACATGGTCATCTGACCCCAAACTAAGCAAAGCTTGTAATATGGCTGCCAGAGACTGATGTACATACATATATATTTTTAAATACATACTTAAATAGATATTAACACCCAGACATAGAACAAACACAAATGTTCATCACACAAATGTTTGTCCTAGATGGGAATCGAACCCACGCCCCCAAGCACAGAAAGTAGGATCACTACCAACTGAGCCACCGAGGCAGTCAAGAATATCCTTTCAAAAAATATTTATAAATAACAAATATTATTTATCCTTTTTAAAATACAAAGGTTTAAAAAAACATTAGTGACTTACGCCTTTTCTTGATAAAAAATACAGGCTAGTATTTGACATGCTACATGACACAAAACCTATTAATACAGTTTATTATTGAAAAAAATACAGTTTTTTTTTTTACTTTAAGATTGAATGCAATTTATTACAAACTAGCCTACCGTCCCGGCTTCGCACGGGTGTAAGCTCGGCCTTCGGCCTCGCTACAAAATATAATATAGCCTATGTCACCCGGGGATAGTGTAGCTTCCCAACAGTGAAAGAAATTTTCAAATCGGTTCAGTAGTTTCGGAGCCTATTCATTACAAACATACAAAAATAGGTACAAATCTTTCCTCTTTATAATATTAGTGTAGATAAATATGTATCAAAATCTTATACTATAAGAGATAATGCAGTTTATTACTAAAAATAAATATCAAAATATTAGACTATCAGAGATAGTGCAATTTATTATTGAAAGAATCATTGCATGTTATGCATTTAGGTTTAATTCTGTTTCTATTAGCGAACACTCGTCTCACTCTGATCACTGCCGGCGTGACACTGATTCGTCTCGTTTAGTGAATTTTGATTGGACCGACGGGTTAATCAAAAAGAGACGGACGGTACTCTCGCTTGTATGGCTCTGAATGGAACGCCTGTTGGACTGTTCCTGTTCTTTTCACATAATTAATTAGTTTTATGATAAAATCTCCTAAACCCCATTTTTTTTGTAAATTCAGTTTATTATTAATGACCCCAAACTAAGCAAAGCTTGTAATATGGCTACCAGAGACTGATATACATACATATATATTTTTAAATACATATGTACTTAAATAGATATTAACACACAGACATGTCATCACATAATAATGTCCCAGATATTTATTATTTATTTATTACATAAATGTTTGCGCAAGGTGGGAATCGAACCCACGCCCCCAAGAAGGTAGGTTACCTACCAACTGAGCCGGGGCAGTCAATAACATCACTGAATCTTCAAAGTCATTATTATTTAACAAATCCATTTCCAGAAGTTCTTCAACCACGTGAAACTTCATGTCAACTACTCCAGCGAGCATGTCTGCTCGTGGGCCGGTTGTGGGGCAACCTTCCCGCGTCGGGTCCAATTCTTAGTACACATGCAGTCTCACACGGGGGAGCGGCAGATAGCGTGCTTCCACTGCGGACAGCACTTCGCTAACAATAGGAAACTGCTGGACCATTTGAGGAGACAGGTTGGTGGACTTTTTTCATTAGTCTGTTTTCCGCAGTTATGTACATGTCGGGGGGACCGCTTGGCGGCCGTCATCACCGTCATCAGATATCTCGTGGGCGTACAAATGGGAAATCGTGCGAAATGAGGAAACACTGTTGAGATTATCACAAATTCACAGATACTTAGATCACGAAACGGTAAGTTCCTAGATATTGTCACTCCGCGGTCGTCGGCTAATGAATGTCCAACACCGATTCGAGCGATAACACCATGGCTCTGTCGGAAGCGCACCAAACCGAAGTTGCGGGTAGTTGCCGACTGACGCGACGTTGGCGCGCTTCTCGTTTCGTTTTTTTTTAAAGGCGTGATCGTGTCCGGATGCGACATACATATATGATTATTTAAGGCATTACCTATTTATCGTGGTTAGGTTGTGGTTTTAGCACCCGATATTTCGGCCTGATTTCCCAATATTCGATTTACGAAATAGAACCACACGGGAAGCACCAGCTTTCAAATAATAATAAAAAGTATCATGAAAATCGGTTCACCCTGTCGAAAGTTCTGAGGTAACAAACATAAAAAATATAGTCGAATTGAGAACCTCCTTTTTGTAAGTCGGTTAAAAAGAGAGAAAAGCTCAAAACAGTGTTACTTTTTTTTCTATAAAGCGAAATTTCCTTATTCGTGTTTCGGTTTTTACAGTTTCCTAGATATAAAACATTCAATTTTGATATGACACTTTTTTATAATTTTAAGTTAACCATGGAAGTAGAAAAATTCAAACTAGAATGACCAAAATTGCTAAAAGTGGGTAAAGAGGGCCTCAAGGGTAAGGGGAATTTCGCGCGTACGCCTCATTATGACTTGATGAATATTTGGACTTTTAATGACATTGTTTATGTTATACAGATTTTTATAATTTATTGTTATTTTTTTTTTCATTCTAAATTTTTATTGATATTTGTGATTTTCGACATTTTTATTTTATTCTTATTTTATACTTTTACTTGTATGTTATGTGACAATAATTGCAATTTATTTATTTTATTTATATGATTTTCTTTTGTGCTTGTTTTTTGTGATTAATGTATAACTTTGTTTTTTTTTCCAGTTTTTTTATTTTATAAGTACTTAATTGTAATTTGTGAGATAATAATGTAATTGGCTTGACAGTGTTATATCTCAATAAATAAATAAATTTTTCCTCTCGTCACTCGTGCGAATTTGTAAATGTGTTATAAAACAATATTTTCAGAATGTAAACCCAAACTCACCCTGGACTTGTTCAATGTGCGGCAAAAACTGCGCGACAGAGTACCTCCTAAACGAGCACTCACGTATGCACGTGTCTGCGTACGCTTGTGCTCTTTGCGACATGTCGGCGCAGTCGGCGGCTGCGCTCGCGCAACATGTGCGATACCGGCACCTGGCTGCGGCTGACGCTAGGACCCACGCGTGCCCAACTTGCGATTACAAGTGAGTAAACCGCCAGATGGGCTAGTAATATCAGTCATGTTACCCTACTTCTCATCATGACCTGCGCCCAAAATCGAATAACAAATTTAGTCTTCTGCGCCCAAAATCAAGACTGTAGACTATGGAAAGCAATATATCGTTTAAAAAAAAGCCTGATTTCCTATAAGTTTCATTTGAATTCATTTAGTACTAGCGACCCGCCCCGGCTTCGGATGGAGCCTTCGGCCTCGCTACTATGGCCCGCTCCAGGAACACAAAATTTCATCCAGCCATTTTTAAATGTATTAGAAAACATTAAAAAAAAATTGCGCAATAGGTAAAGCCGTTCTTAAGTTATAGCGTGACCAGGAGATATAGGGGTTCATTTATATATATATATATATATATATATATGTACAGTCAAAACCTTTTACTGCGACATCGTTTAGAACAACATGCCGGTTATAATAACCTATCGATTTGTTTGTACTTGCACGATACACATTAAACATCACCGGTTTTTACGACTTTTAATTTAATATGAGCAGTCCTTTCGATGTCGTTATAACAGATTTTGACTGTATATATATATATATATATATATATAGATGTTCGGTGTGATGCGCGGCCACAGAAAAGACAGTCATGAAAATAGAACGGAAATGAGAAGGAAAAGTTGTTACCAGGCATTATGAGTGAACCTTAATTGAACATTCTTATTTATGTCAACGCGTCGAACTCCGCGTCACAGTTGCTAACTGATTTCGAATGACTGACGTTTCGTTTATATGGGTGCAACTGGCTACAACAAATTTCTTACAATAACGCCTTGACAGTCGTTCTAACAAAAAAAAATTACAACCCCATTCCGCACGCGTATTAAGTACACCCTTTCCGCGCAACCCTGTAGAGCTAAGTGACTAAAAATAGCAAAAAAAAAAAACAGACTGTATCAATTACCAACTCAATTTTTCAGAGCTGTAACGAAATGGGACCTTCAAAAGCACATCCTGACCCACAACAAAAAGAAGAAACGGCCACGTCCAGACAAAGACACAGACTTCTCAGATGAAAATTCAGACAATTCAGAGCCTGAAGTAAAGAAGAGAGCTCCAAGGAAGTACGCCTGTCACCTGTGTCCGGAGAAGAAGATGAAGGTGTTCTGCAGGGGCACTAAGTTGACCACGCATTTGGTTAAAGTGCATGGAGCTCAGTGGCCCTTTGGGTATAGTCGGTTCAGGTTAGTTTATCCTAATACTAATATCCTCATCCTAATATCTTAATCCTAATACCCTAATCCTAATATCCTAAAGCTGATATGCTTATCCTAATATCCTAATCCTAATATCCCAATCCTAATATTCTAATCCTAGTATCCTAATCCTACTACCCTAATCCTAATATTAATATCCTAATCCTTATATCCCAATATATTAATTCTAATCCTAATAACCTAACCCTAGTAATATAAAAGTTAAAGTAACTGTCATTCTGTCTGTTTGTTCGCTTTTCGCGACTAAACAGTTAGGCCGATCTATCGGAATTTGGAAGGACGATGATGTACATGAGAACGGACATATAGGGTACTTTCCCCCCAGAAATTCGGAAAAACTGGAGAATCGCGGGTAACACAGCGGGATTCAGCTAGTACTAAATTAAATGTTTGTTTGTATTTGTAACCGACTTCAAAAAAGGAGGAGGTTCTATGTTCCACTGTTTTTAGGGTTCCGTAGTGCGAAATATGGCCTGCCAAAGTGGCAAAAAGTTGGTCCCCCCTGCATTTCTAAACTATAAGACATAGAAGCTTGTAACTTACAATACAGATAGGTCATATTAAAAACCTTCATTCAAAATTATTTCGAACATTATCTGATGATAAATTTTTGAGTAACAGCGATAAAACTTTAATAAATTCAAATTCAAGGCGTTATAGCTTAAAGATCATTGACCTTTCCGTGAAATTATCTTAGCAAATAATGTTTCTCAATCAGTTTTCTCTATGTTTAAACCATAAAAAGTATATGCTATGACGGGATGGTACATTTCTGAAATTTGGCTAAGTCCACCAGCGAAGTTCGCTAAAGTCCACAGAGCTTCGTTACTTCGAATTTTTCTATAACTATCATTTATATGACTTTGGTCACCCTACTACCATATGTGTGTCTCGACACGCTCTTGGCCGGTTATTTTATTTATGTACCTATGTTCATTGATTTCTCCCCTAATTAAGAACTGCTTTTTTGTTTGGTAGACCATACTTCAGAGGTAGTCCCATTTAAATTTCAGCAAAATCGGTTTAGATGTTTCGTGTTTAAATCAAAATAACTGAAAAAAATATGTCATCCAAGCAAACGAAATTGTGTATTTACAAATTTCGAAGTCAGTTTTTTAAATTGATTAATGTGTTTGTATTACCTTGTAGCGGCCTAAATATCCGAAAAACAATTCATAGACAGTTGGGAAAAAAACACTTTCATCTCAAATATATACTTACGAAATGTACATTTCAGATATCAACTCAGCGAAGACGGTATGTACCGCCTCACGACCACACGCTACGAAGTTCTAGAAGTCTCCAAGAAAATAGTGGACGGCTACAGCGGACCCAAGGAATCTCTCACCAGCAACCTGGAATTCACCATCAAACAGACTTCCGAAGCTACCCAAACAACACCGAAAAGCTTCGAGATTGTCCTAAAAGGTGAAACAAGTGAGAAAGAGACTGTGGTGAAAAGTGATGTTGATGATATTGATGTTGAAGAGAACCAAGTGGAGATCCTTTTGTGTGATGTGGACGATAAAGGTAACATTATAAAATCTGAAGTCATTAATTCGGATGCTGTATATAGATAGATCGTGGTCTCCACTCAAGAACCTTTTTTCTCCATCGGTTATCAGTTCTTCGGGCGATGTGGCCCATTGCCACTTCAACTTGCAAATTTTAATAGCTCGGTGACTCTGGTTCTTTGGCGAATATACCGGAAGACACAGCGTAGATAGGCCTCCCAGTAAATAGATCGACGACATTGTGAGAGTCGCGGGCATCCAGTGGATGCAGATGGCAGGATGTCGTTCAGTGTGTAGGTTAAAGGGGGAGGCATATGTTCAGCAGTAGACGTCTGGCCGATGATAATGATATAGATAATACAATACGCTATGCTCGGAGTTTCTTTGTGTAATAAAATCCGGAACTGCTTGCATGGTCATATAATTACAGCTGTGTTGCCCTCAGTAAAAAAAAAATTGCTGGATGGATTACGGCGAACACGAAAAGCGAAGCCACGTTTTGAAACGTGTGCGTAGTCGTTTGATATTTTCAGTAGGAAAATCACGCAGTTTTGAATGCGTATGTGTTTTGGAAACGATTATGAGTTGACAGTATGCTGTAATCCATTTATATATTTTTATTATATCTAAGGCCCTATACTATATTAAATAGTAAATTAGGTAACTTTTGTACTGGTTTTGGTCTGGTTCTGTTATTCCACCAATGCAGGGTTATACGTTTATTCTGTACTATGCCGAAAGGAGGTCTTTGTACTCATCATTATGAACAACTTTTACTATGGGACCAACCCAAATCGCGAAAAAAAAACAACAACTGTTCCATACATTTTGTCGAGAGATACCATTTTCTATGGAGAAGCTGTTTTTTTTTTCGCGATTTCAGGTTTGGTCCCATAGTAAAAGTTGTTCAGAATGATGAGTACAATGACCTCGTTTCGGCTTAGTACAGGGTAAATGCGTAACCCTGTATAATTATATTATTTACAGTATTTTTAATGTGTATTATGTCATTAGATATATTTGGAAAGTTCGTAATAATTTTATATTACAAATGAATTCAGAATTGCATGTTGATGAATATTACATATACAATGTTTATATGAATAAAAATGTTTTTTTTTACTGTGGTATGTTAACTATATTTTAATATATACTTACCTGTTTGTTTTTTCCGTTTTCTGACTTAAATTCAACCTATTTGCAGGACTATTTACTGCTTATAAATTCACAACTTTGTAGAAGCAGTGGTTGTAGCAACCTTAACTTTGTGCTCCAATATTATATAAGAAAACAAGCGACCAGCCCGGGGTTTAAGTTTTATTATTTACTAGTCGACCGCCCCGGCTTCGCACGGGTGTAAGCTCGGCCTTCGGCCTCGCTACTATGACCCGCTCCAGGGACACAAAATTTCATCAAAATTGGTCCAGCCGTTTTTAGAGTATCCTATGTCCGTCTCCTGGTTCTAAGCTACCTCCCCACCAATTTTCAGCCAAATCGGTTCAGCCGTTCTTGAGTTATAAATAGTGTAACTAACACGACTTTCTTTTATATATATAGATATAAACCCTGGTTCCGTGGTTTCCATGGAAACCACGGACCAGTAAGCGCAGCGTAGGACATTCATCCACAAGATGGACATACTACCTAAAAGAGACCACTGGAAAACGCTGTATGCAGGCCGCTTCCAACCGGCTCTTTTGGAAATCAATGGGGGAGGCCTATGTCCAGCAGTAGACGTCTGCTGATGATGATGATAAACCTTCCGTGAAAAATTATCTAACTGATGGTAAAAACCGCATCAAAATCCGTTGCGTGGTTTGGGAGGAGTTAGCGGATATATAGACAAGACAGACACGGAAAGCGACTTCATTTTATACTATGTAGATAAAAAGCACTATCATCTTTATCAAAAGAATAAATTACACACTAAGACGTAAACAAAATATAAACCAATATTTATTCATGTAACAAATCAATAATAATTATCAATATAATAGTGGGACGTCATAAATATGTCAGAACTAGACTAAATATGCGCCCTCTATCCCATAGCGCGTGCATTAATTAAGCACTATCGGTTTTAGAGAGCGCATGTCTGTCTTAGTACTGAGGTGTTCCGACAGATGTCTCTTAACATATAATAACTTGTGTGGACATGACTTTTTAATTGTTACATTGTAAAAAAATAAAACAGTAGAACTGGACCAAATTGAAACGGGACCAAATGGGAAGCACCAGCTTTCAAATAAAAAAAAAAACATCAAAATCTGTTCACCCAGTCGAAAGTTCTGAGGTAACAAACAAAAAATAAAATAAAGTCGAATTGATAACCTCCTCCTTTTTAGAAGTCGGTTAAAATTCACACTAAGATACACAAAATATAAACCAATCTTTATTCATGTAACAAATCAATAAAAATAATATTTACACGAAAATATTGAACTACCCTCAAAGCTTAAAACTTTCAATGAGACGTTCCGCTTCCCTGAATCCAGATTCCACAGCTCCATGGACCGCGCTGTGTCTGTGATGAGAAGTAGCTTCCCCCGCGAAACAAACCACTGGAAACTTGCTTCCGAAGTAAAGCGGTTCGCTGAGTAAAATGGCGCCGTCGCCGCCGTTTTGTTCCGTCGCTACGCTTCGGTATGCGTATGCGCCGCGAGCTAACGGATTCGATGCCCATTGCGACCTGAAAACGAAACGAAAAAGTTCATCTCACAATGTACTTACTAATAGGTTCTCAAATCAGTTGTTTTTAGGGTTCCGTACCGAAAGGGTAAAACGGGACCCTGTTACTAAGACTCCGCTGTCCGTCCGTCTGTCTGTCCGTCTGTCACCAGGCCGTATCTCATGAACCGTGATAGTTAGACATACATTTTCACAGATGATGTATTTATGTTGCCGCTATAACAACAAATACTAAAAAACAATAAAATACATATTTAAGGGGGCTCCTATACAACAAACGTGATTTTTTTGCCGTTTTTATAGGTAATGGTACGGAACCCTTCGTGCGCGAGTATGTTTGTTTCCTCAGAACTCCGTCATTTAATTATGAACCGATTTAAAAATTGCTTAATTGAAAGGATATACTTTTATATTGGTCCCATAGAAAATTCATCCGTATCGGTTCAGTGGTTTGGCTTTTAAATCAAAATAACTAGAATATTTTGTTTGCTTACAATATTATGTCATCCTAAAAACCGAAATTGCGTATTTTACTAATTTTGTGAAGTAGAGTGAAGATTGTCTGCTCTTTTATCGGGAGATTCAAAAAACAATTTGGCAAGCTATGGTCAAAAATTACAAAAAAATAAATAATGAAAATACAAAGCCCTCACCTCACCACACTCTTTACTGGTGTCACGTCAAATTTCTTCCTAAGCACTTCATTCAGCAGCTTATTCACTCCTGCTTGGACCTCTGATAAGCTAACTTTCTCCATCATTTCTGCCCCATTTCCATACAACCATGCTAGTAAGAGATTTGGTTGATGAGCAACGGTATCTAAAGAGAATATCTCTGTAATCCACTTGTCTTCGCCAAATTTGGCTTTGTCTTCATCAGTCCATAGGATGACGAAACTTGACGGCGTTTTCGGCCACCATGGCTTCTCAAACTCGATGTAGATTTTGTCAAGCACAGCTAGTTGTAGAGTATTAATGGTGGTCACTTTGTTGGGTGGAAGTGGAGGGTTGAAGAGTTTGGTGTGACTGAAAGATAATAGACAAAAAACTAATTTTCAGCTGATATTTATGACTCGTTATAATAGCTATATCTATCTTTACTTATTGTCTATGTAAATAAATCTTTGAAGTCGATTTTATCTCTTAACTAGTGCTGATGCCCGCGACTTCGTACGCGTAGATTTTAAAAAACTTACCGTTCTTTCAAGACTCCAATAGAAACTGTCACAATAACGCTCTTGGCTGCGTACAAGCTGCCATCCTTACATTTCACTTGTACCAATGGATTGTTTGCTTTAGGAAGGAGACTAGCGAGGGCTTGGTTGTTGGTCCCCCATCTGATGCTTTCCACTTCTTTGTTTAGAAGTATTTCGACTGGAATCTCTTTGCTGGGATCGGGGTATTTGTTCTGGAATAATGAATAATATAAATATATTTTATAAATCGGTTAACAAATGACGGAGTACTCAAGTAACAAACATTTAAAAAAAAAACCTAATCCGATGCTATCTTACCAATAAAACGTCCAAGATCATCTTATACCCCTTTCCTTTCCAGTTCAACATGAATTCCCCCTCACAAGGCCAGTGTTCCTCCAACCCTCGCAGCGACTTGCCGTGTTTGGAATCGTTTTGACCGCCAAGGTGGTTCATCCGTTCATAGCTCTCGACAAAGGATTTTGTTAGCTGAGGATTGCTTTGTAAAACTGGACTTGAGTTTATTCTGAAATTAAAATTATCATTGATTTGCTTTATGGTCAGAAAGTTACTGCTTTTATTGTTGTTGTGCTTAGCCTGTCCCACTGCTGGGTAAAGGTCTCCCCACAAATTTTCAATTGTTTGTGGTTTTGTCCTTTGGTAGAGCAGTCTCTATTTAAGGTGTCGAGTTGATCGCGCCGTCTCTTACGGTTCCTACCGTGTGGCCATGTCGAGCTGAGAGTTCACTTGGTGGTTATTTTGGCCCAAAGCTCTTCTGACTGACTAAGCCGACATGACCGGCTCAGTCCTATCCCGGCTTGGCGGCTTTAAAAGCTACTACACTTCTTCACGGGTTGCTTTCAGTACAGACTATTTTGTAAAATATTCTGACCCCAGCCTCACCAAAGTTCTACATTTCTACGATAGCTTAACTTTAAAGTGGCGTCAACAACGCACTAACATAATATAACATGGTTAATACATCTCGCTGTTTCTCAACCTTTGAATGACTGAAAATGTACTAACGCGCTCTTAACACAGTCCAAAATCGATTGCATCCCTTTCTTATCACCATTCGATACTTGGTCACCGATTGTCTTCAGTATCTCTTGGCTGGTGCTCTCCGGAACTAGTTCCCCATTAGATAGGACGTAGAAACTGGTGCTCGGATCTGGTCTGCCGAGGAGGTCTAAAGGGTTTGCCAGCTCGTAGACTATGTTGCCTTTTTCGCCATGACACCTGGAACACAGGAATATATTGGCCGGATTCTCTATAGACTCCAACGCCCCGAGCTGGTACTTAGGTGATCCATTCCAAAAATGCACGACCGTGTTTAGCTAATCTGCGTTTTAAAACCTATGCAACACCACCGATAAGTTGTGATGTAAGCAGTACCACAAAGGTGCTTCATTGCATTCTCGACCGACTTTCGGAGTCAAATTTTTATATTTGATTATGAATCTTTTAGTAATGCCTGTTATGTTTTTTTTATGGGGGCGCAACTCGTGGGGTTTGCTCACCTTAAACTGCTATACACACTATTGGGATAATTTTTTTTAAATGGGCTTATTTCAAGTGGTAGTTGGTTCCGGTTGTTCCGACTATATAACTATTCAGGCTTAACGCCTTCCACAATACAAGAAGCAGGTTACTACGCTGACAATAGCTAGTTTTGCGACAGTAACGCTCGAGTGGTATAATAGAACCGACCATCAAAGTGAAAGCATCAACATTTTAAATATAATCATTTTATTGCACCTTTGGGCTTTAATTTTGCACCATAGCGTTATCCAAAGACGCGACATGGTGGCCCATGAGGGGAACAAAACGAAACTCGCGAAACAAACAAAATAAAGTCAAAATTGTGAAAAGTTGAATACGGCGACGATCAAGTTTTTCGAAGCAAAGTTGGAGCCTTGCAGTAGTGGACTAAAGCTACGGGACCCAGCCCTCGGAAGACTGATTTTTGGACAGCAGACAGCAGCTACAGCAGACAAATTTCGAACAGTGACACCGCCAAAGTATCACATCGAGAGAACGTCGTCAGCGCGTCCGAAAAGATAAGTGTCGTCATAAATTCCTCAATTCACGGTTTCCATCCAAAATACCTATAAATTATTATCTACCTATTCAAAATACTAATCCATTTGTGTAAAACAAAGTGTTTTTGTGCATATTATAGACAAAAAACATCCAAAAGGTGCAATTTTCATCATATTATTTTTCTCCTATACCTACCCGCATTAAATTAAAATCACCATACAAAATTGATTATTTTACGTAATTCTTCTAAATTGAGTTCTGCAAATCAATAAATCTTAAATTTCGATCACTTTAATAAATATTTGTTAGCTACTTTTACAATTCTAATGCGAAAATAATACGTAGTTTTTTTTTAAATTGCAAACTCATTGTATTTCTTTTATCTCATCTACCTACATTCCTCGTTTGTCAAACTATTGTTACATAATATTCATCATATTTGCCGAATATTCCAGGATTTGCAAAGTGCTGTGCTTTGTAAACAACTCGCTGCAAAGTGCAGTCCTGCGGTCAACGGCGTTGTCAGTGGCGCGGTGGCATAATATCGCGGCGGCATAAAGCGACCGGCTGAACGGCAACCAATTTATCGAAACGAGGAACGTGAGCCCTTTTTTAATACTTTTTTTGTCAAACCGGCATAATGTCTGAATCTAAGCAAAAGTATAGGGAATTATCAATAAAACGCACGTCTGCTAAAGGACAAATTACAAAATTTAAAAACTATTTGAATAATATTTCACAACAAAGTGAGCTAGGTGATATTCAGCTTACCGAGTTAACTTTAAAGCTTGCTAAGTTTGAGGCATTATCAGTCCGGGTTGACGACTTGCAAACTGAGCTAGAGGTTTTAAACCCCGATAATATTGACGCTGAAATAGACGAGCGCGATAATATTGAGCAGGATATAATAATAAACATAGCTACTGCTAAGAATTACATCGAATCATTTACTAAAAAACATGAGTGCGATCGACGTCACTCCGCTCACAACACGTCATGTTGTTCAGATGAGTACCATCACGGGATAGGTCTGAAGCTTCCTCAAATCCAGATAGCTAAGTTCGGAGGCGAATACTTCCGTTGGCTAGAATTTCGTGATACGTTTGAAAATTTAATTCACAAAAATGATCGTATTTCCGACATTAATAAATTCCACTATCTTACATCTTATCTCCAAGGCGATGCTGCAAGAATAATTTCTAACTTAGAAATTTCCGCCAAAAATTACAATGAAGCTTGGAAGCTGCTCTGCAATCGATTCAACAATAAAAGAATATTGATCAATCATCATCTTAATTCACTATTCAATATCAAACCACTTCCACGTGAGTCAGAGCGATCATTGCGATTTCTGGTGGATCATGTAACTAAAAACTTGCGCGCCTTAGCCAACTTAGATCAGCCAACAGATAGATGGGACGTGTTAGTGATATTTATGCTGTCATCTAAATTAGACAGCCACACATTATTAAAATGGGAAGAGTACCGCAACAACTTGCCAGGTGACGTACCGACGCTTGATCAGTTTTTCAAGTTTCTTGCTGACCGCGCTAATGTACTCGAGTCTTTAGGTCACCAACATAAGACTGACAACAGCGTGTCAAAGCCAAGCTTACCTTCGCCGTCTGGACGTGCTGTCGCTAACAACAATAGCTTTCACAAGCAATTTAACAAAAATCATGTCAAATCTTTTGTGAGCACGAGTAATAATAATAACAGAAAACCTTATAGTGTTTCATGCATCATTTGCAATGAGTGTCATAGAATTTACGATTGCCCTATCTTTAAAGCTAAAGGGATTGACGAAAGATTGATGGACGTAGCCAAATTTAAACTCTGCAAAAATTGTCTCAGGCAAGGGCATAGCGAGGATTCTTGTAGGATGGGCCCGTGCCGAGAGCGAAGCTGCACCGACAGGCACAATACTTTACTCCATCGTCCACTAACATCGTCAAGCCACCTAGCTGCTGTTGACGAAGAATATGAAGTAATGGTCAATTACTCTAAACAAAATACAAATCAAGTATTATTATCTACTGCAATAATTGAGGTATCGAATCCACTTGACCAGCTAAAGGTCAAGGTTCGCGCTCTTTTAGACTGTGGAAGTCAATCATCATTTATTTCTGAGTCTCTAAAGACCAGATTGTCATTAAAATCCCTCCCCATTGACTGTCTAAAGGTCATTGGCATAGGTAATGCATCAACCAACCAAGTCGCTGAGAGTTGCAATATAAAAATGCAATCCGTGAATAGTAAATTCAGCGCAACATTTCCATGCCTTGTTCTAAAGGAATTAACGGGAAAATTGCCAAAGGTTCCCGTTGATATCAGCTCACTAAAGTTACCAGAAAATATTCAGCTGGCCGATCCTTTGTTCTACAAACCAGCTCCTATAGATGTATTGATAGGCGCAGACCTATTCTGGGACATTATAGGTAATGAGCAACATTCTTTAGGTATCGATAAACCTAAATTACGAAATACACAACTAGGTTGGATAATATCCGGTCCCATTCATTCGGTGACGTCACCCAAAGTGGTAGCCTGTAATCATGCTATTATTTCTAAATGCGAAGATGAAAATATTGAGAAAATGTTAACTAAGTTCTGGGATTTAGAAGAAATCCCTACAAAACAAATTATGAGTGAAAATCAAAATGAATGTGAGAAACATTTTCTCACTCACACAACAAGAGACAGTTCAGGTAGGTTTTGTGTGAAATTACCTTTTAAAGAATCAGCCGACTGTTTAGGAGATACCTATAATTTAGCAAAAAGGCGCTTTATTAATTTAGAAAAGCGATTAAATCGTGATCCTAATCTAAAAATAGAATATAGCAAGTTCATTAAAGAGTACGCAGAATTAGGTCATTTGTCACTATCTAATCATAATTTTTATCCAGATACAAGTCCAAGCCCGTACTATTATCTTTGTCACCATGCAGTCTTCAAACAAGAAAGCGAGTCCACTAAGCTCAGAGTGGTCTTCGATGGGTCAGCTCCCTCGAGTTCCGGTTACTCATTGAACTCGATTTTGATGGTAGGTCCAAACGTTCAAGATTCCATTTTTTCCATATTAGTACGTGCTAGACAGTATAAATACATCCTTACTGGTGATATTGAAAAAATGTACCGACAAGTTTTAATGCATGAGAACGACAGGAACTTGCAGCTCATCCTCTGGAGAGATGATGAATCTCAGCCCATACAGACGCTGACTCTCAATACGCTGACTTACGGTACCGCGAGCGCAAGCTATCTCAGTACTCGCTGTCTTTGGCAATTAGGGCAGGAGCACACCGATGAACGTATTAAAAATATTATACAGAAAGATTTCTATGTCGATGATCTTATAACGGGCTCGGACGATCCTGAAGAATTAATTTATATACAAAAATGCGTATCTAGTGCGTTGATCTCAGGCCGTTTTAAATTAAGAAAATACAAAAGTAACTGTCCTCAAATTTTTAACAGTCTCGCCATAAACGACGAGGACAATTTGACTATTAGCGATTCCTCGAGCACGCTTGGGCTCGGGTGGACTCCTTCTAGCGATACATTACATTTTCCTATAAAGGGGTTTTCACACAATAATGATGAAACAGTGACTAAAAGATTTATTATGTCTAACGCCTTCAAAATTTTCGATTCTCTGGGCGTATTAAGTCCAGTAGTGGTACAGTCTAAAATGATGATTCAGGAGCTTTGGCAGCAAAAAATTGACTGGGATCAGCCTGTTCCACAAAAAATAAAGAATGATTGGTTAAAATTTTCCAATAATGTAAAGGTTTTATCTGATTTAAAAATACCGCGATTAGTACTGTGTGACTCGCCTAAGTCTATCGAGTTACATTCATTTAGTGACGCGTCAAATTCAGCGCTAGGAGCATGCATTTATTTGAAAAGTATCAGCCCTAGTGATGACGTCACTGTCAGACTATTATGCGCGAAGTCTAAAGTAGCACCACTAAAGCCTACTACAATGCCAAGATTAGAGCTTAATGCCGCTCTAATAGCAGCTAAACTTACCAGGTCCGTATTAGAATCGCTCAGGTATCGGCCAGGAAATATAGTCCATTGGTGTGATTCTAGTGTGGTGCTTGGGTGGATAAAGAGTGACGTGTCAAAACTGAAAATGTATGTGGCTAATCGCGTCAATGAAATTAAAAACAATACGTCCGCATCAGCGTGGAGATATGTTCCCACGGATTCTAACCCCGCCGATTTAATAAGTAGGGGAGTTGATGCCAAACGGTTAGTGTCCCTGAATCTATGGTGGTCAGGGCCTGACTTTTTAGTAAACAATGAGTCTGAGTGGCCGGTTTTAAATTCCTTAAAACCCGTCACCTTACCGGAAATAAAGGTGCATTCAGCAATAGTAAGCCAGCCTTTAATTAGCTTTGATAATTACTCATCTCAAAATAAATTACAAAGATCATTTGCTTACGTACAAAGATTTATTTTTAACCTTAGAAACCCTCACAATAAACGCGTAGGTGCACTGTCAATTGACGAACTACGCGAGTCATTGCACTCACTATGCGCTATTGCTCAACGCCAATCATTTCCCATTGAATGCGAGTTGCTCACGAAGGGTAAACAATTAAGTAGTAAAAGTAAAATATTATCATTATCTCCATTCTTGGACAATAACAAATTAATTCGTGTGGGCGGTCGCATTCAGGCGTCTACGGTTTCGTATGACAAGAAGCATCCGATTTTGCTTCACGCTTCACACAGGCTGACCAAGTTATATTTTGAAAAGCTACACAAAGACAACATGCATGCTGGACCGCAGTTGTTGCTAGCGACGGCCAGAGAAAGTATTTGGTCAGTGAATGGGCGTCATCTTGCAAGGAGTATTGTTAACAAATGCGTGCTCTGTAGGCGTTTACGCGGTAAAACATTGCAACCTAAAATGGGAAATTTACCTTCTCAGCGTATAACTTCGGACTTCCCGTATTTATCGGTAGGCATCGACTTTGCCGGGCCATTTTACATCCTTAATCGAAAGGGGCGTGGAAGTCGCGTTATTAAATGTTATTTATTATTAATAGTTTGCTTACGATACAGATGCCTCCATTTGGAGGCCATCAGTGATTTATCAAAAAAATCATTTATAATGACCCTCAGGCGTTTTATCGCTCGTCGCGGAAGGCCAAAAGAGATTTTTTGCGATAATGGCGGGGCTTTTGTTGCGGCCTCAAAAGAAATAGCAACTTTCTTAAAACAGAACCACGAGTCTTTGACTGAGTTTGCAAGTCAACAATCGATTAAATTCTCGTTTATTCCAAGTTACAGTCCGAGTTTCGGTGGAATTTGGGAAGCTGGCGTTAAATCAGCAAAATTCTTAGTACAACGCGCCGCTGGCAAAAGTCATTTAACATTCGAAGAAATTTCTACTTTGTTTGCACAAGTTGAGGCGATTTTGAATAGCCGTCCCTTGTGTCCTCTTTCTTCCTGTCCTGATGACCTCCTTCCTCTAACTCCCGGACACTTTATCATTGGGAGACCGCTGACGGCTTTGCCAGCGCCTGACTACGGAGACTTCAAGGAAAGTCAACTAAAACGCTACGAGCGCGTCGAGAAAATCAGACAGCATTTTTGGCAAAGATGGACGAAGGAGTATATTTCGGAAATGCAACAAAGAACTAAATGGAAGACCAACAGCGAAAAACTTAGCATCGGAGACATGGTGCTCTTATCAGAAGACAATACGCATCCTCTTGCTTGGAAGCTTGGCCGCGTTCAACGACTCATAGCCGGACCTGACGGAATTTCAAGAGTTGCGGATATTCGAACCAACAAAGGCTGTGTGCGCCGTTCCTTAATGCGCCTCTGCAAACTCACCACAGCTGAAGAGCTTCAGTGTTGAAAACGGTCTTTCAACGGCCGGGAATATGTTCAGGCTTAACGCCTTCCACAATACAAGAAGCAGGTTACTACGCTGACAATAGCTAGTTTTGCGACAGTAACGCTCGAGTGAAAATAATAGAACCGACCATCAAAGTGAAAGCATCAACATTTTAAATATAATTATTTTATTGCACCTTTGGGCTTTTATTTTGCACCATAGCGTTATCCAAAGACGCGACAGGCTTTTGTTGTTAGCGACAGCACGTCCAGACGGCGAAGGTAAGCTTGGCTTTGACACGCTGTTGTCAGTCTTATGTTGGTGACCTAAAGACTCGAGTACATTAGCGCGGTCAGCAAGAAACTTGAAAAACTGATCAAGCGTCGGTACGTCACCTGGCAAGTTGTTGCGGTACTCTTCCCATTTTAATAATGTGTGGCTGTCTAATTTAGATGACAGCATAAATATCACTAACACGTCCCATCTATCTGTTGGCTGATCTAAGTTGGCTAAGGCGCGCAAGTTTTTAGTTACATGATCCACCAGAAATCGCAATGATCGCTCTGACTCACGTGGAAGTGGTTTGATATTGAATAGTGAATTAAGTTTTCAAACGTATCACGAAATTCTAGCCAACGGAAGTATTCGCCTCCGAACTTAGCTATCTGGATTTGAGGAAGCTTCAGACCTATCCCGTGATGGTACTCATCTGAACAACATGACGTGTTGTGAGCGGAGTGACGTCGATCGCACTCATGTTTTTTAGTAAATGATTCGATGTAATTCTTAGCAGTAGCTTTCACAAGCAATTTAACAAAAATCATGTCAAATCTTTTGTGAGCACGAGTAATAATAATAACAGAAAACCTTATAGTGTTTCATGCATCATTTGCAATGAGTGTCATAGAATTTGAATAGGTAGATAATAATTTATAGGTATTTTGGATGGAAACCGTGAATTGAGGAATTTATGACGACACTTATCTTTTCGGACGCGCTGACGACGTTCTCTCGATGTGATACTTTGGCGGTGTCACTGTTCGAAATTTGTCTGCTGTAGCTGCTGTCTGCTGTCCAAAAATCAGTCCCGGCCGTTGAAAGACCGTTTTCAACACTGAAGCTCTTCAGCTGTGGTGAGTTTGCAGAGGCGCATTAAGGAACGGCGCACACAGCCTTTGTTGGTTCGAATATCCGCAACTCTTGAAATTCCGTCAGGTCCGGCTATGAGTCGTTGAACGCGGCCAAGCTTCCAAGCAAGAGGATGCGTATTGTCTTCTGATAAGAGCACCATGTCTCCGATGCTAAGTTTTTCGCTGTTGGTCTTCCATTTAGTTCTTTGTTGCATTTCCGAAATATACTCCTTCGTCCATCTTTGCCAAAAATGCTGTCTGATTTTCTCGACGCGCTCGTAGCGTTTTAGTTGACTTTCCTTGAAGTCTCCGTAGTCAGGCGCTGGCAAAGCCGTCAGCGGTCTCCCAATGATAAAGTGTCCGGGAGTTAGAGGAAGGAGGTCATCAGGACAGGAAGAAAGAGGACACAAGGGACGGCTATTCAAAATCGCCTCAACTTGTGCAAACAAAGTAGAAATTTCTTCGAATGTTAAATGACTTTTGCCAGCGGCGCGTTGTACTAAGAATTTTGCTGATTTAACGCCAGCTTCCCAAATTCCACCGAAACTCGGACTGTAACTTGGAATAAACGAGAATTTAATCGATTGTTGACTTGCAAACTCAGTCAAAGACTCGTGGTTCTGTTTTAAGAAAGTTGCTATTTCTTTTGAGGCCGCAACAAAAGCCCCGCCATTATCGCAAAAAATCTCTTTTGGCCTTCCGCGACGAGCGATAAAACGCCTGAGGGTCATTATAAATGAATTTTTTGATAAATCACTGATGGCCTCCAAATGGAGGCATCTGTATCGTAAGCAAACTATTAATAATAAATAACATTTAATAACGCGACTTCCACGCCCTTTTCGATTAAGGATGTAAAATGGCCCGGCAAAGTCGATGCCTACCGATAAATACGGGAAGTCCGAAGTTATACGCTGAGAAGGTAAATTTCCCATTTTAGGTTGCAATGTTTTACCGCGTAAACGCCTACAGAGCACGCATTTGTTAACAATACTCCTTGCAAGATGACGCCCATTCACTGACCAAATACTTTCTCTGGCCGTCGCTAGCAACAACTGCGGTCCAGCATGCATGTTGTCTTTGTGTAGCTTTTCAAAATATAACTTGGTCAGCCTGTGTGAAGCGTGAAGCAAAATCGGATGCTTCTTGTCATACGAAACCGTAGACGCCTGAATGCGACCGCCCACACGAATTAATTTGTTATTGTCCAAGAATGGAGATAATGATAATATTTTACTTTTACTACTTAATTGTTTACCCTTCGTGAGCAACTCGCATTCAATGGGAAATGATTGGCGTTGAGCAATAGCGCATAGTGAGTGCAATGACTCGCGTAGTTCATCAATTGACAGTGCACCTACGCGTTTATTGTGAGGGTTTCTAAGGTTAAAAATAAATCTTTGTACGTAAGCAAATGATCTTTGTATTTTATTTTGAGATGAGTAATTATCAAAGCTAATTAAAGGCTGGCTTACTATTGCTGAATGCACCTTTATTTCCGGTAAGGTGACGGGTTTTAAGGAATTTAAAACCGGCCACTCAGACTCATTGTTTACTAAAAAGTCAGGCCCTGACCACCATAGATTCAGGGACACTAACCGTTTGGCATCAACTCCCCTACTTATTAAATCGGCGGGGTTAGAATCCGTGGGAACATATCTCCACGCTGATGCGGACGTATTGTTTTTAATTTCATTGACGCGATTAGCCACATACATTTTCAGTTTTGACACGTCACTCTTTATCCACCCAAGTACCACACTAGAATCACACCAATGGACTATATTTCCCAGCCGATACCTGAGCGATTCTAATACGGACCTGATAAGTTTAGCTGCTATTAGAGCGGCATTTAGCTCTAATCTTGGCATTGTAGTAGGCTTTAGTGGTGCTACTTTAGACTTCGCGCATAATAGTCTGACAGTGACGTCATCACTAGGGCTGATACTTTTCAAATAAATGCATGCTCCTAGCGCTGAATTTGACGCGTCACTAAATGAATGTAACTCGATAGACTTAGGCGAGTCACACAGTACTAATCGCGGTATTTTTAAATCAGATAAAACCTTTACATTATTGGAAAATTTTAACCAATCATTCTTTATTTTTTGTGGAACAGGCTGATCCCAGTCAATTTTTTGCTGCCAAAGCTCCTGAATCATCATTTTAGACTGTACCACTACTGGACTTAATACGCCCAGAGAATCGAAAATTTTGAAGGCGTTAGACATAATAAATCTTTTAGTCACTGTTTCATCATTATTGTGTGAAAACCCCTTTATAGGAAAATGTAATGTATCGCTAGAAGGAGTCCACCCGAGCCCAAGCGTGCTCGAGGAATCGCTAATAGTCAAATTGTCCTCGTCGTTTATGGCGAGACTGTTAAAAATTTGAGGACAGTTACTTTTGTATTTTCTTAATTTAAAACGGCCTGAGATCAACGCACTAGATACGCATTTTTGTATATAAATTAATTCTTCAGGATCGTCCGAGCCCGTTATAAGATCATCGACATAGAAATCTTTCTGTATAATATTTTTAATACGTTCATCGGTGTGCTCCTGCCCTAATTGCCAAAGACAGCGAGTACTGAGATAGCTTGCGCTCGCGGTACCGTAAGTCAGCGTATTGAGAGTCAGCGTCTGTATGGGCTGAGATTCATCATCTCTCCAGAGGATGAGCTGCAAGTTCCTGTCGTTCTCATGCATTAAAACTTGTCGGTACATTTTTTCAATATCACCAGTAAGGATGTATTTATACTGTCTAGCACGTACTAATATGGAAAAAATGGAATCTTGAACGTTTGGACCTACCATCAAAATCGAGTTCAATGAGTAACCGGAACTCGAGGGAGCTGACCCATCGAAGACCACTCTGAGCTTAGTGGACTCGCTTTCTTGTTTGAAGACTGCATGGTGACAAAGATAATAGTACGGGCTTGGACTTGTATCTGGATAAAAATTATGATTAGATAGTGACAAATGACCTAATTCTGCGTACTCTTTAATGAACTTGCTATATTCTATTTTTAGATTAGGATCACGATTTAATCGCTTTTCTAAATTAATAAAGCGCCTTTTTGCTAAATTATAGGTATCTCCTAAACAGTCGGCTGATTCTTTAAAAGGTAATTTCACACAAAACCTACCTGAACTGTCTCTTGTTGTGTGAGTGAGAAAATGTTTCTCACATTCATTTTGATTTTCACTCATAATTTGTTTTGTAGGGATTTCTTCTAAATCCCAGAACTTAGTTAACATTTTCTCAATATTTTCATCTTCGCATTTAGAAATAATAGCATGATTACAGGCTACCACTTTGGGTGACGTCACCGAATGAATGGGACCGGATATTATCCAACCTAGTTGTGTATTTCGTAATTTAGGTTTATCGATACCTAAAGAATGTTGCTCATTACCTATAATGTCCCAGAATAGGTCTGCGCCTATCAATACATCTATAGGAGCTGGTTTGTAGAACAAAGGATCGGCCAGCTGAATATTTTCTGGTAACTTTAGTGAGCTGATATCAACGGGAACCTTTGGCAATTTTCCCGTTAATTCCTTTAGAACAAGGCATGGAAATGTTGCGCTGAATTTACTATTCACGGATTGCATTTTTATATTGCAACTCTCAGCGACTTGGTTGGTTGATGCATTACCTATGCCAATGACCTTTAGACAGTCAATGGGGAGGGATTTTAATGACAATCTGGTCTTTAGAGACTCAGAAATAAATGATGATTGACTTCCACAGTCTAAAAGAGCGCGAACCTTGACCTTTAGCTGGTCAAGTGGATTCGATACCTCAATTATTGCAGTAGATAATAATACTTGATTTGTATTTTGTTTAGAGTAATTGACCATTACTTCATATTCTTCGTCAACAGCAGCTAGGTGGCTTGACGATGTTAGTGGACGATGGAGTAAAGTATTGTGCCTGTCGGTGCAGCTTCGCTCTCGGCACGGGCCCATCCTACAAGAATCCTCGCTATGCCCTTGCCTGAGACAATTTTTGCAGAGTTTAAATTTGGCTACGTCCATCAATCTTTCGTCAATCCCTTTAGCTTTAAAGATAGGGCAATCGTAAATTCTATGACACTCATTGCAAATGATGCATGAAACACTATAAGGTTTTCTGTTATTATTATTACTCGTGCTCACAAAAGATTTGACATGATTTTTGTTAAATTGCTTGTGAAAGCTATTGTTGTTAGCGACAGCACGTCCAGACGGCGAAGGTAAGCTTGGCTTTGACACGCTGTTGTCAGTCTTATGTTGGTGACCTAAAGACTCGAGTACATTAGCGCGGTCAGCAAGAAACTTGAAAAACTGATCAAGCGTCGGTACGTCACCTGGCAAGTTGTTGCGGTACTCTTCCCATTTTAATAATGTGTGGCTGTCTAATTTAGATGACAGCATAAATATCACTAACACGTCCCATCTATCTGTTGGCTGATCTAAGTTGGCTAAGGCGCGCAAGTTTTTAGTTACATGATCCACCAGAAATCGCAATGATCGCTCTGACTCACGTGGAAGTGGTTTGATATTGAATAGTGAATTAAGATGATGATTGATCAATATTCTTTTATTGTTGAATCGATTGCAGAGCAGCTTCCAAGCTTCATTGTAATTTTTGGCGGAAATTTCTAAGTTAGAAATTATTCTTGCAGCATCGCCTTGGAGATAAGATGTAAGATAGTGGAATTTATTAATGTCGGAAATACGATCATTTTTGTGAATTAAATTTTCAAACGTATCACGAAATTCTAGCCAACGGAAGTATTCGCCTCCGAACTTAGCTATCTGGATTTGAGGAAGCTTCAGACCTATCCCGTGATGGTACTCATCTGAACAACATGACGTGTTGTGAGCGGAGTGACGTCGATCGCACTCATGTTTTTTAGTAAATGATTCGATGTAATTCTTAGCAGTAGCTATGTTTATTATTATATCCTGCTCAATATTATCGCGCTCGTCTATTTCAGCGTCAATATTATCGGGGTTTAAAACCTCTAGCTCAGTTTGCAAGTCGTCAACCCGGACTGATAATGCCTCAAACTTAGCAAGCTTTAAAGTTAACTCGGTAAGCTGAATATCACCTAGCTCACTTTGTTGTGAAATATTATTCAAATAGTTTTTAAATTTTGTAATTTGTCCTTTAGCAGACGTGCGTTTTATTGATAATTCCCTATACTTTTGCTTAGATTCAGACATTATGCCGGTTTGACAAAAAAAGTATTAAAAAAGGGCTCACGTTCCTCGTTTCGATAAATTGGTTGCCGTTCAGCCGGTCGCTTTATGCCGCCGCGATATTATGCCACCGCGCCACTGACAACGCCGTTGACCGCAGGACTGCACTTTGCAGCGAGTTGTTTACAAAGCACAGCACTTTGCAAATCCTGGAATATTCGGCAAATATGATGAATATTATGTAACAATAGTTTGACAAACGAGGAATGTAGGTAGATGAGATAAAAGAAATACAATGAGTTTGCAATTTAAAAAAAAACTACGTATTATTTTCGCATTAGAATTGTAAAAGTAGCTAACAAATATTTATTAAAGTGATCGAAATTTAAGATTTATTGATTTGCAGAACTCAATTTAGAAGAATTACGTAAAATAATCAATTTTGTATGGTGATTTTAATTTAATGCGGGTAGGTATAGGAGAAAAATAATATGATGAAAATTGCACCTTTTGGATGTTTTTTGTCTATAATATGCACAAAAACACTTTGTTTTACACAAATGGATTAGTATTTTGAATAGGTAGATAATAATTTATAGGTATTTTGGATGGAAACCGTGAATTGAGGAATTTATGACGACACTTATCTTTTCGGACGCGCTGACGACGTTCTCTCGATGTGATACTTTGGCGGTGTCACTGTTCGAAATTTGTCTGCTGTAGCTGCTGTCTGCTGTCCAAAAATCAGTCTTCCGAGGGCTGGGTCCCGTAGCTTTAGTCCACTACTGCAAGGCTCCAACTTTGCTTCGAAAAACTTGATCGTCGCCGTATTCAACTTTTCACAATTTTGACTTTATTTTGTTTGTTTCGCGAGTTTCGTTTTGTTCCCCTCATGGGCCACCATGTCGCGTCTTTGGATAACGCTATGGTGCAAAATAAAAGCCCAAAGGTGCAATAAAATAATTATATTTAAAATGTTGATGCTTTCACTTTGATGGTCGGTTCTATTATTTTCACTCGAGCGTTACTGTCGCAAAACTAGCTATTGTCAGCGTAGTAACCTGCTTCTTGTATTGTGGAAGGCGTTAAGCCTGAACACATCTGGTGGTCTTTTCACCCGACTACGTAATGCCAAAAGGAGTAGATGTTTTGGGGATCGAGTCACCCTTCGATACAATAATTATCAATGTAAAAAACCGACTTCATAAAAATTACAGAACTAGATCAAATATGCGCCCTCTAGTATAGCGCGTGCATTAATTAGGCACTATCGGTATTAGAGAGCGCATGCCTGATTTAGTACCGAGGTGTTCCGACAGATGTATCTTATATTTTTTTGTGTGGAAACGACTTTGTTTCATTGTAAAAAAATAAAAAAGTAGAACTGGATCAAATTGAAATGGGACCAAACGGGAAGCACCAGCTTTCAAATAAAAAACGAATCATCAAAATCGGTTCACCCTGTCGAAAGTTCTGAGGTAACAAACATTTAAAAAAAAAAAACAGTCAAATTGATAACCTCCTCCTTTTTGGAAGTCGGATAAAAATCACGGCGATCCGTTGGTCTGTGGTTGCGTGGAAGAGGAACAAACAAACCACCTGTGCATTTTTTACCCTTGATGCAAATAGAGGGTTGTTATAAGTTTAACGTGTGTGTGTGTCTGTTTGTAGCATCATAGCTCCCAAATGGCTGAACTGATTTCGATAATTTTATTGTTTGAAATGTGACTTGATCGAGAGTGTTTTAGTAATGATTCATGAAAATTTGTTCAGCAGTTTGAAGACTAGGTATGGGTTCTTTTATCGGAGATCTTAGAAAAACTTTATGGATACGTACGTACGTACCTACACCCTTTCATACACTCATACTCACACTTTCACAATCATACACTCACACACGCACACAAGTTAAAGATGTTCTATATTAAGGAACAGCAGGGACTCCTAATACAGGAATAATTTTTGCCTCAAAGGAATCTGATCGCCTTAAACTGTTATGTACTAATTTTACTGAAGAAACTTATTCTTATTACTTGTTTACAATGTTATGGCAACTGTCAGTCGTATTCTTTCAGCGGCCGCACTTAATTAATGTTTATTTTTATTATGTTTTATTTAGGCTTCCGTAAGACTGCCATCTCGACTGATGTTATGCTCTGATGCATTCTACGATAGAGATTGCTTGACGTGTTTTAAAATAACTTACCAAGCAGCCCCAATATCAACAGCGCCGTTACCGAACTCCACCGTCTGTATCCTGCCGCCGATTCTATTAGCTGCTTCGAGACCCATCACTTTCAGTCCAGCATCGTGCAGTTTTTTGATAGCTGCGACGCCAGCCGCGCCGCATCCTACCACAATAACGTCCATTATGCTCCTGAAACATTATAATTAATGAAAATTAATTGCTTTATTTATGTTTCCGCACTACTACAATGCTTTATAAGTTCGTTTTGTCCGTCCATCCCAATTTATTTGACAGCTCAAAAAAAATATTCAAAAATATACGTGGATGACGTTTACAAATAATGAAGTCAGTGTGACAGGGACTGTCAAATTGATGACAGTTGGCTACTCGTTTTTTATCACACGCCATCGATTGTAAACTTCTTTTTAATCGGCTGTCAGAAAACCTTTTTTTTTAGTTTTCCGTACCCAAAGGGTAAAACGGGACCTTATTACTAAGACTCCGCTGTCTTCGTCCGTCTTATCTGTCTGTCACCAGGCTGTATCTGGAATGAATCTCATGAACCAGTTGAAATTTTCACAGATGATGATTTCTGTTGCCGCGTGGTTACCGCTATAACAACAAACAACCGCTATAAAAATTAAAAAACAGAATAAAATAAATATTTCCAAACAACAAACGTTTGTTGATAATGGTACGGAACCCTTCGTGCGCGAGTCTGACTCGCACTGAGCAGGTTTTTTAGAACCTAGCTTCTACAATTATTAAGCTAAGTGCTCCTGGGGCCTTACCCCTAGCTCGAAAAGTTGACCCCCATAGGTGTTATTTGTCTAAACGGTACCATCAACTACGATAAGCGGTAGTTATTTGATAGCCGCCACTCTTTGTTATTTTCACGCACACACGCATAGTAAAACGGATTTTCGTTCATTCAAGTTAGACGCTTTTAAACGATGCAGCTTAAATGAGTTGGTTAATTTTAGGTACCTATCAGGTACCTACTAAAAGTTGGCTCGCAAAAGTGAAGCTAGGGGTAAGGCCCCTGGTTTCTTATAGACAGGCAGACGGACGGACAGCAGAGTCTTCGTAATAGGGTCCCGTTTTACCCTTTGGATACGAAACCCTAAAAAAACAGCCTCAAAATGAGATTTGTGCATCTAACCTCCTGAGCCAATAGAGCTAACTAGTCGAAAATATTATGGCATATTGTTTATTTCGCTTTAGTCCTGAGATTTCGCTGCATATTATAGAGGCACAGACTAGGTAAAGCTACTTTGTGTAGAAGTCAAATTAATCAGTTTTGTATGTCAAGACAGAATAAAGTAGGTTCACCACACAGATATACACAACATAGTTTTCCTGATTTGTCATACTAACCTAAAAACTTTAAATTATGAACTGCAAGTAAACACTAGTTATCTCTTACAGCAAAGTCTTGTAACTGTCAAACAATACATTTTATCTACTTACTTTATGAACTGATCGATTAGATAAAACTTTTACATTATCATTATTTATTCACGTGGGAACATAACGACGTCGATTATGATGTGCCATATGCTTACTAAACTATTTGACTCTTCTCAATTTGATGCCATTCTTTTCTGACGTATTGAAATAAAAAGAGACGCACATCGTTTTAGTCCTGTCAAATTTATTTAGTTTAGAGAATGGTACAATCCACAGAAACGAGAAGTAAATAGAACGAAAATGAGAAGGAAACTATGTGTCCAGGTATTGTGACAGATACTTGATTGAACATTCTTATTTATGTCAACGCGTCGAACTCCGCGTCACAGTTGCTATGGGTTTATATGGGTGCAAGTGGCTACAACAAATTTCTTACAAAAATACCGTGACAGCCGTTCTATTTTAAACAAAAACGTTTTTTCTTTTCTGTGGTACAACCTGGGTACAACAGAATTGATGTCATTGTCAAACAAAATAGACTTGGACTATCTAGTGTCAAACAAAACGATACCTTCTAATGTTGACAATCACAGATCTAATATCTGTGTAGGTAATGGATATGCTAATGAGGCAGTAATTGGGTTGTACAATACAACACAAACACAAGTAGTAAGTAGGTACCTACATCTACATATTTTAGAATATTAAAATATAACTTACGCCACTTTAAAGCCAGTTTTAGATCACAGAACAAACGAAACGTGTCCAAGAGTTGAATTTTGATATTCCTCTGATTTTTACATAAATGGTGCTGTTACGTAATTGTAAACAACTTTATCTTTTGTTATTAATGTAGCCACTGCTTATCTTTTGAGAGGTTATAGGTACCTAATTGCATAGTTAATTACGTTTTGGGACAATAGTTGTATGATAATAAAACGAATCCATAATAATAAGTAAAACTAGATATTTTTTACACTAAGAGGTACTCTAAAAATACTTATATATAAATTGGGGCAATATGAAATTGGGGCCTTACGCCTAACTCTAACCGCGGGCTCGAATACGCGCAGTTTGCAAACCACGGGAACGAAATACAATTTTTCCCGATCATTTAACGGAATCGTTTATAACAGGTACCTAGGCGTAAGGCCCCCAGGCCTAGCATGGGCCGTGGAAAAATTGTCTTTCCACCGTTTTTATCCACGCGTAGACGCGACAGAGCTAGAATATGGATACGTTTGTCTCTTTCTAGAGGGATAAAAACGGTGGAAAGACAATCTGTCCACGGCCCGTGCTAGGCCTGCTGGCCTCCAAACTCAGAGGAAAATTGAGCTTCAAAAGTTAGTAGGTAAGCGCTCAAACAAAATTATTGATATTGCCAAGACAACAGGCGCTAGAATAGTAGATTATTCACCAAGGTGATAAAGCAGAGTCACGGGCGTTATTTAATATAACGCCCGTGACTCTGTAATGAAGAAGTTACGAGCGTAATGAAGAAGTTACGAAAATAATCCTTTATTTTATTACGCTCGGTATTCAAGCACGCCCAAAACGAAGACACCTTTATCCCCGAGGAGTCTCGTAGAAAGTGTGAAAACTACCTTCTCTACTTTTCACACTTTCTGCGAGACTCCTCGTGAATAAAAGTGTCTTCGTCTTGGGCGTACGTGGTTGAATCCCGAGCGTAATGAAGGATTATATTCTTATAACTCCTTCATTACGCTTGGGAAAGTGTGAATAGTAGAGTAGGTACTTTTCACACTTTCTGTGAGACAATAAAAAGATATATTACTAGAAAGAAAGTACTTTTAGAAGAATCAAAAGTGAATAAATATTCAAGAGCGTGTCGAGACACACATATAAATGGTAGGGTTCCGTTTTCCGTAGCCAGTCATATAATTGTGGTCACAAACATGGTTCAAAAATTGGTGGTTACAGAATAAAATCGAACGAACGTATCCCTGTGGTCTTAACCAAATCTAAACAGTACGGAGTAGAATGCTTGAAGTTGTCATACAGGATATATATTTTATCGAGATATTTACTTATTTTGTCGAGATGAAAACGTAGCCTATGTGTTAATACAGGGAATAAGCTACCGCCTTTACAGATTTCATCGAAATCTGTTAAACTGTTACGGAGTCTAGTTGAGAATAAAGTAAATTATATGACATATTCGGCAGAGCAGTGGGCTTCCTTATCGTCTAAAGACATTTCTTCCAGGCAACCTTTGGATGGACAGGACTGAAAGAATTGAAATACGGTTGATGGCGCACCGCACATAAAACAAAAATAAATATATAATACATGTATCGACATTGCTATTAAAATTTGTAACTTGTAGTGACAATGGGCAGGCTACATCGCTCGAAGAACTGATGACCGATGGGGAAAAAAGGTTCTTGAGTGGAGACCACGAACCGAAATCCGGAAGACGCAGCGTATGTAGGCCTCCCACTAGCGGGACCGATGACATTGTGAGAGTCGCGGGCATCCAGTAGATGCAGATGGCAGGACGTCGTTCAGTGTGGAGGTTAAAGGGGGAGGCCTGTGTTCGTCTTCTGGCTGATGATGATGATGATGAAATGTATACAACCAATCCTACATAGGTACATACATACGATTTAAAAAATCGTACTACATACAAACCAATTATAATAAAGAAAGATAATTTTTATAAATGAGATTCTTGATAATTTATCTATATATAAATATCTCTATTTATCTATATAATATAAAAGGCGATGTGTGTATATATTTTCCCTATGAACTCCGAAACGGCTGGACCGATTTTGATGAAATTTTCAGTCCAGACTACTTCCTATGGTTAGAATAATAACGCTAGTGCAAATACCTCTTGGTTATTTCTTATGCTATGAAGTGGTTCAGGCCAGTTTATCTATCCAGAAAGGCGGCATTCTTAAACCCAACGCTCTGTGTCACGCGACCAGATAAGAACAGGAATATGGTGACCACGTCGAGTTTGTGTGCGGAACGCACTGCTGAAGTGTTCAATATTCAATAGACACAATCTGGATGCTTCGGTCACGAGTGAATTGTTTTTTTTTAGGTGTAATGGCTATATAACCACTTGACAGCTCTACCTTTATCCCCCCGTGATGAAAAGGAACTGCATTTTGAGCAGGATCTTTTTCGAGCGGGCCAATCCTAGGCGAGAATTGAATAAATGACTTCTTCTTTCTTCTTTGTTTTCTCCAATCACAAGCGCCATATGATCCCCCCCTACCGCGACTGACGCAGATTACATCGTGCACAAGCACAGAATACACATAAATACAAGTATACAGAAGATTCACTCCGCAAAATCATTGACATAAGTAGCGACTCTTGCTACTACTACTTGATTTGCACTTTATTAAGTGCAAAAGAGTGGGGTTAGTACGAGAACTTGCGACAAAGTTATCGTTACGTAAACGATAGAAAATGTATGAAAAATTGAACAGCGCCTCTATCGGACGTGAAAGGCAACTGAATTTTTCATACATTTGCTATCGTTTACGTAACGATAACTTTTTTCGCAAGTTCTCGTACTAACCCCACTGATTTGCAGAACTGGCACCAGTTTTTATATAAAAAAATAATCATCAAAATCACCTAGTCCAAAGTTCTGAGGTAACAAACATTAAAAAAGAAACAGTCGAATTGAAAACCTCATCCTCTTTGATAGTCGGTTAAAAAGCCGACAGCACTTGTTATATCTGACATCTGTCTGTGAAATTAAAAGATTTCCTCCCGATTTTACAAACGCCTGGAGTTACTATAACAGATGCAAGTTTTTATCGACCGTCGGACGACGTCCTGCCAATGATGTTTACTTGACTATGGTTATGTAAGGGATTACCACTTAAAGATGGTGGCATGGGAAAAAACTTAACACCTTATTACCATAATATACTTGCATAGAGAATATATATCTACCTGTTTTAAAGGGCAAGTGCCTTTATTAACTAAGCAAAATAGCTCACACACTACAACAGACAAGGCTTAGACTGCCGGTAGACCGTTGAAGATTTAAAGACAATCGAAATGCTCAAGCCCACTAACAGTTGGCAGCGTATCCAGCATACTGGCGGTATTACCACTCTGAATGGCAATGCTTATGCGTTGAGCCAGAAATACGCCAGCATAGGTCACGCGTCGCATTACCCAGCCGCTCTGAAAGATTTTTGAAAATGAAGCGAGCTCCCCATCCCTCAGGGCCCAATGTCTCGACCCAAACGCCTCAAATATGTAACCACTGCAGAGGTTAGCATAATAATTTGCGCCGCTTGTGCTGCTCTGCCAAATTAACAGCCGCACCAGCCCTTCCTTGTGTCTCAGGAAGATGTGACGGTGCAAAAGTATCGACACAAGTCGCGTCCCATACAAGGGGCCTCCCCAACTTCCAGGGAACAAGTGTCATACCGTCAGGCTTCTTTCCATTGTCACGCGCAAGACCGTTCGGTTCGAGCACAGCTGCGACATTGGCATTGGAAAAATCCCTAGCTGCGTATGATTTAGTTTAGGCCCGCGCGTTTGCCAATTCGACCACCGCTTCTCGAGCAAGAGAGACCATATCGACCGAGCTGGTCAACTGCAGTACCACACTGACAGCGATGGGCCTCACAACACCTTGTACCAAAGCGTAAGCTGACAGCTAGACGAAATGAGGTTGGGTCTAAAAGGCTACCTGTGTTAAAAAAGAGCATGGCCAGAAATAAAAAGTCCCAATTCCCTAAAAATATCCCAACTAATATTATAAAAGCGAAAGTAACTCTGTCTGGATGTTTGTCGCGTTATCACGGCTAAAAGAGTGAGATCCTAACGAAAGGCAGGAAGATAGTGTGCATCATAAGGACGGACATAGGGTACTTTCGTGCCCAGAAATGCGGAAAAAATGGAAAATGGGTAATAACACCGCATAATTAAACTAGTTTAGAATAAATTTACTTCTTCAAATGTAATGTCCATATAAATACCTAATGTGACGCCGCACGTGCCATCAGTGAAGTCACCCAAGAGCCAGTTCACCATCTTGCAGGCATAGAGTCCAGTTTTTTACAAAGCTGCTCAATTCGCTTTGTATAGCACCTGCCCATTGCCGCAGGTGGGACGCGTGCTGCTTATCCAGTAGGAGTCTTAGTAATAAACAGCTAAATTTACTTTACTCGTTTTTTTAGGGTTCCGTACACAAAGGGTAAAACGGGACTCTATTACTAAGGCTCCGCTATCCGTCTGTCTGTCTGTCCTGCTGTCACCAGGCTGTATCTCATGAACCGTGATATTGAACCGTGATAGACAGTTGACATTTTCACAGATGGTGTATTTCTGTTGCCGCTATAACAAAAAATACTAAAAAACATAATAAAATAAATATTTAGGGGGGCTCCCGCACAGCAAACGTGTTTTTTTGGCGTTTTTATAGATAATGGTACGGAACCATTCGTGCGCGAGTCCGACATGCACTTGGCCGGTTATTTATAAGTTAAAATTTATACTTATCCTTTTTAACCGACTTCGAAAAGGTAGGACGTTCTCGATTCGACTGTATGTTTTAGTATATTTGTTATGCGATTACTCCGCCAAATTATGAATCGATTTTGATGATTCTTTTTTGTTTGGTAAGTAGGTTATCTTCGGAGGTGGTCCCTTATTTATTTTTTTCGAAATTGATTCAGCGCTTTTGATAAAAATTACAAAAACAAAAAATATATAGGTACATGAACCTAGTAGATTGATGTGGTAAGTACACACACAGAAAACAAAATATATTTTTTTTACTTCTCTTGTCTGTGAGTAGGTACACAGATGACGTATTGGTTCCCTTCAGCAAAAGTTTTGTTGGTAAGTTTCAATTTCTGTTTTATTTTATTTGTATTCTACTTTATAGTTTAACTTTGTACATGTAGGTATAGTCTTGAAGTCAGTTTATGTTATTTTTCTTCTAAAAATTGCTTTATTTGAATCAATTACTAGTGACTCTCCCATTTAACTCTACAACAGAAATTTCAATTTTATTGTTGAAAATATATAAGTATCTTTACAGTTTATATCAATACATTATGTTACTTTATTATTCTACGATCTAACTAGGTTTTAAATTTATTTACTTACAAGATTTACAACAGAAAAGTTAATAAATTTTTACAATAAAATAACACGGACAGCTATTATTATGCCAGTAATAAAGTTATTTAAGCAACGCTAAAGCAATATTAGTACAATCACAGACAGATAAATTGATACCTATAAGGTGTAGTTGCGTAGGAAGGCCTTTGGTTACCTAGCTACGCCACCGGTAAAGTAGTACTAAAGTGGTGTTCAATTACCGATAAAATGATAACGCTTTTTAAATTTGACAATGATCTTTTACCACATGCGTGAGTTGACGGCTTTTTATTGATTAAACAGTAGTTCGATGTACGGGGGTACATCGAAGTGATAAACAACCCTTGTGCTAGTATAGTTGGAAGTAATTTTTAACCCCGAACGCAAAAAGGGTTGTTATAAGTTTAACTAAGTACAGGCGCGGATCCAGCCCTTCAAAAAGGTTGTGGTCACAACCACCCGAAAATCGGGCAAGTACGAGTCAGCGTATGAACCTTGCTCGTGCATGATCGATATAGGTAGTGCATACCTACAAAGGAAATGTTTATAAAAAAATATATGACGATGTTGTACAGTTTATCTTAGTTTTACGCGGGTAAAGCTGTGGGGCGTCACAAGTCACGTATTAGGGTTGTGGGCATGCCCGTCGTGCCCACAACGGTGGATCCGCGTCTGACTAGGTATCTGTTTGTCTGTCTGTGCCATCGTAGCTCTTTACGTGAGCGCCTACTAGAAGAAGTGACCATTTTTATCCATTTGCAGTCATAGATTTTCAAGTTTCCATACCTAGATGACATCATATATAACATGTTTTTTTCAAAGCCCTATTGTAAAGAAGGGCTTTGAAAAAACAATATATAAACCTATTGACCAAACTCATTGTTTTCGTAGGTCTCAATAGGATTTTCGTCCATTGAATGCCGAAACAAACAGTGTTTACAGTGCAAACATTACACTGTTTAGATCAGACCAATTGTGTCCTAGTAAAACAATGTACGTACATACCAGTGATACTCGAGATTGACAGGTACTGTATTGTAAGGGTAGAAGTGGATAGGATAAGGTGGTAGTCGGTGTGCATGAGTCGCTTGGTAGGTTCGTAGGCGCAGGTATAGAGGAGGGTCGCCTCGCACCGGTGTCGCCATAATAATATATCGCGGCCGCAGTCGCACCGCGCTCGTCTCTCGCGCGGCCGCGTAGTACCGAGCTCTTGAAAGCCGGCCCCATGTGGAAACAGTCGGCGGGATGGCGAGCCTCGGCGCGCTAGCGGCATGTTGAAGCATGCGCAGCGGCCGCCAGCGGCGAACGATGCCGACCACCGGTACCAGAACATGCCGCGGCGGCCGCACCACCACCTGCCCCTCAACGTCTCCACCCTGGACTCTTCCAAACATTCCGTCGGAGGCACGTCCGCGAGTGTCAGCCCGGGGGCGCAACCCGCTCCGCCGCAGGCGCCTGTCGCGCCCTTACCGGTTGCTTCTCCGCCTAAAATCGCGAACGGAACCGCAGCCGGAGCACCCACACCTCGACACAGCACGACGAGATCGAAGACAAACCGAGCTGCCACAGAAGAAGCTTTAACTTCCCTGGCGTTGCTCTGCCTAGTCAGTTTGTTGTTAGCTTTGCTGGCTCTACTATTTCTACTGAAGATATCTGCGCCGGCGACCAGTGCTCCCGAAGAGTTCGCGGTAGTGTACGAAGTGACGTTAGCATTGTGTGCGTTGACGCTGTCCCTGAACTTGTGCTGTCTTCTGGTGTGTGCGATCCAGTTCTTGTTTGCGGTGAAGCTGGTCCACTCGCCGTCGGCGCCGAACGGACGGTGAGTTTAGACTTCAGAGTTGTAAGAACCCTCACCGTTACGGCATACCTCAAATCTCGCTCGTGGCGATCCGATAGGAATGCCTACACAAACATTATAATCTTAGGTTATTACTTGCAGCAACATGTCCGCCGCGAGCTCAACTCCAAACGGACTTATCTCAGGCAGGTTATCTCTTACACAACGCATAACTGTAAGAAAATTTCTTTCGACCCGACTATCGAGTTTATTTTTCGTATAATTAGCTCCGCAACTGTTTATATTGCAGACATCTTCAAAACGAATGCTGTTGTTAAAAGATACGCTAATCTTGATAAATAGTAAATCAAAATAACGAATAATTCCATCGGTTTGTTCAAATAACTAGTAGGCAGGTGCTAACGGTCTCAACTGGCGGTTATTTGTGAATGGTTCGTTAAAAAACGCTCCGTAACCGTTGATAAAGTCTCGCACGCGCTGATTACAGACATTATTACCTTTTTCTATTGTCATTAGCATAATATCATTCCCTGTTATAATAGCTTTGTCTAGACCCGTTAGGTTCCAATTATCTGCTGCATTTTTTACCCAAGGTTTATGATTGAATTTGTTAATAGCAATATAGTCTACTGTGTGATTTTTACGGACCTCTTCGTAGAGGCCAACCACATCCAGTCATCTCGTTTTACGCGTGTGTGAGTTTTTATTACATTTTGTAATATTACAAACGTAACCTGATGGCTGCGGTCCAACTTATTATTTTCCTAGGAATCATGCCATAAAATAAGCATTACTATTGTCTTTTTCTAAATTCTAACTAATGCAGTTCTTACTTTTATTTATCTTGGAAATTTGAACGTAATCTTTTTACTATATCTAGTTCGATTACTTTTTTAACAATATTGTTGTCATTCAATTTTGTATCAATAAACTATTATTATTTACGCCTTACCTTTTCACCAAGACCATAATACCTTTGTCCTTGCCCATTTAAGCTGCAGCATGTAATGGTTTGGATTTTCTGTTAATTAAGTATGTATATGTTTAATTTGAAAAAAAAAAAAAAAACTTTCTTCCTTTGCAATTTTAATGACTTTGCTGCTTTTATACCTTTGCTACCTTTTCCTTTAAATGGGTTGGTAGTTGGTACAGCGCGTATTCCTTTTTCTCTTCTCTTTATCAGCCGATATCTCTACATATTCTTCCCTTGCAATAATGGTGATAACTTTCACACAGTTCTATCCATTTTGGGGCTGCCCTCTCTAGTGGCTTAATCTAAACACGGTTTACTTATGACTAGGTAACCAAATGACTTCCACAAGGCTCATCTTCTTCATATTTGCATCATGTTCTTATCGCTAGTTTCCGTCAATTCCATAACTACACTTATCAGCTGAGCTGCTGAGTTTCCGGTAGCTTATTCACTGTATATTTTAATGCCATCTCACCAGGCGCGGGGTGTATTTGACAATGCACAACTTCGACATAGTGAAGTTGACTATATTATTAATCTGAATTTTTTGTATTATTTTGTCTAAATTGATGGAAACCGTTTCCTAAATCCTTACAGTACACGCATGTTTTTTTTACCAAAGATGAAAAATAATCCATACCTTGGAATGTTATCTTAATCTTGTGATATGAAAAAACTAGTTCATAATTATGGGTATTATGGACCCTTTTGGGGCTTTTGGCTTAGCACACTTTTTATACGACAGCATGCGTAAACTCAATGTCATCTTACCAATGTAAAGGGTTACGCATATAGACTGTAGTAAGCCGAAAGGAGGTCATTGTACTCATCATTATGAACAACTTTTACTATAGGGTCAACCGAGAAATAATGAAAAAAATATCAGCTGTATAGAAAACGGTCATTGACACTTGACAAAATGTATGGACATTTATTCCGTGATTTCAGAATTAATCCCATAGTAAATGTTCTTCATAATGATGGGTACACCCTTTCCGCGTAACCCAGTAGATATAAAGTTCAAGAGCTTGCGCTGTCTACCCTAATACAGGTCTGCAATTGCCCCTTTACATGGTGACTACCGTTCTCTTCCGCATTATATTGTCTCGTACAAACTATGTCCTATTCTGTAACTTGTAAGATAAAACTATCACCTAATCTGTGATCCAAGCTATACCTACTATTATCTATCCTGGAACCAGTATTTGCGTCTTGCAGCCGCATACTCGGGAGTGCACTAGAACAGTTCAAAGAGTTGGTCTGGTTGACGTTAGGTGTGTTTATTTACGAAGTCGTTAGAACTTTACACTGAACTCTTGGGTAAATTAGTGCCTCACCTCGTACTAGTTTGGATTTAGGTCATCGTTACCACCATTTATACTTTATCAAACAAATCTTGGCGGATTTACCAGCAGGCTGAGAAGGCTGGAGCCTAGGGCAGCAGATTTTAGGGGCGCCAAATTTGGGGCCAATTTTTTTTTATGTTACTGAAATTTAAATATTCATATTTATATACCTTGAAATGCAGATGGATGGATGCAGATGGCAGGATGTCGTTCAGTGTAGAGGTTTAAGGGGGAGGCCTATGTTCAGCAGTAGACGTCTTCTGGCTGATGATGATGATACCTTAAAATGTTATTATGTCCACAAATAATTCAACGTGTAATATCTTTCACCACTTAGATATTTTTTTCTTATTATTGTTGAGTAAGTATCAAGGATTCAGACTGATTAGACTATTATACTTACTCAAAACTATTTCTTTTGCACACTAAATTGTTGGGTTGTAAAAATAATCTAGGAACGGACACATCCAACCCTTAGTTCATAGTCATATTAATTACGGGGAAAAGGTGGTGTAATTAGGACGATAGTGCACAAATCGTAAAGTAACGATTTCATTTCAAAAAATGTATTCATAATATATGATTGTGAACTGGGGTATCGAATTGTAGAGGTCGGTAGGGGCGGCAACATTTGAATAGCCTACTGGCGGCAAATGTGTAAATCCGCCACTGATATTTTTTTTAGTTCTGCCGGTTTTCTCATAATGTTTCCCTCACCTTTCAATTCCGTTCGTTCAATTCGAAGATTCAAATCGTGGGAAACCTCAACTGACACAATTTTCGAAACGGGTTGCTCAAGGATATGCCGATATTCGGTATAAGGTTAACCGCAAATTATTCCGAATATTAACATCTACGACTAAAATATTCTAGTTAAAACTAGCTAAAACATAAAAAATCTTTTGTAAGTATCAATTTTTGGAGTAAGATATTCCTAATATGACGAATTTCAGACAATCTTATACAGATGCATGATGGACCCGGGTATGTCCTAAAACTGCGACCAGAACCACCGGACGATGGGCAGCAGCGTCCTAATAGTACACGGTGAACGTACTGCGATCCCCAAGCCGCCTGCCAAGCGTGGGGATTATGGAAACACCCCTATCTATGATGGAGGCCTTGTCCAACAGTGGACGTTAATTGGCTGTTGATGTGTTATACAGATGCGTAAAACGGAAAAAAAGGTTCGATAAAATAGAGTAGGAAAGCTTTTAAATGAAACAAAGAGTTACAAACAGTAATGAAACAAAAATAAACACATGGCAAGCCTATCACTAATACAGGTCCATTTAGATAAGTAAATGTGGGTGTAAATACCATAGATAACGATAACCCAGCACAAAAAGAAGCTCTCCTCTATGGTCACTGGCCAGTACTAGATTCTAAAACCACTAGTCCTATAAAACTAGTTAGTGATATAAAAAGAAATCGTTAGGTAGGGTGACCAATGTTACCACAGTATGATAGTTAGAAAAACCAACGTAAATATTTTGGTATTTCGAAGAAAAACAAGACCGCTGATGGAACTAGGCCGGCAATTTCAACCAGGAGGATGGATTTAAGTTAGCGGCGTCGTGGAATCCCATAGTAAGCAAATGTACAAACCGCGGTGTAGATACTAGGACTTTTACCGATACAGTCAGTGTTGTGTGTCGTAGTGACAACCCTGCAATTTTGCAAGATCAAGTGAGGGTCAGAGAACAAAATACACACTCTTCTCGCCGAACTCACCCACTGTTTTCAGTCAGCTCGTGACCACGGCCATTGTAACATGGTTGAAACGTCGAGCGAAAGGTATTTATTTTTACCTATATTTAATAGTGCGCGATAAGTCCCGATAAATATTAAAACATGTGTTCAAATCGCGAAAGTTTAAAAATTACCAAAAGGTTTTATCACTAAAATCTGGTATCCCCAGGCAACTGAAAAAAAATGTAGGAAGAATAGACTTCACCCGTGTGCCTAAACTAAAACCTATAAGATTTTAGGCCATATTTTGACGTTTGGTAACCCTATTGATGGGCCGAAGACCACGACATCTAACTAAAATGATTTCCCAAGAACACTTCAAGGTTTAATTGGTTTAAACCTGTTCTCTAACGCGACGTTGTACTTAGATATAGCAAAATCGAAAGGCAGGTGCAGGTTGTGTCCAAGAAATGCACCGATGATGCAAGTGGGAAACATTTTATGCACCTTTTTGTAATAAAACTGAAGATTATATATAGCTGCGTGTATTCCATAAAATTAAGTGTGTGGGAACTAGAAGGTTCATCATCATTTCAGCCTATAACGTTCCCACTCCTGGGACACAGACCTCTCAGAGAAAGAGAGAGGATGTACCGTAATCCATCATGCTGGCTGGCGCATGTTGTTCAATGTCATACGTCTTTAAACTTTTTAGGTTCTTGGAGATACCCGGTTTTCTCACGATGTGTTTCTTTCACCGTTGTTGAGCAATGACATCGAAGCTGCACGTAATTTATTTAATTACTAAATAAACAAGTCATTGGCGCAGGGCCTGTGTGCTACTAGTTACAATCTGGCGACTTCAAATCGTGATTTGAAGTCGGTAAAGTGAATCGGTTTCTTCTAGGCAGCGTGCTCCATCGTAAACTGCATTGTTGTTTAGCATCAAGCAAGTAGGCGGTAAAGCGCCAGGTTATTATTAAAAAAAAAAAAAATACAAAATCCAATGTCTATGGTTGCCCAATTGGTATCTGTACCTATCTTATAAAAGTCGTAACTTGTAGTTACTGACGCTTAACCTGTGATAATGGTTCTATCAGATATAGTAGTAGATTAAATCGTGATTGATCCCCATATAAAAAGCATTAAAATTTAAGACCCCATAAAATAAAAAAAGTATTTCGGTTAATTGACCTTCAAAATGTTTTCGATGAAAATATAGAGTCAAAAGACTGGAGTTTGTTAAACTCGTACAAGTCAAGAATTTAATAAGTTCAGATTTGTATGGAAACGACGTATAATCCGAATAAACAAATAGTGACTCTACGTGGATTATCTAAGTGTTATTTATTCTGTGGTCATACCAAGATGCAACTGTAAATGCGTGAGCGATTCCTCCAAAAATAACAACTTGTAAATCAACAGACGTGAAAAAGGTATAATGCTAATAGTTAGTCTGAAATAGACTTGAGGAAAGAAATTAGTATTATATGTACTGCACCTGAAAGCCATTTCAACAAACTTACTGATTATATTAGTTTAATTTATTTAACGTATTTTCTTTCTTCCCTCCTAGTAGGATTTTGGTGTCTTACGTCTTGTGCATTTGCCAATGTATCGGTATTTATTTATTTCACAGACATATATAAATGTCTGTGATTTATTTAAAAAATATGTCGTTATACTGGCCACAGTCAAGTCAAGCAAAATAAGTTACTGTCAAGTCTAAGTCAGTACAGTAGTGAATGCTTACCTATACCTTTCGTCGTTTGGCTTTAAACGAGTTGTCAAAAAAGGTGGTAAAATTCGATAATAGCAACATTCAGTTTTATAAACTCTTAAATTTTAAACACGCAATTTCACTTTGAACAAAAAAAAAACAAAGAAAAGGACTTGAAAAAATCAGCTAAAAAGTTTTTCACACGAGAACTGGGAATCAAACAAGAACAAAATCTTTTGTCGAGAACAAACAACGAATGAAGAAAGGGACCTTGATCGTGAGAAACGAAATGAAACGCTCCACGTGTGTATATTATGGAGACCTTCGGGACCCAAGTTGGCGTCTACAGATCAACGATCTTGTCCATATTAAAATTGTAAAGGTACCTACACCATACTGATTATTTCCTACATTTAGTATCTTTAAAAAAACCGATATGGAAGTTTAAAGTGGTGTCATACGTAATTATTAATTTGTTTCTTTTCTATCTAAATGATAGCTTTTATAAATTAAACAAATGTCTCGATACCACCACTTAAGCAATGCCACATGTGTTTATTCTAAATCACCATATTCATCATGGCAAATCTGTGGGCGTCTGCCTATTTTTTTTTTATTGAGAATATTTTAAACAAATGTCAATGTCGGTCGTTTTTGGCGCCAACGAAATAAAAATTATTTTAGCAATTTTTTTTTTTTTTACTTATTGTACTATTTTCCTAAACTTGTATATTTTCGAGGGTTAACTTTTCGCGTTGTTTCCAAAACTCCGTAGAAGCTTCTGGTAAAATCTCTACCACTTAACTGGGACATGACTTAACCGTGATTTATTTTGCTTGACTTTGACCATGATTTGTTTGCCGATATTTAATCAAACTAAAATATTTCATTACTTGACATTGGCAAATGCACAAGACATGCAAAGCCAAAATCCTCTCAAAAAGAAATGTCAATGTGATAAGACCACAGACCAAAAATATTTTTTTTGCTTCCTAAATCTATGGATAAGACCAAAAGTTACTAAGTGTAAATAAGTAGTTAACATACAAATTTATACAAACTCCTTCAACTCTCTCGTCTCTAGTCAAACAAAGTTGCAACCAGCCTGTAATCTACAAAAGCTGCAATAAAGCGATATTGTATTGTAAATCTACAAACATAGTTATGTTAATTATTATTACACAAATCGTATCGCCAGGAAAATATTTATTTGCCCTCCTCTATATTGTGGGAAACGCCTGTTACGGCAAAGAAAAAGCATTATGCACCATATTATATGCACCTTATAAATACACTGGGAGTGACTGAGCTTTTGAATGAGCAACGAGACGCGAGGTCACCCAGCAAATATTCAAGACCGGTTCTGTACAAAATCACCTCGAAACTGTCAATTTTCACTTTTATTTCCATTTGCACAAGGATGGGTTTACAGTGGCCTTTTTTTGATGACTGGTATGTGATTGATTAAACTTTTTGAGTGTCAAATAAGGTGTTATTCACTGGCATACCAGAGTTTACGTTTTGGTAGAGTTCGCGTAGTGTTTTATTTTAATTTGTGATGATTTTATTTGGATACTTTGAGTACCGTCCGGCATAGTGAATTTTCTTATAAGGATTTTTCGTATGTTGTAGGTATTTTACGTTGAGTATGTTCACTATGCTGTACTAGTATCCTTTTCATTCTAAGGTTGCCTGGAAAGATCGCTCTAAAAGAGATAAGGCCGCTGATTGTTGCACTAGTTTTTTTAGCTGTTTTATCGTGTGTATGTAGATAAATAGATAGATAGAAACTCTTTATTGTGTACACCAGAAATAAAAATTACAAACAAATAGTAAACACTTACGAGCTAGTGCGAAAAGTGGCGGCCTTTTCGCTAAAAGCGATCTCTTCCAGGCAACCATTGGATGGAAATTATGTAATAGAGTTTATTTATCTATCTATTATCCACATTGACGACTCTATCATTTCGTTTGGTGCTTTCTATTGCCAAAGATATCTACGGATTTTAAAAAGAAGCCTTTGAATTTATATAAGTTGACATTAAATTAATAATTAATCTTTTTATACTTGTTGTACCTACTTGTCCATTTAAGCAATCCTGTACAATTTAATTGGTTTTCCAGAAAGACTTGCCACCTCATTTATTTTAAAATGTCCCTACAGCCTGGCAAAAGCTTCTGCCACACCAAAGAAAAATCGAACTATTTCGACGATATTTCTGTAAAAATATCGTCTACTTAAATCTCAACATCATCGTCGTAAATCATAGACCACGAAAACAATAAGAGAAAAAAGCGGACTGAAGCATTCCAGTCCTTGAGCAAGGCCACGCCAGCATCCGATGATTTCCGGTCACAGTTTAAACTTTAATCCCACTTCTGAGAATACCTGATTCGTTCTATTCGTGAAGGAATGTTAACTGTTTAATTTCTTTAATTCACTTCATTGGAAATACTAAGGTTTGGAGGAAGTTTTGTGGTTTCTAAGAACGCCGATTTGCTGGTTCTGAATTGGTGTAATTTGAACAAATTATTATATTGGATTGCTACTGGGATTTCTGATTGTTTCTACTGGGAATATAGTATATCACATTACATTATTTTTAAGAGAGTGAATTATTACGTCGGTGTGTTTTAAATAAATTAAATTTTAATAATTGGTAGAATAGAGAATATGTTATAAAGTTGTCTTGACAACCATATAGTTTATTGACATAACTATGACACAATGGTACATAATTAAATATGTTATTATAAACCTACTCTACCAATTAATCATAAGAACACACATATGGTTAACTTTATAAACGTGAACTATGGATGACATAATGACATTTTTAAGTAAGTATATATAATTAAATATTACATTATGACCTTACGCTACCAATCAATCACAAAAACACACCGACATAACAATAAACTAATGTAGGGAAACCATAAGTAGAATGCAGAATCAAATTTACTCATATTACTATGTCTGTCAATGTTAGGTATATATTTTTTTTTCATGACTATTCAATATTCAATTACACCAACAACTTGCTTTGTTTAAAAATTCAAAACCTGACAACGGCATTTTGGCCGATCAAATATCGGACACCTAAACAAAAATTTATCTTCCAAACCAAACTTCACATTCATTATAAAATAGCTATTTAATACATTGGTTTATTTGGATTGACCTTCAAAACTCTATGGCAGTACTAGTTTAGCAGTAGATACTTTGAATAAAAGGTGTCGATAGATCTGGCTATGTCCAGGGATGGTCACTGGGTAGCGTATAAAAAAATAACTGGGACATTATTGCACACACAGTCATCTGACCCCAAACTAAGCAAAGCTTGTAAAATGGCTGCCAGAGACTGATATACGTACATCTACTTTAGCAAGTGCCTATAAATATAAATTAAACAAAATACAAGCTAACACTACATAAACAGTTAGACTGCCCATAGACCGTTGAAAGTCTAAAGACAACACAAAAGCTCAAGCCCACTATCAGTTGGCAGCGTACCCAGCATACTGGCGGCATCACCACGTTGTATGGCAATGCTTATGCGTTGAGCCAGATACATGTCAGCATTTTGGTCACGCGTCGCGTTAACCAGGAGCACTGAAAGATTTTTGAAAATGAGGTGAGCTCTAGGTCCCTATTAGTTAATAGTATAATGTGTAGATGTAAATGGACCTCCCTGACAGTAATCCTGGCCGTGCCCATGTGTTCAAGTAACTCAAAAATGAATTACGAAGCCAAGTATCGAGTAAGTGGTACCTATAATAGGTATATCGTATTTCAACTAGCACGTGTATTCAGCCTGAAGTCATCAATAGCATGATTCATTAGCACTCAGTTTATAAATACTCACATCTACCGGTTCGGAGGTCGTAAGTCATGCTGGTTAACAACCCACTGAAATGTTTATATATATGCGCTACCACAGATAATAAATAGTATTGTGCTAACGGTAATGGTACAGGAACTAAAGAGCTAAGACAGTGTTACTGATGATAATGGTAGTTACTTTCTTTAGTTTTGTTTTATTAGCTGTTGTAGATATGTTGTCCGTTTCTGCAAAAAAATATACTAAAATAAAATAAATATCTGGGATATTATTGCACACATGGTCATCTGACCCCAAACTAAGCAAAATTTGTAATGTGGCAGCCAGAGACTGATATACATACATATATATTTTTAAATACATACTTAAATAGATATTAACACCCAGACATAGAACAAACACAAATGTTCATCACACAAATGTTTGTCCTAGATGGGAATCGAACCCACGCCCCCAAGCGCAGAAAGTAGGTTCACTACCAACTGAGCCACCGGGGCAGTCTGCATATTGAATAGGTACCTCTTGTATTTTTTTTACTTAGACCATGGATGTAACGTACTTAGAGAGGATAAATATTCACTGAGAAAACTGCGTAGACGCTCTCGATAGCTCCAAAGTGATCGTTGAGATGGCGATAGTAGTGTCCAATTAGACATTAAAATGAACTAATACACAGAATACAGTAATAGTTAGTGTTATGGCACCGAAAACTTTACCTTACCTCGCATTTAAAGATAATCGACGTTGCTAGCGCCTTTAGTAATACAAGTCAAATAAAATAGATGGCGCTTTACTATAAATAATAGTATGCAATGATTTTGTATTTCACTTTAAAATGCCTAACAATCCGTTGTTTTAGTGAAATAATTTAGAATAGAAGTAAATAACATTTAATTAAAATAATACCAGGATTTTCCACATCACCATTGTTTTTTTTTTCATGGATAACAATCGAACGTAGGTAGGTACCTACGTAGGCAACATTTGATCGAAGTAGCTATGTTTTCTTGATTGCAATGGGTTTATGTGAAAATAACAGGTGACGAACTTCGACAAATATAAAGTAAATGGACATGCCCAGAAGAAGAACATTTTTGAAGATCACAAGTTTCAGTCGGTCTCTAGCCGTGGGAAGTGCAACACAAGATTATTGTTACATGATAACGAAACATCTGACAAAAATATGCCTTCGTGTGTTTTCCGGAAGTGTAAAAACACAAAATAAAAGTTCAGGTGTCACTTTTCACTCGTGAGTATTTATTGATCATTCTATTTTGTCATAAAATGTAAATTAATTTCATCAAACATCGCTAATTAGTCCCCATTTTGTTTTATTCCATCGTTGCGGGATAGAAATATACGCATATACTTAGTGAGACAAGGAAAGCATCACTATGTTCGACAATCTTCACCGCACATCGGACATGCCGAACTTGAGGCGAATGTACCGACAGCAAACTAATTTCGTAAATTATCAAATTATACTTCGGTTAAATGTTATTTTCAAACTGTTTTATTTTTACTTTTAATATAATTTATTGTAGATTTCCTAGTGATGTTGCCATGCACAAGAAATGGTTGGAAAAAATACGGGCAGTGAGACGAGATGAAGAGTGGACTTCAAATAAATACACCCGTGTATGTTCTAACCACTTTACACCCGATGAAATGTACATGACGAAAATAGGAAGACGAAAAATACTTAAATAAAACTGCTATACTTCATCAGGTAATAGTTATGATAAATATTCTTTTGTTCTTGATTCTGTAGTCCAACAAAGAAATCTTATAGTTTCGCCAGGTCTGTCTATTTGTCTGACCCGTTTTATAAGACACTACGAATACAAAAAACCGGACGAGTAGGAGTAGGACTCGTGCTCTGAGGGTTCCGGTGGAAGGAACCCTCAGAGCGCGAGTCCAAAAAAACAACTAACTGAAGTTGAAATATTTAAAGACAAACTTAGCTTCATAAGTTTCATAACCAGCAAAGATGTATTTATTCTGTACTGATTGAAATAAGCTACAGGTCAGTGAACTTAAGTTGTCGTTGGAACGTTCATTCGATCGAAAATAAATTGACGAATAGCAGCAATTCCCATACGCACCGCATGCCTAACGCGCGTCGGGCACTTTTCTCTTACGCCGACAAGCGGTCCGTAACACACTTGGAGGGTTAAGTTATAATAAGTTTTGCGTAAATTAATCCTCAGCTGACATGTATAGGCACAGCCGGTAGATTTTAAAACAATTTTTTTTGTGCTTACCCCTGTACCCATCCCTCTAAAATAACAGAATAATAATAATATTACCAACTTATTTACCAACATGTCTTTCCCCCCTACGCTTATTACACCTTCTTTAGTAAAAGATGTTTTTCAAGTAGCGAAGTAAACACTGATTTATTAGTCACGTGACCAGTCACGTCCATCCACGGCGAGACGCAGTGAATAAGCGATCGGTTTTGCTAACGCTACTCAACATGTCTAGCCGCCTGGTGCCTGTGAATGTCAAACGGTTCAAGAGCAATAGACAAACACAGGTGTTCTCTTTTACTCACGTAGTTATTATATTAGCTATCTATTTTTTGCAACAAATTTACTGTACATGGTTACAATTAGGTATTGCAGTATATGTCCGACGGTTTTGACTTGTTTTTACTGTGAAAGTTTAATGGTTATGGCATGTCCATTTACTTTATATTTGTCGAAGGTGACGAATCGAATTATAAATGTATGATTATTATTGGTATATCAATTCAGCTGCCATTACTCACATTTTGTAACAATGAAAACCATAACTGTGGCAGAAGTTAGTCACCTATCTATCTATGAATTGATTTAGTTTTTTTTTTCTTGAAAAGTACTTTAATAATTAATATAATTATATGTTGTTTTGTTATTAATAAAACGAACTGTTGTGTTTTTTATTTAAACATTGTTTTACTTCCCTAAACTGAGTATTTTGGAGTGAACGTTTCACGTTTGGCGGGAAATTCAAATTTCAAACAGTTTTTTTGTTCTTGTTGCTAGGCCGGGTAATTATTGTAAACGATCATGATGTTTGTGAAAATTGATTATTATTCTTAACAAACTCGCGTAAAATCTCGTATCGCGTATCTCCAATGCACATTACTACTTACATTTGTCAATAAACAATTTTTTTCTGTTATAAACGGTTTATTGCCAAATGTAAGTAATACGGTGAGTAACTGATTAATAACTGTACATGACGACCAACAATTTTCGCAAACACTGTGTCATTTCACAATAATTACCAGGCCTAGCTACAAACACAAAAAAAACTGTTTGAAATTTGAATTTCCCGCTAAACAAGAAACGTATCACCTTAGGGCCTTACTTAAGGGGCAATTTGGACAGCGTTTAGTCCATACAAACTTATTATCCTGTTTCCTCCCTGGATAATACCGCTAGAGCAATATATTATTTTTTTATAAAATTTATCTCCTTTATGGTCAGGCTTGTGTCATTTATTTTTTCTCGTAAGTTAAGTACTATAAGAAATATGAGCCTTTAAAAATCCCAAAAAATATCAAATTTTTACCTCCGTGTTCAGACGTCTCTCAAACAAAATTTATGAGTTTGTAAAACAAAAATAAATGACAGAAGCCGAGATCAATCCTTTTTAAACAATTAATTGAAAAAAATAATGAAATCGGCCTATTTTTGAGTGAGGAAACAGAAGAATCAGAGACGATGATTTTGTCTACTTTTCGTAGGTATAAATCGATCCGAGCTGCAGTTGTCCTTATTGCGCTCTACGGGCAGAGGCTCGAGGTCAGGGGAGGGTCGGTCTAATACGTATACAGTTAGAGAAGAGACATGTAGTCGATAATTGTATCGACACATTAGTGCTGTCCATCGATATCGATATGTAACGGTTCTCGTCTTTAGTTAGTGTTTTATGCGTGAAGTGAATTTAGCACATTACTGCAACGGCCGGCAAGTTAGGATTTGGACAAAATTGTTGACGCACAACATGATTTATTTTTACTATGGAAACTGACGTGGTTTTCACACATAACACATTTAAGTACGAAAAGAAAGAATTAAAAAATATATTGTGACTTGTGTATCTGGAATATCAGGATCGTAACAAGTGGAAAAATTTATAAATAAATAATTCTCTTAATATTAGTTAATTTTGTTGAGATATTTTTTCAAAATTTTATTTAAATACATTAGGTTATTACGTTGCTAAGTGATTAGTTATAGCTTATCATCATCAGCCAGAAGACGTCCACTGCTGAACATGGGCCTCCCCCTTTAACCTCTATACTGATAGTGATCGACATCCTGTCATCTGCATCCACTGGATGCCCGCGACTCTCACAATGTCGTCGGTCCATCTAGTGGGAGGCCTACCTACGCTGCGTCTTCCGGTTCGTGGTCTCCACTCAAGGACCTTTCTTCCCCATCGGTTATCGGTACTTCGAGCGATGTGGCCTGCCTAATTGCCACTTCAACTTGCAAATTTGAATAGCTATGTCGATGACTCTGGCTCTTTGGCGGATATTCACGTTTCGGTTTTTATCGCGCAAAGTAACTCCGAGCATAGCCCTCTCCATTGCCCGTTGAGTGACTCTTGAGTTTTTCTAAAAGGCCAACAGTTAAGGACCACGTCTCAGTACCATATGTTATCACTGGCAACACACACTGGTCAAAGACCCTTGTCTTTAAGCACTGTAGTATCTTGGACGAGATGTCACGCAATTTCCCAAACGCTGCTCATCCGAGTTGGATTCTTTGGGCGACCTCTTTGCCTAAGTTGGACTGACCTAAATGAACAATCTGTCCAAGAGAGGTGTAATGGTCAACAACTTCAAGAGTATCGTTCCCAACGATTACCGGCACGGGTACAACATGGACATTGGACATGATTTTTGTCTTGTCTATGTTTATTTTAAGACCCACCTGTTGAGAAAGGCTACTGAAATCGCTGAGCATCGCATTGAGGTCCTCCAGCGACTCTGCCATGATGACTATATCATCGGCAAAACGAAGATGAGTGATTTATTCACCATTGATGTTGATGCCGAATCCGTTCCAGTCCAAGAGCTTGAAAACATCCTTCACTGCGTTCGTGATAGGGCATGCAAACCGGGTACCCGAGTACCCGAAAAACCCGATTAACCGACTGATTTGAAAACCGGGTTTTTAGGATTGAAAAACCGGGTTTTTCGGGTTTTTAGAGTTTTTTTTATTCACGATGGTTTATGTAAAATACTACCACCAGAACATTAATAAACAATGAAACTTCATAAAAACTTACTCTTTCTATCGAGATACAATACCTATAGACTCACAATCACCAAGTAAAAGTAGTAAAAAACGTCCGAGCGTCGATGTAAATACCTAGACATCACAATGACACTTTCTAATTTAGACGTTATGTCGCTTGCATAGTGTTCAACGTCGCTTGTCAGCTATGGAATTACAGCACTGGCATCGCGGGGCATTGTAGTCGGAACGCGATTGCCTTACAACTAACCATAAAGTTGGCGCAATGTGTAGCGTGCGCCAAGTTTTGGTTCAGACATATATATTTTTTGGCACGTTTAGGTATGATATCTCTATGATTTTTTGACAATATTTCTACTACTATGTATTTTAATGTATAGTCTTTTTGTTTCTCAATTTTCATGTTTTTGTGTTAACATAGCTAAATCAATAACCATCATCATCCCATATTATTATTTTCAATATTTTGATAAACGTACGCTATACTAGTTCTTCATATCAACAGAGAGAAAAAAATAGGAGGACTGCCAGTGCCGATTCAACAACATTAAAATATATAGAATATAAAAAATCTGCTTGCGATAAATTATCAGCATGGTTTTAATCATTGCATGCCACGGATGGAAACAGCTCCAAGGGTAAAGAATGTAATAAAATGCTGAATATGTCAGGCAGTTCTATTGAAGATTCCGTCGCGGCTTTTCACACTAAGGAGTTTAACATGCCCCAACATAGACTAATTAGTGACTCCCGTTGTCTATCGTCATCATCATTAGCCGGAAGATGTCCACTGCTTAAAATAGGCCTCCCCCTTTAACCTCCACCCTGTACGACACCCTGCCATCTGCATCGACTGGATGCCCACGACTCTCACGATGTCGTCGTTCCATCTAGTAGGGGCCTACCTAGGCTGCGTCTTCAACTTGCAAATTTTAATACCTATGTCGGTGGCTCTGGTTCTTTGGCGAATATCCACGTTCAGGATTCTATCGCCCAAAGAAACTCCGAGCACAGCTCTCTCCATTGCCTGTTGTGTGACTCAGAGTTTCTACAAAAGGCCAACAATTAAGGACCACGTCTCAGTACCATATGTCATCACCGGCAACACACATTGATCAAAGACCCTTGTTTTTATGCACTGTGGTATCTTTGACGAGAAGATTTCACGCAATTTCTCGAACGCTGCCCATCCGAGTTGGATTTTTTGGGTGACCTCTTTGCCTAAGTTGGACTTACCTAACTGAACAATCTGACCAAGATACATGTAATGTAATAGTCAACAACTTCGAGAGTATCGCTCCCTATAATTACCGGCACGGGTACAACATTGACATTGAACATGATTTTTGTCTTGTCCATTTTCATTTTAAGACCCACCTGTTGGGAAAGGCTATTGAGGTCGCTGAGCATTGTATTGAGGTTCTCCAGTGACTCTGTCATGATAACTATATCATCGGCAAAACGAAGGTGAGTGATGTATTCGCCATTGATGTTGATGCTGAATCTGTTCCAGTCTAAGCTTGAAAACTTCCTCCAACGCGTTCGTGAACAGTTTTGGAGAGATAACATCTCCCTGTCTCACGCCTTTCTGCAATTGGATTGGTTCCGTGCTCTCCTTTTATCTGATCGACATGGTGGCGTTTCTATACAAACACTTCAGCACTTCGATATATCTATAGTCGATACGACAACGCTGGAGGGACTGCAATACTACCCAGGTGTCGATTGAATCAAAGGCTTTTTCATAGTCCACGAACGCTAGGCATAATGGCCGATTACACTCCTCAGTCATCTGTATAATGTGGCGGAGCGTGTGTATGTGGTTTATGGTGCTCCAGCCTTTAAGGAAACTGGCTTGTTCAGGACGCTGGAAGTCTCAACATTATACCAAATGTTACTTGATTAATCTCTTGTTAAAGCTAAACAATAAAAATACGCAAGTGCAAATAGGTACATATATAACTAAATTTCAGCATTTTATTTACTTGCACACACTAATACAATATTTTTAAGGTTTAAATAAAGAAAACTCGAAAAACCCGAAAAACTCAAAAAAACCGGTTTTTGAAATTGAAAACTCGAAAAAACCGGGTTTTTTCAATTACCCGAGTTTTGCATGCCCTAGTTCGTGAACAGTTTCGGAGAAATAACATCTCTCTGTCTCACGGCTTTCTGCAATTGGATTGGTTCCGTGCTCTCGTCCTGTAATCGGATCGACATGTTGGCGTTTCTATACAAACACTTCAGCACTTCGATATACTTATAGTCGATATGACAACGCTGGAGGGACTGCAATACTGCCCAGGTCTCGATTGAATCCAAGGCTTTTTCATAGTCCACAAACGCTAGACATAATGGCCGATTATACTCCTCAGTCTTCTGTATAATCTGGTGGAACGTGTGTATGTGGTCTGTGGTGCTCCTGCCTTTACAGAAACCGGCTTGTTCGGGAGGCTGGAAGTAATCAAACCTGCTTTCGAGACGGTTCGTAATGACTCTGAAGAACAACTTGTACACATGGCTCAGGAGTGAGATGGGTTTATTCAATAAGGTGTTATCACCTTTTTTGAAGAAGAGCACCACCACCTTACTAGTCCATGCTTCATGCGTAGTACCTTCGAGTATGACGGAATTAAATAACTTCTGGAGGACTTAAAGTACCGGTTTTCCATCCGCTCTCAGTAGTTCTGTCGTGATTCCGTCATCACCCGGCGATCTTGTTGTTCTTAAGCTTTTCAGAGCCATTCTTATCTCGTACAAGCTGATGTCTAGGATGTCCTCAGTGTAGTGTCGGGTCAGTTTAGCTCTCTTGTCCAGAACTGTACCGATAATTAGGCTGTCGCGTCAATGTGTACGACTGTCCGTAAAACCTCTCGAGTTCTCTCAGAATCTTCGGCTTTGATGAAATGAAATGAAAAAATGAAATGAAATGAAAATGAAATGAAAATGAAATGAAAATGAAATGAAAATGAAATGAAAATGAAATGAAAATGAAATGAAAATGAAATGAAAATGAAATGAAAATGAAATGAAAATGAAATGAAAATGAAATGAAAATGAAATGAAAATGAAATGAAAATGAAATGAAAATGAAATGAAAATGAAATGAAATGAAAATGAAATGAAAATGAAATGAAAATGAAATGAAAATGAAATGAAAATGAAATGAAAATGAAATGAAAATGAAATGAAAATGAAATGAAAATGAAATGAAATGAAAATGAAATGAAAATGAAATGAAAATGAAATGAAAATGAAATGAAAATGAAATGAAAATGAAATGAAAATGAAATGAAAATGAAATGAAAATGAAATGAAAATGAAATGAAAATGAAATGAAAATGAAATGAAAATGAAATGAAAATGAAATGAAATGAAAATGAAATGAAAATGAAATGAAATGAAAATGAAATGAAAATGAAATGAAATGAAAATGAAATGAAAATGGAATGAAAATGAAATGAAAATGAAATGAAAATGAAATGAAAATGAAATGAAAATGAAATGAAAATGAAATGAAAATGAAATGAAAATGAAATGAAAATGAAATGAAAATGAAATGAAAATGAAATGAAAATGAAATGAAAATGAAATGAAAATGAAATGAAAATGAAATGAAAATGAAATGAAAATGAAATGAAAATGAAATGAAAATGAAATGAAAATGAAATGAAATGAAATGAAAATGAAATGAAAATATATTTGGTGTCTACAAACGTTGTCGGTCATAATTTTACAAAAGTTTGTTTTTACAAAAACAATACTCCATGATGAAGAGCCTTGTTACCCAAGCTAGAAATTAACCTGTGTTATGGCGTAACAATACCCTCCACCGGACAATATACAAATACAATCATGATTTAATAACATGATGTTATTAGACAAAAAAAAAACTAATTATATAATACTAGAATATGAGATTACTAAATGTGAGGATGAAATGATACTACCATCCTCGATCTTCAGCTTCATCATTTGGCTCTTCCCAATAGACGAATTCTTTGTGAACACTATCCAGCCCTGGTTCCACTCGAATGCGTCCCTAATACATCTTGTATTATAGGAACGCAGATCGTGTTGCACCGATTTTGAGATTCGTCAATTAAGTTCGCCATATTGCGACATATCAGCTGATGTTTGCAGTCTCATCTCAGTCAGGTCTTTCATTAGCTTAATGGTTTCATCTGAGAGCTTCTGAGGTCTTTTCCGGCGTGGGGTCTTAAAGAACTTAGACCACACTGCTTGGACAGTTTCCACCAGCCTATTGTTTAGTACGAACAGTTCCGCTTTCGGCTCTGGAAGCGATTATGCAATTCGAGTTGGAAGTCTTTGGAGTTTTGGATTTGAGTATGACCAGAATGGAGCGTGGACTTCACCAGAAGCGACCTCTCAAGCTTGTTGATATTCAATGTGCCTCTGACAAAACGGTGATCGCTACCGGTTTTCACCTTGCTAATCACGGAGACATTGAATATTCGCTTCTTGGTCGTCATGATGAAGTTGATCTCATTTTTGGTCGAACCATCGGGGCTCATTCACGTCTACTTCCTGCATGGTCACTTCTGAAAGAAGGAGTTCATCAAATAGAGTTCCTCCTTCTCCATGAAGTCAACCAGCCACTGGCCCCTCGAATTCCGCTGTCCATACCCATATGACCCGACTCTTAACTCATCAACATTCCGCGTCCCACCTTTGCGTTGAAGTCACCCATAACAACGGTGAAGTATGTTACGGAGGTATCTATGGTCTCGGATATCTCCTCAAGTCCTCATACAACACCTCTACTTTACTTTAGATTATTAGATTATAGTTAAAGTTATCACATAGGAATTGTACATGGTAATCCTATCCGTAACTATCATCACATTATAGACCGGCACCCTCACAGGAAGTTTTCAAGCGTCGTGTGAAACTGCACTATATCTTGGAGTAGCTACTGTATCGTTATTATCTCGCTTTAAGTTTATAAGTATGTATGTATTTAATATTTTTATTTATGTATGTATATTATTTTAACTAAAAACTTGGTTATTTGAATTTTTCACATAAATTTTGAGGTTATGTGTAAAAATTATTGTGACAAAAGTTATAGATATTTTTATTACCTACAACTTTCCCATTAAACTTTTCAAAAACTATATTGACTAACTACTACTATATTAACTACTGGAAATCAAGTTGAACCATTTTTACCCTTAAACCCCCCCCCCCCCCCCCTCCCACTTCCCGAACTCAAATCGCCCATAATTTATTTTTCCTTTCATTTTTATCATAATAATGGGTTTCATACTACTGTGTTTTTTTTTGGTTTCAAAAATTATCGACCCTGGTCTATTTGGCGTAGTCGGTTAGTAAAATATGAGCAGATTGCAAAATAACAAAAATCACTCGACATTCGGCAAACCCCGATATCAACTAGCCGAGTAGACTGCGAGGCGAAATGAATTTGTAGGCAACTAGGCATTCAGTGCGGGAGCACGGGCGGGCACGCACACACGCACAGTCTGTTCGACACGCACACGTCGATAGCTCGCTGGTCAGGGCGCAGCGCGACAGCAATAGAGTTGCTAAATACCTATTCATCAAATTTCTTGGCCGTGGTATACCGGCTTAAAAACGTTACTCAAGTTGATCTATGTTTTAAAATGCTCTCTCAACTTCTAGTTGACGGCAATCGTCACACGCGAAAACAAGACGGAGCATATTTAAGCGTAAGTCAACTTGAGTAACGTTTTTAAGTAAGGCCCGAAATTTATAATAATGGTGGATTATCATAACCCTTCGGGTACGGAACCCTAAAAATAAAAGTAGCAAAACGCACGACTGTGTGTAAGCGCCATGGTCTTGCTCCACTAAATGCGACTTTAATACAACATTTTAAGCCTTATGGTTATCTGTAGTAACAAGCAATGCTTAAAAGTGAGTAAGGCTTAGATATTAATGTAAATAAATATAGATATAGATTACGAAGCACATACTTATGTTATGTATAATGTACGAAAAATATATTGATTGTTTTAAAATATTTTTATTTCATTTCTCGAATTCTGGACGCTTTAAAATTTATTTAGAATTCATTCCGGACAAAATCATTTAAATAAGTAGGACTGTTACTACACAATTTAGCGTAATTCAGGACGTGCGAGCGCTACCTACTTCTATATTAACCTAGAAGTTTCCTCTCTGTCTATCGCGTAACTCTTGTCGCGTTATCTCTGTCTATCGCGCGGCAGCGGCACAAGTCCGACAAGCCGGGCTAGCATGCGCACCGCAACAAAATCTTGTCGTCACCTCGTAGAGCAAGAATGTAACAAGGTGCCTAGCCTATTTGTGCTTACGGTTTCATATAGCCTGTCTCGCTTTGGAACGATAAAAAGAGTCGTCAACATTTTGTCACAGCGCGCATGCTAGCCTGGCAGACGACTACTTGTAGCTTCATACCTAAAGTGCGGAGTGCGCCAGGCCTCAGGTCTGGTAGAGGCAACTAGGTATAGGTACTAGCAGTTAGTACCTTCACAACAGAACAAGGGCCTTACGCCCAACTCTAAGCACGGGCCTAAATAAGTGCAGTTTGCAAAATCACGCGACCGCAAACCGTATCTCGGCGCGGTAAGTTTCGCGTGATTTTGAAAACTGCAACTATTCGGGCCCGCGTTTAGAGTTGGACGTAAGGCCCTAGGTCCTAAAGTAACAAATAGACGTGTGGAACAGATCGCCGCCCCTTCCAACTTACGGGAGAGAAAGAGTGATAATAACATATTTCCCTCTCTCCTGTTGGTCAGACGGCGGTTGAGGTCAACCAAATCCACACGGAATGTAGGTAGGTATTTGTTGCACCAAAATTGATTAGTAGGATTAATTTAATACTACCTCGAAATTTCAACAGTGACCATCTGAGAATTGGCATACTCAGAAGAAAACCGGAATTATTAGAAAAACAGGCTAATCTTTATTATAATAACTAGGTAGTTTCAGAAACATGAACTAATAAACTAACAATAATAAATATAATTATTGTAGTAAAGCATATCTCCTTTGTTTGTCTGATCTGAGGGCCGCGTACCGTCACGTGTTTAGGCAAATTTTAGATGATTGCTAAAAGTTGCGCAAAAGCAATCCATATCTCGGCGCATTAAGGTTCAAACTGAATCGTTTATAACAGGTAGACTTCGGCCCCGAATGGCGAACGAGCATGTTTAAAGGTCACGTTAATGAAACATTTCTAAAAAATACAAAAATACAATGCTTTTGCACAAGTACTTACTGTATGTATATAATATAAATTTAGTTTTATGGTTTTATGAAAACATATCGAGGCTGGTCGCGGCATCCGAAGTAAAAAAATAATAATAGCGCCAAAACTGTTTTAATGATGAATTTCTAGTGTAATTCCGCTTCTACGTCGCTTCAAGTACAATAAGGAATTTGTGATAAAACAGTTTTGAAAATGGGCTTCCGCAAAGTAACGCCTGATTCAATCAACTAATAATAGCGCCATCTACTGGTTTCGTTGCGCTTCTCTTGAAATGCTGCAAAACTTGTCTGCTAATACTAGTTGAACCTTTTAGTACGCTAGCTGACTGTAGCGCTTACGGAAGTTCGAGACAACCTATAACACGATCAAATTGTAGCGCCATCTAAGTTTAATCCGTTATTTTGGCATATTTCCGATCTACGCCATAATGAACCGCTATTAATAGTCTCACTATAATTTGTCGATGCTTAGACATAGAATAGATCTACGTTTGTCCACCAATTCGCCTGATGGTAAGCGACGCCCGAGGTGCCCGAGGATGGAACACGTTGATCTAGAATAATTATCAATATAAAAAACCGACTTCATCAGAACCGGACCAAATTAAACGCAAGGAGCTTAAGCTCATAGGGACGTAGGCGCAGTTCCATTCAATGCAATCGGACCATGACAGTGACCAGACTGTCATTCTATAACAGTGGTAACAATAGCAACCAGACACTACTATTTATCTATGACAATGACAACCGGTTGTAGTATTTAATAGGATAGTGTCAAATATCTTATGAACTACTTTGCTCTAAAGTCTAGAATAAAAGACCGGATGATGCTATGTCTAGTCCATTCGACCTGGCTTCGCGCGTTCCAAATTACAAGGTATAATTCTATACCTACTTTTAAAAACCTGCTGCAGCAAAAATTTATTGGTGAAAACATCAAAGATTCTGAAACTGGCTGGTCTGAACTGTTTTAAACCGACTTCCAAAAAGGAGGAGGTTCTTAATTCGACTGTTTTTTTTAAATGTTTGATACCTCACAACTTTCGACTGGGTGAACCGATTTTGATGACTCTTTCTTTATTTGAAAGCTGGTGCTCTCCGTGTGGTCCCATTTCAATTTGGTCCAGTTCTGACATTTTTATGAAGTCGGTTTTTTTATTGATAATTATTATTCTCATTCGTAAGTAGTAATTTAATATTCTCTTTGCCAGAATTTTTAATTCACGAGTCTTTCTTTATTCTTTCACTCGTCATAAATTAGAAACAAGCAAACGAAATTGTGTAGCAAAGGTTGATATTTGGATGGCCCAAATATAAAGTATGCAAACATTCTTTGCACTGTCCAAGTACTCGTATTGTCCCTGTAACTGTCACGCTTTGTCCATTTCAACAAGGGTTGCCAGACGGTCGGGATTTGTCTGGATTGTCCCGACCACAGAAAAGAGAAGTAAATAGAACTGTAATGTGTAGGAAAATCTGTTACTTACCAGGCATTATGAGTGAACCTTGATTTAACATTCTTATTTATGTCAGCGCGTCGTACTCCGCATCACAGTTGCTAACTGATTTCGAATAACTGACGTTTGTTTATATGTGTGCTGGCTACAACAAATTTCTTACAAAATGCCTTGACAGGCGTTCTAATTAAAAAAAAAAAACGTGATCCCGACATTTCATATTATGATGTCCAGACTCCTAGTAAAATACAAAATGTCCCGAAAAACAGCTAGTGTAAAGCACAAGTTAGATAAAGCTACTTTGTCGTAAAGTAACAAAACAGAAATTTAAAATCACCGTGCGGATTCAAAATCACTTCAAAATCAATTCAAAATTTTTTATTCGCGTCGTTTGAAAGGAACGCAAACATATATAAAAAAATAAGTTACCTATGTCATGCACGATCGATTCTCTTAATGTGGCAAAAAGTTAAGTTGTTTTGTCATTATTTTTGTGTTAATAATAATAAAGCGGTCAAGTGCGAGTCGGAATCGCGCACTGAGTGTTCCGTACCACCACATAAATTGTTAATTACTAAAGTAAAAAAAAGTAGTGCAAAAAGACATCAGTACCCTTAGTACAAGATTTGACAGTTTTCGAAAACTTTTTTCGTTTCCGTATTGTCCCATACATTTTAGTAAAGCGCCTCTAGCGGAAACGCGGATGAACTAAAATCGGTAGTAATCGGCAGTATAGGTTGCTTCACTCAAATACGAAAAATAGTTTCGAATAGCTTTCAGCCCAGCAATGTATGCATCAAAACGAAAACGAAAAAAGTTTTCGAAAACTATCAAATCTTGTACTAAGGGTACTGGTCACCCACCAAAGTACCGACCGCACCCGACGTTGCGTCATTTCGGTGATTCGACCGCCTCGCCGACTCGCACTTGGCCAGTACTTATTACCTATTTGTTGTTTTAATATGTCCCAGAAATATTTATTTGTCCAGACAGTAATCCCAAAATCCCGAATTATTGAAAGCTATTTTTGCTCAGATATGACAACCCTAGCCTGTCAAGCCCACAGGAAATAATATTTTCTGTGGTCAAGACTGTCAAGCCTCAAGCTAAGGAACAGTCCCACCAACTTACCTTTACAGTTGGTGGTGGTCACTAGTGGTCAAGATAAAAGCATAGTTTTTTCTATGGAAAGTAGCTAGTTCCAATGACATCCGCCCCAAAAGCTAAGTTGGTAAAACAAAGTGGTGATAAGTGGAGTGAATGTTCCATAGCTGTGACCTGTGACGAATCTTCACTGGTTGTCACGCGTGTTTCACGCTTGAAAGCGTCACGCATTGCGACCAATTAGCTGATAACGGTTGTTTGTTATGCGATTATGAGGAGCTTTAATGAGCTTCGAGAGAAAACATCACATTTCACACTAATATTATAAATGCGAAACTAGAATGTAATTTTATGTTGAAGTGCCTACGGTTAGATTGCAAAGAGAGATCAAAAGTTTAGAGGAAAGAGCATAATGGATAGAAACATCGGGTAAACGCTAGCTAACCCGGATCGTTGTGCAGGTTCGAATTCTGCTGGTAGACAAATGTTTGCATTCTAGCATGCGCAGCGCGACAAAATCTTGTCGTAACTTTGTCGAGCGAGAACGCAACAAGGTGCCTACGGTTTTATATACGCCTGTCTCGCTTTAGCACCACGATAAAAATAGTTGACAAAATTTTGTCGCAGTGTGCATGTTCTGCACGGCAGATATACTTGGTTTATTTTCGTTAAAGCTGAAACACACTATAGATTCGTCTAAGAAACAGTTTTAAAGATAAACAACAGCAAAGTTATGCCTGTTTTAAAAAAAATTGTCTATAACATTTAAATAAATGCGAAAATTTGTGCGTGTGTTGTGTATATAAGACAGCCCCGCTAGATTAGTTGGTAGTGAACCTGCCTCCTGCGCTTGGAGGCGTGGGTTCGATTCCCACCTAGGACAAACATTTGTGTTTGTTCTATGTCTGGGTGTTAATATCTATTTAAGTATGTATTAAAAAATATATATGTATGTATATCAGTCTCTGGCAGCCATATTACAAGCTTTGTTTAGTTTGGGGTCAGATGACCGTGTGTGCAATAATGTCCCAGATATTTATTTAATTGTTCACCCTCAACCAAGCCCTCGACACATTAACAGCTGAACAGATTTGTCATACTTAATGTCAAAGATACCTAGCTAGACACCTATTTAAGAAAATCCGTGGGAGTGAGAGGCCAAATGTCATCGCAGGCATGTTGGGTCGCGGTGTAAAGTTATAGAGGCGCGAATGACCAAAGGCACAAACTAGATCTCCCACGCTCTGCGGTCTTCAAATAGGTGAAATAGGTTCAACTTGGGCTCCAAGCTTGACTTCATCGCTTGGGAACGCAGGAAGAGGTGGGGTAAACCAAATTTTTGCCATATTAGTCTACTATAGGAAAGACAGTAGTAAGTGTAACAAATGGTTAGCTCGTCTGGTAGAAAGCGATTAGTTTTGGGTGCAGACTGAAGCGTCAGTGTTCAGTCAATAAAATGGAGCTCAATAATATCTCGCTATATTGATGAGCAACAAGTATCTACTAACAATTAGAAAATGACAATTTGACAGATGCCAATGTGTGACATCTGTCAAATAAACATCTATAATCTGGTTGACACAATGACAAAGAAATACCAGATATATATGTCTTCCTAAACTCATTGGGTTAACAGGAACTAAATTAGGTTCATGGACTGAATTTTTGTGGTGCTTCATAAGGACTTAGAAAAATTGAGACTAGGCATTCACGTAAATTGAGGAAAAGGGTAATAATAGACGTTCAAAAATTTGAAATAATAAAACACATGGGAAATATAGTAATATAATACTAATTCAAGGAATTAGATGTTGTGAAAATGAATCTTTGCAACAAACGCCAACATTACCAAAACTTTTGCAGAATTGAGTTAGCTGCATTTTGTTTTATACCATGCCAGCATCGTGGTTTTATCATCGCACCAGCCGCCACCGCCTGAAATCGCACACTGTGCGTTTTACGCGATCTTTTTTGCCTCACATCTGCAATTTGTGAACTGAGCTCTCAGAGTAACTATAATATGGGGTTCTTCAAAAAGGCTGTTAATAGAGTCTTTAGGGTCGGCAACGTATCTGTGATGCCCCTGGTGTTGCAGGTATCCATAGGCGACGATGATCGCTTACCGACAGACGGCCCGTCTGCTCGTTTGCCATTTGTGGCAAAAATACACGGTAGGTAAAAGTTTATACTTTCAAAAATCAATTATGTTGGTAGGTAGGTACCTCGATCCTTGAAGGACGTATCTAATTAATTTTTCTAATCTTACCAAAAAAAAAACTCTCATTTCATTTTGACCATTCGCAGGTATTACCGCGCCTTTTCACGCCCATAAAATATTTCCTTCAGCGTGTACGAAACCGGAGCTTCGTAACCAGTTGCAATCGAACAATTTTTCGTCCTTGTACGAAACCAATAAATATTTAGGTATCACCTACCGCATTCACACATAATAAAATCGAAAGTAGATATCACAACAAACGCAAATATTTAAAGGGACTTCACCTTGCCCTTAATTGGCTAAAACCTGTAAATTTTATCGACAAATTTACACAATAAATTGAAGGTCTTTCATGTAATGTACGGTAGTAGTAAGTATTTACAGAATCAATTGAGATATCGTAATGTGTTAGGGAACCTCGAAATAACTGTGTGAACAGCAGTTAGTACAGCCAAATAGCCTATAAAATACATTTTACTTGCCAGTATTACTATGGTACTTATAACTAGCGGCACCTGTCGGTTTTACTTGCAATTTTAGATAAATAGATAGATAGATATAAACTCTTTATTGTGTACACCAGAAATAAAAATTACATACAGACAGAAAACACTTACGAGCTAGTCTCACAAACGGCGTCCCTATCGCTAAAAGCGATCTCTTCCAGGCAACCATTTTAGCTCAGTAGTTGGCGCGTTTGAATTGCAAATCGCAGGACGTACGTTCAAATCTCAGCAATGAACTTATGATCTGCCGGTGAAGCAAACTATGGTGGTGAGCACTTTCTATTGCAAAAAAAAAGCCGTTCCATACAGAAAGGTTATTGTCAATTGACAAAATATACGGAACACCTTATTACGCAATTTCGGTTTGATCTGCGCCCGCGGTGTGGTCATTCCTTTAGAAAATACCATGAGTACCTACTTATCGTGTTTGTATTATATGTATATACAAATATATATTTATTTATTTGTTATCTGTATCATAATTAAGTTAGTATTTATTTAATTGTATAATTAAAAGTGTTTACAACGTCCCTCGTCTTACCTTTAAACATTGCTGCAGGCCGCTTCCACCCGGCTCTTTTGGAAATCGAAGAGGGAGGCCTATATGTCCAGCAGTGGACGTCCTATGGCTGTAATGATGATGATGAATGGTTGCCTGGAAGATAATGGATTTAGTGATAAGGCCGCTACTTGTGGCACTGGCTTTATCTGTAGCTTTTATTCCTGATAGTATAAAAAGTTTTTATCTATCTGATCTGTCTATCATACATTTTTCCGGGATAAAAAGTATCCTATGCCACTCACCGGCCTTCCTACTATTTTTATGTAAATATTGGCCCGTTCACCTGTTGATACATGAAAGGGGAACGAACAAACAAGACAACAAACAAACACATATTCTATATACCTTTCAGAATAACCCATACGGACTCGTTAGTTACCCAATATGTAAAAACCAACGCCTACAAAACGCTGTCATTCGATACAAAGATTCCGTGGAAGCCGCAAAAGTGTGATCAAATGTCTTGAAATCCGTCGAGTTCCGTCGCCTTAAGGAAGTAAGCCGGGAAGGTGGGAGAGGGTAGGTGTTCAATAGGAAACGTGTGGTGTGGTTACACTCAGTAGCTGATGGAAAATATGATTAGAGTTTAGAACTTTACTTACTTATCTTTTTCTTTTTTATCTTCAGCTGAACATAGGCCTCCCCTTTGGAACTCCACACGAAACGACATCCTCTGCACTCTGCATCCACTGCATGTTATGCCCGCGACTGTATGTTGTCGGTCCATCTAGTGGGAGGCCTACCTACGATGCGTCTTCACGTTCGTGGTCTCCACTGAAGAACGTTTCTTATACTCATCGGTAATAGGTTTTAGAGCGATGTGGCCGGCCAGTTCTTGCAAATCTGAACAGCTGTGTCGGTGACTCTGGTTCTTTGTCGAATATCCACGTTTCGGATTCTATCGCGCAAAGAAACTCCGAGCATACCTCTCTCCATTGCCCGTTGTGTGACTGAGTTTCTCCAAAAGGCCAACAGTTAAGGACCACGTCTCAGTACCATATGTCATCACTGGCAACACGCATTGGTTAAAGACCCTTGTCTTTAGGCACTGTGGTATCTTGGACGAGAAGACTTTCCTAGTAGTATATACCGATTATAATAATAATTATATTACTCATCATAATCAGCCTATCATATCCCCATTGCTGAAATACAGGCCTTTCCTCAGAGAGAGAGGACGGGCCTTAAACCCACCACGCTGAACCAGTGCATGTTGGCGAATGTCGTATGTCTTTAAACTTCTGAGGATCTTGGACATACCGTTTTCCTTCGCCGTTTTTAAGCGATGGCATCGAAACTGCAAATAATGTATTTAAGTACTAAACAAGTCATTGACGCATGGTCGGGGATCGAACCTGGTACCGCCAGATTATAAAGTGCAAATGCTACCTCTCGGCCACCGTCGCTCTCATATAACTATTGGAAAATAAAGTAGAGCAAATGGTAATGCAGGATTGGATGCAAGCCAACAACAGTAATCCGCGTAAGGCAACCATAGAAAAGCTAATTATATTACCACAATGACAGGTATTACACAATTTTATGACTTTTGTTACATGGATGGTTTAACGAAGTAAATGACCAGCTTATACCTGGGGCTCTTTGTAGGGTTCTGTAACCCGACAAGGACGGCAAAAAGTTGCCCTCTGCATTTCTAAACTATAAGACATAGAAACTTGTAACTTACATTATGGATAGGTCATAATATTAAAACCTTAGTTTAAAATCATTTTGAACATTATGTGATTATGACTTTTTGAGTAACAGCGATGAAACTGTAATAAATTCAAGGCGTTCTAGCTCATAGGTCATTAACCTATTTGTAAAATGTTCTTATGTTTCTCAATCAGTTTTCTCTATGGTTAGACCATAAAAAGTATATGCTATGTCGGGATGATACATCTCTGAATTTCACCAAATTAATTTACCTTATTTTACATGACAATTATTTTTGAATTGATTTTGTTTATAGTCTATAAGTATTAATACTTATTAATCTTGACATTGTGTATATTTTATTATTTTAATTCTATTATTTTGACAATTATGTCGTACAAATTGGTTTAACCGTTTTAGTTCATAAATAAATTTACTAAGTCTACTACAGAGCTTCGTTCGTTCGAATTTTTCTACAACCATCGATTCCTGAACTATGACTACAATTATATGGCTTTGATTACGGAACCCTACCATATGCGTATCTCGACACGCTCTTGGGCATTTATTTAGTCATATTACGGACATGACTACTTCTAACTGTACTATACATTCAAATTTTAACCCCTGACGAAAACAGAGGGGTGTTACTAGTATAACGTGTATTTTTGAAGTCTATAGGGAATGCTCATACACACACCATAAACTGAATATTAATCACGGGAAGATAAGTTTATGTTCATACATTATCTGTAACATTAATAAGTGAATGTATGCTACCTGCTACAGACTAGACATTTATTTAGCAATGCAAATTACAAACTGAATCCAGATTATCAGTGCATTTTAATCTGTTTAATTACTGAGCTTAGATTTATTTCTAAACGTTTGTGGGCGAGGCATGCGGTAATGTAAACGATGACTGATTATCCATTTCTGTTAGCAATCGCGATTGGTTTACTATTTCCATTTATACTGGTACAGTTGTCGGCGATTTAAGTTAGATAATTGCTTCCTGGGCCCTTATTCTCTATAGTACATGAGATTTCTTGCCACAAACGCGTGTCATCATAACATGAAAATGCATTTTTGTGATACAGGGCATTCATCATCATTATCCACTGAACATAGACCTTTAAACTCCACATTGAACGACATCCTGCCATCTGCATCCACTAGATGCTCGCGACTCTCACAATGTCGTCGGTCCAACTAGAGAGGAGGCATACCAATGCTGCGTCTTCCGTGGTCTCCACTTAAGAACTTTTGTTCCCCATCGGTTATCGGTTGCAGCGATGTAGCCTGCCCATTGCCACTTCAACTTGCAAATTTTAATAGCTGTGTCGGCACACAGGGCATTAATCTTCTTCTAATACTTATATAAAAATTTACGGTAATCGATGGTAAAAATGTATGGCATGCGCCACAGGTTTATAACCGTCTTCTGGAGGGTTCTTAATGCGGTCTTTTTTTTATCTATATTTGTACACTGATTACGACTGTGAACCAATTTACGCGATTCTTTTTCATTATGCAGAGGAATCTTTCAAAATGGTTCCACAAAATTTTCATTAACTTTGGCTTAGTAGTTTTTGAACCAGCACTAATAATACGAATAGTTTTGTTCGAGCGCTAACTAATTTTGATCATCGAAAAAGGTGTACTAAGTTAAGGTCCATAGTATTTAATTTCAGGGTTCGTCCCATAGTAAAAGTTGTTCATAATGGTGGTAATATGGACCCCTTTCGGTTTAGTATACATTGGTAACTATATATACCCATCAAATTGATTACTTAAAGTGCAAGTTATCATTGAAATAGGTACTATTCTTTTCTCCTGAAAACTCTGATACCTACTAGGGCTGGCTCAGTCATTACGAACTTATTTACTTTAGAATTTAGCAAGTGAATTGATCGCAGCAAGTGAATCACAAAACAATGCGAATTCCTTACCGTCTCTACAATAGCATTCCACAACCTTTTGCCTTTTTTGGTTCTGTGGGTAGCAAAAACTATTTCGGATCAGCATCTCACATCTCTTTCACTCTTCACAGGCGAGACCGAACGGAAGGTGTTCCAGTTTCAAAATTGTGTCATCTTATGTTTACAAAAGCTTCATGCACTGATAAAAAAAGTACTGCCATTGCGCTGAAAAAAGATTAGTAAAAAGATAATGTGTACGTTGTGTAAATTTGCTCTCGTGGACTTTGTTACGTAATATTTGCGTTCTTTATTAAAAATGTTATTCGTACAACATTTTAATAAAGACATACGTATGCCTTACTTTTGCATATTTTTACATTATATTAAAAACGTAACGCCCACTCACTTACTCGTGTAATATTCAATGTTTTAATTGTCGCCGTTATGGACATAACGTTCTTACCTAACTTCCGTGCTGAAAAAAATGTAACACGTTACACAATCAGATATAAGTTACCACACGGCGTTACCCGGAAATGTCCAGTTTTCCCGTATTTTTTCCGGTATACAAATTTCATATGTCCATTTCATGATCTTATACTATGGTTGTTTTATGCTTTTCATTGCGATCGTTTAGTTGTGAATCTATGAATGCAATGTTACTGATAGCCAAAATGACATTTCGTTAGATTTTCCCGTTATATTTATCGTTTTTGGATGTAAGATCGGTAGATGAATAATAGCAAAATTTTCATCATCATCAGCCTGCATCCGTCCACTGCTGGACATAGGCCTCTCCTAATGCTCGCCACTGAACTCGGTCGGCAGTTTTTTGCATCCAGTTTTTACCCACCGTTTTACGCAGGTCGTCACTCCACCTGGCCGCTGGGTGTCCTACACTACGTTTACCAAAACGTGGTCTCCACTCCAGAACTCGTCTACCCCATCGGTTATCGGTTCTTCGGGCGACTGCCTCGGTGGCTCAGTTGGTAGTGATCCTACTTTCTGTGCTTGGGGGCGTGGGTTCGATTCCCATCTAGGACAAACATTTGTGTGATGAACATTTGTGTTTGTTCTATGTCTGGGTGTTAATATCTATTTAAGTATGTATTTAAAAATATATATGTATGTATATCAGTCTCTGGCAGCCATATTACAAGCTCTGCTTAGTTTGGGGTCAGATGACCATGTGTGCAATAATGTCCCACATATATTATATTACTAGCTTTTTTGCCCGCGACTTCGTACGCGTAGATTTTCATATAAACCTTCAATTCTTTTTTCTTCCCTTAATCCGGCCTTGCGCAAAATAACATAGCATATACTTCAATCTGGTCATAGCTAAGCATATTCGTGAAAACCGCATTTAAATCCGTCCGCATTTTCTTCCAGGGGTGTAGATGTGCGTGAACAAACAAACAAAAATTCTAAAAACTGCCTTAACATGTTCAGCTGTTTATTTTAAGTCGCCCTGTGTGAAGTATTGATAGAATCATAAAAGTAATAAATAACACCGTCAACAGTTTTCAAATCAAAAAGATAATGTGACCACAGTGCAGAGCATGTTTTGAAATTTTCTTTTTGTCTAAACCATTAAAATTATATTTCCGGCCAGTTTCGCTGGCCACGGAACCCTGACATAATGCTTGTCTTAACACGCTCTTGGCTAGTTATTTCTTATTTCGCGTGCATTTGTATGTATACCTTGATTAAAAAGCCATGAAATGGAACTACTCTATTTATCTGTTAAAATATCACAGTAAAATAAAATTATTTCTATATTCTTATTCTTATTGCAAATATACACTGTATTCTTCTAAAAGCTAAGTTTATATACCCTGCATAAAGGGTGCAGCAATGACTTATGTAGTGGCTGTTCACAAAACCAGACCACAGACATAAACATATAAATTTAAGTATAGTTAAATCTATTACATAAATATTATATATACTATTCAAACTTAACCTAGGGTGAAGTAATTTTACAAAACAAAAAAAAAACATACTTAGTGTGATAGGTTACTTAATTATATATGAGATGATACAAAACTTATGACGCTACTTTCTTAACTATTTATATATCGATATTTATTTTCTAATTATAATTTTCTAAAATTAATCGTCGAAAAAATCTTTTATCTCGTAATAACATTTTTGGGTTAGAAACTTACGAAGTTGGTTCTGGAAAAATGTTATTATTTATTTCTTTCTTTATTGCGTCCGGAATTTTGTTGTATAGGTTTATTTTCATGTACAAAGGGCCTTTTTTGAATATTTCTATTCGCGGGACTGTATTAAAATAGGATGCGGTATATTTTGTGTTTTAAATGCTAACATAGAATAAAACCATGAGAATGTAATATGGAGCTTGGAGCTTCCCGGTGTGGTACTGGATGTAGATGCGACCTGGGCTATAGGGACAACGTCATGTATGCGGTCGGCTAGGTCTGCCAGCACATCGAGTGATGACGTCATCTGCTGCGAAGCAATGATGGTCTGCGTGCTGTTCGGTAGGCGGCTGGTCCAAATCATGCGTAAAAAGTCTTCTGGAACTCCGGGGCCTGCTAGGTGTCGTAGATGACGTAAGAATTGAGAAGGCTTACGATCACCTAGCTCCTCGTGTGTTAAAAGTTGCTGTACCTTTTTTCTCTTGATGCGGACAAACGTTTAATTAGCTCCAGCTTGAGTTTTTCGTACTTCTCGGTTACAGGCGGGTTGACGATGATGTCTTCGACTTCAGCTGCGTATTGCGGGTCAAGTTGTCCAATCACATAGTAGAACTTGGTGCTATCTGCAGTGATGTTGGAAATCGCGAATTGGCCTTCGATCTGGGCGAACCAAATCGCCGGCTTCTCGGGCCAAAACGGTGGAATTCGCACGCCAACTCGGAATACATTGTCATCATCTTTATTCTTCGTGTCAGCCGCAGTGCTATCAGTACGATCTAGCGGCATTCTGACCTTTGTCGGTGGTGTACGGTCCATTCAGTGGTCACTAATTATAGTGGATTTGTACTATTTATATAGAAGGAGAGGGTTAAGCTACCGACAATGGAAGGAAATAGCTGAGTCCGAAAGAAATTATAAATTTAATGCAAAGAAAAATCTTAGAAAAAGCGAATGACAATTCCATTTGAAAATCGGTGTTCTTTTATTTTTTTCTTTTCGCGCCCCAGCGCCACACGTCGTGGAAAATTGGAATGAAATTAACGAAGGTTGGCGCAAGGAGTACGAGTACGCCACACTCCTACTCCATGCACTGGAATGAATCACCAAAGAGGTTGTAAGGCCTATAACATGCTTGATCTACAGGTTCATTCATCTAAGAAGGTTAAGGAACCTTCTTTAAATTTAAACTGATTAACCGAATGACCATGTTGACAGTTGACATAGTTGACAGTTTCAAAATTTTAATGGCTATGTCAATAACATTCTCTTTACTTTGGATCTCCTTGCTTGAGGCTATGTGACGATCCTCATATTACGTTTCGGGTAACGAAGAAATAAATCATTGATTTTTATTTTCGTTTATGTAAAAATAAAGAATTAAAATAAATGATATAAGATAGCCTATGTTTTAATCTGGTAATTTCTAAGCATATTCGTGAAAACCGCATTAAAATCCGTCCAGTGGTTTAGGAGATGTGCGCGGACAAACAAACAAACAAACAAACAAACAAACAAACAAACAAACAAACAAACAAACAGACAAAAATTCTAAAAACTGTCCTATCGTATTCAGCTGCTTATTTTAAGACGACCTGTGTGTTTTTTTTTTTGTTATCTCGCAATTACAGATTTTTTTATCTCTACGTTTTTATTATATGTATAGATATAGATAGATAGATATAGATATTAATGTGGCCGGCCCACTGCAACTTCAGCTCAAAACAAAATTTTCTTCTTCAGCTAAATTTTCAATAAAGTTTAAAAATAACTAACGACATCGATCCAGTCTTTGATTTTACGGTCAATGTCCTCTTATGTTTCTAGGTAGTTAGGTACGGCACTAACTTAGGTACTTAGTTCTTAGAAATCGTGATTGGCCAGTCGGTTCTGCCATTCAATGTTTACAAAATACTGCTGCATTGTAATGTAAATATTTAACTGCAGTTTGTAAACAGATCTCACTCTCAGTTAACATAAATACAGGGGCCTTACCCCTAGCTCGAAAAGTTGACCCGCATAGGTGTTATTCGTCTAAACGGTACCATCAACTATGATAAGCTGTAGTTATTTGATAGCCGCCAAGCTTTGCTATTTTCACGCACACACGCATAGTAAAACGGATTTTCGTCCTTTCAAGTTAGACGCTTTTAAACGATGCAGCTTAAATGAGTTGGTTCATTTTAGGTACCTATCAGGTACCTACTAAAAGTTGGCTCGCAAAAGTGAAGCTAGGGGTAAGGCCCCTGGTCTTACTAGAGTGAACTATCGGTTTTTTCGGCCCGGTTTTTTTCTGTTTATAACTGTGCTGCAACGCGACGTTTTTGAATGAAAGGGGCAAGGTAGGTAGACAAATTTAGGCGCGTGTCTAGCAGCAGGCCTATAGCATGGGCCGTGGAAAAATTGTCTTTCCACCATTTTTATCCACGCGTTAGACGGGACAGAGCTAGAATATGGATACGTTTGGCTCTTGCTAGCGGGATAAAAACGGTGGAAAGACAATCTGTCCCGTGCTAAGCTTGCAGGTATCAATAATATTATCGAACGCAGCAAGATTTATTTGCCGTCCTCGTGTGGAATTTCGTAACGCTACTACAGAATAAATAATACACACGCTATCGAATGAATCGGTACCTACTTATTAGATGTTTTAATGCGAAATTCACTAATGAACCTGTACTTAAGAATTACTTTAAATAACACATAAAAAACCTACTACATAAATGGGATTCGTCCTCTAATTTCCCACCCTTAGAGAAGAATATTATTACCAAATTTTAGCGGGATATTTACGTCCATAGATTAATACAAATAATTTATTTCATTAAAATACTAACCAGAAAAAAATACTGCACTAACCATCAAACTGGGTTTGATCACTCTTATATTGATGTTAGGCTTCTCTTACATGGCAAATAATTTTAAATACAGTTAGAGATTTATAAATATGAAATTAATGTCCTAATGCAACAATGTTATAATTAAATTGTACCAAGTTTTCACATTCAAAAAATACTAGTACTTAATAATAGCAAGGATGGATGGTACTTGTCGATGATAATAGCAAATAATAGTCAAGTAAAAATTGTAGTAAAATTTTAAATAATTATTGTTTTTACTAGATATGTTTTATAAAATTTATAACATACTAGCCGACCGTCCCAGCTTCGTACGGGTGTAAGCTCGGCCTTCGGGCTCGCTACAAAATATATAGCTTATGTCACCCGGGGATAGTGTAGCTTCCCAACAGTGAAATAATTTTTCAAATCGGTTCAGTAGTTTCGGAGCCTATTCAATGCAAATTAATGTCCTAATGCAACAATGTTACAATTAAATTGTACCAAGTTGTACCAAACAAACAACAATCAAATCTTTCCTCTTTATAATATTAGTATAGATTAATAGTTTATTCGTTTCCTAATTTTTACAAAGTTAAAATTAATTTACATTTAAGGTTTTTTTATATAAGAGTAAAATAAAGTCTATTCAATACAAAAATATTAAAATTGGCCCACCATCGGTGAAATTATTGCGTAACAAATAACCCGACGATCAAATTGTGCTGTTGACTTGTCTAAAGACCTTTAGTTCCTAAGTAAACATAACAAACATATTGCCTGGAAGAGATCGCTTTTAGCGATAAGGCCACCAGTTGTTACAATAGTTTTCAAACGTTTTTTTTTATCCTCTGTATCAAAATGAATGGTGTAAACAAAAAAGGGTTAGTCAATCAATCAATAGGCTTATCATAGATTTGTCGCAGAACGAATCGATTTCCCAGTTCGCCTTGATAAAATTCGCCATGGTCATTTGAAAACACTTTATTTTCAACTTATGTATTGCAATAACTATTCGCAATTTTTGTAGAAAGCATTGTTCGAACAATAATGACATTGTTGATCGGTCAGATTAATATTTGGTTTCACGCAATGGGTAGAGTCAAAAGTAGAGCTCGTACCAAATTGCTTGTGTGTCAACGAATACGACAGACTTTAGTTTGCCCGATAGTGTTTGAGACCTGAAACGTAGTGCCAACCCTAGCCAGATCAGGGGTCTTACGCCTAATTCTAACTGCGGGCTCGATTACGCGCAGTTCGCTAATTCACGCGAACGAGAATCTTAACGCGTGGAGATACGGTAACCTTTCGCAATCACCTAAACTGAATAGTTTATAACAGGTAGGCGTAAGACTCCTGGGTAGACCGAGGTTGTCTATCGGTGCGCTTCATTACTGAAAACTGTCGTACAAGAATCGATTCCGGAATAAAAAGTATTCCATGTGCTAATCCAGGATATAAACTATTTCCACATCAAAACTAAATGCTGTCTATAAAATACACAAGTGCCATCATAATTGTATTATTCCCTTGTTTTTTCGCTTTTGGCGCCCCTTGCCAGCGGTCGGTCTATAAGCGTCAGCTCCTCTCACTTTACCCCAGGGCCGGCGCTACCGGAAACGGGCACGGGCTTGGCACTATTGAGTCTGGGAACCTTCAGCTAACATTATACACAGCGGCGATGGCGTCTCATGTGAACATTTCCCATACAAAATTTTGTTCTATTAGAACGCACAATAATGGTCAGGAGCGTGTAGACTTGTCGAGACACGCGTATGATAGGGTTCCGTTAGAATAAACAGAAGTAGGTTTTCATACTGAACTGTTAAAAAATTACCTCGCAATAGAGTTGCGATCGAATCTCTGCGGACTTAGCCAAATTTCAGACATATTATCCTGATATAAATTATGGTTTAGGCAAAGAGAAAAGTACTAGGGAAACATATTTTAAAAGATTATTTTAGGAAAACGTCAACGACCAAAGACCTAAAGAGATAGAACGTCTTGTAATTTTCATTATTCTTCCTTTCTTTATCATATTTTAAAATTGAGATCCATGCCAGAACTGTAATTGTGCAAAGTTTCATAAGTGTATACACTTACCTTAATAACTATAGAAGTTAAAAGGTTCCATAGAATTAAGACGGACGGACAGACAGACGGCCATTCGGCAGAATCGGGACGGGTGGCAACTGGCAACCTTGCTTGGTAGTCCAGCTGCGGTTCGAACCTGAACTCGATAGGAAGAGCGCCTATATCCAGCAGTAGGATAAGGAAGACTGTGTTGATGATGTGTAAGTCACCATCTGTTCGCGCTATCACCGTGAGCGCTCTTTGTGTAAATTCAAGGGAAAAAAAGTAACGTGAAGGTAGGTAGGTACCTACTTACCTTGAAAGTTATCGCGAGACGAGAAAAGTAAATAAAAATGTATACCTACCTACTGAAGTAGATCAAATCTACAAACTAGGTGAAAGATAAGGGCTCTACGACTTACTAGCAAATAAAAGTTGCCAATTGAATGAACTTAGGTTCTTTAGGGGAGTTTTGTTCGAAGAAAAAAACCGGCTAAGTGCGAGTCGGGTTTCTTAATTCTTAACTACTAAAGTACAAATAATACTTATTCATTTCATAATAATAAGTAGGTAGGTATAATACAACAGTGTAAGCAGTTAGGTAATTATACAGCTATATTCACTAAAATAACATTACTGAAGTTTATAAACCATGAAAGTACCGGAAAAGATAAAGTAGATTGAGGGACTTGCCGTTGGAAAACTGTTGTCCCCATACATCGACATAGGTCGCAGTCAGTTTACCAACGGCAAATAGATAAGTGTATAATCGACAAAAAAGTTATGTAACTACAAATTTACGGTTTTCGGATTTTCCCGTTTACTTGTGCTATAAAACATTTCATATGTATTTCATGATTCTAGGTCAACGGAACGGGAAGTATATAAAATATAGGTTTTGATTCCCTTGCAACTCTTGCGAGTCAAAATAATGCATAAACGGCCATGTATTTTGATTGCATTGATCTAGAAGTTTCTTTTTTCATAGCACCATGGGTTTGCGGACCTCAACCACCACGCGTTGTTGAGAAAAGTGGTCAGACAGAAGGACAATTACGGAACGGAATTCTAATAAGTGTTTCTTTTTCCTTTTGAGGTAGGGAACCCCAAAAAAAGAAGGTGGCTCGTACTCTACTTTAAAAACGTTTATAACAATATCCTTGAATATGTATTAAAACAATATTATAGAGACTTTGTATCATGTTTTGTCTAGCAGGTGTAAAAAGTTAATTGAGTCTTACTTGTGCCTATACCGACATAAATATAATGGCACAGCCTCGACAGACTAACACAGTTCTACAACTATTCGAAACAATAGCGAATTGGCGCCAGACTGTTGCCGCCATAACATTGCGGAAACAAATCGAAGAAATGTTACAAAAGCTGCCAGATACTTGAATTTTCCCCATATAACTAGAAAAATTAGGCGAGTTTTACCGAGGGTTCAATTTAATCAATTTCGATTCAGTTCAATCTGTCAAAAACGCCTTAGCGATTGATTGATATGTTCACATTCTTAGATATAAATGTTAATTTCCAGTAACTGACCGAGCTATTATGCTTGCTTGGAAAAACTCTTGCTTGCTTGTAGAAACTGAGATGAGACTTTTGCTCTCTCAAAACTAGTATTTTTGAAGTGAAAACTTCTTTAGGCGCGTTAGCACTTTTTGGGTGAACAAATATCATGGAACTCGCGTCATCGTCACGCTGTCACAGAATACATAATAGAAAGTACCGTGTATTTTAAAACAGCGCCATCTCTTGTAGAATAGGTGAATTAGGTACTATTTAGTATTTAGTTTTCACTTGTTACTAGCAGTCCTATGACTGATGTGTTTTTTATTTTAAATCAAATTCGTGAATGATTTATATTCGAAACGTGATCACTAAAATGTTACTTCATCTAGACGTAGGACCACAGTCCATCAATCGGGCAACACTGACTGCGCAGAAAATGAAGTAAAACCACAGAATAAATACTAGTAGAAGGTAAAACTAAAATATCACAGGCACGGAATGTTCACGGCATACCTACCTTAGCGTATGTTCTGTATACCTGTTGCTTGGAATTTGTAGAAAGGAACCGGTCCTCTCAGCTGACGTTGAGAAAATGGCGGCAGTTTTGAGACGCGAATGCTGAGATAACCTAATCTCGCTGCGTTTGTCCGTAACTGCATTCTTGGACGTTATAAACGATTATTGTCAAGATGATGCTGTATCAAGAAATTGTTGATCGCGCAGCCAAATGCAATTACGTTGATTTTGTCATATATAATTTTCTAAACTGTGACAGCTGTAAAATTATTGGCATCCTTTTCTGACGAATTAAAATGAAACGAGATGTCAATAATTTTAATCCTGTCAGATTAGTTTAATTTAGAGAATTGAACAATAGAATTGACGCCATTGTTTATGGAACCCTTGCGACTTAGAACACCCTTTCCGCGTAACCCGCAAAATAGTAAACGACTAGGGCCTTTGTTTTTGAATTGCTCGTATGATTTAGCACGAAAATATCATATGAAATGTAAGATTTCTTTATTGATAGAGCAAATTCGAACGGTTCAAACCACTTATTGCGTGATATGATTATTACAAAAAATGCGACTTTTGTTTGTGATTTCGTTCGAAAGTCAGTCATTGCGCATGTTTTCCCATGATATTTTCGTGCGAAATATCATACGAGTTATTCAAAAATAGAGTCCCAGAATCAACCGTCCATTTATAGCCCCAGAAGAACTGATTATCTGGCCAAATAAAAAGCTTCGCATGTAGGAGTGACCGGCCTACAGAGTCGTTTTTGGTCATCGCCGGTGCTCTACAGACCCAAATAATTTGCGTAATCAACGATTGCGATTGTCATATAAGACCGATTAAGATAATTGTTGCGAAGTGTTGTTTTTTTTGGTATTGAATATTAATTGAGTGGGAAGATCTTATTGAAATGATATCTGAACTTAACTTATCCCACTGACCAATAATGATAGTAAGTCAGCTACTCATTAAAGACAATAGCCGTTTTGTTAATTGTAACGTAACCTGCATTAATGCGTAACAAGATACAAGTGCGTGGGTTTGACCCTAAGGTGAGTAGGTGCCCTTCTGTCCCTCTGAACCTGCCATGCGTAACACACCGTTGGCGGCACGCGAAGGAACCGTTGAAATTGCATCTGGCTTCCTCGCAAAGCAACCGTCGTTTGCATACGATCACAACCACAGACCTTTATCCGGTAGATACCGCGCGAGCTCGTCAAGTTGTATGAAAACAAAGCTAGTCCTTACTTAAGCAATTTATGGCAAAATGAGTTCCAAAATGCTTTTCTGTGAGTTCGAAATGCCCACTAATACTAATAGGTCGGGGAAAAAGTCTTTTCGTATTTTGTATGTATAAAGTTGTAGTAAAAATCTCATTGGTTGTACTGTTTGTATCTGGCTGGTTTTGATACCATTAAAATTATGACATTTTAAAAAAGGAATACAAAAAGTAAAAAGCAATTTCCCGCCATTTTTCAATTGTTTTTTTGTTCGATAATTTGAGTGAATCTAACGAAGAAATTCGATATATTGTGAAATTTTATTACAAAAAAAGGGAAAAATGCGACACAAGCCGCGAATAAAATTTGTGACGTTTATGGACCTAATACAGTGTCATCAAGAGTAGCACAATGTTGGTTCAAGCGTTTTCAGTCCGGGAATTTTGATGTCAAAGATGCAGCTCGCTCTGGTCGCCCTGTTACGGATAAAGTCGATGCCATTTCTGAAAAAATGGACCAAGATCGGCATATTAGTAGTTACGACGTAGCGGAAGAACTGGGGATTGACCACAAAACAATTTTGACCCATTTGAAAAAAACTGGGTAAACAAAAAACTCGATATTTGGGTGCCACACGAGCTCACTGAAAGAAACCGAATGAATCGTGTACTCATTTGCGATTTTCTATTGAAACGTAACGAAACCGAACCGTTTTTGAAAAGATTGATCACTGGTGATGAAAAACGAATCACCTACGACAAGAATGTGCGCAAACGATCATGGTCAAAGGGCAGTGAAGCACCACAGACTGTAGCGAAACCCGGATTAACATGTAATAAGGTGATGCTGTGTGTATGGTGGGATTGGCAGGGCATCGTTCATTATGAGCTTTTACCGCCAGACAAAACCATCGATTCGGATCTCTACTGCCAACAGCAGATGAGACTCAAACAAGAAATTGAGAAAAAACGGCCGGAATTGATAAACAGAAAGAGTGTGGTCTTTCATCATGATAACGCCAGACCACACACATCTTTGGCCACTCAGCAAAAATTTAGAGAGCTTGGTTGGGAAGTGTTAATGCATCCACCATATAGCCCTGACCTTGCACCCTCAGATTTCTACCTGTTTCGATCTCTTCAGAATTCTTTGGGTAGTGTTAGATTAACATCAAGAGAGGACTGTCAAAACTACTTGTTGCATTTTTTTGATCAGAAGTCCCAAAATTTCTACAGCAACGGGATCATGTCACTACCTACAAGATGGCAACAAGTTATCGAACAAAATGGCAGATATATATTATAATTAAATGTAATTAAACTTGAAAAAAAATATGTCTTGAATTTGTTTATAAAATACGAAGAAACTTTTTCCCCGACCTTATATATTAAAATAACAAAAAAAAAATATACTTAAGCATAGACAAATATAGTATATCTTCCTGGACTTAAGTTACTCAGATCTTGTTTTAAGGCTCGCTGGGAGTCTAAATATGATTCGTAATATTTCGCTTATATCGAAAACAAACTTAAACGCGTCTGTAATTTATATTTTCTGTATTTTTTCTGACAATACCTAAATAATTGTAACAGGCAATAATTGATTTATTTATGTAACTAGGAAACGAATTACAAACCTAAACTAAAAAAAAAACGGATCCAGGCGTATTGTCTTCACCGAAGTTACGATTCATGTTTCTGTCAACACTCAACACGTATCGACCTGCTAATAGGCATGTGGCCTAATGTTTAATTTATGACAAATAACAGGCATAGTGATGAATATAAAATTAAGTATGCGGCGTGCTAGCTGGATGATCAGGGCATAGATATGCAAAGTAGGCGAACACGCGGTGTCTATGTTAATAAAAGTTTGTGGTAACAACGGACTTAATTGGGAATAGCGAGTGTTTGATGACGGACTACCCATCGAGACAATCTTGTTTAAATGTTGTAAAGTGTTTATCTCAAAACGGGTTGGCACATTTCCTCCTTAGTGGAATTTAAATGTTCATTCAGTTATCGCATCTCTTCATTGTATTGTGCATTAAATCGCATATAGTTAAGAGACGATGGGTCGACCAATCATGCACACCTAAGAATAAGATACGTTTGTCACTTCTAGGTCTGTGTACATAAGTCAACAGTCCAACAGTTGATACTAGCGGAAGCTAGTCCTTTCTGTAGTCCAAATAAATCGTACCAGGCACTTAGGATCTTAGTCGGGAAAACAGATGCGGTGACATTTTTTCACCATAGATGCTATAACGCCTGGGTCGCGGTTTAGCTAATGCAGGTATGCCTAGAACAAGCATCATCCTGTAGATCCAACCGGCAAGAGTCACGTCACGAAATTGGAGCAGGACTTAACTCATGCCTTACTGAGGTAACGGAGGTATCATTATGGGTTTTGCTCTAAGTTTTCCTTCTCAACCAGTCTATTCTGTAAGTTAATTTACCAACAACTACAGTCTATAATAAAACAAAAATAATGACATTGAATCAACTATACCGCTATAGCACTTGTATTCTTGTAAGTAATAAAAAAAGAAATACATACATCCATAACTTTCACTATAAAGTCGCAAGTTCAAACAAGATCCTCTAGGTATTCCAACAACATCTGTTTACCAAAAAGACCAAGAACTAATAACTATGGCCTGAAAAACTTTACGTTTGAAGGGGCTCAAATATATAATAAATTACCTAAAGATATAAAAGATATCAAATCATTTCCACTTTAAAAAAATAATTAAAACATTACATTCTTAAGAAGTTCACAGTTTAAGCAAATAATAATAATATTTTGAGATGAGATAAGGCAGGTGCCGTTTCTCATTCTATAGATCTGTTATTCCATCCACAAGTTGTTCACCTCAATAGCCCAGACTTTTTTGATCCTATACTGTACAATAGTTTCATATTCCTTTTTGTACATATTCTATAATTGTATTTTTTATATTCAACAGGGCCTCTTGGTGTTGGCTTCGGCTCCACCAATGCCTACCAAATGTCCGGGCTAGACCCGAGAATTTCATTATAATTATCGTATAAAAAAAAAAAAACTACTTAACATCATATACACGACAAACTTACATACCTACCTCTTACTCATATACTAATACCATACCCAATTAATTAATATACCTATAATATACTATAATATAATATACCTTATACACATAACAAATATAATCACACGGTGGACGACGACGGAGTAGGCGACGGTGATCGCTTACCATCAGGCGGCCCGTTTGCTTGTTTGCCACCTATGGCATAAAAAAAATAAACTTAAATATATTACTTATATCATAACACCTATAATTAACTCTATTGTAACAATTAAAAATATACTATAAGTACAAAAACACACAAAATGTAATAGGTAATTACTAATTACCGATATTGCTATCAGGCTTTGGCCTATTCGCGATACGCAATAGAACCCGATTCTTACGCTGTCAGGTAACCACAAAAAAAAAAAACTGTTATGATAATTACTATAAAATAGTTTGGAATGTTTGCAATCTACCTACCCTAGTTAAGTAAAACATTGTATTTTCTCACCTAAGTGAATTATTGTAATTTTTTGAGAAAATAAAATCTTAAACCATAATTTGATTGCGCAAGTGAGGTGATAAGCTAAGTGAATGTATCTATATTTTTCTTGACCATTACCTACTATTGAAAAATGACAAAATATTGAGTTATCAGGTTATCACTCTTGACTGTACCCTTACTCAAACCTTGCCTAGCACCACATGCGGTCTGCTTGATGGTAAGCTAAATCGCCATATGGACACCTGCAACACTAGCGGTGTTGACGGTGCTTTGCCAGCCCGGAGAGATAGTTGACACCCTTTTTGAAACGCTTCATGTTGAAGCTCGGCGGGAAGACCTTTGGGGGAAGGATAATCCACACCTTGCAGGTCAGCGGAATAAAGGAGCAGCAAAATCGAACGGTGTGGGATTTCCAGCTTTGCAAGATGTGGGGGTGAGCTTTTTGACGGTGTTGGGATGTGCGGTAGTGGAAGTCCGGCACAGGAATAAGATCAAAAAGCTCTTCAGAGCATTCCCCGAAAAACAAGCGATAAAAAATGCAGAGGGAACCCACGTCTCTTCGGAGGCTAATTGGATCTAGCTTGTTAGCTAGCTTTGGGTCGTCAACAATTCTAGCAGCTCGCCTCTGTAGGGAGATGAGGCTGCAGCTGGTATTCCGCTACCTATGCTATTATGTAGGCTACCTAGTTCATTACGTGCTGTGACAATACGATCAGTTAATGTGCAACGAGGGCATTAAACGACTCAGTGCTATTGTCTTGGCCTCATACCAGTTAAGTAAGTAGGCATAAATATAAAGCATAGCAAAAACAATTGCCTGATAACATTCAGATGCTGTAATCACTAATTACATCGGCCAATGCTACTGCACATGAACAAATAGAAAAGCAGGTTTAATAACTTCCACCGAGCATGATACGTGTATCTTTGTATTCATCAGGGTTATTGGTACCTTGGCGAACAGGTGTCGCGAACCCGTTACATCGACATCCAAACCAGTTTAGAGATATCGAGTTATAAAACCATCGATTAATGCCAAACAATTAACTCGATTTTAAGTTTTATATATTAGATTGCGAATCGAGATCAGCAGATCAAGTTATTTTCGTTGTGAAATATCCGTTTTCGGTGCATTCGGAAACTGGGACGTTTGGATTTACAAGCCGTCTTTGACGGGTTGAAGCTTGCTCGTAAAAGAGAAAACGATGCAACTATGTTAATGATTATAAATATTATTCTTATCTTTCTTTCCGCTTTCATATTGCTTTCAGTAGCCTCATTATTATTAATCTTGCATGGATTATTGAAATCCATGTTTTCTGGAACACGTCATAAATTATTTATGTTACCCTGCCTGTTCTGTCAATATTTAAATAATAAGTGACGCTTCACTCTCATAGCTACAGTTGGGCCACTGAGAGAATGCATCTGACAGCTGCAATGACATTGTAAAAGTGTGAATAAAACGTTTTCTAGTTAGCTACAATATTACGATCAAAAAGCTAATAAAAGTGATCAACATTTTATTGTTTTCGATCAGTTTTTTTACAATGTTATGGCAACTGACAAACGCATTCTTTCAGCGGCCACACTTTAGCACTAGTTTTCCCTCGTCGGGAATACCATGGAACACAAATAAAGACACTGCAAACTAACACCCAGATCCAGAACAGATATTTAAATTTATCATACAAACCTGGCCAAGAATCGAACCCTGCATCTGCGTCATGAGCAGACCACCTGACGCGCTACCACTGTACCATACCAGTGGTCCAGTGGCCACTGCAGACCCTTGGCTGACCCATATCAATCGAATTGTCTATTGCCCTTTTTACTAGTTCAATTGGCAATGGGCAGGCCCAACAGTTGAAGAATATCAATAACCGATGGGGAAGAAAGGTTCTTGAGTGGAGACCACGAACCGGAAGACGCAGCGTAGATAGGCTTCCCACTAGACGGACAAACCATACATTTAGGAGCAAAAAATGCGAGGTGTGGGCCCGACGACATCGTGAGAGTTGTGGGCATCCAGTGGATGCAGGCTGTTATTCAGTGTGGAGTTCTAAGGGGGAGGCCTATGTTTAGTAGTGGATGTCTTCTGGCTGATGATGATGATTGCCTCTTTTCGGATTTTATCCTCCTGCCTCCTCCCTTTTTAAACCGACTTCCAAAAAAGAGGAGGTTCTCAATTCGACTTTTTTTTGTTACCTCAAACTTTCGACGGGTTAACCGATTTTGATGATTCTTTTTTTATTTGAAAGCTGGTGCTTCCCGTGTGATCCCAATTCAATTTGATCCAGTGACCTTAATACGAGCACTTGCGAAAAAGTTATAGTTACGTAAACGATAGCAAAATGTATGAAAAATTGAACAGCGCCTCTCTCGGACGTGAAAGGAAACTGAAATTTTCGTACATTTTGCTATCGTTTACGTAACGATAACTTTTTCGCAAGTGCTCGTACTCAGGAGTCAGGTCACAGTTCTGACATTTTTATAAAGTCGGTTTTTTATATTGATAATTTTTATTGTTTTATTTGATCCTGTATTTACTAAAGAATACCACTTTGGATAAGATTTTCAATGTGCTTTTTTTTCTTTTCAGATCTAACAAGTATCTTCAGAAGTCGGCAATAACTAGAGTATGCGCCGTTGGAGGCTTCTTCATCTCTATACCAGTGTTTTTAACAGGTGAGTTCTCTTTGTACGACTTGACTAAACCTTTTCAAGGGTAAAAATCACAGCAAAGAAATTAAATAGAACGGAAATGAGAAGGAAACTCTGTCGCCAGGTATTGTGACAGATATGTGATTGAACATTCTTATTTATGTCAACGCGTCGAACTCCGCGTCACGGTTGCTAACACAGTTGCTATCGGTTTATATGGGTGCAAGTAGCTACGACAAATTTCTTACAAAAATGCCTTGACAGCCGTTCTAGTTTAAACAAAAAAAAAAAAAACTTTTCTGTGGTAAAAATTAAATTATTAAATATATTTTTTTAATACTTAAAAGCTTCTTGGTATTATTCTCAGCAAACCCTTTCATTTGATACCCATATAATGGGGGTGCATAAAAAACTTTAGGTACTTATTTTTATGACGAGGGACCCTCCAGTCTGGATGGCGATCACAGAAATGTTTATTTTAAACCGACTTCCAAAAAGGAGGAGGTTTTCAATTCGACTGTACCTACCTATATATATATTTTTATATGTTTGTTACCTCTCAACTTTCGACTGGGTGAATCAATTTTGATGATTTTTTTTTATTTGAAAGCTGGTGCTTCCGGTGTGTCCCATTTCAAAATATAAAAAACCGACTTCATAAAAAATTCAGAACTGTACCAAATTGAAATGGGGCCACGCGAGAAGCACTAACTTTCAAATAAAAAACTAAATCAGTTCACCCAATCGAAAGTTCTGAGATATCAAACATAAAAAATAAGCAGCCGAATCGGGAACCTCCTTCTTTTTGGAAGTCGGTTAAAAGAGACATTTTGAGACATTTGACATTTCTTTCTTTTTTCGTTATTTTTTGAGTTGTTTAAAGAGTTTTCTATCCATCTTTTATCTCATACAAATTTTTCTCTATTCCAGGCATCATACTCTACACATTCATCCAATTCCACTCGACACCAGCCATAGTGACGTCAGTATTCATAGGCGTCGGAATCATCTTCTGCGGCTGCGCAATGGTTCACAACGTCTTCGTCTGGCAGAAGGAGAAGACAAACTTAGTCAAAGCTTTACGAGCAGATCTGACCACATCGCCGTTGAATACAAGCAATGGAGTGATCATGAATGGGCACTTGAACAATACGGGGTTTGGGGGGAATTTGAGCTTTCATAGTATGCAAGCTCAGCCGTATACGCATCCAATAACTCTGCTGCAACAAGGAGGGCCTTATATTATAAGGTACGTGTGTCAAGGAGGTGGTTCCCGTCTTCAGCTCTCTCGCTTGCACATTTTAATAATGGGAGGTTTTCTGACTGCTGGAGGAAGATAGTTCTGCAACCTTCGATAGGTGGCGCTGACGAGATATGATTCTCGTTTTTTTTTCGGATTTGTTCGATGAATAATTTACAATATAAAAAATCAACATAAAAATTTCAAAACTGGACCAAATTGTAATGGGGCCACACGGGAAACACCAGCTTTCAAATAAAAAAATGATCATCAAAATTACTTCACCCACCAGTCGAAAGTTCTGAGAACGTAACAAACATTAAAACTAAAACAGTCGAATTGAAAACCTCCCCCTTTTTGGAAGTCGGTTAAAAAAGAAAATTGCGATTAAAGGAATCTTAAATTATATCAAACTTTTTCATTGTTTGAGAAATTTCTTTGTAATGTTATGTTCTTAGATATAGGTTGGTGATTATAATATACAGTAAAATATGGTTTTGTAACTTTGTGTGTCTGTCACATTTCAATTTGGTTTAGTTCTGACAGTTTTATGAAGTCGGTTATTTATATATATTATAACTATTGTCCCATAGAAATTTAATCAAAATCAATTCAATAATTTGGTTTTTATATTAAAAAAAACTAAACTAAAATAAATCTCATCCAAGTAAACAAAATTGCGTACCTATTATTACTAATTGTGAAGACGAGTTTTTAAAATTGATAATTATTTGATATAATTTTTCTTTTCCACCAGGCCTCCGACAAGCACGCCCCCCGGCGAGGGCGCCGTGACTCCGGGCGTGCCGCCTGCCACCATCGACCTCAGTACACACGACACGCACGAGCTCAGCACTCTAGTCTGAACCTGCTCCGTGTTACGACTGTTTTTTGAAAAATATATATTTTATACATATAATTTTTCTTAAAACTGCCGGATTTTGATGCACAAGGTGTAGGCATCCCTATACAAATGCAAAGCCCGTATTTCTATTGGTTCATTGACAAATACAAAGCCCGAATTTCTATTGGATCATAGACAAATACAAAGCTCGTATTTCTATTGGTTCATAGACAAATACAATGCCCGAATTTCTATTGGTTCATAGACAAATACAAAGCTCGTATTTCTATTGGTTCATAGACAAATACAAAGCTCGTATTTCTATTGGTTCATAGACAAATACAAAGCTTGTATTTCTATTGGTTCATAGACAAATACAAAGCCCGAATTTCTATTGGTTCATAGGCAAAAGTGGTCTATAAATCATAGACCAGTTTTGCCCGGTCTCCTTTACATGCAAAACAAATAATTCAGTAAACTGTACAGTAAAGCCAATCAATTTTACATAATGCTCAAAGAAACTGGAACTTTTAAAGTATATTCATATACAGATTCCGTCGAAAATCTGCACTACATTTAGCTTGCCTTTTACTTGAATCTCATGCGTAAGCCATTTTTCATGATTTTCAATTTTCCCTTTTGAGGGTAGATGTGAAAGTTTTTTCTCTTTGTATATTATGGTACTGTAAATATTGTTTCTTAGCCTATTGTTTCTATTAATTGAAACAAATTTGCCATGTTTGATTAATTTTAAGTCTTTATTTTTACTCATTACTTATAGTATTTAACTTCTTGACGTTTCCACTGCATAGTTAATGTTTTTTTTTCTGTATAACAATTAATTCGTTTCATACTTTTTTCTGACGACATCAATTTTTATTAAATTCAACTATCGTTACAACAGTAGTAGAGATCATATTAAATGAACATAAAAATATTGTCTATTTTGTTATATGATTCTCTAACTAAACCAATCAGAGAGCTTTAAAATTCTCTGTCTCATTTCTTTTTAAAAGATGGCTACATTAGATGTCAAATCTATTTAGATTTCATCACAGAATGACGCCGATATCAATTTGAGCTTAATCAGTAAAAATGTAATAACAAGTGCAATTAGAAAACTAACTACAATTTATTATCAGAAATTATTCAAACCCACCAATCAGATAAGTAAGTTAAATAAATAAATCAGAAAGTAGAGTTTAAACTAGCAACTAATTTGCAAAAGTTGACTTGCGGAAGTTATTTTCATTTGGGAATAAAATATTTATTATTTTCAATATCAATCCGGCTAAAAGCAGATCATTGAAATGTTTTACTTAGAAATGAAAAGGCATGTTTTAGTCAAAATGTGCTCTTTCTTTTTCGCGCATAACATTTCTAATCAGCGTGAAGTTGTGAGAAACTAGTTATAGGATATAACGGCTTTTCGAAACGTTGAGGCAAATCGACGTCCTAATTTGCATACATTTTTGTCCCAGGAATTTCTAAAACTGTATATCTTTTTATGTTTATTTTGTCATCCTACTAATTTCACATAATAAAGGAAATGCCATTATAGAAAAAAATATGTTAATTTTTAATTACCATTAATTATGAGAAAATGGTAAGCTAACAAAAGGTACTTTTAGAACTTTCCCGGAACAGTTGTGTGAAAATTAGGCTTTTATTTCAGCCCTTAACTTATCATCAGGCACATTGTATATTGATGTTACTCGCAATTTTACTGTAACGCACCCAAAATAGAGTTTACATTTCAATGCTTTGATTTTAGATTGTTTAGGAACAGAACTTGCGAGTCACTAGTAACTGGCAATGCAATAAATAGCTGGAATTTATTGCTAGTGTAAACTACACTTTACAATAAATTGTCACAATGTATATTTTGTACATAGAGTTTAACATAAACAGGAGGCATAATACATTATTTATTTTTTTATTTTAACAACATTTTCTATTTTTATTTGTAGTTTATGTGAGACTAAAATTAAAGTGTTAAAATAATTGCGGTGTATTTTTTTGTACTTCAATTCTTACAATTATTTAATGATATCTTCGACTCTGTCTTTGCCTGAAAAGAAATAATCACATTTTTATTTTGTCAATTTAGTGGGTAGTCCTTAGAAGTAATCGATGTATTAGTTCAGCTTAGGCAGAAACGTTCTTGTACACTAAGCTCGGTCCAAGAATTTATTTGCCGTCCCAAGAATGAACAAGAATTTATTTATTTATTTGCTCTACCCCACGCTGCAAGCTGTGAAGCAATGAAGCAACTTTATAGTTGGTTATTGGGGTTTCTTACACAAAGGGTGTAAACGGGACCCCATTACTAAGCCTACGCTATCTGTCTGTCTGTCCGTCATACCTTTAAACGGTTGTATCTTTCGAACCGTAATAGATAGCCAATAGAAGTTTTCACATAATATGTAATGTTATGACGGATTGACTTAGAAAATAATAATAAATTAAATAAAGCAAAAAATTAAGAGGGGGTTGGTCTAAAGCAATCCCTATACAAGAAACGTTTTTTAACGTAATTTATTTGCTCCAGTGTAAAACAATAAGACGCACAAGCATGGCATGATTATAGTACACACTCTAAAGTAAAACAACAAATAATAAATAATGGCCAAGTGCGAGTCGGTGATTTTTTTTCCTTTCACCACCAAGCAACAGGGCGCGGCCGGCATTTGGATGGGTGACCGCCTGGGCGTAATGTTGTTTTTTGTACTACTTAATTGTATTTTCTGGTGGTATGGAACCCTCAGTACAAGAGCCCGATTCGCACTTGGCCGGTTTATTTAAATTGATAATCTTAATCTATATATATATATATATATACTAGCCGTCCTCCCCGGCTTCGCACGAGTGTAAGCTCGGCCTTCGGCCTCGCTACAAAATATAATATAGCCTATGTCACCCGGGGATAGTGTAGCTTCCCAACAGTGAAAGAATTTTTCAAATCGGTTCAGTAGTTTCGGAGCCTATTCATTACAAACATACAAAAATATGTACAAATCTTTCCTCTTTATAATATTAGTGTAGATATAAAATCAATAGATGTTGTTTGTCTCGCTCAAACTCGAGAATGGCTGAACCAATTTGGGTAATTTTGATCTTGAAATATTTGTGGAAGTTTAGGGAAGATTTGAATGGTGAGTAAACGGCTGGACCGATTTCGATGAAATTTTGCGTTCCTGGAGCGAGTCATAGTAGCGAGGCCGAAGGCCGAGCTCTACGCGTTCGAAGTAGCGGGTATCAGCTAGTAATTTTTATTGACATCTGACGTGCTACTGTCAAGACGACGGAGATCAAACTAAATTTGCGGCGTGTTAGAGCATAGATCCAACTTAAGACTACAAACATTTAAGTTATTCTTTCTATTATATTAAACACTTTTGACAGCTTTTGAATAAATACGTTTGATCTAGCATTACCTCTTTACAAAGTTACGTCAACCTGAAAGCCAAGTTGCGTTCAACATTCAAGTGATTACCATAATGGACGTCTAGGGCCTTACGCCTACCTGTTATAAACGATTCAGTTTAGATGATTACGAAAAGTTACGCGACCGCAAACTGTACATCGGCGAGTTTCGCGTTTGCGTGATTTTGCAAACTGCACCTATTCGAGCCCGCGGTTTGATTAAGGCGTAAGGCCCCTATCCTAGCCTGTGGTAAGTAGTGTAATTACCTCTTCATCCCCTGGTAGAGTCCCGTGTAATATCCAGTCATGTACCAGGAGAGCAGCATATCGGAGATGGCTTGTTCCTCCGCGTCGCTACGCCTTGAGAGGGACACCATCGGCGGCGGCGGGGGGAGGGGCATCTCGAGGCCTTCCATCTGAAAATACGAGGAAGTTTCATTAGATACTGGACAGATGTTTATACGTATCGCACACCATATCAATTCAACACCTAAAAGCTTCGATCAAAGAAATACAAAGATGCCACAATGACGCGCTAATCGCGGCAATACTCAATCTGGCTGGACTCAATACGCAGCCAGATTGGATCCACAGTCACGCGACAGTTGCACAAGCCGTAACACACCGTAAGAGCCGTAACAGACACGTCAACATGGCTGACGAACCACCGTTTGACCAACGGGAAAGAAAGAGAAAATTGTCTCTTTCTCTCGGGAGAGAAGTTCCCACTTGCGATTCAGACACAATCGCCGTCTCTCTTGCTCAACGACGGTTCACGAGTTTTGACGATGTTGTGCAAATCGAACAGACATTAGAGAACTGAGCCGTAAATGTATGAATATACGGTTGCGGTTAGTTTTGGTAAAATAGTTTTGTTTCGGAACCCTAAAAACAGACTTCAAAGTAAGTAAATATGCAATTTCGTTTACTTGGATGACATATTGTTTCCGGTTATGTATTTTGATTTAAAAAACCCGATTTTTATGAAATTTATATGGGTCCTGAGAGTATGTCTTTTATATCATATATCTTTTTGAATATTATTCAAATCCGAGAGAGTTCTGAGGCAACAACCAAAAACGTTTATTATTCTCATGTTATTTTATTTTTTTGTATTTTGTCTGTTGTGTTTATTTGTCACAAATAAACAATGTCTATGTATATGTCTAACATAAAACCTCCCCCTTTATTGAAATCAGTTAAAAATACTTACATTTCTGAACATGTTCATACTCGGCATTGGAAGAGAGGGCAAACCTCCATAGATAGATTCAAGGACAGGACTCTTCTTCTTACTGGATTTCTTCTTTTTGTTCCTTGGCATCTCTGAAAGTTCAAAGAGAAGTAACTTTTTACAAGTATACATGACTGGCCTGAATTTATGTAAAATCATTCACGATGATAAGCAAGCACCTGACAATCGGTTTGGTAGTTGGGCTTTAAATCAAAATAACTGGGAAATTTTGTTATTTGGATGACCATATGATCATCCAGTTAGAGATCTTTCATTGTAAACGTGCACGCCCCTCCATCGTATTTTTGCAGTATTTTGTATGTGTGTGGTGGAGGGACGTGCACATCTATATAATAGGTCGGGGAAAAAGTCTTTTCGTATTTTGTATGTATAAAGTTGTAGTAAAAATCTTATCCGTTGTACTGTTTGTATCTGGCTGGTTTTGATACCATTAAAAAGATGACATTTTAAAAAAGGAATACAAAACGTAAAAAGCAATTTCCCGCCATTTTTCAATTGTTTTTTTGTTCGATAAAATGAGTGAATCTAACGAACAAATTCGATATATTGTGAAATTTTATAACAAAAAAGGGAAAAATGCGACACAAGCCGCGAATAAAATTTGTGACGTTTATGGACCTAATGCAGTGTCATCAAGAGTAGCACAATGTTGGTTCAAGCGTTTTCAGTCCGGGAATTTTGATGTCAAAGATGCAGCTCGCTCTGGTCGCCCTGTTACGGATAAAGTCGATGCCATTTCTGAAAAAGTGGACCAAGATCGGCATATTAGTAGTTACGACGTAGCTGAAGAACTGGGGATTGACCACAAAACAGTTTTGACCCATTTGAAAAAAACTGGGTATACAAAAAACTCGATATTTGGGTGCCACACGAGCTCACTGAAAGAAACCAAATGAATCGTGTACTCATTTGCGATTCTCTATTGAAACGTAACGAAACCGAACCGTTTTTGAAAAGATTGATCACCGGTGATGAAAAATGGATCACCTACGACAAGAATGTGCGCAAAAGATCATGGTCAAAGGGCAGTGAAGCACCACAGACTGTAGCGAAACCCGGATTAACACGTAATAAGGTGATGTTGTGTGTATGGTGGGATTGGCAGGGCATCGTTCATTATGAGCTTTTACCGCCGGGCAAAACCATCGATTCGGATCTCTACTGCCAACAGCAGATGAGACTCAAACAAGAAATTGAGAAAAAACGGCCGGAATTGATCAACAGAAAGAGTGTGGTCTTTCATCATGATAACGCCAGACCGCACACATCTTTGGCCACTCAGCAAAAATTTAGAGAGCTTGGTTGGGAAGTGTTAATGCATCCACCATATAGCCCTGACCTTGCACCCTCAGATTTCCACCTGTTTCGATCTCTTCAGAATTCTTTGGGTAGTGTTAGATTAACATCAAGAGAGGACTGTCAAAACTACTTGTTGCATTTTTTTGATCAGAAGTCCCAAAAATTCTACAGCAACGGGATCATGTCACTACCTACAAGATGGCAACAAGTTATCGAACAAAATGGCACATATATATTATAATTAAATGTAATTAAACTTGAAAAAAATATGTCTTGAATTTGTTTAAAAAATACGAAGAAACTTTTTCCCCGACCTTATATATATAAAAGAAAGTCGTGTTAGTTACACTATTTATAACTCAAGAACGGCTGAACCGATTTGGCTGAAAATTGGTGGGGAGGTAGCTTAGAACCAGGAGACGGACATAGGATACTCTAAAAACGGCTGGACCGATTTTGATGAAATTTTGTGTTCCTGGAGCGGGTCATAGTAGCGAGGCCGAAGGCCGAGCTTACACCCGTGCGAAGCCGGGGCGGTCGACTAGTTTACAATAAAAGATCTCTAACGGAATTTAGTAATTTTATACTAATTTTGAGAAGTAGTTTTTTAGGGTTCTGTACCCAAAGGGTACAACAAGACCCTATTACTAAGACTCCACTGTCCGTCTGTCTGTCTGTCTGTCTGTCACCAGGCTGTATCTCATGAACCGTGATAGTTAGACAGTTGACATTTTCACAGATGATGTATTTCTGTTGCCGCTATAACAACAAATACTAAAAAACGGAATAAAATAAATATTTAAGGGGGCTACCATACAACAAACGTGTTTTTTTAGCTCGATATTGATAACGGCAACAGGGAGACGCGTGAAATGTTCACAGAATATTTAGTTATATTTTCAATTTAAAAATAAATAATTAAGTTCCCACTTGCGTTGCGATACAGACATAATAGCCGTCTCGCTTGCTCAACAACGGTTCACGAGTTTTGACGATGATGTGCTGAACAGATATTAGAGAACTGAGCCGTAAATGTGTAAGTATACGATTGGTTTTCGTAAAATAGTTTTGTTTCGATGTACATGAAACAGTGGACGTTTATTGACTATAATTTTCTACGCGTTGTGACTTCTGTGTACAATTTTTCGAAGATTAGAGCACCGCCGTAAAGTAGCGAGTCTGACAATTTTCTATAGGATACATTTCGGAGAATGTGCATCGGAGCTACACGACCTTATCCTACCATCCCCTTTCTACTACAGAACAAGTAGGAAAACGGCCCATTACCACCCATACATTGTGGACTTTCCTTAGATACGTACCAAACGTTTCGATTCTACGTTTCTAATCCGTACGGCCAAGGATTGGAACAACCTGCCGGCTTCCTTGTTTCCTGACAGATATAATCTGGGCCTTTTCAAGGCAAGAGTGAATAGGTATCTTATAAGTCAGCGTGCTTCATCTTCGACCACATCGTCGCTTACCAACAGGCGAGTTGGTGGTCAAAAGCGGACTTAACCGCGAAAAAAAAAAAAAAAGATTTTACACAGTTAAAATTTCAAACATTTTATGTCACCGTACCTTGCATTTCTATAAATCTAAACCTATGTATTTTGAATTATTCTAATGATATGTAAAAAAAAAGGTGAACTGACGAGACATTAATGTTAACTGTTTTATACAAGCTATAATAATAGCGAATACAAGACCTAGATGCTAAACGCCTTATCATTAAAACCCGTCCGAAGCCTACCTACACTTACACATACAATGCTGATGGTCAGTTGCATTGTGCGCCTTGCAACAGGACCTTTAAAACTAAGTTTGGTTTTGCCAGCCATATACGCGCTCATAACCGGCGCTAGTCAGGTTCGCCGTTGACGGACACGTCAAGGAGGCCGATATATATATATATATATATATAATAATAGTATGCTTTTATGTTAATAAACAATATCATATCAGTATGTTACCTGTGTCATTGTGAGCGGTGGTTTCTTGCGCGGAGCATTCATCGCTATACATGTCGACGCTCTCCGAACCCGCGTGGCTTTCAAAGCCGTCGTCAGCACCTCTCCCCCTGGCTTCTATGGCCACCAAATCGGCGTCCTCTATTTGCCGCATGCGGGCTGCGTCGCCCAGTGACCGTCTCAACGTACTGAGTGGTACTTTCTCATTGTTATCGTATCCTGGAATAAATATTCGGGACATGTTAGCACAATCATCTGACCCCAAACTAAGCTAAGCTTGTGATATGGCTGCCAGAGACTGATATACAGGGTGTCCGCCGGCAGATTTCAACTTTGAACTTGCATACTATACGAACGAAACGCAATAACGGGGCAGGAGGGGGGCCAATAGATGCGGCCATCTTGCGGATTTTTTGGGTAGCCATGAGTTAGTGAATGGGAGTGCATCGCGCTTTTGCGGTCGAGGCTTACATTAAGTGTGACAATTCTCTTGTGCGTGCAAGGCAGATATTTTGTACACACTTTAATATTCACCGTGTTAATGATGGGCCGTCTACTCAATTGATCTGGTCGTGGGTGAAAAAGTTTAGAGAATCGGGGACAACAGCAAATACTCCCCGACCAGGTCCCTCAACTTCTGTGTCATCCCCTGAAAACGTCGCCACTGTGAGAGCTGAATTAATTAAAAATCCTCAAAAGTCGGTTCAGAAGCTGGCGGCATCTACGGCATAACTTTTTAACCTCGGCTCTCCAAGACTGCAGGTTACAGCAATAGGACGTATTTTCAACAGAATAGTGCCACGGCCTACACAGCCAGAGCGTCTATGGACAAAGTGCGGAGCATTTTTTCCGGAAAAGTGATCAGCCGATTTGGTGACATACCCTGGTCCCCAAGGTCGCCTGACTTAACTCCCTGTGACTTTTTCCTGTGGGGTTTTATCAAGTCTTGAGTTTACAATACCTCCCAGAAAACAATAAATTATTTAAAAGAAAATATTCGTCATGAAATTCGGGACATCCCTCCGGCGCTTCGCAAACGCGAATCTTCGCCAATATGCGGTTCCGATTGGAGGAATGTTTACGCCAAAAGGGACAGCATTTGGATGGAGTTATTTTTAAGACATAAAATTCGCATGATTAAGCAATTCAAATATTTCATTAATTTTCAGTTGAAAATGAACACTGATTTTTTATTATTTTTCAAAGTCAAAAATCTGCTGGCGGACACCCTGTTACTTGTGTAGCGGGCGTTTTCCGCAACCAGGTCAATCATTGGCCCATTTTGCGGACACCCTGTACATACATATATATTTTTTAGGGCTCCGTACCCAAAGGGTAAAACGGGACTCTATTACTAAGACTCCGCTCTCCGTCCGTGTCTGTCCGTCTGTCACCAGGCTGTATCTCATGAACCGTGATAGGTAGAGTTAAAATTTTCACAGATGATGTATTTCTGTTGCCGCTATAACAACAAATACTAAGAATAGAATAAAATAAATATTTAAGTGGGCTCCCATACAACAGACATAATTTTTTTGCCGTTTTTATACATATCGGTACGGAACCCTTTGCACGCGAGTCCGACTCGCACTTGGCCTTTAAAAAAATACATATTTAAATAGATATGTACACCCAGATATAGAACAAACACAAATGTTCATCACATTAATGTTTGTCCTAGGTGGGAATCGAACCCAAGTCCCCAAGCGCAGAAGACAGGTTCACTCAACAGGGCTAAGGGGCTAACCTATAAACCTATAAACAGGCTTGTGCGTGGCCACACACAAACACACATCACAATAATATTTTACATGCAATGTTCTTCTATGCTTCTATCTTACTTTTCACAACTGAATGGATAAATTCATCTTTTTTAGGGTTTGGTACCCAAGGGGTGAAAACCGGACCCTAATGACTAAGCCCACTGTCTGTCTTTCTGTCCGTTCATCTTTATGTCCTACCTATTAACGGCTGTATCTTTCAACCCTGTGTGGCTCTACAGCCACACCGGGTTGAAAGCCAGTCGAAATTATGTAAAAATTCAACTGGCTATGTAGATAGCCAGTTGAATTTTTTAGACAATAGACAATTTTTTATTTATGGAAGAAAATAAAACATTTTAAAGAATTAATAGAAATAAATACACACATTACAAATTGTTTTCCTCCACAAACCGGTTCCAACTCAGCATAATGCTGGTTGCGAACAACCAGCGCTGGTCTTCCGTTGGAGCCGCCGGTGACATCACCCATGGCCAACATTACACCCAACAGTACACGACAAATTGAATAATAATATAAGAACAACAACACATAATACATAACAAACTAACATTTAATATAAACAAACCATAACATAAATACATAATACTAATAAGGTAATTCGCACTATCTCAATAAAAAAATAAATATGATACTAATTAAAAGAAGAAATTTAGACATTTACTTGGACATGAAATAAAAAACACAAAGATAAGACCCTATATAGCACTGGTGTCTGTCAATAAAAGTGCTTCGCTTTTTTGGTGCTCAAAAATAAATCTTTTAAGCTTAAGCTTAAATGAATGTAAACTATGCAGGTTCCTTATTGGCGGCGGAATATTGTTCCAACACTTGGTGGCAGCATATCTGAAACTTCCTCTGAACGCGGCAGAGCTGTGCCGCTCCGTCACGAGCTGAGTCGAGCACTGCCGACACTCGAGGGACCTTCGACTCGCTCTCCACGACAACTTATCGTAGAGATAAGTCGGTTCTCTGTACTTTATTACCCCGAACAAAAGACATGCCAAATGAAGCTTACGGCGATGCTTCATTTTCAACAATAGGTGCTTGTTCAAAAATGGAGTCACATGCGATAATTTACATAATATGTAATGTTATAGCGGGTTAATTAATCATTATAAAGTCATCAAGTAAAAACCAAAGGGGTCCCTATACAACATACGTTTTTAAAAAGTATTTTTGTATTTGAGTGTAATACGTACAGGCGTTTGAAGTTGGCGGATTTTTATGAAGTGTATTATAAAAAAAACACCTCTGGTATTAATAAAATTAGTAATGTGTAGTCAACTCACCTAAGAAATTAACAATGCAGTCACCATCACCAACAATACGTATGAGAAATGCTTCATACTCGAGTCCGTCTTCTTCATAAATGGCTCGGCAAGGCATCCCTTCTTTCCATACAATTGGGTTATCAAGGTTCGGTTGCTCTTCCTTAGGTTTTTTTTTACCTAAGAAAAAAATTACTTATCACATTCTTATTGAAGTAATAGTAAATTGTTACACAAGGGAATTAGGTGATCTTTTACACACTAGATAATTTGGAGTGTTTATAGTTTGAGGGTGTAAAAGATCATGTGTGTGTAAATAATCTACTTTTCATAACCAGTGGAAGGTATGACAAAAAAAACTGAGAAAAATCAGTTAAATTTTTTATTTCCTGACAAAAAAATGAGCCAAGCACCAGGATCACACCACAGAGGTTGTACATAGTTGTTAACTTCATTTCACATCCAGAGTAAAATAGTTTCTGACATGGTATGGAGTTCAACCTACGTGGTCGAAGAAAATAAAAAAGTAATCTCAATGGTATTTTTTGATATGGGACTAGTTTGATTTTTTGTTTACTTTACCTCCCTAAGGAGGCAAAGAGATATTTACCGTCCGCATTTTAAATCATTACTGAGCACTAGTAATGAAAAACATGTTTGTATAAACTAACTTTAGCATCAAAGTGAAATTCGTCACACTATTTTCAAAACTACTGTGGACGTACTTCTGAGGGATCATCGTAGAGACGTGCTCGTCGCATCCCTTGCTGGTCCGGTTAGTACATGTGTAAATAACAATGACGCATGTACTCTCAGTACTACAACTCCACTTGTAAGACCTAACTGGTGGTAGGTTTTGGCCGCCGGCTTTGTCACCACTAAACAAAGACACAGTGCCAAGCAACTAGGTCGTGTTCGATCATGATATTAGAAGTAGCAGTTCGTAATGGGTATATTATGTACAGTTATGTTGGGTACTAGGTTTCGAGCATTACTGTGTTCGACAGCTTGCTTCATTCTGGAATAGCGACACAAAAACTCGCTTTTTCTTTAAACCTATCCCAACTAGTCCAGGAACCAATCCATGTGCCTGATCTGGATACTACTGTCTCGACCTTCTACTGACGACTGAACCAGAGAGATATTCAGTGTCGGAATCTTCACCAATTGGCAATTGAAGAAAAAATATCCCAGTCGCCACCACTGGTGACAATTTTTTTATTTTTTCTGTGTTCTGTTTTTATCTGCGATCAGTTATATTAACTATAAGCAGATGTCTCGAGTGCAATGTGTCTTGTAAAGTGTGCCCTCCAGTGAGGACATCTCCTTTTATGTATTTTCTTGATGACCAAATGGGGTCAATCGCTGGGGATAACGCGCTTTCTTTTTAACCTAGGCTTGTATGTTTGTTCCGTGAGTTCAACAGCCAAGCTATTAGGGTGTCTGAGCAGGCGATGTCTATAGTTTTTGCCGATTTTCGCAATTTCTTCTTTAACTGTGCTTATCTCAAGGTTGTTGTGGATTTCTGCATTGGTTGTGTACCAGGACACTTCGCTAATGGTTCTCAAAATAGTATTTTGCATCCTTTGGATAACTGAGATGTTTGAGTTACAAGCGGTTCCCCACAATTGAACACCATACATCCATATTGGCTTAAGTACACTCTTGTAAATCAATAATTTATTGTCCATTGACAATTTGCTGTTTCGTCCTAGCAGCCAAGAATACCCGTTGTATCTTATTTTGAGTTCCTCTCTCTTAGTTGTTATGTGGTCTTTCCAAGTTAAACGACGGTCAAGGTGGAGTCCCAGGTATTTAACTTTGTCTTGTTGAGGCAGTGTTACTCCTTCGAGTGTTACTGGCGGACAGTTTCCCTGTCTAAGGCTGAAGGTTACTTGAACAGATTTCGATGCGCTCACCTTGATTCTCCATTTTCGCAACCAGGCTGTAATCTCGTCCAGGCCCTTTTGCAAAGTTGCAGATGCTTCTTTAGGGTTAGCGTTGTTGGCGAGAATAGCCGTATCGTCAGCGAATGTGGCTGTAATGACATTTTCTACTTGGGGAAGATTTGCGGTGTTGACGGTGTACAGGACTGGTCCTAGGACTGATCCTTGAGGCACACCAGCATCAATGTTATAGAATTGGGAGCTTGCATTCATTTCCCGCACCTGGAACAGTCTATCCGACAAGTAAGACTCCAGCAGGAGGTAATAGTTGTGTGGTAAATAGGACTTTATTTTATACAGTAGCCCTTTGTGCCAAACTTTGTCAAATGCTTGCTGTACATCTAGAAATGCTGAGGAACAGTATTCTTTTTGCTCAAGGGCCTTCCTTATTTGCTCATATACCCGGTGTACTTGTTCTATTGTAGAGTGCCGTTGCCTGAATCCAAATTGATGGTCGGGAATCACTTTGTTTTCCTCCAAAATTGGTATTAGTCTTCGTAATATAATTTTTTCAAAGATTTTTGACATAGTTGGAAGGAGACTTATCGGTCTATATGAGGTTACTTCGTTAGGTGGTTTTCCTGGTTTGTGTATCATAATAATAGAAGAGACTTTCCACAGCTGAGGGAAGTATTGTACTCTGAACATTCCATTGTACAGCATTGTGAGAAATACTGTAGCTTTTCTTGGGAGGTTTTTCAGTATCTCTTTGGTGATAAGGTCAAATCCTGGAGCCTTTTTGTCTTGAAGCTCTTTTATTGTTTTCCACACTTCCTTTACTGTTACAGGTTTCGGTGGTGGGGCCATTTGGAAGTCTTGTCCTAGTACCGTGTCGATGGAATCTTCCACGGTTTGGTCAGGGTCGAGCTGTTCGTTTGGAGTGAATACTCGGGACAGATGAGCCGCGAATACGTCAGCTTTTTCTTGCGCAGTTCTCACCCATACGTCAGTTTTGAGAGGCGGTTTCATGGTTTGGGGTCGATTCATGTTTTTAGTGAACTTCCAGAGGGAGTAATTCGTAGCGGCAGTCGCTGTCAGGGATTCTAGTTTTGAACAAAGTGTAGTGTCGTGCCACTCTTGTAGCGTTTTTCTGAGGGTAATGGATGCCTCATTCAAAAGTTTCTTATCTGCTTCCAGTCGACTCTGCTGCCATATTCTACGGAGTAGAATATGGCAGCAGAGTCTTCTTCTTTTTCTTCTTCTTCTTTTTCCATTGATCATAGTTTTGATATTGAGCGGGATATTAACACTGTTTTTGTGTTTTATCACTGGTGTCGACCGCCAACACGCTTCCTGTATTAATGTTGTGATATATTTAACTGCATTTTCTATGTCTTCTTTAGTTTTTAAAGCGACTTTAAGTTCAATGTTTTTTTCTATGTGGTCGCGAAAAGATTCCCAGTCCGTGTTTCTGTTGTAGAGTTTTTCTGGCTCTTCATATTCTATGACCAGGCTGCTGCAAGTAAGCAGTACTGGTGTATGATCAGAGTCACCATCAAGACATGATTCTATCTTAGAGTAATGTCCTGACATGCCCCTAGAAATGAAGAAGTCGATCAGGTCGGGTTTTTTCTTAGGATCCTTTGGCCAGTATGTAGGTTCCCCAGTTGTTAGAGCGGTCAGGTGATTGATGTCTGTGCACAATTTTAGTTGTCTCCCTCTTGTGGAGCTTGTTCTGGAGCCCCAATGAGTGTGCTTTGCGTTCCAGTCTCCACCTGCGATGAAGCGGTTGCCAAGGGTCTTAAAGAATTCGGAGAATTGGCCCTCAGTTATTTTATGTTTTGGCGGGCAGTAAATGGCTGAGACTGTGATAGGGCCAGCTTCTTCCATTATACATACGGAGTTGGCCTGTATGTGGTCAGTTCTATATTCTGGAAGTTGGTAATAATTTATATTTTTTCTGATTAGGAGGGCAGACCCTGCATGTGCAGTGCCATCAGGATGATTCGTTAGGTAAGTGTCGAAGTCGTCAATTTTTACACAGGTATTAGCTTTACCATGTGCTTCAGATATGAGGACTATGTCTAGTTTGTGGTCTTTTATCAGCAAGTCTAAGTCTGTCTTGTTGGAGGAAAGTCCATTTATGTTCCAGGTGGCTATTCTGAGTGTAATCATTGAGAAAGCCTGTCGATGAGCTTTACTATGAGGCTCATAAGAGTACTCATTTGTTGTGGTGACAATTGTGAATGTTTTTGTTCTTGATCGAAAGACTATTATTTAAAGAGCTAAATTTAATTTGAAAAAAATATATATTTACCTTTACCTTTAGCAGAGTAACTTTTACTGTTTGTGTGATTTGAATTAGTTTCCATGGCAATACGCTTTGCTACTTCTTCATTGGCTATCTTCATTGCGTTGTCATAAGCTTCATCAATGGCTGTGTCATCCCATACACGGTTCTCATTATCTGATGACTGAAATATGATATGTTAAACATGAAATAAGCATAATTTTCACATTTTGGCAATGTAGATGTGTAAATAGAATATGTATTTTAGGTGAGGCGGTAATTGTGATAAGATGATTTCATCGGGAACCGGGGATCTCAAATGATATACAAAGAACATTAGAGCGATGGTGGCCGAGCGGTAGCATGTGCGCTTTATAATCTGGCGGCACCCGGTTCTATCCTCAGACCTGCACAAAATGACTTATTTAGTACTGAAATAAATTATGTTCAGTTTTCAATGCCATCACTCAATAAAAGTGAAGGAAAACATAGGAGGAAACCAGTATGTTCAAGAACCGCAGAAGTTCTATGACATGACAAACACCAACATGCACTGGGCCAGCATGATGGATTAGGGTTCTCTCTCTATTAGAGAACGAAAGAAAAAAAAGAAGAGAAGAGAGACCTGTGTGTTCCAGCAATAAGAACATGATAGGCTGATAATAATGATGATAAAGTAGTACCTATGACAGTGGTTGAGACACTTGGTTTGGTGGTGGTACTTATGAGCATTGTCACGAAATAAATCAACTAGGAAGGCCGCTTTAAAGAAGATATAAATAAGAAAGAAGTTTGCATGTTGACAGAAGCATCATAACTTTTTATTGTTCACACCAGAAATAAAAATACATGGAGAATAATAAACTAAAACTAGTTTAACAACTGGCAGCCTTATCGCAATAAGCGATCTCTTGTACGCAACCTTGAATGGGTTAATAAAATAGAAAATGAATACCTTACAAAATGATAATATATTATGTACTTGTTTACTTACCTTATTCATTCCTCTCACGTAGAGAGTAAGATTTTCCATCTCTTCAGCCATTGTTTGTAATTAAACTACGATAATTTGCTGGTTCTTAGAACCAAAAAGACAAAAAGAATTTAATAAGATGATTAAAACTCCACAAAATCAATTTTTTGAAAATTTTTACTAATTTTTTTGTAATAAAAAACAACAAAACGCCGCGTACCTACCTAGGACCCGCACACACGCACGTGTGATGACACTGACGGTCACTGACTTGACTGCGACACTGACATAACTAAGATTTTTTTTCGCTCATTACTGGACAGGCTAAAGCCATTAAACTCATACCGCTTCGTCTTACGTGTTTTATAACTAACCGTAACAGATATGTCAACTTGGCTGACGAACCGCCGCCTGACCAACGGGAGAGAAAGATATTTTTTTTCTCCTTAGACAAAGGATCCTAAGTGCATCTGCAATTTATGCTAATATCTGCAATGCATCTGCAATTTCTGCTAATATCTGCAAGTTTCCATTCATGCCAGCTCACAGCTGTCACCTCAATTCCTGCTGTAATGCCTGTCTGTGGACTGTCTGTCTCCTCAAGCCCACGGAACACTATTACTCGCGGCTCAAGCCAAAGAGAATACAAGATACAAGCCAAATACAAGCCACAGAGCCAACCCCAAAAAGAAAACTTCTGAAAATTTCAAAATTATTTTGATCTTGACTGACTGACTCTACTCTAAATTCTCTTTTACAACAACTTACAAAATATGTAAAAGTCTGCCTGCCTGCTACTGTGTTTATTAATTATAATTCGTGGTGGCTTGCAAAGAGTACTTTATTATAAACTGAAAGTGGCTTGGTGATCAGTCTCTAATCACAAGCGTCAATTTTCATGTGCAAAATGCCGGTTTTGTAGCGAATCGACAATGAAAGGTAAGGTAGAATTACCTAATTATATTAACGGTACTTACCTTTTGAAACCGGCATTTATTGTTAGTTCAAAACCCGTACAATTAAATAAAAAAATGCTCCTAGCTGTAATTTTGATATGCACAGGGTACTTATAAGAAAATGTAGGTAACTACATGTACGAACGATTACATACTCACCTACCATGATACTTATTAATTATACATGATACTTACTACCAGGTATGTAAGTTTATATGGATATTGCAAATACCAGGCTAGCTCCATCCATGACCCAAAAAAACAATATTATACCATAGCTAGCTCAAAATAATTTATCCAAATAACAGTGTAACTTTAATTTTTAGACCCAATAAATTCAGCTGAAAACACAATGGATATAAAATCCGAGGTTATAAATGATCAGGACAATGACACAAAGTCTAAACAAGCAACCAGTGATGAAAAACCGGATACCCAACCATCTACAGAAGATTGGAACACATCTAACAGTGTTCCTGTAAAAAAAGAGTTCCCAAATGCTGAAGTCAAGACTGAGGGCGACAGTGAAAATAAATTGAAATGTGACAATATGTTGAAACAAGAAAGTGGCATAGAAAAAAGTGACCTGCCTCTTGAAACAGGTAATATTATTAAGCTTCTTCGGAAACATGAACAATCCTCACAAAATATTGATAATTTAAATTGTTCTAAAAAAAGTAAAGCTTAAAGTTTTTATATAAATTTTAAATTACTGTGTATTTTGTTCGGTGTAGATTAATCAAAAGGCGTATGTTGTACCCCTGACACCCTTTGGACCCGAAAAACATTACCTCTTTCTTAGGCAGCTGGGTAAAACAACCTTGACTGGGCACAGTAGTTGATTTTTAGGTTATTTAGGCGGCCTGAAGAGTGAATGGGGTGATATCGACTTTGCAAGTGTGCAATTGGTCTTACTTTGTACAATAACTTTATCTCCACTACACAGCATTTTGCGCAATATCTTTGCTGTTCTAAATAATTTCTTTCAATAGATGATGTCAACATGTATACAAATAGTACTGGTGATTCAGTCAAAACAGAAATAAAACCAGAGATAATCACAAACTCTGGTGATGCGAAAACTGAAACAACTGGCCAGGAAGAAAAAACTGACACTCAAAAGAGCAACAATAATGAAAAGAGCAACAATAATGAACAGAGCAACAATAATGAAAAGAGCAACAATAATGAACAGAGCAACAATAATGAAAAGAGCAACAATAATGAAAAGAGCAACAATAATGAACAGAGCAACAATAATGAAAAGAGCAACAATAATGAAAAGAGCAACAATAATGAAAAGAGCAACAATAATGAACAGAGCAACAATAATGAACAGAGCAACAATAATGAACAGAGCATCAATAATGAAGAGGGCAAAAAATTCTTCAAGCGTAAACGCACACATCCAGCTCACAGAAAGCAGCCCAAAAGAGCTAAATTATCTGCTAAAAAAGAAGCCAATATGATGCCACATGACGTAGAAAATATCAGCTCACCCGAGGCAATAATGAGCAATGACTTAGAGTACTGTCTAACTGTGACAAATATGCCAAACAGTTGGAGTTTTATGGATATTAAGAATTATATTGACATGCAGGTATATTGTTCAGTTTGTATTGTTTTTGTCTACATTTATCACAGGTGACCGGCAAACATATTGAGCTAAAAGCGGCATAGTGAGGAAAAGTTGATGCATGTACACAGCACTCACCTCAACTAATCGAGCGCCCTCGGTTGGTTGAAATTAATTGAAATATATTCAACTGCCAAATAGATCTATAATTCGCCTATTGCACATTTTTCAAGATGTTTGCCGGTCGCTTTAAAACCAGAAATACACATTAGCCATAGCCCGGCAACGTGTAGACTCCACATGTTGGTTAAGTTTGATCTAGCCAATGGCGTCAATTCCGTTGTACCATTCTCTTAACTAATTTGACAGGACTAAAATTATTGACATCTCTTTTCATTTCAATACGTTAAAAAAAGATGGAATCAATTTTAGAGATGTCAAACTTAGTTTAGTTTATAGAAAGGCACAACAGAATTTACTTAAAAGTTAATCAAAAGTGGACACTGCTAGTTATCTGATGGCGAGCGCTTTAATTTGTGCAGAAAAACTGACACTGATCCAAATTCAGCCTGCTAGGCGACGACGAGCGACAGTAAGCAATGGTAAATTGGCTGTCTACATGCTGGTACTCGCCTTGGCTTAGCAAGATATGGCTAATGTGTATTGCAGGGTTAACAATAGGCAGAGTGAAGTAGGTGTAAGGTACTATTCTTTGTGTCTGTAGTTGAGGGGGTTGTTTCAAACGAGGGGTGAATAGAGTCCTCAAAGGTAAGCAACGCACTGACAATGGGTATTGTAGGTGTCTATAGACAGCGGTGACAACTTACCATCAACAATTTTTTTTTATAATAAGTTATATTTACTATCAACCTTGTATCAATATGAAAATGGTTTATTTTTCAGTGTGGTCCTGTAGATGAAATTGAGATGCTAAAAGATGACAAAACCGGAAATGGAGCTATTCGGTTATCATATCAGACTGAACAAGAATGCGAGCAGGCTATGAAGAAACTCCAAGGCAAAGAAATTGAAGGAACTAAACTTACTGTTTCAATGACTGGTATGTATTGAACCTTTTTATGTTAGAATGGGCGGTTTTCTGGCAGCTGTAGGAACATAGTTCTGCAACCTGCGATAGATGGAGCTGACAAAACATGCTTTTTTTTGCTTTTGTTCAATGTAACCTACAATACAAGGCAGAGGAGACTTTTATAACACGGCTAGGCAAGGCACACTTATGTACATCTACTAATTTGTGTTGTGAAAACTTCTCCGCTCATGTCTAAATAAGCCGATATGACTGCCACAGATGCGGTCTTTAAATACATTTAAGATATTTCAATCATCAAGATACAATAACCAAAGAGTCACAATCGTGCAAAAAAAATGTTAGGCGCACACTACACATTGCGCAGACTTTTTGGTTAGTTGTAAGGCAACCACGATCTGAGTACAACGCCGCGCGATGCCAGTGCTACGATGCCCTATCGTTGAACGTATGACGTTGAACACTATGCAAATGACAGAAACATAACGTCTAAATTGAATATACGTATAGTATCTCGACAGATACCACAGTGCCTAAAGACAAGGGTCTTTGACCAATGTGTGTTGCCAGTGATGACATATGGTACTGAGACTTAGTTCTTAACTGTTGGCCTCTCGGAGAAACTCAGAGTCACACAACGAGCAATGGAGAGAGCTATGCTCAGTGTTTCTTTGCGCGATAGAATCCGAAACGTTGATATTCGCCAAAGAACCAGAGTCACCGACACAGCTATTAAAATTTGCAAGTTGAAGTGGCAATGGGCAGGTCACATCGCTTGAAGAACCGATAACCAATGGGGAAGAAAAGTTCTTGAGTGGAGACAACGAACCGGAAGACTCAGTGTAGGTAGGCCTCCCACTAGATGGACCGACGAGATCGTGAGAGTCGCGGGCATCCAGTAGATGCACATGGCAGGTTGTCGTTCAGTGTGTAGGTTAAAGGGGGAAGGCCTATGTTCAGCAGTGGACGTCTTATGGCTGATGATGATAGTATCTCTATAATTTCAATAAACTAATTTAAATCTTAACTACTGTTACTGTGGTGTTTCAGTGGTAGATCTATCGGACAGTGAAATGCCACCGGACCCTGAACCCCCTGTCATCGTAGATCCTACTCCAGCACCTGAAGCTTCACAAAACCAACAAGAAGAAACAACTATAACGTAAGTTTCGTAATAAAGAGAAGCAAAAGCATTAATATACAGTAATAAATTAGTGTTTGTATGTATTGAGCGATGATAAAGCGCAATCAGTGATGGCATGGTTTCGTCTCATATATGACTGGAGTACTGCCCATATCTTAGGATCTTTATTAGGATAGATGATGATGTAATTTACTAAATTTTAGTTGTCTACTCTCAATTAAACCCTCCTATTATTTTTTATTGAAAAAATAGGCTTGCGCTTGGCCGCCAACTCGCCTGATGTTAAGCGATGATGCGGCCTACGATAGATCACGCTTGCCTAGAAGATACCGATTCACTTTTGACTTGAAAACACCCAGATTGTAACTATCAGGGAACACCCATTCAGGCAGCGCATTCCACATCCTAGCAGTTCCTATAAAACATTGCATCAAATAATTTTTTTCCCTTAGCAAACCTTGGAGACCTGATTTGGACATATGGGAGATAGATCCAAAAGGTACCTACGGACTGAAGGAGCGCTTCCTCAAATCTTTGAGTATCACTCCACCTCTTGATAAGTGGGTGCATGTTTCGAATGTAAGTACGCATTTTATCTTTTTAATCCCTAAATACTTCTGTGTGTTTAATTTCATTGCTGGGAAATGGGGGGACCCATTTCCTTCCAATTTCTTTTTTTTATAAAAAAGAGCGGCAAACAAGCATGCGCTCAACCTGATGGTAAGCAAAACCGCCGCCTATGGACACCTGCAACACTAGCGGTGTTGACGGTGCTTTGCCAGCCCGGAGAGGTAGTTATAGACACCCTTTTTGAATCGCTACCTGTTGAAGCTCGGCGGGAAGACCTTTGGGGGAAGGATATTCCACACCTTGCAGGTCCGCGGAATGAAGGAGTGGAAAAAACAAACAGTGTGGGATTTCCAGCTTCAGTCCGCTGGTCCTCGGCCACCTCTTGCCACCCTCTCCAGAATGAGTCAAGATCGTCACGGCAGCGTTTGTTTGTTTAGGCCTTCCACGACTGCGTTGTCCATCAGGCACATCGGTTTTTTGTAGTAATTTTCCAATATTTAAATTTAAATCCAAACTACTGAACAAATTTTGATGAAATTTCTATGGGACCTATATGAAAGTATATCCTTTCAATAAGCATGATGACAAATATTTTTTATTACCTCATAAAAAAGTCGATCGTCAATAGAGAAAACAAAATTTAAATTAGTTCAAAAATAAATAAGTTATAAGTATTTCAATTTCATGCTAGACAGAGAGCGCACTATAGCGAGCTATGACGTCAAGCCTCAGGCGCAGCATAGAAATTCTATACTAACTCACGCTTTGCGAGAAAGGGATAAAGCATCCCCTCTCTATCCCCACCTAAAACTAAACGCTCATATCTCAGAGATTTATAAGCCAATTCAATTTATTTTTTTCAGTATGTATAATGTATTTAGCTATATTTATCGCTAAGCCTGTTATTTGTAATAAATTAAACATTGGGACACATGCCTATTATAATAATAAAAATAAATAAATTCCATATAGGTTCATAAAGTTATGAGGTAACAAATAAAAATAAAAAAACACCTGAATTGTCATCCAAGTAAACAAAATAGCGTATTTACTAATTTTGGGGTCAGTTTTTAATAGATAATTGTTGCATCTGATTTATTCCAGTTTCGATGTGACAAAACCGACCTCCGCGACGTATTGGAGATGGCGGGCAATGTGATCATGTGTTCAGTATTCAGCACGGCACCGAAATACGCCATCGTCATGTACAGCCATCCTCTGGAGGCTGTTCAGGTTAGTACTCCGAATTCATCCACTCTACCGATGCAGCGATCTCACTAAACATTAACACTGAATATCATCATCAGCTATAAGACGTCCACTGCTGAACATAGGCCTCCCCCTTTAACCTCCACACTGAACGACACTCAGCCATCTGCATCCACTGGATGCCCGCGACTCTCACGATGTCGTCGGTCCATCTAGTGGGAGGCCTACCTACGCTGCTTCTTCCGGTTTGTGGTCTCCACTCAAGAACCTTTCTTCCCCATCGGTTATCGGTTCTTCGAGCGATGTGGCCTGCCCATTGCCACTTCAACTTGCAAATTTTAATAGCTATATATAGCCTGCTGGTAGTAAAGCGTTTTGGTCCCTAGCTAAATCGGTCGAAGCTCGAAGAAGAACTTCTGCCGCTCCTCACTACCTCTACTGCTGAAACCTGATGGGACGCTGGCTCACACCGCTGAAGAGAAGGCAAACTTATTTGCCTCTCAGTTTGCGGAGTCCTCGCGTCTTGATGCTGGTAGCGCGATTCCTCCATCTTCACCTGGCTGCGCGACATTTATGTCTGAAATTCGCATTCGCCAAATGGAGGTTCGCAGAACGCTCTGTAATCTTGACGTGAATAAAGCCAGTGGCCCGGATAGTATTCCAGCCATAGTTCTGAAGACATGTGCACCTGAATTGTCTCCTATACTGACACGCCTCTTTCGTCTCTCGCTTGAGACTGGGCAAGTGCCGAGGTCATGGAAGCATGCAAACGTGCAACCTGTGCCCAAGAAGGGTAGTCGTGCTGACCCTGCCAACTACAGGCCGATCTCGGTCACGTTCATTTTCTGTAAGACTATGGAACGTGTCCTCAACAACAGGCTCCTGGCGTATCTGGAAACTAATGATCTCCTCAGTGACCGGCAATACGGATTCCGCCGAAACCGGTCCACTAGGGATCTTCTAGCGTACGCCACACACATCTGGAGTGAGGCCATTGAGAAATACGGGGAAGCGCTTGCCGTTTCCCTCGACATCTCGAAGGCTTTTGACAGGGTTTGGCATGACAAACTTATTAGCAAGCTCTCCTCGTTCGGCTTGTCCGAAGGTTTCGTTGCATGGATATCGGACTTCCTGAGGGATAGATCGATTCGAGTTGTCATTGATGGCTGCTCGTCCGATCGAATGGCAATTAATGTTTATCAAGTTGCAGTGGCAGTGGGCAGGGCACATAGCACGTAGAACAGATGGCTGATGGGGCCGAAAGGTTCTCGAATGGAGACCACGGCCTGATAAGCTCAGTGTAGGACGTCCACCCACAAGATGGACAGATAACATAAAAGAGACCGCAGGGTAAAGCTGGATGCAGGCTGATTTTTATGGTTTTTTATTTGTTGTATTAGTCTCCGTCCCGAATAACTATTAAAAACGGCTGGACCGATTTGGATGAAATTTTGTGTTCCTGGAGTGGGTCATAGTAGTGAGCGCGAAGGCCAAGCTAACACTCGTGCGAAGCCGGGGTGGGTCGCTAGTTTTTAATATATAAAAAAATGTTTTATTTAAATCTAATTACCCACTACTACTATTTTTAATATTCCAGGCAGTATCAATGCTAAATGGTCAGAATTTATATGGACAGTCCCTCAAAGTGGTCATGGAGCGAAGCCCATCCTGCACTATATTACTAGCTAAAGGTCTAAATGGAGTTGGTGCAGGACTGGGCGCTAACGGCAGACCTCTAAGAAACATCATCACCCACTACCATAGATTTGTCACCAATCAGAGCGCTTCCATAAACTGTGCAGCCTTCGAAGATATCACTACTGGGGAAACAAATGAGAATTTGGTCAAAGATGAAGACTTTCAAGTGAAAAAAGTTGATGATTTTAATTATGTTGTACCAAAAAGCGATATAAAAAAAGTTATGGAAAGTAAAGCTGATGTAGAGCCACCCGGTGAAGAAAGACCCGAAACAAATATCAAGCCTAAACTGACCAATCAATTTAAAATAAATGTAGCTAAGGTAAAAACTTCAAAGCAGTTGACACCGACTCCAGCTAGGTCTCCAGTCAGACAGCAAGGGCCTCAAAACTTCCAACCAAGAAATGGGCCGAACTTTGGGCAGTTTGGTCCGAGACCTGGACCGTTGTGGGGTGGACATGGGCCAGGTCCAGATCCTAGGATGCACAGACCATTTGCACCGGGACCAAGGTAATTGGAATTTGAAAATTATACCAAAATAATACTTTTTTTTAATTAGCCTATTTCTATTTGATATTTATATGAAAGTGTTTCCGTACGAAGTCGCGGGCATCAGCTATGATTAATTTGAAAAGGTGTTTAATTTTAGTGTTTGCATTCGAAATATAATATTTACTATTGTGTTTATAGGCAGGGTTGGAACGGTCCAATGGGGCCCATGGGTGGCCCAATGCATGGACCTAGACCCATGGGGCCTATGGGAGGCCCAATGCATGGACCAAGACCGATGGGGCCGATGGGGCCTATGGGCGGCCCAATGCCTGGACCTAGACCGATGGGGCCTATGGGAGGCCCAATACAAAGGCCCATGCAAGCACCCATGCAACCACCCATGCAAGCTCTCATGCAGGGGACCACGCAAGGTCCCATGGGAACGATGGTGCCCATGCAGGGGACAATGGCGCAAGGTTTTGATGCAAACCAACCAGTACAGCTGCATTTGAGTAATGTGAGTATTCAACTCCATATATTTATTACTAGCTGCGCCCCGAGGTTTCACCCGCGTGGATTAGTCTTTATATCATTCATGATATCATGAACTATGATTCATATCATGAACTATGTACTTGTCAAAGTCCCGTCAAAATCGGTCCAGCCGTATTGGAGTCCATATGGAACATACGAGTACATACGTACATACATACACACATTGCCTTTTATATACAGGGTTACGCATGTACCCTGTACTACGCCGAAAGGAGGTCATTGTACTCATTATTATGAACAGCATTTACTATGAGACCAACCCTGAAATCGCTAAAAAAATACATTAGCTGTTCCATGCAAACCGGTCATTGACACTCGACAAAGGTATGGAACAGCTGATTTTGGTAAAAGAAAATGCACAATACACCCCGAGCGGGATATCAGTGCAGACTTATCACCCCAAGAATAAGAATGGCTAATACTATGCTGATCATCATCATCAGCCAGAAGACGGCCACTGCTGAACATAGGCCTCCCTTTTTAACCTCCACACTAAACGACAGACTGCCATCTGTATCCAGTGGATGCCCGCGTCTCTCACAATGTCGTCGGTCCATCTAGTGGGAGGCCTACCTACGCTGCGTCTTCCGGATCGTGGTCTCCACTCCAGAACCTATCTGATCGGCTTATAATGATGTATATTGACAGCCCCGTTAGCTTAGTTGGTAGTGATCCTGCCTTCTGTGCTTGGGGGCATGGGTTCGATTCCCACCTAGGACAAACATTTATGTGATGTGTTTGTTCTACGTCTGGGTGTTAATATCTATTTAAGTATGTATTTAAAAATATATATATGTATGTTTATCAGTCTCAGGCAGCCATATTACAAGCTTTGCTTAGTTTGGGGTCAGATGACCATGATGAACGTCCCAGATATTTATTTTATTTTTATATTCCTCAGTTGCCCCCGTCTACGACGTTCGCCCTGCTGTGCGAGAAGATGGCGACTTGCGGGCAGGTGGTGTCCATCCAGCTGTCGACACCGGGCTCTGCCGTGGTCACCTTCGCTAACAGAATGCAGGCTGATTGCTGTTTCCGTATCCTTTACACAAGCACATGTCTCACAAAGGCGAGGTAATAGAGTTTCATAGTCGGTAACGTATTTGTGATGCCTCTGGTGTTAATAGTATCCATATGCGTTGGTGACTGCTTACCATCAGGCGGCCCGGCTGCTTGTTTGCTTTGCTTATTTCTGTACTCATGAATAACAATAAAGAAACCTAAACACATAAAAGAAACAAAAACAATAATACGCGTGCTGAAAATAGGGCTGTTATAAGTTTAACGTGTGGATCTGTGTATACTCGTATTTGTGTATGTCCGTGGCATTGTAGCTCCCAAATGTCTGAATCGATTTTGATAAAAAAATAATAGTTTGAAAGGTGATTTGGTCGAGAATATTCTTATTAGCTATGACACAGAATACATACAGTACAAGTACAGAAGATTCACTCCGCAAGAGCATTTAAATAAGTAGCGACTCTTACTACCACACAATAAAGTCCAATTCAGGACGTGCGAGCGCTAACTACCTAATGATATATTAACCTACAAGTTGTTTCTCTGTCTATCGCGTAATTTTTGTCGCGTTATCTCTGTCTATCGCGCGGCAGGAGGCATGGCAAGTCCGACAAGTCGACTACTTGTGACTTCATACCTAAAGTGTGGAGTGCGCCAGGCCTGGCTATGATTCAAGAAAATATGTTCAAGCCGTTTAATCAGTCAGGTTATCAGCTCAAAACACTGTTTTAAACTATCACAGTTGTTCACTAGATAAAGATGTAATAATAGAGATGTTATAGGCGAACAACACTACTTTAAAAACTAACTACGGCTCGCCGCCGGTCGTGGTGATCGGCTGAATTCGGCTTTGTTCGGCTTTGGTCGTCGATTATGCTGCTAGCTCTTTCACTCTCTCACACAAGACGATCTACACATCTCGCCCATCCACTTCATAGTGACAACAGCCGCCTAAGATAAAACTTTTTTTCTTTGTTTTAATAAAAAACACAGTACTTACGCGTTAAATAAATTATTTTTGTTGTATCTCCCAGTGCGATCATGCGTGGCAATCTGTATAATTTAGGCATTCTATACAATGCCTAGGCAATGTATAGAATGCCTGGGGCGTTCAGGCAATGTATTAAATATTATAAATATTTTTGTTCGTTACATACATTACCTAGGCAATGTATACAATGCCCAGGCATTGTATAGAATGTCTGCTGGTCCACCGGCAATGTGTAAAATAAATAGATTTTGGTCTATATTTATCTGAGGGATGAGCATGAAGGCTTGCTTGCCGCATTCCTTGCCGTTCCGGTCAGCACATACATTAATAGCATTAGTGTATGTGCTCTCAGGAACACAACGGGCAATGGAGAGAGCTATGCTCGGAGTTTCTTTGCGCGATAAAATCCGAAACGTAGATATTCGCCAAAGAACCAGAGTCACCGACATAGCTATTAAAATCTGCAAGTTGAAGTGGCAATGGGCAGGCCACATCGCTCGAAGAACTGTTAACCGATGGGGAAGAAAGGTTCTTGAGTGGAGACCGCGAACCGGAAGACGCAGCGTAGGTAGGCCTCCCACTAGATGGACCGACGACATTGTGAGAGTCGCGGGCATCCAGTGGATGCAGATGGCAGGATGTCGTTCTGTGTGGAGGTTAAAGGGGGAGGCCTATGTTCAGCAGTGGACGTCTTCTGGCTGATGATGATGATGATGTGATCTCAGGACTGCAACTTCACTTTAACCAAAACCGGTGGCAGGACTTCATCTGAAGTCCGCCTGGCTCGCTAACACCCTCCTGTGTAAGTGTATCGCTAAATGTCGGTATTTTTACGTCGACGTGTTCCGGTACCAGTGCAGGAGCGCCAGTCCCTCCACTTCATATAGCATGTTCTCTCTATCCTGAGACCACGTGGGTGCAAAAGTTTACGCGCTGTTTTCAATCGTGACAGTGTGGCGTGGGGGCCAGGGAAACCTGGTGAAACGGTTGTCCGCTGGCCGCCCGCGGGATAGTACAGGGACCCGAACCCGGGGATTACATTCATACTCCGCCCCGGGAGGCTGTCCCACCATCTGGCGCATAATCCTGTGGTGGTGCTGCCGTGCCGGAGTAGGACTCTGGAGTGGATCCCGGCAGTTGCCTCCCAGGGGGGGGGCCGGGGGCCCTTCCGTCCCCTACGCCAGTCGATCACTTTACTGCACCCGGTGACCCAACATTCACACCTACACTTTGTTGCTCGATAGAGAGCCTAGCATGCTGTACCTCCCCTACTCTTACCCAACACAACCCAATGGCCCCAAAAAATAAAAATGCGCCTGGGTCACCAGCTTCCTAGCTGATCGGAGTATTAAGGTCGTTGTCGACGGTTCCTGCTCTGACAGCATGTCTATCAACGCTGGCGTCCCGCAGGGTTCTGTGTTATCGCCAACGCTCTTCTCTACATCAATGACATGTTGCTTTCGAGCAATATGCATTGTTATGCGGACGATAGCACGGGCGACGCACAGTATACCGGTCGTACAAACACCCTTCATGCCGTAGTTGAAGAAAGTAGGAACAAACTACTGTCTGAAGATGAGGCCTCTCTTGGATTGGGGTGAGCTGAACCTGGTTCATTTCAACCCAACAAAGACGCAAGTTTGCGCGTTCACTGCTAAAAAGCCCTTTTACACACATTGCCGGCTGCGCATTCGGCATTGTATAGAATTCCTAGGCAAAGTAAAAAAATAAAAAATATTTCATACATTGCCTGAACTTTTTAGGCATTCTATACATTGCCTAGGCATTGTATAGAATGCCGGATTATACACATTGCCGGTGACATATATATAGAATAGGTCTACGTTTGGCCACCAACTCGCCTGATGGTTAAGCGACGGTGTGGCCGAGGCTGGAACACGTTGATCTAGAAAAAAAAACTATTCACTCTAGCCCTATGCCCAGTTATTATATTTCGGCGCAGTTACATGAACCATGTTCATACATAACAATATTTCCTTGACCGATTTCATCCCAGATTCATACCACAATACTTCCATCGAGGGATGTGTTATCCAAGTGAAATACACATAGACTGCTAATCGGTGAGTTGAGTAAGTATTACTTACTAGGTAAGTATTTCTTATCTATATACAAATAAAATGAAAATGAAATGAAATTTATTCACTAAAATAGGGTAATACACTGATCTTAGGTACAGCTCGCGCGATAAGAGTTTGGCTTTAACCGTTATTGCGCAGAAATCAGAAATTGGGTATCAACGGGCAATTAGCGGGGTGCGGGGCGGGTGTGTAGGCGCACGCGGTGCTCTGATTGGCGCTCGTGACAGTACCCATGCGCAGTAATCCCCTCCACCCGAAGGTCAAAGCCAAACTCTTATCGCGCGAGCTGTATTTTATACAGTTATAATTTTTCAAGTGAAAACGGATATCAAGACATAGACATCTTATTCAATGTTTACCTCTCTCTCTTATAGTTACAGTGTGCGAGCGAGAAATTAATGAGAAATTGCTCATTGAATGTTTACTTTATTTACATTTAAAAGCAAAATTTCGATTAAATATGTTTTTTGGGTTGATTTTAAATAGACAAAGAGAGAGACTTCCCTTTTTTTGTGTTTGTGGTCCACGAAGACGGTTGGGTGTTGGGCATTTAAGATTTCGGTTTTTATAACATTTTAAGTCAGATGCTCCATAGATTTCCCTAAGAAATTAACTTCATTGAAATAGTAACATAGTAGCTGAATATATTGTTTTAATTAGTTACTTATAAGTATCCTATAAGTTTTGTAAGTTTTAACACTAGTTCTATAAGAGCTTTATAATAGGCACTGAAGCTTTTCATATGTTTCTATAATGTACTAAAACTTCAACTTTTTAATGATACTAATTTTAAAGTATATTCATCTTTCAGCATACTCTTGTATGTTTTTAGGTAATTTTTAAGTAGGTTTTATAATTCATTTATAGGTAGGTAAATCCACGGTAGTGTGGCTAGCCGTATAAATGATATATAGGCATCAAAAATGTGTCTATACTTTTAATTATTCTGAAATGCTTACTTATATTGTAACTTTTCACTAAGATTTTAGTGATCACTATTATGTAACAATTCGCTGTTTAGTTAAGAAAAAATAGGTTTATATATAGGTGTTATATTAGGGTATATTTATAGGTTTTATTTTATAACAATTGATGCAATTTTTTTTATAACTTTCAATTACAAATCAATTCAATTTAATTACCAATTAGTTCGTATGTTAGGTGTGTGTGTGTTAAATTGAAGTTTTACTCGTATCTTTTTTATGTAGGTTCGAAATAAAATTCATTGTCTATAACATTTAAATTGATGAAAAATATGTAGTAATGTTTTATTCTTAGATTTAGGTTTACTTTTAAATTTGCTTAGTTACTAAGTTAGGTAGTTAGTAGCATTTTTTTATGACTATATTATTTACCCACTTTAAGTCCTATTACGGTTATTTAATTTAATCTATTTCAATGCAATAAACACATCAAATTAATATTTTATAATTTCAATGCAATAAACACATCAAATTAATATTTTATAATAAATAACCTTGCCAAGGGTAGTTATTTGTTTCTTGGTATTTCTGTCCTACAAAATTAAAATAAAACAATTTGATGCAGTATTTTTTTTTTATTAGAATTAATTAGTAGATATATGTATAACTTGACATGTAAAATAATATTTTGTAGATAGGTAAATAACTTATTTAATTAACTACCATTATAAACTTTGGTACTGAATAAAAATTAACATCATGAGATAATTAGATATAACTCATTATTATTTACAGTACAAATTTCACAAACGATAAATCGGACTTAAAAAAAAGAATAATTTAATGCATACTTTTAATAATTTCATCCAATTTATGTCTACTAAAGGTTAATAAAAACTTAGCATTTTAGCCATTTTAATTTAATACTAGAATTTAATTCAATGAATTGGTAAAGTTTTATTTAATATTTTATGCACATTCTGCTACTGTGCAATTAGCTTTAAGTAATATTAAGTTAGGTTAGTGAAAACTAATGATATAATAACTATTATAGTAAAAATTTAGGTTCATTGAAGGTAGGCAGGCCAAATTTGCTGAATAAAACTTTCGTCAAAATACTTGAATGTATTTTATTTTCCCTGAACTTAGTTAATGTACCTGACAAGAGCGAAGTTTTCTATAAATAACACTGGGTATGACATTTAAAAACTGGCCAAGTGCGAGTCGGACTCGCGCACGAAGGGTTCCGTAGCATTATATATAAAAACGGAAAAAATCATAAATTTAATTAATTAATTAATTTTTAAAGTGAATAATATAACTCAATATTCTGTTAATATTTCAAGTGTCTACCTGTTGCCGTTATCGATATCGAGCAAAAACGAGCACACGTTTGTTGTATGGGAGCCCCCTTAAATAGTTATTTTATTGTGTTTTTTAGTATTTGTTGTTATAGCGGCAACAAAAATACATCATCTGTGTAAATTTCAACTGTCTAACTATCACGGTTCTTGAGATACAGCGTGGTGACAGACGGACATACAGACAGAAAAACGGACTGCGGAGTCTTAGTAATAGGGCTCGTTTTAGCTTTTGGGTACGGAACCCTAAAAAGCATTAAAGTGGCTGAGAAAATATGTTACACAAAGATATCAGTATGAGGACATAGCATTTGGCTGAGTAAGTGATACAATATCAGTAAGAAATTGCTTTACATCAAGCGAGGTGGCGATCAAACGCACAGAAAAGAGAAGTAAATGGGACGGAAATGACAAGAAAACTCTGTCGCCAGGTATTGTGACAGATATGTGATTGAACATTCTTATTTATGTCAACGCGTAGAACTCCGCGTCACAGATGCTAACACAGTTGCTATGGGTTTATACGGGTGCAAGTGGCTACAACAAATTTCTTACAAAAATGTCTTGACAGCCGTTCTAATTAAATTAAAAAAAAAATACTTCCACGGAAAACTTTTTTTTTCATAATCTTTTAAAAAAAAATTATAACAATCAAACGCATATTATAATTATGAATATAAAAAACTGACTTCATAAAAATGTCAGAACTGGAACAAATTGAAATGGGACCAAAAAAAAAAAAAATTACTTGCTAAATCTATGGGTCAGGTAGTCTCACTAATATTATAAAGAGGAAAGATTTGTATTTTTGCATGTTTGTAACGAATTAACACAAAAACTACCGGACCTATTTTAAAAATTCTTTCACCATTAGAATGCTACATTATCCCTGAGTAACACATGCTATATTTATTACTAGAATGTTATAAAAAAACTGCCCGGTTGGGCGGCTAGTAATAAATAAAATTTTGCCGTTGTCTGCATTTCATGTACCTATGTAAGTCAGCCCTGCATGGGCCGGTGTAAAACAATAGCAACATTTTTTTCTCCACATACCTAGTTATTTCCTCGCGTCTACTACCGTAATTAGTTCAGGTGTTTTGCGAAATGCCTATCACGTTCGATTTAACTGCAATCAAACTGTTTGCGTTGAGCTATGCTGATGGATGGAGGAATTCGACAGCGGTGGTAATGAATTGCCGGATCTACAGTCTACAAATGTTCTACGGTGTCTATATAAGGGCCCTGATTCTATAACTAAAACACGCACGTAACACGGCGTGTTAAGTTAACCTCTAAAAATGTGCTCTCTCATCATCAGCCAGGAGACATCCGCTGCTGAACATAGGCCTCCCCTTTAACCTCCACACTGAACGACATCCTGCCATCTGTATCCACTGGTTGCCCGTGACTTTCACAATGTCTTCGGTCCATCCAGTGCATTGCTTTCTATTCCTTAGGAAATAAAGACTAACTTTTTGAGGTTAACTTAACGCGCTGCGGTACGAGCGTGGTTGTAGTTTTGGAATGAGGGCCCTGGTAGGTATCTAAGTGTTTTATGGCATAACGAAATAGGAAAGGAAGATCGATCGATGTCTCAATATAAGGTAAGGTAAGGTTTTTTGTAGTGGTAAGACTCTTGCAGGGGTCCGCCTGGGGAAGTACCACACCTTTGCCAGTTATTCAACCGCCAAACAGTAGTGTGCAAACACTACTGTGTTCCGGATTGAAGGGCAATGTTTCCAGCGAAATTACAGGGTACACAGAGATTTGACATCTTATATCTCGGGGTGACGAGCGCAGTGCATTGCCATCCAGGGTTTTGAACTGTTGAAGTTAAAAATTATGAGTGGCGTTGAGCTATTATGGGCAAGCGTAAAGAGCCATTAAGCGAGCGACTTCGCTCGTCTCGTCACTCAGTATCATAAAAAATGGCTATATTCATTAATTTTAATATATGCTATATTGTGTTTTTTTGCCACAAAGAAAATATGTCTATGAAAAAATCTGTTAAATAAAGTATTTTATTTTGTAATATATACGAAAACCTAAGTTTCGTGAGTTTACCTTATATCAATTTAGATACTTTAGACAAGGACGCAGCCTGGATTTTCTTTGGAAGGGGGGGACGGGGGGACGGAGTTGGAACTGTTGGGAGCAAATACAACGTTATTTATAATTATTTACTCTTAGGTTGGGAAGCTCTTTAAAAGCTTACCCACACTCTCCTAAGGGGAGCGGGGGAACTCCGGGGTAGCAGGGGGAACTCCGCTGTACCTGGTGACGCCCTTGACTTTAGATAATATATTTTAGATTAGAAGGCATTTGTGACGGTATTTGAACTTCACATTTATTATATGTAGGGATATACTATTCGAGTTTTATTTAATTCCTATCGGCATAACTTGAATTGCGACAGATGTAGTCTATACGCCCAGATTGCCGTTATTGTGTGTTTAGTCTTCTTTTGGTACGGTCATTTTGCGCATTGACCCGATATCCATGGTTTTTAATATCTTTGACCATTTTTAACACCATTTCCTTGCAAGTACTTCACTATTTCACGAGTGAATCGGTTCCTTCTATGCAAGCGTGCTCCATCGTAGACAGCATCATCGCTTAACATCAGGCGAGTTGGCGGTCAATCGCAAGACTATTAATACAATAAATATAACCGACTTCCAAAAAGGAGGAGGTTATCAATTAGAATGTAAAAAAAAAAAAATTTGTTACCTCAGAACTTTTGACTGGGTGAACCGATTTTGATGAATCTTTTTTTATTTGAAGGCTGGTGCGTCCCGTTTGGTCCAGTTCTGTCATTTTTATGAAGTCGGTTTTTCGTATTGATAATTATTTAAAATCTATTATGCCAATATGAAGTTTATCTAGTATTATCCTAGACTACATGGGCCTAGTAGACAAAAGCTTTTGGTACTTATACCAGCCGTTATCACATGAAACGAATAACCTGCTGGATATATTAGCTCTGAAGATAAAAAGCTAGCCGCTTAGTAACTTTTTTCATCTGCCGGAAACGAATGCGGCTTCCGCCCTGAATGTAATTCTACCGCTTTACTCTAACTTCCTTTTAATAGTTCTGCTTAGTGGGGTTGCCATTTTTATACTTTTTCCCGGACTTCGCTTTGCTTTAGATATAACATGGATATAACGAAAAGTCAGGGTCGTATTTACCCTAGGGCCAAAAGGGCCGTGACCCGGGGCGGTAGGCTGTGAGGGGCGGCGCAAGCCGCACCTACACACTAGGTACTGCATTTATTTTATTCTATATTAAAAGTGTTTTGCATTTTTTTCCGTTAATATATGGGGCGGCGAACTTACAGGCCCAGGGCGCTGAATCTGCGAAAAGTATGGCCAGACATGTGGATGTAGTTATTGACGAAAAAAATCACCAAAATGCGAGTAAAACTTCCAAGCGCGCGGTAAGTCCACATATACATTTAAAACGTATTCAAATCGCAATAGTACGAAAGTTACTTTTGAAAATGCTAAACTTGAATCCAAGATTTTCAGCGTTTTGCTGGGGTAAAACTATCACATGCGTTAATCCAGGATACGATTTATCCACCATGATTTCTATCATGGGGAATGTAGCGAAGACTGGCGGCTGAATTCCAGCCGGGGATTATTTGACTCGCGCCAGCACTGGATCGAGTATTTCCATAATCTGCCATTACTGGGGTATTGTGTAACGACTCCGGGTAAATCTTGTTTGAGGTATTAATACGGTATTTCGGAAACTTGCTCATTGTAGCTGAATGGGAAGTAATCTAACGAATAGTTCAGAATTTAATCAATTTATTGCGTGCTAGCTGCGCTGTACAGTTTTACCCGCGTGGTCATTTCCCCAGATACCGTAAATTTATCTTTCACATGCCCCTAACTATCGCTGCTAACAAGTAAATTTAATTATAATATAATATATATTCCGACTGAATTGTATAAATAGTAGTAAATGAATGTAACAGCGACGGGCTGCGTTCCTATCTATACCTACTCGAAGTAGACAGAGCCCTTTCATACAGCTTTAGGTATCTCCTAAACTACTGAGTATTTCATAGTAGTGATATACATTTTTATATCTGCTGTTTCTACCTCTACCTACCTTTAATGATGAAAATATGGACCTATTTAGCAACCTTTACTTACTATTTTCCCCTATATTTTTCTCCCTCAAATGCCATCTTGAATTCTTGTACCCTATGTCACTTCATGTCACTAAATCGATTCAAATGACATCTCACATATCGAAATCCAGATTGAGGCTGTAGGGCACAGATCTACTGTGCTGTAGGGTGTCAAAGAAACCACATTCATACACTCGAAAAACATAACCCGCCTTCTTGCGCAATCGGGTAAAAAGCATATCTATCCGTTGAGTAACAAACCAATAAACTAACACATTTTCGAATTTATAATATTAGTATGATAATGACAGTGAAAATCTCAGTACCTAAAACCAGAATTTTTCGGCCACGCGATTGCTTTTGATTGATTTAGGACAAACAACTAGGCCCTATAAATTAACGTGTCATCCTACCCACGGTAGCTTTCGACTACAATGCCTAAAATATCTAAGTATGAAGTATGATAATCAAAGTGGAATACCATACCAAGACCAAGGTGGGTTACCATAATCTCAAAAACTTCTTATAAACCATACATTGAATTTCGTCTTGCTCTCTCATTAGCCGAGAGAGCGAGACAAAGGTAAGGTAAGGTTATTATAAGAATGTTTTTGGGATTACGGTAGCACCTTTTAAGCAAAGAACGTTGCGGTCAGTTTTCGTATATACGGTTGACCGTGAGTATACGAGCATCCTTTTAGTTTTAAATGCCAAATATACTTGCATTTCTAGTTAAAAAGTGGACGCAATATTACATTGAAACGCTTCTCTATTTCAAAAGTATTTTTTTTGTAATTGACTATTACTTTTAGTACTATTTTTTCAACTGGTTTAATTACGTAACCCGAGTATACCAACTTTTTAATTGTAACCGCTGAGTCGTGGTAGAGCCAGTCACCTTCAGTTGTCAACCAAATTGCTTTTATCACAGGAATTACCCAACGACGTAAAGCGAAAACGAACGTGTTTATTGCGTATGTATGCTTGCATTTCCCCGCCTAGACTTTTTTAAATATATAGTAATAGGCTTGCGATTGACACAAACTCGCCTGATGTTAAGCGGTGATGCGGTCTACGATGGAGCACGCTTGCCTAGAAGAACCCGATTCTCTCATGATTTGAAGACACCCTGACTAAACGCCTCAACCAATGTTGAAAAATGATTCATCTAATTTCAGGAATGGTCACTGGATGGTAATACAATATCTCTTTATTACACACCGAAAAATACAAAAGAAATACATCATCATCATGTCATGATCATCATGGTCATGTGGGGGGGATAATTTATTTATTTGTACTTTTATAAATTCACGCGATAAAAACCGTTAAAAGTGTTTAATTACGATTTATTTAAATAAATAAATTAGGCGCAGTTTCGACGCCATCGCTCAGAAACGATGAAGGTAAACGTGAAGAAACTGGTATGTCCAAGAACCTCAAAATTCAAAGACCACTAACATGCCTGGGCCAGGCATGGTGGATTAGGGCCCATCCTCTCTCTCTGAAAGAAGACCTGTGTCGGGCAATGGGAAATTGATAGGCTGTTACTGTAGTCAGACATAATATGACTATTCAATCGTCAAACCATAAAGTATCGTATTCTGAATATTTGTCACCCCCCCAAATCTGAACAGCCAACAAACAAATATACACATATAATAAAAACGTAGAGATAAAAAAAATGTGACTTAAAAAAACACACCAGGGAGTCTTAAAATAAGCAGCTGAACACTAAGATAGTTTTTAGAATTTTCGTGTTTGTTTTTTTTTGTCCACGCTCATGTCATAAACCACGGACGGATTTAAATGCGGTTTTCACGGATATGCTTAGCTATGAAGTACAGGCTATGTTATTTTGCGCAAGGGCCGGATTAAGGGAGGAAAAAAGGGTTGAAAGCTTATATGAAAATCTACGCGTACGAAGTCGCGGGCATCAGCACTAGTTGTATAATAAAAATACTCCAGCTAAAATAAACAAAATGCAGAGATTTATCCTGGAATCGCTTCGGATGGTTCTGAATGTTATTGGACGTGCATTGCGCGTTGTCTATTAAAAAGTGGAAGCCTTGTACAAACGAACGTAGAGTCTATTAGATTTATTTGTCCCGGATGATTGGGTACTATGGGTTCTCGAAGATTATAACCTGGTTCTAATAAGTTTGAAAGTTCATATAGGCTGAGTGACCAGCCCTAATGTCAGGGTTTATAGGCCGTCCATCATCATCAGCCAGAAGATGTACACTGCTGAACATAGGCGTCCCCCCTTAGAAGAAGAAGAAAAACATTTATTTTGCGCACAAAACACTACAACATCAACATTACAAAACAGAATAAAAATAATTAAAAAATAACAATAATAGCTACATGTTCAGTTGTAGTGTCCAGTGCGACAAAAAAGGTCAGTGCTCAGCTATAATGCTACAGATTTCTCTGCAGCGCTGATTTTCAGCACTGACCTTCTGAGACGCACGAGACTTCAAAGTTAAAAAACAAACATTCGTAGAATAAACACACAAAAAATATGGACAACACAACAGAAAATATATAAACAAAACATAAAGGAAAAGTTATATGTATGTATAAGCACGTAGAGAATATAATATATACTTAATAATTAGTAAAATGTTATATGTTAGACCAGATAAGGTAGAGTAGATGGAATACGGATGACACTATGCTGGAGGAATAAAATAAAATGTATATATATATCTATATCTATACATATAATAAAAACGTAGAGATAAAAAAATCTGTAATTGCGAGATAACAAAAAAAAAACACACAGGTCGTCTTAAAATAAGCAGCTGAACACGATAGGACAGTTTTTAGAATTTTTGTCTGTTTGTTTGTTTGTTTGTTTGTTTGTTTGTTTGTTTGTTTGTCCGCGCACATCTCCTAAACCACTGGACGGATTTAAATGCGGTTTTCACGAATATGCTTAGAAATTACCAGATTAAAACATAGGCTATCTTATATCATTTATTTTAATTCTTTATTTTTACATAAACGAAAATAAAAATCAATGATTTATTTCTTCGTTATCCGAAACGTAATATGAGGATCGTCACATAGCCTCAAGCAAGGAGATCCAAAGTAAAGAGAATGTTATTGACATAGCCATTAAAATTTTGAAACTGTCAACTGTCATTCGGTTAATCAGTTTAAATTTAAAGAAGGTTCCTTAACCTTCTTTTCAATTTTGATTTTCAAATGGAATTGTCATTCGCTTTTTCTAAGATTTGTCTAAGATTTTTCTTTGCATTAAATTTATAATTTCTTTCGGACTCAGCTATTTTCTTCCATTGTCGGTAGCTTAACCCTCTCCTTCTATATAAATAGTACAAATCCACTATAATTGGTGACCACTGAATGGACCGTACACCACCGACAAAGGTCAGAATGCCGCTAGATCGTACTGATAGCACTGCGGCTGACACGAAGAATAAAGATGATGACAATGTATTCCGAGTTGGCGTGCGAATTCCACCGTTTTGGCCCGAGAAGCCGGCGATTTGGTTCGCCCAGATCGAAGGCCAATTCGCGATTTCCAACATCACTGCAGATAGCACCAAGTTCTACTATGTGATTGGACAACTTGACCCGCAATACGCAGCTGAAGTCGAAGACATCATCGTCAACCCGCCTGTGACCGAGAAGTACGAAAAACTCAAGCTGGAGCTAATTAAACGTTTGTCCGCATCAAGAGAAAAAAAGGTACAGCAACTTTTAACACACGAGGAGCTAGGTGATCGTAAGCCTTCTCAATTCTTACGTCATCTACGACACCTAGCAGGCCCCGGAGTTCCAGAAGACTTTTTACGCATGATTTGGACCAGCCGCCTACCGAACAGCACGCAGACCATCATTGCTTCGCAGCAGATGACGTCATCACTCGATGTGCTGGCAGACCTAGCCGACCGCATACATGACGTTGTCCCTATAGCCCAGGTCGCATCTACATCCAGTACCACACCGGGAAGCTCCAAGCTCCATATTACATTCTCATGGTTTTATGCTATGTTAGCATTTAAAACACAAAATATACCGCATCCTATTTTAATGCAAAACATGCTCTGCACTGTGGTCACTGTAATGTATTAGATAAATGGAGGTAGTCTCAATACTATCTCAAACTACCTCCATTTAATTAGACTTCTATATATAGGTCACTGCCTACGAATAAACCTCATTCTGCGATAGTCTGTCTTTTACTCAACATTACATTTGGCGCAGTCGTATTTATTTCGAACTTACGTGCAAAAGTGTTTGTGATCATGCCTATAGGTAAAATCGAAGTGTTTGATATCGGTTCCCATAGTTGGGATGCTTATTGTAGGCGAATGAAACAGTTTATAACGTTAAATGGCATAGCGGAAGAATTGCACGTGGCGACGTTAGTTACTCATGTTGGGATTACGTGTTACGAACTCATGTGTGATTTATGTGCACCTGCTTTGCCTGAATCAAAAACTTTCGATGAGCTCGAGTCAATAATGAAGCAACATCTCGAGCCACAGCGGTCGGAAATCGCAGAACGACATGTGTTTCGGCAACGGAAGCAAGCGACGGGGGAGACCGTGAACGAATACCTACAAAGTTTGAAACATCTAGCGAAAACTTGTAACTTCGGTGTATCGCTGGAGGTCAACTTGAGGGACCAGTTCGTGTCTGGTCTCTACCACGAGGATATGAGATCCAGGCTTTTTGCCGAACGCGAGCTGGATTATAAGCGAGCTGTCGAACTGGCGCTGGCGTTGGAGGCGGCCGATAGGCACGCGGCGACGGCAGCGGTGAGTGGCAGCGCGGGCGCCGGCGGCGGCGCGCCCGCCGCGGAGGGCCTGCATCGTTTGGGTTCGGCGGCGACGCGCGGGCTGCGCCGCGCTCAACCAGCGACATCGGCGGCGGCGCAGGGGCCTGCCGCCGCAGCGGCGCCGCGCCGCCCGTGCCCGCGATGCGGCAAGGACGGGCACGCGGCGGCCAAGTGCCGGTTCAAGAACTACAATTGTGATCGTTGTGGTGATAAAGGTCATTTAAAAGTTATGTGCCGTAAGTACGAAGGTGGACGTGGATCGGATTCTTCGCGGACGACTAGAGGTCAGTTTTTTTTAGTTGACTCTGATTCCGATGACGATGGCATGAACTTTTACAATTTATCGAGTGATATTGATGATGACCCGTATTACGTCAATTTGACAGTTGAGAAGCATTCATTACGGTTCGAAGTAGACACCGGTTGCAAATTTTCCGCAATTTCGAAAGCGTGTTATGATAAGTTATTTCAGTATTTACCTTTACAAAAGAAAGCATTAACTTTGAAGTCTTACACAGGAGATGTTATTAAGCCGATGGGTTTCATTGAGGTCCAAGTTACGTACGCTTCACGTTCAAAAATACTGCAATTATTTGTCATAGATAACGGTGGCCCGCCATTAATGGGTCGAATGTGGATTAGAGTGTTGGGAGTCAATGTCAATGATTTTTACAGCTTAACTGATACTTGTGACGAATCTGTAGAATGTTTACGTAAAGAATTTCCAGAAGTATTCGCTGATGGGCTTGGGACATGTACTGTACGCATGCAGTTACACTTATCAGATGACACACCGGTGTTTGTGAAAGCTCGTTCACTGCCGCTTGCGATGCGAGCCTCGGTCGAGTCAGAGTTGGAACGATTACAGCGTGAAGGTGTTGTTTACAAAGTAGATCGCTCGGACTATGGAACGCCTATAGTGGTTGTTGTAAAAAAAAATGGTGACATCCGTATCTGCGGGGATTATAAAATCACTATCAATCCCAAGTTAAAGGATTTTCACTATCCTTTACCGCGTATTGAAGAAATATTTGCCACCCTTGCCGGTGGGGTACTTTTTTCAAAATTAGATTTGTCCCACGCTTACCAGCAGGTACTCTTAACTGATGAGTCACAACCGATGACGGCAATCACCACGCATGTCGGTACTTTTGTTTACAAACGTGTACCTTTTGGTATTAAATGCATACCTGAAAATTTTCAAAAAATGATAGAAGAAATACTCAGTGGCTTGCCGTTCACGGTGGTGTTCCAAGACGACATCTGTTGCGCAGGTACTGATAAAGCTACTAACCTTGAAAATTTGCGAGCCGTGTTAAGCCGATTAAGAGATGCCGGTTTAAGAGTTAATATGTCTAAATGTGAATTTTTTAAACACTGCGTTACCTACTTAGGGTATCGCATTGATAAGGACGGATTACATGCCGATGATAAGAAAGTTGAAGCCATAGTAGCGGCGCCGACGCCCAATGACGTCACTCAATTAAAAAGCTTTTTAGGGCTTGTAAATTTTTACGCCAAGTTCTGTGCCAACATTAGCGATATATTAAAACCTTTGTATGAGTTGCTCAAGAAAAACGCTAGGTGGCATTGGAGCGACGATTGTGAGTTAGCTTTCAATAAAGTCAAAAATGTATTGAGCGTTGGTCCGGTGTTGGCGCATTATGATCCGAGCCTCCCGTTGATCCTTTCTGTGGATAGCTCAGCATACGGTCTTGGTGCGGTCCTTTGGCACCGCTATCCCGACGGTTCGGAGCGCCCGGTCAGTTGCGCATCGCGCACGCTCAACTCGCACGAGCTCAATTACTCGCAGTTAGATAAGGAAGCCTTAGCTATCGTTTTTGGGGTGACAAAGCACCATCAGTATTTGTACGGGAGACATTTTCTGCTGCGCAGTGATCATCGAGCGTTAAGTTACATTTTTGGCAAAAACAAAGGCATCCCGCAGACTGCCGCGAGTCGTTTACAAAGATACGCGGTACGATTGGCTGCATACAATTATGACATTGAATTCATTCCGTCGTCTAGGAATATTTTTGCGGATGTTTTATCGCGTTTGCCACTCGAACAAACGGTTAAGAAGGGACACGATAGCGAAATATTGGAAGGGAGTTATTTAAACTTCATTGAAGATAAAATGCCGATTACATTTAATGAAGTTAAAGTCGAAACTATGAAAGATCCACAATTAAATAAAATTGTGGGTTACATTAAATTTGGTTGGCCGGAACGTTCATTAGACGAAAGGGACAGAGCATTTTTCCCTAAAAAAGACAACATGTTTTTAGAGCACGGTTGTCTACTATGGGGTTATCGCGTGGTTATACCCACCAGCCTCAGGTCGATAATACTTCGAGAGCTGCACAGCGGTCATTTAGGTGTCGTCAAAATGAAGCAGGTCTCTCGCAATTATTTATGGTGGGAAGGTTTAGATTCTGACATTGAAAAACAATGCCGTGAATGCAGCGCATGTTCGTCACAGCGCGACCAGCCGCCAGCTGCGCCGCTGCATTCCTGGCCCTGGCCTACGGAGCCATGGACGCAACTCAATGTTGATTTCTTGGGACCTTATAAAAACAAACATTATTTGATCATGTTAGATGCAAACACTAAGTGGCTTGAAGTCGAACGCATTTCGACTACATCGGCAGTGGCGGTGATAGCTATTTTCCGAAAAATATTTTCTCGATTCGGTTTACCTAAATCTATTGTGAGCGACAATGGACCTCCGTTTTCTTCACAGCAGTACTTATTTTACCTGGAAAAAAATGGAATTAAGCGCATTCTAGTCGCCCCATTTCATCCGTCGAGTAACGGTGCTGCTGAAAATGCCGTACGGTCAGTCAAACAGGCACTTAAAAAGGCAACAGTACAAAACGAAGATTATGATACAGCTCTATGTAAATTCTTGTTTACGTATAGAAACACGGAGCATTGCACGACAAAGAAAGAGCCCGCTGTGGCCTTATTAGGGCGTCGCCTGCGAGGTAGATTCGATCTGCTACGACCCAACACGGGCGAGTTGGTGCGTGAGAAGCAGAGCGCGCAAGAGGAGCGGCGCGGAGGCGAGCCGCGTGACGTCGTGCCCGGGGACATGGTGCTAGTGCGCAATTATGCCGACAAGGATGTCAAGTGGAAGGATGGATTAGTGTTAGGTCAGACCGGTCCCGTTTCATTCGTAGTTCGAACGGACAATAATAAGATCACTAAAAAGCACGTCGATCAGTTACTGCACAAAAATCCGCGGAAATCACGTCATTCGTTAGCTAGTGTAGTTCATACAGATGCGAGCACGATTAAGGAGGGTTGGTCGACCCCACTGGTGCAGTCGCCCTCTTCCGCGTTAGGTCGTGCGAGCGGTGCCAGCGACGGTGTAATTGAGCCTGTAGTGGTAGGCGGCGAGCCGAGCGGTCGGTCGCCGACGACCGCTATATCACCGGTGACGCCGCCGGTACCGGTACCTACTCGGGTCGTGACGCGTCAACGCCGAGTTCTTGACATTCCACCTTGGTATGAGACGTTAAAACCACGCAGAGAGAAATAATACTGTATAGTTGTATAAGTATATGCATTTAGGAATTTAAGTGATATAAGTTAGTTTAATATAAGTTTGTATACAATTACTATATTTAGAAGGAGGATAATGTAATGTATTAGATAAATGGAGGTAGTCTCAATACTATCTCAAACTACCTCCATTTAATTAGACTTCTATATATAGGTCACTGCCTACGAATAAACCTCATTCTGCGATAGTCTGTCTTTTACTCAACATTACAGTCACATTATCTTTTTGATTTGAAAACTGTTGACGGTGTTATTTATTACTTTTATGATTCTATCAATACTTCACATAGGGCGACTTAAAATAAGCAGCTGAACATGTTAAGGCAGTTTTTAGAATTTTTGTTTGCTTGTTCACGCACATCTCCTACACCCCTGGAAGAAAATGCGGACGGATTTAAATGCGGTTTTCACGAATATGCTTAGCTATGACCATATTGAAGTATATGCTATGTTATTTTGCGCAAGGCCGGATTAAGGGAAGAAAAAAGAATTGAAGGTTTATATGAAAATCTTCGCGTACGAAGTCGCGGGCAAAAAAGCTAGTTATAAATATAAGTAGTATTGGAAGATGGGAAATGGGAAATACAAGAAGCATTTACTGAAATGAGGTTAGAAGATATTTTCCTTCTGCAACTCCAACAAATGCTTCTTGCACTTCAACCTAAAACTAAACTTACATTGGAGCTCCCGTATGGGTGGCGGAAGCGAGTTCCAGCATATAGAACTCCACTCCACTGAAACAGCCTGCCATCTGCATCCTCTGGATGCATGCGACTCTCACGATGTCGTCGGTCTATCTAGTGGGAAGCCTACCTACGCTGCGTCTTCCGGTTATCAGTTCTTCGAGCGATGTGCCCTGCCCAATGCCCATTGCCACTTCAACTTGCAAATTTTAATAGCTATGTCGGTGACTCTGGTTCTTTGGTGAACATCCAGTACGTTACGGATTCTATCGCGCAAAGAAACTCCGAGCATACCTCTCTCCGTTGCCCGCTGTTTTGATTCGGGGTTTTTCCAAAAAGCCAGCAGTTAAATAACACGTCTCTGTACCATACATATGTCATCACTGGCAACACACACTGTTTTCCCTGAGGCCGAGGCTTAGGTAGACCCTTAGGCCGTCCAAAGACTTCAAAAATGAAGTTCGCAATTCGATCCCTTTTTTAACCGACTTCCAAAAAGGAGGGTTCTCATTCGACAACTTTTTTATTTTTTATTATGTATTTACTTTATTTACTCCAACATTCGTAAACCGATTCTCGTGTTGCTTTTTTTGTTACGTACTGGAAGCTTTCGAGGAAGTCCCACAAAAGTTTCATTAAATTTGGCTCAGTAGTTTTTTCACCAGCTCAAATAATATGAACTATATTAATTATATAAATCATAAATTTTGTTCGAGCGCCTACGCATTTTCAAGTCAGTTTTTTTTAAAGATAATATCTTGGCGTCCACCGTCATTTGTTACCTTGTAAATGATATGCGAGAGTGTTTATATTTAACAGATTTTAATAAAATATGGTACTAACGTATTACAGAAATAAATATATGTGGTAAAGTCGTGGGGTGTTGCTAATATCGAACATGAAAGTAGTAGGGGTTCATTCGAACCTCGATGACAAATAGCCAGAGCACGAAAACGAATCGCAAAATGAGTTTCCGTTTTGTTGCGGCCCTCATTAATTATTTTTAGCTCGCTTGTTGTGGAAAACTTACCTTGGAAAGGCGGAAAAGGAAATATTTTCCGCTTGTACATTTCCCCCCGCTGCATTGAGTTTTTTTTCTTGGAGATAATGTTAGGATGCTTTCTAAACATCATTAAATAGTTTCGTTCGAAATTCTAAGGCAAAACCTTTTTTCTTTTCTTAGATGCTACGTCGTAGCCTGTGTTCTACGTGAACATAGAGACTACGGCGTAGCTTGTTTAGAGGCGTGTATGTCATTTTTACCAGACTGCCCAAGTAGTTCGGAAGTTTGAAATCGTTCTCGCTAACGACCCGGAAACAAACTTGCTAACAATCACCGGGATCGGCTCAATTACTCTGATAAACTTGATTTGGACTACTGCTGTGTATTTATGTAGCTGTCTATTGCTGTGTATTAGTATAGCTGTGTCGAGTTTTGGCGTCGTCGCATCTTCATGAGACACAAGATAGGACTGCCGCCGTCACATCTTCCTGAGACTCAAGATAGGACTGCCACCGTCACATCTTCCTGAGACTCAAGATAGGACTGCCGTCGTCACATCTTCCTGAGACACAAGATAGGACTGGCGCCATCACATCTCTCTGAGATACAAGATAGGACTGGTGTCCAATTCGGCAGAGCCGCACAAACGGCGCAAATATGATACCTAACCTTGGCAGTGGTAACATATTTGTGCCATGAGGGGTCGAGACATTGGACTCTTAAGCACCGGGAGCTCACCTTATTATCAAAAATCTTACGTGTGATCAAATGCTGGCATTTTTCTGGGTCAACACAAAAGCATTGCTTGGTAATAAGTTGCGTTGCCGTTCGGTTTCTTCTAGGCAAGCGTGCTTCAACGTAGACCACATCAGGCGAGTCATATCAGCGGTCAAACGCAAGCCTTTTACTAAAAAACAAAAATGGCGCTATAATGCCTGCATGCATGGTACGTTGCCAACAATTTTTTTAATTTTTTTAATCAGACCTCGTTCATTATGTGTTCTGGTGCAGATGCTTGTAGACTGACCAACCGACGTGCAATTGACGCTCGCATACGGAAATTCGCGTCGGTGTGACCGTAGGCTAAATAGTTACTCACATTGCTACTACACGCACGCGTTCGGCATGAAATCGCTCTAAAATTATTACATCGTCGACTTTATTTCCATAGCAGTAAAGTTTTTGCAAAACCAAACAACATAATTGCCAAATATATGCACTGTCAAAATACGCAACACGCGTGAGAGAGCGAATAAACGAGTTTCAATGGCGATTGAAATATAGGCGAACATAAAACAGATTTTATTTAAAAAAAACAGTTCGGTGTTAATAAATAAAAATCTGCCTTTAATTTTTTTTTGACTGTTTATATTTTTATTTAACCATTTTGAAACTATTACAACATTGCATATTGTATTGTCACCAGATATAAAGGTGGCAAAATTACAGCAAAATCAGTTAGGAAAACTGGTTTTAATCTACCTTGCAAGATTTAACTTAAACAAACTATCAAACACTAAGCTTGTAAATACACTGAAGCAGTGCCAGTCCACATCGCTCAAAGAACCGGTAACCGATGGGAAAGAAAGGTTCTTTCTTGAGAGGAGACCACGTATCGGAAGACGCAGCGTAGGTAGGCCTTTCACTAAATAGATCGACTACATTGTGAGAGTCACGGGCATTCAGTGGATGCAGATGGCAGGCTGTCGTTCAGTGTGGAGGTTAAAGGGGGAGGCCTATGTTCAGCAGTGGATGTCTACAGGCTAATGATGATGAAGAATGCTCAGTGAGTGTAACGCGTTAGCCTATGTCTGTAATGTGAACGGTACGCCTAAAAGGCACAGTTCCTAACTGTTTTTGCTACGGTAGTAAGCGAAAAGGGCAAACGGGTAACGACTTAATGAAACTTTTCAACTAACGGCCCTATTTGGGAAACGGGTAGACCATTACTGATTCAGAGGTCTAGCTCGGGTCTGGTGCAGATAAAGTATGGAGAATAGTGCCTGCCATGAACATTTGTGAAACTTATTTTATTTGCGGTGTAGCATGGTGCCTGTGACATTACCCGAACGGCCCTCTGAGTATGTAACTTGCTACTCGCGATTTAGTCGTAAATTTGACAGTTTCCTATGACCGACCTTGATTATACCGTTCGGCTAATGTCACAGGCATCATCACGTTCACATCACATTACCAGCCATCAATGTCCACTGCTGAACAAAGGCCTCCCTCTCAGAGGGGTGTTGCCATAATTCCCACGCTGGGCAGGCGGCTTGGGGATCGCAGTACGTTCACCGTGTACTAATAGGACGCGGCTGCCCGTCCTCCGGTGGTTCTGGTCGCATTTTTAGGACATACCCGGGTCAGGCATCATGCTACACCGCAAATAATAAAACAGTGATGCTTTTGTTTTCCTTTTCAACCAACTTCCAAACAAGTAAATTAAATTATAGTGGGATCACATTACAAACCGACTTAACATAGAACCTCCGCCTTTTTTCAAGTCGGTTCTAATAGCCTGAAAGAATAAAACTTTCGGCCCATATGTACGTATAATTTTGAAAGAATTTTCGTTTATCTCCTAACCGTTGAGGAGTGATAAAGAGGAGAGATGAAGTTGCACCCTTCATCATCAGCTCATCACTGCTCGTCTGTGGAATGCGCTGCCGGAATGGGTGTTCCCCGATGGTTACAATCTGGGTGTCTTCAAATCTCGACTGAATCGGTTTCTTCTAGGCAAGCGTGTTCCATCGTAGACCGCATCGCGCTTAACATCAGGTGAGTAGGCGGCCAACGCAAGCCTATCACTGAATAAAAAACAAAAATAAAGTCACAGGCATAGTTTAAATTTTACTTACAACATTATACTTATCAAATAATCTTACCTAATGATATTTACCAAATAAAACATACCAAATTATACTTCCCAAATTCCATCAAAATCAGCAGAGTAGGTAGATTCCGAAAAATACTATAAAATTAACTAATTTGTAAAGCCGATATCCGGAACGCCGTTAAAAGCCGTCCATACATGATTGGGGTATATTATGGCCTCCAAGCGGCCTGAAAGCGAATACTCAGAACTGACGGTATATACCTACCTTGTAGAAATGTTACAGAGGTATTTTTATCGGAGTCGGAGTTTACAAATTTAGCTTGTCGGAATCGGAACCGGAATCGGAGCCGGAGTCGTTGTCAGAAGCGGATGCAGAAGAGAGATGTGTTAAGGGCAGGTCTGATAAAATTAAATAATACAACCATCAGTAAGCCTCTTTCATTTCAGTAAAATAAAATACACCATACCTAGGCGTTGATAATAAAACTAATCAAATTTTCTTACATCTTTAAGGATGAAAATAAGTAAATATGTACTAATAGTAAATTAAATCAAAATGAAGTGAAACACTGTTTTAAACTATCACGGTAGTTCACTACAGTCATATATTTATTTACGGGATATATACCGTGGTAAGGTTGTGTAAGTCTTCCCGTGAACATGTTGTATGTAATTGCGACGAAATATCAGGAGTTCCTACCACAACCTTACCACGGTAAATGTCCCGTAAACAATCATATAACTTAAATGAAGTGACTCCAAAAGTAGCAAATTGTATTTAATAACAAAAGCTTGGCAGCTTTATCTCCGTCAAATCTATTTGCACCTCCGATTATAACTGATTCAAAAATATCGCAGCCGAAGTCGGAATCGGAGTTGTAACATCAATCGGAAGGTCCCACTTATTCCGTAACATCCCAAGTAAGTTATAAAAAAAAATAACAACCAGCTTTAAAAAGTTCAATAAGCAGGAATCATCCACAAATTAATAATATTTTCTTCACATTTGAATGGGACCACTTTTGAGATATGTATACCTATATATTACCTATTCAATAAACAAAGCAATTGTTTTTTTATTAATCGCGATTAAATTAGCTGATAATCAGAATTTTCATGAATGAATAAATGAAACCTTTAAAAAAATGGTTTAGCCATTTGGGAGTAACGATGCCACAGACAGACACACAGATACCTTCGATCAAAAACATACACACGTAAAGTTTATAACACCCCTCTTTTTGATTCATTATCTTCTGATGGTGCTTAGACCTTCATGTAAACTTTAAATTCCTTTTTGTCTCCCTTACCATAGCCCTTGCGCAAAATACTTTCTTATCGGACCTCTACACCACATAAAAATCTACCTGCCAAACTTTAGATAAGGCAATGTTCACGAGTGAGAAACCGCAGTAAATAATTTAAAAAAAACATCATAAGTAGTTTTTTTATGCCATAAGTGGCAAACAAGTAGACGGGTCGCTTGATGGTAAGTGATCACCGTCGCCTATGCAAAACCAGGGTTATCACAGATACGTTGCCGACCCTTAAAGACTCTATTAACAGCCCTTTTGAAGAACCCCATATCATAGCTACTCGGAAATGCCGCAGGATTTCCGACTCATTCCACAAATTGCAGGTGTAAGGCAAAAAGAAACGCGTAAAACGCACGTACGTTAGTGTGCGATTTCCACTGATCTATGATATCATAAGTATTAGAATTTAAATTTTAGTCACATATATGACCATACCACAAATGTGACCATAGTCACATATATGACCATTTTGAAACTAAAAGTACATAAAGTCAATAAATTAAAATACAAAGTATGGATATGATCAACGGCAAGGGTAGACAGAGGATGTTTTCGACATAATAATCGATAATACATTATAAAAATTGTAGTAATAATATTACAAATTAGATCTTGTTTTTCTCATGATATAAAATTATTTATCATCTACCTACTCTGAGCTAAAAAAAAGATAAGATATAAAGGGTGGTGGCAATATGGCAGACCGGTATTCTGGCGCCGACCATACGATAGGCAAGACAATTTCTATCAAATCATAATAAGTGTTGAAATATACTAACATTACAGCCACCACTGTTCAATTTGCTGTCCTGATTTAATATAAGTAAGTAGGTACATTGGAAAACTAACTGCGCTCCGCAAATATAAGCAGTTAGCTATTTAACCACATTGAATTTTCATACATCGTTATGTGTGTTGATGTGTTAATTGAATCAAGCAAATGAACTCAGTATTCGAGCAAAAGCCAATAATATGAATAGATTTATGTTCCAAATGCATAACTAATTTATCTGGAAAGTTGCCAATTTCGGGCTGCCATGATAATATGAAGGGTGTGAAGGGAAGTAATTCAATAATATTTTGTGTTTGAAAGTTCTAAAGTTAGGGATAATTTGATTTTAGTATGTGGGTAGTTCGGAAAACTTTATGAATAGACAACTAATATTGAAACCATTGCACGTTTCTAATCATACTCATATCATTTGAACACGAACTATAATAGGCATGTGTCCTAATGTATAATTTATTACAAATAACAGGCTTAGTGATGAATATAACTAAATACAATACACATACTGAAAAATAATTTGAATTGGCAGATAAAATCTCTGAGATATGAGCGTTTAAAGTTTTAGGTGGGGATATAGAGGGGATGCTCTATCCCTTTCTCGCAAAGCGTGTGTTAGTATTAGCTTTTGTATGCATTGTAGGCTTGACGTTCGCACGCTATAGTGCGCTCTCTGTCTAGCATGAAATTAAAATAATTATAACTTATTTATTACTGAATTAATTTAAATTTTGTTTTCGTTGATAGTCTCTAATAGTCTCAATTGATGATCAGATGATCGGCTCCTTTATTCCGCGGACCTGCAAGGTGTGGAATATCCTTCCCCAAAACTCTTCCTGCCGAGCTTCAACATGAAGCGAATCAAAAAGGGTGTCTACAACTATCTCTCCGAGCTAGCAAAGCACCAACGACACCACTAGTGTTGCAGGTGTCCATAGGCGGCAGTTTCTGCTTACCATCAGGCGGACCGCATGCTTGTTTGCCGCTCTTTTTACAAAAAAATAAATACTTCGCGCATGGGGACATGCCCTCCCCGAAACACCTAGGAATTCCATACATTCGACACAACTTTTCGATTCAATTCAGGTTCACTTTACAGAGCATACTAATAGATAGTTATATCTGGATACAAAAATATTTTTTTGCAACAGGTGAATTTCTACTTTTCAGTTTATTATTTTTGTTCACTTGTGATTGTAACCCTAGCTCCGAAGTTCGAACCTTATCAAAATGGCCCCAACAACAAGTATAAGGCAAATGAATATTGGTATTCGATTTTGTTTAGACTTTTATTATGCGAACTGCTAGTCTGTGGAATGCGCTGCCTGAATGGGTGTTCCCCTGTAGTTACAATCTGGGTGTCTTAAAATCACGAGTGAATCGGTTCCTTCGCTTAACATCAGGCGAGTTGGCGGTCAAACGCGAGCCTATTTGTAATAAAAAAAATAAAAAAGATAGTATCTACCTATAATAGTAGGGTAGTGGCTTCGGAAGCATTTCCATATTATTAATAGCATGATAAAGAAGTGAGGCCTAGCAAGCGGGTGATAAAAGGCCTTACGAGTAGTTTAGTATAGACTTTCCGAACAAGCTCATTCAAAGTCTTAACTGCATTCAATTTCGTCCAACTTAGGTAATTCCCAAAGTGCGAGGTGCTCGAACAACGCCCTGGGAAGTTGGCGGCCAGATTTTGAACCAGTTCACTCCAAATGCCGGTCGACCTCTCGAAACTTGTACGTACTGTATGCTTCCATTTTCTTCGAATTTAATAGTGGAATTTAAGGCTGCGCTCACCAGCTACAACTACTAAGTATCTGTTACTTAAAAAAAACTTAGTCAAACTTCTTTACATTGAAGTATTGTATGCATGTATAATGTGCATTGCTTCTTTTAAATGAAAAAAAAAAACCTAATCAAACTAATTTACATTGAAGTGTTGTATGCATGTATAATGGGCATTGCACCTGTAAATGAAAAAAAAAACCTGATCAAACTTCTTTACATTGAAGTGTTGTATGCATGTATAATGTGCATTGCACCTTTAAATAAATAAAAAACCTAATCAAACTTTTTTACATTGAAGTGTTGTATGCATGTATAATTTGCATTGCACCTGTAAATGAAAAAAAAAAACCTAATCAAACTTCTTTACATTGAAGTGTTGTATGCATGTATAATGTGCATTGCTTCTTTTAAATGAAAAAAATAACCTAATCAAACTTCTTTACATTGAAGTGTTGTATGCATGTATAATGTGCATTGCTTCTTTTAAATGAAAAAAAAAACCTAATCAAACTTCTTTACATTGAAGTGTTGTATGCATGTATAATGTGCATTGCTTCTTTTAAATGAAAAAAAAAACCTAATCAAACTTCTTTACATTGAAGTGTTGTATGCATGTATAATGTGCATTGCTTCTTTTAAATGAAAAAAAAACCTAATCAAACTAATTTACATTGAAGTGTTGTATGCATGTATAATGGGCATTGCTTCTTTTAAATGAAAAAAAAAACCTAATCTAACTTCTTTACATCGAAGTGTTGTATGCATGTATAATGTGCATTGCACCTTTAAATAAATAAAAAACCTAATCAAACTTTTTTACATTGAAGTGTTGTATGCATGTATAATTTGCATTGCACCTGTAAATGAAAAAAAAAACCTAATCAAACTTCTTTACATTGAAGTGTTGTATGCATGTATAATGTGCATTGCTTCTTTTAAATAAAAAAAAATTAAAAAACCTAATCAAAACTCTTTACATTGAAGTGTTGTATGCATGTATAATGTGCATTGCTTCTTTTAAATAAAAAAAAATTAAAAAACCTAATCAAAACTCTTTACATTGAAGTGTTGTATGCATGTATAATGTGCATTGCTTCTTTTAAATGAAAAAAAAAACCTAATCAAACTTCTTTACATTGAAGTGTTGTATGCATGTATAATGTGCATTGCTTCTTTTAAATAAAAAAAAATAAAAAACCTAATCAAAACTCTTTACATTGAAGTGTTGTATGCATGTATAATGTGCATTGCTTCTTTTAAATGAAAAAAAAAAATGAAAAAATCCTAATCAAAACTCTTTACATTGAAGTGTTGTATGCGAATAACAATGGGCATCGTTTTTAATAAAAAATAATACATTAAGGGGATACGTTTCATGTTTGGCGGGAAATTCAAATTTCAAACAGTTTTTTTGTCCTTTAGCTAGGCCTAGGTAATTATTGTGAAATGACACAGTGTTAGCGAAAATTGTTGATTGTTCTTTAAATTATCATGTACAGTTATTAATCAGTAACTTACCATATTACTTACATTTGGAAATAAACCGTTTGAAACACCAAACATTTGTTTATTGACAAATGTATGTAATAATGTGCATTAGAGATAAATAGCTTTATCAAATCAAATCAAATCATTTATTTATATTCGGATAACACTGATCCATTCAGAATTAATTACACAAAATATTATAATAATAATTTTAAAAAAAGCAAATAAAAATGTCTCAGGTACTAATTAAAGAAAATTAAATTTATTACTTTAACATTTTAGACCAGAATTTCTGCAGAGAAAAACAATGATCGCAGATGGTCTTTATAATCTCATTACCCGACTTAGAGATTGTAGCTCTAAATCGGGCAATGCGATGTCTTATCAGTGCATCGAGAGCCGGCACGCGGGCCTCCGCGAACATCGTGGAAGCGCTGCACCACCGCGGGAGTCGGAACATTATACGAAACGAGTCATTGTACTGCACCTTAAACGTACGGTAACTCTCCACCTTGTAGTGAGACCATAACTGCGGAGTATAAAGTGCAGTACAATAAGTCTTAAATAGTAAGATTTTCGCCTCCCGCGAACAGCCAGCAAACTTTCTACCTAGCATATTGGCTCTAACAGCTAGAGACCGTCTCTCTCTGTCTAAGTCTAGATCGTCCACAAGGTCGTTGGCAACAATATGTCCTAAGTACCTAAACTTGGTAACATAATTCAGCGTCTCCCCATTCAAGTACAGAGGAAGTTCAGCTGCATCCTTTTTTGTAGCTCCGAACACCATCGCCACTGATTTATCAGCGTTGTACATCAAGCTATGAGCTGCAGCATATCTCTCGCACTTACCAAGTAGCACTCTCAAGGCGCCGATCGAAGGGCTCAATAGAACCATATCATCAGCGTAACTCAGGTTATTTGTACATTTCTGCCCTATCGAACAGCCGACACTGGTTCCGTTGAGCTCCTCGATCAGCTCATTAATGTACAAGTTAAAAAGTAAAGGCGATGTTAGTCCGCCTTGTCTCACACCACTCGGCAGCACGAACTCATCGGAATACGCATCACGCCAACGAACCACGTTCCTCTGAGACCTATACCAGGACTGGAGAAGAAGAATGATGTCGCCAGGAACGCCTGCACTTCGCAGTTTCTCCCACAGGATCCGGTAGTCAACCCTGTCAAAAGCGCGGCTCAGGTCCAAGAAACAAGCATAAACTTTAGTCCGTCTGGAGGTATAGTATTCAACTATCTGTTTCAGGCTAAATATAGCCATATCCGTCGAGCACCGTTTTTGAAAACCAAATTGTGCATTATCAATTACTATGTGTTCGGAGAGAAGATTTAACAAAATGGAATCGATGACCTTCGAACATGACGTGGAGATTGAGATCGGCCGGTAGTTAGATCCCAGAGAAGCACTAGTTGTCTTGCTTTTCACTATCGGCGATACCACAGACTTCAGAAGGTCAGGAGGCAGATACGAGTGCCTGAAACATGCGTTTATAAAGACTGAAAGAAAAACGATAACCCAAGGACCACCAAAACTATGCACTACGAACTATGAACTAAACTAAACTATGAACTATGCTAACTATAAACTACACTATATTTTATGTGAGTTTGTAAAGAATAATAATCAATTTTCGCAATCATCATGATCGTTTACAATAATTACCCGGCCTAGCTACAAGAACAACAAAACTGTTTGAAATTTGAATTTCCCGCCATACGTGAAACGTTCCACCACTAAATATGTTACAGAAAAATATATAGGTACTTTTTTTTTTAATGGCAAGTGCCTTTATTAAATAAACAAAATACTAGCTAAAACTAACACTAAATAAACAGTTAGACTGTCCATAGACCGTTGAAGATCTAAAGACAATCCAAATGCTCAAACCCACTATCAGTTGGCAGCGTACCCAGCATGCTGGCGGCATTACCACGTTGAATGGCAATGCTTATACGTTGAGCCAGATACACGCCAGCATTTTGGTCACGCGTCGCGTTAATCAGACGCTCTGAAAGATTTTTGAAAATGAGGTGAGCTCCCGGTCCCCAAGGGCCCAATGTCTCGACACCAAACGCCTCAAATATGTAACCACTGCCGAGGTTAGCATATTTGCGCCGCTTGTGCTGCTCTGCCGAATTGGCAGCTGCACCAGCCCTACCCTGTGTCTCAGGAAGATGTGACGGTGCCAAAGTATCGACACAAGTCGCGTCCCATACAAGGGGCCGCCCCAACTTCCAGGGAACAAGTGTCATACCATCAGGCCTCCTTCCATCGTCACGCGCAAGACCGCTCGGTTCGAGCACAGCTGCGACATTGGCGGTGGAAAAAGCCCTGCGTATGATGTCGTTCAGGCTGGCGTGTCGGCCAATACGACCAGCGCTTCTCGAGCAAGAGAGACCATGGTGACCGAGCTGGTCAACTGCAGTACCACACTGACAGCGGTGAGCCTCACAGCACCTTGCACCCAAGCGTAAGCTGACAGCTAGACGAAATGCGGTAGGGTCTAAAATGCTACCGGTATTAAAAGAGGGCATGGCTTGCAACCAAAGTCCCGATTCCCAAACAGAGACTGCACGAATACGAGCACGATCTGCAATACTAGAACACGTATCTAAGAGCGATTTCCGTGCTAGTTCGCAGATCGGCCGATCCCACAGACTCTGGGAAGACAACTTCCTGGGAAAATCGGTATTTGGACACGCCAGCCTCCAAGCATTCATTGCCTCTTTCGAATGAGATACAACTACATCGGAAGGGCCTAAAGAGGGTGCAAGGATTTTTTCTATTAAATTATGAGTAGGTACTATGAAATGAGGACAAGAACGCCGGTAATGCAACACTTGAAATTTGGCGGATCCCTAAGCCTCCTAACCTTATCGGTAGTGAGGCTTGTGACCATGTCCTGTCATTCAAATCAACATTCAAAACCGATATTAGAGTTTCCTTTACGACATTGTCTAAGCTCGAAAGGAGCTCACCGTGTTTCCACAGTGGACTACATCGTAAAGCGTACATAAAAGGTACTTGGTACTTACTTATAGGTACTTGCATATACTTTTTAGTAAAAAAATACATGAAATTCTGCCTGTAGATTAATTGAGGAAATTTGATTAGGATTATTTTGTGGACGAATAGATTGAAGATATTCTTAAACTTCAAGGGCCTTACTTAAAAACGTTACTCAAGTTGACATAAGCTTAAATATGCTCCTTTTTGTTTTCGCGTGTGACGATTGCCGTCAGCGAGAAGTTGAGAGAGCACTTTAAAACATAGATCAATTTGAGTAACGTTTTTAAATAAGGCCATAAGATGTCACTTTTCGAAAAATTTAAGTCTATAAGGAGTCACTAGTTTTCTTCTTCACGCCGAGTTGCTCAGCCTCCTCATTTGAATCGGGGAGATTGGAGCCTAAAGTCTCGGGTGTGAGGAGCACCAGACAACCGGAGACCAGTGCAATACCTCCAAAGAGGACGAATGGTATCTCTTGGAAAGTAGCTGCACCCTGAAAAGAAAACATTAACTTTTAAATCGAATATTGAGTTTTATGTTTTACTGTTTAAATATGTTTTTATTCTATGGCAGGTGTGCTAGGTGTTGTCAGAAACATCACTAATGGTTGTTAATTGAAGTAGCTTCAATGATCAACCGAGGTGATCCCTATGGATGGGTGGAACATATAAAATTTCGGTTCTTAGTTCATCTTTTTTGTGTATATTAGCAGAAAATAGTTCAGTGAGACACAGAGGGAACAAAAATGGCAGAACATTTGAACTCACAAAAGCTGGTGTCAGCGGCGCAGTGATAGAGCCAATCCTCCCGATCATTGAGCAATACGCGAGTAGTTTGTGACGGTATTTTGTGGAGAACAACTCAGTAGTGTACACGTAGATTGATGTCATCACCATGGATATGGCACATTTACCTACCAGGTATACGGGTAGGGATATGCCATACGTCCCTGCAAGAAAGCAAGAAAGAATGTTAGTGTAAGAAGCTTATATAGATCTTGCAACGGAGGAGGAGTCAAAACGAACCTGTAGGAATAAAAATATATGCAAGCTGACAAGCAGCACACAACCAAAAGGCTCCCATCAGCACCGGCTTCCTCCCAATTTTGCTCAGAAGAACAGTCACGGAAAATAATGCTGGAATCTCTACAGCAGACACGGCTATGTAGTTCATGTACTGATTCCCGGAGATGTTCACTGAATTGATGGAAAGACCGTAGTAGACCAGTGTCCCTGTAATCCACCATACTGGCAAGACCAGGCATCTTATCAGAACCTGTCGGTGTTTAAAAACGAGCAAGACCAGCCATGGTTCTTGACTTTTCTTAAGCTCTTCCAGGGCCTTTCTTAACTTCTCTTCTTTAGCTGTCAATTTCAACAGCTCCAAAGACTTCTCAGACAGCTGTTTCATATTTATTCTAGCAACATTCTTTAGTTGTGCTTCTGATTCTGCGTAACGTCCTTTGCTCATGTACCAGCGCACAGATTCGGAGATGCACCAAAGATAGCCAATTGAGATGAGCTGTGGGATGTAGAGTGCGAGGGTAAGAGATCTCCAGTTGGGTACTGCCCAAGCTATAAACCCCATCAACACGTTGCCAAAGTTACATTGATTTATGCTAATAACAGGACAAACCGGCACTTTTTTATTTTCAGTGAAAATAACTCTGGAGTAGTTATGAGTGAGTTTTTTTTGTTGCGATATTCGATGTATCTATTTATGCCCCTAAAGCCAATTCTATAGGTTACATTGATTTATGCTAATAACAGGACAAACCGGCACTTTTTTATTTTCAGTTAAAATAACTCTGGAGCAGTTATGAGTGAGTTTTTTTTGTTGCGATATTCGATGTATCTATTTATGCCCCTAAAGCTAATTCTATAAGTTACATTGATTTTTGCTAATAACAGAACAAACCGGCACTTTTTTATTTTCAGTTAAAATAACTCTGGACCAGTTATGAGTGAGTTTTTTTTGTTGCGATATTCGATGTATCTATTTATGCCCCTAAAGCTAATTCTATAAGTTACATAGATTTTTGCTAATAACAGAACAAACCAGCACTTTTTTATTTTCAGTGTAAATAACTCTGGAGTAGTTATGAGTGAGTTTTTTTTGTTGCGATATTCGATGTATCTATGTATGCCCCTAAAGCCAATTCTATAGGTTACATTGATTTTTGCTAATAACAGGACAAACCGGCACTTTTTTATTTTCAGTTAAAATAACTCTGGAGCAGTTATGAGTGAGTTTTTTTTGTTGCGATATTCGATGTATCTATTTATGCCCCTAAAGCCAATTCTATAAGTAACATTGATTTTTGCTAATAACAGGACAAACCGGCCCTTTTTTGTTTTCAGTTAAAATAACTCTGGAGCAGTTATGAGTGAGTTTTTTTTGTTGCGATATTCGATGTATCTTTTTATGCCCCTTAAGCCAATTCTATAGGTTACATTGATTTTTGCTAATAACAGGACAAACTGGCACTTTTTTATTCTCAGTTAAAATAACTCTGGAGCAGTTATGAGTGAGTTTTTTTTGTTGCGATATTCGATGTATCTATTTATGCCCCTAAAGCCAATTCTATAGGTTACATTGATTTTTGCTAATAACAGGACAAACCGGCACTTTTTTATTTTCAGTTAAAATAACTCTGGAGCAGTTATGAGTGAGTTTTTTTTGTTGCGATATTCGATGTATCTATTTATGCCCCTAAAGCCAATTCTATAGGTTACATTGATTTTTGCTAATACCAGGACAAACCGGCACTTTTTTATTTTCAGTTAAAATAACTCTGAAGCAGTTATGAGTGAGTTTTTTTTGTTGCGATATTCGATGTATCTATTTATGCCCCTAAAGCCAATTCTATAGGTTACATTGATTTTTGCTAATAACAGGACAAACCGGCACTTTTTTATTTTCAGTTAAGATAACTCTGGAGTAGTTATGAGTGAGTTTTTTTGTTGCGATATTCGATGTATCTATTTATGCCCCTAAAGCCAAATGCGAAGAATGATGACAAAATTCCGCCCGCGATCACGCGATATTCTGCACCCACAAGCTCTAGCACTGTAAACAGTACAAAAAAGTTACGACAGCGTTATTTTTAACTTTAAGCAGAAAACATGGATTAAGTGTAGTAGTTATAGCTATATTCTATGTAGTTTTGTTGTTTTTGTTTTGTTTCGAAATTAAGGGAAATGTTTCCAGTTAAATGAAATAGGCATAACACAATTACCTATTAGTGACGTGCGTATTTTGAATTTCTGCATTATGGATGGCACTCTTACGATACAATCATGAAAACCTCTATCCAGAGCTCGTCTGATGAGTTGCCATTTTATTATCAGGCATACGATTGATCGTCTCATCCTTCAATTTGAATAAACTTTCACTATTCTGATCTTCAGAATACTTACCTAAAATATAAATGGATGAGAACACTCCAGCGCCAAAAAACAACTCAAAAATTCCAGAGATCACGAAGCCATGGTAGGAGTTGATCCAGTACCGGGCCAGGCCGATCCAACCGGCGTTGAAGCAATTAATGACAAGGGCTGTACGCCGACCCCAGCGGTCAGAGATGTACCCGGTGAAGGGGAGAGCTAGGAAACTTCCGATTTTTTTAGCTGTACCGATGAGGCTGCGGCTCCATTCATCACGACCCAGATCGAACTACAAACGAAATAAGTTTAAGAAACCATACTAACGAATCCATATTTCAGACTAAGTTTCTTTGTCTTCTTCTACTACCGTTTCGTGATCGTGAAGTGTTTCCTCATTTCGCACGATTTGCCAGCTCACGAGATTTCTGATGACGATGATGGCGGCTGACGAGCTGTCCCTCCGACATGTATTTAACTTTTTTTTTGTTTTAGCGTTTGTTTTGAAACATAAATGATTCATCCCTAATTCCTTATTGTTCCTAATACTCTAGAGATTCATTTAAGAAACGCCTAACATCTAAGTATCTAGCAGTCATCGTCATACTTCACACAAATAAAATAATATAGGTACAAAGCGAAAGTGTGTTTGTTTGTTCCTTTTTTCACGCCGGATTGACGTAAGTTTTGCATGGGTATAGAATTATAGATTCTATAGATCAAGAGCCGCAGATATACGGTACTATTTATCTCGGAAAAATAGAGATACCGTCTCTAAGGGAATTCTCATAATAGACGTGTCAACATGGCTGATGTCAACCACCTCAACCAACGAGAGAAAAAGAGAGGGAAATTATATTCTCACTCTTTCTCTCCCGTTGGTCGGAAAGCGGTTCGTCAGCCAACTTCGGTACGTCTGTTACGGCTATAACGCTAGTGAAACACAGGGGTGCAGCTAGTTTCTAAGTAAAGATTAGGTACTTACATCATATACTACTGTCAGCTTATTCTCGTAGACGCGTTCTTCACACTCCTCCACAATGCTTGTATTGAACAGTTCAGCGGAACACGTATCGTTCCAACTGCCAAGAGCAGCGTTGCCAAACCTATGACACTTGTCGAATGAAGCGCCACTCGCTGGGACAGCATTGTAAACCCAATCAGGAGAGAAAACAGTTGTTGCCGCATCTTCACACTCTGGTATAAGACATCTGAAATAAGAATACAAATGGATCACTTAAAAAACCGACTTCAAAAATGTATGAAAAACGTAATCGGTGCCTATAAAATTTGAGGGTTGTCCTTGATTTCCCTGGGATCCGATCATCAGATTCTGACTTGGTGACAATGGAACCAAATTTTTTTTACCGTTCAGCAGTTGGCGGAGAAATCAGTGAACATACAAAAAAAATACATAGTGTAGTTATATATACAGTGGAACATAGAACTGTTTTTTTTTCGTCGGTTAAAAAGGAGGGAACTACTTATTGTTATTTTGGCGGTAAAAATTATTTCCAAAACTTTGTTTTTTAAATGTTAATGTGTAATGATGGTGGACTAGAAACATGTTATTTCCAAATCTCCACGCGAGCCTTTAGTAAAGTTTTTTAGGTGCTATACAAGTGGCCATAGTACGAGCACTTGCGAAAAAGTATTCGTTCCGTAAACGATAGCAAAATGTATGAAAAATTTAACAGCGCTCCTATCGGACGTAAAGAGAAACTGAATTTTTCATACATTTACTATCGTTTATATCCAAATCCATCCAGCCGGTTCTGCGTGATTGAGTAACAAACATCCATCCATACAAACTTTCGCATATATGATATTAGTGTGATAGTGTGTTTTGCCGGACTTACAGAAAAAAGTGGGTCAAACCTGGAGACATTTGAACATGAACTATTATTGTACCAAGGCATATCTTCATTGTTTGTCTGATCTGAGACCTATACAAACTTATTTTATACACTTCTTTTAATTTTGCAGGTTATGGGCCAAGATAATGTAATATAGGAGTATTATGGGAGAGTTATGGGTAATAATATTATCAATATAAAAAAACCGACTTCAGAAAAATGACAGAATTGGACCAAATTGAAATGGGACCACACGGGAAGCATCAGCTTTCAAATAAAAAAGAATTATTAAAATTGGTTCACTCAGTCGAAAGTTCTTAGGTAACAAACAAAAAAAAAACTGTCGAATTGAGAACCTCCTCCTTTTTGGAAGTCGGTTAAAAGCTACTATGGTAACGCAAATAAAACTAAAAGTGGGTCTGTAGGCGTAGCAAAAAGTCGTACGGACTCAAGTTATTTAAAGTTTTCCGTTCGTAGGCCACGGGGTAGAACAGGTGAACGGGCAACTTTTCACGTTACCTAACTTTCTGGAAGTTTCCATTAGTGGCCACTTGACTTTCTTCTTGTACACTTGTTTTCAGACGTAGGTCTAAGTAAGATAAAAGAAACCTTATGTCTACGAAGTAGGTACTCCTGGCACTTTTATATACGGACGGAACTTCAAATCGAACAAACAAGGGAAATATGCCTTAGTACAATTATTGTTCGTGTTTAAAAATCTCTAAATTTTTCATTAAAAAAATTGACCTACCGCTATGTTGTAAGTTATGGTTCTTTTACCCATTTTTCATGCACGCTAAGAAACTTGATGCATCACCAATGAACTTTGGTAGAACAATGAAAGGTCATCACCATCATAATCATCAGCTAGAAGCCTTTAACCTCCACACTGAACGACATCCTGCCATCTGCATTCACTGGATGCCCGCGACGCGCACAATGTCGTCGGTCCTTCTAGTGGGAGGCCTACCTACGCTGCGTCTTCCGATTCATTCGTGGTCTCCACTCAAGAACCTTTCTTCTCTATCGGTTGTCGGATCTTCGAGCGATGTGGCCAGCCCATTGCCATTTTGACCAAATTTTTGTTTTATCCTGTCCTGACAATAACGAACACAATAAAGGAATTATCCAATTTGGTGCAGACGTTTGGAAGTTATGCGCGTACATACATTTCGGCGATTCATTTTTATTTATATAGAAGATGTAACTACCCTTAAATTCATTGCATAATATATATAAAGATGAACAAAGTTTCGCATTTCTACTGCTAGACTGTAGAATTACCTTTTTTTTTATTGTGAGATAAGCTTGCCCTTGGCCGCCAACTCACCTGATGTTAAGCGATGATGCGGCCTAGGATGGATCACGCTTGCCTAGAAGTAACCGATTCACTTTTGACTTAAAAACACCCAGATTGTCACTATGGGGAACACCCATTCAGGCAGCGCATTCCACATACTAGCAGTTCGCACAATAAAAGTGGAATCCAAGCGCTTCGTACGGGTTTTCGGAATGTCAACCATAAAGCGGTGTCGATAAAGCATGTATTGCAATTGGTGTTCCCCGATAGTTATAATCTGGGTGACTTCAAATCACGAGTGAATCGGTTTCTTCAGGGCAAGCGTGCTCCATCGTAGACCGCAACTTCATTGAACAACAGGCGAGGTGATAGGTAAACGTAAGCCCATTATACAATAAAAAATAACTGTGTGATAGTAAACTTTTCTATAACCTGATCTTGGCAAGCCTACCTTCCTGGTTCGTCCAACTTCCACCTATTGTGATTGATGATGACCAAGTTTTTTTACTTTTTTAGGTCCCAACATAAATTACAATGTCAGTGCTGGAGACAGCTAACTAATGGCTGGAGCGGCCTGTGTAAAAGTACTCAATTTTAATCAAATTACACACCGTCATGTCGGTTCGATGAGGAAATTATACGCTTTGCAAGTCATGCAAAGAATGGTAAGAAATAAAGTGCCTTAAAAAAACTGCTAGCAATCCGGTAAACTCGTTGAGTTTTTGAAGTGAAAACTTCTGTAGGCGCTTTGAGCACTTTTTAAGTAACCAAAAATCATGGAACTCGCAGCATCGTCACGCTGTACCGTGTATTTTAAAACAGCGCCATCTCTTGTAGAATAGGTGAATTACTACTTAAGTTTTCATTTCCGACGTGCAGTCCTATGACTGATGTGTTTTTTTATTGGTACAAATATACGCGTTGAGCAGCTTGCTTAAATTATGGTAAGCGCCACGCTAGCCCAACAGTTGCACTGTTACTTAGTTTGTAGGTCAAATAATCCTGCACACGTTATCAGCCTATCATGTTCTGCTGGGACAGAAGCCTTCTGTCAGTGAGAAAAAAGAGGTCCAGTTAATGTTTAGAGGTTTTTAGACATACCCACAGACCTACTACCTATAGATTTTCAATGAGCGTGGCTAGCTCAGTGCCTCTCGCTTCAACAAGGTGTGTTGCCACATTAAAATTATTTGCTTTAAGTTAGGGTAATTTACATACTAGACGGGTAGTGAATCTCTTCAATGAGTAATTTTGGAAACTTTGGAAAATCTTGTGAGATGGAAGGATATCTGAAAAATACTTATGAACAAAAGAAATTAATATTAAGATCCAAATCCATCCGTTTAAAGGTAAGACAGCTTTAAACGGCTGTATCTTGCGCGCCGTAATATCGTCAGTTGAAACTTACACAGAATATGTAATTACGACGGATTAACTAAGAAATATAATTAAGTCAAAACTAAAGAGGGTACACATCCACACATACAACAAACGTTTTTGTTAAGGTATTTTTGTATTTGCTCTGGTGTAAAAACCAAACGGTACGTAACGGTAATCGGTACAAGCGTCAAACTTGGCGGATTATAGTGCACATCCTAAAGTAAAACAACAAATAATAAATACTGGCCGCGTTCGAGTCGGTCACACATTTCTGTTTCCCACAAGTTAAGCAACGTCGGGCGCGGTTGATACTTGGATGGATGACAGCCTGGGTGTGATGTTGTGTATTTGCACTACTTTTTGTATTTTGTGACGGTACAGAACCCTCAGTGCACGAGCCCGACTCGCACTTGGCCAGTTTATTTATTTTCATGGATGGAATTATGGATAACATCCCAATCAATGAGATACTTAGATAAAACTCTTTATTATTTACAGTACTCATATCACACACGATAAATCAGACTTCAAAAAAAGATTATTTTGTTTTATTTGAACAAAATCACGCTGATGATGATTTATGATGATATATTTTCTTTGATTTAAGTACATTTAAGTGTGTTTATTAGACCCTGAGCAGCTGCAGTTGCTCAAAAATATAATTTTTCCCTTTCTGATATTGGATTCTGCATTGAAATGACTGGAACAAATTCTTCTATGTTTTCCTGGCACCCAATTTTCACAACCAGTAGCACTGATCCATTTTATTCGTAAGCCCTTCGACCAAAATAAAAGAATGGACGGGCCCTAACCATTGAACTTGATCAGTAAAAACGAGTCAAAACCGTCGGACATATACTTCAACACCTAATTATAAAAATGTACAGTATATATGTTACAAAAAATAGATATCGGTTTTATTTGTGTATTTACACTTCGGTAAAGCATACGAATTCATAATTTTGTCAGATGTTTCGTTATCGCGTAACAATAGACTCGTGTTTCACTTCCTACGGCTAGAGACCGACTGAAACAAAATGAGAGCTGGCGCTCATTTTGTAATCTTCAAAAAAGCTCTTCTACTAGGCCCGTCCATTCATTTTATTTTGGTCGAAGCGTAAGCCAGGATCAGTTGGAAACCTGCAGAACGAATAATTTATGTTAATTGTGGTGGGTAATTTCATTTATAAACTGGCAACATTGATTGTTATTCTTCTCAGTTAATATTTTGATAAAACTCATAGGAAATACCACAAATCGACCATAAAACGGACTAATTATGAATAAAATATTTACGCATTGATATCCTGAATTTATTTAGGTGATTATTACAAGCTCTATATGTTTACTTACGTGTGAAATGATATTTCATCGTTTTTTCTCTCACTGCGGTACTTGCAGCCCAAAATGATACAACCAACCATTGTAAATGTTTGTTTTACACATCGAGCTTTATTACTACGTATAGAGAAGCTACCATAAACAAAGATCATGCTCAATTTTGTTAAGAATATAACCTAAAGTTTGCTTCACCGCCGAAACAATAATTAGTCGTCTAACCAGCCAATATAAACATTCAGCGCTAGAACGCTTATAAGGTATAGTTTTCTCGCGACGAAAAAGTCGTAAGCGCCGCGATTTTTCAAAGCGCTTACGCGTTTCGTTCAACGTTCTGCATCAACCTGTCGTTGCTATAGACTAAACTGCTGACTGACTACAGAAGTGACGTAGTTTTATATTACCTAACAAGCTTCAATTGAATTCGCACTTTGTTTCATAATTTATTATTAGTTGAATTAATTGAACAATAGAAAGTATTATATTATAATATGAATATTTCAGTTAAATTAATTCATTCGTTTAAGTATTTAATATATACCATTGTTTGCTTAATCACACTAATATTATATTTGCGAAAAAGTTGCGTGTGTAAGGTATGTAAGTGTGTTTGTTCCCAGACAACTCGGTAACGGCTGAACAGATTTTGATGAAATTTAGTATGGGGGTAGCTTATACCCTGGATTACCACATAGGCTTTTCAGGGAAAATATACTATTCCTATGGTATAGCAGGGGAAACCTCAGGACACTACTGGTTTTTTATATAGATTACGTCTTGAATTGTAGGTAGCACAATTATACTAGTAATAACCTTTCCAGGTAAGCTAATTATTCAATACAAAATATTTCTTCTTGATTAATGGTATGTCCCTATATTAACTGGTTCAGAGCCATGGAGAGTCTCATTCCTTAAAAAAATGCCTTGTGATTTGATCTAAGATAAAATAAAAGCCGTAAGTATTTTTTGTAATAATATGTTTATTTAGTTACCTTTGAACAGTATAAGTTTAGTTAACTTTTGCCGCTTAGATAAAACATTATTAGTCTGATCAGTTTTAGCTTCATGTTTCAAGCGAATTGTTGTGTACTTGTTTATGATGGCTCGTATCAAATGTGTTCTGTGATTTAAGGTGCTTGGTTGATTAAAAGAATGTTGAAGTAAAGATGTAAATACTTCCTTCTGAACAAAATATTCCAAAGTATTAACTGTAATATAACTAAAATAATATTTAGTAGAGAGATTGGTTCCAACCACTTTGTTTTATAAGTTTTCGTATTACAGTTTCCGTGGCGACACATATTTTATATACGTCTTCTGTAGAGTACGACAAGCCACCCATATCTTTGATAGTTATAAGTTTATGATGTGGCAGCCTTTCTGTTGTACTTAAGCTATCCACACATACTTCGCATTTTAATGACCTTGTCAGAATCCGGGAAATGTAACCAGATATGTATCCGACGATTAACTGGGAACCAGTTAATCGTCCATTGTTCCAGTACTACTGTGACACACTCTTGGCTAAAAAAAACATAACATAATTAATATTAATGACGACTGATATAATATTTTGTTACTTGTCTTGAGCAAAACTATTTTCATGACTGTTACTTACATCTTCACAAGGTACAGCAGACTTCTTCAGAAAACGCCTTCCCGATTTTGTGGTATATTTATCCTCTTCGCGAAAATGCAAGGAACATAATGTAAGTATTATTAGATGGTAACCACGTTTCTTCGTTTCGATTGTTCTGGACAAATGCAATCCATTTTTCTCTATCTTTACGGCCCAGACGTGGAAACCTTTAAAATTAAAATTATATTTTACAAAATACAATAATTATTTTTCATTATATTTTTTATCTTTTTTTATTAAATCACTAGGCAGTACTTTTCTAAATATGTGTTAGATTATTATATTCCACTATAAAAAAAAAAACTTCAACTAATTCTACCTACACTTGTTACAAACACAATGTCACATCTTAATTTTTAGTCTATGACAAATGACGCAACACGGCATCCACGCTACGTCCGAGAATATTTTGTTCGACTTAAATTGTAAAATTTGTAAATGATTATCTAATTACTCACCGATGGAAAGTTATTCCTTTGCACTTCGACGTATTCTTTGAATTATTCGTGCAATATCTTAACACACACGATACCATATTTAATACTTTTGAACTCTTTTCGTTTTAAAACAAACATGACTTAATTGCTCAAGAGCTAGCAAGCAACTAAGTGATGTGCTGCCATATGACTGCAATTGGACGGAACATAGTAGGGATGTGCGCCGTCTCCTCTATACGTAGTAATATAGCTCGATGGTTTTACAATTATTTCTAAGACGAAACACGCATTTATCACATAAAATCACCAAAAAAATGCAATAAACAATATTCAGACCCGTTTTGTTTGGCACAGACCCGTCAGATTTTGACATTTCTGATCCAAAAAACAGGCCACGCCGATAAGGACAAAAAAGTCTTGTTATGTCCTTTTTGTACTTGTGCTGAGCCATATCAATTTGTCTCTTTCACTTGCTTTCACTGAAATATATTGCCGATCTGTATATCTGTGGACATACCGGTATTTTCACATGTTTTCCTTCACCGGTGTTGAACGATGACATCGAAACTGCCAATAATTTATTTCAGTACTAAATAAGTCATTGGTGCAGGTGACTTACGCCTAACTCTAACCGCGTGCTTGAATACGCGCAGTTTGCAAAATTACACGAACGCGAACCTTAACGCGCCGAGGTACAGTTTGGGGTCACGCAACGTTTCGCAATCACCTGAACTGAATCGCTTATAACAGGTAGGCCCCAGGCCCCAGGGCTTTTTAGTGACATTTAAAGCAAATGTTATAGCAAAACCAGATCCTAATACTAAGTGCAAAGTTTGACCCTTGTCGGTCAAATACCAAAAAACAATTTCGATTCTATCCACAGCAGGCAATAAACTTTTCATTTCGCGTAATGGACGACATTCTCGAATTTTATACCTCCCAATCAGACAAAATTCTTTGCCGGGCCACAGCTCGGAATCACATAAAATACCTAAAAGTCCTCGAGAACCAGCTACAGACAAGTTCAACTCATTTCTTAATTCGGCTCCATCAAATTTCGTTTGGATTAAAAAAAACGTCGTCGAAACTCAATTTCCTTTATTGAATACTAAAATGAAATGAGCTCAGGTTTAGAGAACAGCCCAAAGTCCAAATTAGATATGTCCTCGAAATCGTTACTGACCTAGTCGTACCAACAATTCTTGTGAGAAATCCATTAACAATCTTATCAATTTAAGCTGCTAAGGACCTTTTCTGGACAGAATTGAATTCGCAACAGCTAATAAAGAACATCGTTCCAGCTCCTAGTTTCCTTTTTAAATAACCAATTACGTTTCCAAACCGATATCGGATTAAGAGCGTCCAATTAAGACGAAGAGGGAAAATACATTTTCGTGAAGAGAAAGGAAAACCGTTCGAAGGGTGATTTGGTCACGCGCTTAACAAATTGTCAGTGATGGGAAGTAGAAGATTGCTGTACGTTACCTGTCGAATATATTTCGGATTTTGAACACGTCTGTTATTGTTTATGTGTTAAAACTATGGATAAATAGAGCAACAACTTGGGGAGAAGCAACAACATGGGGTTCTTTAAAAGGCGAGTTAATAGAGTCCTCAAGGGTCGGCAATGTATTTGTTACGTTTCTGGTGTTACAGGTATCCATAGGCGACGGTGATTCCTTACCATTAGGCAGCCCGTCTGCTTGTTTGCCACCTATGGCATTGAAAAAAAAGTTTCTTTCTCAAAAAAAAAAAAAAAAAAGTATTATTTCATTTTTGGTAGATCCTATTTCGACAAAGGTACACAGTGGCGTGTGTGCGGTGTAGTGGTTAACATAGAACATAGTATAACAAAACGTAAGGGTAGGGTTCCATAACCAAAGGATGTCAACGGAACCTTACTAAGCTACGCTGTCTGTTTATATCTACTGTTTAGTTCCAAAACCTGTTTTGACGGCCCGCGCGGAAGCCGCGGGAAATGCAAGAGGCACTGGGGCGAGCAAACGGCGTACGCGCTCTCCGGGGAGTCATTCACTTTTGCTTGGCGCGAACGTACGCGCGCCAGGGGACCCGCTTGAACTTGGCGCGACTTGATGTCCATATTTTGGGAAGACCGCGAGTCACCATTTGGACTCCGCGCGAATTGAACGTTATTAAAAAGCGCGCGCGAATTACACTCTGCGCGACCGGATAGTTACCTTGAGTTGAAGGTATCAACGGAAATTGCGAGATCAGGTGTGTTTTGTATAGCCCGCGAGTGTTAAATACAGTGTTAGGACACTTTTGAACATTATTTGTGAAGTGTTGAGGATCCAAGGACGGCCACTGGACGAGGAAAGCCGCAGCTGACGTCTGAGCCCAGACAGGTGGCAGGATCATCAGCCGTCCTCTGGTAGGAATTCCAACCCTTTTTTTTGTTCTTGGACTCCGCGCATCGCGGATGTGCACGAACCGCTTTGGGTTCGTACACCTACTCTATTTACCTTTTAACGGCTGTATCTTTTACGCCGTAATAAATATCCAGTTGAAATATTCACAGAATATGCAATTTTACGGCGGATTGAATGAGAAATAATCACACTATATCATATATGTGAAAGTTTGGATGGATGTATGGATGGATGGATGTTTGTTACTCAATCACGCAGAAATGCCTGGATGGATTTGAATGAAATTTTGAATATACATTGCTTATATCCTAGTTTAATACATAGGCGGGCGCAGCTAACTTGTCACTTAAGGCAGTCTCCGAATGGGGCGATGCCAACCTGGTCAAGTTCAATGCCGCTAAGACCCAGGCGTGTCTGTTCTCCGCAAAAAGGAAGCCATTCCTATTGGCTTCTACTTTCCGGGATGTATCTATTCCGACAGCAGACCGACTTGAGTTTTTGAAGTTGAGTTTGAGTTGTTGAACTGCTAGCCTGTGGAATATGCTGCCGGAATGGGTGTTCCCCGATGGTTACAATAGGGGTGTCTTCAAATCTCGAGTGAATCGGTTTCTTCTGGGCAAGCGTGCTCCATCGTGACCGCATCGCGCTTAACATCAGGCGAGTTGGCAGTCAAACGCAAGCCTATTACATTTGTAAAAAATCATTTGAGGTCTTGCGTTATTTTGATGGCACGTTGTATAATTTTTTTTAAGTCCCAAAAATAGCATCTAATTTACAGAAATACTTGGAATAAACCTAGCTAGGTTGTATAAAGTACTTAATATATTTCAAGTTACCTAAAATTCATCAACACAAATTACGAGGTTTCAATTTCAGGAAACAGGACGCGACCCGGTATTTTGTTTTTCGCAATATATTCAAGTTTATTCAAAACGGGAGTGTTATATTCTCATTTTAGCATTTTTTACCGAATAAATGATGAATAGGTATTTTCCTGGGAAAATAACTTTTTTCTGTTAAAACGCTAAATGTCCTTTTCGTTTTTTTATTGTGGCGTACCGAATAACAGTGTAACCAACTTATTTGGAGAGTTGGATGGGGGAACTACGATCGCTATTTCTGTACAAAATAGATAGCATCTCCTTTAAATTGTTAGTCGTATCATTTTGCCAATTTTACAGATAATTGGTCGGTCTGAGGTTAGTAATTGTATCAACTCGCTTCAGCTTGAATAAGTCGGAATAAATAACTGAAGGTAAGACAGAATTTTTATTCAGGGCTTGGAAAAAAGATTTAAATTGGAAGGAATTGAATAATTGGATAGAGAGCACAGAAGAGCACAATCTAATAATATCCTAATTTCATTCTTACTTAGAATATATCTAAAAAACGAGTAACTTGCGAGCACTTTTATTTAGCAAACCGGACAAATGAGAGCGAAGACATTTATGAACGAATTAAAAGAAAAGTAACGGGAAGCATAGACGCATCATAGATAACCTAGAATTATAGCAATACACACAGATTAAATAAAGGTCGCTAATTTGATGTGATTCTACTTTCTCTAACAGTACAGTGGCCCTAGTACGAGCACTTGCGAAAAAGTATTCGTTCCGTAAACGATGGCAAAATGTATGAAAAATTGAACAGGGCCTCTATCGGACGTAAAGGGAAACTGAATTTTTCATACATTTGCTATCGTTTACGGAACGAATACTTTTTCGCAAGTTTTCGTACTAGCCCCACAGTATTAACGGTAATTGGTGACAGGGATAGGCCAGGCGTTTGACCATAGTTTGCCTGGTAACTTCGAAAATGTTGATCGAAGCCTGGTTAGCGTCCTTCGAAGATGGTATGAATTGTTTTTGACAGTATTTTCCACGGAGAGTGTGCAATGGAACTTCCCCATCCCATTTCATTACCGGACGTCCAGACAAACGGCTAAATGTCACCCTTTCATGGTCGAAATACCATACCTGATAAAGCCTCGATTAAAGTCTGCACTACTTTACTAGGGCATACCTAAGACAGTAAAATACAAGTACAGTACGCGCAAGCTAACTTGGCCAGAATGAACATAGGCATTTTGAACTTTCACGCATGTACAACCCTCGCTAAGCTGCACAAATAGCGAATTGCGCAGCCATCTGCGCTAACGTCATTCTGGCCAAGTTATAGCCGTAACAGATAAATCGAACTTGGCTGACGAACCGCCGTCTGACCAGCGGGGGAGAAAGAGTGCGAATATAATTTCCCTCTCGTTTTCTTTCGTTGGTTGAGGTAGTTGAGCTCAGCCATGCTGACCCGTCTGTTACGGCTATTAGCTTCCACGTACTGTACCAGTACGTAAGACGAGGCGGCATGGCCTTAAAGACTTAACCCTGCTCAGAGTGCTCAGTAATGGGTGGAAAAAAAGAAGATACTTATCGCGTAATAACACAGACCTAAAAAAAAATATTCTATGCGTAATAATGACGAAAAACCACTAAAAACCACAGACATATAATACCAAGCAGAACCAACAAGCCACAAAAATATTGATGCAAAATACACTACATATACATTACACGCAAACATTTGCAAAACGCGGGCCGAACTCAAGGACATTCTTTTATAATAGTGCTAACAGATACTATTAGATTGTATCTGAAATGTAACGTCACAAAATTTACGACCCCTCCCTACCCCTTGTCAGTCACACTTCGTCGACCCCTCCTCCCCTCCTCTTTATGTGATGGAATTTATGGATGTTCCCATTGGGTATTAATATTCAAACACACCAGACCAAGTCAAATTATTTATTTTTGTATAAAACAATTTACCAGATGTGTCATGTGGTTGCAGGATCTGAATTTGATGGAAATGAGGTATTCTGCAGCTCCCGCAGAACATTTTTGCCAGTAACACCTCTTTTTGTGGCTTTCTTTTCACTTGGTATGTTATCGCTCTGAAAATTATTACATGCAAGTTATCATAATGTAGTACAACTTGAGATTCATGATAGTGATAGCGACTGTTCATTGAAAACTGTTGTTCCAATAAGCATTACACCTCGTACTCTCTAAGGATTGTACGGAAACCAGTCCGGTCGAACAAATGTGCCTCTAAATGCTTTGAGCACAACAAACTTGTCGCACTGGGCTGCCAATTTTCTAGATTCAAATTCTTCAACCATGCGTTTCTCAACTCTTCATCCTTGGGAAAATCTAAAATGTAATAAAAATGTTTGTTACTTGACATATGTCTAAATAACCCTTTAATTACACTATCTAGATCACTACGTATATATATGACATGAACCACAATAGGTAGGTAGGTACTTTATTTACATTACTTAAGAAAAGCAGCTAGTAATTAATGAAAAAGGTTCATGTCATCATAATCACATCAAGCTGAATCATCTATTTTAATTATACTTCTGAAATACGAATTCTGATTCTGAAATAAATTCCCTGGACAATGTCTAAATACCGTAAACGTAAAACAATGATCGATACAATGAATTTTTAAAGAAAATAACTTATACTTTTTTAATTATACTACTGAAAGGAGTATTACATTCTCTTGGCTACTGAATACGTTCCCTGGACAATGTCTAAGTACCTCAAACGCCAAACAATGATCGAATCAATATTTCTTTAAAGAAAACTACTTATTAACTTTTATTACACCCACCAAACTTGTACATTTATGAAATTGAAAGAAACACAACCTTCCCAAGCCTTCAAATTGTAAAGTTTATGAAAAATAACAAGAAAAATTTGCAATTAAAAATACGCTCTATTATGACACACGAAACTTACCTGTGAAACGTTATACCGGGTGGCATCTTATGAGATGAATTAAAACACATGAGGACACTGCACTTCACCATAGTATTTTCGTATCTTTTAAACTAAATATGTAAAAATAACTTTTATTTTAGGTAATTTTTGCAAGCCGTGGTTTTCGCTGTCAGCCTTCTGTCAGAATATTGATGCTTACCAAAATGGCAACTTGGAACATCGTACCACATGCTCATTTTTTTCTATTATGTTGCAACGTTACGACAAAACGAGATACGAATATATGATTTTTGTGTAATCGAGAGAGATGCAAACATAACTGTTTTTGCGAATGTAGTTGTAAAAAACATGTTCAGTCTGTTCTGTATTAAATGTCTGTGCTAAAAACAAACAAATTGAAAACCTTTTTTTGACGTTGGTAGAAAAAAGGTTAGCTCTGAAGTTTTGGCGGGTTTTGTTCAAAGTTGTGTGAAAATTAGATTATAAAAGGGCTTAACATCGTACGTTTCACCTATGACGGGGAATTCAAACAGTTTGAAAATATCCTTGTGGCCAGGCCGGGTAATCATTGTAAGTGATCAAAATCACGGTGTTTGCGGCATTCGATGATTATTCTTTACATTATCATGTAAATCTATTTTTCTTTAATGTACCCTTTGACTAATAGGTTTGTCTACCTAATCAAAGAATGTACCTTGTATTACTTACAATAATAATTGTCGTTAAAATATTTTTTTTTTCTCTTCCGCTATAGGTGAAACCTTGGTGAAACGTATCTACCTCCTTAAGTACAATAATCTAATAGGTAATTAATAATGTCCACATCATTTTCTGAATTAAGTATATGTATGTAATATTATCGTTATACAGGTCGAAATAATTTCTGGTTTGCCTTCTCTATCTCTTCTCTACATATTAGTAGTTTTGTAGTGGTAGGACTCTTTTGCAGGGGTCCTCCTGTGGAAGTACCACACCTTTGCCAGTTATTCAACCGCCAAGCAGTAATGTGCAAACACCACTGTGTTCCGGATTGAAGGGTAATAATCCAGCGAAATTACAGGGCACACAGAGATTTGACATCTTATATCTCGGGGTGACGAGCGCAGTGCATTGCCATCCAGGGTTTTGAACTGTTGAAGTTCAAAATTCTGAGTGGCGTTGAGCTGTTATGGGCAAGCGTGAAGAGCCATCAGGCGAGCGAACTTCGCTCGTCTCGTCACTCAGTATCATAAAAAAAGTCTATATATATAAAAATTAACCCCTATTTCTCCTGGTCACGCTACGCCTGGTCACCTTGAGAACAGCTTTAGCGATTTCATTCATCTTTTCTTAAAAAAAAAACTAATACTTCGTAGAAGACATTTGAAAACGGCTGGACCCAATTGGATGAAATTTTGTGTCCCTGGAGCGGGTTATATTAGCGAGGCCGAAGGCCGAGCTTACACCCGTGAGAAGCCGGAGCGGGTCGCTAGTATAAAATAAATTCACCTTCCGCGTCTATCTGTCTGAATATCCGCTAACTCCTCCTAAACCACGCAACGGATTTTGATTTCACCATCAGTTAGATAATTTTTCATGAACGGTTTATATATATATCATACATAATTATAGTAAAACACCCATGCGAAGCCGTGGCGGATCGCTAGTAAATAATAAATTCGGATTACCTTGATGTACCTACCCTGTAAGTCAAGCTAAATATTAATATTTCCACTTAACAAGGATATACATCGAATGTTATTAATTATGAAAATTCTGTTAATGTCATCGATTTGGGTCAAGACTCAGTGAGGTCAGTTATTGTTAGTTCTGGGCACGAGCGTACTTTAGGTACCAACTCGTAGGTTTGAAGATCAAAGACGTGACGAAATGATGTACCTATAGTCTGTCTCCAAATAGCATTACTTGAGAGCTAGTCCTCAATCCAGGCCAGTTGCTACACTTACTGAAGCGCCGTGTCAGTCGTGTTCGCCAGCCTCCTGCTACCCATGAAGGTTGCATTCTACCGAGGAGGCTGCAACACTGCGTGACCAACATCGGCATTAATTCTGAAAGTCAAAAACTATCAGCGCCGGTTTTCAGATGAACCCTTGAGTTTACAGTTATAACACACAACACAAATAAATAAATAAATAAAAAACAAAAAAAAACTGGAGGCCCATGTTCAGCAGTGGACGTCTTATGGCTGATGTTGATGAAAGTAATAAAAAGAAAGTATGGAAGAAAATAGTTTATTTGCCAACTAATTTTTAAAAACTACTAAAACACAGGTGATAAATTCACAAATTGGCCCCAACTTAGCATAATGCCGGCTGTTAACAAGAGTTGGTGCGTTACCATAATCTTAAAGACATTTTTGTAATAACTTTATATTGAATTTGGTCTCATTCTCTTGGCTAATGAGAGAGCAAGACAAAAGTCAATGTAAGGTTATTATAAGAATGTTTTTAAGATTATGATAACCCACTTGCTCGTTCGTTGGATCCTTTCCATTGTACTTTTATAAGATAAACCATAAGCAATATGCCTACTTATAACAAACATACTTAATATACAAACGTACATAGCTATTAGATCCTTACATTCCACTACACACAATAGGTTCTCAAGTGCAATTAGCGAGCTCGTTGATCCAGAACGCAGTATCGGCAGTATGTGCGTGATCTCAGGGAACATTGCAATTACGGATCTCATTACATTGCACAAATACACGGAGCCTTACGTCCAACTCTAACTGCGGGCTCGAATACGCGCAGTTTGCAAAATCATGCGAACGCGAACCTTAACGCGCCTGGATACGGCTTGCGGTTGCGCAACTTTTCGCAATCACCTAAACTGAATCGTTTATAGCAAGTAGGCGTAATGCATAATTATCTACTCTACCTTCCGTAGCTAAACTACTTAGGGCTAAGTGTTTGCACTTTAAATACAATAGGCTATATGATAGGCATTTGATTTACTGAAAACTAGCTGCTCCCCGCGGTTTCACCCGCATTAATACAGTATAAACTCTATATAGCGACCGTACCACACCTTTGCCAGTTATTCAACCGCCAAGCAGTAGTGTACAAACACTACTGTGTTCCGGATTGAAGGGCAATGTTTCCAGCGAAATTACAGGGCACACAGAGATTTGACATCTTATATCTCGGGGTGACGAGCGCAGTGCATTGCCTTCTAGGGTTTTGAACTGTTGAAATTCAAAATTCTGGGTGGCGTTGAGCTGTTATGGGCAAGCGTGGAGAGCCATTAGGCGAACGACTTCGCTCGTCTCGTCACTCAGTATAATAAAAATAAAAGCAACCTCCTTAGTAGCGACAGCAAACTCTTTTGACTTGAATGAAGAAATGTCATTATTTTTTCTATGATATAATTATGTCAATGTACATGTTTTGCGTTCTATGTTTGGTTTCATAGTAAAAATTGTTCATTATGATAGTTAATTAAGTACTATCGACCCCTTTTAGCTTAGTACACCTTTTTAATATACAAAAAGAGCGGCTTAAAACCATGCCCTCCTTCCTTCCTTCCTCTTTCCGTGTAACTCTGTATAGTTGGTTATTATTTGAAAAATAGTCAACTCAAATTTAATACATTTTATTAATAGACTTTATGAACTAAACAAAATATAAGCTAGCACTAACACTACATAAACAGTTAGACTGTCCATAGACCGTTGAAGATCTAAAGACAATCTAATTGCCGAAGTCCACTATTCTACTGCGGTTGCGTAGACCTTTGCGAGAAACCTTTATTGAATGCAATCTTATTCCTATATCCTAACGCTACTTACACACTACACATAACTAATGTTGCTTACACACTACACCCAGCATGCAGTACAATTTCGTTGACAATGTTGAATATATAGGGCCTTACTTAAAAACCTTAGATACTCAAGTTGATCTATGCTTAAAGTTGCACTCTCAACTTGTCGCTGACGGCAACCGTCACACGCGAAGACGAGACAGCAATTTTAAGCTTAGATCAACTTGAGTAACGTTTTTAAGTAAGGCCATTAGTTTTTAATATCCTTCCATTTTGTTCTGTCGGACTTGGGTTAGTCCCAGTCTTCGCTAAAACTAATTTGTGGCTACGACCAACATTCTTAGCCAACATCCCCGAAAAACCGTATAAACATACCTTTTTTGTCCGTCATTCATCTAAGTTATTCACCTCATCAACCAAGTTAATCCAGGCCCGTGTACAGACCGACAAACTTATATATACAGTTCGACAATTGATAGAACTAACTTTCTTCAAGTTTTGGCTGTCATTTTGTGTTAATGCGATGGTAGCTCTCTCATGCAACTCTACGAATAACTTGGTCATCCAGTACTGGGTTCACTTAGACCTAATCTCTTCGGCAGCCTTTTTGTATCCTCTTTGCTTGCCCTATTTCTCAGAACTTGAACTGACTTAATTTCGACGTTACTTGAATATTCTCAACTTACAGTGATTTTGACACATACTCAGGAATTGCTCCGTTTGCAAAAATAGTTGCTTCTGTATTGATTGCTTATCAGCTATTATAAGCTAAGCCGAAAGCGGTCCTTAGTAACCAATACCCATCTCATGAATAATTTTTACTATGGGACCAACCATGAAATCGCGAAAAAATATCAGCAGTTTCATACATTTTAACGAATGAGAATGACCGTTTTATATGGAACAGCCATCGGGAACAGCTGTTATTTTTTCGCTATTTCAAAGTTGCTCCCAGTAAAAGTTGTTTTCATAACGATTAGGTTTTGTTAGGTCCATGGGTAGACTAGATAACGGATGTGTAAAGAAATGTTATGATATTATTTACAAGTACCGCCAATAACTTTTAGTCAAAACGTTTCTTATGAACGCAGTAGTTGCCTTGACTGCACATCAGACGTTTTTTAACCGACTTCCAAAAAGGTGGAGGTTGGCAATTCGACTGTTTTTTTTAAAAATGTTTGTTACCTTAGAATTTTAGCCTGGGTGAACCGATTTTGATGATTCTTTTTTTTATTTGAAAGCTGGTGCTTCTCGTGTGGTCCCATTTCAATTTGGTCCAGTTTTGTCATTTTTATGAAGTCTGTTTTATGTATTGAGTTTTTTTTTATTCGGGGGTTTTTGGAAGACTGACTCTGGGTACGAGGAGGTTTCATCCGCCGAATTGGTAGGTAGTGTCTGCTTTGCATATGCGCTTGATGGAAGTGCACAACTTTGCTCCATTATCCCATTTTTTACACAAAATGTTTCCTACCAATTTTCTTCGATCTTTTGCAAACATTCAATTTTCTTTTAAACCATTTCTTTTTATACAAAAACCACCGCGATTGTCAAAAAAGTCATTAAAAGCAAACCCTTAAATTGAAGGTTATTTTTGGACGAGAACAAAATCGTAGATATTTCTTTAAAGAAACCATGAATGAAAAGTACACAGACAGACGTCGGAAGCCAAGTTGGGGCGATTGTCTTATCTAAAAAGCTTGTAAAAAAGGGTCCTATTCGTTATTTTTAACTAAGGAATTGATGACATTCTCGATTGACTGGGCTGGTGTATAATTATCTCTGTGAAAAGGTTAGCCCAATAGATAAGTATGTATAGATTGAATAGAAAAGGGTCGTATTATAATGGCAATGTCCCATTATGATCTTTAACTCTTTTCTTTGTAAGAATGCAATTTTCACATCATTATTTTGTAGGACTACTTATGTTTTGTTGGGGGACTTCATCGTCATCATCATCATTTCAGTTATAGGACGTCCACTGGTGGACATAGGCCTTCCCCTTCGATTTCCCAATAAGCCGGGGGGGGGGGGGGTTATATCACAGAATACATAATACACACTTATATTTGATGTAAAATTAATAAGAAATTTCTAAACATCTTAAAAAGCAATATTAATGTTGCGTTTCGTTGTTTTAGTTTGCACGTAAGAGCTGTATAAATAATGCAACGTAAAATTTTTGGTACCTTGGATGTTCGGGCATAAACTGAAAAAATAAAGCCGTAAGTAATTGTCAAGAAATATATAGAACTAGTCGGCCTTCGGCCTCGCTACATAATATAATATAGCCTATGTCACTCGGGGATAGTGTAGCTTCCCAACAGTGAAAGAATTTTTCAAATCGGTTCAGTAGTTTCAGAGCCTATTCAATGCAAACAAACAATCATATCTTTCCTCTTTATAATATTAGTTAGATATACGAGTATATATTAAAATTGTTTATTTTATGTCAGTTTGTTTTCCACACTCACTTCTTAAAGACTACCTATCTGATAGGCAACAGAGTGTAAACAATGGAGAGTAGGTATATTAGTAATTCCCTACCAGTAGTTTACGGTGTTCCCTAAGGAAGTATTATTGGCCCTACCTTCTTCCCATGCTTCATAAACGATCTCTGTAACCTAGTTCTACCAAATTCTAAAATTCTATTTTTGCAGACAAATAATTATCAATATGAAAAACCGACTTCATAAAAATGTTAGAATTGGACCAAATTGAAATGGGCCCACATGGGAAGCACCAGGTTTCAATAAAAAAAACATCAAAATCGGTTCAACCAGTCGAAAGTTCTGATGTGTTGTATACATTATAAAAAACAGTCGAATAGAGAACCTCCTCTTTTTTGTAAGTCGGTTAAAAAATCCACACATTTTGTCGAGTATCAATGACCGTTTTCTATGGAAAAGACAGTAAAACACAGATCTATTTAATACAGAAACTGGTTTTTTTATAGATCTCTATAGAAACACAGGATTACCTCAGTTCAGTATAAAATAAAACCACAAAAATGTGCATGAAATATGTCCTAATTTTTTCTTATTTCAATATAATATTAATGTAATATTTTTAATATTTCGGTGTTTCGGGGGTTTGGGAGGTTTGAATCCCCCTGGCTACGCCCGTGATAAAAGACCACATAAAAGAGTAGATGCTTTTGCTTTCACGGAACCAAACAAAAGCTTTAGTAACAGACAACTTTACACAGAACGAAACAAACAATTGTCAACTTTGCCAACTTTTCCAGGAATCCAAAAAGTGAAACAAATAAAATAATAATACGCCCAAGAGTTATGAGGTAACTTCGGTTTCAAATTGGTTTTTGTTGTCCAATAAATTGCAAACGAATTAGAATTTGTATAAATGAATCGAATATTAGCGTAGTTAGACAGCATATAGGTAGTTGATTAAACTGCTGGTTCGATTCGCCCTTGACCCTTTGTAAATATTAAGCGGGAGTGGGGCCACATCGCTCAAAGAACAGGATAACCGATGGGGAAGAAAGTTTCTTGAGTGGAGACCATGAACTGGAAGACGCGGCGTAGGTAGGCCTCTCACTAAGATGGACGGAAGACTTCGTGAGAGTTGCGGGTATCCAGTGGATGCAGTTGGCAGGCTATCGTTCAGTGTGGAGGTTAAAGGATGCCTATGTTCAGCAGTGGACATCTTCAGTGCTGATGATGATGATGTTCACAATGATGGGTGATGTTCACTATGGACCCTTGTCGGCTGAGACAACTTTTCCGCCTAATCTAGTATAGAACTCAAAAGATTCTAAAGAATTAAAATGTACGGACAGAACGAATTTAAAAGTGTTCCTTGCACACTACAGTACCCTGAAAAAAATCTTGTACACTTTTTAGTAAATATCTTCCTGTTGCCAAAATGTAGATAGGTATTTTGGTACGTTGTTTATATTCTAGGAAAATTAATTTAACTTTTGGCAAAATTAGCTCAAACTGTAACTGTCTAATTAAGGCTACCTAATTAATTTAAAGGTATACATTCGGGTAAATAAATCACGGGAAATTAATGAAATGAGCGCTGGTATCATATTTCTTGTTTATTAAAATGTTTCGTTCAATTTTCTATTTATATTAATTAGACCTTTTTGTGGAAGGTTTTTTGTGTATTTTTTTTAATGCGGGAATAAATAACTTCATAATTCGAAGGTAATAATTTATATACACAAGTTATTACAATAATTATAAGAAGTAAACAGTAGGCGCTGGGTTATTGTCTGTTTTTGGCCACAGCTATTTCGTTAGCACTTTTTACATATTCTAAGATAAAATTCGAACGAACGAAGCTCTGTGGACTTAGCCAAATTTCAGAGATGTACCATCCCGACATAGCATATACTTTTTAAGGTTTAAACATTGAGAACTTTATTGGTTAGATCATTTTGCAATATGGTCAATGACCTTTGAGCTAGAACGCCTTGAATTTATTACAGTTATATCGCTGTTATTCCAAAAGTCATAATTAGATAATGTTCGAAATAACTTTGAATGAAGGTTTAAAATACGACCTATATTATAGTTTAGAAATACAGGTATACATCTTGTAACCACTTTGGCGGGCCATAATTCGCAAAAGATAGACTTTATAAAAAGAGCTATGTATAAAACCTTACCTTCATTTTAAAATACCTTTTCACCGATACCATACGAGGCGGTGCCGTAAATATTTTTTTTTGAAATAAACAAATAAAACGTATGAAAGAACACTTTTTTTTAAAAAAATTTTAATTCATTTTTTTTTTTGGGACTTTTATAGTTAATGTACATGGCAGTCCCATTGTATAAACTAATCTAGGACACTCAAATTAATAAAAAATATGTCTATACTCAAATTAGTACAGTAAACACACAGAGTCGGTGGTCACTTGAGGTGACTCACATATCCGAACAGATCCCTGGCTGCGTCCGAGTTGGGTTCAGACAGTAGCCTGTTAAACCGACTCACATCTAGTTTGTTCAGATTGTAAACCACCTCAAGTCTCCTTCTCTCAGAAAGAACACTTGATTTGCGCTTTTCTACCTGTTTTTGGATTTATTCAAATAAGTATTTACTAAATGATGTCTACGATATCCATTACCTATGGAAGGAACCGTAAAGGTAAATTTTACATTACAGTTATAATTTTCAAAAACTATGAGAAAAATCTAAAAAAATAGAAGTAGCGAAACGCACGACTATGCATGTGACCGCCTAGGCGTGATGTTGTCAATTTGCACTACTTTTTGTATTTTGTGGCAGTATGGAACCCTCAGTGCGCAAGCCCGACTCGCACTTGTCTGGTTTATTTCACTTTACCGCGCAAATACGCATCAAAATCGGTTTACCCAGTCGACATTCTGAGGTAACAAACATTTTAAAAAAACTGTGGAATTGAGCACCTCCTCCTTTTTGGAAGTCGGTTAAAAAGGGCGGCAAGGTCTGTAGGATGTGTTTGACTAAAGGAATCAAGCCTGATGCGTTTGCACCCACCACGCTACCTTACTATATATCCCTCATTTGTCTGATCTGAGTTTTAGACAGATCCCAAAATACTGCTAAATTTAAAATCGCCGAAGCTTCACAAAAAAGATCGAGAAACTCTAGACCTAAGGGCCACTTATTGGGAAGAGAGCTGTGATGAGGGTCCGTGGCGGCTGCGAGAGACATCGACGGTTTTATTGGTTCCGTCATACATTTGGAGGGTTCCGTCGTATAATTACTAGCGAAACTGATTTATCACAAACATGGTATTTAATATGGCAATTTTTTGAAAAACACTTCATTGACCCATTATAACTATTTTTGTTTTTTTGTGTAAACGTGAATCACGAAAGCGGTAACGGGAGGGCGGTTGCCGCTTTCGTGATTCACATTTACGGCTTGTGATGTGGTTTAATAGAGAATTAAGGCCCTCGCTGACTCCGACGTAGCGTCGGGCCGTCTACAATGGGAAGTGACCTGACACTGACGGGGCCAATAAAAGTGTCAATATCTTAATTCCCTCCATCTCAATCTAGTGCGGACCCACATCACGTTCGCCTCGTTAGATGACCGTCTATTTGTTCTTTTCTGGCTGTACTTCGGTGAAGTATTCAGTGGAGTGAGGTGTACCTTGGTTAGTACAACTTATTAAGTCAAATTTCAATCGACTTCAAAAAAGGAGCTTCACAATTTTACTGTTCTTTTTATAGGTTACGGAATACTTTCGCCAATTGTGAAACGATTTTTTTTATGACCCTGTGTGACGAGACGAGCGAAGTCGCTCGCCTGATGGCACTTCACGCTTGCCCATAAACAGCTCAACGCCACTCAGAATTTTGAACTTCAACAGTTCAAAACCCTGGATGGCAATGCACTGCGCTCACCCCGAGATATAAGATGTTAAATCTCTGTGTGCCCTGTAATTTCGCTGGAATGATATGAACTTATGAATGATTATTTTAACAAGCTTATTTTTAACTTGCAAAGATAACCAATTTTGCGGAAATTATATATACATCTTTAGTTATGATGACAATACAATATGCAATACCCATTGATGTAAGGAAATAGTGGGAAGATACGGGACGAGCTCCTTGACGCGGACCGCATAAATTAGGCCCACGGGCCTAATCGACTTCAGTCACAATCAAACTGGCGTTTGTGATAGCACGTGAAGTACTTGCCAAAATTTTGTTTGAACGAGCCATATTTAATGGGTGCAATGATTGGATGTCACGCGTCTTCCCCCTTTTTGAAACAGTCATAATCATTGGCAATAGGTACCAGATATTGTAATATTTTAAAAATTGCCGTCAAAATTATAATAAAAACATTTAAATAAAATATAATATATAGCGTCAATCAAATATAAGCTAATTAAAAAAAAAAAAAAACTTGCTTTAATTTATACCTACGTTATATCTCGAGGATTACCCCATGTAAGTTTGAAGAAAATATGTTACCTCTATTAGTGAAAGTTAGGGGATCGATTCGGTTGATTGAATTTTCATAGAAGTCAGTTTACATTTTGAAGTGAGAACTTCTTTAGGCGCGTTGAGCACTCTGGCTGAACAAAAATCATGGAACTCGCGGCATCGTCATGTTGTCACAGAATACATAATACACAATCCCGTGTATTTTAAGACAGCGCCATCTCTTGTAGAATAGGTGAATTACTACTTAAGTTTTCTCTTCCGACGTGCAGTCCAATGACTGATGTGTTTTTTTTACCAAGTAGACAGACTGCCTGGTCGTTTGCTTCCTCGTCGTCTGTTGACTGACTGGTGGCCGACACAGTCACAGTCACCTATGGGTACCATTAACACCTAATGCATCACGAATACGTTGCCGACCTTGACTCTACTTACTCTCCTTTTGAAGAACCACTCGTTGGAGTCGCCTTCTTCCTGAAGTCGGTTGTAAAGTAACCAGTTATAAGTTTGCTTACTCAACGCAGTTCCCTTCACACCAAACTTCCCTAGTCATGAGAACAACCGTGCATAGATAGTCAAAGCCGTGCACCGACTCTTTTCAAAATCTACATTTCCGATACAGATGTTACAAACTCCGGGACGCGTCAAAAGCGTCATTGTTCACCAGCGACCCGTAAAATTTTACCCGACCTTCAACTCCAGGACCTTTGATCTCTTTTTTGACGAAGGAAGTTCAACAAGGTTTTGAAAATAAGCTTGAATTAAAGTTTTTGAGAGCCTCTGGAGCGCTCGACATCGTTTTATATGCACAATTCGTTCGTTTTATCCTCGGAATAGGGAAAAGGATAAAACCACGAACTAGGAACCCTATTTTGTGGTTTTATCCTTTTCGTTTTTATTGTAATGCTCATAAGAGTAAAAGAGACGTGTTGTGGCTGGTCATTTGAGTGGGGTTAGCCTATCTTTTGTGATCATTAATAAGCAGATTTATTACAGTTTTCAGTAGATAGGTATAAAATTATTATTTTTTGTTTTTTTCGCCCAATATTGGGTAGGCTAAAACCATTAAAGCCGTACCGATTCGTCTTATAGGCGTTTTACTGTCATATATCGGCCATCTGTTTTGCGTGCTATGTGCCCTGATCACTGCCACTTCAACTTGCTAATCCGGTGGGCTATGTCGGTAACTTTCGTTCGTCTACAGATCAGGAGATGAGAGGGATGAGGTTTTTGTGTCAGGGGTTAAAAACAAAGTACAGAGTTCCTAAAGAATTTTCAAGAGACTAAATTTCTAGTTAAAGCTCCGGTTTTTAAGTAAAAAAGTGAAGTTTTCGAAAGAAAAAGGCTTCATCATCGCGATTAGGAATCTAGAACACGCCCCAAATTCCCAGATCGTGATATGTCTATTCCCCGAGGAAGTTTAGAAAAACTCGGTATATTTCATACGAGTATCATTAGATGTACTCGTATAAAATACATTTTTTGACACGATTGTGACCGTTTTTTTTATTTATTTAAAAGATTTGATTAAAAAAGCCATTAAAACCTGGTGGAATAAAAAAAATTTGCCCTAGAGTTATACATTTTTATTATTCAGATGTAGGACGTAGTAATACAATCTTTTAGATTTATTAGCTGATTTTATTAGGCAACAAATTCATTGTTACCTTTTTTGCCATTTCTCTAATTGATTTTGGGTCAATATGACCGCTTTCATCTTCACTTGACTAGAAGTGGTAGGTGAGCGATTCGATTAAAATTGCGTTGTCACCGTTTCTGTCACCGTTTCTACAGCATGAAAATATTTTTAGGCGAAATGCTAACCTACCCTCTTTCGACATACTGTCAATATTAGCACTAGTATATAGAACGCGCAACATGTGGTAATACTATTAATGACTTGCGATGTTCTATAGATAGGCTATACTGGCGTACTGTATTCATTGTCGATTCTAGATGTTAGTTTCGGTCTGTGGCCCTAGTACGAGAACTTGCGAAAAAGTATTCGTTCCGTAAACGATAGCAAATTGTATGAAAACATGAACAGCGCTTCTATCGGACGTAAAGGGAAACTAAACTTTTCATACATTTGCTATCGTTTACGGAACGAATACTTTTTCGCAAGTTCTCGTACTAGCCCCACTGTTCCACTTTGATTATCTGGGTGATCAGTGGCAACTCCATACAAATTATTATTTGCACACTTTGCAGCAAACTTTGCAGTTCAACTTTACACTCGGTAAGTATAGCAATTTAGCCCATATTTCCATACCGCCGCTATAAAGCCGCTTCGCAAAATTGCACAGAGATGAATAACGCAGTTAGCTCTGAAGATTTACTCATCGCATATTACGTATTCATTCTACCCTCTTTAAAGTAAAGCCATAAATTCAACCGTGGCTGCAATGCATAATCATAAAACAAACACGGGGAAAAACTGGACTTTTAAAACTTTATAGAGAAGGATTTATGATTGTGATATTATTGCGTAGATCTCTGTTATAACTCAGGCCTGGTTGTTTTAAAACAATATATAAAAAATTGTAGATTTTGAGTTATGTAAATAGTCGCATCACATTTAATTTTAAAATTTGAATAGCGAAAGTTTGGTGCAATCTATGGTCAGTGGTCACCTAGCGGCATTATGGCTTCGCCAGGTTCTGAGGAAGCCAAAATGCTGTTAAAATTGTATAAGCGGTGTATAATCTAATTTTTAACAAATATTAATAATTTGTGTTTGTCTTACGGACATGGCATACTCACTGCGTGACTAAACCCCTTCCCAACAAATAAAGATAATAAAAAAATGGTCACCTAGGTGATTATATTCATAGATGATCAAAGAGCACTAAAGAGTCACTCATGATCACCCAGGTGATCGAAAGTGAAATAGACCATATTATGCAAGTGTATATTGTTTTTTTAAACCCCTAACAAAAGTGCGGCAATCTTCAAACGAATCAACAGATTTTCATTTATCATAGCTAAGAACACTCTCTATCAAAAACAAACTAAATCAAAATTGGTTCCGCCGTTTGGGAGCTACGATGCCACAGCCAGACACACAGATACACATGTTCAGATACAGACACACATACGCACGTTAAACTTATACCATCCCTCTTTTTGCGTCGTAGGATAAAAACAAACATTCCGACCGGCGGCGATCAAGCTCCCTCCCTTAGACCTGTTGGAGTCCGAGTCAGATGGCGTGTGGTCGTCGTGATGTGGGTTTTACCCACTAGCGGTTTCTTCTCTCTTCCTTCTTCGTCTTGTCTCGTCCGGTATGTGTGGGGGCTTACCCACTGGCTTGTCAGGTGGTAATGTCTCCCTAATCGTCCTCTAAATCGTCCTGCATGAGATCTCGAGGGAGCGCTTTCCAAGTACGTGCATCTGGGGGACGTGTATGGAGCGGAGCTATGTTGTGTAAGTGAGGGTGTGGTTCATTGTCTGCGCGGTCAAACATGCCGCGCGCCAGATAGACAACGAACTCCCTCATTGTTTCGGCTTTCACGTCCCGGGCGATACGCAGCTCCCCTGCGACACACTCGCACCGGTTGATCTGAGTCCGGAGTCCACCTGCTCTACAGACACGTAAAACTGGCGATCGGCGAGAAACGATGGCGCGACTCGAATTAACGCAGGCAGCATCGTGGTGCGTATTAGCTTGTCGATGAAGCCTGCGTGACACACGCGGTCGAAGGCCTTTTCAATATCTAAGAAGACGGCGATGGACCGTCTACCCATGGTTTGCTCTTCTGTGAGGTGGGGATAAAGCCGCGCAGAAGCAGACACTCAAACAGCTTCGCTGTGTTGGGTGGTAGCTCGCTGGCCATCTTCTGTCTTTACTGGCTTTGGGGAGAACTATAACCTTCCCTGTTTTCCAAATTGATGGGAAGTGTCCTGTGCGCAGAATCCCGTTAAATAAGCGCGTAAAGCATACGATGCCCCTCGTTGGCATGTGCCTGTGGGCGGCGTTTGGGATTCCGTCATGTCCCGGCGCCTTCTTCAACTGGAGACTCTTCACAGTTCTGGAGACTTCCGTTGGAGCTATAAATTGCTCCCCACCCAACGGAGGAGCTGGGGTCTGCAGGAAGTTGGACACTTCCCTTGACATTGTCTCATGGTGTTGGCGCACTGCTTCCGAGACATCCGGCGGTACCGGGTGTGGCCGGAACTGGTCCTGTAGTTGCTCCGCCAAGATATCGGCCCTATCTTGGGCAGTGTAGCGCCGTAGCCCGGTGCCGTCCAGCAGCGGGCACACGGTCGTTTTTGCTCGTGTCAATGCGCGGTTGAGGTTGTAAAGGTCAGTCTTATTCTTCTCACACTGGGCGATGTGTGCATCTCAGGTGGTACCCCTCCAAAACTTGACTTCCTCTGACAGCCTCGTAGATAATGCATTCAGTTCCTCCTTGACCCTCGGGCAGCGGGAGTGGGCCCACAACTTTCGGTGCTTGAGCTTTCGGGTTCGCATAGATCTGAGGGCCGGTTCGGAGTTCTTCGCGCCAGGGCGTGTGTGGAAGTTCGGTGGTGGCGGCTTCCTAGGAAGCTACCATCGCCTCGGTCAGCTGTGAAGCGCATGCTTCCACCTCTTCGGCAGTGGACAGCTTGCCGACCGAGGGTGACTGGAGCTCCAACTGGTACTTGCTTCAGTCAACCTTCTTCCTTAGAAGGCGCGGTATGGTGGAGGACGTCTGTGCCCCCACCGCGATCAGTAAGGGGAGGTGCGTTTCGTCGAAGTCATACAGGACCTCGATCGAAATCGTCATTGCAATTCCCTTATACAGCACGACGTCCAGCACGTCCGCGCTGTGCCTTGGGTTAGTCGGGATGTGCGTTGGTGAATCTAGGCCAATAACTGTAAAGCCACGGGTCTCTGCGGCATGTAACAGGGTTCTCCCTTGAGCGCTGATGCGATGGGACCGCCACGCCACGTGTTTGGCAATTTTTTATCGTATAGCTCAAAGATCAAGAACATCAAATTTACTCAAAATTAAGGATAATAATCCGGTTTTTTTTAAGTTAAGGTGTCTCTTCAGGTATTTTTCTTTGCTGAAAACAATTTTATTTTCTTTTAGATCATTCTACCTATGGGTAATTCTCATCAAATTACGAAATTTGAGTCCCGAGTCATTAGTGCCGAGACACATGCATTAACTAAATAAGTCTTATTTTTATTTCAATGCTCGCTATCTACACTATTATTATTTGAAAAGAAAACGTATTACCTCTAAAGAAAAAAAAAAGATATGGCTACTTTGTTACCGTGAAAGTCATTCCCTCACCTTGTCCCTTAGTGCAAAAACATTACTAAAATGCCTACTCATCACAAATATATCAATATTCTTAATAATAAAATTATGCTAATACATTTGAAAGATGTTTGTTATTGTCTATAAAAGCTTCTATCTTACAACGACGAATTTATAAAAACGATAATTCGAATTTAAATATGTCCCGCCAAAAAAAATCATTCCCTCACCCTATTACGAATATTCGATTTCTGAACGTATCGAATGATATTTAGGAACGCAACCTTAAGTTTTTAGTACCTGGCAACACTCTCTAATGATTCAAAATGGCGATTTCTTCTCAACCGTAGGTGAGTTTGTGCAAAAACATAATATGTAAAAAATTGTTAAGAGTTACATTTATGGCGGTCATTACCTCACGTTACATATATGTATTAAGCATTTTAGTATAAATGTATATAATTTGTTGTTTTTATGCGTTTTTGGGAGTAAAGCCCATATTCTAAATGTAGCAAGCCATTTGAGGTTATGTGCCGGTGTTTTTGTAGCTTTAGTTAAAATTCGTCATTCCCTCACAGTCATTCCCTCACTGCATTCAGGAGTGAGGGAATGACGGCTGTATGAGGGAATGATTTATACAGTATTCTGCAGTTCTTTTAGATTTTTTATTGATTTCTTGCAACCTGTATTTCATGGTATTTAATTTAAAACAGGTACATGTATGTGGAAGAAAAATGGGAAGACCAAAGAAGTTGGGTGATGCAGAAAAAAAATTAAAAAAGAAAGTGTATGATCGAAAAAGACGAGAAAAAATGAAAAATAATACTGAATCTTTGGAAAAACTGCGGGAAAAAGAAAGATTAAAATATTTGAAGAAAAAGAGAAGGGTCAGGTAAAATCTGTTATTAAAATGAATGCTAGAGAACTTAGACAAAAGCGAAAACAATGGAAAGAAAATAGTAAAGTGTATAGGAATAAAAAAGCTATAGCACACCAAGTCCAATATCAGTTGTGCAGCAAATTAGAGAAGATGTAGCTGCTCGAAATAGACAACAGACTTTTTTTTTACATATTGGCACTATAGCATATCAATATCAAGCCATTCAAAATATAAAGAAAAATTTAACAATAAACGATATATTAATTCATGTAGATTACAGTGAAAACTATTGCTGCAAGTATAATGAGGAAATAGAAGCTGTCCACTTTGGTGGAGGAAGGAAGCAGATAACAATGCATACAGGAGTGCTTTACTTGCGCAAGGATAATGCAATCAAACCTGTACCCTTTTGTTCTCTCTCTAGCGACAATAGACATGACACAATGGCTGTTTGGGCTCACTTAAAACCCATATGTGAATGGATAAAAACACAAGATTTACCTATTTCCCGATAACATATGTTGAGTGATGGACCTGTTAATCAATATAAAAATAAATTCATGTTTGAAATGGTGTGTCGCCATCTAAAAGATCTCTATCCAGAAATCGCACACTTTTCATGGCATTATTCTGAACCCGGGCACGGTAAGGGAGCGCCTGACGGTGTCAGTGGGACCCTGAAACGGACAGCTGATAAAGTCGTGGCAGAAGGCCATGATATCGTAGACCTGAATTCATTGAAACCCATCCTTCAATCCAGGTGTCCTTCTATTTTATTGTTTGAAGTTACCACAGCAGATATTTCACAGATGGATGATCTCATAAAACAGTCCAGGACTATTCCTACTTTCCGGAGAACACAAAAAATACGCCAGTTCGTATTTTTAACAACACCTTACAGTGCAGAAGACTTTCATGCATATATTGCGAAGAAGATTGTACCCACTATCATTTGGGATATTTTCAAAAACACCAAAGTGATCGATTTACTAGGAAGCGTAACAAATCCCCTCAAAAGTCAATGGAAATGGATATAATGAAGGGTAATCACCAACTGTCTTTAGCGTCATCTTCGCGCATTCAAGATCATACTGGAATGTTCAAAGAATATGATACAATTGATTTAGAAAACGATGGATCTACTGTTGTCTCAGACAATGATAAGATTGCTACCATTGGAGATTATGTCCTGATGAAATGGGGCACGGCAAAGTATCCTGGAGAAGTTTTATCGGTTTTTGAAGATGGTTTAATGGTTAGGTGCATGAAGCAAGGTTTGAAGTATTGGAGATGGCCTAATATTAAAGATGAGCAATTATATAGCTGGGAAGATGTGATACAGAAAATAAAGACGCCAAAGTTAGTTAAGAGGGGAAATTACGTTATTACAGAGTTAGATGACTCTACAAGTGATGTACTTAGACTGAATAATTAGTTGATCTCAAATCCCAAAAAACTAATACAAGAAAAGACTAATACAGATTAATATTAATAGTAAGCAAATAAACATGAAGACATTTTAAGTTATGGAGAAATGCTAAGAACAAAGTTTAAAAATAAACAGTAATAAGTATGATAAAAACGTTGTTACCTCTATGATAGTGTATTATTTTTTTTTGAGTTTATATATATATTTATATTGACTATGAGTACAAATGTTAGAGTTTATTTTCTGTAGATGTATGACATTTCATTGTATAATATAATAATAAATCATTCCCTCACTCTGTTAATCATTCCCTCATTTATAATTTTTTTGAAACCTCATTTTATAGATAATAAAAAAAAAATATGGAAGACCAATACTCCTAAATAGATCTCTTATTGCAACTTTTTTGATCTCTGCAAAAAAATATCTAAGTTTATAAAAAAAAAAAAAAATTCAATAATATTTAAAATTTCGTAATTTGATGAGAAATACCCCTATATCTATAGACAATAAATTTTGTACTTAAATCTTTTATACTTTCTTTGTATGTTTGCAACCCGTTATGACAGTCGTTTCGCCCTGAATAAATTATAGTAAATAAGGCATTACAGTTACTTTACCATAATTCAGTAATGTTGTTTCTGTTATTTAAATCAATTCGCCTTGATTAGAAAATAATGCATTATGTCTTAAGTAGCATTTATATCAATTAATACTACTACTACGATAATGTCACATGGACAATATCATGGAAGCTTGCATTTAGATTTGATATTCAGCAGCTTTGATGTAAAATGTTAAGTAGTTTTGATGCAGTGTTTTTTTTTTTCGGTTTTTTTAATTTTATAATCGCTCTCCTGTAAAAGTATGAAAATGGCGCTTGAATCAAGTCGCCTTTTAACCGTCGATATTAAAATCAATTGAAATCAGAAATCAGAAAAGTCTATTTTGTGACAATGAAAAAACAATAAAACAAGAAATATTAATATAGAAGTAGGTAAACAGGTACATTGTCACAAAAACCGACCCCAACTCAGCGTGTTGCTGGTTGTATACAACCAGCGCTGGTATTCTGTTGGGCCCGGTAAGTGACGTCATGACGATTGATGATGTTTGTCTCGCTAAAACTCGAGAATGGCTGGGCCGATTTGGCTAATTTAGATCTTGAAATATTTGTGGAAGTTCAGGAAAGGTTTAAACGGTGAGTAAGCGGCTGGACCGATTTGGATGAAATTTTGTGAGCCTGGAGCGGGTCATAGTAGTTAAGCTGAAGGCTGAACTCTACGCGTACGAAGTAGTGGATATCAGCTAGAAAGAAATAAAAAATAGGAGTACATATTGGTACTTAGCCCCAGCCAATGGTTACAATTCAACTTTTGCCAAATTACCCAGTGCAAGTGTTTAAAAATAAAAAATGCGGCGCATATAACCTTAGCAGTGGTTACATATTTGTGCCGTTTGGGGTCGAGACATTGGGCCTTTGGGGACTGCAGGAAGTCACTTCATTTTAAATTTTTAGAGCGTGACCTAAATGCTGGCGTAGTGTTTCTGGCTTAACGCATAGGCATTGCCATTTTGCGTGGAAATGCCGCCAACATGCTGGGTACGCTGCCAACTGATAGTGGGCTTCAGCATTTGAGTTGTCTTTAGACCTTCAACGGTACATGGTCAGTGTAACTGATTTTGTAGTTTTAGTTTTAGCTTGCATTTTAAACAGACTTCCAAAAAGGAGGAGGTTATCAATTCAACTGTTTTTTTACCTCAGAATTTTCGACTGGGTGAACCGATTTTAATGATTCTTTTTTTATTTGAATACTGGTACTTCCCGTGTGGTTCCATTTCAATTTGGTCCAGTTCTGACATCTTTTATATGAAGTCGGTTTTTTTATATTGATAATTATATTTAGTTAATAAAGGCACTTTGTCCTATTAAAACAAAGTGTTTCGTCCACGTCCCTTTATCTAGGAGACAGGCAATATAAGAAAGAAATAGATTCCGTTATTTGCTTTGGCTTCTCAGGGACCGATGTCGGTCGCTTGTCTCAATGTGAGAGCCTCTTAGATGACACACACTGTATAGTGTGCCAAGAACCTTGGGAAAAGATTATCCATTGGATAAATAGGTCACTTACCTACATAAATTTTTTCCCCGACTTCAGAAACTGAGGACGGTTCTGTCATGATTTCTAAAAATTATCTATATTATAATTTCAATCGTTTCTTTATGATTTGTTGGTTTTAAACCATTTGCTAAATTCGCTGCATTTAGTATCTAATTTGACAAGTATTTTTATTGAAATGAAACGTGTTGACTCGGTAGTCTCGGCAACAGTGCGAACCAATAATGATTGTCGGGGCGTAGGAATATATACATACATATAATAAGTGTGTTTTTTTTAATGATACTGGTTGATGAGACGACCGAAGTCGCTCGCCTGATGGCTCTCACGCTTGCCCATAACAGCTCAACGCTACTCAGAATTTTGAACTTGAACAGTTCAAAACCCTGGATGGCAATGCACTGCGCTCGTCACCCCGAGATATAAGATGTCTCTGTGTGCCCTGTAATTTCATTGGAAACATTGCCCTTCAATCCGGAACACAGTAGTGTTTGCACACTACTGCTTGGCGGTTGAATAACTGGCAAAGGTGTGGTACTTCCCCAGGCGGACCCCTGCAAAAGAGTCCTATCACTACAAAAAGTAGATCAAATACAAGTGACTTGTAACTAAATAGAAGCAATACCTGATATTGGTTTCACTTGCAAAAAAATTGTCGTTAGCGTGATTTAGGTAAAGTGTCGTATTTGCCTATAATAGAAGAACATTTGATTTGTGGAACTAGGAACAGTTTACACTCATTATTTTAGGAATTATTAAATACTTATTACAATTTTAATAGTATTATTCGGAAAGTTTAAACAAATTTACAATTTTTTTGCGAAACATGTCTATAAAATTTGAGGGTTGCCCTCGATTTCCCTGGGATCCCATCATCAGATCCTGACTTGGTGACAATGGGACCAAATTGGAAGAATACCCTACCGAACAAAAGAAAATCGATCAACAGTTCGCGGAGATATCGGTGAACACTTCGACCAAAATAAAATGAATGGACGGGTTCAGTAGAAGCGCATTATTGAAGATTACAAAATGAGCGCCAGCGCTCACTTCGTTTCAGTCTGTCTCTAGCCGTAGGAAGTGAAACACGAGTCTATTGTTACGCGATAACGAAACATCTGACAAAATTATGAATTCGTATGCTTTACCGAAGTGTAAATACACAAATAAAACCGATATCTATTTTTTGTAACAAACATACTGTACATTTTTATAATTAGGTGTTGAAGTATATGTTCGACGGTTTTGACTCGTTTTTACTGAACAAGTTCAATGGTTAGGGCCCGTCCATTCGTTTTATTTTGGTCGAAGGGTGAACATACATATTAAAAAAAAACAGTGGAACATAGAACCTCCGCCTTTTTTGATGTATGTTAAAAAGTGGCTTCACTTTTTGTGTTCGCCGTAATCCATCTGGCTATTTTTTATTTGATCTGGGAATAATAGTTGAACGATAATGAGGCGAATGTTTTCAACCAGGTATGTTACTCATATTTCCCGTAATAGATATACAGAGATCTATTGTACAAACATTATATTTGCCATCCCATTAGGGAAACCCACGTACTGAATACGTACTATTATGTATTCTGTGGTACTACACGTACATTATTATTGTCGTCGTCTCTGCAATATATCGGGAGGTGTGGTGCGATTCATTTATGTAACAATAAAACACATTAAAAATAAAACCGGCCAAGTGCGAGTCGGACTCGCAAACGAATGGTTCCGTACTATCTATAAAAACGGCAAAAAAATCACGTTTGTTGTATGGGAGCCCCCCTTAAATATTTGTTTTATTTTAGTTTAAGAATCTGTTTTTAAAATGAATATATAAATAAATATTCTGTGAATATTTCAAGCGTCTACTGTTGCTGTTATTACTATCGAGCAAAAACGAGCAAAAAAATCACGTTTGTTGTATGGCTCCCATACAACAAACGTGATTTTTTTGCTCGTTTTTATAGATAATGGTACGGAACCATTCGTGTGCGAGTCCTACTCGCACTTGGCCGGTTTTATTTTTAATGTGTTTTATTGTTACATAAATGAATCGCACCACACTTCCCGATATATTGCAGTGACGACGATAATAAATATTATTAACTATTTATTTTAAATATTTATTTTATTCTGGTTTTTAGTATTTGTTGTTATAACGACAACAGTTCCCGTTTTACCCTTTGGGTACGGATCCCTAAAAATGCCATAGGTAGCAAACAAGCAGGGCTGCCTCTGTTAGGAAAATGTTCTCATAGTAATTAACTTATGAGCAAAAATAAATGATACAAGCATGACCTTAGAGTAGATAAATTTTATAAAAAAATATAATATATAGCTTACTTCTTACTTACTGTATTACTAGGGAGGAAACAGGATTATAAGTTTGTATAGACTAAACGCTGCCCATCTACCCATTTAAGTCCTTTCTTTGTACATTAAAACGACTTATTTATCTATCTTCTATCTATGTATATCAATATCTATTCTATCTATACATATAATAAACTTCTGGAAACAGTTACAACTATATTATTGAAACACCTTGTCATCTAAAGTAATGAAATCGAACAGCATCTCCCCGTCTACCCACAAAATAAATTCGCGTCCACATTTCACCGACAAACAGGTAATATCGAAACAACGCGACATAAAAAATCGCGGAGCGTTAAATTGAGGACGAAATTAAAAAAAAGTTGTTTGAAAAATGGTCAGGTTTTTGGGCCTTATGTTTTAAAACGTGATTTGCGTGAAATTGCGACCGGAGTTTCATATTTAATGGCTCTCGTTTCTAAGGGCGATTTTACATTGGGGCGTATTTGCGCAGTGATGGGACCTAATAACTGTGGCACGGAACACTACGTGTAAGCAAGACAATCAAGTTGCAATAGACGTACGTACAGTTTCTATCTTTTTCCCGTGTGTGTCCATAGATGGAAACAAATTCTTTTATCACTGTGACATGAATGAGAGTTATTTTTAGGGTTTCGTTCCCAAAGGGTAAAAACGGGACCCTATTAATGAGCCTACGCTGTCTGTCCGTCCGTCCGTCCTACCTTTAAACGGCTGTATCTTTGGAACCGTAATAGATAGCTAGTTAACATTTTCACAGAATATATAATGTTACGGTAGATTAACTAAGAAATAATAAAAAAAGTCAAAAAGTTAAAACAAAAAGTCCCATTACAACAAACGTATATTTTTAGTATTTTTTAAATTGCTCTAATGTAAACACGGTAATACGTACAAGCATCAAACTTGGCACGATTATAGTACACACTCTAAAGTATACCTACAAAATAATAGCCAAGTGTGAGTCAGTGACAAATTTTCTATTTATTATCAAGTTATAACTCGTAATTTCATTACTTGGACGACCTTATTACTTCTTTCATCGGATCCAAATGTAACGTTTTATTAATTTTGAAGTCGGTTTTTTAAATTGATAATCATTGTATTTTGTGGTGGTACGGTACCCTCAGTGCGCGAGCCCGACTCTCACATGGCCGGTTTTTTTATTATTTGATTTATTTAATGGTCTTTGTCCGATATTGTTCGAAAGTTGAAGTTGAAGTTTGAAAGTTCAAGTTGTAGTGGCAGTGGGCAGGGCACATATCACGCATAACTGATGGCCGATGGGACCGAAAGGTTGTTGAATGAAGACCACGGATCGGTATAAGCGCAGCGTAGGACGTCCATTACCTAAAAGAGACCGCGGGGAAACGCTGAATGCAGGCCGCTTCCAACTGACCCTTTAGGAGATTGATGGGGAGGCCTATGTCCAGCAGTGGACGTCCTATGGCTGAAATGATTATGATGATGATGGCCACATGTTGGCTTGCTGTGCGCGTTGGCTTGGTTGTATGCACACAAGCATTTAAATTTAAATAAATAAATAAATCGCCCTGTAAGACAAAAGAAAACTAAAATTCTGTAAAACTAAAATATAAATTAACAAATTAATCACCATGTTGTACGAACCACTTTGGTGTGTGCACAAAAACGAACACGCGTCAGCCTTAAATTTTGTGTACCAAGCTACTAAGACAGGCGATGCATGCTGCTAATCCACTGGGCAATGTCGGTAAATTTCGTTCGTCTACGGATCTCCTCATTTCTGATTAGATCTCATAGTGCAGATAAACCCCGAGCATAGCCCTCTGCATAACTCGCTATGCGGCCTTTAGCTTGCTTATGAGGCCTATAGTGAGAGGTCACGTTTCAGTGCCATATGTCATCACTGGCAACACACACTGGTCGAAGACTTTCGTCTTAAGGCACTGAGGTAGTTATTTTGGACGAGAAGACGTTGCGAAGTTTACCGAACGCTGCCCAGCCGAGATTGGATTCGCCGATTGACCTCTTTCTTGAAGTTGGACCTGCCTAGTTGGACTGTTTGTCCTAGGTAGACGTACGCGTCAACAACTTCTAGATTTGAGTTTTATATCTTACTGAAGTTTAATTATTAATTAAATATCGTACACGTATGCGGCTATTATCAGCGTGATATTAGATTTTATCGATATTTTATTCTGATGATTTAACGTCGTACCAATATCGCTACCCTAGTTCATGACTCAGACTTCATCAGCTGTATGATCGTGAATCATAAGCATTACCTACCTTGATTCTTATGAGAAAAAATTATGTTTGAGCCATTCGCAGGCTTTATAATAAGTGTTCAAAACTTTTGTAAATGAGGTATAAATTCGAACTTAACATAAACTGAAAAGAGTTTTTTGCACCCCCACTTTTACGCCGTGATGCTGCCTCGTCTGATAGTTTAGCGTTGAGCCTTAGGACGCCATCATCGCATATTGCCCCGCGGTTAAATCTCCTAATGTGAAAGCCCTCTTAATGCGTTTTTCGCAAACGACTTTCAAAAGTTGCGCCTTTGTACTACGTGACCTATGGGTTACAGGATTTATTATTTTAGTCATGCTAGCCCAGAACAGAAAAAATTAAATAAATGAACGTTTAGATTTAAGAAAGGTCGTACAATTATAATTTAAGTAGTAGAAAGTCGAATAACTTACTGTGTGTGTTGTATTTTTATGGTTGACTGGCTAGACGTATAACCACAACTCACCCAATGTGTCGGTGTGATCGAAAATGGTAACCACGCTTAGCCTGGAATAGGAAAAGGCTCTTAAGTGATGCTGTCGGAACACACCGTAAGGTCCTAATTATAATTTAAAATATAAAAAACTGACTTCATAATCATGTCAGAACTGGACCAAATTGAAATAGGTACACACGGAACCTCAGAACTTTCGGCTGGATGAACAGATTTCGATGAATCTTTATTTATTTTAAAAGTGGTGCTTTCCGTGTGATACCATTTCAATTCGGTCGTTCTGACATTTTTATCCTACTAATATTATAAAAGCGAAAGTTTGTGTGTGAGTGTGTGTCTGTGTGTGTGCGTATGTATGTTTGTTGCTCCTTCACGCTGAAACGGCTGAACGGATTTGAATGAAATTTGGTATGGAGGTAGCTTATACCTTGGAATAACACATAGGTTACTTTTTATCCCGAAAAAATATTTCGTTCCTGTAGGATAACTTCAATAAATCAACTTCGTAAGTTTTAGACGGATTTCGATGAAATTTGATATGAAGGTAGCTTATCCTAGCATTATCACATAGCATACTTTATATCCCGAAAAAATAAAAGATCCCTGTAGGATAATTTCAATCAAAACTCCGTTACTGTTTAACGGATTTCGATGAAATTTTGTACGGGGGCTTTTTATGTTCTGGATTAACACATAGGCTATTTAATACTACTAACTACTTTTTATTGAGATTGTTCAAGGACTATAGTAGACTTTTCCAAGGGAACTACTAAATGATCTGAATGATGATGAATGATAAATGAAATGATGATCTAAAGATAAGCAATGGGCCATATTAAAATACACAATACTTTTGACCCCGTAACAAATTATGGTTCCCGGTTCCCGTGGAAAAACGTAGAAGAAAAGTAAAAAAAAAAAACTTTCGATGTAGTTAGTAGTAGTTTTCTAGACGGCAAGCGGCCTGCGAGTTCAAGTGTAAAGAAAGCGTGACTTACAAATAAGTAAAAAAAAACTTTCGATACCGCACGGTTCGAGTATCAAGAAAAGGTGACATACAATCAAGTAAAAAAAAAACGATGCCGCGCGGTTCGCTGGGCTGCAAGCGGCCCGCGAATTCAAGTGTCAAGAAAAGGTGACGTACAAACAAGTAAAAAAAAAAACTTTACATATCGCGCGGTTCGCTGGGCCTGAAGCGGCCCACGAGTTCGAGTGTCAAGAAAAGGTGACATATGAACAAGTAAAAAAAAAACTTTCGATGTCGCGCGGTTCGCTGGGCCGCAAGCGGCCCGCGAGTTCGGGTGTCAAAAATAGGTGACGTACAAATAAGTTTAAAAAAAAACGATGTCGCGCGGTTCGCTGGGCCGCAAGCAGCTCGCGAGTTCGAGTGTCAAGGAAAGGTGACGTAAAAACAACTAAAAAAAATTAGAGATAACTAGCACTGAGACCCAAAGCATATAAATATTTAATAAAATTCACCATTTAAACATCTGCCAGGCCGGGATCTAACCAGAAACCTCCTGCTCATAAGGCACATGGGTTAGTACTTAGCCATACCGGTCGTCAATAGCCAGGCTGAAATATTTATATCGTCCTAAAATATAAGTACCTACTTTGTAGAGAACTCGATTATATTTCTCTCAAACAACGCGGGCGAAGCCGCGGGCGGAAGCTAGTAAAGTCATATAATTGATAATTATTGTATGTTTGTAACGAATTACACAAAAAGTACTGGACCGATTTTAAAAATTATTTCGTCATTAGAATGCTACAACATCTCTGAGTAACATAGGCTATATTAATAACTAGAATGTTTAAAAAAATAATCTTCACCCGTGCGAAGCCGAGACGGGAGACTAGTGTAAAATAAACAGACGCATGGCGTAGGCGTTTTACAAACGACACCCTGTAGGCGACAACTCCTTCAACTTCCCTATTTTAAAACTCTGAGGGCGTACCACGATCTCTAGAAGTTTGTTTCAGTCTTGCCTGGCTTGTCTGTAGTTTTACAAAGTTACGGTGATAGTAAGATGAAAGAAGACAACTTTATCATTAAAAACAGCATTTACTTGGGAACCAACCCTGAAATTGCGAAAAAATATCAGCAGTTCTATACATTTGCTGAGTGTAATATTTTTTTATGGAACAGCTGTTTTTTGTCACAATTTCATGTAGGTCTATAGTAAGAAAAGAGCATAATGATGATAACCACGACCTCCTTTCGGGTTAGTACCACTGTTTCATGTTACCCGGGATTAAGAAGGGGTGCGAAAGAAAATATATGAATGATATAACATTGAATATTGGTCAGAATAAAAAAAGTTTATTTTTATTCTATAATTTTATTCGATTTTGCGATTTATTGAAACTGGTCCAGGCGTTCAGGAGTTATAATGAGCCTTAAACCAATCGAATAAAAAAAATCATTTTTTAAGGTCTGTTTCACCCTTTGAATATATATAGTTTGGATCTGCCTTTAAACTCGAGCTAGTACCGAAAAAAGTCTGCTAAAACTGAAGGGGGCGAGATAAACACGTATTGCACACACTGGCATATTCTTACTAGTTCTACAAACGCACACTTCAATATTGAGTGCACACAACTTCAAACGATGTGATTAAAATGTAGCAAATAGCTAAATAGTAGCTAAATGTAACCCCCTCTGTAGGGGGTGTAAGTGCTAAAGGGGAAACTGTAGGTATAACGCTTCCATTTATTTATTAATTTCTGAGGTTTTACCAATGCCCAGGATATGGAGCGACGTTAATAACGTCGTAAAATGACCGAAGCACATTTTTAAAAAGTAGACAATCATTTTATAAAAAAACAACCTTAAAATCTTATCTTATCGCTGCACCTTTTATTCTGGCCCTTATAAGAAACGGTCCGCGCCTCGTCTTGTGAGCGTGTCTTGCGTTTAAGAGTAGGTTGTGGTAGCCCCCTTGGCCCTGAATCTTAGATAAGACTTCAGTCACTTCGCGCTAAGTTTTTAATTAATCCACTGACATTTTTTATCTCGAAAACTGGAAGGATTTCCAGTAATCACTCTTTACTTGAAGTGGGAAAAAGAAGTAATCATCTATTCATAAAGTTAGCATTTTTCTGATGAAGAACTTTATTAATATTTTACTAAAATAGCTGCGTTGCGGCTGATTTTACTTTATAAAATACCATATCTCTGTAATTTCACTACAAGTGAAATTAATATAAGGCGTGTAGAGAGGTCATTGTACTCATAATTATGAACAATTTTGACTATGGGATAGACCCTAAAATAGTTTAAAAAATAATGGTGTATCATGTATCAGATAGTGTGAATGTTTTTTTAATGGAACAACATTTTTTCCCATGATTTCGGGATTTAGTAAGCCATTACCGCAACGATCTTTTATATACCATTTCCTTATCAGTCGCGCACGTGGCGCCGGCAGGTGCCGAAACACCTCAGCAATGGTGACGTTACGCTAGTTTGGTCATTCTTTATTTTTATTATGGAATAGGCTTGCGGTTAGCCGCCATCTCGCCTGATGTTAAGCGATGATGCGGCCTACGGTGGATCACGCTTGCCTAGAAGAAACAGATTCACTCTTGACTTGAAGACACCCAGATTGTAACTATCGAGGAACATCCATTCAGGCAGTTCATTCCCCAAACTAGCAGTTCGCACAATAAAATTGGAATCAAAGCGCTTCGTACGGGTTTTCGCAATGTCAACCATAAAGTGGTGTCGATTTTTCGTGTGTCGGCCGATCGATTTTTCGTGTGTAGTCCGATAGAAAAAAGGGCTTTCTAGTTTGCTAATTTGCTAAATGACCAATCTAGCGTTACGTCACCATTGCTGAGGTGATTCGGCACCTGCCGGCGCCATTTCGGGATTGGTTTTACATTATAAGTTCACATAATGGTCAATGAAATAAGCTCCTTTCGGATTAATACCACCACTATGAGTCTATACCATGTTTCCACTGCTCTCTTACACAGGCCTCTCTTAGACAGAGGATGGGCCCTAAATCCACCATGCTGCCGCAGTGCATGTTGGTGAATGACATACTCGTATGTCTGAACTTTCGAGGTTCTTGGACAGGTTTTGTCACGATGTTTTCCTTTACCTTGAGCGATGACATAAGTTTAGTGCAGGGCCAGGGATCGAACCGGGTAACGTTAGATTGTAAAACGATCATGCTTCCGTTTGGCCACCAACACTCTCAATAGATTAATACCACGGTTCAGTCTAATCATGTTACCTCCACTGCACACCACATTCAATTCCGTTTAGGTGTTACAATGAAGAGTGAGATAAATTGACGTTCACAAACAAACATTAGCATTTCAAATATTTAATGTGATTTTCGTTGCTGAATTAGTAAAATTAGCTAGATGTAGGTATCTATTTACTTAAAGTTATATGATTACTAACGGGATATTTACCGTGGTAAGGTTGTGGAACTGCGCCGAAATATCGGGAGGTCCTTCCACAACCTTACCACGGTAAATATCCCGTAAATAATCATATAACTTTAGTGAACAACCGTGATAGTTTAAAACAGTATCTATTTATTTGATGAGATTTAAGGTTTAGCGGTAAAAAACTACTTCAAGTAGGATACTCTGAGTAACTTTGTTTAATTAAGTTTGCTCACCAGAGGATAGAGTTAAATAAAATGTCTAGAATGACTGATTCGTCCAATTACCAATAGTCGGTAGAGTTCAATGCCCTTTCCACAGGATGAGGGCAAAAAATCTAAGGTTTTACCTTTTCCTCGGCAGAAATAAATACTAGCTCAGATAGAGTTTCTAGCAGTGGATTAATCAAGTTGTTTTGACTTTATTAGTTCCGGTTTTTTTACACGCTGATTAACATTAGTATTTTGAAATATTCCCACTTTTATCATTGCTTGACATCAGGCGTGATGTATTACCACCAGATTACCACAGTGAAAAGAAACTTTAATGACATTGAGAAACGACAGAAGATTTGAAATACAAAACCCGGATTGCTGACTTCAAACCGACTTCGATCAAGAGTAATATTCACCGTTTGTGATAATATCGGTTGAAACCGTGTGCTCGGTAGAGGCCAATATTTAACACATTAACGAATTTGTAGGGGAAAAAAATTAATAGAAATAATTGACAAGTATTATTATTCAGTAGAAAAAGTTCTAAGTGATAAAACAATATTATAAAACAGATCGGGCCGCTCCATACATAAATTGCCATACCCTAATTGGGTCATTATGTGAACATAAATGTCACCTATTTAGCATAATGTGCTATACAAAGACTTTCTATAACTAGACATTTAATGCGGGGCGAACATGTTCAGACACTTCATCAGTTGACCACTACTGATATAAAAAACACGCCCACTGATTCCACTGAACCTCACGTCATTTCCGACTAATACCGTAGGTACGCCATCACTATGCTTTGTTTACATTTTGAACTGACGTTGAATGGGCCAATTAGCATTTTTTTAAATCATATTCTTTTATTCACAATTAAGTATACAATCGCTAAAAAAAAAGAAAAAAAAATACACAAAATATTTTAAACGTGTATCACTTGATCTGTGGGAGGACGATTGCAATTTGATACCACCAATTCTTCAGGTATTGGACTGAATTGTTTCCATTGAAAATAATCGTAACTACAAGTCTGGGCTACGTAGTAGCTATACCTAGTCTGTGGTGCTATAAATGGTTTGAATTTATGTTAAATACAGTCCAATAATATATTTTTAACCAAAACGCAAGGTTCACATTATATCACCGTAGGTTTGGTTAAGAATAACTAAAAAGACATTAACTACGAAGTCGGCTTTGCTTAGGCTTCGGTTGAAAAGGGTATTGGACAAGGAAGGCCGCTGAATATCTCTACATGTGGACGTAACCAGGCCGGGAGCGAGGGGTAGTTAAATTCATTTCAATATCAATGAAAAATACGCTAACCTCATCAAATTAGTTATTATTCTATTCTATTCTATTCTAATTACTAGTGCCAGTGACTAGTGTACCAGTTATGCAAAAAAAAAGTAAGTTAGGTCAAATAAAATTAATTAATTTATAAGCATATTTAAAAGATACCACTGTACCAAGCCCTAGTTCGGTCGTTCATGGAGTACTGCTCTCACCTTTGGGATGGATCTGCTTAGTACCAGCTCGGGGCGTTGGAGTCAATTGAGAAGCGTGCCAAGAGGCTCATCTACACTAATATTATAAAGAGGAAAGATTTGTACCTATTTTTGTATGTTTGTATGTTTGTAATGAATAGGCTCCGAAACTACTGAACCGATTTGAAAAATTCTTTCACTGTTGGGAAGCTACACTATCCCCGGGTGACATAGGCTATATTATATTTTGTAGCGAGGCCGAAGGCCGAGCTTACACTCGTGCGAAGCCGGGGCGGACGGCTAGTCAGCAATAAAGCTCTAGTTCAGACTAAGTTTCTTAGTCTTGAGCATCGGCGCAAAGTTGCTGGTCTATCGGTTTTTAATCGGATACATTTTGAAGAGTGTGCATCAGATCTGCATGATTAAATTCCTTCCTGCCCTTTTTCTAACGAACTGCCATAGCGGGCATGAAAAAACGACACAGTTTTATGGTTGACATTCCGAAAACCCGTACGAAGCGCTTTGATTCCACTTTTATTGTGCGAACTGCTATTCTGTGAAATGCGCTGCCTGAATGGGTGTTCCCCGATAGTAACAATTTAGGTGTCTTCAAGTCGAGAGTGAATTGGTTTCTTCTAGGCAAGCGTGATCCATCGTAGGCCGCATCATCGCTTAACATCAGGCGAGTTGGCGGCCAAGCGCAAGCCTATTTCTGAATTAAAAATATATATATTTCAATGATATAAATATTAAAAATATAAAATTTTTGTACAATCTTTACGGATAGAGATATAAAATCTCACTTGCCTCGCTTGAGTATTTTTGGTTTTTCCACTTACAACTCCTCGTCAATTTCTAGCTACATACCTAGTACCTACTCACGCACTCTTATTCATGTAATAAATAAATAAAAATAAATAAATAAATATCTGGGACATTATTGCACACATGGTCATCTGACCCCAAACTAAGCAAAGCTTGTAATATGGCTGCCAGAGACTGATATACATACATATATATTTTTAAATACATACTTAAATAGATATTAACACCCAGACATAGAACAAACACAAATGTTCATCACACAAATGTTTGTCCTAGATGGGAATCGAACCCACGCCCCCAAGCACAGAAAGTAGGTTCACTACCAACTGAGCCACCGGGGCAGTCAAATGAACAGAATCAGCTATGACGATATTTTGGGCTGAACAGATGAGCGATCGGCACATATACGTCAAACAATATCATCTAATCATAAGGATTTTGTATGGCCATTGTCAAAAGTGTAAAAAATAAACCTAGGAATAGTCAATCGCTATGAACTAATTATATTAAGTTAGATGCCGCAAATTCACCTAATTTGCGTGTCTGTTTTAAGATGGATCAGTGCTTAAACTTAATTCAGTTCCATCTCCGTCTTGGCAGTAGACAGTTGTATGCAAATAAACGACATTTATTTTAAAAATTACACCATAATAAACTCTAAAAACCCTCCAAAAGCAGTTGGCTGGAGGTGAACTACCAATAAATTACTCCCGCGACGAACAATAAATTCGGTTCGCTGGGCTGTACACAATTTGACATGCTTGCGGTATCTAACTTAACAAAGATATGTGATGACAGCTGCCTCTTAAGGTAGCATTTAAAATAGTAATCAACATATTTTCTCCCCCTGAAGCGAAACCTAGCTACGGCCCTGTCTTTGCTGCCGGGATACCGGGGATATTCGATTTCATAGACAAATATTAATCGACAATAGAATTAAACTTTTTAAAAGAAAAGTTTCCATTATGGGGAATAAATCTACCTATTTTGTCGGGAATTATTCTGCTACTAGCTTCTGCCGGTGGCTTTAGTCGCATAGTGAAGTGATGTAGACATCAGTCCGATCACGTTTCCTACCACTCCCGTCCAAATTCCATCACATTCCTTTCTCGTTTCAGTTCTCATTCTACCCCACTGCTATAAAACCCCGTTCCGCTCCCATCCCGTTCTTATCCCAGTTGAACCTTGTTACCATCGCGGTTGCACAATGCACTCGTGCTGACGTACCCCCAGCCTCCGACCCGCTCCACTTTTGTCCCAGTCCTGCTCTCGTCCCATTCTCCATCTCTCTTAGCTGCCCCCATCTCGCTACTATTCCGTTTTCGTCCCGAATCGTGACACTCCCGTGCATATTTGTGGTCCTACCCGACCCGTTTCTTTCTCCTATCTTTCTCATTTCCCCTCTCCTTTTCAGTGCTCGTATTACACATTGTTGTGTTGTAGGTTTGGACCTGGGTATGTCCTAAAACTGCGACCAGAACCACCGGAGGATGGGCAGCAGCGTCCTAATAGTACACGGTGAACGTACTGCGATCCCCAAGCCGCCTGCCAAGCGTGGGGATTATGGCTACACCCCTCTCTATGACGGAGGCCTTGTCCAACTGTGGACGTTAATTGGCTGATGATGTGTGGTGTAGATTTACTCAGTATCTAAATACCTACCAAACCAAATATATTACAAATATCAATAATTTTGTTACAACACTTCATCATCAGCCATAAGACGTCCATTGCTGAACATTGGTATCCCACTTTAACCTCCACTCTGAACGACAACCTGTCATCTGCATCCACTGGATGCCTGCGACTCTTACGATGTCGTCGGTCCATCTAGTGGGAGGCCTAATGCTGCGTCTTCCGGTTCGTGGTCTCCACTCAAGAACCTTTCTTCGCCTTCGGTTATTGGTTCTTCGAGCGATGTGGCCTGCCCAATCTGCCCATTGCCACTTCTACTTGCAAATTTTAATAGCTATATCGGTGTCTCTGGTTCTTGGCGATATACATCCACGTTTCGTATTCTATCGCGCAAAGAAACTCCGAGCATAGCTCTCTCCATTGCCCGTTGTGTGACTCTGTTTCTCCAAAAGAAGTTGTTTCAATGCTCCATAGATCAGAGTATATATCGGGAAACAATACTCACTAATTTTGAAGTCAGTTTTTATATTGAGATTTATCATTTGTCTTGTTAATTTTCTAATATTCAGTTCAATTCAAATTGGCGCACTAATAAAGGGGGAGATCTATGTTCAGCAGTGGACATCTTATGGCTGATTATGATGATTCAAATTTTTGCAAAGTATTGCAGCTGTCAGCTAGTCCATAAACACCAACCAGTTTCAGATCTAGCCAAACCGAAAAGTTTTTTTTTTTTGTTAGGTAGAAATTGTAACGGGCTCACAAGTGTATATCAAATACACAGTCTTAAACATTTGTCTTAAACTTTATTTCCAGGTTAGACAAGGTATTACGGCCCGTGTCTTGCGAGACTGCACCTTATCCCGGATTAGTTGGAGTCCCGTGCACGGAGCTTGTACTGCGAGATAAAACCCTTTTTGCTCGAGTTACCGGGATAACTTGGCACTTCCAAGATAAAATACGAAGTAGATGCTGAGGAGTGTTTATGGTGTAGCTATGCCTCGTACAGGGTTGTGCGGAAAGGGTGTACTAAGCGAAAGCCCATTATTTATGAACAACTTTATTTATTGGACCAACCATGAAATTGCGAAAAACTAAAATGAAAAACAAAGTTTACTTTGTTCAAAACTGTTTTCCTGATGAATGATTCAATCGACTATTTTACTTTCTCAACTTAGGAAAATTTCTTTATTAGTTATGTTATGATAGATATTAGGTTGTGTTGTGTTATGAATGTGTGCACGCCACACCGCGAGCTAAGCTAAATCTACCCATAAGAAATAAAACATAAGTACATAACATTGTGTTAAAAAAAAAACAACTATCATTGAATAACTACGAATATGTACATAACCCTGACCTAAATCAACTTGGAAGTCAACTGCGGTAAAGCCGTTGGAAATCGTGTTTATATAAGACAGCACTGCGTAGCGTGATTTAGTTTATAGCACTGTATGACATGGCTTTATAGCTTGCTCGTAGCGCGTAGCACGACGGAGTTACAGCGTAGCCTCTTAAACGATGTAGCAAAGCACGTAGCAAAAAAATACTTGACAGTAATTCTCAATTACCTACCTGTAAAAATTGGTAAATAAAATAAGCGGATCATTAAAAACCTACTTCAAAATATATGAAAAACGTAATAAGTGCCCATAAAATTTCAGGATTGCCCTCGATTTCCCTGGGATCCCATCATCAGATCCTGACTTGGTGACAATGGGACCAAATTGAAAGTATACCCTACCGAACAAATTTTTTTTTAAATCGGTCAACAGTTGGCAGAGATATCGGTGAACATAAAGAAAAAAAAATACAGTGAGACGTTCTCATTATTTTGAAGTCAGTTAATTATTGCTATTGCCAAATCAACAGGCGCTCCAACAAAATTATTCGTGTTATTAGAGCTAGTTAAAAACCGACAGAGTCAAAGTTAATCCATAGCTTCCTCTTCTAAAATAAACTACGGAAATTGGTCCACACATATTGCAGTAACAGGCATAAAAAAACGGACTGAATTGAGAAAAAATGTGCCATATTTATCTTCAGCTTAATTGAGTACAGAGAAAAATAAAAATAAACTATGTCAAGCATGTATTAATAATCTCTTTTACCTACGGCATTTCTGAGAAAGCAGGCGACAGTTTTCTTTAGTAGTTTTTTCTAGAAAGAAATAACCATTTTTTCTATGATGGTTTTCTACAAAAACACGTTTTAGCTCTCATATAATTTGATAAAGATAAAAATAAGTGGGGGAAAGTCTGCGATAATATTTGACAGACAGAATGACTACTTGTTAAGTTTCTCATTTTATTTCTGAAGTACCGAAACTAAAGTTATCCATCAATAATATAAAATACCTATTGCTTTTTTAATACATAAACACCGACCAAGTGTAAGTCGGACTCATGCCATGATCTTCAGCCTCTTGCTTCAGCCGACTGTACCATCTCACTGATCCAAATAGCTAAGAACATTTTCGACCTAGCCACTTTTAAAACAAAAAAAACAAAATCAAAATCTATTCTGCCATTTGGGAGCTACAATGCCACATTTTCATGAACTTTGATCTCATTGCTGCGTCAGACTTCCACTGCTGCATATCCCGACATCATCAAAAAGCTCACCCTCACATCCATCATCATAAGCCAGAAGACGTCCACTGCTGAACATAGGCCTCTCCTTTTAACCTCCACACTGAACGAAAGCCTGCCATCTGCATCCACTGGACGCCTGCGACTCTCACGATGTCGTCGGTCTATCTAGTGAGAGACCTACGCTGCGTCTTCCGGTTCTTAGCCTCCACCCAAGAACCTTTCTTCCTCATCGGTTATCGGTAATCACAGTGCCTAAAGACAAGGGTCTTTGACCAACTGTGTGTTGCCAGTGATGACATATAGTACTGAGACGTGGTCCTTGACTGTTGTCTTTTTGGTTGTGTCTTTTTGGTTGTTGTCACACAACGGGCAATGGAAAGCTAATGCTCAGAGTTTCTTTGCGCGATAGCATCCTCACATTGCAAAGCTAGAAATCTCACACTGTCCAATTTTTTCACTCTTTTATTCCGTGGACCTGGATGGTGTAGAATGACCTTCCCCCACAGGTTTTTCCGCAGAGCTTTAACATGAAGCGTTTGCTCTCTCATTAGCCGAGAGACCAAGACAAAAGCACAGAATACATAAAAGTAAATGTAAGGTAATAATAAAAATGTTTTTAAGATTATGGTACCAGTTTACGGCTACCTGTTTTAAACGATTCTGTTTATAGGTGGTGTGAAAAGTTGCGTGACCGTTAATTCACGTTCGCGTGATTTTCCGCACTGCGCTGTTTTAGCGCTGTTTCGAGCCCACATTAAGAGGTAGCCGTAGCAATGAAAAATTCATATTTATATAAAGCACACCTAAAATATAACAATTTCATTAACAGTTCAAACAGCCTCAAAATACCCAAATAAATAAATAGAGCATAAGGCTCGTAAAAGCAACATTCCAGTCAGTCCGGTCACGTATCCATCGTGAAGACAGGGATAAAATAATTACCCCCGAAGTTGCGTAGATAACGTTATCCAAAAGGAAACGGCCAACTCAAATTGGTTACCACGATCTGGTAATTACCGTTTTAATCCACCGAATAGCAGAAGTACCTACTTGTACTAAAGCGGAAATCGCGTTGAAGTGTCACCGTCTGTTTTTTTATACATCATCTCCGATTCTCAATGGCTTTTATAAGTACATACATAAAAATATAGATAAGAAGTGAGAAAAAAGGATTTTTACGCGATTTCAGGGTTGGTCCCATAGTTGTTCATAATTATGAGTACAATGACCTCCTTTTGGCTCAGTACAGTCTATATGCGTAACCCTGTATACCCAGTAGTCTAGTTACGAATGCTCCATGACGGGACTGTAAGGATTTTTTCCCAGAGGTTCAGTAGTCGAGGACTCTGGGGTAGCGGTGCGAAACCCTCGAACTATTGCGGCCAACTGACGAGCCGGAATGTCAGTGATGACGGATGTCAATGAGACAGTCAGTATTTTTAACAAGTAAATAAAGTGACAGATGCCAACGTGACTGAATTTTTGAGACAATTCGGAGCTTTTTCAAATTTGAGACTAGAATGATCTGAGACTAGAATGGGATATAGTGGCACACAAAAAAAAGAAGAATTGAACGTTGTAGATCTAAACTGACCTTCACTCTGACCTTGTAAAGGCCCAGATTATATCGCTCAGGAAACAAGGAAGCCGGCAGGTTGGTCCAATTCTTAGCACGGATTAGATACGTAGAATCGAAACGTTTGGTGAGTATATAGGAAAATAACATTCCCACAATGTTTGGGTGGTAGTGAGCCGATTTACCCATGTTTTTGCAAAACGGAGGTGGTTGCAATAAATTGGATTGCTTTGTAGGTAGCGCTGTTTAAAACAAAGCCCCTCGGGCTCTCTGTACATGAAACAATGCTGCTGGCCTTGCTTTGTTTCTGTTAGAAATATACGTAGATTTTGTTTGGAATTCCGGTGAGATTGACCGCGTTGGGAATTCTGTTAATGCCAAAGGGGAAGGTGTAATTGGAGTACAGTGCAACGAATTTATCTGATTTTTATTTGTTATTATATATTTTTTAACATACATTCATATTTTTGGAATTAGTAGAACAGTTTAGGCAGCGACCCAAAGCCATGCTCCGTTATCTTAGGGAGTGGCTTATCTGGTTTGTGTAGGCTGTCAGGGGCAAATGCACAATACACCCCAAGCGGGATGGTCTTATCACCCCCACTTTAAATTAGAATAAGAAGTAAAAAAAAAAGTACCCACCGTGAAAATCTTTAAATATTTTTGACCGAGCAGTGAAGCTCAGAGTTTTCATGAATTTAGATCGGCATTTGTATGTATGTTTATGAGTTTGTGTGTTTGTTCGATGATAATTTTCACATCAACGTTGAATCAGTTTCTTCTAGGTAAGCGTGCTCCATCGTAAACCGTATCATCGCAATCGTAAAATTTTAGGTATCTGGATTTTGGGGCATAAATCGAAAGAATTATCAATTTACTCAATACGCAATTTCGTTCACTTAGATGATTTTTTCCTTGTTATTTTGATTTAAAAAAACAAACTACTGAACCCATTTTGATGAAATTTCTATGGGATCAATCTGAAAGTAGCATTTTGTGACGAAAAAAGCTGATTTGTGGCATTCACATCACACACACACATCATCAGCCAATTAACGTCCACTGTTGGACAAGGCCTCCCTCATAGAGAGCGGTGTTGCCATAATCCCCACGCTTGGCAGGCGGCTAGGGGATCGCAGTACGTTCACCGTGTACTATTAGGACGCTGCTGCCCATCGTCCGGTGGTTCTGGTCGCAGTTTTAGGACATACCCGGGTCCATTCAAATTCCATCAAATAGAAAGAGCTATAGAACATTTAATTTCTGAAGTAAATAGAGCTATATGATTTATTGAAAATAAAGCCTTCTAATTTTGGAAAAACTCAACATATCAACATAATACTTCCAATTTACAAAAGTAGTTTTTCAAAAAACTCTCAGAGGGAAAGTTTGAGAGTGGATTTAATTAAATTACTGACAAAATAAACAAATTTAATGTCATGATTTACTTGCGATATATTCATTTTAACAATTACTGCTTTTTTCCTTTTATGCCCGAAAATCCAGATACCTAAAATTTTACGACTGAATTTTATAGAGCGGCTCTTAAAAAGCTTAATATTTTCCCTTACGTAAATCAACCATATTTGTGTTTGGCCACATCGTTAGTAAAACTCTCAGTTAATTTGCGGTCTGATCTGTTTAATGTTTGACCAGAATTGAAATAAGTTTTAATTAATTTACATTATTACTATACTAGTTTTGTGGCGAGACGGTCTGTGGGTTTTGCTTGAATGGCGAAAGTATATTTTGTTCGGGCTAAATTTCCTGATCAAACAAAATTTACTTAGTACCGTCTGCAGTGAAGCGAAGCATCCTGTGACCAAAATACTGGCTGTTGAGAAGGAGGTTGTTTCAAGGAGGTATATAAGTCGGGTAAAACCTCGGGGCGAAGCTAGTTATATTTTAAAAATGTCCTTTTAAAAACATAATTATTAAAATTCAAATAGGAGTGCAAAATATACCCTCGAAAACAATTAAATAAAGTACCTATTACTTAACTCTGTCAAACACAATATTATTTAATACATTTAATTAAATAACATTAGACGTTAACCCTCTTGTGGGCCAGTTTTATTAACTTAACTGTAAGACCTTTTAATGTAAATCAGAGGATTTGTAACGCAAAAGTTGGTGACTCTGATGGGTTAATTTAAATAAGACGATTTAAAAAGTTTGAACACTTACATTTTAATATATTTACGAAGCTTTTGTTTTGATAAACATTTGTCATTAAATCGTCTTTGAAAGAACCCTATGTTGTAGCTTCTCGGAAACTACCTTTGGGTCCGGGATCTCATTCCGCAATTTGCAGGTGTAAAACAGGAAGGATAGCGGGAATTGCAAAGTGTGCGAAAAAGTGGGATTTTTACAAATAAATTATGCTAATAATTATGTGGATTAGCTTACTAGGCTCAGATAAGACAAATGAGGAAGATATGGTAACGCGTGGCGGGTGAAAACCAGGCTTGATGCCTTTAGTCAACCCACAGAAAAGAGAAGTAAATAGAACGGAAATGAGAAGCAAACTCTGTCGCCAGGTATTGTGACAGATATGTGATTGAACATTCTTATTAATGTCAATGCTTCAAACTCCGCGGCACAGTTGCTAACACAGTTGCTATGGGTTTATATGGGTGCAAATTACTACAACAAATTTCTTACAAAAATGCCTTGACAGCCGTTCTAATTTAAACAAAAAAAAACTTTTCTGTGAATCAACCTTACCCAGTTGACTACCGTGTTGCCCTTTTCTTAAACGACACTGTATATATATTTTTATGTATATTTGTACATATATTTTTCACTGCTAATTATGAATAGATTTTGATGATTCCTTTTTGTTTGGTAGGCATACTTCAGAGGTAGTCCCACATAAATTTCAACAACATTGGTTTGGTAGTTTGGTTTTTAAATCAAAATAATTTGCTAATTTTAAGTCGGTTTTTCTAATTAATAATTATTAACAATAGTTAGTGGTAGTAGTTGTTTGTTAATTGGTATAGCTACAAGTTACTTATTGTGCGTGAAAAATTTGTAAGAAAAAAGAAGTATGAAAAATGGAGACGTTTGAACATGATCGATAATTATAATATGTTTCAGGCTAGCGCGGTGATAAAACCGCGAGATCAGCTTATGGTCAAACTGTTTTACTGTGGAAACTGACGTGGTTTTCACTCATTTAGTTTATATGTTACGGGGATCACTGACGTATGATTGAGCTGGGTGCGTTATCGAAGTTCGAATTACAAATGTTTTATTTTTATGATACCGAGTGACTAGACGAGCGAAGTCGGTCGCCTGATGGCTCTTCACGCTTGCCGGTAACAGCTCAACGCCACTCAGAGTTTTGAACTTCAACAGTTCAAAACCCTGGATGGCAATGCACTGCGCTCGTCACCCCGAGATATAAGATGTCAAATCTCTGTGTGCCCTGTAATTTCGCTGGAAACATTGCTCTTCAATCCGGAACACAGTAGTATTTGCACACTACTGCTTGGCGGTTGAATAACTGGCAAAGGTGTGGTACTTCCCCAGCCGGACTCCTGCAAAAGAGTCCTACCATTACAGAATTATTATTTATTTCCCTATGCATGCTGAGCGGCTATTCGACGGGTTTGAAGTTACAAACGAAATAGCAACGAAAACACGTTCTTTATAAACTAGAAGATAATATCGACCAAGTAGTTTTTCCAACTACTACTAAAGTTGTTTTTTGAAAACCGAGTAAGAGCCCTCAACTCGAGCGCTCTTACGTATCATAGAGCGCACTCTACTAACCACTCCAGAGATGAAATTTAAAAACTGCGTATAAACTTACCGCATTAAAATTTAATTAATTTTGTAACATGTTGACTGAACTTTGAGTACTTTTGCGCGGAACATTTCTAATTAAAGTAAGTGCCGCCCATAATGTTTGGTTCTGTGATACCTAGTGGCGATATGGGAGAGTATGAAGCAATTTTATAAAATTGATGGCTTTTTATACTCTGCAAAATATTGCTATTGTGATATTTTTAGTTGCAGTCTTGTTTGTGGGCGTCCAATTTTCGGCACCATGCGTCATTGTAAGCAAGGCATTTAAAATTATTTATGAATTAAACCAAAACAATTTTACAAAAACAAAAAAAATTACCTAATCAAATAAAATTAATAAATAAATATCCGAGACATTATTGCACACATGGTCATCTGACCTCAAATTAAGCCCCCATACATATATACTTTAAAATACATACTTAAATATATATTAACACCCAGACATAGAACAAAGACAAATGTTCATCACACAAATGTTTGGCCTAGGTGGGAATCGAACCCACGCCCCCAAGCGCAGAAGGCAGGTTCACTACCAACTAAGCTAACGGGGCTGTCGCCGCTGCCCTTTAGGCATTGTTCCCAAAAATGCTAACCGCATTGCCGCGTTGGATTGCAATTCTGACGCGTTGCGAAATGTTCAGCATTTTGGGTCACGGGATGCTTCGACCAGAAGTTTAAATAAGTATTTTTATATAATATTTTTCGGCCCCCACGGTCCAAAAATTTGGACCCCAATAGGCTCAAACATGTCCCCACTATAGGCAACTAATTTGCGCCACATTGATTGTACTGACGAGTTTTCAGGTATTAGCTATTTTTAACCGACTTCAAAAAAGGAGGACAGTTCTATGTTTCAAAGTATTATAAAAAAAAAAACGATTTCTCCGCTAACTTTTGACCGATTAATATATAAATATAATTAAAAAAATATTTATATTCTGATGGACTTGCATTACTTGCAATTAAACAAGTCATAAAGGCTTAACGTTGAAAGAAGTGGCAGCTTAGTCAATTTTTCTGACGGTTATTTAGTCCTCTAATAAATCAATTATTTATTCATACACTTGCGCGGACTAGGTATATTCACTATCTTGAACTATCGGTTTACCTTAACATTAACACAAAGTTTTATTAAACAAGCGTTAAATCCGTCTGAGCCCTTACTCATAAAACAATATTTGAACAGGCACCTGTTCTAGTAATAGTGTAGGCAGTAGTAAAACCGACAGGAACGTAGCGATATTAAATTTGCCTTTCAACTTGCCCGTAGTCTGTCGCGGATTAAAACCGTTGTTATGTATCTAAACTCACTTAAATGCCCTTAAAACACTTGCACAGTACACCACTCAGCGCTGACCTACGCCCTAATTCCCTAAAAAACACAAAACACGCCAATAACACGCTGCAAACGTGTTATAAAACGCAGTAACCATGGTCATTAACAATAACAATACTAACGTATGGCTCAACGTATAAGCATTGCCATTCAACGTGGTAATGCCGCCAGCATGCTGGGTACGCTGGCAGCTGATAGTGGGCTTGAGCATTTGGATTGTCTTTAGACCTTCAACGGTCTATGGACAGTCTAACTGTTTATTTAGTGTTCGTTTTAGCTAGTATTTTGTTTAGTTAATAAAGGCACTTGCCCCGTTAAAAAAAAAAAAAAAACTAACAGTAACATGGTCATTGATCATTTAGTTTTGTAATTGGTCAATATGATAGGTAAGTACATTATTACCGTTATACTTACTAGTTATAATACTTAATTATAATTAGATTTTTATACTTTTCTCTTTAGTGCTTACATACTAGTAACAAATATGACCTGTAATTATTAGTTACCAATAAAATTATTATGATTAACAACGACTACATAAATTGAAACGCGCCAAACGAATCAAATGCGTCTCGTTTTCTGATACTACATTCCCTTTACAAAAGCGCACGAATGGCGCTAGCTTGCTCCACGTTATTTTGACAGTTCAAAACGAGCGCGTTACGAACCTCATCGCGTTAGCAAACTTGAAATTGTCAATGCCACGCCGATAACATGACGCGGCCGCGTTAAGAGTTAAAAACGTTGGGCAAAGAGTACATTTTTCAATTACTATGTTAACATGTCGCGTGTTTATAGCAAGGATACTCATGTAAGTTAGAGAATAAAGGCCCTGGTTAAAAACATAGCATAAAAAGGTGAGCCATTATGTCTTGTACAGTACACATGAATTTCAAGTGATGAACATAGAGTGAACGAAGCGAGAACAACTAAGTGTGGCGATGATGTCCATTTTTCATTGCTCTAATGGGCATGGTGCATTATCATTATTTTCCAAAGTTTGTGTATTTTTGAGTGTGAATGTGTGATACCGATGTTTTTAATTGTTCCTTAACATGGCCGACGTTGTGAAAGTGAAATAACGCGTTGAAATTTGTCATTATTTTGTTTTCAAAACTCCAAAGAAGATTCAAGAAAACTCTCCACCATTTTACTCAGTCATGACTTGGAATTGACCGTGACTTACTTTGCTTGACTTTGTCTATGACTGTGGCTTGTGACCTTTTAAAACTTAAGATTAACGACTAATTGAATATTATGTTTTTCTAGTCATCGGCTAAATTGACAAAAAGCCTGGAGCCAAAACTAAAAAAACGCACGATGAAAAAAAAAACGATTCAATTCACTCTTGATTTGAAGACACAAAAAGTTATAAATTCTTAGTGCTTTTAATGCTCAACTTAGTAATATCCTAATCACCTACCAAGTGGCTTCTTCTCTGCGACGCTCATTCGCCGCGTGTATTTGGTTATTAATTTCATTGTACTCTAGTTACCGAATATTTGGGCCAAGAGGTATTTGGAGGCCGTAATTTTATCGAGATGGCGGCAGGAATTCCCGCTCGTTAGTGGCATCAAGTAATCAAGATTGGACGTTTCCGAAAATTGGTCTTTGCGTTTCTTTTAGGGAAAAACTCTACAAATCTTTCTAATAAAAGTAAAATTAGAAAATAATTTAAAATCTACCTAACCAACAGGACCATTATTATAGAAAGTCTATGAGATAATTGTGGATATAAGCTGCCTGCATACCAAATTTAATTTAAATCCGTTAAGCTATTACGGAGTCACACATGTACACACTTGCATTCAATTGTTTGCATTTATAATTGTAGTGTGATCACTACTCAGAATTTTAACAAAACCTGTTCCTAAGTAGCAGATCTGTTGTTGCTATTTTTTCTGCTCACCTTATGTTCATCATTCATCTAAAAATCAAACCTCAACTACTTAGCATTCTTTTTGTATAATTGTATATAAATACAGCTGGACTGCCCATAGACCGTTGACAGTTTTAAGCCAATCTAAATTATCAAGCCCACTACTAATTAACAGCCACGTAGCCAGCATGTAAAAACTGTCAAATAAAAGTTATAAAAATTGACGTTTGGATACGTCTAAGTTTGCTAAATGTCTAAAAATTTACTTATAAACTTATATATATCTGCAGAAACGCCAAGCGCTCAACTTAATTCTTTTCTGGGCCACGAAAAACTAAACAGCGCAAAAATATAAGTTGCTTTCTCCACTCGTCTGATGAATAGACGTTTTGACTTACCCCAGAATACTTCAAAGCTAACCATATATCGCTATGTCGCAATGATATTTATTTAAAAAAATAGATAGATATGTTACTTTCACAAAAATTGACGATAATTCCACATGATGTCATTTATGATTTGAATGTTAGACATTCTTGCGCAAGACTAAGAAATTGCCGTAAAGTAAATTTTTGCTGTCATCGATTTTTATCTGTGTACCTTTATTGTCTACGGGAACAAAAAATAATGTCTGTATTTAAGTGTATTCCAATATTACCTCCAGGGGACCATGATTCGTTGGTGAATATCAAAGGTGAATATTAATAATCTGTAACAACTACATAAATTTATTATTCACTAGTTGAATCCCGCGGCGTTACTCGCGATTTTCCAGTTTTTCCGCATTTCTGGGTGGTAAAATACCCTATGTCCTAATAATGCACACTATGTTCCTGCCTAATTTCGTTAAGTCCATTCTGTCGTTCAATCGTGATAACGCGACAAACATCCAGACAAAGAGACAGAGTTAGTTTCGCTTTTATAATATTAGTTAGGATAACTGTTTCATAGACAAATCTCTGATGTATTTCTGCTTCAACTTCGCATGAAGTACGAATAAAGAATTTATCATAATCACCATCATTTCAGCTATAGGACGTCCACTGCGGGACATAGGCCTCCCCCGTCAATTTCCAAAAGGGCCGGTTGGAAGCGGCCTGCATCCAGCGTTTTCTTGCGGTCTCTTTTAGGTCGCATGTCCATCTTGTGGGTTGACGTCCCACGCTGCGCTTACCGGTCCGCGGTCTCCACTCGAGAACCTTTCGGCCCCATCGGCCATCTGTTCCGCGTGCTATGTGCCCTGCCCACTGCCACTTCAACTTGCTAATTCAGTGGGCTATGTCGGTAACTTGCGTTCGTCTACGGATCTCCTCACTATTGATTCGAAAAAATATATTTGGATAAATCATTTATGTTCTACTTTTGATAATTCTAAATTAAGCAAATTTAACTTAATGTCAGTTATAACGTATCAATGGTAAAAATCAGTGGCTGTAGATATATCTATTTCATGAACAATTTGGCAAGGATCAATGTTGTACGTTGAGTTTTTGCTCGTGGTTTTGCTCGGAGAAACTTTGGAATATGAAACACTGATTTACTTACAAAGACGAAGAGAGAAATCTTTAACTTGATCTGAAACCTTATGTTTAGGCGCTGGGGGTGTTTAAATAACAATCATTATCATCATCATCAACAATAAGACTTCCACTGCTGAACATAGGCCTCCCCCTTTAACCTCCACACTGAACGACAACCTGCCATCTGCATCCACTGGATGCCCGCGACTCTCACGATTTCGCCGGTCCATCTAGATGGGAGGCCTACCTACGCTGCGTCTTCCGGTTCGCGGTCTCCACTCAAGAACCTTTCTTCCCCATCGGTTATCAGTTCTATGAGCGATGTGGCCTGCCCATTGCCACTTCAACGTGCAGATTTGCAAAATAAAAATAATTAGAGATATTTCATTTATCATTACTGTAATTGAATTTAAGTCTGAGTACCAATTATCTAGATAAATCTAAAATAGATTTTAAGACAACTTACTAACATGACCTGTAACGTATTATGGTAAATAGTTTATGTATTTGGTATTAGTTAATTAAGTAGTCCTAAATGATAATTAATTTCAGGTAGAGTGCCCAAAATGCTGGCCCCGTTGCCTCGCTGGATGGCGAGGCTAACTTTCTGACCCAAATATAGGCCAGCATTTTGGTCACGCAAAGAATCTTTCAGTCTCCCCGACAAATCCTTGAAAATTTCGAAAACACTTGGCCCCCACGGTCCAAGTGTTTCTACCCCAAACGGCACAAATAAGTAACCTCTATCAAGGCTGGAATATTTGCGCCGCTTGAGGCATTCAGCCGCGATAGCCGCGCCACCTGCCTGCTTTGAAGTCTCTGGAAGGTGAGACGGTGCCAGTGTATCAACACATGTAGCGTCCCACACTAAAGGCCGTCCCATCTTCCAGGGAATGAGAGTCATTCCGTCGGGTCTCTTACCGTCGTCGCGAAGTAGGCCATTCGGTTCCAGAACGGCTGCAACACCGGCGCTTCCAAAAGCCCGACGGATGACATCATTCAAATTGCTGTGGCGCGCTATCCGACCGGCACTCCTATTGCAAGATAAACCGTGGTGACCGAGGCTATCAACTTTATGTATATCAACGTATTATGTATATTAAATAAATAATAGTTATCAATATTTAAAAAAAACCGACTTCATAATAATGTCAGAACTGGACCAAATTGAAATGAGACCACACCGGAAGCACCACTTACAAATTAAAAGAATCATCAACATCGGTTCACCCAGTCGAAAGTTCTGAGGTAACAAACATAAAAAGAAAAACAAAAAAAAATATACAGTCGAATTAAGAACTTCCTCCATTTTAAAAGTTGGTTAAAAAAGTAAGAGCGCGCAGGTATATCGCTTGCGACTTTCAACATTTTCGAAGCTTCAAAAACACACCTATTTTTTTAATCTTATCAGAAAAAACGACTTATTTGTTGTTGAGTACAACAAAATATGTTTTTTCTGAATTCCGTCTTCAATACATTGCCTCGTGCTTTTAGGGGGTTGAAATACCTTTTAGCGTTTGATGAAAACAAAGGAAAAATCCTACGGTGTTGAAGCTATAAAGTACACTGCAGCATCTCCATATATTTCTCCAATGTAAAGAAACTCAGTATTTTTTTCTTCGAGTTCAGAAAGTATCTCGACTTTATTTTAAAACCACTGATCATATCAGTTTGAATAACATGTCTAAGGCGTATATACTCGTAGGCAATGTGCTAGGCTTTCCTTTGAAAAATACTTCATTTGATGTGTCCATCGAAAACTTTATATAGATAACCAATAGATAACCTTCGGTCAGTGAGTATGTATATCGTAAATCCAAAAAGTTGACGAATTTCATCGGACTGCCGATTGGGTCGTGTCCTTGCAATGTTCTCGTACAGTCGAGTTTCTATAATGGCCTCCAGAAAAAGGTTCGGAGGTCAAGCAAGGATAGGAAAAAGTTTTAACTTCTGAAGTAGGATCAATTTAGTAGGTACCAAAATTATGTTGTTTTACAACACACTTTTCTATAAAGATAGTGCTGTTTTCGCAAGTTAGTTGTAAGTTTTAAGACCGCACTGTTTTAGAAAAATACGCTCTATTGAAAACACTGTTTTTAACTATCACGGTTGTTCACTACAGTTATATGATTATTAACGGGATATTTACCGTGGGAAGGTTGTGGAAGGAGCTCCCGATATTTCGGCGTAGTTAGATTCACCACCGTAAACCGGAAGTCGCAGCGTAGGTAGGCCTCCCACTAGATGGACCGACGAAATTGTGAGAGTCGCGGGCATCCAGTGGATGCAGATGGCAGGTTGTCGTTCAGTGTGGAGGTTAAAGGGGAGGCCTATGAGCAGACGTCTTCTGGCTGATGATGATGACATGCACCATGTTCACGGGAAGACTGAAGAATGCTCCATCCTAGACCGCATCATCGCTTAACATGAGTTGGCGGCCATACACAAGCCTACGATCAAATTTAAAAACAACTCGCATTGGACCTTTGTTTATTTTGTACATTGTACAAAATTTGCGCAGTCGTGTAAAAACTGTTAGTAGGTACATTTACGACTAAAACGTTCAGAATACCTCTGCTAAAGAGTTTTAAAGCTAGCAGAGAAAATGTGCTGACACTAATGTAGTCGACGAATGCACGTGGAATTGTGTCAAATCTGGCAAAGCGACGCAACGGACTGAAAGTCATTTGTGAGGAATTTTCGGTAATGGTTTGGGTGCTTTTAATTGTTTTACCTGTGGTGAAATATGTCTGTCCTGAGTGTAATCACGCTATTTAATGCCTAAGTAATTTATCTGTCTGTTGGATACGATTATTTTATCTTTAAGAAAATTTTACCTACGAATGACGTAGAACTAAAGTTATAACTAAACTAGAGTTTTTCTTGCAAGAAAATTGTACCTATGACATCTCACTGACCTAAGAATGACGTGGAACTAAAGCTAGAACTAAACTATAGTGTTTCTTGTACGAAAATTGTACCTAAGAATGACGTGGAACTAAAGTTAGAAGTAAACTAGAGTGTTTCTTGTAAGAAAATTGTAACTACGTGGAATTGTGGATTGTGGATAAATCTATCTTATTTATATCTTATTTTGGTAATCTATCTTATACAATATTCGAGCAGCATTGGACGATCAATCCGGCGAGATTGTGTTCGCTTACGACAATCCGCCGTAACCCGCGCATTAGCATCAGCCAAATTCAGCCCGTGATTTATACCTCGGCTGCGTAATCTTACGGGTTAACTTGTAGTAAGAGAGCTGCCGGCTAGTTTGAGTGCTGTGCTTTGAGATAAATCATCATTGTAGAGAGTGTAAAAAGAGAAGTCATATATATTTCTGTCATCGATAATTTTTAGACTGTCTGTATTGTAGGAATTTAAGTAAGAGTGATAAATAAAAAAAAAAAAAAGTAATGTGAAGTATGCATGATAGATTAATATGTCGCTATTTAAAAGTTGTTCGAGCAGCATTTATTTATTTATTATTTATTTATTTATTATTTATTTATTTATGATATACTACTACATTTTAATTTGCTTGTTAACACCAACAAACCTCGCCGAGGTTTATCTTTTAGTTAGGTGAATAGATCGATTCATCTAGAATGTTCAAATCAAATTTGAGTGCTGCACTTTGTAAAATTTAAGAGCTTTTTTCAATTACTTTAGAACGGAGAATACTGGAATGTATAATGTGTATTTTTCATTCGGTGTTTTTTTATTTATTTTTTATATATAGGCTTGCGTTTGACTGCCAACTCGCCTGATGTTAAGCGATGATGTGATCTACGATGGAGCACGCCTGCCTAGAAGAAACCGATTCACTCGTGATTTGAAGACACCCAGATTGTAAGTACCTGAGAACACCCATTCAGGTAGCGTATTCCACGGGCTAGCAGTTCGCATAATAAAAGTGTAATCAAAGAGCTTCGACGGGGTTTCCGATTTAAAAAAAATAGACAGGAATTAGAGGGGATCTAGTAAGTCAAACGTTACGTATGTCAGTAGCAAGATCAGTCTACTAAATATGGCACTTAATAAATTGAGAAGTAAATATAAAAGAAATGTTATTGCAGAAATTATAAAAGTCAGTCACATTTTAGTAAAGTAGGCACAATGACAATCTCATTGTTGATCATTTCGCAAAATTACGGAACTTTAAAAAAAAACAAAAACAAAAGACTGCAAAGTTCGTATATCTAGACTTCTTTGGATTTTAAATCTAAAAAAAAACTATACCTTAAACTACTCTACGATGCATCTACGTGCATCGCTACTGTCGCCCATATATGATGACCAACCTCCTCAGGTATTTTTGATCTCAACGGCTCTCAATGGCAATTACTTCGTAGTTTACCGTAATGAAAAAGTTGGTTGTCTGTAAAGTCGGTTTACTGACGATATTTTACGTGATAACGTATGCGTCACAAGCCGAACGCTTAGGCCGATCGTGCGTCTCTATCGCTTGTTCCGCGCTCTCGCTTGCACGCTCGGCTCAGGCGGAACGTGACAATGAGTTATGCTTTTTCGTGCGTGCTGCCGGCGTTCATCGATTTATAAGACGTTATCACGTCAATAAACTAGTGAAGTTTTAATAAACTATTGGGTATAAGTAGCAAATTTCACTACCATACCTTAGTTCACATGGCCAGCTATCTCCCCGAGTACCCGTTAAGCCGGTGCAGACGAGCAGCCTTGTATTACGGGATAATCCGCGATTCCCAGGGATTCTACTATCTCCTACTGACACGTGACTCAGAGGCACTCGTGTTCACTTTAGTTTGGCTAATTTTTAGCTCTAAGCTGTGCCTGTAACAAACCTGAGCAAGATAGAATAATGTTGAATCATCATTTTATTTTAGCAGCGTCCCGCGGTTTCACCCACTATTCACTGGATTGCCTAGTTCAGGCACACAGTTTACATACCTAAATAAGATTCTGTACTTTTATTTTATCTTGAAACGTATTTTTTCTTTTTAAAATTATTATTATCAGTTATTTATTTTGCTTTTTAGGTATACATTTTTACTATATTATTTACAAAGCAGCGTGAGGCAAGTTTAATTATTATTATAATCCTACAGAAAACATTTGTTTTTTCGGGATAAAAAGTTAGCAGATATGTTAATCTAAGGTATAAGATACGTCCATACAAAATTTCATTCTATTCTGTGCAGATGTTAAGGAATAGAGTGCAATTTTTGTGGTGAGGTATACCTCTATAATATACCACCCAAATGAACTGCACTCAAGCTTCATACAAAAGCCGACACAATCTGCGAATACACGGAGTGTGAACTACATTATTATGAATTAAAAAAATACATGAAAAACGGATTTTACAGAAAGTTTTATAATCGGATTCATTCCCTAAATTTCCACCTTTAGAGTTTATTTATCGCGTATAAGTCCGCCTTTGACCACCAACTCGCCTGTTGGTTAGCGACGATGTGGTCGGAGATGAAGCACGCAGACTTAGAAGATACCTATTCAGATTGACCTTGAAAAGATCCAGATTATATCTCTCAGTAAACAAGGAAGCCGGCAAGCTGTTCCAAACCTTGGCCGTACGGATTAGAAACGTAGAATCGAAACGTTTGGTACGTATCTAAGGAAAGCCCGCAATGTGGTCCACAATACAAGGTGGAATATTGTCTATGGAACATTTTGATGTCCCATAGAAAATATTAATAAATCATATCCCATCAAATGGGACAACTTTTAATACATAGCCAATTCAATTATAAACGGGAATCATTAAAATTGGTTCTCAAGCGTCAAGATAATTATTCAAGGTTCAAGGTTCCGATCCACTTTTTTGGAACCGAACAGCAGATGTGGAACTTCTTACCTGTGTCTGTATTTATGAATATTAATTTCATTAGAATTAGAGAATAGCGAAGCAAACCTAACAATAAATACACTGCTAAAACAAAACCCGATGTGAAATAAAGCTTTAATTTATAAGAGATGTTACGCCATATCCGAAGTCAGAAACAAGTGTAATTATTAACAAGAAGCCGTAACTGGTGCTTGTTTAAAACAGGAATTTATTGGAACGGGTGACAATTACATTAAATTCAAAAACATTGTTTAAATATACGAAGTCACACAGAACGGTTTAGAGCGATGGTGACCGAGCGGTAGTGTGCTTTTTAGGGTTCCGTACCCAAAGGGTAAAACGGGACAGGGTAAAAAAGCTCCGCTGTCTGTCCGTCTGTCACCAGGCTGTATCTAATGAGCCGTGATAGACAGTTGAAATTTTTACAGATGATGTATTTCTGTTGCCGCTATAACAAAAAATACAAAAAACAGAATAAATTAAAAAAATTAGGGGGCTCCCATACAACAGACATGTTTTTTTGCCGTTTTTATAGATAATGGTACGGAACCCTTCGTGCGCGAGTGGGAATCGCACTTGACCGGTTTTATTTAATATATATGCAACCGGTTCAATCCTCGACCCTTGAACTTAATAAATGGGCAAGTGCCTTGTGTTTTGTTTAGTTAATAGCACTGATAAAGATCAGTGCTATTAACTAAACAAAACACAAGCTAAAACTAACACTACAAAAACAGTTAGACTGCTCTTAGACCGTTGAAGGTCTAAAGACAATCCAAATGCTCAATCCCACTATCAGTTGGCTGGGTACGCGTCACACTAACCAGGCGCTCTGAAAGGTTATTAAAAAAGAGGCGAGTTCCTGGTCCCCAAGGGCCCAATGTCTCGACCCCAAACGCCTCAAATATGTAACCACTGCCGAGGTTAGCATATATGCGCCGCTTGTGCTGCTCTGCCGAATTGGTAGCTGCACCAGCCCTACCTTGGATTGATTTATTTAGTACTTACTTAAATAAATTAAGTGCCGTTACGATGCCATCGCTCAAAAATGGCGAAAGAAAACATCGTGAGGAAACTGCGATATATCTAAGAACCTCAAAAAAAAACGCAATTTATGCGTTTTTTGCTCATAAGCATTACTATTCAGTGATAATGCTGCCAGTATGCTGAGTACACTGCTGACTGATAGCGGGCTTCAGCATTTGAATTGTTTTTAGACCTTCAACGGTCTATGGGCAGTCTAACTGTTTATGTAGTGTTAGTGTGTTAGCTTGTATTTTGTTTACCATTACACAACATGTGAAAATAAATAAATGGCTTTTGAAACGAAACCTGCAGTCTTTGGGAAGCGAGATCATGTCGTACATTAAGAGGCCTATGGGGACGGTTGATCGATGTGACGTCCTACCTAATTGGCTTCCCAGATCAGAATTGCAATATAATTTGGTTACATATGTTGCTACTAATTACGCCTCGCCATTTTAATTGTAATACTGAAACTGATTTTTTGGGTAACAAATCTTTATTGTGGTAAATAACATGGTTTTCATGTGTTTTATTTTTCATTTTATACGAGAACTAGCGACGAAACCCGGCATTTCTCGGGTAAAAATACATTAAACATTTAATGGTATAAAAAAACTTTCATATCTTACACGTATGAAAGAATTTACTCGAACATTCAAAATTGATTATAATAGTTTGCACTCATTTTGGAATTTTCTAGATCATTCCAGAAATTTCTAGAACTTTCCAAAAATTTTGAGATCTTTCCAGAAGTTCTCATGAGAAGTTCTTATGAGTTAGAAAAGAACAGTTTTTTTTCACATTGTCGCCACCCACAACCACCCACTTCCACCCACCACAACCAAACTCCCTTACTCCCACTTGAAGACCAAGGGGTATTCACCACCCCAACGGGAAGTTGATTGGAGTTGTTGGTAACAGAGAAAACCCTGTCTTCACGTACTAACATTAACATTTTGTATATATATTTAGATTTAGATTACTGGCTTCATATTAACCTGGTTACTCCGACTATAAATTAAACTGCATTCGGTAGTTTCTTTCAATGGGAGTGCGCGCGCGCATCTTCGTCTCGCTAAGTACACTTTTTATGCCATAGGTCGCAAACAAGCAGACGGGCTGCCTGATGGTAAGCATTCACCATCGCCTATGGATACTTGTTGAACACCAGACGCATCACAATTACGTTGCCGACCCTTTAAGAATTTATTAACTCGCCCTTGAAGAACCCCATACTGTAGCTTCTCGGAAACACCGCGAAAAGTAGCTCATTCAACATTTAGCAGGTGTGAGGCAAGAAAGATCGCGTGGATTGCACAGAGTGAGATTTCCACTGATCTATGATAACTATGTTGATGAGTTTTCAGGCGGTGGCGGCTATTGCGATGATAAAACCGCGACGTCGGCATCAGATCAAACAGTTCTTCAGAACATTCCCCTTTGTAAATGCGATAAAATATACAGAGAGACTCAATGTCTCAGCGCATGTTGAGCGGTTCATTTGAAACCATAGTTGAGGTAACAGGATTAATTTGTACGTGAGCGTAACAAAGCTTATAAATCTAAATATCCTGAATTCTCAACATGAAAGAGATTTAAATTGAAAATGTTTAAAATTCTAGAACTAATTATTTGTTAAGCTATCAAGAGCGTTCGTACAATAGGTAACACAAGTATTTATTTATTTATTCAAGGTCAAATGCTTGCTGTGTTTACAGCAAAGCCAACACGCACAGCAAACCAACATTAATATATAATTGTTTTCTGATATGCAGAACAGATAAAGTTTTGCGAAAATACTACAATACATTATATTATTTTACATTAGGTATTGTCACATAAAAAAATTACACATACATCTATCATAATCTTAAATTTAGCGTTAAAATATCCACATCTGGATACTGATCAATCAGATCGTTAGGGCGCGAGTCGTAGGAGCGTCTGTGTATTGGATTAATGGCTACTCTTTTGTATTTGAATAGAGATTTAAGCTAGCCATAGACGCGTACGGCTATATGTGACTCCTTCATGTAGCTTTGTTCAATACTGGCTGCGATACATCGCACCTTTAATAATAAACTGAATTAAGTCAAAAAATGGGCTTGTGTCATGTAGCATGCATGACACAAAACATATTAATACAGTTTATTACTGAAAAAAAAAACTGGTTTCTTTTTTTACTTTAAGATTTAATGCAGTTTATTACTAAAAATAAATATCAAAATATTAGACTATACGAGATAATGCAGTTTATTACTAAAAATAAATATCAAAATCTTATACTATAAGAGATAATGCAGTTTATTACTAAAAATAAGTATCAAAATATTAGACTATCAGAGATAGTGCAGTTTATTATTAAGAAAGAATCAGTACATGTTATGCATTTAGGTTTAATTCTGTTTCTATTAGCGAACACTCGTCTCACTCTGATCACTGCCGACGTAACACTGATTCGTCTCGTTTAGTGAATTTTGATTGGACCGACGGGTTAATAAAAAAGAGACTGACGGTACTCTATCTCGCTTGTATGGCTCCGAATGGAACGCCTGTTGGACTTTTCTTGTTCTTTTCGCATAATTAATCCGTTTTATGTTAAAATCTCCTAAACCCCATTTTTTGAGTTAATTCAGTTTATTATTAAAGGTGCGATATAGCGAGGCATGCGCTATGCACGGCTGCGTATGTCACGTCAGAGATATGCTGGCCGAGCTAATTACACGGCCACGTGGCGGTGCGTGGCATAGGTCAGGTCACAGTGTGCGACTGTATCAATCGCGTAGATCGATCGCTATCTCGAACCAATCAATTTTCGTGTCAATCGTGGGCCTGTATTGCACGGCGATCTGAGGCCGGTTTTACATTCAACTTGAGCCTCTTGATGCATTGCAGCGTAGAGCACTAAGAATTGTCGATGATCCCAAGCTCATCGAACACCTAGAGCCGCTCAACATGCGCAGAGAGGTTGGTTCACTCTGTATCTTTTATCGCATTTAAAATGGGGAGTGTTCTGAAGAACTATTCGTTCTAATGCCGGCGTCGCGGCTTTATCATCGCACTAGCCGCCACTGTTTGAAAGTACATCCACATATCATAGGTTAGTAGAAATCGCATACTGCGCGATTCACACGATCTTTCTTGCCTCACACCTGCAAAATCTGGAATGAGTTACCTTCCGCGGTGTTTCCGAGAAGCTACAACATGGGGTTCTTCATAAGGTGAGTTATAGTCTTAAAGAGTCGGCAACGTATTTGTGATGCCTCTGGTGTTACAAGTATCCATAGACGACGGTGACTGCTTACCATCAGGCGGCATGAGTGCTTGTTTGCCTCCTATAGAATTAGAAAAAAGTTAGTTTTCAAATGCACTTTGAGTCACCGCTTATTAACCCCCGATGAGAGGGGTGTTATAAGTTGAACGTGTGTTTCTGTCTGTGTCATCGTAGCTCCCAAACGGCTCAACCGATTATGATTTAGTAATTTTATGTTTGAAAGGTGACTTGATCGTGACGGTGGCATAACACGGGCCTCAAGTATCTATACTTCAGGCCCGTCGCAAATCCATCGCATCACTCTCTCAATGTAAAGAAGCTCATCCAACATTGTAGTTTCTTTTCAATAAATCACTACGTAAATATAACGTACAAAAAGGTTTCTAACTAATAATTATTGTGTGCTTTTTTTGGTGCAGTGCCCTAACTAGCCTTTTATGCGCCCGGTGCGAGCTTCTATAACTGCGCCCTTGAAAACAAAACTTGGTCCTGGTGTGGTCATTTCTGTGCCCCTCCAGAGTCTGCGCCCTGTGCCTGGGCACCGCTGGCACAGCCCTATTTACGGCACTGCAAATGTGTAAACGACATCATCAATGTTCCATTTTCGGGCCACGGAATATTCGAATGTGTTGCTTTTTTTGTCCCAAAAAAATATTTAAATATTTTTTTTACATTAAAAATTCGATCATAATGTAGTATAAAAAAAAATGTGTATGGTATTTTACTATGGTTAGGATCTTTTTGTGCTCGCAGCCCTCTTAGGCCGGAGCCCCTCCGGTAGGGGCCCGTGGCATTTTGCTCGTTCTGCCTTCTATTGTTACGCCACTGGATCGAGATTTTTCTTAGCTATGATTCAAGACAACCTATTCAGCCATTTGAAGACCGTCAGCCTTTTTATTGGGGGTTTAAAAAACTATTTATAAGTACTTTTCCTCATTCTTTTCTATAGCGTCGCCTTGTGTACGAATCACAGTCAAAATATGTTGTAAATTTAGCGCTAGACAATTTCAAAGATGATGGCTTTCAGGATATTCTCTGTTCTTAATTGTTTTAGGAGATAAATTTTGGTAGCTTAGACCCATTCATAGTTTTAAGTGGCAAAATTTACAAGATATTTCTAAGCAAGAAGCTTTTCGGCTAAGTGTTGCTCTGGAATTATTCAATCATATTTCATAAACAAATGGCGGCCTGTAATGTATTTCCAAGCCATTAGTGTGCTAATAAGTCTAGCCTATTTCAAATCGAGTGAATAAGTGAACAAACATAAAAAAACAAAGCTTATTAAATAATTCATACGCATTTATTCATAGCTGTGATTCGATTGATTGGCTGTGTTTAGTAGGGATTCTTTTTCATAGGCATCTATTATGCGTCGTTCACATAACAGACGCACTTGAACGCATTCTACGCAAATGGTAATCCAGTCAGCTCGTGACCACGGCCATTGTAACATGGTCGAAACGTCGAGCGAAAGGTATCTATTTTGTACCCATATTTAATATTGCGCGCTTAGAATATTTTATTTCTATATTCTAAGATTGCGCGATAAGTCCCGATAAATATAAAAACAATGGTAATCCAGTTTTCGTAAAAATAAAGATAAAATGTCCAAAATATGCAAAGTACTATCAGAACATCAAACGCACAAGAGAGACAAAACGGTTAAGGGTTACATGAAATTTTAAGGGTGTATGGTTGAAAAAAAAGGCGACAATAAATAAACTCAACGAGAAAAAATATCATCGACCTGCACCTGTAAAGTGAACGATGACTTAGATTTTTTTTAATTAGTTGACATCTAAAATTTAGATATCAACCTTAGATAATAACTTTTTACCCTACTACACAAAACTAAAGTCATGCTATTTTGCTTAGCGTGCGTACTAAATTATTGTATTGTCATCCGAATGACATTTACTTGCAAGTTGTTACGAGAATTAGACGTAGGTTAAAATCTATTTCACATATAGAAATTTGTTCACGTAGTTAGCAAGTAAGTTAGAAGAAAAGCTAATAAAATTGTGTTATAAATACTTGACAATATTAATCGACTTAAACTTAAACTTAACTTACCAATAAAACTTAAATCGTATTTGAAATAGCTCCCCGAGTGCTGAACAAATATCGGTGAATACAAACGTCTACTTTAGAATAGATAACTGCTCTCTAGTGGCCGATTGTCTGCAAAATATTGGAGTGTCACCGTGAATTTTCAATGGAAATTAAATGAAAGAGGTAATTTATTCCAGATTTGAAGGAATTTTAATACGTGTTAAAATAAAATTTTGTGAACTTCACACAGTGGGAGATTCTGAACGAAACAATCAAAACAAATACTATTTTCATCCCCCCATCTCGGAAAAAGTATTTTTGTTCTTCGATATCTGAGTGCAAAAGCCATTTTTATCCGTAGAGGATAAAGTAAATTGAATTTAGAACATCGTGTGAACTAAGTTTGTGAATTAAAAATATCATTAAACCGATTTAGTTCTACCTCCATTGTGCCGAATTTATGATACAACCTTTTTTAATTTGTTAAAAACTCACACTCAGAACCGTCTTGGTGTACTTTTTTATATTTGCTTTGCGCGCGCCATTTTTTTTTGCATTTATTTTAAAAACGGGTGGACCGATTTGGATGAAATTTTGTGTACCTGGAGCGGGCCATAGTAGCGAGGGCAAAGGCCGAGCTTACACCCGTGCGAAGCCGGGGCGGGTTGCTAGTAATAAATAAAAAACCTTGGTCTGCATTCAATTTCGTAGTAAACGATTTTCTTGTTTAACTTATAAGAGACTACTACGAAGCTATAAATTCCTAACCATGGTTACGGATGTAACCATTATTCTAGAAATGTCATCTGTTCCAGACTTTTATATTTTCCAAATTCTACCCATTCCAGGTTATTTGCCTAAACAAGTTACGATGTATACGATACTGCAAAATTCTCGCCGCTAAATAAGCGGGTAACAATGTCACTGGGAGCACCTACTTTATTTGGCATACATTGGTACACGTCTGGCCATCCATCTTGCTTTCACTCCCCGTTGACACGTCCTTGTCACCTGGCAGGCTATTCAGGTGAATGTAACCCCTCGTCCCTCGCGTCACCTCTCCCGGTTATCGTCCGAGTTTTCAATGTATCCGTGACTGAATAGAGACGATCGGGGAACGAGATGGTGGGGCCATTTTTAACCGACTTCCAAATAGGAGGAGGTTATCAGTTCGATTGTTTGAAAAAAAATGGTTTTTTACCTCAGAACTTTCGACTGGGTGAACAGATTTTGACGATTCTTTTTTTATTTGAAAGCTTGTGCTTCCCGTTTGGCCCCATTTCAATATAATCTAGTTCTACTAAAAAAAAGTAACAATCTAGGGCCTTACTTAAAAACGTTACTCAAGTTGATCTACGTTAAAATTGGTCTCTCAACTTCTCGCTGACGGCAACCGTCACACGCAAAAACGAGACAGACATAGAACTTAGATCAACTTGAGTAACGTTTTTGAGTAAGGGACTAAATAGTCATTTCCGCTCAAAAATTATTACTAGAGACATCTGTCGGATCTACTCAGTACTAAATCAAACATGCGCTCTCTAAAACCGATAGTGCATAATTAATGCACGCGCTATGGGATAGAGGGCGCATATTTGGTCCAGTTCTGATATTGTTATGAAGTCGGTGTTTTGTATTGATAATTATGTTATGGTTTAAACCACTCAAGACCTCTGTTTTTTTTTCGTGAATTTGGTACTAGACCATCTATGTAAGTCTGGGTTTCTACGTACCTAAATCAGATAGTTCAGCTATATCAAAAGGGAAACAATACTGTGATAAAAAAAAAAGTAACTTTAACTCAGTTTCCAAGAGGCGAAATTTGAATGTTACAATTTAAGAGCTAAACAACTAAGTCCATACGTTTCTCTTTGAAAAGTTTTGGAGCAGTCTCACAAGGTCTCTTTTGGCAATCAAATGCGGAAAATTAGCTGAAAAACTCCTCTGCCCTTTTCCCTATAAAACTTAGATACTTTTTCAAACGAGGTCATTTCGTAACTTTTTGTTAAGTGATAGATATAGGAATAGGGAGTAGAAATCAAAATTAAGTATGGATTTTTTTTAGGGCTTATACTCGTATATAACAATATCTTTTCCCGGTCTCGCTTAATGAGAAGTAATTCGGCCCGAGTGACTCTGATTATAAAGACCAAATTTTCGGTCTTTATCAGGTGAGATTGAGGTTAAAAGCATGCCTAGTCCGTTGTTAAAAAACATTTGTTGGTGGGCGTATTAATTAGTGTTGTTTTTTTAATGCATAGTTAGAAATGAATTAGCTTTTGTCTTTTTAATACATTACTTTTTAGTTTTGAAAAATATCTCGTAAACTTTATCAAAAACGTCCGATATTTTCAGGATTAAGTGATAAAGCCATAATCGTAAAACATTACACATTAAGCCGACAACTCTATGCAGAGTTTGCACAAAACTCACGCCCGAATCAACCTCGCAATCATACATTCAAAATGCGCCCGCGTGTTTGTGCTTCTGGGGACATTTTTATTATTTGTCTCTTTGTGGGGAGAATTTGATGTGCACAGATAAAAAATACATAGATAAACCAGACATAGACAAGTATTATTTTCCCTTTTTTGTTGCTCTTGGTCGTTCATTGCCTACCTTTTGTACAAATCCACAAGCATTCCCATTGTGCATGCTTTTTTATGGATATACATATTTTTTTATTTACTAATGAATTTGACAGATTTGAAGTGGCAAACCTGCCAAAACCCGGTATCATGAAATTTGTGAAAAGGGTCATCTAAGTTACAATTTGCCAACTTTCCCAGTTTGCGTGCCTGTAAGAGATCGCTTTTACTGGTTAGTAGGCCAAAAGTCACTCTTAAGCGATACGGTTAGATTTATTTAAATTTAAAGAAAATATGGAAAATTTGGGTATTAAATTCGTTTATTAAACTAACTTTCTGAGCAGTCAATTCTTATATGAAGAAAAAAGTGGGTATACAGTGCAATATATATTATATGTAGACGGATATACGCAACCGACCGATGTCAGCGTATGAGAAAATCAAACCCAAAAAAGCCTTAAAATAGTTTTAAAGATTGCATACTGATTTCACGTAAATACCAAAGAAATTATCCGTGAATACGTTCAATAACCATAACCAATATCGGAAATTGAGCGCTAAATTATATAACCAACAATCCATGAAGTCAACCAAGAAGCTGGAAAACATTCTTGTCAATCACTATTATCTTAATCATAATGCTTGAGGAAAATGTCAAGATCACGTAAGACTGGCAATCTTTTGTGAGGGAACTAGGATTCTTTTGTATCAGATTTCAAAGGAACTTCAGTTGAAAAGTGAATCTTATCAGAAGGATGGAGGGGAAGATTTCGTTTGTAGATGTTATAGTAAAGTTGAGTCGCATGATAATGTTGACCTCCAGAAGTGGGAAGATAAAGTGCAGCATTTTGCTCGGAGCTGGATGTAACTGTCCACTTTATTTTGCTAATATTTAGAGTCTAATTTAGTCGAATCGTCTGTTGCGCTTTGGAAGACATTTATGTGAGTGCAACTTTAATATAATAGTTTGGTTTTATCAAAGGAGTGTTTGGGTATTTTGTCGTGTTATTATCATAGCACGAATTTCCGAGTGAAAAATAAAATCACGTATTGTACAAATATATTATGTTTACAAAACTTATTTTGAGCTAGTTCTATTATACCTAGTTTAGAACATAGAAGAAAAACAACTCCATATTGTCTAAATACATTAACATGTGCATGTTACCTTGTAACGCAAAATAAATATTTTGAATTTGAATGTCTGTTCCTAAGAGGTGAAAGGTTTGCTGCTGCGAATAAGATTGCGTATTTTGGTCCCTACTATTCCTGTGCAAAGCGACTTGCTTCCATCACAAAGTGCCAATCAAGTTTCTTTCATATTCACCATGTCTACGTTTAAAGTTTAATTTCAGTAACTTAAATAACATTTCATCTTCGTATTATTAAAAAATAACAATTAAAAAGGACCAATTAATACCTAAATACCAAACTACTACTAAACTAATCTATTAAACCGCTACCAGTGGGAATTGTTCCCAAAATGCTGGCCCTATTACTACGTTGTATGGCAATGCTTACTCTTAAAGCAAATCAGAGGCCAGCATTTTGGTCTCGAGTTGCATCGACCAGACGTGATGACAAATCTATAGGTCTATGTCTATAGGTTTATAATTTAACCAGCACTGGGTTAAAAAAGAGTGTATGGCAATGTATCATATCTCGCAGTGCTAATAAGTTTCATAGGCATTTTAATTCTCCCTTGACTGAAAGCGAGGCCCACATAAATTCCGAGATATGCCCTATCCACGTGTGTCACTGAATTAATGACCTCATTTGCGCTAGAATTTTGTTCTTTTGTCCTTTGGCTTTCTTTTCCTTCTTCAGCGCGAGTGGAGAAATTGTAAGCTGTGAAAAATAGCTATCGTGAATATAAAAGTTAAGAAGGTCTTCGTCAGACTTATAATATTTAAGTGATACGTATGTAAACAAAGCGCCATCGAAATAAAGCACGACCTCAGACACGCCATCTGAATTTTCGGCATCGAACTAATTTTGATATGGTTTTTAAGGTTTGAGCCTACGCTGTCTGTCTGTCCGTCCGTCCGTCCTATCATTAAACGGCTGTATCTTTGGAACCGTAATAGATAGCCGGATGAAATTTTCATAGAACATGTAATGTTACGGCGGATTAACTAAAATATTAAAAATAAAAAAGTCGGCTCATGATAAGGATTTATTTATGCAAAGCACTTTCTTACGTATCTGAAGGTATAGAGCCCATTCGATAACAGCAAAATAATCGTTTAAAAGTCAAGTTAATTATAATGGTTACTTAATTTTTTACAACACCTCGTAATTTTTACACATTATTACGCCTACTTTAACGCGGCCATTCGAGAGAAAATGTCTCTTTTTGTTGAGGTATAAACCCGTTACCGCCATACTATTACGAGTAGTAAAGAATAATCATCATCAGCTTGAAGCAGTCTACTGCTGAACATAAGCCTCCCCTTTAACCTCCACACTAAACGACATCCTGCCATCTGTATCCACCGAATGCCCGCGACTCCCACAAGGTCGTCGGTTCATCTAAAGGGAGGCCTACCTACACTGCGTCTTCCGGTTCGTGGTTTCTACTCAAGGACGTTTCTTCGCCATCGGTTGTCGGTTCTTTGAGTGATGTGTCCTGCCCATTGCCACTTCAACTTGCAAATTTTAATAGCTATGTCGATGACTCTGGTTCGTTGGCGAATATCTACGTTCCGGATTCTATTGCGCAAAGAAAATCCAAGCATAGCTCTCTCCATTGCCCGTTGTGAATGAATAATCAATTAAGTTATATTAAACAATTTATAAAAACCAACAACTAAATTTAATCCAGGCATTCATTAGCTCTGACAACTGGAAAACGAACAGAAAAAGGTTTAATGAACCGCAAACTCTGATTAATTTCACAAGATTTTTGAATATAAGACTGTAGCAGGTACCTGACATACTTCAGTGAAATAAAAAATTATAATAAAAAACACCTTTTTCAATGTAATTGCTGCTGTCAGAGCAAATAAAAGCTTGGTGCGAGCTTAGGAGGTTGGAGCGGAGGTTGTGGGAGCTCCTTCCACAACCTTACCACGGTGAATATCCCGTAAATAATCATATAACTGTAGTGAACAACCGTGATAGTTTAAAACAGTGTTTCATATCACTTTATTATAAACCGAACAAATACAATGTAACTTAATATTAATACAAAAACTGGCGGTATAATAGGCGGCCTTGTCGCTGTAAGCGATTTCTTCCAGGCAACCTATGGCCATACAGTTATCCTAACTACTTACTTACTGATTAGGGAGATGATTTGGATGATTAATACTATTGATTAGATATTTCTATTAACTGTTAAAGTACCTGTAACAACTTATTTATGATTATTTTATTTTATATACAAAATTTCATTGTTTCTAATTTTAACTCCAATTACAGAGATCAACAAAAATCCATTTGTGATTGTTAATAAAATTTCGTACCATCAAAATCCTATTTATTTAAACAAAATTCTATTTCTGCTAACATCCGGACGCGAATGGAGCGGACAAAATAAAATTTTTATAACACTGTGTCGAACATAATCTCCCTAGGGCCGGAGATGAAATGAAGATGAAAGATATGTTAGCAATCTTACATATTACTGACTGTTTATACTAAATTATATTTTATCTCACGATTTAATTCAAAGATACTCAATTTGAATTTTTTGTTTTATTTATTAAGGAATAGCAAACAACCATATTATAAGATGTTACAATTACCTGGATTGATTAATAAACTTAATAATAATACAGCCCACATCACTATTCACAGATTACTTACAGAATTATACAAATTGACCGCTAGTAGTAGTTGACTTGCAAAACAACATATTTTTACATATTTTATTATTCGATACGATGTTATTGAAGTTCTAGGAGTGGCATAAAACAAGTGTAAACAAAAAAAAAAGTCTTAGGACTGCACGTCAGAAGTGAAAACTTAAGTAGTAATTCACCTATTCTAAAAGAGATGGCGCTGTTTTAAAACACACTGTACAGCGTGACGATGCGCGAGTTCCATGATTTTTGTTCATCCAAAAGGCGATCAACGCACCTAAAAAAGTTTTCACTTCAAAATCGGCTAACTCGTTTCATCAACCCGTTCAAAATTGAATATTTTAGAGCATAATGGTGATTGGTGGCGCTTTATTAAGCGCTTTATAATATGACGGCATCCGGTTTTGATTACATTACGATTTTTTTGATAAACTTGATAGTATAACTCTGCAAATATTGATCCTAGCGTAAAAATGATCATGACCAAACTTGTGAGAAATTAAATTTCCAACAACTTTGGATTCAGCCATTTTTGCTCTAAAGTTAAGAGAATTAACGAGTTATTTGATTAATTGAACTTTAAAACAAGATGGCGGCGAATCCTCTATCGGGATTAGTTAGAAAATCGAGATTTATACTTCCAACCACTCCCCCGACGTTTTAAAAAAATCGCTCCCGGATTTATTTCTATTTCAGGCTAGTTTTATGTCTGCCCCGACTGGACTAAACGTGCACAGCACAGGACACAACATTACCACGGTAAATATCCCGTAAATAATCATAACTGTAGTGAATATGAAAAATTCAACCTCCACCTCCAACCTTCAATTTAAAACCTTCTGTTTACTAACAATTTATGATCATATAGAACATTCTTCTTCTGCCTAGCGTGCCTGCACGGGCCGGGGTCCGCTTTCTTACTATGGTTCTTCCACTTCGCACGGTCGTTAGCATCATCCTTGGTGCGTTTATTGGCTCTCATGTCATGTTTTACGACGTCAATCCATCGTCGCTTTGGTCGGCCACGAGGTCTTGTTCCAGGGAGCTCAAGGTCCAAGAGTTGATTGCCGATCATATAGAACATTATAAATCATAATATAATTATTAGTTGTAATCACTGTCTAGGATTTTTTTATTGTCTAAATCGTCTTGTCCTGAAGAATACTGATGATTGGCATCAGGATCCTGACTTTCTTAAGAAAAAAGGTGTCACTTCACCACGTCACCGTTTGTATCCTTTCTGGAAGCTTGTTGTAATTAATCTCCTCTTATGATTGGATTTAAAATTCTACATGCGTAGACGCATATTCGAAAGTAGCTACCGAATACGTATCTTCTGTTATTAATCAAAGCATGTCGTCATAAATGTGAACAGTTAAATATTCAGAAAGGGTGTAACACGTAATTAAGGGTATGTAATTTAGATTATACCCTTTCAGATTTGATTAGGATGGCGGCTGCTACAAGCATATTTAGCAAATAACTAAATGTATGTAGAAAAAAAGTTTAAATTGGATTAAATTATTAGACTTTTTTTTGTTCTTCAGTGACTTCAAAAACGGCTTCTCAATTCAGTTGTACGATATATTCATTTAAATGTTTGTGACCTTAAATCTACGTCTTTTATAAAACGATTTACCGGCGCTGATAGTTTTTGACTTTCAGCATTAATGCCGAAATGGACCCATTCGACATTAATTGTATCCTTTAGGTATATGAGTTTTGAAATAATGTCGAATAAAAATTCTTTTCTTTCTTCCTTTCTTATTTAGAATTTTTTTTTTTTATTCGAATGAACATTTTGTTATAAGATACTTTTAGATTAGTCCCACAGAAATTTCATTAGAATCGGTTCAGTAGTTTAAAAAATATATCAAAATTACTGGAAATATATGTCATCCAAGTAAACAAAATTGCGGAGGCATTTACTTATTTTGAAGTCAGCTTTTTTTAAATTGATAATTATATTTAAAAAAATATTAAAATTTAATTCAAAATAATTTTGCTACAATAACTTTTATAATTAAACTTTTTTATCGGCTGTTCCATATTAAGAAACTATAAATTTACGAATTATGAGTTAATTGGATTTAAGGAGGATTTGATTAGATAGATAATGCTACATTAACCCGATTTTACACTAACAAGCTAACGGGCCACCTGACGGCATGTATTCTGTGCTGACGGTACGCGATGTTCCTCTATGGATATCTGGAATCACCAGAGGAATAGATCTTCGAAAAATTATGCTTAAAATATAGCTTATAATTTACATCGAACTCACTGAACAGAACAATTTTACCTAAACTATCCGTATATTTAATATATATAATATTTAATAATATAATTTAATATATTAACTGACTTCAAAAAAGGAGACGGTTCACAATTAGTTTTATTTGTGTTTGTTACCTCAGAACTCTGTATTTTATGAAGCGATTTTTTTTATTAAAAGAATATAATTTCATATGGGTCCCATTGAAATTTAATCAATATCATGGCTTTTAAATCAAAATAATTGGAAAATTGTGTTGTATTTTGGTACCGGAATTGCATATTCAACTAATTTTGTGAAGTTGGTTTTCTAAATTGATAATTATTATGAAACATTGCTCTGATATTGATGTAAAAATTTGCATGAATATTTTGGGGTAAATTAGTGCTCACTATTCGGCAATGGAATGGCATTATAAGTAATTGGATTTCTAATGTTTGCTTATTTTACAAAAGTGAGTAAAGAAGCGTTTTTAAAACCTCACTAAAAGTTACCTTAACCAAATGAAGACATCTCTCACTTACAAAGTACTAGATCTAGTCATAACCGCAAACCTATATCAGCCGTCAGAAATGTTACCTCAGGTCATTAACTACAAGTGGCCAGCTATAGGTCCTCATCTTTTCTGACTTTCCGTGCCAATGGAGGCAAAAACTTGATAAATGATGTTAGTAATACTCGGCTGACCTCTGAGCACAGTAAAGTCACACTGGTAGACATAGCTAAGACATATTTAGGGTCTTACTAAAATTAGATTTGACAGCGTTGGTCTCATACGCAATCGTCCGTTACGCAATTTGACTAAATCGCAGTCGCAATTCAGTCATACCACCGTTAGTCTTATATGCAATTCCTCCATAATACGATTCGTCCTTGATACAGTTCATCTAAATTACAGTCGCAATTTGGTCATACCACCGTTAGTCTTATACAAAAATTGCTCCACGATTCGTCCATTATACAGTTCATCTAAAATACAGTCGCAATTCGGCCATATCACCGTTAGTCTTATACGCAATTCTTCCATATCACGATTCCTCTACTATGCAATTCGTCTAAATCATAATTCAATTCGTTAATATTGTCGTTGGTCTTATACGCAGCTCGTCCATACGATTCGTCTATTACGCAATTCATCAAATAATGTTTGAATTTCGTCCAAATCACTCTTCAAGTTTTGTCAAGACTATATTACACAGTTCGTCCATATTGCGATTCTACCAACACTTTTAGTTATACGGTTTACACGGTTAGTGTTTAATGCATAAACACTACAAATTTCCAGGCCCCAGTCAAAGATCTAGAGGTAGATCAAAGACATGATAGAAAAGTGTAGTGCTGACTTAAGTGAATGTAAAGTTTCCGATGAAGGTATCAAAAATAGAGTAAAGTGGAGGAGAAAAGTAAAAAAGGCTGACCCAACCATCATATGGGATTTATAGTCGGGAAAAGCGAGACAAGGTCAACGTTTAATGGCAGTCTAATTAGCAATTACGAACGTTGAAGCGAACTCGAACTTGGACGACTCATTTAGTGACCATAAAAACGACAGTGACTCGCGATAGCTTACGCAAAATGCGACGCGACTGGCAATTCCACATGTTACATAAGATAGCATACCATAGCGGCTGGCGTTTGGCGTCTCTGTTGAAGTCACGTGCCACGTGTCTGGTTATGTGATACCGTGAACTTGTCTTGTCACTTCTCAAATCGTGTGACCTATGCGATTGGTGAAGTGTCAACTTACGCAATAAACAAAGCGATTGGTAACGCGAAATATTTTCGTCGCCCATCTTATCAAAAGCTGTGGGTGACGTAATACACAATATTTTAGAACTGAATCTCTACGTATATCATTTACTGGATTTTCTGCACTGTGTACCGGTGGAAACATGATGTATAGGCGTATAAATGGAATTATAGGTGTAGGAAAAATGGGTTCATAACTAGTCACGTTTTTTTGGTGAAAATGTAGGTTGATTTTTCCGCTGTATTCGAAGTTTGGTCTATAGCCATGTTTGATTAAAATACGATGTGATGATAAAAACGGGGCGTTGGAGTCAATTGAGAAGCGTGCTAAGAGGCCCATCAGCAACGAAGCCCTAGTTTAAACTAAGCTTCTTAGTCTTGTGCATCGACTTAAAGTTGCTAGTCAAAGTGGTTTTTTATCGGATACATTTTGGAGAGTGTGCATCAGATCTGCATGATTTAATACCCTCCTGCCGATTTTTCTATCAGACTGCCAGAGCGCGCACGAAAAATCGACACCGCTTTATGGTTGACATTCCAAAAACTCGTGCGAATCGCTTTGATTCCACTTTTATTGTGCAAACTGCTAGTCTGTGGAATGCGCTGCCTGAATGGGTGTTCTCCTATAGTTACAATCTAGGTGTCTTCAAGTCAAGAGTGAATTGGTTTCTTCTAGGCTAGTGTGATCCATCGCAGGCCGTCGCTTAACATCAGGCGAGTTGGCGGCCAAGCGCAAGCCTATTATATAATTTAAAAAAAGGAATTGTTATAGTGCAGACAACTGTAAGTTAAAGAAATACCTATTGAATTTAGATGTGACAGGCGATTTTTAAAATTATAATAGACTTACGTATGACCAACACCTTGCCTGTTGTTAAGCGATGATTTGGTCTTTAATGGAGCGCGCTTGTCTAGAGACATCCGATTCACATGAGAACATGTCACCATCTACTTTTCATTATCGTCATCATCACTGATTTTTATCATCATGCGGGTGAAACCGCGGGGTGCAGCTAGTATCATATAAATGTGAAAGTTTGGATGGATGGATGTTTGTTACTCAATCACGCAGAAACGACTGGATGGATTTGAATGGGAATTTGGAATATACATTGCTTATGTCCTGGATTAACACATAGGCTGCTTTTTATCATCATCAGCACCACCGATTTGCATTACCAAGCGGGTGAAACCGCGGGGCGCAGCTAGTAGGGCATATTTTAGTGCATTATTGAATATTGTCAAGTTGAAGATTTATTAGTTAGGTAATGGAATAGCCCAAAAATATTACATCGGATCGAACCAAGATATTGCCAGATTCCTGCTGAGGTGATTTAAAGTGGTGGATGTACTTAGGTAGGGGGCAACATGATATTTCCTTGAATATAGGTTGCTGTGTAAAAACCAAATATTTGTCTGCCCAATTGAAAATAGATACGCTGTTAATAAATAACTAAAAAACTAAAAACACTCTCGCGTAACTCGCGTGTGTTAGTTCAATGGTACCAAATTATTCTATAGTCATCCAGTGGGAACTAGCAAAGTTTCAAATCGATAAAACAAGTAGGTATAAGTAGATTTAAATAGTCATAACCCATAAAGAATTTCGAAGCACTTTTATTGCGCAAACAGACTGTGGAATACACGTCCTGAATGGGTGTTTTAAAATTAGAATGTCTATCGGTTTATTCTAAGCATTGTAGAGCGGCCTGACCGTATCATCACTCAACATCAGACGAGGTGGTGGTCAAACGCAACCCTATTGCACGAATTATCATTATTATCAAGAAAAAATACGTTATTTAAAATTTGTTTACATAGTTCATTAGTTAGCAACCAGTAAAGCTAATATATTAGCGATAAGTAATTACCATATTGGTAAAAAAAGGTAATTCATTATACGAAAAGAGTGTACCAAGTCGAAACGAGCTTATTAGATGCCATCTTGATATAGAAATTTAGAAGTAAGTAGGCAAACTCCCATCAAGAAGTGGACTAGACTTGTTATGACGTTAGTGTTTTCTATCTGTATGCAATTTTTATTTCTGGTGTACACAATAAAGAGTTTCTATCTATCTATCACCATTTAAATAATTGTAGCAGTTAACTAAAAAACACGCTTTGAAATCCCTTATCCTGATGATCCTGAAGGATAATGGGACAAACTATTTAAATTATTGCATTCTCATCGGTCCTTAATAAGTGTGCAAAATTTCAATTTCATTCGACGTTTTGAAGTAGTTGATGGTGCATGTAACTGCGCCGCAATATCGGGAGCTCCTTCCACAACCTTACCACGGTAAATATCCCGTAAATAATTATATAATTGTAGTGAACAACCGAACAGTGTTTTTGAAATTCAAGTTTAAAGATTCCGTTATATACATTCATACATACTTACATACTAAGCTAATAAAAGCGTGTTAAAATAAGCTGAACAGACAAAGATAATTTTGTAAAAAAACTGTGGAACTATTTATATTTATTTCTCTTATTCCCCCTCTTCCACTCTTAATACGTCTACAAATTGAGATCGGTTATCAGCCGTCCTCCGACATCAGAGCCGATTTTTCTCGCTATCTCTCACGACGAGCCACGTTACAATCCGAGGCCATTTGTCTCCGTCCCTTGAACAATTAGGGCCGGCATGATATTGGAGATCAGGGAAAACCTGAATTTATCTTCTCACTAACTACGGCCCGTAGTAAGTGAGAAGATTATTCGCGTTAGTCTGAGAAACATAGAAATACAACATCACCTTCAGATCTGGTGTAAATCATATTACTTTATGATAAATGCGAGAGTATGTTTGTTTCTTGCTGTATAGCTTCTTTTTCACGAAGCGAAGGAGCAACGAACTTGATTTTATGCATAGAGATTGTCGCTTTACAAACTACACAAAAATACAAGCTAACACTAACACAACGAAAACAGTTAGTCTGCCCATAGACCATTGAACGTCTAAAGACAATTCAAATGTTCAAGCCTACTATCAGTTTGCAGCGTACCCAGCTTGCTGGTGGCATTAGCACGCTGAATGGCTATGCTTATGCGTTGAGACAGTATTTTGGTCACGCGTCGCATTAACCAGGCGCTCTGAACGATAGAGAAAGTTGGCAGGCAAATTTCCGGTTCCTGAAATAATATCCACGCAGGTGGAACAGCTTAGCTCAGCTAATATTGGGTACATAAAGATCCGGCAGCGGAAAGAATGAGTCTGACAGCTGTAAATGAGCCGTACTTACCGATTTTGCGTCAAGCGGTTTAGCGGTATAGTGAAAAAAACGTATGAAAAATTGAGACAAATTTGAGTACGAGCTATAATTGTATCGCAACAAAACCATAGAAAAAGATCAATGTATTCAAAATGTATGGAATAGTTAAGTTATTAAATATGATGTACAGAATCTGCCTAGTAAGTAACCTGTATATTATTAACTTTTAATTAACCAGCGTAAGGACAGGGCTAATGGACATTTTTCAATGGTACCGGTTCTGCTGTAAACCCAAGTATTGCTTGATCAGTCAGAACTATCCACTGAACACAGTGAATTTAATAATATACAATTAGACATCATTAATCTGAGCAGATCTTTTTTTTCATTGAAATATTTGATCAATGAAACGCATCCATTATGGAGAATGTTCGCAAGAGCTGGTCAAGCTGATCCCGTCAACTAATTTCCGCCATAGGTCATCGAGGCGGTCATTCCATCCCTACGTTGTGAACTTTGGTAAAGTCCGTACACAGCGTTACCAAAATTCCTTCTTAATTCGAACTGCACAGGAATGGAATGCGCTCCCTGCCTCGGTGTTCCTTATAAATTACAACCTGGGTCTCTTCAAGACAAGAGTGAATAGGCACCTCATGGGCAATCGTGCTCCATCTTAGGCCGCATCGTCGCTAACCATCAGGTGAGATGTGGTAAAAAGCTAGCCCATTTTATAAAAAAAAAAAAATGTGTTGGTTATTCCTTAAAGGTTAAGTACTTTTTACGACGAAGGAATAGAGGAGGTTTATGTATTGTTATTATGTTTGTATGTCTGTTAGACGGCTGGACCGATTTCGATGCGTTATTATGAAAGCAGGTTTCATTGCGATAATCATTAGCTATGTTTGAACAACATCTGTTCGGCGGTTTTAAAGTTATTAGCTTGCGAGTTTCTACCTAGATTACCAGCTTCGAACTAGAATTTGCAGTGAATTACCGTGGCTGTCTAGCATCTGTCTATTAAATGGAAAATGGGATACAGACTCGGATATTGGCACGATGGGTCAGTTGCGCTATTGAATTTCAACAGGATGAGTTCGACCGGCGCTAGTTACTCGTATGTATAGGTACCGGTGCGCGAGGCGACGATGTCACAGTAGATATATCAGCTAACGCAGTAGTTTGACTTGGACGTGTCTTTGAATTCAATGTCTGCTGTCGGTCACAGGCTTTGATGATATATAGTTTGATCTGCCTTAAACTCGAGCTAGTACCGAAAAAAGTCTGCCAAAACCTGAAGGGGGCGAGTTAAACATGTATTGAACACACTGACATATTTTTACTAGTTCTACAAACGCACATTTCAATATTGAGCGCACACAACTGCAAACGATGTGAACATAATTATTTGAATTTTAATATGGAACTGCATTTAGCGTGGATTATCACAAAACAATAATTTCCTACTGTCCTTCCCCTTAATTTTGAACCCATTTTAATTTTGTTTTCGGAGATCAGCTATTTCTATTATTTTTTTCTGTCGTTCTAGCAGTTAAGTGGTTACTTCCTTCCTTCCTGTATTATAACTCCTTGTTTCCATTCAATTATTTATAGAATTGATAGATACAATTTAAGAACTGTCAAAATAAACAATTGGTTTAGATTTGTAACAACAGCATTGGCTATTGATTAATCCAGTGTTTCTCAGACATTGTTATGCCATGGCCCGGTAATTTTCATACTGCCCCTTATTGAGCTACTTTATAGTTTTACCCCTCCCCCCCCCCTGGTTAAATTAAGTAACATAATACACATATATTGTTATTAGAAGTAGGTATGTATATGTTCAAAAAACTGATAGGGAAGAAAGGCTCTTGAGTGGAGACCACGAACCGGAAGACGCAGCGTAGGTACGCCTCCCACTAGATGGACCGACGACATTGGGAGAGTCGCGCGCATCCAGTGGATGAAGATGGCAGTATGTCGTTAAGTTTGGAGGTTAAAGGGGGAGGCCTATGTTCAGCAGTGGACGTCTTCTGGCTGATGATGATGTATATATTACGAAATTATGAGAATTATGTATTACAATTAAAATGTTAGCAATGAATTCAAGTAATGTACCTGCGACCTGGTAGTTTATTTTGGTGGTCCGGTACCGGGTTGCGACCCTCCAAATGGGAAACGCTGGACTAATCTATCTTTATTCGTAATTTACGTTTTCCAATAAAATCCAGTATCTATTCAGTTTAGATTAGGTAACTGGAGAACACCACAGAATGTAATCAATTAAGTCTATTAGTTTCACGAGGAACTGCGCGTCATTCATTCCATCGTAAATTCAAAGGATTCTAAAACCACCTTAATTAGGGCCGATTTGAATTGAGATGAAACTACAGTTATATGTACATTTACGGGATATTTACCGTGGTAAGGTTGTGGAAGGAGCTCCCGATATTTCGGCACAGGTAAGAACAAACGGTAGTGAAAAACCGTGATAGTTTAAAATAGTGTTATGAGATGAAGTTGTTTCCCAGAATTCTTACCTCCCACGCAAAAAGAGGGGTGTTATAAGTTAAACGTGTGTATTTGTGTGCACGTGTATCTCCTAGGTATCTGTGTGTATGTCTGTGGCATCGTATTTTGTATATTTTTGTTAATCAACAGGGCCTCTTGGTGTTGGCTTCGCCCCCACCAATGCCTACCAAATGTCCGGGCTAGACCCGAGAGAAATAAAAAAAAAATAAAAAAAAATAACAGCAAGCCTGAGCAAGCGTAATCATGCGCAAGGGTAAGGGAATTAACATCTTGTATTATTCTGAAAATAAGTCACGGACAAGTCAAAGTCGTGCTCTAGTAAAGTGGTGGTGGTTGTAACTTTATAATCTTTATTGGAAAAGGCATTACAGACGCTGAAATGATTGATTTGTAAGCATACTACAAACACATGGATGAGTCTGGTAGGTACAAAACTCATGAAAAAGTTGTCCTGCATGGCTAGCATCCCCACTATTGCGCACCACGACAAAATCTTGTCGTCACTTTACCGAGAGAGAACGCAACAAGGAGCCTACGGTTTTATTACGCCTGTCTTGCTTTGGCACGATAAAAAGAGTCGATAAAATTTTGTCGCGGTGTGCATGCTAGCCCGACGAGTTCACCTACAAACATTTAGGTATTTCAGGACCAAATATCAAATCCTAGATCGCTACAGCCATGTCTAATTTAGCTTTGAATCTGTTCGAGTTAATTGTCAGTATTTAAGTGTGTATACGATTATAGTTTGCAATTTGATTTCCCATTAATTGGAACCTAATCAAGTTTCCATTCATTAACATAACTAATAGGTAGCTAATTAGTAGCTGAACTTTGTATAATAGTTCCAATTATATTGGACGGGGGGTTATTACCTGTAATAGTACAACTGTATTTTCACATACAAACTAAAATACACATGCACTGTATTTTCATCATTATTATCCAGAATTATCCAGATACTCAGAATATTGTCAGAAACCTTGTCAGTACTTTAATAAGTACTGACAAGGTTTACCAATAACAACTTTATTCCAGATTTTTAAGCAAAGGTTTCTCAAGAGTTCTCAATGTCTGAGCACGCGTAAATCAAGCTCGATTTAACGGCTCGTTAACATAAAACCTTCAAAGATTGACCCCAAAGAAGCCTCAAAAGATAAAACGTCCAATACTCAATTTCCTTTCGTTTAGGGAGGACGCTAATTCACGAGACGTGGTGACAAGATAAAATACATGTAAGCTGTGTTTAAGCTAATTTAAATCTTGAAATAGAAAAAAAAACTGATGTGTCCAACATCTCAAGAAATTTATAGTTTTTGGATTATGATTTATTTGTTTAAAATCATAATAGCATTTTTTTTTATAATTTACTGGATACTGCAGAGATAGGGAACAAACTTTAACTGCTGAAACAAAGTGTTTGGAGTATTCTGTCTTTCCTACACACTAACTGATTTTGACCCTAGCCTACTCAATTGGAGTGCTCCGCTCCTTGTCGAACTCCGGGTGCCCTCGTCCAAAGCTGTTCAAGTCAGGCAGGCCAATAAGGCATTATCTCTAAAATAAATTTTCAAATGTTTCAAACCAACATCATGATAAAAGGGGAAGGGAAATATTTTTTTTCGATTTATCAATCGTTTTTTTTGTTCTTTGCTAAATAGGCAGTTTATCATGAAAGTTGGTTGGAAACATACTGATTTTTGGAACAAAGTTCCCTTTCGCCCGTTGCAAAAGGGGGCTAGACGGAAAAAATTAAGACCAAAAGTTGTAGCGACACTTTTTGCTATAGTTGTAAGCCGTGCGGCGTGCGCGTGTTTCTCTGTCTGTCTCTCTCTCTCTCTCTCTCTCTCTCATAGAAAGGAACTTCATTCCATCCGGGTGTCCACACCTCTCAAGTTTTTTTTCAAATGTTTCGCTATCTTTACTGTCATGAAATGTTATTTTAAATAAAAGGTCTAATAACATTTCGCTATATATACTTTTCAAAACAAAAAAATTATGAAAAAAACGCGTGAACGAAATTGTCTATGGCGGGATGTGGACTTGGATGAGATTTTCATTGAGTGTTTGCTATTTTTCGTTTACATGGTACCAATTTCAATGATTTTATCAACCAGATTTTTCGTCAATTAGCGTCCATTCCATCAAAAAACTCAATTTATTGAATACGAACATTAAAAGGTAACGGTCCATTAAGTAACTCTCCTTGCATAAAATCACTGTTGGAAATAATTACTTTCTTTACTTTTCCGATGATTTTAAAGAAAATTCTGTGAATTGTAATTTGTAGCTTAACGTTTTTTGGCAGGTACCAAGTCAGATGAAGCATACCAAAATTGAAAAAATAAACATTCAGTAATTGAAGATAGATATTTATCATAAAATGACATTGTACCACAAAAAACGGTAGTAGTTGACGGTAGTACAATTAATGTAAACGACGTAACTACTAGAGGGTTTTTAAACAATTCATCCAATTGTAACGTTTGGTATTTTTATTTAGATAAGCACTTTACCAACATTTCACCAGTACTCACATTTTACAAAGTATTGCAGTCAATACATTGCATAATGTCAGGTGTTGATAAAAAATCTAAATGGACAAGCCATAAAAAGTCTATTAGCGCGCTTCGATATACATTTTTTACTTAGGGTGTGGGATTCTCTTCCGGAGTCTACGTTCTCCGAAAAGTACAACAGGTGTCTTTAAAAGAAGAATAAATAGGTAATTTCTAGGCGAGCGTGTTGGCATCCTAGTCCGCGTTTTTGCATGATGGGAACATTTGAATCAGGCATGATGGGAACAAACGCAAGCTTTCTATGCATACCTAAAAATCATTATCTTCCAGAATTCGAATAAAAAGGTTGAAATATTGATGGATAGTCGTCCAGGGCAAGGTAGAAGGCACTAGACCGCCCGGAGGTCGCCCATGCGATGGATCGAATAGATTAAGTCTGCAGAGGGTGTTCCCTTAAATGAGTGCAGCAGGATGATCTCCAGCAGTGTGAGATAGCGACGGCATCGTGAAGCGCATTCTATCTGCTCGTCCAACACCGAAAAGCCCCGACCACGACCACTATGCCATGAGAAAAATGACATTGAAGAAGATTGAAGGATAAACTTAACTTGGCAGTAGAAAAATGTTCTTGAATAGTCATATTTTGAACTACGCTGGCAAGTAAAATGAAATTATTGATAAAAAATATATTATAAAACTCAAAATTAACGACTCTCGTTTTTTTAGATGTACAGTCATCATTATCATCATCATCAGCCATAATACGTCCACTGCTGAACATAGGCCTCCCCCTTTAAAAGATGTACAGTGACTTTGCTTTTTGCTTATTTAATTATTATATAGTTGAACGGAAAGTACCTAGACAGACAGGCGGAGAACAAAGCGATCCTATTTATAAAATATTCGATCCGTTTTGAGGTATGGAACCATAAGAAATGAAATCGGAGGAAGCTCACAATGAAAATAAGTTCATAAAAAATTTAATTGCCACTAATTAAGTTAACCCATTTTAGAAAATACCTAATAATTTAATATGCTACAAAGTAGAAAGTCATTTGTTTCGTAAATGAAGGGAAAAGAGTAGGGATATTAATTTTGTGATACATTTTATCTCCGAGCGAGAGATAAGACTATTAAAGCAAGGTTTTATGGGATGAGGGAATAAAAGATTTCACTGAGGATTGCTGTTAACTTAATTAGGTAACCAAGGTTTTCATTAGATAATATGATTAAGGCTTTCATTAATTAAACTAAATCTAAACGTGGCCACTTCATTGCCTTCGTAGAAAAGGGAAGCAGCTTTAGGAGTTTTAGGTCACAATCTTTCCTCTGTCATTCAGTGTGGAGCTCAATGGGGGATGCCTAAGTTCAGCAGTGGACGTCATATGGGTTTGAAAATGAAACGATTGATTTGACGATGAAAAAATATGACAACGAGGCGAACTTTTTTTTATTAAACGCCTTAACAAATGCCTTCAATATTTATGTATTTTTAGGGGAACAGAACATTCACTATATGCTTCAGAAAACTACTTTACAGGCATTGGCAACAATACAATACAATACTTTATTAATAAGTCCATAGTTACAAGTCAAACTTCTCCAGTACACTCTTCTACAAAAAAGTATAAATAAAATAATATCTTAATAATATTATTATGTAGGTAAGTACATAAAATTAAAATAATAATGTAGTTAATAATGAAATAGAACAAAAATGTCATTACAATAGTAATTGAGTATATCAAATAGTATATTCATCCATCGCTATTTACTAAAGCACCTGAAATATTAATGGATTCATCCGTGAATATTTCAGGAAGTTTAATATAGTCATCAAATTTATAATGTTGGTCAAGGAGCCAAGTTTTAAGCCTGACTTTAAACGACATTACGAAAAGAGCATTTATGGATGCTGGCTTCAGTTACGCCATATTTTCACGTTTGTCCATTGATGTTTTTGTTGCCGGCCGCTGATGTAGAGTTCTAAATTGTGATCAACTCAAATTTTAGCTTCCACATTACTTCAAAGTTGAGCATTTTCTCAGAAATTAGAACAGGCATTTAAATGGATATATTATTATCTAAGTATAATAATTCTGAGATGTATTTTACTGAAATATTATAACCTCGTTCTACTTAAGGAGGTAAATCGGTGTCTTATTTTCACACAGCTATGGAGTATCAAAACTTGGAAAGTATAGGTACCTATTTTGTTATATATCGTTAAACTATCAGAGCTACATTATTAAGGATTTTTTAACAGGGTCATTGATTATAGCTAACGAAATGTGGGAGTATTTTTTTAGTAGGTGCAAGATTCTAGCGGCTGACACGTTCTTTCTCTTATATGAAGTTAATTTTAAGAAAAGAAAAAAAACTGACTCAAGACTATTCTACCTACTACATCTACAATCTTAAACTAAAAAGTGCATATGTGACAGTTAAAACAGAGATTGAAAGTCCTCATCAAAACTTTTGATGAAGGGAACCACAAACCAAAACGTCATCTATATTTTATGCTATTGTTGATTTTATCATAAAGCGCTGGATCGATTTCGATCGATTTTAAATTATTCATTTGTCCTCAATTATATGAAATCAGTAGTTAGGATGACAAAAAAGGTATACTTGTAATGAGTTTATACTACAAAATTGTATAAAAACTCGGTGCTAGGTTAAAGCCTTAATATCAAATCAACTTGAGCAACTTACGGCTTTGAGCTAGAATTCTTGTTCGTAGGCAAATCTTGTTTCATTAGAAAGGCTTAAATATATTATACTTGGAAGGTAGATAAATGTATGAGTAAATATTTTGTTGGAGATTGTAGGAGCTTTCTATTTTAGGTACAATCATTTGTGTTTTATTGTGAAAAAGATTATAGCTTTGACATATTCACATGCTTAGGTATATCTGTTTCTTTATTATTATTTTATTTCTTCTCCTTATTATATTTTGATTATTAGAGCAGGTCCGGACCTTTGTAAGGCGTTAGTAATGTCAAACAAGACACTGACTGGACGTCTAACACTGGGACTGGGAGGCCTCTACGTTAATTCGTAGACGTACTATCAGAAAAAATGTCGTAAACATTTGCTACGAAAGCCGTAGCCGCTGCGTAGCACATGCTACACTGCTACGGAAACTCATGCAAGTTTGAACGTGTGATGTCTAATGACGTCAGCTATCTACATTGCTACGACAAAGCCGCGTAGCTAAAAGCTAGAATGCATATTTTCATAATATCTCATTACAAAATCCAAGACCAAAGCCTTTGTCGTCTAAAGCTGCATTATAATTAAAAACCGCGGGAGCACAAATGCAGATGCCTTTGTCTTAGCAAGTTGAATAAATGTTTTAATTGTTGTTGATAATTTGTTGCAGAAGAACGCAACTTGTGTAAGATTTCTTTAGTTTTCATGATAACTGAACATTAATAAAAACAAAAACATTTCACTACGTTTTAAAATAGTTGAAAAATAGGCAAAATTGTTGCTCGACCATGTCTGCAGCTTGGAATCTTGCCCTTTAAGACTTAAAAATAAAATATAGGCTGGCTATATAGCTTGTACAATGAGCCAGTCAGAAACACTAACTATACCCATACCATACCCATCTCGAATGTCTCAATTTCTAAATTCTGACAAAATGTCTGTGTATTGTATGTGTACAAGTTTTATACTTAGTTAGAGGAAAGGTATTGAAACCGTCAAAACACATCGGTCTTAAAACTGTTCACCATTTTCATTAGACTATCACCATGTAATTGCCATAGATTAAGACCAAATTAGAAATAAAGATTTATTATTATTATTCGCTCGCTTTTTTAATACCAAAATTAAAATAATCTATAGTCGCATTTATCAACTTATCATGTTACATCCTCGGATATTTCGGTTCTATAGATGACAGATTTTTGCTAATAACAGGAAAAACCGACACTTTTTTATTTGGTGTGATAATAACTCTAGCCCATAGTAATTTTAATAATTTTGAATTGATAATAATTTTAAGCCATTCAAAAGCCTACTTAAGACTTCAAACACTTATCAATGTAATATAAACTATGGAAACTCTTAAGACCCAGTATCGGTTTGCTGTACCTACGTTAAAACGACGTCATAAACGCTCAAAAATAACGGCCTTAGTTTCCTTTGGACTGAAATATGCTTTATAAAATATTCTTTGAAATTGTTTTTCAGTATCCTTTAAAGTTAAACATAATATGTGATTAAAAGAAGTGTTTTATTGTTAGTTACACCCTTCTATGTATGTCTGCGTTCTTGGCGGAAACTGGTGTGTCCATAATGACGATGGAGAGTCCAAGATTTCTTGGACTCTTTGGCTTTGATCCCACATGGTGGTGGGTTTAAGTCTTCTGGTCTTCGGTCTTCGGTGATAATCGAGATTGTCGTCAGTCACCTACTTCATATTTAGTAAATAAATACCATAATTAATTATAAATTATATTGTAGAAACTTAAAATGAATAAATATAAATATCTGGGACATTACTGCACACATGGTCATCTGACCCCAAACTAAGCAAAGCTTGTAATTTGGCTGCCAAAGACTGATATACATACATATATATTTTTAAATACATACTTAAATAGATATTAACACCCAGACATAGAACAAACACAAATGTTCATCACACAAATGTTTGTCCTAGGTGGAAATCGAACCCACGCCCCCAAACGCAGAAGGTAGGTTCACTACCAACTAAGTTAACGGGGCTGTCAATGATATACTTATGAACTTTACTTGTGTGGCGAAACTTTTCACAGTGTGGACCGACCTCTACAGGCTGTTTCTATGTTTAGAAAATAGATTATATTATATTTATTTCTAATATTTGTGTGTAAAGAACGGGAGACCAACAAACTTCTCGTATAGAATTTAACAGATTGGTCATTAAACCGTTTAAAGTGCCTCTTTTATCGACTCGGGTGATAGTGTTAAAATATATATTTTATTGGCTATGATCTTTAGTTCCTTTTTCCAGGTGGCCTCTTTTTACCTAATTATTTGTACAACAGCTCAATTGGTCATTCAACTTTTCAATCATTAATACTTAAAAATATATACGTATGTATATCAGTCTCTGGCAGCCATATTACAAGCTTTGCTTAGTTTGGGGTCAGATGACCGTGTGTGCGATAATGTCCCACATATTTATTATTATTTATTATTTATTATTTATCAAAAAACCGCGGCATCATAAAATCTCCATAGCGCGGCGGTGAAGAACCTGATATCATGTATTTTTTTTGTGATTTAATTAAAGCTATGATAAAGATCAAACGTTCTATGTTTCTTAGTCCAATTCTACACTACTAAACAAAGGTAGGTATTCTTAAAAGACTGCAAAATTTAGAAATTATTACGTATCCTAATACAGTTTATTTATCAATTCGTTGGATCTCAATTTAAACGTCAAAGAAATTAAAATAGCGCAAAGCTTGCTTCTTAACATTTTTGATAGAATAGTACAACATTTTAACTGCTTTTACAACAGCGTGCGTACGACATTGCATCTCAAAAAGATAAAGAATAGCACGTAGTAATTACTTGTTTTGTGATAAAGAACTTTATCTATTGATGTTTTCTTTACCATTTAATTATTTTTTTAGCTTCGCTTGCATTGTGTATTATTTTTATTTATGCACCGCAACATAAAAACAAATAAATCAAGTATTTATAATAAAACATTGACCGCTTAGAGAATGCGTTCAGACACATTCTCCAAGCTTCAATAACAATGTAAAAATCTTACTGAAAACATTTTCTTTTAATATTTTACTGTAGGATGTTGGCTATCAGCTACAATCATACTTTAAAAGTGATCTAGAGCGTAGAGTTTCTAGTAAAAGTGATCAGAATTTACTGTTTTCATTGAGCGTTTTACAATATTATGGCAGCTGTCAAACGCATTCTTCCCGTGACACTTTAATTGAAAAACATAATATCCGACTAGTTATCCAAGAATGGTTCATGAAGCGGTTCAAATTAGAAAACATCGCAATTTCAACCGGCAGGATGGATTTAAGTTAGCGGCGTCGTGGAATCCCATATAAAGCAAATGTTCAAACCGTGGTGTAGGTACTAGGACTTTTACCGATACAGTCAGTGTTGTGTATCGTAGTGACAACCCTGCAATTTTTCAAGATCAAGTGAGGGTAGGAGAGCAAAATACCTGCACTTCTCGCCGGACTCACCCGCAAATTATTGTCAGCTCGTGACCACGGTCATTGTAACATGGTCGAAACGTCGAGCGAAAGGTATCTATTTTGGCCTATATTTAATATTGCGCGATAAGTCCCGATAAATATAAAAACATGTGTTCAAATCGCGAAAGTTTAAAAATTACTAGTTATCCAATTCGCTGTATCCGACTGTAATATACTCAGGTATTTTTTTATATTCTTTCCTGTGAGGATTTTGGCGTCGCACTCTTGTGAATTCCCCAGTGTAGTATTAAATTAGTATCAAGGGTGATGACACGTAGTCAAACAAGCCAGTCACAGTCAGAGTCAAGCAAAGTAAAACACGGTTATATCAAAGTCATGCCCTAGGAAAGTGGCCTGACTGTGATAATGATTTTTTGGACGATATTTTGTGATACTTGAAACAATTTTGATGCTTGATACGTGCGAATGCAAAACACGTGCGAAGCCAAAACCCTTCCAAGAAGGAAAAAAGACATTCATAATTTTTTTTATATAATTACATAAAGTTTTAAAAGCTATAGAAACTGTGGTACAACGCTGAATATAAATACACTAGAGATTCGTCAAGAAACAGCTTTGAGGTTGAAAGTAGAAACAGTAATAGTTCAACGTTTGAATTTCACAGAAATAAATTCTATCAAACATCTACTTTCTTGAATAGGAGACCATTAAGCCTTTTACATGCTAAATATGCTTTTAAATCCGAGCAGCAGCCGTTCCTTTTGAAGAATTTTCTACGATTTCCGTACCTTCAAGTCAAAGAGACGTGGTTCGATTTTTCAAATTTAATTTATTTTTAGAATGGCAATGTGTGGTGTTTGTTTTATTTACTGCTGGCAGCTCTTAAAACTTGGCGGGAAAGGAATATCGGATTCATGAACCATGAATGTTCATATAACTTCTTCACATAGCTTCTAATAGTATGGTCACGATATTCATTGTCATTTTTAAGTTAGAATTTTTAGCGATATGGCGCTTACTTATTTTACTTACTAAAATACTTGTTTTTACCCATAGATTTTTAACGATTAGAAAATGTCACATAAATTAATCAATACTTAACTTTAAATTGCTCTGTATTGTCTTTGCGTGTGAAAAATCCGTCACTGAAATGTTGACAGAAGTTTTGGATATTACTTAAATTAAGTAATATTTTTAAGTAAGGTCTTACAAGTATAATTATATCATTTTACTCTACAGATTATCACAGCTTTTGTTTTACTTAAATCCTTAATGATTTTACCACATTAACTAGTTTTTTAATCTGCATCATTTTCCATAAATTTTGTGTCTAATCGTAACGAAGATTTTTTCGTGTGTTTATTCTAGGGATACCGATATTTCAGTTATCGCTCACAAATCACGTATCTTTTTTAAATATCAATTGTTCATTAATTTACCTAATACATTATTGTAAGAAAAACGCAATTTTTCAGTGTTATTCCAGATATTTATTTAATTACTTAGTTTTTAACATTAATTTAAAAATATATATTATATAAAACAACATAAGTGTTTATCAAGGTGAATGCGCGCGCGCGGCTGCGTCTCGCTTTGCACTACGGGCCGCCGCGCGACGCGCACGTGACGACAACGGATGCTGATCGGGTGCGGGGATGGGGGTGCGTGGAGAAATATGTTGCGCCGGCGCGCACTGGACGACTTCCCCACTCGAATCTTCATGTGTTTTGGGAATATTCCAGCACACGGAGCTCACCTCGTCGCCACCAGTCTCACGGTCACTCCCACGAACTCCACTATGACGCCAAATGAGGTTGAAACTATAGCCGGAGTATCCGGCCTAATCTTACGTGAGTAATTTCTGTGTAATATAAATAAAAAAAAAATCAGTGTTATTATTATTAGTATTGTAAAAGTCGCTTATACAATACAATACTTTATTAATAACTCTACAAGTCAGTTATTAGGTATACGTGATAGCGCCATCTTGTTAACTGTGCCTGGAGGCCATACAATGCCTTCCTTTTATAGCTTGGAATCCATGTTTTGTGCCTTTATTGTTTGCCAAAACAGAAAATACCAGATGACATATTATTATTATCATTATCCGGATCTTAATTTGCTTGTTGTGATATTTCTCATGCACGAAAGAATTTCTTGTAACTCGCCTTTTGTGCCTATTTTTGTATAGATGTAGATACTCGTATCAAGCTCTGCCCATCAAATATTTGTATCCAAAATTGTCTAGTACTTGAAAAATTTGCGCCATTCTGTCGAAATCTTTACTAACATTCACATTATTTCTCTATTAACTAAGTACGTCGCATCAAAGTCAAGATCAAAGTTAAATCATTTATTGCACATCATGCTAAGTTTATAGTTGACACTTATATTAACACAATGACCCAATTAGGTTATGGCAATTTATGTATGGAGCGACCCGATTTGTTTTATAATGTTTTTCTCGTTTAGATAATTTTCTACTGAATAATAGCACTTCTCAATTAATAAGTTTTACAAATTTATTGCAAAATGTCGTACACTATATAATGTATCACTCTCAAGTACTACGACCACTCACCAACGAAGCGCGCGCGACTGGATTTACGTTGATGATCTATAATTATGCTTGCGCCTACGTCTGAGTCTGTACCATTGACTATGTTCCATTTGGCGATCGTTGTGTACCTAGGTACATTTCATTGGAAGAATGTACAGGTTCTAAATGATATCTGTCTTTGTTATGATGCAAATACAACGACAGCAAAGCAAATAATTGTAACAAAATCACAACATTAAAAAACACGACTAAAAACAATTATATTCAAAGACTTTTTATTATTATTTTGACTGCCCCGGTGCCCAGTTGGTAATAAACCTGCCTTCTGCACTTGGGGGCGTGCAGGGTCGATTCCCACCTAGGACAAACATTCATATTTGTGTTTGTTCCATAATATTTGGGTCTTAATATCTTTTTTAAGTATGTATAAAACAAGTATGTACGTATACCAAAGACTTATTCTTAGTTTGGGGATAGACTGATTACCGTGTGTGCAAAAATGTTCCGAATATTTATTTAGATATTCAATTGAAGAATACCCATGTCTGACTGTCTATAAATTAGTTAAAAAAATCTTGCTTTTTTTAATACATTAACGTTACTTGTTAACGAAGTCATTAAAAAAACATGTAAAAGTAAATTATAATTTCAAATACAAGTTTACGATGTAACAAAACATCTAAAGTAGGATTTTGAGGCATAAAATAAAATTAGCACTCTCATCGACTTTAGATTGTAAAAATATTGACAAGAGACAACGTGTATTTTCACATTGCCCTATTTTCTCAACCGGTAGCTACAAGTACATAGCCACTAGATGCCGGCACTAGCGGTTAAAAGAACAACTACGGTCAAGAAGCCGTTTATGATCGACGATATTTTTTGCGGCAGTCTTTTAGTAGGTATTGTTTCTAAAACGCACTATGCGCACTTACGTCTGTGGGCGAAGTACAAATATTGAAGTGAAAACTTCTTTAGGCGCGTTGAGCACTTTTCGGGTGACCAAAAATCATGGAACTCGCGACATCGGCACGATGTACAGTGTATTTTAAAACAGCGCCATCTCTTGTAGAATAGGTGAATTACTACTTAAGTTTTCACTTCTGACGTGCAGTCCTATAACTGTGTTTTTTTTTTCATAGGTACAGTTCATTATCGTCATCACCATCAGCCACAAGACGTCCACTATTGAACATAGACCTCCCCCTTTAACCTTCACACTGAACGATAACCTGCCATCTGCATCCTGGTAATATTAAAAAAAACCGACGTTATTAAATAAGCCGGCCTAATGCAAGGCTCGCGTACTGAGGTTTCTGTACCACCATAAAATGCAAAAAGTAATGCAAAAACACAACATTACGCCCAGGCAGTCACCCATCCAAGTACCGACCGCGGTGGACGTTGCTTAAATTGGTGTTGAACAGAATTTATCACGACTCGCACTTGGCCATTGTTTGTTATTCGTTATTTTACTTTAGAGTGTGTACTATAATCATGCCAAGTTTCACGTTTGTACGGTTCACAATTTTTACATTAGAGAAAAATATACAAAAATACGTTTAAAAAACATTTGTAGTATCATATAGTTTTTTTTTTTTTAGTTAATCCGCCGTAACATTACATATTCTGTGAAAATTTCAATTAGTACGGACATACAGACAGACAGTGCAGGCTTAGTAATAGGATCCCGTTTACGTCCCTTAAGTACGGAACCCCTTAAAACGACTGAGCTAAAGTAACTTTAAAACTTTCTCGATTTGAACGTATATTCTAAATGTGTTTCGGGACTTATCGCGCATTGTTTTATTTAGGTAAAAACCCTTTACTCGACGTTTCCACCAAAATAATCCAAATAATGCTCAATAAGTCCCGATAAACATTCAAGACTGAACTAAAGTGCCTAATTGAAAAACTTCTGGGACCACTCGAGAGCTTTATCTATACAAAAGAAACACGTAAATCGGTTCACAAATGTTGACGTAATTGCAAATATAAAAAGTTGCAAATGTAAACGGATGGAATTGGTATGTAACCTCCTAAAGTCGGTTTAAAATACGAATTTTACGTATCAAACGTAAATTCGTATTTTATGTATCGAATATTCGTACTTCACTCACTAATTATTTACCTGTACGCTAAGAACAAGTTTTGACAGTAATCGAAAACAGTTTTTCGTCTTTGTATTGTTCCATACATTTTAGTAAAGTGCCTCCAGTGGAAACGCGGAGAAACTAAAAATCGGTAGTAATCGGCAGAATAGGTTGCTTCACTCGAATACGAAAAAGGTTGCGAATAGCTTTCAGCCCAGAAATGTAGAGAACAAAACGAAAACGAAAAACGTTTTCGAAAACTATCAAAACTTGTACTAAGGGTAATGAAGAAATATTAAATTCCTGCACGTATAAAAGCCAGACTACTCTGAAAAAAATCATCCTCAAAAAATTCTTTTCATCAAAGTATTATTACATTATCTAGCGTACTACAGCATATTTAACCGACGAAAAAAGAAGGAGTTTATCAAGTCAATGCGTATTTTTAACTGACTTCAAAAAAGAGGAGGTTCTATGTTCCACTGTATTTTTTTGTTTTTATGTATGTTCTCCGATTCCGCCGTCGCTTAGGAGTTTGGTTATTAAATCAAAATAACTGAAAAAATACGTCATCCAAGTAAACGCTTAAGTAAATTGCTTATTTACTTAATTTTTTGAAGTTGGTTTTTTAATTGATAATTATTTGCACTATCGTATCGCTTGATGCAACTTGCTCTATCATTCCCCGGACGTTCACATATAAAGGGGGGGGGGGGGGAGTAAAGTCACCACCAGCCAGTTATCTGGTCGGTGAAAGAAAGTAGTGATTTTATGCACGTTGAGCTTAGGTGATCATTATTGGACGCGAGATAGTGTCGATTCTTGGAGCTTTCTTTACCACATTTGTTATAAAGCTGTTGGAAACTTTAACTTCGTTGTCGTCCGATATTGTTGGTCGCAAGTTTTACAATGTTGTGAGAATGCTTTCTTCGAGAACGATTCTTAAGGCAAATGGAAAGAAAAAATGTTTGGAACTGAAAGTAAAATTCATCTTTGTATACCAGCAATTAATCAAATAGGTTTATTATGAAGAAAAATAACGTAACTAAAAATAATTGGTCTAGGGCGTGTCGAGACACGCATATGGTAGGGTTCCATAACTAAAGCCATATAATTGTAGTCATAGTTCAGAAATTGATAGTAATAGAAAAATTCGAACGTCGAAGCTCTGTGGACTTAGCCAAATTTCAGAGATGTACCATCCTGATATAGCATATACTTTTTATGGTTTAAACATAGAGAAAACTGATTGCGAAACATTATTTGTGATGTGAACAGCACACAATGACCTTTGAGCTAGAACGCTTTGAATTTATTACAGTTTTATCGCTGTTACTCAAAAAGTCATCATCAGATAATGTTCGAAATAATTTTGAATGAAGGTTTTAAATATGATCTATCTGTATTGTAAGACTCAAGTTTCTATGTCTTATAGTTTAGAAATGCAGAAGGGGGGGGACCAACTCTTTGCAACTTTGGCGGGCCACATTTCGCAAAGTATAGACTTAATAAAAAAGTGATGTATCAAACATTACCTTCATTTTAAAAGAGCCTTTCAACGATACTCCACACGAGTTAGTGGAGATAAAAAAAAAAAAAAACCCATTTCACATGTTCGAGTGCCACCCTTGAAATGCAATGTACTTAATATATTTTTTATACTTTTATAATTGAGATCTATTTTATTATTGTTATTATGCAAAAAGTCATTCTATTATCTTAATAATTATAGAAATTAGAAGGTTTTAAAAAATTCGGACGGCCGGACAGACAGACAGACAGACGGACGGACAGAACGAATTTATAAGGGTTCCTTGTCGGGCTACGGAATCCTAAAAAATGGTCAAAACTTATGAGTGTTATAGATAAATAAAAAATAATTGACTGCGCAATGTCGATTAATAGCCAACTTGTAATGGTTTGCCAAACGGGATTATATATATAAAGAATAAAATAGTTTACGAAACTCAACTTTTTAGTAGGTATATGACGAGGTTTACCAAATGGGATACTTACCAAACGGGATGTACCCGTTTTGGCGGACCGAAGGGGGTACGAGAGGATTATGACCGCACGAGTTATTGCGTTTGATGTACATGCGCCAACTTTTCTCCTTTTAGCGTTTTGTTTAAGATGTTTTCCGATCTCTATACTATTATTCTTTCAACTTTTTTTTTCAAGCAACAGGTTTGTTTTGTTTTTTCTTTTTGATATTTTCGTATGCCGTGACGGCAAACTACATGACGCTCCCTTATGCCATCATGTTTCACATCTGCTGGGCAACCCGTGAAGTCTAACTCTTATTTAGGATATTTTAAAAACTTTTTGCCATTTAAAAAGAAAACATATCTATTCTTGGCACGTGTGGAATAAAGGAATCCACGATTGCGTCTCGATCCAGTTGCGCTCTGATCCAGTACTGGACTATAAATCATTGGATCTTGATAAATTATACAGTTATGCGAGTCGGACGCTGTACTATATCATTCTGAAAAGAAATCGGACGGAAACCGGGGATATGTCGTGAGAACTGCTGAGAAACGCATACAGAGAAACCGTAGGCTCTGGAAAATAAATGACCTAAAATAGGTTACCTTATTTTATTTATAGTAAAGAAAAAGGTGTTTCTCTGAGGCATCGTATCTGAAGTAATTTGTCAAGAACCAAAGTAGCTGAAATATTATACCTTACGCTGAGCTTAGAATGAATTATAATTTTATTTTGTAACATCTAACATTAAACAACGTAGGCAGGTGAGCAATATTAATGTGACTATAGTTAATCAAGGTTTTGTGTCCAAAAAATGTCCTTAACTCAGCATGATACTGATTTCCAAACAGCGCTGATATTCCGTTGAAGCCGTTCTGTAAAGCCAAAAAAAAGAGTTACTTTACATGCTGAAGTGGCAATGGGCCGGTCATATTTGTCAAATGACTGTCGGACAGATGCATAATATTTTTTTTCACTTTGCTTTTTCACCCTTTGTGTCTTTTTAAATGAAGATACATTTTCATACATAACTAAACTTTTTTATCAAGTGTATCCTTAACGAAACATGACCCGCCAAAGTGGCAAAAAATGATACCCTATGTGTTTAAACTATTAGACAGAAACTTGTAACTTGCATAAGCCATGTTAAAAATCTTTATTCAAAATTGTGTAGAGCATTTCGTGATTACAACTTTTTGAGTTGTGGTGATAAAACAGTAATAAATTCAAGACTTTCTAGCTTTTCGTCAAATGATCTTCAAAAAGTCCACAGAGCGTGATCTTTTCTATAACTTCTAATTTCTGATCTATGAATGTGACCACAATTATGTAATGTCTTTTTTTATGGCCGCTTGTACGTTGCAATATTGCTTCGACTGCCCGGTGGTTTAAAACTTATCATAAGACGCGAGACTTGCTCGTCGCATTACCTAGTTGCGTAATAATTATCAATATGAAATACCGACTTCATAAAAATGTCAGAACTGGACCAAATACGCGCCCTCTATCCCATAGCGCGCGCATTAATTAGGCACTATCAGTTTTAGAGAGCGCATGCATGATTTAGTACTGAGATGTTCCGACAGATGTTTCTTAAAATAATTTTTAGATGAAAATGACTTTTTAATTGTAAAAATAAAACAGTAGAACTGGACCAAACTGGAAGCACCAGCTTTCAAATAAAAAAGAATCATCAAAGTCGAAAGTTCTGAGGTAACAAACATAAAATAAAATATAAAAAACAGCGAATTGATAACCTCCTCCTTTTTGGAAGTCGGTTAAAAAACCTAAATAACACAAAGCTTCTAACAACTGAAACCAAAACACGGATAACAAAAACGCGTACTGTCGACGAAATTTAAATAGAACACGTTTGGTAGCCTAGAGGCTCGATATCTAACATTGGCACATGTGATTTTAATGATGCCTTTGTACCTTGTTCGTGTTGTTTTAGAATAATATTATCCAACATCGACATGGGCTTGTTTTTCGCGATGGCTTTATCTGGAATCTAGTTATATATAGGATGACAAAAACGTGATAATACCGTGAAAGGCTTTCTCAATTCATCTTTTGTCATCATTTCAGCTTTCATCACGGCTTTCTCTTAGGGTGAGAGGCGCCGGGACAATATAATACGGCACCGTTACCCCCTGCCCGTAGTAACAGCCTACTAAAAGGGGACCTCCGGGCTCGGGATTGCCAAAATTGGGGCTCTGACCATCCAGTAAACCGTGTCCAGGGAGAGAACAACGTTGGGTGACCAACGTTGTCGCGAGTAGAGGGGCTCAGACAACATGCAGTTGTCTCGGGAGGAGCCGTAGCGCAGTGCTGAGGGCTCCGGTGCGTTCCTCTGGAGATCCCGGAGCTCTCTTGTCAAGCACTAAACCTAGTCACAGGGAGGGTTTTAGTGGGTACAATCCCACATAACCTGGCTGCAGCCCAATGCATCCCGGGTTGGATAATGAAAGGGTCATAATGATGATATTGAAGTTTTTAAACCTTCAGCTCCAATTATTACGCAAAGTAAATCCATTTATCTTCTTGTCGTTCCATTTAATGACACTGGTTTACCACAACTTCGCTCGGTCACTCCAGAATTACTTTTTAATGAGACTCCTCGGATAGTTTTTGCTTAGTTCAGAAGCAAACCCTGTTTTTGTCTTTTTTTCTTTCAAATTTTCTAGCGCTTGTGTAGCTTGGCTTTTCTTAACAGATTGTGACCTGCTCATTCTTAGGTTGGGATTAAAATTAGCTATATTGAATTAACTGTGTTTATTTTTTATATAGAATAAATCTTCGTTTGGTCACCAACTCGCCTGATGGTAAGCGATGGTGTGGCCGAGGATGGAACACGTTGATCTAGAAGAAGTCTATTCACTCTAGCCTTGAAGATGCGCCTAGATTATTGATGCCATATACCCTTTGACACGCGGTGTGTTAAAGACTCAGATCAAACATACAATGGAGATATGAAATGATGACTTATGTTTAGTTACTTATTTATTTGTGAAGCTAATTTAAGCGTGTAAAAATGTGACGCCAAATAGCGGGAAAATGGTATAACTAAGTCTTTTATCGTGACCGCAATAAATTCATTTGGGAATTTACTTCATCTACATGTTATATATATCGGACTTTCGGCATGTCAAAACTCTCATAAAATTCCGGGATATCTGTGCCCATCGAGGCCCTTTGGCGAAAAGGCCCTCGCATTCAAAGGTTTATCTCGGTTTACATTGAATATGGACCAAATCAGACGGATAGTCTCTAAAGACCGGAGTTCGGAAGATTTTGAGTAAAGAGATAAAAATCTCTTGAATTTCTTAATACAATATAAACACCGGGCAAGTGCAAGTCAAAATCGCTCACCGAAGATTCCGTACAAAAAAAAATGTGTTTACTTTCATTCAGTTCGTGACGTTTAGAGCGTGTCCAACCCGCACTTAGCCAGTGTTAATTAGTTTTGTTTTAATACTCAATACTCAATAATTTATTGCATAATTATTATGAAGTTCACATACAGATGTTAGGTAGCATGTTTAAATTAGGTAATACATAATAATAACCCTGATTGGGTATGGCAATATAGTGCGGAGCGGATCGATTTATTCCATAATTGATTTGTCTTCTAAATACTCGTTTATGCTATAATAACATTTTGCTAGCAACATGTTTTTTAGGGTTTTGTCAAATTTATTTTCATTTTCTATATCCTTTATCTGTACTGGTAGTTTATTATATATTTTGATGGCCATTGGATTTGGGCCGGAGCTATGCATTGTTAATTTAGATGTCGGTAACATTAATTTATGTTTATAGTTAGACCGTATTCGATAGTTTCGGTTTTCAACTAATTTTCTAAAAAATTGTGGGTACTTTCTAACAAATTTACAATTTTCAAATATATATAGAGAGGCGATAGTTAACATTTTATATTGAATAAAATATGGTCTATGGAAATTTGGTATACTGATGTCTGGGAGTTTGATATTGGCGAGGATACGGATGCATTTCTTCTGAACAACAAAGAGATCTGTGGCGTCTACACTATTGCCCCAGAGAGTGATGCCATAGCTGAGCCACGAAAATGCGTATGCGTAGTAGGCTGTTAAAGCTGTGTCTAAGTTAGTAGCACGGCGTAGTTCCCTAAGTGCGTATGTGAAACTTGACAATTTAGCTTTTTTTTTTTTTTATGTGACTTTTCCAATTTACATGCGTATCAATGTCTATGCCTAGTAAATTAGCTGCGTCTACACATTCTAATTTAATATTATTATATGAAAAGTTGATGTCAAGAGGGGCTTTTTGATGGGGTCTAAATTGTATGATTGCTGTTTTTGAGAAGTTTAAGTCAAGGTTGTGGTCGGTCATCCAATTAATTATATTATTAAATATGTCAGTGAGTTTTTCATTCAAATTATTATTTCTATTACACGATGTCAAGATAGAGATATCATCTGCAAAAAGTACACAGGGTTCATTTATTATTTTCGGAAGGTCGTTAATATAAATTAAAAATAAGATGCATGCAGCGACGCTTCCTTGGGGAATTGAATTATTGATTGGCGTTGGGGTTGATCTAGCTATATCTATCATACCAGTGTTAGGGTCAAAATTTTCAATTTCTACACACTGTTCGCGATTTTTTAGATAAGAGCTGAACCATTGGTGTGCTATACCGCGTATGCCTATACCATATAATTTATCTAAAAGTATGTCGTACTGAACTTTATCATATGCCTTCGTCATATCTAAAAGGATGCCAATTGCGTATTTTTTATCATTTATGGTGTTCAAAATTTCGTTAATTAATTTATATACTGCCAAAATAGTTGAGCGGTTTTTTCTAAATCCATTTTGAGAGTCATCGAGGATTTCAAATTTTTCGCAAAAAGAGTTAAGACGCGTTAGCATTACCTTTTCAAAAATCTTTGAAGAGGTAGGTAGGAGTGCTATTGGCCTGTAATTACTAGGTTCTAATTTGGAAGATTTTTTATGGATTGGTTTAACTAGAGCTTTTTTCAAATGATCTGGGAACGAACCCTCTGTGAAGGATTGGTTGATCAGCAAGTAATACGGTAAAGTTAGTTCTTCAGCGCAGTATTTTATTAGGATTGGGGGTAGTTCGTCAACTCCGTAACTATATTTGCTTTTCAAGTTTTTGATTATTAAATATATTTCGCGCGGCTCAGCAGGACTTAAAAACATCGAGATACTAATGGGCTGAAGTAGCGACCGGCCACGCGCTGCCGGCCTCCCTCCACCTACACTTCCTACCGATGCGAAGTACTCATTGAACGCATCTGCTACTTGTTGTGGTTCTGAAATTATTTTGTTATTTATTTTTAGTTTAATGTTATTTTTATGCTTTTTTATGTTTTTATTTGTACGTTCTTTTATTATTTTCCACATTGTCTTAGTTTTATTATCCGAAGTTTTCATTCTGCGTATATATTCGTTTCTTTTTGATTTGGTTACTGTCTTTTTTAGCAATTTCACATATGATTTATAGTGGCTAGTTAATATAGGATGTTTACAGTATGTTACAAGAGGTTTCAAAAGCCGCTTGTTCCTACAAGAAGTTTTTATACCTCGAGTTAACCAATTATATTTTTTGTTTACATTCAGTTTTATTATTATTTTAGGCATACAGCGGTCTAAGATTTCGGATAGTGTATTATTGAATATTTTATAATTGTCGTTTACCGTTTTTGTTGTATTAATATTCAAAATCTCGGTCCAGTTTATGTTTTTTAGTTCATTTTTAAAACTGTTCATATTTTGTTTGTTGAATAGTCTTTTTTTGGTTTTCCATACCATGAGTTGGTTTTTGAAATCCAGCCCATCTTTAATATGTATATTAATGCCTAAATGATCTGAAAATCCGAAATCTTGTACTGAAACATTTATTTTATTTTTATTAGAGTTAGAAAAAACAAGGTCCAAACAAGAAGCCGAAGTACAGGTGATACGAGTAGGTTTATTTACAAATTGATTGAAATTATATTCTCGCATTAGGTCAAGTAATGAAATCGATTCTTTAGTGTTCTCCATTATATTTATATTAAAGTCTCCGACGATTATCATGTCTATTGAATTATATTTTTTTAATAAATGTTTTAATAATATATTAAGCTGAGTATAGAATAAATCGCTCCGCTTGTCATTCCAATATATAGTTACTAGTAAAACATCGATTTTATGAATTAATATGGCACTAATTTCTATACAATATTCAATTGTCAGAGCCGTTATGTCCTTTATCTCTGTATACTCGAAGTCGTCACGTAATAGAATACAAGTTCCTCCCCCCCTTCGCTGTTGCCTACAGAATGCAGATGCTATATTGTAACCAGTAAAGTCGATCAGTTGTAGTTTTTCTTGGGATAGCCATGTTTCTGTGACACAAAGTGCATGTATTGTTGAATAGTTATCTTGCAAAAAAGCTCGTACTGTGTCACGTTTTCCGTAGATACTTTGCATATTTTGAGATAAAATATTAAAATCAGTGTGTTTAATCACGAAAATTACAGTTTTTTTGTTGATGAGCACGTGGTTGTGTGAGTGTTTGTGTGACAGTCTGGTTACTGTCTCTGGAACCATACGGGCCAGGCGACTTGTTTTGTGTTTGTCGCGCTGGTTGCAATGAGGTCTGGTTATGCAGGTATGCGTGTGTGATGGTACCGTCTATTATAAGTTTATTATTTCTAATGACGGCGTGACGACCGTCTAGGCGAGCTGCACGAAGATCTACTTGCAGCTTCTTTCTGTGTTGTAGGGCTGTGTCGTCGAGGTATTCCGATATAAACAATCCTGTATTTCAAAAAAACTGGCCATTTTGCAGTAGGTATCTCGCCATCTTTTTGCTTATTAACTCAACTACTATGGGTCTACGTTGTTGGTTTTTCCTTCCAATTCTAGTTAATTCCTCAACGTAGCCTGTAAGGTCTACATTAAGTATATCTTGAAAAACGTTAATTATCTTGTGGTGGAGTTCTATTTCTGTTTCTTGTTCGTATTCAGATAGACCGTATAATACAAATTTCTTCGAGTTATCTGTATGATATTGTTGTGTGCTTTTTGAACTAGAAATTAACTGTTTCGTTTCTTCTTTTAATTTAGTATTTTCGGTTTCCAATTTTTGAATAGTTTTAGTTAGTATTAATATTTGATTTTTGATGATTGATTGCTCGCTTGTTAATGTATCTGTCTTTTTTTCTACTTCTTTCCTTAATTTATCTGATTTTTGTTCAATTATTAAATCTATTGTGCTTCTGATCTCGCTTAATATAGATTTTTTATTTTCTTCGAGTTTCTTATCTAGAAGTAGGCTAATCTTTTCTAACATTGAGTTTTCGTCTCGCGCAGTGTGTGTCGAGTTGGTAGGTGAATGATCATATTTTGTTGACATGTCTTGTTTATTCTGATCCCCAAGTAAAGAATCGTCGGCAGACATTGTAGTGTCGTTTAAGCCCAGAGATTGTTTCCTCACGGGCGTGTCATCATTCCTATTTCGCCTGTAGGTGACATTTTGGCAAGATGGGCATCGCCACGACTTTTTTAGTTCGAACACATTATCTAAGTAGTATGCTGAAGTTATATTAAGACATGCGTAGTGATACTTCATCAAGCAGCTAGTGCATGTTAGTATTTCTGTTTCATATTTTATGGATTTCTTGCAAGCGCTGCAGTTCATTTTTGCCGGAATGCTCAAAATGATTTAAATTATAAAACTACTTATCGTGTTAGCGGCCTTTCCAATACTCGTAGCTCGTAACTCCAAGCGTTACGGTTCAAAATGGAACGTAGCGGTCGATCAGCTGGCCGTTCACTTATTGGCAGATTTGAATTAGCGTCTAGTTATTTTGTTAACACTTGTAAAATCACAGAATTTGAATAGTTTTTACGGAATTTTAGATAATTAAGCTCCAAACTCACAGGGCTTCACACTTATCCTATTTTACGACGCGGATGGGTAATTTTTACCAGTTATTATAATTTTTGATACAGAGGTACGTGATATGTGACAGTTTGCGATAGTGGCTCGCTCCGCACTCACTTTACTTTAGAATGTGTACCATAAACTTGCCAAGTTTGATTCTTGTGCGTATTAGTGTTTTTACACTATCTTGAGCAAGTACAAAATATACGTTACAAATATACGTTTGTTGTTTGGGGGAATTTTTTAGGGGACCCTCTATATTTTCTACTTTTAGATTTTATTATTATTTCTTAATCGCTCTAGAGCCTTTCAAATAAATTGAATATAATTATGACAATATCATGACATTTAAAAAACAATTTTCAACACGAACATTGGTTTATACAATCTGCAATGTCACTTGAAGAACCGATAAATCGATAAGGTTTTTGAGTTAAGACCACGAACCGGAAGACGTAGCGTAGGTAGTGTCCCACTAGATGGACCGACAACATCGTGAGTCACGGGCATCCAGTGGATGCAGATGGCAGGCTGTCGTTTAGTGTGGAAATGTATGGGGGAGGCCTATGTTCAGCAGTGGACGTCTCCTGGCTGATGATCTGCAATGTTATTTTAAAAATAATGCCCAATTGGTATTTTAAATTTTCACTCAGTGAATTTTTAACTTCTAAAATGTTGGAAACATGCAAAAAGTGTGGCTGTTGAGCGAAGTCTTTCAACTCTTTCTTCCTTCCTTGCCTTCTACCTCCTGTATGAATCCTCTCCATCCTAAGGTTGCCTGGAAGAGATCGCTCTTAGCGATAAAGCCACCGATGTTTACGCTAGTTTTTTTAAAGCTATTTTATCGTGTAATATAATAAATAAATATCTGGGACATTATTGCACACATGGTCATCTGACCCAAAACTAAGCAAAGCTTGTAATATGGCAGCCAGAGACTGATATACACATATATATATATATATATATATATATATATTTAAATACATACTTAAATAGACATTAACACCCAGACATAGAATAAACACAAATGTTCATCACACAAATGTTTGTCCTAGTTGGGAATCGAACTCACGCCCCCAAGCGCAGAAAGTAGGTTCACTACCAACTGAGCCACCGGGCAGTCATAATTTGTTGTGTAATATGTAATTTGTGGTGTGAACAATAAATAATTTATAAATCTATCTATCTATCTCTTTATGATTTATAATAACTGCTACTAAAAGTACTCTGTTGTAGATAGATTAGTACCTATTTTACATTAGTTCATCTAGTTTATACTTACCTACCAACTACTTGTAGTAAACGCGGATATATCCCACAGCTTTGTGGTAGAGAGAACTAGCGCCATGTCAAACGGCTCCTTAACTATGTAAAGCACTCCCAGTTCGCAGAATTTGCCTGAGACTTGACAGTGTTTGCTTACCTGAGCAAATTCATTAGGTGCCTAAAACTGTCCGATATTACGGGTAACAAAGACTTGTGTGTTTATTTTGATAAGTGGTCCTTAGTTGTTTTTTATAAAATACGCTATGGCAAAGTTAACAGAAATTTACTAAGTTAGGCTATAGCTATATTTTGGGTGATATTAATAGGGAACACAGGCCTTCTCTCAGAGAGACACAAAGAGAGGGAGAATAGGCTCTAATCCACCATGCTGGGCCAGTGCGTGTTGGTGAATGTCATGTCTTTCAACTTTTGAGGTTCTTTGATAAACAGGTTTCCTCAAGAAGATTTTTCCTTCACCGTTTTTGGGCAATGGCGTCGAATTTTGATAATGACATAATATATTTAAGTACTAAATAAGTCATTAGTGCAGGACCAAGGATTGAACTGGGTGCCATCAGATTGTGAAGCGCACATGCTACCGCTCAGCCATCCATCACTCATCAATACAAAAAAAAAACTAGAAATAGGTAAAATAACAGAAATTAATCTATAGGTATATACCTATAGACTACATAAAGCGACATTAGGAGGGATACACTTCTACGTATTTTAAACGCTGAAAATCAAAGTCAGTTTAATGGCTGGCAGCCATTTTGATGACGAGCGAGCTGCCACTCTTGACGAGGGTTGTACTTAGTAAGAAACGGGCAATTTGTAATATTACTTGTCATGTCCTTAACCTCTGGACAGTGCCACGTCATACGTGGATGGCATTGTCTTTAGAATGATTAATTTTTTAAAGACAAGAGGCTCGTACCGAATCTACTTTCTGCATAAATTGGGGTGTGATATTAAGTTTTTTATTGAAAACTTGGGGCTTGTTTGCCTGCAGAGGTTCAGTTTGCTACATATTTACGAATATATAAAACTACTAGCCGCTCGCACCGGCTTCGCACGGGTGTGTGCTAGGCCTTCGGCCTCGCTACAAAATAGTATCCTATGACCGTCTCCGAATACGACTTTCTTTTATATATATAATAGGTCGGGGAAAAAGTCTTTTCGTATTTTGTATGTATAAAGTTGTAGTAAAAATCTTATCCGTTGTACTGTTTGTATCTGGCTGGTTTTGATACCATTAAAAATATGACATTTTAAAAAAGGAATACAAAACGTAAAAAGCAATTTCCCGCCATTTTTCAATTGTTTTTTTGTTCGATAAAATGAGTGAATCTAACGAACGAATTCGATATATTGTGAAATTTTATAACAAAAAAGGGAAAAATGCGACACACGCCGCGAATAAAATTTGTGACGTTTATGGACCTAATGCAGTGTCATCAAGAGTAGCACAATGTTGGTTCAAGCGTTTTCAGTCCGGGAATTTTGATGTCAAAGATGCAGCTCGCTCTGGTCGCCCTGTTACGGATAAAGTCGATGCCATTTCTGAAAAAGTGGACCAAGATCGGCATATTAGTAGTTACGACGTAGCTGAAGAACTGGGGATTGACCACAAAACAGTTTTGACCCATTTGAAAAAAACTGGGTATACAAAAAACTCGATATTTGGGTGCCACACGAGCTCACTGAAAGAAACCAAATGAATCGTGTACTCATTTGCGATTCTCTATTGAAACGTAACGAAACCGAACCGTTTTTGAAAAGATTGATCACTGGTGATGAAAAATGGATCACCTACGACAAGAATGTGCGCAAAAGATCATGGTCAAAGGGCAGTGAAGCACCACAGACTGTAGCGAAACCCGGATTAACACGTAATAAGGTGATGCTGTGTGTATGGTGGGATTGGCATGGCATCGTTCATTATGAGCTTTTACCGCCGGGCAAAACCATCGATTCGGATCTCTACTGCCAACAGCAGATGAGACTCAAACAAGAAATTGAGAAAAAACGGCCGGAATTGATCAACAGAAAGAGTGTGGTCTTTCATCATGATAACGCCAGACCGCACACATCTTTGGCCACTCAGCAAAAATTTAGAGAGCTTGGTTGGGAAGTGTTAATGCATCCACCATATAGCCCAGACCTTGCACCCTCAGATTTCCACCTGTTTCGATCTCTTCAGAATTCTTTGGGTAGTGTTAGATTAACATCAAGAGAGGACTGTCAAAACTACTTGTTGCATTTTTTTGATCAGAAGTCCCAAAAATTCTACAGCAACGGGATCATGTCACTACCTACAAGATGGCAACAAGTTATCGAACAAAATGGCACATATATATTATAATTAAATGTAATTAAACTTGAAAAAAATATGTCTTGAATTTGTTTAAAAAATACGAAGAAACTTTTTCCCCGACCTTATATATAGATTTCACTATTGTTGATGCTCATTAAGAGCTTTGAAAGTTTACTGAGAGATAACACCTTTTTACTAAGTCAACGGTATTTTTTTTATATTGAAATGTTGTTCCATACTTTAAGATTTACCTATTATTTAAATGTTGAAACATTATAATATTGTTGAAACATTATAATCCTTGTTTCCTGAGAGACATAATCTGGGTCTTTTCAAAGCCAGAGTGAATAGGTATCTTCTAAGTCTGCGTGGTTCATCTTGGACCACATCGTCGTTTACAAACAGGCGAGTTGGTGGTCAAACGCGGACTTATTCACGATAAAAATATATATTTATATGATAATGTCATAACATTTAAATAGTAAATCCTATGGTGAGATTAGAGGTTTTGAGAGACAAAAATCTCCACCACTCTACAGCATCAACTCACAAAGCCCACGCTTTCATTTTAATTTTAAAAGTATCATTTAATTCTCATTAAAAATAGATGAGAGTATAGATAGGATAGGTAGAACGAATGAACCCTCCGTGAAATGGCTGTTTGCATGCATTTACCCGCGGGCGGGAATTAGCCGGATCGGCAAATGAGCTGGCTTCACGGCTGTCGTCCGGAGAGATAGCGAGATACTGTATAAGTAGTAGGACAACTTTATACCGGTTTTTTCCATATATAGGAAAAGTTAATTGTTTTTATTTTTTTAACGCGAGTAAGTCCGCGTTTGGCCACCAACTCCCTGTTGGTAAGCGACGATGTGGTCAAAGATGAAGCACGCAGACTTAGAAGATACCTATTCACTTCCGCCTTGAAGGAATAAATAGTTTATAGGAGTCCATTTAGCTTAGCCAACATATACTACTGGATTAGGCAAGTTGAAGTGGCAGTGGAAATGGCGCATAACAAGCAGAACAGATGGTCGATGGGGCCGAAAGGTTCTCAAATGGAGACCATGGACCAGTAAGCGCAGCGTAAGACGTCCACCGACAAGATTGACGGGCGACCAAAAAGAGACCGCAGGAAAACGCTGGATGCAAGCCACTTACAACCGGCCCTTTCGGAGATCGATGGCCTAAGTCCAGCAGTGGACGTCCTATGACTGAAATTATGATGTCGATTCAGCTGGAGCACCCATTCTGGGATCTGTGCATAAGTGCATTAAACCAAACTTTACCTTCTTATCGTTTAGAAAACACTTTCAGTTGTAACACTAGTTTTTTAAGCTTTTCTGCTTAAGGTGAAACGTTTCACTTTGGCGGGAATTCAAATTTCAAACAGTTTTTTTGTTCTTGTAGCTAGGCCGAGTAATTATTGTAAACCATAATGATCTTCGCGAAAATTGATTATTATTCTTTACAAACTCGCGTAAAGTTATTTATCTCCAATGTACATTATTACATACATTTGTCAATAAACAAATTTATGCTGTGTCAAACGGTTTATTGCCAAATGTAAGTAATATGGTGAGTAACTGATTAATAGCTGTACATGATAATGTAAAGAACGACCAACAATTTTCGCGAACACTGCCATTTCACAATAATTACCCGGCCTAGCTACAAGGACAAAAAAACTGTTTGAAATTTGATTTTCCCGCCAAAGTGAAACGTTTCACCTTAATGTATGTAATTTCTGTTGTGAACAATAAAGAGTTTATCTATCAGATAGTTATCCATACTGTTTGTACAGCGTTAGATAATTCCCTTTCTCGCGGTTATAACGCAGATAGCTTATTGTAACAATCATTAACGCTAACAGAAACATTGCACCCGTGGGACCCATGCAAGATTACTGGAGCCGTTCACTGCTCAGATTTGGACTACAATCAGAGTTGCTGCTTTATAACGGTTAAAATATTCTAACTTAACATAGACAGGATCAGGATATACAGAGACCATGAATTTACCGAACTTTTTGAGTGTCTGTCGCCTGTCCTAAGATGGATCAATCTTCCAACTAAAGTGCGGAATTAGAACGGACGGACAGACGGAAGGACAAAATGCACTTATAAGGGCTCCTTGTAGTACTACGGAACTCTTAAAAACTGAGTGTAATGGTTAGATTTCCAGTTTTATTTCATCGTGTGAACTGCTAGTCCATGGAATGTGCTGCCTGAATGGGTGTTCCCCGATCGTTAAAATCTGAGTGTCTTCAAATCACGAGTAAATTAGTTTCTTCTAGACAAGCGTGCATTGGCGTAGCGGCCATCGTAGGCAGCACCATTATTTAACATGAAGCGATTTGGTGGTCAATCGCAAGCCTGTTATTAAATGAATAAAATCCTTCGACAATGCTGATAAAATATTTTTTGTAACACAAAAACCTGTTAAAAACACTGTTTTAAACTATCACGGTCGTTCACTACAAGTTCCAATGATAACCGTAGCAAGAAACTAAGAAAGAGGGTAGATCGTTTTGTCTGCACCTAACTATGAACTGTTCGACAAACCACCCGCATTCTTCATTCTGCCCGTGAATATGGTGCATGTACCTAACTGCGTCGAAATATCGGGATTCGGGATGTTTAACTATATATGTATATTATAAGATTTTATAATTATGTTTTTTTTTTTTTTTTTTTTTTTTTTTTTTTAATATTTTAAATATGTATTTTGTTTTATACACATATATATATTTACAGAATGAAAGCTGAATACGCAGTGCTGAGAGCTCAATAAAATAATATATTTCACATAAAACGTAGTATAGACAGCACATATAAATCATAGTTATTTAACGCCAAATAGGTAACAAAAGAGTCTGTGTAACAAAGAATAAAATATTTGCGTTTAAGACGAGATTTATTACGTAGTACATATAATAAAAACCAACCTTTATTTACCACCGTAATTTTACCAAGTTTTAAAATCAATTTCGTTGGAAAATCCGTATATAACAATTCACGAAAACTTGTAATAGAAAATCTGTTAGTATAAATTGACATCGTGAAACTTTCAATTTAATTAATTGCTTTTTGGCATTGAATAATTACGTTCTGTCAAGCTTTGGGTAACCAAATAAACCATGATAAAATGGAAAACTTTGGCTGAAATATAAGCATTTAAAAAAAAAACTGCGCGTCGACTAGAAAACCTCCTTCTTTTTATTCCGTTTGTTAAAAAAGGTATCATCAGCTCACATAAGTTCACTAATTTAGTCCCTGGAAATAGGGACCCCCTAGGGATAGGGATAGTCTAAATTGAAAACTAAGTATATATACGGAAACCAATTGGCGTTTGTTTATTTATATGTACATTTTAATGGCAACTTATGTATTTTAGTGAAATTTCGTTCATGAATATCCAATTTATTTCGTTCTGTATTAATTGCGACGTAATATTTGACGTTGAAGCTTAAATATTTTTTGTGATAACGATTAAAATTGGACACATTAAAAGCTTTTTATGTTGGACATTATTGAGAAAAAACGTGTTTATATGTTTATTATACCTTTATTAAAAGCCGTGAATATGAACAAATTTACTGTCTTTAAAGAAAATCATGACACATATTAAGAAATAGCTGTATTTTGAAGTTAAATCTAAATCCATCGCTCCAGACTAAGAAACCGTACACTAAGCGAAACAAGACGAGATTAAGCACTTAAGAACAAGTCGATTTCATGTCACTGCCAGCAAAGTTTTATCCGTGTCACGCCGAATATTGTGAAATGTTCATTGAGAATTACAAAGTTAAACGTATGCACACTAAAGTAAAAATATATAAAAGTTAAAGCTTAATATTATACAGGGTTCATGGTAATCAGTTAACATCCTCTTAAGGTAGGCTTCAATACGTCAAAACAAACTGCTTTTGTTCTCAGACTTATCAACATTTGCGGGGAAAAAAACAGCTCTTTCATACAGTTTGTTTTCTCAGTAAACCCTTTCATTTGATGCCCATATCATGATGGTACATGGGATGGTAGATAAGAACATTTTGTCCGCCGTCTTGGGGCGCTCGCCATATTGAATTTATGATCTAAAACCAAAGTGCTTGGGAAGAAAAATCCAACTAACTCAAACTCGACGGGGTTACGGGGTTACGTTTAGTTCCTATGGCTACCTTCTGTCTTCATCATCAGACCATCTCGATAGTACCATAATATTGCATTGTCACCGAACTTACATAAGTATGACAAATTTCAACTGAATTTGAGGATAACTTACGGCCTTACGGCCTTATCTCTTACGCGGGCTCAAAACAGCGCTGAAACCGGTTTACGGTCGCGCAACTTTTCGCAATCACTTAAACAGAATCGTTTAAAACAGGTAGCCGTAAGGTTCCAGGTCTAAAACTCAGTCGCAAAACTTGTGCTACACATACCGCAAACATACACACTAACAGGGCAAGTTAAATACTTAAAAGCTTGTAAAAAGACTGACAGTTGATTAAAATTCGTAAAATCTAAAATCAAAGATCGTCAGCAGGGTTCTTAAAACACTGGCTCCTTTTATTTATTTAAACGACTCGCACTGCGTTCCAGTTAATTAATGATTTGATAAAATTAAATTGAAACTTATTGGATTGTTGAAATAGAACGATAATTATTGTTTTTGTTCTATCGAATTCAAGCCTATTAATTTTACTACCGAAAATAAGTCACGGTGAGGTAAACCTTGTGATTGTTTCTGCGCTTAGACTGAATAATCTGCAAGCCTGAACTACGAGTACACATCGGTGTACTTGAATAAGGCAAGTAGGATAATACTTACTGCAGTTATATGATATTTGCCATAGGCATCCCTCAGTACAGTAGCAAAATAAAGGGCAAAGAGAGATGGAGCCATCACACAACCCTGTTTAACGCCACTGGTTACTGAAAATTGGTCTGTGAAGTCGTTTTCGTGCTGCACCCTGGCCACCATGCCATCGTGAAATTGGCGCACTAAGTTAACAAACTTCTCAGGACAACCAGCCTTAGTGAGAATGGCGACTCTACTGGACAGATATGCCTTAACGTTAGGACTGATAAAGGCGTTTTTGACCTGGGTCGATTTAGAGCTAAAAGATCGGTGCAAGAGTTCTCGATTGTGGACGCTCTTTATGCTGATGACGTATGTTTGATGACCAGTGATGTCAACAGCTTGCAGGTTTTCTTGAATCGACTAAACGAGGCTTGTCAGCGGTTTGGGTTGATCATAAGTGTTTCCAAGACCCAGGTGCTTAAGCAACCTGCACGTGGTATGACATCAGATCCAACGCCGGTATCTTTAGATGGTAAAGCGCTCGAGGAAGTAGCATCTTTTCGGTATCTTGGGAGTTTTATACGTAACGACAACCGCCTTGAAACCGAAATATCCTCACGCATTGCTAAAGCTGCGGCAACTTTCGGGATGTTACGCAAAAGAGTTTGGGACTCGCATGATCTGCGGTTGCACACAAAGATTGCTGTGTACAAGGCAATAATTCTACCCATAATGCTGTATGCCACCGAAACTTGGTGTCTTTACAAGGGTGATGTCAAACGCCTTGACATTTTCCACATGAAGTGCTTAAGATCAATTCTTCGTGTAAGGTGGCAAGACCGAGTTCCAAACTCCGAAGTTTTGAGAAGAACAGAGCTATGTGGCATAGAGTCCTTGCTAATTAAGGGTCAACTGAGATGGTGTGGACATCTTGTACGTATGGATGACTCTAGGTTGCCTAAAGCTGTCTTTTACTCGCAGCTGAAGGAGGGAAAGCGTACACCTGGGGGCCAGTACTTGCGTTACAGGGATGTCCTGAAGCGCCATCTCACCGCATGTGACATCCCGTGCGAGGGTTGGGAAGAGCTCGCGCAACAGAGGCGAGAGTGGCGCAGCTCTGTTCATAAGGCTGTTAATAATTTCGAAGAGAAGCGAATACAAGACCTAGATGCTAAACGCCTTATCATTAAAACCCGTCCGAAGCCTACCTACACTTACACATACAATGCTGATGGTCAGTTGCATTGTGCGCCTTGCAACAGGACCTTTAAAACTAAGTTTGGTTTTGCCAGCCATATACGCGCTCATAACCGGCGCTAGTCAGGTTCGCCGTTGACGGACACGTCAAGGAGGCCGATATATATGATATTTAAAATCGTTCAGAGCCCCTGGTTAATGTGACGCCTGGCCAAAATGGTAGCGTGTTTTTGGCTGAACATATAAGCATTGCCATTCAGCATGGTAATGCACCAGCATGTTGGGTACGCTGCCAACTGTTATTGAACTTGAGCATTGGAATTGTCTTTAGACTTTCAACGGTTTATGGGCTCCAACTGACTTTGTATAATAGGCCAAGTATTTTAGGTTTTTAATGTTAATTAGCGTGAATTTTGTTTAGATAATAAAGGTAAGTAAGAAAAGCCACCATTGCATTTCACCGTGTTTTATAATCAAGGTAAATATCCCATTAATAATCATATAACTGTAGTGAACAACCGTAATCGTTTAAAACTCGTACATCTGAATATGTAGGTACAATGCTTGCTTGCACAATTGGAATGGTTTTGCCGAGTGTCGGAGATTTCAGGCTACCGAAATACTTCTTAAATGTTCTAAAGATTATATTTCTAGGACAAAAAAAAAAACAGATTTTTACCGACTTTCAAAAAGGAGGAGGTACTATGTTCGTCTGTATGTTTTTTTTGTATGTACATCGATATTTTTTAAGTTTAAAGATACGGCCATCCATTGAGCTGTTGCTGTTTTAAAGAGAAACAAACGAACCAACACTTCTTCTTCTTTCCTCTCCATGTATTGTGTATAATTAAAGTAAATTCGTTTAAGTTAACAAAATCGTAGTAACATAAGTATAAAGACACGGACCTGGTGTCTGTGGAGTGATAGTTTAATTATCTATGAAAAAAAGAATATTTCATTCATAATATTAGCACGATAGATTTCTTTATTAAAAACAATTATTATACATCGTAATCATCTTGAACCTTTAATAACCAACTAAAGCATGGACCCGGGTATGTCCTAAAACTGCGACCAGAACCACCGAAGGATGGGCAGCAGCGTTCTAATAGTACACGGTGAACGTACTGCGATCCCCAAGCCGCCTGCCAAGCGTGGGGATTATGGCAACACCCCTCTCCATGAGGGAGGCCTTTGTCCAACAGTGGACGTTAATTGGCTGATGATGTGATGTGATGTGAAAGCATAAACATTCCTTTAGTCATTGTCGAACCATAAAAAAAAAATCATTCGATTAGTCCCTTGTTAATCGCCTTTCATTCGTAACTGCCTTTCTGATATCAAGTAGACCTAATAATAGTCAAATAAAATTATTGTACGGTAATCAAATATTTAAAAAAATATTGAACTCCCTAAAGAAATTCGCCGCATGTGTAGATTTCGCCCGTATCTCCTGTTCAAATTCGGCGCTCATTTCCGGCAGAACTTCATATTTACGACGCCCCGGTAATGGACTTTGCCCTCTTTTCCTGATAAAATGTTGCAAGTTTTGATTCTGATAAAATTAAACATTTTTTTACCCGTGGGAATCTGGTAATATTTTTGAGGCATGTATTGGAAATTGTAAATTTTTATGATAATGTTTTTGATGCAAGCGATGTCGCGAAAGTGCGCTGAGAACTGAAAACAACTATTCTGGCTGAGTAGGTCCGTATCTACAGTTGTCTACGTCTAGCTCATTATCTACCTGCCTGCATTTGATTTCTACCATTAATGTAGACGAATATCTAGAATTAATTGATCCCATATCTCCTATTGTATTTGATACGTACGACATTGCAGCGGTACACTATAAACACTAAATACACTAAACATTCGTCTAATAAATTGTTTTGAAGATGAACTTTCATATAGTAACGCCTGATTCTATAAATTTTTCTATCGGACTGCCAGAGAGGGTACGAAAAATCGACATCTCTTTATGATTGATATTCCGAAAACCCGTACGAAGGGCTTTGATTCCACTTTTATTGTACGAACTGCTCTGTGCAATGCGCTACCAGAATGGGTGTTCCCCGATAGTTACAATCTGGGTGCCTTCAAATCACGAATGAATCGGTTTCTTCTAGGCAAGCGTGCTCTACCGTAGACCAAATCATCGCTTAACATCAGGCAAGTTGGTCAAACGCAAACCTATTCTTAAATAAATAAATAAAAAAAAACTTTTTCTAGTTTATAACTTTGACGTTAATACTAAGGAAGTGGCGAAATAAATTTTCCTTAATAATAGTAGATATCTTATTAACACTTAAGGGTTGGATATCGACAATACAGACATTTACATTCATATACCTAAGTAAGTGCTATCTCTAGACATTCCCTAATTATAAACCACTACCAACTAATTACCAATACCAATTAACTATCACCAAGGGAGGTCTCAGCATACGTTTAATAAGCTATTGACAACGTCTTGCGCATTGTCTTTGCGTATGTGCCGAGTATATTCCGGTAATATTAAAGATTACTGGAAATTTTGATTGTGATCGATTGTATGGTGTAATATTGTATTACCAGCATGCAATATTTGAAAAGTCACAAGTACCCCACAACTCAAACACGTGGCCAACATTTCTCAACCGAAAGTCACCCCTAACTCCAAACTTGGCACAGAACTTATAAGTTTGAGAATTTGGAACTCGGAAACTAATATTCGATTTTCGCCGGCAGAAGTCGTGGGTAGCAGTTCCATATCGAGATTGAGAAATTCTGTGACAAAGTTGCTAGTGCGGGCTAGAATAAGAGAATTGTGGCAATGTACTTGACACGTCATATTCAATTTGGTAGTTAGCTGCAACACGAAAATCGATTTGCTACTTTGGTCAGTTATTGGACTGCCTAGCAGTAGTTTGCGAACATTACTGTGGTTTGGATTGAAAAGCAATGTTTTCAGTGAAATTACTAGGCATTTTCATTTCACTACTAATATATCATAAGATGACGATTGCAGAATGTAGCTGCGCAGGAATTTGAACGGTTATTCATTCAACAAATTAGGCTAAGTTATAGCAACTGCTTGCTGCTTGATGCCACCAATATTTGCCACTATTTCGCGCAACGGCAAAACTCTGATTTGATCGGATGACGTGGCATTGAGTAACAACTCGATAAACTAACTAGATTTCTTACTATGTTGCCTTTTTAAATGTTCAGAGAGAACTCTTCGTCCTTCATTCATGTGAATGAAAAGTGGTGATATTTTTTGGTAGGTAAGGAAGCAATAAATTTGAGACCATAAAGTAATACTTCAAGCTATACTTACCTACAAAGTTACAACTCTAAAGCACATACTAAGCAAGTGTGCGCGCAGGTGTGAAACGGTAAACATCCCACTGCAAGCTATTGACTTAAGAACGACTTATGAACGCTCCAAGGAAGGTGGGTCAGACACCAAAAAAACAGGGAGATGTGGTACTTTATAGAGAATAAAAAAAAAACAGATCAAATAATCTATTTCAGACTAGTGCTGTTGCCCGCGACTTCGTACGCTTAGATTTCAATTTCAACCTTTTTTTCCTCCCTTAACATAGCTTGTACTTCAATCTGGTCATAGCTAAGCATATTCGTAAAAACTGCATTTAAATCCGACCAGTAGTTTAGGAGATGTTCGTAAATAATTTATTTGTATAGAACATGGTAGGTACACCTACCTGCATACATAGTAACTTTATACAGGGCCGTACAAATGGAAACGTATCTTATGTCCTTGCCAGGCGCGGCGTACAAATGTGAGTTATCAACTATCTCTATGCAAAAAAAATAATCACGACAATCCGTTTAATTCCGCGTGAAAGAGGAAAAAAAATCAAATACAAACACATTTTCATAAATATTTATGGTGTTACGCTTCGGCCGCTGAGACAATGCGTCTGACAGCTGCAATAACATTGTAAAAATCTGAGTGAAAACATTTTCTTTTAATATTTTACTAAATTAAGGTAAGATTGTTTCAGCGGTCGTACTATACATAGTCCGATGAAAACTGTTGGTTCTTCTTTCCATATATCACGAATGTAATAAAAGCAAGTTAGAAGTTAAAGTAATAACAGAGTTCCTGTGGAAGGTACCTCCGTGACTCCATCCATTATCAAAGAACTATCAAAACTACCTTTTACTCCGATCTATTTTTATCTATTCTCTCGGTAGATTCATCACTAGGTGACAACATATTGGTTTTTTAGACAGCTCTATAACTGTTTACGGATAGATAAAATTATATATATATATATATATCTATACTACCCGTACCCACGACTTCGTGCGCAATTTCTTCAGAAAAAAATTGCCTATGTCCGTCTTCATGATACATACTTTTTACTTCGCAAAATTTTATCGAGATAGGTTAGGCCGTTTAGCAGCATTATGTAGCATACAGACAGACAGACAGAGTTCTTTTCGCATTAATAATATTTGTGTGGATTATACTATCTATATAAGTAAAAATGAACCCCTATTTCTCCTGGTCACGCTATAACTTGAGAACGGCTTTACCGATTTCATTCATCTTTTTTTTATGTTTTCTAATAGTTCGTAGAAGGTTCTTAGATTTAAAAACGACTAGACCGATTTGGATTAAATTTTGTTCCTGGAGAGGGTCATAGTAGCGAGGCTGAAGATCGAGCTTTCACCCGTGAGAAGCCGGGGTGGGTCTCTAGTATAGTATAATTATATATGAGGGTCATATTTTTCGAAGATGGATATATTTATTAATATTTTACTAAGCTTTTAAGAAGCAGTGGCACGATTAAAAAAACTTTGTTTTTTTATTTGATTTACCGTGCATATGTCAGTGTCAAATATGTATGATTAAAATGCCACATCAAAGCATTACATTCCCCGTTTCGTTGTTGTCTCGGCACTTTTGTCAAGAATGTGATATGAAGAGTGACAGCGACACCTCCTGAAATTGCCGCTGTATATTTCATACAACGCTGAACCCTTTTCTGGCTTGATTAAAATGAAAATAATTTAGAGACTTTATTAGAGTTAAAGTTGTTTTGGAAAACATGTTCTAAATTTACCGATCATTCCAAAAATTACTCAAAGTTTATGTTAAATATAATTTAAATGTAGTGAAATATATTCCTTTACGAATTTTGCCCAAAATAAAAATAAAAATCGGAGAAACTTCGATCCACAGAATAAACTGAGCCTCTCTTTGCAGAAAGGATATTTTTTTACTTACGGTTAAAAGGTTAGACAAAAAAACGTTCAAGAAAGGTCAACTTGAAAAAGGTATATCAATTGGTGGTTTGCCAACACGACTGTCCTCGCAGTTGTGTGCACAAAATATACTAATTCTCTTCGACCAAAATAAAATGAATGGACGGGCCCAGTAGAAGCGCATTTTTGAGGATTACAAAATGAGCACCAGCGCTCACTTCGTTTCAGCACACCCCTACTGGGGTGCCAGGGCAAGTCCCCACTCCCGGCGACGGTCCAAGCCGAGGCTCGTACCTCCGAGGTGCCCTTGCGCTTGTCGCCCAAAATCTAAACCATGTTGGCCCAACGCCTTCTGCGTTCACCAACTAGTCCGGTCAAGCTGTAGAGGCCGCAAGGCCAACAGCAATAAGTCACATTAGAAAAAAGAAAAAGAAAAAAAAAACACTTCGTTTCAGTCGGTCTCTAGCCGTAGGAAGTGAAACACGAGTCTATTGTTACGCGATAACGAAACATCTGACAAAATTATGAATTGGTATGCTTTACCGAAGTGTAAATACACAAATAAAACCGATATCTATTTTTTGTAACAAATATACTGTACATTTTTATAATTAGTTGTTGAAGTATATGTCCGACGGTTTCGACTCGTTTTTACTGATCAAGTTCAATGGTTAGGGCCCGTCAATTCATTTTATTTTGGTCGAAGCTAATTCTAATAAGTACATAATTAAACAGAGGTACTATTTATAATAATGAGCGCTGTCCGATTTAATCTCTACAAATAGCAAAATTGAGATTTAATAGCACTTATTCCAATACTCATATCGTCCAAACCACGGATGGTCAATACGCATTTCGTAAAATTTCATAAGAAACAATAATTGGACCAACAGAATCTGTCTGTGCTGGTCCAGAACATCCATATAGTGAACATTATCTTTTTGTAATCTGTTATCGGACCTTGATAAGTATGCAAAGTTTCAAAATCAATCCGACGTTTTTACAGGGGTGAAAATCACGTCAAATAATTCCGTTACAGAGATACATACCAAGTTAATAAAAGCGTGCTAGTAAAATAGTTTCCATTTTGTTTTGAATAATTTCGATTTAGTTTATTTTTGAAACTATTTTGATTTGGTTCAGATCATTTGTTGGTACGTTTTGTCGTTTTAATTGTAGTAAAATAAAGGATTGAGTGGGTGGGAAATAGGAATATGTCCTTTAGAGATAGGTAGGTAAGCCTCGATAAGCGTTATTGAAATACCGAAACTATTTTATCAGTTCAGATGATCCGTTTCTGAAACTAATAGTTATTTTAACTTCTATGTAGTTCTGTTTTTTCTTTTATGTACATATTTATTTATTTAGTCGGTAATAATGTTATGTTATATGTGTGATATATAGTCAATACATGCATTATATGCACATCATCACGTCCACTGTTGGACAAGGCCTCCCTCATAGAGAGGGGTGTTGCCATAATCCCCACGCTTGGCAGGCGGCTTGGGGATCGCAGTACGTTCACATGCGTCTGCTGCTAAATCAGTTGTAACTAAGTCTAATGTTGTACATGGCACGGGAGGCAGTGAGACGTGGGTGCGGCGTATACAATCAGACTGCGAGTTTCCATATCTGACCTTATTTGCGGATGTATGCGTACGTAAATACACGTGTAACACTGTGTGCTCTAATGTGGTTCGTTTCTATGGAGCAGTATTAGAGTGACCTAGCTGTTCCTATGTAAGCTGTGTTATCAGACCGCAGTGGAACGCGCGGAAATTTGCCTAATAGGTGTATGATCTGACCAAGATCTGACTGTGTACTGTTTGATCTGTCTGATGCCAGCATCGCGGTTTTATCATTACAATAGCCGCCACCGCTAGCAAGCTCATCCATATCACAGTGAAAATCGCATACTGTGCGATTCACACGACCTCTCTTGCCTCACACCTGCAAAATGTGGAATGAGCTACCTATTGCGGTGTTTCTGAGAAGATTCAACATGGGGTTCTTAAAGGAAACGAGTTAGTAGGGTCTTAAAGGGTCGGCAAAGTATTTGTGATGCCTGTTGTGTAATACAAGTATCCATAGAAGACGGTGACTGCTTACCATCATGCAGCCTGTCCGCTTGTTTGCCACCTATGACATACAAAAATAATAAAATATTGGAATTATACATATCTGAAATTTGGCTAAGTCCACCAAGCTTTGTTTGTTCGAGTTTTTCAATAACCAGGGCCCACAGAGATTTGACATCTTATATCTCGGGGTGACGAGCGCAGTGCATTGCCATCCAGGGTTGTGAACTGTTGAAGTTCAAATTCTGAATGGCGTTGAGCTGTTATGGGCAAGCGTAAAGAGCCATCAGGCGAGCGACTTCGCTCGCCTCGACACCCAGTATCATAAAAAAAAACACCAATTTCTGAACCATGTATGTGTCCTCAATTATATGGCATTAGCTAAGGAACTTTACCATTTGCGTGTCAAGCTCTTTAATTTCAACGCCAGTTATTATTTTTATTTAGAGAAAGATCTCAAGGTACTACACATTTTATTAACTTTGTTTCAGTAGTTTTATAAACAGCTTCAATAATACGAAAACTTTGTTCGGGTGCATGTTAATTTGGCAATGCCAATACTGTCATGTTTCACACATTTTATTTATATTACAAGGGAATTACTCACGCTAGATTAGCCGGTTATTCCAACCATAGAGTGAGTGCAAAGCGAGACGCAGCCGCGCGTGCATTCACCTTGAATGAGACCGCCGAATGCGGTTGAAACTATAGTCGGAGTAACCGGCTTAATCTTACGTAAGTAATTTTCGTGTAATACCAATAATTTTGTTCGAGCGCCTACTATTTTTATTATGAAGTCAGTTTTTAAAAGAAAGTTATTTCTTTACTGTAACAACGTATTTGACGTGGCTATTTTATTATCTGCTATGGAAGTTCCAATAAATGGTATACTGTTATAGTAAACAAAACATATAGCCTTCTACAAAGTGGCTTACTTAATCACATCTCAATTGACCCCTGTCAAAGTTATAATTTAATGCATACTGAATGCCATCGCGCTGTTCGTGCACAAGGCAACTAAAGTATTGAATACTCGACACTGCGCGTATCGACTGTACACTTCGTGACACACGTAGGCTCCGTAGTGCACATTTCTACTCATAATGCCAGACATAATGCCAGTCATACTGCAATCGTAAGAAGATGATATTCAAAAGTGTACATAATTGGGTAGATGACTGATGTTTTTATCGTTAAAACTAATAGCTTTGATGAAGAATTTAAATAAATATAATATTATGTTTATTGCAAAAAAATATTTAAATCGGTTATTAATGTTCTGACATATAAGCGTTTAAAGTTTTTGGTAGAGCAGACTCTGTCCCTTTCCCACATAATTATCATCAACATCATCATCATCAGCCAGAAGACGTCCACTGCTGAACATAGGCCTCCCCCTTTAACCTCCACATTGAACGACATCCTGCCATCTGCATCCACTGGATACCCGCGACTCTCACAAAGTCGTCGGTCCATCTAGTGGGAGGCCTACCTACGCTGCGTCTTCCGGTTCGCCGTCTCCACTCAAGAACCTTTCTTCCCCATCGGTTAACAGTTCTTCGAGCGATGTGGCCTGCCCATTGCCACTTCAACTTGCAGATTTTAATAGCTATGTCGGTGACTCTGGTTCTTTGACGAATATCTACGTTTCGGATTTTATCGCGCAAAGAAACTCCGAGCATAGCTCTCTCCATTGCCCGTTGTGTGACTCTGAGTTTTTCCAAAAGGCCAACAGTTAAGGACCACGTCTCAGTACCATATGTCATCACTGGCAACACACACTGATCAAATACCTTCATCTTCAGGCACTGTGGTATCTTGGACGAGAAGATGTCACGCAATTTCCCGAACGCTGCCCATCCGAGTTGGATTCTTCGGGCGACCTCTTTGCCTAAGTTGGACTTACCTAACTGAACAATCTGTCCAAGATAGGTGTAATGGTCAACAACTTCGAGAGTATCGTTCCCCACGATTACCGGTACGGGTACAACATGGACATTGGACATGACTTTTGTCTTGTCCATGTTCATTTTAAGACCCACCTGTTGGGAAAGGCTACTGAGGTCGCTGAGCATTGTATTAAGGTCCTCCAGCGACCCTGACATGATGACATAATTATGTCAGAATATAATTTATATGGCGTACAGAGAAGTGACGTCATAATTTGCTGTTTCACGCTCTCTGTCTAGCATGATATTAAAATGCTTATAAGGTGCTTATTTTGATTAGATTTTAATTTAGTTTTTATTAATCAGCTATTTATGGGCTACATTTTAATAGGACTATTAAAAAAAACAGTCTTCTAGTCTATTTACACCATGAATACATGAATATAATTAACAATCGCGGTAAGGAAAGTGACTATACTGGGCACTTTCATTGATCGTACTAAACCACAAAATCTCAAGAAAATCAATGATCCAAACTGACTCAACCTATATAGTCCAATCAAGAAAGCGACGCGTATAGTCCATATTATTTTACATACTGGGTTCCGCATATAGACTGTGCTGTACAAAGCCGAAAGGAGGTCATTGTACTCATCAGTATGAGCAACTTTAACTATGGGATCCACCCCGAAAACGTGAAAAAATCTGCTGTTCCATACACCGTTTCCTATGAAACAGATGATATTTTTTTCGCGATTTCAGGGTGGGTCTTATAGTACGAGTAAAAGTTATAGATATATGTACGATAGACAAAATCTTCGAGTGTTTACGGGTATTTATGGCGTTTGTTTTACTTCGTTGTGCGTACAAAATATAACTTTATTGTGACGTAGTCAGAGTCTTGTCATTTCGAAGTGAGTTCTTTGTATTGTAGCACTATTATTTGCTCTGTGTTACCGGGCAGATCATTGTCCCTGATTGGATAAAAATAAGAAAGCGACAGGAAAGCAGTGAACGAAACTGACACCGGCCTGGAACAGGTGAAGCGCTAATAAGGAGACATGTCCTCAGTAGTGGGTGAAAGGGTTGATGGTGATTATGATTATGAACAAGCGTACGGCTAGGATCGACTTGTATCGCCTTGTGCATGAACGACCTAAAATAAGCTAACAGCCACGTATAACTTTGGAACTTCCCCCATTTAGCTCAGAATATGTCTGGGAGTGATCCAGACAGTCTTTGTTCTTGACATGCCTTTAGGGCTGTGTTAATGGTTTGATGGTACGTTACAACAGTCAGAATTGTTGTTAATTTTGTATAACATAGGTTAGTGCCACTCAGTGAGGATTCCTTTATTTATTTCATACCTACCTTTCCTACCCTCATCTTCCATGAACGACGACTATCACTGTTGCGTTCCGTGGTTTAGATGAGACACGTTGCTTGCAGTCTGCACTTGACCCTTGTCGGTAACGGTTCCTACCGCATTGTGCAAGCACTCCTTGCTGACACCACCGCTAAACTTACCACTGATCGTGGGTAACCTCGTTCTCTCGGGTGAGGAGAAGATTCATAAAGGAGGTAGAAGGCGGGGCGTGCATAAGTGAAAAATGTGATACTTTCATTCTAATAATAACACATTCTAATACATACTTAAATAACTTAAAAATTACTATAATATACTAATATATAAAAGTATAAAATATGAATAGTTAATAAATATTAATAATAACTAGGTCAACAAGGTGGCAACTACGACAGATAAAATTGCTTAACACGTTCTTTTTTTTTCTTTTCTAATGTGACTTTTTGCTGTTGGCCTTGCGGCCTCTACAGCTTGACCGGACTAGTTGGTGAACAGTTGAACACAGAGGGCGTTGACTTAACACGTTCTTTAAAAAGAGTTCTTATATAGAGGCATACTTATAAAGATGCATACCAGTATTATAAATAGCAACTATTATGAGCAATCGATGCTAAAAGCGAAGTACACATTAAATTTAGCCCCACTTTTTAGATAAAACGATAAATTTATTTTAGCACGATCCACTATACATTTTCTCAACATTGGCCCAATTTCTCCCTGTCCTCAACCTCAAGCCAACATTGGCGGTGTCCAAGATCGTACATTCGCGTATAATCCAAACCAATCTATGTTCTGGAATAATGTTGGCAACGCAGGGCCTTATGAATATGAATGGTGAGCCATGTCCCGCTGCTATCTACATCGGTAGACGTACAATTAGCAAAACTAACAGCGTGGTCGATGTTGCCATTTCTAAGGATGAGTTTACATAGACGTAATCATGACGTTTTGACCAGATATTTTTAATGTCAGAAGTTTTAAGAAATATGCAGGCACTTATAATTACACAGGTTATTAAGACAAATATGTTTTTGAAGCCAAAAACTTCTTTAGGCGCGTTCACTTTCTGAGTGAACAAAAATCATGGCACTCGCGTCATCGTCACGCTGTCACAGAATACATAATACACAACACTGTACTATGTATTTTAAAACAGCGCCATCTCTCGTAGAATAGGGAATTACTTCTTAAGTTTTCACTTCTGACGTGTAGTCCTATGATTGAAGTGTTTTATTAAAAATTGGCAAGTGCCTTTATTAACTAAAAAAATACAAGCATACCTAACGCCACTAAAACAGACTACTATACTCTAAATATAACTCTTGAAGGTCTACAGATGATCAAATGCTAATGCTGTAGTGTTTGTACTCATAATGTTCTGATAATGCGGGTAGGTCTCGCGGTTTGTTCGACCTACCACCATTGTATATTCATCGCTTCATTCTTCAGATATGATTTGATTACCAACTGTAGTACCTCTACGTACTAGGCAACTTCCGCACAATTTTTATAGATTTAAAAAACCCCACAATGCATTTCCGCCCCGCCCATTGCCATGCCGCCATCTTGTGGCTAGCTCATTCCTCTTTTGTGCGCGGTGACTTTCGCACGTCTCATACTTCAACATGCCGAAAAGAAGCGCGCAATCGAAAATTGAACGATATGCGAGGAAAATCAGAAGACTCGAAGAGAAACAGAGACGCCATGGACTTTCTTCTTCATCATCGGAAGATGGAGGTAAGCCGAGACATATGATTATTTGGTGAACAAGAAACAGTGATTTCATACAGTGGCAGTTTTGGTACGCTTGGGATTAACCGCGAGTTAATAACATGTCGTTTTCCAAAACTAGAAAAAATGCATCGGGGTTGACTGCGAGTCTTCAACGATGACAATAAGCAGAAAATACGTACTGCCTGCAATAGGCGTAACGTTCCTCTGCGCACCTAAAGCAATCGTCACATTTTCAATACATCATAATTATATATTTTTCACCTACCCACAAAAAAAAAAAAAAAAAAAACTTCGTAACCTAATTACAAATCCGATTTGTAGGTAACGAAGACGCCGGACAAGCCACGGGAAACGAGCTTCCGATCCCGGAACCAGTGCCAACTGAGCCGGATGTCGTACAAAATGCGGGTACGGAGTCCATTGACGTCTTGCCTCAAAACGAAGACGAGGCAGGACCTACCGTCCAAGTCGAAATTTCAACAATCACTGACCCCATTTTGGACCCCGAGCTATTATCTGCTCTCGGTGAATCTATGTGTGACACTCCCGACTATGGCGATAAAATACACGACAATTTAACTAAATTGTGGTCACCTTTATTAAAGAAAGGAATTCCTAAAGAAGACATAAACAAGATTGTCAAAGATTATTTAATTCCTGATAACTGCAGACTCCTACAAGCTCCAAAATTGAACGCTGAAATTTCTGCTGCGGTGCCGGACATGGTACATAATCGAGATAAAACTCTCGCCACATCACAACAACAGCTCGGCGCGGGGATTACTGCCATAAACAGAGGCATAGATATCCTTCTGAGAACCGAGGACAAGGTACAGGCTATGAAACATCTCAGCAACGGTTGCCGAATACTTTGCGATTCACATCACCTTGTTACGCAAAACCGCGTTAAACTTATCGCGCCCAGCCTGGATAAGTCCATCTTACACATGATAAGCGAGTCTGAAAGGGACGAAACATTGTTTGGTTCATCTTTATCGGAAAAAATTAAATCTGCAAAGGCCATTGAAAAGCAGAGTTTGCAAATAAAAAAGCCGGTACCAAAGGCTACAAGACCTGCTGCTCCGCAGCCCACCGTTCGGCCTTCCACGTCCTACCAGGGAAACTGGTCTGCGCCTCCCCGGTACCCAACAAACAGGGGGGGGCGGGGATCCTTCAGGAAGCACGCGCCGTCGGTAGCCCGTCGCCCGTACTCTGCACCCGCTCAGCAGCCGCTGCGAGCATACCAAGACAAACCCCGTGCACCAGCACCAACTCGTCAGTAGTACAGGTACACGCGGGTAGACTTACCCATTTCTATGACCATTGGTTGACAATAACAAACAACAAAGTCGTACTGGACTGGATTAAATATGGCTATACTATACCCTTTAAAACCTCGGTTAGTCAGTCGTACATACCACAGAATACTTTTTTACGTACTGAAAAAATAGATATGTCTGATGCTATTAATAAATTACTAGCTATTGGTGCTATTTCGAAATGTATCCCCACTATTGATCAGTTTTTATCAAAAACATTTCTTACGCCGAAGCCTGACGGTAGCAAGCGATTCATACTCAACTTGAAACGACTTAACACTTTCATCTTTAATGAACATTTTAAGATGGAAGACTATCGAACGGCAAGCAAATTAATACCACGCAATGGATACTTAGCGACCATAGATATAAAGGATGCATATTTTCTTTTAGCTATTCGGCCTTCCGACCGAAAATACTTAAGATTCAATTTTCAACAGAATAATTCGAATCATATAACTACTTACGAATTTAATGGCATGCCGTTCGGTTTATCAGTAGCTCCACGAGTTTTTACAAAGATAATGAGGGTAGTTATAGGCTATTTAAGAAGTCGTGGTCAGAAATCGGTGTTTTATTTAGATGATATTTTATGTATAGGCGACAATTACAATCAGTGCAGGATCAACGTTAACGAAACGTTGAAGATACTCGATTACCTAGGTTTTGTAATCAACTACAATAAAAGTAATTTGACGCCGCAACAAAGATGCAAATATTTAGGTTTCGAGTTTGATACGAAGAACCTTACCATCGGCCTACCCTCAGATAAAAGAAGCAAAATTGCTCATTTGGTGACTAAGTTTACAAAACTACCATCTTGCACTATTCGTGAATTCTCTCAACTTATCGGGGTTTTGGTTGCCGCTTGCCCGGCCGCTAAATACGGTTGGATCTACACCAAGATCTTAGAACGACAAAAGTACCTTGCTTTGCTAAAGACCGATAATTATGAAACAAAAATTAATCTGCCTAGTATAATACTAAATGACTTAAACTGGTGGTCATCAAATATTGAAACCACGTCTAACTTTATGAGACAACCAAACTTTGCTCTCGAGATTTACACCGACGCGTCCAGAACTGCCTGGGGTGCAGTCTGTAATAACAAAACAATCAATGGCAGATGGAAAGATTCAGAAAAGGCGATGCACATTAACTACTTAGAATTAATGGCTGCCTTTCTGGGTCTAAAGTCATTTGCTAACGAGGTTACCAATTGCGCTATACTGCTTCGGGTCGATAATACTACCGCAATCAGCTACATAAATCGAATGGGAAGTATACAATTCCCCCATCTAAACGATCTGGCCAGAACCATTTGGCAATGGTGTGAGCAACGCAGTCTTTGGATATTCGCATCATACGTAAACACCAAAGATAACTGCGCAGACGCCGCATCAAGAATTTTGAATCAGGACACGGAGTGGACACTTTCTGATAGGGCATTCCAAAGTATTGTTTACCACTTCGGCCAACCTGATATTGACCTATTCGCTTCACGAGATAACACAAAATGTACGAAATTCGTTTCATGGAAACAAGATCCTGACGCAGTATCCGTAGATGCATTCACGTTTAACTGGCAATCAATTTATTTTTATGCTTTCCCGCCATTTTCCTTAATATTAAAATGCCTAAGGAAAGTTATCGATGATAAAGCAAATGGTATCTTAGTTTTCCCTTATTGGCCCATGCAGCCATGGTTCCCATTATTGCAGAACCTTATAGTTTCAGAGGTTCTTTACTTAAATCCCGAGAAGTACCTTTTACAATCTCATTTCAGGGATCATCATCCCCTGCACAAGAGCCTTACCCTGGGTGTCGTGAAGCTCTGCGGCAGTCTTTTATCCGACGAGGTGCCAGTCTAGACTCAACGACGCTGATGTTAACATCGTTCTCAGACAGCACCATAAAACAGTACAATACTTCACTTAAGCTTTGGTGGCAGTTTTGTAATATTAACAATGATGATATATTTGAACCATCGAAAACATCCATACTTAACTTTTTGGCTAAGCAATTCAACAACGGCTGTTCGTATGGTAGCTTAAATTCCCACCGTTCCGCTCTGTCCGCTTTAATAGGTAATAACATAGGTTCAGATGAATGTGTTAAACGTCTCCTTAAGGGTGCTTACAAATCCAGGCCTACTAGACCCAAATACTCTAGCACTTGGGATCCCCAGTTAGTATTAAACCACATTTCATCATGGTTCCCTAATAATGAGCTAACCCTAGAAAGGATAACGAAGAAACTTGTCATCCTACTAGCAATTTGTACTGCTCATAGAGTCCAGACACTTTCCCTCATTAAACTCGAGAATATATTGTTTTCTGACAGCGGCGCTAAAATTAACATTACAGATATTGTAAAAACATCTGCACCTGGTAGGGACCAACCAGTCCTATTCTTGCCATACTTCAGGGAAAATACGAGTATTTGTCCAGCCACCGTTCTTTCAGACTACATTTCTATAACTAGAAATATAAGGACTGAGAGCACTGATAGACTTTTGTTGACATACAAACGGCCACACAAACCTGCAACAACGCAGTCCATTAGTAGATGGGTGAAGCAAGTCCTGTTGGTTAGCGGTGTCGACACCAGTGTGTTCAAGGCACACAGCGTGAGACATGCCTCGACTTCGGCTGCAAGCTCCGCCGGGGTCAGCATAGAAACCATCCGCAAAACCGCGGGATGGACTAGCTCCTCTAATGCATTCGCTCGTTTTTATCACCGGACCATTCTCAACGAGGGCGAATTTGCCCGGTCCGTGTGCTTGCCGTCAGAGTCGAGGCATACGATTATTTAGTAAAATATGTATAAAATAATAATATATTACTTAACTTAGTATAATTATAATAAAATGAGTATATAAATAATACTAACATGTTAACGGTTGATTGTTATCTTGTTTAATGAAAATTATTAGAACATAAGGTATCCTTAAATTAGAAACATTCTTATTTACCTACAATGAAAAATTTTCAAACTGTTTTTGGAATCAAGGTGGAAAACAATAAAACCATTATGAATAAGTACATAAATGTTTTTATTTCCAAAACTTTCTGCTCTTAACATCTACAGTTGGTAATCAAATCATATCTGAAGAATGAAGCGATGAATATACAATATATGATCAAACGAACTTCAGAGATGTGAAGTTCGATCATTATTGTATGAATCGCTTCATTCGAAGATATGATCACCCTCCCTCCCTGAAACATACCCAGTGTAGAAAGTTTTGTGCAAAAAGTTTCACTCTAAAAAATGAGCTAGCCACAAGATGGCGGCATGGCAATGGGCGGGGCGGAAATGCATTGTGGGGTTTTTTAAATCTATAAAAATTGTGCGGAAGTTGCCTAGTACGTAGAGGTACTACAGTTGGTAATCAAATCATATCTTCGAATGAAGCGATTCATACAATAATGATCGAACTTCACATCTCTGAAGTTCGTTTGATCATATATTATGAAATAAACAGTTGAATTACTGCCAAGCACGCATTTGATTGTCGCTTCCGTCTCCCAGTCCCAGTTTACCAATATATACCAAAGCCCACCACCAGTTGGCAGCGTACCTAGCATGCTGGCAGCACGTATGCTTTTTTGTAATATATTATTATCAGCGTTTTGCAAGGACGCTCCATAGAGTCGACGCAAAGGAAGTAATAAATAATCTGTGAGCTGCTTGTGCAGCGGCCATGTTTGCAAATCTGTCAAGCGATACATTATCTGTGCAATTATGTCACTAAGTAGCTGATCGCTGATCTAAAATACGTCCACTAGTTTGATTTTTAATATCAGTTGATAATAAATCGAGAATAATTATCAATATAAAAAACCGACTTCATAAAAAAATTCAGAACTGAACCAAAATGGGAAAGCGGGAAGCACCAGCTTTCAAATAAATAAAAAAAATACATCAAAATCGGTTCACCCAGTCAAAAGTTCTGAGGTAACAAACATTTAAAAAAAAAACAGTCGAATTGAGAACCTCCTCCTTTTTGGAAGTCGGTTAAAAATGATACAAGTGGTTTAAAAGAGCAATACAATCTTCATTACAAGATTCATAAAATTCTAAGCAGTTAGAGTAAAACATTTAACCAAAAACAGCACAGACAATTCATTATATTGAATTAGCGTAATTAACATTTAGAAAAAGTTTCTAAAACTACTATTCATTTCCAATTAACTTTCAGATGGCAACACGCATACCAACTTGAAACTTAATACTCAGAAAGTCGGAATTAACTGAATTATTTCAATAAGAGAGTGCTTTATGCGACAAATAAATTAACAAAGCCTTTGAAATTAAAATGAGACAACAAAAGCTGGCCGTTGAACCGAAAAAATGTTTTATTCAAGTGAAAACCTCTGTCGAAAACACGATTGTATTAAAAGTATGAAACTACCTGAGCGGACCTCGCGACTGCGGAATACAATATCTGGATTATCTAATTCTCTCTTGCACATTCGTCAAAGCCATACAAAAAGGAACATACCGTTTCCTGGTTGATATTCTAAAAATCCGTGCGCCTGTGAAGCTCTTTCCACTTTTATTGTTTGAACCGCTAGAATGTTTCTTCTGGGCAAGCGTGCTCCATCGTAGACCGTATCATCGTTTAACATCAGGTGAGTTGGCGGTCAAACGCAAGCCTATTACAGAATAATAAAAAATGTGGAATGTTAAATGATAGTTATGTGTTTCTAGTTATATTCATTTCGCGAGTAAATCAGCTTTTTCTAGGTAAGTATACTCTATCGTATGTCGCATCGTCGCATATCAGGCGCGATCCTTAGATAGTAGTCCTTAGTTTTTATTTTTTTATTCTGTAATAGGCTTTTGTTTGACCGCTAACTCGCCTGATGTTAAGCGACGCGACGATGCGGTCAACGATGGAGCACGCTTGCCCAGAAGAAACCGATTCACTAGAGATTTGAAGACACCCAGACTATCGGGGAACACCCATTCCGGCAGCGCATTCCACAGATAAGGAATTCGCACAATAAAAGTGGAATCAAAGCGCTTCGTACGGGTTTTCGGAATATCAACCATATAGCGGTGTCGATTTTTCGCGTCCGCTCTGGCAGTCCGATATAAAAATGGGAAGGAGTGAATTAGATCATGCAGATCCAATGCACACTCTCCGAAATGTATCCTATAAAAACTGATAGACTAGCAACTTTTCGCCGATGCTCAAGACTGAGGAGTTTAGGCTGAACTGATGAGCCTCTTGGCGCGTTAGTCTAGTTTACTGCTTCTTGTTTTTACTTTACAGTAGAAAATCCGACGTATTATTCTTTTTTATTATTTAAATCATAAAATAACGTCCCAAAACAAATATATTCGGTTTTTCCTCTGACAGATAAAAAGTTAGTTTAGGTTCTGTACATTTTGGTCAAACAATTCGTTTAATTTGCAGTCGTGTCAGTTGCGTAGATGTAGTACAGATTCAAAGCATTCTTGCGGGGGAAATACTCTCTCCTATTTTTACGGAGCGTGTATGAATATTTTGGAAGCAAAGATAGTAGTTGGCCAGAGTAGTGCAATAGACAAATAAGGCATGCATCGACGCGCTAACCTTATTTATGTAGATCCTGTTTAGTATAAGGCTGAAAGCTGCCATAAGCGAGAGCGACTTTACGATACATCGAGAATAATAATTACGAATACCTTTCTTTCAAACTTTCATTGTCTTTATCAGTCTTTCGTGTTCCCACTGCTGGGACACAGGACTTCTCAGAGAGAGAGAGAGAGAGATAGAGAGAGAGAGAGACAGAGAGAGAGAGAGAGAGAAAGGGAGAAGGAGTTGGTCCTGATTCTTTTGACATATTGACATAACCTTATTCTTGAGGTGTTATAATAGTTGTTTTTATTTTTATTTTTCGTAAGTACATTCATTATTTTAAAATCTATAGAATTGTTGAAATGCGCGAGCGAGATTGTATTTTAAACTGTTTGAAAATCTGCAGCAGAACAACAAACTCTCTGCTTCCGTATGAAAATTTTAAGGACATTTTAAGAACATAAAACTTAAACCCGAAAGTAATTTTTATATTTTCTTATATATTTTCCATGTTTGTCCGATCTGCCAGTCTATTCTGCAAGCTAAGTGAACGCGCAAGTGAGGTGATAAGCTAAGTGAACGTGTATTTTGCTTGTCAATTACTATAGAGAAATGTTAAAATGTCGAGTGATCATCCTTGACTGTAGTCCCTTACCCTTATAATTCGATATTTTGACATTTATCTCCAGAAATAGGCAATAAAAATCACATCACAAAATCACATTCACTTAGCTTATCACTTTACTTGCGCGTTCACTTAGCTTGCAGAATAGACATGCAGAGGTTCAAACAATCTCTTTTTTTAGACAACTTGCATGTCAAGGCTTCTATAATAGACCCGCAGTTCTAACCCCAACAGGCTCACAGCCCCTTTGTCGCCACATTGTCTAGCACGGTTCGGCCTGCGGATTTATAAGCGTGATTCCCACTTCGGCTTCCGATCCCTCTTTATATCCCGGTTGAGCGCCATACGCCAGTATATTGCATATTGGAATCGAATACGACAACCTTGGCTTTATGCGAATTGGATATTATACGACTTCTGTGGTACACTTCGGCATTATGGTTCCGGATTTGGTGCTGCCATGGGTGGCTGAAAAATAAATCAGCGTCACGAGTTAAACCAGAAGAGTTACTTACTAGAGAACAGCGTATTAGCAAGCTGAAGTGGCAGTGGGCTATCTTTGTCGCAGAATCAATAAAAGTTAGAATAGAATGTTTTCTAAACTGGAGTAAAATGGCAATCGCAACGTAGAATACTCTGAGACTCGTTGGAGTGACGATATGTGTAAATAACTGAAAGTGAAAAGCTGAAGATCAGCGGGCTGAGTGGCGTGCCTTATAGGAGGGCTGTGTGACAGATAGGTGATAGCTGCCGCCACCTTGAAACTCACCCACATAGTAATCATAGATCGTGAAAATTGCACACTGTGCGATTCACACAGTCTTTCTTGCCTTACACCTGCAAAATGTGGAATGAGCTACCTTTTCCAGTATTTCTGAGAAGCTACAACATGGAGTTCTTTAAAAGGCGAGTTAAAAGAATCATAAAGGGTCGGCAACGTATTTGCGATGCCTCTGGTGTAACAAGTATTCATAAGCGATGGTGAATGCTGACAATCCGGCAGCTGGTCTGCTTGTTTGTCAACAGCTATGGCATAAAAAAGCAGTGGACTAATATAGGCCGATTATGATGACAATGATCGAAATAGCAGATTAAAAGACGCCTATTGAGCTCGCGGTTAGTAAGATTTGGGGATCTTACCCCACCATCCATGCAAACCCCGGAGACAAAACAGCGTGGTGTTGCCCACGCCGTTGAACAGGGAAGGAGGGGGATTTCTCCCAGCATTCCCAGGAGTGCTGCTGCAGATAACTTGCTGTAAGGGTTACCGGTGCGTTTCTTCTAAGATTTCGATGTCCACCGTCAAGCACAGAGCCAAGCCACTGAGGGCGCAATTTTTTATCTATGTTCTTATCTTAAGAGGCTTGTTCCCGTCTGCAGCTATCTCGTTTGTACATATTCACATTATTGAAGATATAAAACCAGTGAGTGTGAATTTCCAAAAACTGAAAAAAAAACATGTTTTTGTGTCTATCGTGACATTAGTGAAAATTATTGAACAGGCCCCTTAAGGATCGTACTTCAGATAAAAAGTTATACAAATAGAATATAATTTTTATCAGACAAATTAATTATGAGACAAGCTTGTCATTCACCTGGTAGTTAGCGCCACGAAAGTCACATCTTTTTCATTTCCATGTTTTCTTCTTCATTGGCATTTGCTTTCTGATTTTCTGTATAATAATGATGATGAATCAAGACGCTTAAAGACTAGCATAGATATATAATATTATCTTTTCCAAAGTACATATTTGGAAAACATTACACTCTATCCATAAAATTTTGACCATATATTGGAATTTTATGAAACGCTATAAAATCTAATTAAAACCGAATGCTATATACATTTTACGACTTCATAAATTCATGCACCACTTGACCCTGTGTTAAGCGAGGACATTCTAGATCAAAGGTCAACGAGCTTAAAAAAATCTAACAAAATGATTCCCAAGTTATTTTTTCATTGACTAAAAATATACTTTATGTCGGCATGAAACATCTCTGAAACTTGGTTAAGTCCACATAACTTCGTTCGAAACGCTATTGCGAAAAAGCAATCTGATCCTAAAAGGAATCTGATTCTATTACCTAATTTCTACACTATTCTGTCATCATCACCATTTCAGTCATAGGAAGTCCACTGCTGAACGTAGGCCTCCCCCATCGATTTCCAAAGGGACCGGTTGGAAGCGGCCTGCATCCAGCGTTTTCCTGCGGTCTCTACACTATTCTGTATGGGAAATTAATTATCTTTTATAACGGAACCCTTTCATATTGGTGTCTCGACACGCTCTTGGCCAATATTTACTACCTCTCACAGGTGTATATTGCCCTGAATTCAGTATACGCTATTCAAAGCTGAAATCCTGATACGTTCCAGTATAAATTCCATGTTTATTCGCTCACACATGCTTTTACGAGTATACTGCATATTGGTAGCACATTCTGTAAGCAAATTTCCAATGCGACAGTCTCTTTCGAGTTTATATCGTGGCCTCATCATGTTCAAATACTCAAATACTGCGTTTGAAGCGCTTGGAATCTCTTTGACGTCCCATCTCTAAAGTAAAAGCTAATACTATCAAAACCCAATACAGGAATAGATTCTACGTACATAAACTTAACGTAAACTAGGAGTGAGTGAGTGGAATCATCAAAGATGTCAAAATGTAGGATATGTCCGTACGAACATTTGCATCCCAGTATGAAAAATTAGTGTAATATGTCAAAATCTAACTACGTCACACCATTATCTGCTAACAACGTCGCATTGCTCTCAAATACAACGACCGCTCACTAGCGAAGTTGGCGTATGACTAGTGAGCCATATGATTCGGGGTTCACGTCACCACTGTAACGTTTGGTACTTACCTTTGAAAATGTTTCATTGGTCCAATCCTTACGAAGTAATTGTAAGTCAATGGTTATCACTAAAGATAATTATAACGTCAGTAAAATTATTATCCTTGCTTCGCCCAGCGGTTTTTCTAACGATTTTGAACATCTTTTGTCTGGGGTCCGTATTCAAAATAAACACTATTTTCCTATATTTATTTTATTCGTTTAGTTGTTAAGTCGTGTAGAGATAAAAACAGCAGAGAGAGACAGATATAGATATAGTTTTTTTTTTACTTATCAGCTGTTCCATCTGACATTCTCCAGGCGACAATGTAATTTTTCCTAGGGAAAGTTTTGGGACTTTGGGGCTAATTAATATATAAATTTACATTCAATAAATAAATAGATAATAGGTAATAACTAACTAAAATGACGAAGTGTACAAAAAATTGTTTAATAAACGGGTAGACCTAATTCCCAAGATACGGGTGTATTCCACACCTAGTTTGGGCATTAGTGCGATATACGAGTGTAAATGTACCAATTTCTGTAATAAATAATTTTGAATTTTGAATTTTTGAATTTGAATTCCGTAGTAAAAGCTTTTTATTACGATGTGTTGAAATACTTCCATTTGGCTTAGTAGCGAGCATATTTTTAACCCTGTGTAATACTGCTATAATTTACCTACTAAAGTAAGTTTAAATCAGCAGTTTTTTTACATTTTTACAAAAGATTTCGGCGTTCTAGTTATAAGCAAATCCGTACGAGACCATTTTGTTTCCAATCGTAAACAGTGGTATACTGTATTTACATGTAGTTGTATTAGTACAGAATCTGTTATTACGTTTATTTGCCAGTACCTACTGGCAAATTTATTTTATTTTTATTTTTATATAATTAGGTACAACAATAATCAGCAAACTATAAACTTAAAAACAATTAGGTGTAGAAGAAACATTATAAATTTGCTAACCTAAACATTGTACACAGCATTGTTAAGAAATAATGTTTTACATTCAACGTCAACTACTTCAATATTTGTACTAAGTAATCTTTAAAGTGAAACAAATTCATATGAAAAATATCGAGTTCATCACATACGTTAGTGGATAATAAATCATTATATAACTGGCACATACGATGGAGCGGGTTGTTGCGCCCAACATTGTTATTTGAGGGAGGAATACTAAAAAGCGTACGAGTGGGTCTGCGTTTAGACATTTTACGTGTAGCAAAGTTAATGTTCAAAAGTAATTCCTCACTTAGCAAGCCGTTCGCAATCTTGTAGAGGGAGCATACATCGGTAATTTTACGTTGCTGGGTGAGGCTATGGATATTGAAATGCACTAGACGGTCTTCATACTCAGGAAGAGCTTTTCTTAAGCCTTGTTTAACACTTAGCTGTCTTAGAAAACGTCGTTGTATCGACTCAATTTTATCTCTATCAACATTGTAAATAGACATCCAAACAGAAGAACAATATTCTAGTTGTGACCTGACTAATGATGTATAGAGTATCTTGAGCGACTCAACACGTTTAAAAGGTTTTGCTGTTCGCATTATAAAGCCCAACATTCTACTAGCTTTTGCTACTATAGTTTTATAGTGGAATTTAAAATTTAGTGACGAATCAAACCATACACCTAAATCTCTCACAACGTTGACCCTGTCTAGTTTGATTCCCTCAATAGAATAAGGATATTCTATGATGTTCTTTTTTTTCGTGAAAGTAATACACTGACATTTTTTTTATGTTAAGCGACATGTTGTTACTTTTACACCACTCATTTATAATGTTAATATTATATTGGAGCAGTATGCAGTCATCTCTACTAGATATCTCTGTATATAGTTTTATATCGTCTGCATAAGCTAAACATGGACAAGTCATTTTTTCCAATAGATCATTTATAAACATTAAAAATAGAAGAGGACCTAGATTCGATCCTTGGGGAACTCCTGATAATGGCTCAAATGGAATGGATTCGAAACCATACAAGGCAACCAATTGAGTGCGACTCATCAGATAGGTACGGAGCCAGCGATGAAGGTTACCATGAACACCCAGGTGATGAAGCTTGGCCAAGAGTATATTATGATTAACACGATCAAACGCCTTCGCAAAATCCGTATATACTGAGTCCACTTGAGATTGTTTGTCGAACGCCCGGCATAAGTAATCTGTATAGTTCAATAAGTTAGATAATGTCGATCTGCCGCTAACAAACCCGTGCTGATTACAGCTACGCTGATGCTTAAAGTGATTATAAAGCTGATCGTACACCATACTTTCGAATATTTTAGCAAAACTATTCAGTATGCTAATAGGCCGATAATTAGTGACATCATTTTTGTCACCAGACTTGTGGATTGGAGTGATTTTAGCAATTTTCCACAAGTCTGGAAAAACACCTTGATTAAGTGACTTATTAAAAATAATAGTTAAGGGTACTTGAGAGCTGAAGAACACATATGAATAAAAATAGCTGGGATTCCGTCAGGCCCGCTGCCCTTCTTCACATCAATTTTACTAATATGTTTATAGACGTCATATTCGGTAAATCTCAAGTCAGTCAACGTATAGTTTGCAGACGGAAAATCTGGAATGTAACTTGCAGACTCAGCATTAGAAGAGCTGTAAACAGTAGAGAAGTATTTTGCGAAGAGGTTCGATATATCCGTTCCAGAGTTAGCAGTTTCATTCATATATTTAACTGTCTTTGGGAGGTCGTTAGTAATACGCTTAGATTTTGTGTAACGCCAAAAAGCTTTAATATTGTTTGTAAGATCACCTTCAATAAGACATATGTACAATTTAAAACATTCACCCATTAAAAACTTTGAGCGAGTCCTTAGTAGAGAGTAATGATCATAATCGCGAGGATTGTGATAGAGTTTAAATCTACGATGATATTTATTTTGCTCTCTCATAGTTCTGATAAGTGATTTAGAAAACCAGGTTGGATGGCGACTAGTTTTATGCACCGCGGATGGTGTGTACTTATTAATTATATCCCAGAGTTTATTATAGAAAAGTTCCAGAAAATCATTGCATTCTAGTGAATCAGCATGAGTATGCCATTCAATATCATTAATTTCCGCAATACACTTAACATAGTCAGTTTTTCTGAAGTTCAATTTTGGCAATAGGGTATTTTCTCTCAAATTCTTACTTAAATCTATTGTAAAATCAAGGGCAGGATGAAACTTATCTTCTCTGCTCATTGGGACAGTATGACTAACGTTAAGAATACTTAGATCTGTTAGAATTAATTCAAGAACGTTATTGCAGCAATTCGGAACATTATTAAATTGATTCAGATTAGTTACGTCCATAAAATCGTTCAGCAAAGGCAGCCTGTCATTGCTCTTCGTGGAAATATTCAAACGACAGCTAAGCCATTGAGTATCAGGTATGTTAAAATCTCCCATAATTAAAGTTTTCGTGTTCGACGAAGAGGAGATAGTATGAGCGCAGCGATTCAAGAATGTTTGAAATGACCTAAGTGGAATATATGAAGGAATGTACACTGCACACAGATTTATAAACTGATTATTTATTTTTAAACGAACCCATAAATCTTCAATATCACGCTGCTGCTCATGGCAAAGTTCAAAATCAATGTTTTTTGATACCGCTATTAATACTCCACCTCCATGATCTTTACTATATAATTATAGAAAATCAGCTCCCCTATCGCGCCTAATTACTCGATATCTTTCATCAAATAATTCAGAAGATAATAAAGAATCAGTTAACCACGTTTCATATAAGCAGATTACGTCATAGTTGTTACATAATACAGAGTTATATATATCTACACATTTCGTTCGTGTGCCTCTAATGTTCTGTAAATAAACTTTTAAAACCATAATGTTTGCTTAAATATACAGAAAGAACATCGATTATAAAAATAATAACTAACCAAATTAATAATATTTCTAAACTATTTTCTCCAAAGATTGGGTGGATTTAATCAGTATATAGCGAGAGTTTTCATCTTTTCGTACATAAATGTGTCCATCTCGAACCCACACAAATTTATATTTCTTCTCCTTTGCCTTCAGTCTAGTGGCAGCGTGAAGGGTCTTGTTCGCTGGTGACAAATGTTCCGCAACAAAGATCGGTGATCTTTCGCCTGGTATACCCACAAGACCTGTGTTGATTTTGTTTGTAGGGTTAGATTTATTATAGCGAGACACGGCAGAGAGAAATTCGTCTCGACGTCTACAGCTCACCAACTTGGCAACTATGGTGCGTGGATGCTTACTCTCTTTGTTGAATTTGGCAACTCTAGTGACCTTCATTAGGTCAATATCCTCGAGCTTAAGCGAGACAGTATCAGCGATACTCTTTACAATGTTACATAAATTTTCAGACTTAGCTTCATTAACGCCATGTATTTCAATGTTACAGTCTCTCAGGTGTTGCTCCAGAAGGTTAAATTTAAGAAGGTAAAAAATATAAAATATATAATATATTAAATATAAATATATAAAGTAAAATAAGTATGAAGGTTAAATAAATGTAGTGGCTACAATAATTTGATACCTATTGTGACAGGCAGGCGTATTTTCTTAGTTCAAAGTTCAAAATGTGCCATGAGTCAAATTTTTCTACTACTTTATGGACCTTACTTAAAAACGTTACTCAAGATGACATAAGCTTAAATATGCTCCGTCTCGTTTTCGCGTGTGACGATTGCCGTCAGCGAGAAGTTGAGAGAGCATTTTAAAGCATAGATCAACTTGAGTAACGTTTTGAAGTAAGGCCCTTTAAGTTTAACTGCTCCTGAGTTACATTCAATATGGACGTAGCCATATTTCTATTATTTCTTATTCTAAAATATTATCTTATTTATTTATTTAAGTCCACCTACACTGTGTACATCAATTCGATCAAACAGTTAAACACAAACAAAAATATAACTAAATGTCACAATAATTACAGGTGAAGACAGCATGCATTAATAATGAGCGAAAAACAAAATAATTAAGTAGTGTTAAACATAAATACAACTAAGACATAAAACAAACAAATTAAGATTTAAAGTATTGTTAAAATTAAATTCAATTATTAAAATTAAATTAATTACAAAATTAAAAATAATATTCAAATAATTAAAAACTGTTCAGATAGTCAGAGACCTTAGAGACTTCTTAAAACTAAGAACGTTGTCGCCAAATATGTCAATATCGGTTGTCTTCGACAGAGTGTTATACTGACGCACCATTCTAGACAAGGGTGCATTGAATCCCAGGTTAGAGCTTGAACTCGGAGCAGAGAAAAGATTGAATCGCGATACTCTAGGCAACGTTCGAGGATTTGTCAGGGGTAATTGGTAAAGTAAGTCCGGAGTGTCTAAAATGCCGTTGGCGAGTTTGTAAAGACATAAAAGGTCCAACGTCTGCCTACGATGTGCCAGTGATTCCATCTTAAAGTACCGGAGTCTAGCATCGTAGCTCTTAAGTTCTTTACCAAGATAGCACGAGTATGTTAAATGCCACATGAACCTTTTCTGCACGCTTTCCAGTCTCTTTTTATAAACGTCGTAGAATGGGTTCCAAACAACGCTGCAATACTCCAAACCACTGCGCACTAAAGACTGGTAAAGTATAATTTTGGTGGAGGCTGCCTTAAAATCCCTACAATTCCGCAAGACAAAGCCCAAGTTCTTAAACCCTCTGGAAACAATATTATCGACATGTATGTGGAACCGAAGTTTACTGTCTAGAGTTACGCCCAGGTCTCTCATTTGGTCTACATTGGAAATAGCAGTATCTTTGATCATAAATGTAGGACGCTCCGTGGGTTTTAATTTCCTGGTAAAACAAATAGCGAAACATTTCGACACATTTAGACTCATGTGGTTATCGTCACACCAGGCATCCAGCCGATTGATGTCTTCCTGTATTCTGTCTGCATCAAAATTGGAGTCCAATGCACGGAAGAATTTCAAATCATCAGCAAAGAGAAAAAATTTAGAGTGTCTGAAGCATTGGTCTATATCATTAATAAAGACATTAAAGAATTCAGGGCCAAAATGTGAACCTTGTGGGACACCCGAAGAAGCACCAAATGGATCAGACGACTCTCCATTAACAACCACGACCGACGATCTGTCCCGTAGGTATGATCCACACCAGGTTAGCAGAGGATCAGCAATACCATACGTGGCGAGCTTGCTAAGAAGAATCTGATGGTTGACTTTGTCGAACGCTTTGCTGAAGTCAGTATAAATAGCTCCCACGGTAGAACGCCGGTCGAGGATACGAGAAACGTCATTGGTGAACGAGACAAGATTTGTTGTAGTGGACCTTGATTTTGTGAATCCGTGTTGATTCAAGATAATTGTACTTTTGAAATGACAGGAAATAATGGGGAGTAGTAATTTTTCGAAGACTTTAGCGAAAACCGGAAGAATTGAAATGGGTCTGTAATTGTTAATGGCATCCTTTACTCCGTTTTTGTGCAGTGGCACAACCAAGGCTTTCTTCCATAACAAAGGAAAGGATGCGGAGGTTAATGATTTGTTGAAGATTAGTTGTAAAGGGTGTGTTATAGCACTGTATGTAATGTATGTAATGTAAGTATAAACATTTTGTGTACCTATTTGTTTACTTGTAACAGAAAGGTTCGTTTAAAAACCGCCGCTGATAGTCATCGGCATTAATGCCGAGACGAACCCATTTGACAAGGACTCTTTGTTTCCTTATTTAGTGTCAAAATATATATGTTTTATTTCTCCATTCTATCTTTAATTCTTTACCTATATTGTATGGTCAACTATTGTTTTTTTTTCTCAAAATATCTAAAAGCTCCTAAATTAAAACTATTATCTACACTAATATTATAAAGTGGAAAGATTTGTACCTATTTTTGTATGTTTGTATGTTTGTAATGAATAGGCTCCGAAACTACTAAACCGATTTGAAAAATTCTTTCACTGTTGGGAAGCTACACTATCCCCGGGTGACATAGGCTACATTATATTTTGTAGCGAGGCCGAAGGCCGAGCTTACACTCGTGCGAAGCCGGGGCGGACGCCTAGTCATTATATATATTCCTTTAATAATCATTTATAACGGTAATGAAAGACCATAAAAGTGTGTACAGAGTTTTATCCGTTAACTGAAAGTATGCGAAAATAACAGATTTCGTGTCGTCACGGTAACATGCATGACCGTAATTGGATGGTGACAATAAGCATGTGTGCGTGTACACACGTACGTCGTACACATCTCTGATGTGTGCGTGAACCAATTCCGAAGCCTCCAATTTCAAAGTTACGATATATTGGGCTCGGAATGCGCTGTATTGATCAAAATCTCTATTTTGTTTAAGAAAACTTGGTTTCATTATTTTTCGTTTACGTAGCTATTTTTCGTATTGAAGATAAAAATGTTGAACATTTTTTACTACTGATAGACTAGGCGTTTGATCACAGCTCACTTGATGCTGTGATGCTGTGATTGAAATGGATGGTAGCAACCTACAGGATTATGCATATAGACTGTACTTAGCCGAAAAAAAGTAATTGTAATCATTATTATAAAAAAAATACTATGGAAACAACACAGAAACTGCTGTTTTTTTATAAATAAAATAAATTGGTGGTTAGTAATTTTTTTTCAGTAATGGAAACTGACACTCGAGTAAAATTTTTGTTTTAAACTTCAGTACCTACTCAGGCGGGCACAAAGAATTGTCATATTGTGTTTTTTTACATGGCAATGGGCAGGCCACTTCGCTTGAAGAACTGATGACCGATGGGGAAGAAAGGTTCTTGAGTGGAGACCACGAACCGGAAGACGCAGCGTGGGTAGGCCTCCCGCTAGATTGACCGACGACATTGTGAGAGTCGCGGGCATCCAGTGGATGCAGATGGCAGAATGTTGTTCAGTGTGGAGGTTAAAGGGGGAGGCCTATGTTCAGCAGTGGACGTCTTCTGGTTGATGATGATATTTTTTACAATGTTTCCTTCACCAAAATGATTTTTTGAAATTTAATATTTTTCATACATAATATAAAAGTTTCTTCGTATTTTATAAACAAATTCAAGACATATTTTTTTCAAGTTTAATTACATTTAATTATAATATATATGTACCATTTTGTTCGATAACTTGTTGCCATCTTTTAGGTAGTGACATGACCCCGTTGCTGTAGAAATTTTGGGAATTCTGATCAATAAAATGCAACAAGTAGTTTTGACAGTCCTCTCTTGATGTTAATCTAACACTACCCAAAGAATTCTGAAGAGATCGAAACAGGTGGAAATCTGAGGGTGTAAGGTCAGGGCTATGTGGTGGATGCATTAACACTTCCTAACCAAGCTCTCTAAATTTTTGCTGAGTGGCCAAAGATGTGTGCGGTCTGGCGTTATCATGATGAAAGACCACACTCTTTATGTTGATCAATTCCGGCCGTTTTTTCTCAATTTCTTGTTTGAGTCTCATCTGCTGTTGGCAGTAGAGATCCGAATCGATGGTTTTGCCCGGCGGTAAATGCTCATAATGAACGATGCCCTTCCAATCCCATCATACACACAGCATCACCTTATTACGTGTTAATCTGGGTTTCGCTACAGTCTGTGGTGCTTCACTGCCCTTTGACCATGATCGTTTGCGCACATTCTTGTCGTAGGTGATCCATTTTGCATCACCAGTGATCAATCTTTTCAAAAACGGTTCGGTTTCTTTACGTTTCAATAGAGAATCGCAAATGAGTACACGATTCATTTGGTTTCTTTCAGTGAGCTGGTGTGGCACCCAAATATCGAGTTTTTTTGTATACCCAGTTATTTTCAAATGGGTCAAAACTGTTTTGTGGTCAATCCCCAGGTCTTCAGCTACGTCGTAACTACTAATATGCCGATCTTGGTCCACTTTTTCAGAAATGGCATCGACTTTATCCGTAACAGGGCGACCAGAGCGAGCTGCATCTTTGACATCAAAATTCCTGGACTGAAAATGCTTGAACCAACATTGTGCTACTCTTGATGACACTGCATTAGGTCCATAAATGTCACAAATTTTATTCGCGGCTTGTGTCGCATTTTTCAGTTTTTTGTAATAAAATTTCACAATATATCGAATTTCTTCGTTAGATTCACTCATTTTATCGAACAAAAAAACAATTGCAAAATGGCGGGAAATTGCTTTTAACTTTTTGTATTCCTTTTTTAAAATGTCATATTTTTAATGGTATCAAAACCAGCCAGATACAAACAGTACAATCGATGAGATTTTTACTACAACTTTATACATACAAAATACGAAAAGACTTTTTCCCCGACCTATTACAAAGTTTTTAAATTTTAATAATCATGCACTAATGCTTACACTACTTTAAACTGTTTTGTTCGTGCAACAATGAATTTTAGATCTTTTAATCTCTATTGGAGTTTTTATTACCCTTTTTAATAGGAACCCCTAAAATAGGTGTACGTCAAACAACAATTTCGTTTATGGAATGAATGGCGACGTCAAAGGAATTTCATGTTCAATAAATAAAAGTATGCGGTCAATAAACGGACCTTTTGATGAATTTTCTAATGCTATTTGAAGTGAAGTAGGTACTGAACAGAAGCCAAGCACATGCTCATTATTATTATTTGCTGTTTTTTTTCTTCGTTCATTTCTCTTGATCCAATATACAGCTTTTTTCTTCTTCATACGCGTTCAAAATACTATACGGAGTGATAGAGTGAGTGTGTTTTGGCGGGACTTAGGTTCGAATTCCAGTGACGCTGGTAGCACACCGCCGCCGCGGAACCGTAGCAGCGAAACCGCTACTCGTTGAAATATGAACCTTATACAATGTTTCTTACATCATAGTATTAAACAAGCGTTCGAGAAACGTGAAACGTGACGAGCGACGCATCTGTTCCAAATTTTCTGTTTAAGTTACTGCTGTTATATACGATATACGATATAAGGTTTACATTTAAATTAGAATCGGTTTCGCTGCTACGGTTTCGCGGCGGAGGTGTGCTACCGGCGTGATAGCCGTAGTAAAAGACTAAGAAAGAGGATAGTGGATCGTTTTGCCTGCACCTAACTACTGTTCGACTTACCACCCCCACTCTTCAGTCTGCCCGTGAACATGGTGCATGTAACTGCGCTGAAATATCGAGAGTTTCATCCACAACCATATAGCATGGTAAATATCCCAGTAATAATCATATAACTGTAGGGAACAACCGGGATAGTTTAAAACAGTGTTGTGTGTTGTTTATTATAATATAATAATATAATCAACAACACTATATAACTGTAGTGAACAACCGGGATAGTTTAAAACAGTGTTGTGTGCTTCGACAAATATAAAGTAAACGAAGGTTGTGTGTTGTTTATTATAATCTACACTAATATTATAAAGAGGAAAGATTTGTACCTATTTTTGTATGTTTGTAATGAATAGGCTCCGAAACTACTGAACCGATTTGAAAAATTCTTTCACTGTTGGGAAGTTACACTATCCCCGGGTGACATAGGCTATATTATATTTTGTAGCGAGGCCGAAGGCCGGGCTTACACTCGTGCGAAGCCGGGGCGGACGGCTAGTATAATAATATAATCAACAACACTATATAACTGTAGTGAACAACCGGGATAGTTTAAAACAGTGTTGTGTGCTTCGACAAATATAAAGTAAACGAAGGTTGTGTGTTGTTTATTATAATCTACACTAATATTATAAAGAGGAAAGATTTGTACCTATTTTTGTATGTTTGTAATGAATAGGCTCCGAAACTACTGAACCGATTTGAAAAATTCTTTCACTGTTGGGAAGTTACACTATCCCCGGGTGACATAGGCTATATTATATTTTGTAGCGAGGCCGAAGGCCGGGCTTACACTCGTGCGAAGCCGGGGCGGACGGCTAGTATAATAATATAATCAACAACACTATATAACTGTAGTGAACAACCGGGATAGTTTAAAACAGTGTTGTGTGCTTCGACAAATATAAAGTAAACGAAGGTTGTGTGTTGTTTATTATAATCTACACTAATATTATAAAGAGGAAAGATTTGTACCTATTTTTGTATGTTTGTAATGAATAGGCTCCGAAACTACTGAACCGATTTGAAAAATTCTTTCACTGTTGGGAAGTTACACTATCCCCGGGTGACATAGGCTATATTATATTTTGTAGCGAGGCCGAAGGCCGGGCTTACACTCGTGCGAAGCCGGGGCGGACGGCTAGTATAATAATATAATCAACAACACTATATAACTGTAGTGAACAACCGGGATAGTTTAAAACAGTGTTGTGGTTTTTGTGACAATGTACCTGTTTACTTCTATTTTAATATTTCTTGTTTTATTGTTTTTATCTCATTGTCACAAAATAAACTTTTCTGATTTCTGTAATATAATGTGTAGAAATACTTCTTTTTTTCAAGATTGTGCACCAAAACGAATGGATCGAAAGGGACGCATTAAATTTTTTTTGTATTTGATTGCGGTGGTCTTACTACACTAATATTATAAAGAGGAAAGATTTGTATATTTTTTTAAGAATTAACACAAAAACTACTAGACTGATTTAAAAATTCTTTCACGATTAGAATGCTACATTATCCCTGAGTAACATAGGCTATGTTTATTACTAGAATGTTTAAAAAAATACTTCACCCGTGTGAAGTTTACACTTTTTTGTATTTCAAAGTCAAGCTGCTATTGCACTATGTCTGAACCACTTCACTTTTAACTTTTTTAACTGTTACTAATAAATATAAAACCGATACAATAAAGTCATCTAACACTATACCGACGTTACCAATATTATCAAAGAGTGGCTAATGCAGTGTCGGGCGTACCCACAATACAGGGCGCGCGAGTTAATTGGACAAATGGGTAGGGTTGCTACTTGCTACCTAATCAATGTTGAAATTGATTGTATAGGTAAAAGTAAGATGAATTTGTTTTGACGAAACTGACCCTAGAAATAATAAAAAATACTAAAACAAAAATTTGTTCTAATTTTTATTTTATTTTAACGTCACAAAATAAGCGTACTGTCAGGCGTACAGAGAGGTCTGTGGTTGACATCCGGCCTGGCGCACTCCGTCACTTTATAGTCTCTTTCAAATAGCATGGCACTTGACAGGTGGTTTGAAATTACGATATAATGGAACCTGATTCTTAAATATTAAATGTGACGTCACAGAGCTGGTATGAAAGTACAAGTAGTGGTCTTGTCGGACTTGCCGTGCCCGCTGCCGTGCGATAGACAGATATAACGCGACAACAGTTACGTGATAGACAGAGAAGCAACTTCTGTGTTAATATAGCTGTAGGTAGTTAGCGCTCGCATGTCCTGAATTACACTTTATTGTGTAGTAGCAATAGTCGCTACTTATTTAAATGAGTTTGCGGAGTGAATCTTCTGTACTTGTATTTATATAATATATTCTGTGGTGGCGTATACCAAAATATTGCTGGATGCCCTACGTTTCCAATATAATATTTTCAGGGTGAGGTTACGTCTTCCCCACCTTTGCAGTGTCTCCGAAATGTTTGCGCGGGCCTGAACTGGCAGTTTTCATGTTGTCATTCGGAAGAAAGTGTCATCATTGATGAGGAGGATGCGAGGAGCACACAGCATCCTGAAAATTGTCGCTGATGATTTATTTACCTATTGAGGCATTACGTGCGAACGATTATCAAATAGGAGAATATCTGTCTTGATTATCGGAACGTGTGGGACTCCTTAACAGTGCCTTCACCTACCACCTCCTACGTTTTGTGTTTACTTACTAATACTCTGGATTGTTGTTGTACTTAACTTTGTGCCAGATAAACCCGGGGTTCCGGCTAATAGGCGTGGAAAATTGCCCAAGTTTTTCCACGTGGCTCACAGCCGCACCGTGGCGCGCTCCATGTCTCCGCTGATTCGCGCCCGCCGCCACTTCAATGCACTCCTTGCTACCAACACTGATTGTGATATTATTTGTGACAGTTGGAAAAATGTAACGAAAGTTTTTTTGACTTATTGTGAAAATTTAACTGATCAATGGGACAGGGGCAAAACAAAACAGCCGTTGACTATAATGACAATTTGTATGACATATTATTATTATATTAATTATTTTTACAGCAATTTGTTGTATTTATTATATTAGTAATTTTATAATATTATTCCTATTTTTACTAGGAAATCTATTTTAGTTTAACAATATGTGAGATAAATGTTAGTGGAATTTGTCCGTTTTTATTCTCAATAAATAATTTGAATAATTTGAATTTTGAATTTAATAATTATATTTTACTTTGATTTGATTTGAAGCACATTTTACTAAAGTATGGTAAACACAGTGTCATGTGAGTAAAAATAATAGTTGTTGTAGTTAATAGTTGTAGTTGTTGTTGTTGTTGTAAAAAAAGGATTGCAAATGGTATATTTGCAATGAAAGTTTTTCTATGGGAAAGATCCCTATAAAATCATGACAAAGAAATTATGTTGGTTAAAACGTTGCCTGGATATGAATCAGTCCAGAACCATCGGACCTCTGAAGTACAAGGGCCCTCTTGTGGGAGTTAAATGAGTTTACTGAACCTATCTTGTGCTCAGGGGATGTGGAAAATAAATTAATGCAAATATTTGAGGTTACAATGCATTTACTTTCTAAAATTGCCTAATACAAATTGTTATAAAGTAACTAAAATTCAGACAGGGCTCATGGCGGTTAGTTAAGGGAAAGCTGGCACACTACTGCGCGTCAGCATCAAAATTGGAAAAATACTAAGTGAAAAAATAAGTGAAAATGAAAAGTGGTTATCTGTTGAAATCCTGCGTGCGAGGTGACTTCACTGGATCATCTCAAGTTTAAACTGTAACACTTCGTGGAGCTCTGGAATTTCCGATGCGTGATCAAGTCTTCATTTCCAAAAAAATTACAAATTTTGTTCGAGCGCGTGGCGTCCCGAACGTGTTCTTCAAAAATCAATAAAATGTGCTCATCTCGGTTTCGAGCCGAAAATCTGATTCCAACGTTCCCACGAGGGAAACTGCGGTATTTTTTCAAGTCATCTTCTTAAAATTCGAAGGAAATTAAAAAAAATTGATTCTCGCGAACCAGCCCGTTGCGCCGCTTTCGTGAGAATAAATCCATTTCAGAATGGTGTCCTGCATCTCCTTTCTCTTTCTTGTTTACGGAAGTATTCCTTGAGTGTGAACGAGTCCGCGCATATGATCATGCAGCGTTCAACAGATAACAAATATTATATTGTATTTAGATATTCGATTAATTCTAATGTTGATTTTAATATTTGTTTACAATTCCAAAATAAATTCCTAAATGTAAATCTAAGTACATCGTTTTGTTTGTAAAGCTGAAAATAGTGACATTCTACCATTTTAAAATGGTTCCTAGCCTTTCTGTTAGAGCAATGTCGTAAGACATCCCCAGCGCCAATTTGCTGCCAGGAATAAAATATATGTTATATGACAACAGTTATTTTATGTCTTAAAAAATATCAAATGCGTGAGTGAGATAGCGGCGCGTCTTATTTTGGGCCTTAGTACATTCAGCAGCATTCTTGAAATTATTAAATAAATAAATAAATATCTGGGACATTTTGCACACATGGTCATTTGACCCCAAACTAAGCAAAGCTTGTAATATGGCTGCCAGAGACTGATATACGTACATATATATTTTTAAAAACATACTTAAATATATATTAACACCCAGACATAGAACAAACACAAATGTTCATCACACAAATGTTTGTCCTAGATGGGAATCAAACCCACGCCCCCAAGCACAGAAGTTAGGTTCACTACCAACTGAGCCACCGGGGCAGTCAACTGACTCTGGACTCTGACTCTATTGACTCTGGACTCTTTGTAGAGTCCAGAGCTGTTTGTAATCACTAATTTTGTCATTACGGATTTTGATAGCATTATCAAACCGAATACATTGTTAAAACGTCACGTCATTTTGAAAAATATGTGTACACCAAGAAGGCCACAGATCATGATCACAACCGTGGGCACAGAAACAATAGCTGATTTTTGTCCTATTACAAAAATGTTAACCAATATTAACAAAAAAGGTTTTATATGTGAATTTTAATTTAAAAAAATACTTATCGTTTTGGTACATAACTAAAAAAGATGTCATAAAAAATGTAAGAAATAAAATGTTTGTTACCTTCTTTTTCAGTTCAACGTCATGGCAACCCTACGTTGAACACTACTAATTGGACCTTCTTTGGCAAGTCTCCTCTGCGCTTATGCCACCGCCGTGTAATGAACGAAGGAGGCTTCGGTGGTGCTCCGGATGTCTTTGGTGATCAAAATCTACACAAAGTACGAATATTAAAAGAGAATAATTTATATTCAGACTTTTTTAAATGGATTTAGTTTTTTTAGATAGATAATTATATCGGCCTCTTTGACGTGTCCGTCAACGGCGAACCTGACTAGTGCTGGTTATGAGCGCGTATATGGCTGGTTAAACCAAACTTAGTTTTATAGGTCCTGTTGCAAGGAGCACAGTGCAACTGACCATCAGCGTTGTATGTGTAAGTGTAGGTAGGCTTCCGACGGGGATAGATAAATCAATGCTTTGAACACGCATTTTACAATACAGGTTTACGCATATAGACTACAAAACCGAGAAATAATATATAATAATAATATACCTAATTTAATATAATAATATAACTAATTTAATATCATAATATACCTAATTTAATATATATATATATATATATATATATAATTTAAAATAAAGACTGAATACTGTGAAACAAAAAATAATTTTAAGACCTCTTTATTGTAATGTATTCTAGCAAATAAATGATTTGATTTGATTTGATTTGGATGTCATTGTACCCATCATTATGAACAAATTTTAATATGGGACTAATACTGAAATCTCGAGAAAAACTGCTGTTCCATACCATTTTTCGATTTCAGGGTTGCTCCCATTGTAAACGTCTTTCCATAATGATGAGTATAATGACCTTCTTTCGGCTTAGAACAGTTCATATGCGTAACCCTGTACAATTTCGATTGATCAGTTTTTGGAAGCTGACTTTTGAATTTATGCCTTGCGATAGTAGTATTTTCATCCTATCGAAAGTGATCTTTCGTTTTCAATAAGTGCGCCTAAAGTAGGTTTTTTTAATCCCATAGGTGGCTGTCCATAATGGTTCGAAAGATACAGCTGTTTAAAGTTAGGACAGGGAGACAAGAGGACGGACATACAGACACCGTAGGCTTAGTAGAGGGTACCGTTTTCACTCTTTGGGTACGGAACCCTACACCTAACAGGTTACAGAATATCTCACTTATACCAACTTAAACGATAAAACTAATAAACAAACTCGTAATCTCATTTAAGTCCTTGTAACCACCACAATAGAGTGAGGAAAATCCGGCCATCCGGCTGGTATCACATCGGGGATTTTCCGGGTACGACCCCATCCGTAACCAACATTATGGCACTAATCCATGTTGAAATTTAAACGTTTGTCGTGATCGAATCGGGTGACGTGAAAACGGAATATGTTAAAAACTTCCAATTGAACACGTTTCATGTTTTTATCAACACGCTTTTATTAGCTTGGTATGTGTGTATGTAACGGAATCTTTGAACTTTATTTTAAACTACTTCTTACTACTCGCATATGCTTACCTCGGTGGTTACATATTTGAGGCGTTTGGGGTCGAGGCATTGGGCCATTGGTGACCAGGAGCACCTCATTTAAAAAAAACAGAGCGCTTTGTTGATTCGTCGCGTGACCTTAATGCTGGCGTGTATCTGGCTAAATGCGTAAACATTGCTATTCAGCGTGGTAATGCCGCCAGCATGCTGGGTACGCTGCCAACTGATAGTGGGCTTGAGCACTTGTATTGTATTTAGAACTTCAAAGTTCTATGGGCAGTCTAACTGTTTTTGAAGGATTAGTGTTAATTTTGTTTAGTCAACAAGGCACTTGCCCAGTAAAAAAAAACTACTTCAAAACGTCGAATTATTGAAATTTTGCACACTTATCAAGGACCAATGACAATGCAATAATTTAAATAAATTATCCCATTATCCTTACACGGATCTTCAGGTTTTTTTTTTAGTTTTTTTTTTATTATAACATTCTGTAAAGATCGCAAATTTCCAGGTATACTGTAAACTGTAATGAACCGTGGCGTGGGTGCTCTACGAACTTTGGACTAAAATACTTATAAGAAACTGTGAATAATTTCTGAATCAATAGCGTGATTTATTGTGCCATGTAACGTAAATACACACCCGACGTACATAGTTTTAGAATGTGATACAGATCATTAATTAATCAACTTCAATATTATTATTTTTTAATTATTGCATTCTGTTTTGTATGTTTATTGAATAAATGAAATGAAATGTGTGATCGTCTAGTTTAAACTTATTTACTCGTATTACCAAAGGTTTTACAAATCATTTGATACGTTCGTTTGTAGATAAACATGCCACCCTGGAAAATATTTACGGAGAATTGCATTGTAAGGTCATTGTTTCAAAATGTTATAGCTCAGATTTCAGACCTTGATAGAAAGCATGCAACTCGCCAAGTTAACACCCCGTCGACTGAATACAATGTTGACTACTCGTTTTAACTTCAAGTCCTGCAGATTCAATATAATAAATAGCTGAGGGTTTTAAAATTAGAATGATTCAAATTAATTCAATATAATAAATAGCTGAGGGTTTTAAAATTAGAATGATTCAAATTAATTCAATATAATAAATAGCTGAGGGTTTTACAATTAGAATGACTCAACTTCAGAAAAATTAATTGATTTATTAAATTAAAATAGTGATGAACGTATAGTTTTAATAATAGATTAAATTCTTAATCTTTTTTTGGACATTATTGCACACATGGTCATCTGACCCCAAACTAAGCAAAGCTTGTAATATGGCTGCCAGAGATTGATACATATAGGCTGCTACAGACTGATACAGACTGATAAAGACTGTACGTATGTATTTTTAAATAGATATTAACACTCAGACATAGAACAAATACAAATGTTCATCACACAAATGTTTGTCCTATATGTGGGAATCGAACCCACTCCCCCAAGCGCACAAGGCAGGTACACTACCAACTGAGCTAACGGGGCTGTCAATAAGCTTATAATTCAATTACCTCTTCTATTATATATATAACATATATATTATATATATACATATATATGCTACAGAGAGCTGCAGTAGATTGCAAATGATGATCAAAAGACCACGCCTTTTCTGTTGATCAATTCCGGCCGTTTTTTCTCAATTTCTTGTTTGAATTTCATCAGCTGTTGGCAGTAGCGATCCGAATCGATGGTTTTGCCCGGCGGTAAAAGCTCATAATGAACGATGCCCTTCCAATCCTACCATACACACAGCATCACCGTATTACGTGTTAATCCGGGTTTCGCTACAGTCTGTGGTGCTTCACTGCCCTTTGACCATGATCGTTTGCGCACATTCTTGTCGTAAGTGATCCATTTTTCATCACCAGTGATCAATCTTTTCAAAAACGATTCGGTTTCGTTACGTTTTAACAGAGAATCGCAAATGAGCACACGATTCATTTGGTTTCTTTCAGTGAGCTCGTGTGGCACCCAAATATCGAGTTTTTTTTAATACCCAGACTTTTTCAAATGGGTCAAAACTGTTTTGTGGTCGATCCCCAGTTCTTCAGCTACGTTGTAACTACTAATATGCTGATCTTGCTCCACTTTTTCAGAAATGGCATCGACTTTACCCGTAACAGGGCGACCAGAGCGAGCTGCATCTTTGACATCAAAATTCCCGGACTGAAAACGCTTGAACCAACATTGTGCTACTCTTGATGACATTGCATTAGGTCCAAAAACGTCACATATTTTATTCGCGGCTTGTGTCGCATTTTTCCCTTTTTTGTAATAAAACTTCAAAATATATCGAATTTCTTCGTTAAATTCACTCATTTTATCGAACAAAAAAACAATTAAAAAATGGCGGGAAATTGCTTTTTACTTTTTGTATTCCTTTTTTAAAATGTCATATTTTTAATGATATCAAAACTAGCCAGATACAAACAGTACAGCCGATGAGATTTTACAACAACTTTATACATACAAAATACGAAAAGACTTTCCCCGACCTATTACTACAAGAAAATATTAAAGAAAAATATTTTAGCTCAGATTTTTAAAATGTTATTCCAGCTCTCAGAGCTAAAAAAAATACTTTTCAAGTAGTTAATAATTTAATAGCACCTTATATAACAGCCGTTATATTAAATGAATGTAAAACAAAATAGCTTTTCTTGATAATTAATTAATAAGATGCTCTTTGTTTGATAAACGTTTAAATAGCCGTTCTGTATTTGTTTATCGACTCTTTAATATCAGAAAAAAAACAATATAAAATCAGAAAGGAATGTTGCGCTGTAAAACTTAAAAATTATTTTAATGTCGTTTTTAGAGAAACTACAACAGTATTTTTTGTTATATTTTTGCTAATATTTTGGGGCAGTTACTTGCACTATGTTCACGGGAAAATATGAATCAAGAAAACTTCATCCACGACCTAATAACGGTAATAATAAATATAAGTTTTGCATACAAAACAATAACAGGCGAGCAAAACAGTGTGAGTGAGTGTGCGCTGAGTGTGTGTGTGTGTGTGTGTGTGTGCGCGCTGCATGTGTGTAGAACAATGGGAACTTGATAGGCTGGTAATGTTAATGATGAGTTCGAGGGATGAAAAGTGACATAAAATACAGGGTTTTATCCGAAAAAAAGATTCTAAGGGAATGTCTACGCCATAATAAAACCAACCACTACCTACATCACAGAAAATCGACATTCATTTCAAACAAAAGTGTAAGTAGGGCCCGACATGTTTTTCTTATAAAATACACACTTCATAAATAAAAGACCTTATTTCCTTACTAGTACAAGGTATGTACTGTGCCTGATCCAAGAGGACGTTCAAAGGGTGCCTCGATCAATCAAGACCAGATTGGATGCTTCTCTCAGGTTCGCCCTTGAATTGCTTTTCTGGGATCTTCATTATAGAAATGTAGGTTAAACTGTTCCTTACTGACGAACATACAGTTTTGGTTAGATGTCTGTCCAACGAATGATGAATAAGCCAGCATCTAATGTTAGAAATGCTCAGAGCATTTCCTTTCCTTTACAATGGCGTGGGCAAAACCGCACCATTGTCTTCCCCGGGCTCGTTTCAATGGGAAGTCAGATCCCCAAATCTGACCATTCACGAGCTCAAAAGCCCCAGGTAGTTCAAGGGAACTACAAATTGGACAGTGTCTTTTGGTGAACATAATAATTAATGTTTCAAGATAATACCCATGGGCTACTTTTTATCCGGGAAAAGTACAAAATCCGGAAATAACGGGCAAGACAATGAGAAAAAGTTTATCAATTAAATCCTCGTAAAAAGGCTTTAAAATGTAAAATAAGATTGCAAATCAATCAGTATTCCACATCCGTCACGGGAGAGTCGTAAATCGCGATAATTGCAGGTTAATCTGGCAACCCTCTGTCACGGCCAGGGGGCGGGACAGATTATTGAGGCCAAATCCTTTACACGGAAGGATTTTGAATAAAGATGATGTAATAAAACATTTAATTTGTTAAGGTGGAAAGTGGAAACCCAGCGGCTTTACTTAGATCAACATTTTTTTGTTGTAGACTTTTTTTGCATTTGACTAATTTTTAACTTTCCAAAAAGGAGGAGGTTCTAAACTCAATTTTATTATTATTTTATGTTTGTGACTTTAGAACTTTCGACTGGGTGAACCGAATTTAATGTTTTTTTTTATTTTAAAACTGGTGCTACCCGTGTGGTGCTATTTCAATTTTTATGAAGTCGCTATTTTATATTAATAATTATCACCTAACGGCAAGTTTTTAGCTAGTAAGCTAACAAAATAGGGTGAAAAAATTCACCTCATTTTGTGAGTTTTGCTTGGTCGAAGTGGTGTGGATAAATAAGGTCAATAATAAGAAAATGTATTCTTAGCTAACGAGGTCTATCCAGGTAAAAATTTCTTATAATTATTACATCTAACAAGATGTAGTTGTAGTGGTAGGACTCTTTTGCAGGGGTCCGCCTGGGGAAGTACCACACCTTTGCCAGTTATTCAACCGCCAAGCAGTAGTGTGCAAACACTACTGTGTTCCGGATTGAAGGACAATGTTTCCAGCGAAATTACAGGGCATACAGAGATTTGACATCTTATATCTCGGGATGACGAGCGCAGTGCATTGCCATCCAGGGTTTTGAACTGTAGAAGTTTAAAATTCTGAGTGGCGTTGAGCTGTTATAGGCAAGCGTGAAGAGCCATCAGGCGAGCGACTTCGCTCGTCTCGTCACTCAGTATTATAAAAAATATATATACTTATCTACTATAAATAGTAGGTAAGTGTCTCTATTGAATTTTACGTTAATTGTGTACCTCGTATGACAGTTACAGCGGGTTTGTCTCTAGACAACGCAACGCGTTATTATAAATGGACATAAAATCAATGATATATATAACATCGCTTAATGATTTTGAGACGGCAAGTGTACCATGATAGTAACTAAACAAAACTACAAGCTAACACTAACACTACAAAAACAGTTTGACTGCTTATAGACCGTTGAAGGTCTAATGATAATCCAAAGGTTTAAGACCACTATTAGTTGTCAGCGTACCCAGCATACTGGCGGCATTACCACGCTTAATGGCAATACTTATGCGTTGAGCCAGAAACACGTCAGCATTTCAGTATCGCATCACATTAACCAGGCGCAAAAGAAAAAAAAGAAAAAATTACCACTCAGTACCACAAAAAAAAAAAAAAAAAAAATTGTAGGAAAATAATATACTGGAGATATGCGGAAAGGGTGTACTACACTGAAAGAGGTCCAGAGTATCCATTATTATAAACAACTTTTTCAGAAGAGAGAGCAACTCTGAAATTCTGAAAAAAAAAATTAGCTCCTTCATACATTTTGTCGAGTGTGAATGATATTTTCTGGCCTATAAATAGATAATACCTTTTAACACTTCTCCTATTGAAGTCATTGATAGGTTACGAGCAGGTATATTTGCTCTCGTTCGAAATATAATGTGAAAGTAAAGATGTGTCTTCAGCAGGTAAATGGTCTAAGTGGGTTTCGATGTAGGTACTCGATAAATAAACAGGTTTTCCCTTTAGATATCCGAGAATTCATCAACCTACGAGATTCAGGGGAAAGTGAAGTTACTGGATTGTTTTTATGAAATGTACGGCAACCTAAATAAACTCTATTCCAGAACGCTTTTCTTCTTTTTTGTAGTGATATTACTTTCTTTTTACGGATATACATGTTGCTTAACAGATATTAAAATTTAACAAAAGGTATTTACCTATAATATAAATCTCTACTTCATTTGCGAGACAAAAAAATACTTTTTAGACATTTACATTTTTACTAGGATGAAGTATATAACTGGATCTGACATCAGAATAATAATACCAATATAAAGATAAATAAATATAAGTAATTATACAAAAATACTGTAGTCACAGACATCATTTTCCTCTTTTGTCGTGGTTCGGTTTGGTTTTTGTTGGGCACGTAGGCATTAATGTTTTAGGGTTAAAAGTGATTGACTGCTCGTGTTTTAAGTGTCTTATGTTTATAACACAAGCCACGTTGCCCTATTGTTTTATTTGGCTGTCATAACCATGAACTGATTTTTGTAATTATAACCTATCAATGTTGTAAAACCAATATTAAGAAGTCATTAATTCATTATTTACTGTAGATTCTACGTTCAAGCGATTTTGTACAACATCATGAATTTGACGGATTTGTCTTTTGAAGCTGTCCCTCATAAATGTCAAATCCAGAGTATAAAAGATCTTAGACTTTTCTTACCTATTGTACCTGTACATTATAGCCTTTGTCAATGTAGCTCGTCGATCAAAGTCAATTTATTGACATTGAGACAATGAGGGCGATTTAGGAAACGGAGGAAAAAGGTGTCCCTCTGACAGGGGTCCTTTTGCGTTTACAAAAGTGTCTGTCCTCCAAATGAAATAGCTCGAATGTCAATTATCATTGTGAATTTAGTATCTATTCATTCAAATATTGTGAGTGGAGTTTTTAACAAGCTTTTTTTAGTTTTATTTGTAAATTACATTAAATAGTCAGAGACGAATCATTTAAAAATAAAATAAAAAATAGGCTTGCGTTAGACTACCATGTTACAGCCATGGCGATGTTAAGCGATGATGCGGTCTACGATGGAGCACGCTTGCCTAGAAGAAACCGATTCACTCGTGATTTGAAGACGCCCAGATTGTAACTACCGGGGAACACCCATTGCGCATGTCTATTCTGCAAGCTAAGTGAACGCGAAAGTGAAGTGATACGCTGAGTGTGGCTTTTTCTTGCTTATTTCTGCAGATAAATGTCAAAACATTGAATTATAAGGGTAAGGGACTACAGTCAAGGGTGATCACTCGACATTTTGACATTTCTCTATAGTAATCAACAAGAAAAATACACGTTCATTTAACTTATCAGTTCACTTGCGCGTTCACTTAGCTTTCAGAATAGACTTGCTGTAGCGCATTCTACAGACTAGCAGTTCGCATAATAAAAGTGGAATCAAAGCGCTTCGTACGTGTTTTCGGAATATCAACCATAAAGCGGTGTCGATTTTACGTGCCCGCTCTGGCAGTCCGATAGAAAAATGGGCAGAAGGGAATTAAATCATGTTGGGTTCATTATTTATTTAATATACACCGACATGATGTACGTCATTACATTACATAGGAGAGACGAGGCAAAAAAATTAGACTAAACGTCATCACAATTATAGGTGCAGACTACTGTGGGCAGACACTTGTCTAGAACAGGCCGCCCACCGAAACGTTGGGTTGATGACATCCGGAGACACGCGGGTCATGACTGGATGCTCAAGCAGAAGATCGCAGGTCGTGGAAGAGATTGGTACAGGCCCTTGAGAGGCTATGTCTAAAATGGACGACGGAAGGCTAAAGAAGAAGAGAGAGAAGAACAATCAGTAAAAAAGCTTTTCTATTAATAATTTATTTTTATTTTTATAGACGAACTTATAAACGTGGGCTGGGGTGTAGCTGAGGCCAGCACAGTGAGTTAATAAAGGCCTAGTTGCAGCCAAGAATTGTATAGTACTTTTTCAAATATTCCGTGGGGCATCACGTAAATATTTTGGAGTAATACTCAGATTTCATTTAAACATTGCCTAACAACCATCGAAAAAAAAAACCACTGGTACTATAAGCCAGTAACAGGACACCAGCATAGTCATTTGGAAATGTCAATAAAATTATTTTGTGTGTTATTTTGTGTTTTGGGGATCAATCCTGTTAGCCACAAAATTCTAAACATGAAAAATCTCAATTTTATTGTTTTGTTACCTGAAGTTAACATGTCTCCGCGATCTTGATAAAGATAAATAGGAGGATGCCTCCACAAACTTAAGACAGTTCGTTTATGAGGCGACGCAAGTATTAGATACTCGGCGACTCGAGCGTTGTCGAGCGTGACTTTTTATAAATTAAATGCTTTTTAATAGACTTCAAATAAAGAAGGACAGTTCTATGTCAAGCTTTGCTTAGTTTGGGGTCAGACGATCGTGTGTGCAAAATATCCTAGATATTTATTTACATGTTCCACTGTATTTTTTTAATGTATGTTGACCGATTTCTCTGCTAACTGTTAACCGATATCATTTTTTTTTCTATTTCTAATTCGCGTCTAACACTGTACCTTTCTTTTGACTTTCTCAGTCACAGGGTAAAAATATCAGCAACTTGTGCGGTCACAAGGGAACGATTAGAAATTGCAGCTACCTCTCATGTACGAACGACGTGACGTTCTAATTGGACAAGTTCTGCGTAAAGTGAATTTTGTCGCCTAAACTAATATTATTTTTCAATATTAGAGCGTTCACAAAGAACGTAACGATCAAAATTCTTGACGTTACCCAAGATGTCTTTGTCATTCATTTTTTTATGTCAAAAATGAGATAGAAAGATGTTTTTATGAATAAGCTTTGTTTCGTGCTTAGAATAAAGGTAAATACCCACTGAGCATAACACGACTGCGTGTTAGATTTGCTATGGGCTAAAATATAGTAAATTTTTAGGAAAAAAACCAGCTTCAAGAACAAACTTATACTATAAAGTAAATGAATAAATATAAATTTAAAAAAAACTGAATTTTAATATTTTTTTATAAAAAGGGCACATTCGATTACTTTGATGATCATAATTGTCATCTTATTTAGATGATCGATATGCAAATAGACAAAATGTTCCAGTTATTTTGTTTTAAAAGCTAAATTAATGAACCAATTTTGATGAAATTTCTATGGGACCAATCTGAAAGTACATATATTGTTTCATTTAATTTTTTTTAAAGAATTTTCCAAATATTTTCATAAACTACGAAGTTCTGAGGTAACAAACATATAAATAAAATAAAATAAATACAAATTGAGAACCTCCTCCATTTTGAAGTCGGTTAAAATTTACAGTTAAAACAAAGATTGAAAGTCCTGATCAAAACTTTTGCTGAACAAACCAGAACGTCACCTGTGTATATATTTTTCGTATTTGTTGATTTTTCAATAAGCACGGAATCAATATCATTAAAATTCATATATGACCATTTCTGAAGTATGATCTACCTAAAAACAGAATCATCAAAATCGATTCATAATAAAATTGGCGGAGTAATCGCGTAAAAAACATACAGTCGAATTGATAACATCCTCTTTTGATTTTTGTTTTTTTTTTTCAAGTTGGTTAGAAAACAATAACCGGCCAAGTGCGAGTCGGACTCGCGCACGAAGGGTTCCGTACCATTATCTATAATAAACAGAATAGTAGGTACACATTTAATTTTTGTATTGCCACGACATCTATGAGTGAGTAGCGTCAATAATACAATGTTTCCTAATGCCTCGAACGCATTAGGAGACATCTAGTGTTGAGTAGCAAAATCAAGGTACTCGAATGTTAGAAATCACGTTTTTTTGTATGGGAGCCCCCTTAAATATTTATTTTATTCTGCTTTTTTAGTATTTGTTGTTATAGCGGCAACAGAAATACATCATCTGTGAATATTTCAACTGTCTAACTATCACGGTTCATGAGATACAGCCTGGTGACAGACAGACGGACATATGGACAGACGGACATATGGACAGACGGACAGACGGAAGGTTTTACCCTTTGGGTACGGAACCCTAAAAAGGAGGTGATACACAAAACTGCTTGTCTAATTTAATGTCCATGTCCATTTAATGTTCAGTTTCCACCAACCCATTGTTTATTTCGCCCACAGTTTCGCCGTTCCAGGTTTTCCTACCAATAATGTTTAAAGCATGGGTAAGCTTAGCAAATTATGACCATCTATCGTGTAATAAATTCAGAAAAAGACTTAGACCTTCGGTTAGACTTTCTAAACGAAAAAGAAAAAGGTTTTTCTTAGGTTTAGTGGGCTTTATGCATGATTGAGTTGTTATTATGCATACTTTATCAGGTTTCTCTCTAGGGTTTAAGGTAAAACCAAGGATTTTAGAGCAAGGCCTACGCTTTCATCTCAATAATGTAAATAAAAAAACTCATCGTAGTATCATTGAATACTTAATTTAAATAATATGTTTTCTTAGTAAATCGCATAAGTTGTAAGATGCTTTATCGTAAATTTTATGAGTTTGCCTCAACACAGTGCACGCACGCTTTATTATACAGGGTTGGGCATATACCCTGTACTACTCCGAAAGAATAGAATAGAATATTTTTTAGAATAGAATAGAATATTTATTTATTGCCAAAAGTAATATACCATAACCTTAATTTTACTTAGAAACACTATATATTTATTGTCTTAATAGAATTTTCGGCGAGCCTCAAACTAAGCACGAGGCCTGTATCTTGAGGCTCGAGTGCAGTTATACAAAACAAGTTGTTGACAAACTGTTACAGAATATAATATACACGTACGATATTTATGTGGAGTAAGTACTAAATGAAAAGGTAAAAAGATACTTAAAATTAAGTTTAAGGTACTCATTAATTTAATAGAAACTAGCTAATGCCCGCGACTTCGTACGCGTAGCGCAAAGTAATTAGTGGGTGGACGATTAGACTGACATATCCAAATATAAATGTTACACTAACAAACACGAACGGAACTTTAAATAGGCACAAATCCATCGGATTATTTATACTGAATATTTTATAGATAATACCTACACATATGACATGATTGTAGATTTATTGCTCTCCATTTTAATGCGGATTGTCATACTATCGTCATAGTATGATTTTAGTCTAGTTTTAATCTGACTCGATACAGGTATCCCAACATGTCCATAGTTTCAAATATATTTCAAGCAAATAATATATTACTTTTACTGGTTAAATACGTTGGAAGAGTGGAGCCATGGAGCCAATAAGGAAAAAAAATTGGTATAAGTCAAGCGAAATGTCATGCATGACAAACGTTATTATTGAATTATTAGTAAATAGTAAGTAGGAAGCATGGAGCGGTATCTATAATTAATCGCTGTTATTTAACATTACTCCGCGTAAAGACTGCCAATCAATGATGTCTAAATAATTTTTGCCCGTCTTCTGCGCCTCGACCCTTCCAACAACTAAACCGCTTTCGTTCACCACCATAACATCCAAAATAGCTGCTAATCATAGATCAGTAACAGATTAGATGCCGCGAGTTCACCTACTTTGCGTGTCTGTTATTGGTGTTAAGTTTGATCCTGGCAAAAAAATGTATTCATTTTAATCTCCGTCGACTTGGTATATTAGCACATCAGAAGTCAATACAAAAATAAACGTACTTTAAATTACGCCATAATAAACTGTAAAACCTCTTCAAAAGCAGTTGGCTGTCCTGAAAAGAACAAACACAAAAAAAAACTATTTGGTGCAGTCTATCGGAAGTTATGCGGGTACATACATTTCGGCTATTCGTTTTTATTTCATCATCATCATCAGCCAGAAGACGTCCACTGCTGAACATAGGCCTCCCCCTTTAACCTCCACACTGAACGACATCCTGCCATCTGCATCCACTGGATGCCCGCGACTCTCACAATGTCGTCGGTCCATCTAGTGGGAGGCCTACCTACGCTGCGTCTTCCGGTTCGCGGTCTCCACTCAAGAACCTTACCTACTTCCCCATCGGTTAACAGTTCTTCGAGCGATGTGGCCTGCCCATTGCCACTTCAACTTGCAGATTTTAATAGCTATGTCGGCGACTCTGGTTCTTTGGCGAATATCTGTATTTTTATTTACATATAGATTATATGGCAACAGCCGCTTCAGTCTTCCTACCTACCATGTCTGCGAGTAGAAGTCTGTCATTACGACAACATTACTATAAAATAAGCTAGATGGCGTTATAAATAATTATTAAAAAAAATTTTTTTTACTATTTATTATCATAAATTAATATAGCCTATGTTTCAATCAGGTATTTTATAAGCATATTCATGGAAACTGCTTTGAAATCCTTCTAGTAGTTTAAAAGATGTGCGCGGACAAACAAACTAACTGACAGCCGTCAGATTTGTAGTTCCATAGTTTGAAAATAGATTGCGTACTAAAACGATGTTTTGCGAAAAAATTGTAAATTTGCTTAAACTTTACGAATAATATTATTAAAAACGTAATAAGGTATTCAATAATTCCTAAAATAATGAGTGTAAATGGATCGTAGTTTCACAAATATGAAAAGTGCGTCTATTATAGGTAAATACGACACTTTACCTGAATCACGCAAACGGGATTTTTTTTGCAAGTTAAACCGATATCTGGTATTGCTTCTACTTAGTTAGAAGTCATGTGTGAAGGTATTTGATCTACACATTTATAATATGGTAGGGATATATATGGGGTAAAAAATGTTATATTATATATGTGGGGCCTATATTATGTAGGTGTGGTTGAAAGAGGGCGAGTGTTATTATGTGAGTAAGGTGGTTGGTGTGAGGTTGAGTGTATGTGAGTGAGGTAGTTGGTATGCGGGTGGGTGTATGTGAGTGAGGTAGTTGGTATGCGGGTGGGTGTATATGAGTGAAGAAGTGTGGGTGAATGTATGTGAGTGAAGATGTGTGGGTGAGTGTATGTAAGTGAATAAGTGTGGGTGAGTGTATGTGAGTGAAGAAGTGTTGGTGAGTGTATGTGAGTGAAGAAGTGTTGGTGAGTGTATGTAGATGAACGGTTGTGGCTGAGGATATGTAAGTGCGCGTTACAAAAACTAGATAAGGTCTTCTGTCTCGGTGTAGGAAAGTTTGAGTAGCCATTCTTTGAACAATTTTTTACATGAGTACTTGAAGAGATTTCTGACATCAAACCGTTTGCTAACTTTATTGTAAGTGTTTGGTAGTGAGTAGGCAGGGCAACGTCTTGCTAGGAGAGATTTAGCACATGGAAGTGGAACCCTGAAAGCTCGCCTGCACATTATTTCATCATAGTCAGGGCGACTTTTCAAGATTTTATGGGTTTTTATGGCGGCATTGTAAATAAAAAGTTGTCTGACGCGTAACACCTTAAATTCTTCGTAGAGGGAGTCAGTTGAGAAGCGAAAAGGTTTCCGTAATATTACTTTTATAAGAGCCCTCTGTGCTCTCTCAATACTAATAAAAATGGTTTTGCCGGCACTACCCCATACAGGGACACAGTAATTAATAACCGATTGACATAACGCAGTATATATTTGCCGCAACAAAGGTATCGGTGTGCAGTCACGAAGGTTCTTCATGACGAAAATTAACTTCCGTACTCTAGCAGAAAGGTCAACTATGTGTTGCTTGTAAGTCATATTTTCGTCAATAGTGACGCCCAGGTATTTAATACAAATGGTACGGTCTACGGAACTGCACGGACATCCAGGAGTTGGGGTTAGTGAAGCATCAGTGCAGTAGTGTATCTTAAGTATTTTGCCAGCGGGGGGATGGGAAACGCAGGTCTTGGAGAAAGCAATATATTTGGTTTTCTTTGTATTTAAAGTAAGAAGATTTCTGTCAAGATTCCTTGCAATGACCGATAGACCTTCCTCTGCAGTGCTAAATACACGGTCCCACGTTTCACCGTGAAATAAAATTGCAGTGTCGTCTGCGTATGTTATAATCTCAGCATTATTAAGCTTGCTATTTAGGATATCGTTAATGTACAGGATAAACATCGTGGGGCCGAGTATGCTGCCTTGTGGGACGCCATACTTAATTGTTTCTTGATCACTAAAATGGTTACTTATTTTAACATACTGTCTACGGTTGGACAGATAACTTGTGAACCACTCAAGCGACACTCCTCTGATACCAATTGATTCAAGCTTTCGCAGAAGCAGCCCAACCGAGACCGTGTCAAACGCTTTCGCCAGATCAAGAAACACGCCTACACAGTATTCCCCATTATCAACGTAAGATGACACGAGATTGGCGAGAACGGTTGCAGCGTCTTCAGTCGATCTGCCTCTGCGAAAACCAAATTGCCTGTCAGAAAGAATTTTGTGCTTTTCCAAGTAGCTAGTGAGCCTGACGTTTACTAATTTCCCCAGTATCTTAGATATGACACTTAGCAAAGCAATGGGCCTGTAGTTGTCTGGTGAGTTTTTGGAACCGCTTTTGTATATGGGAGACACGGCAGCTACCTTCCAACAGTCCGGAAAAGTGCCAGACTCTAAGCTTAGGTTAAATATGTAAGTTAGTGGTATGAGAATAGCGAGAAGAGACTTTTTAATTATTGCAACAGAAATTGCATCAGGTCCAGGTGCGCTATCGTTTCTGAGGCCAGCAACGATCTTTGAAATTTCATAAGGATCTGTAGGATTGAGGTACAAAGAGTTAGCAACGGATGAACGGGGCCTGTGTGATTTAATGAGTGACTCCTCTGTTTCGGATAACTTAGAGAAAATATCATCAGCCAGTCTCTTTCCCACGGAAACAAAATGCTGGTTACAGAAGTCAAGCGGGTTATGTCTGTTGTCACAACATTTTAACAACTCGGAAGGCTCTGTTCTGCAGTTTGAGGAATAGCAAATATTTTTTATGGTCTTCCAAAGCTTTTTTGGGTCATCTTTATTCTGTTCAAGTTGCTGGCTAAAATATTGAGCTTTAATTTTACGTAGAAGGCTATTACAGAAGTTCCTGTATCTCGTGAAAATTTTGTGGCGATGAGAATCGTTAGGATGGGTTCTGTGTTCACGATGTAGTTTGTCGCGGTGGCGCATACACCTAATTAGTCCTGGAGTGATCCAGGGCTTCATGCTTACCATATTTCTACCAGTTTTAACTTGTTGGGTGTATTTGTTTATAATATTGGCTATGGTTTCATTGAAGGCAGCTACTGCAGTGTTAACACACGATGTGGAGGTAACTGAAGACCAATTAGTGCCAATAATCTCAGAAACCACCGCGTCAGTGTTTGTCTTGAGTCTAACTCAAGAATCGTTTGAGTAGCTTAGCGACTGTCGGGAGATGCCAGCTATGACAATATCGTGATCAGTTATTGTAGATTTGCATACAAGACCCGTTGATTTTGTTGCAGATTTTATGAAAATGTGGTCTAAGCACGAAAGACTTCTGGTGGGACTAGTAATAGCTGGGAGTAATCCATGTGATGCCATTAGACAAAGGTAGTTAGATACTTGATAATTCGAGGAATTGCATAAATCTATGTTCAAATCACCTGAAACAATAATAATCGAATTACTTCTTAGGTTATTTAATGCCAAATCAAGAGAACTAATAAAGGGGTCAATGACAAAGGTAGAAGGGGAGCGGTAGATACCTAAAATAGCAATTCTGTCGGTTACTTGTATTAGCAGGGAATCAGCATCGGTAATAATAGGTTCAGATGCCGTAGAATTGTATGAGTTTTTAACGAAAATTACTACTCCACCATTTTTATTAATTTGTTTATATGAACGAAAACAATTATACCCAGGAAGGGAATTCAGTATCGTACCATCTGACAACCAGCATTCCGTCAGTATTATGGCATCATAGACTATATTGAAACGTTGTAGTGCGACAGAGAAGTCGTCAAAATTGCGCTGAAAGCATCTTATGTTAAGTGAAATGACCTTGAAGTTGTATCCAGTATTGTTATTGAAAAACACATTACATGATTCAACGGACTCGTGTAAATGACAATCTATCGAGATTGATTCATCAATATCCCTAGTCAGATTATGTGAACCCATCTTGATAGAACAAAAATTGAGAAATGTTGGAGGTTAGAACCCAGTGTGTCATTTTTATATAAATAATAATAATTTTTCCTGAGTGCACTCGAATCATGTAAATGATAACGGTCTGTACATAAATATTATTTGCATTGAGTGGGGCGCAGGAGTTATGCAAGGGTGAGTGTGTGTGTGACTGAGGTGTAGTGTATTTTGTTAGTGTGGTGAGTGTTAAGTGTAAGAATAAAGTAAATGACAGTATAAAATATAAATAATGTACAAAGAAAGTTAAGCCAATATTATAACTAGTTTTCGGTGAGACGAAACGATCCTCGTGTGCAAACCAGTGGTGTTTAGTGCTCGGCGGTTGCAGAGGGAACACCCAAGGCGTGCTCCAGGTCTTCAGAGCATTTAATACTGATGGCTGGAGTTCCTTCCTGTCGTCGCACATGGATCGCACCGTTCTTGGACCAACAGAACTTAAAGCCTGCTTCCTTGGAGCGCTGCCTGGTCGAGCGAAATAACAGCCTGTTCTCCTGGGTCAGACGCTCATTAAAGTACAACTTTAAGCTGTCCCCTTTGACTCCGATATCAGTACATGATAGATTACGACGGCTCTTAGCTGCTTTCAAAAACTCATCTCTCTTCTGACGTCGCACGAACCTTACGATTAATGGCCGGGGTAGTTTCGAAGATGCCAGTTTTGCATCGCCAGTATCGCCCCCTTCCAGACGGCGAGGCCCTACGCGCATCGCGAAGTCTAGATCGCAGTCCTCAACAACAACTCCGATTTTTTGAGCCGTGACAAGAATTATGTGCAACGGATTTTCGTTGGAGGTCTCTGATATTCCAGCTATCTCGATCTCGTTCTTGAGGCCAGCCTGCGCCCTAGTGTTCAGTTGTTCACGTAACTGTGCTACTTCGTTCCTTAGTGTGCTAAGTTCGACATCACGCTGGGCATCACGTTCCTCTAGTACACGGATTTTAGTTCCGTGTTCGTTGAGTCGCGAAGTGATATGGTCTGTGAAAGATTTCATTTGGGACTTCATGTCACCCACATCCTCCCGCAGTAATTTAATTTCTGAAGCGATGGTCTCCAGGTGGACATAATCGGCTGAGACAGAAGGTGAGCTGAACGGAACATCCAATTTGCGGCCGGCGTCGCGAGGAATGACATTCGCACGCTGCTCGTCACTGGGCGCGCTCACCCGTACCGGTGTGTTCGTGTTATCTTTCTTAGGTTGTTTGCTCAGACATAATGGACAAGCCCAGGCCGACTTCACGTCCTCAGGGATTTTCTTTAGGTCGGTTAAGTTCACACATACAGCATGAAAGTAATTTTGGCATTTGGAGCATTGTATATGTTGCATAGAACGAATGATTTTCGTACAAGCAGAGCAGTATTTACCAGATTGGATGGATTAATTAACCAGAATGTCATCATTATGAACAAATTTTACAATGGACCAATCCTAAAATCGTTCAAAAAAATGCTGTTTTATAGAAAACGGTTATTAACACCCGATAAAATGTATGGAACAGCTGTTTTTTTGCGATTTCAGGTTTGGTCCCGTAGTAAAAGTTTAATGACCTCCTTTCAGCTTAGTACAGGGTATATGCGTAACCCTGTAGTAAGTGGTCAATTAATTGCGTGTACTTTGTTTAATTTTTCGACCTATCTCCTCGTGCTCGAGATTGATAACATAATTGAGCAATTATAAGCGTGGGCGCAAGTTCCAGCAATTTCCCGATAAAACTCGATGGATCAGAAAATGATCCACAAAAAATGTGTAATCTGTGTGCACAATGGATATGTCCCGATCACTTTGTCGTGTTGTGCTTCGAATGTGTTGAAGAACCTGAAAACCCCATTCTGAGGGCGTCAGGGTCAGGCTCATCACCAATGCTCAGGTTTGTTGCAAAAACAGCTCAAGAATTTGAAAGCTGACAGGAAAGCGACCGTCGCACACCCGACGCGTAAATCTCGACTGTAATTTACTTAATTTTTTTATGTTTAATACTAATTATTTTACTTTTTATGTTTATTTTCTAAATAGATACTTTATAAAATGTGTTTTCATAATAAACAGTTGATATTTAAAAAGCTCAATTTTGCATTTTTTCCTATTTAATATTTCTATCTATCTATACATAGAATAAAAACTTAGAGATAAAAAATCTTTAACTGCGAGATATAAAAAAAAAATACACAGGGCGTCTTTATAAAATAAGCAGTAACACGTTAAGACAGTTTTAAGATTTTTTTGTCTGTTTGTTTGTTTTTCCTTGCACATTCCTAAATCACTGGACGGATTTAAATGCGATTTTCATGAATATGCTAAGCTACGACCAGATTGATGTTAAAGGCTAGTTATTTTGCGCAAAGGCCGGATTATGGGAGGAAAAAAGGGTTCAAAGTTCATATTTGTTTAATACATTGATTTTAATTTAGTTAACTTTATTATATTTCCAAATATGTATACTTTTCCTATTTGTTTTTTTTTTGTTGTACGAGATCAAACATGAAAAAAATATAAGGTGCGTGCACTCTAGTATTAAAATAAGGCCAAAGACATCATTTATGTATTTACAGCAGATTTAAGTTGTCAGATAAGCATGCACAACAACCGTTTATAGGTAAATATGCGAAAACATGAATAATTCAATCACATTTAATATGACGTGGCGGGGCTGTATGCATTTATGCATATATTTACACATATTTACGTCATAAATGAAAAATGCTTGGGTGAAAATTCAATTGACTTTTCGGATACACACGGTGACTTAAGTCTTGAATCTAAATATATATTTTTATCGTTAGATAAATATTCCTACAATGTGCTAGAATTTTTCTCACAGCTTAAGTGTTGTTGTTATTGAATTTTACCGGAAATTCGTATCATCATCAGCCAGAAGACGCCCACTGTTGAACATAGGCCTCCTTTTAACCTCTACATTAAACGACGTCCTGCCATATGCATCCACTGGATGCCCGCAACACTCACAATGTCGTCGGTCCATCTAGTGGGAGGCCTACCTATGCGTCTTCCGGTTCGTGGTTTCCACTCAAGAACCTTTCTTCCCCATCGGGTCATCAGTTCTTCGAGCGATGTGGCCTGCCCATTGCCACTTCAACTTAATGTTATTAAAAGTGCCGTTCAGAAACATCATAAGAAAATAATAATATTTATTACGTAAATATACTAATTTAAAACCTATATCAATTATATACAAGCTGAGCGAAGGTGGCCGAGCAGCATGTCTACTTTATAATATTATGGCACCCGGTTCAATCCTCGACCAATGATTTATAATATTTAGAGTAATTATTTAGTACTCGGCTGGGTACCTGGGTAGCCAGCCCCTCAAATTGAAAATCCTTCTCCAAACGTCGTCCGTCGTATCTAAGGACCATAATTATATAAAGTATGTTGTTTATGTTAAGTTGCTGTTACATTTCTTTCTTTCTTTCCTTATTTCTTTCTTTCTTTCTTTCTTTCTTTCTTTCTTTCTTTCTTTCTTTCTTTCTTTCTGTCTTTCTTTCTTTCTTTATTTCTTTCTTTATTTCTTTCTTTCTTTCTGTCTTTCAAACACCTAGCGGTGTGTTCCGGCAACCCCACTTAAGATCTGCATGATCTAATTCCCTTCTGCCAATTTAGAGTGGGCACGAAATGGCGACACCGCTTCATGGTTGATATTCCGAAAATCCATACGGAGCGCTATGGTACCTTTATTGTGCAAATGATGCACTGTCTGAATGGGTGTTTCCCGATAGTTATAATCTGGGTGTCTTAAAGTCGCGAGCCAATCGGTTTTTCTAGGTAAGCGTGCTCTATGGCTCCAACGTAGTCCGCATCATCACTTAACAGCAGGCGAGGTGGCGGTTAAACGCAAACTTGTTATTAAATAGAAAAAGTCGTTCCCAATCTCATATTTGACCACCGTGTGTTGATGTCAAACGCCTAGTCTATAAACTATACAAAATCCTTATCATTCAGACAAATCTTTCGTTCAATAGATGATCCACCTGTTAAGCCAATAAGGTTATTCACCCACACAAGTACTTAGGTATACCTATACAAAAACAACACACAACTAAACCCTACTACTCACAACTACTGACAACTACTATTATTGCTCACGATAACATCAAAGAGTAGAAAATCTTAGAGAGATACATATCGTGAAATTATAAAAATTTAGGTACATCACTACATCTGCAGCGATGTGTGTGTGAGTCGTTAATCGACGACTTTACATACGAGTGACTATAGGATGAATGAAAGATGGCTATTAAAAGAGAGAACTCAATTGGATAATAAGTTTTTGAGGTCCAAGTGTGCGATATACTTTTTAGAAAAAAAAAAATACTTCAAGTGAAAGGCCTTATTAATCTTAATCGGAAAGCGAGCAAGCAATCAAATATTACAATATTTTTCTTTTTGAGGTCACGCGGTTCGTTGGACTGCAAGCGGCCTGCTAGGGCAAGTTTTGAGCGTACATAAAATGTTTAAATAAATATCGGCAGTCACAGGACGCCCGGCAGATATGAAATAAGACAGCGTCATTATGCCGTTTCCTGTCACGACATACGAGTCAGTTTTACTACCAAGGCTTGCCAATAGATGTATCACAACAAAAATCCGTCAAGGTCACGTGGTTCACTGCAAACGGCCTGCGAAGATGTCTTTAAAGCGAAAGTAATGTCAAAAAACTGATAAGAATAATAACTTAAAATCAAAGTTATTAAGGTACAACAGTCTGAACAAAAGTTGCAATTAAAGTATTGTGGCTGCAGGCTGATAGACGAGACTGGTGGGTGTGTATGTTGTTTGGACGCATCTTTACCTGGTCAAAATATACAGCGGGAAAGAATACCTTCTAACGTTAATTAATAGGAGCCGCTCCAATAATGTCTAAGCCGTCCATATGGTTCCGATTCTAGACAGAAACTGATTACGGTCAATATTGTGGGTAAGCTCCACAAAAACTCGTGTAGGCGTGTACATTGGCAAATGCCATCGGCCCGATCGAAATCCGGTCTGTTAGGATTGATTTTTATATTGTACTGATCTCATTTTGAAAAAATCTCTAATCGCCTGGTCCATAATAAATAACTTGACCATGAATGTAGTGCTCGTGTTGGATGAGGCTTGGTGAGCTATGGCCAACATGTATATCCGGTTGCTCTAGGTAGGCCCAAGTTCACGTCCACGACTTATGATCGGTAGTATGCAGTTTAATGTGAAAGTATTAGCTAGATCATATCTGTCAGTCGTGGCTTATGGTTATGTCCGATATTTTTTTTGTAGCTTTAGTCCGCAGTCGTATTAACAACAAGAGTGAGAGAGTTAGAAGCAAAAACTGACGGAAGCTGGAGCAAGAAAGATAGAGAGCAAAGTCCACCGTTAAATAGCCCATCGTCTATCATAATAAACTCTTGTGATAATTAAATTATCATCAGCCTTTGATAATCTACTGTTGAATATTTAATAATTTCGAGGCCAACAAGAACGCAAAAGCAATGAGATGTTAACCCGAATCATTGCGACGACAAATCGGGACGACTGTCTAAATTTTTGATCGTCTGAAACATTTAAAATTACTACTGGGCATAGGACTCGCTTTGATATTTCCATTTACTTCGGTCAGTTGCCTATTGCCTTCATTTGCATCCGGATGCCTTTCGAATATCGCCTGACCACCATAATTTCGGTCACCCTGAATTTCGCCAAATAAATATGGCTAATTTTTAATTATAATTGGAACTAATGCCGCCAGCTTGTTTGGTACGCTGCCAATTTGGTAGTGGGCTTGAGCATTTAGATTGTCTTTGGACCTTCAACGGTCTATAGGCAGTCCAGCTCTTTTCGTAGTTTTATTTAGCGTGTATTCTGTTTAGTAATAAAGGGCACTTGTCAGTAAAGAAATTTGAACTTACGAGAAATGTTCTATATAAAATAAAGCGTATTTGTGTTGTGTTAATACGATTCTCTGTACAAATTTCTGCTCTCACATAATATTTAGTCAAGTTGTTTGCGAGTCGCAGGTGTGCGAGACAATGAGATAGTGGATCCGCAGATAGGATGTTCATTCGTTCGTGTGATCGACGGTTATCTTTATTCTATTTGATTTTGTTACCGGGTGGCTTTAGTTGGGATTATGTAGTTGGAGGTATATTTTGTCGTTTTGTGACAATATATTCCACTAAGATTTGACGCTTACTTATTGTATAACCATACAAGTTTTAAAACAGTTGCCAACCTACCTACGCGTTGTTTCTTAACATAAGAAAAGTGTTCGCAACAACACGTATGTAGGTGTTGGCAACAATACGAGTTATGTATGATACAGGCAACGTAGGCGTACGTAGGTAGGTATTGGCACCAACACGTAGGTATGTGTTGACAACAATACAAGTTAGGTATGATACAGGCAACAACACGTAGGTAGGTATTGGCATCAACAGGTAGGTATGTGTTGACAACAATACGAGTAAGGTATGATACAGGCAACGACACGTAGGTAGGTGTTGACAACGACACGTTCATTAGGCATTTATCAATAACTTAAGTTATAGATTAGAGCTACGGCTATTTGAGCCTTAACAGGCGTGTCGCCAAGCTCGACACGTCTGTTACGGCTCTAACAACCACTAGAAGACAGGTTTCCTTCTCATAATAGCTAACAACTTTTGTTCTAAGACACTTAGTAGTTCGTAAAGAGTTAGTTATTAAAGAAAAAAAAAAGAATATTTCAAGCGAAATATAATAATTGAAGATAAATAGAGAATTAAAGAAAATAATTCGAAAATTAGGAAACTAATTAGAGTCAATACCTAAAGGGTCTCTCTCTATCTATATAATATATTTTTCTCTGAAACCGCTGTGAGGTTGACCTGATTACCCAGTTCAGTATCGAACATTTAATACAATGGATTAAGGTTCGCTACATTCATATTTCATCATTCTCCACCTGTGATGAATGCCATTCAACAATAATGGGAATGAATAACATTAATGTTATTAAAATGAATACGAATAGTTCTCACTTTTATTAGTTTAGGTGAGAAATGGCTTTATTTTTTTAATGACGGAAGTAAGAGGTTATTAATTCGACTGTATATATGTTGTTATGCGATTACTCGGCCAATTATGAATTGATTTTGATGATCATTTTTTTGTTCGGTAGGTCATACATCAGAGGTGATCCTGTATAAATTTTATCAATTTTGATGCTGCGCTTTTTGAAAAAAATCTATAAAAGCTGAAAATATATACTCATATTACGTTTCGCTTTGTGGTTCCCTTCAGCGAAAGTTTTGATGGGGACTTTCGAACTCTGTTTTAACTGTCAATTTTGAACTTTAAGTTTAAGGTTTTTCATGTTGGAATAGTCTTGAAGTCGTTTTTTTTAATTTACTTTTTCTGCTTTTGTACAGTTGATAGCTGAAAATTAAAGCGATGAGCTTAAAAATAACACTAACCGCCAATAGAAGCATTTATGGTTGATCGTCGAGGCGTATCCAAGGTCAGCATAACTAAATCTATAAATGCTCAGTTGTCACCAAGGCAACTGTTGCATATTACTTTTCTTAAACATTGTGAGGATTTTCACATAAAAATATACATATACATTTTTGTGATAACGTCGCCTACCAACTAATTAAAAAAAACAGCTCACTGATTTTACTATGAGTCATAAGACATCAAGGGAAATCACAATTATTTTTTGTCTGCAAATTCAAACATAACCTCTGTATATTGTCCTAATCCTATTGCACAATGAAACATTGTAGAAACGTTCCTATAAAAATTAAGAGGCGACCAAAATTTACCAAGTTTTAAATACCATACACACACAATACCATAATTAAGTTATAAACTTTCGTTATTTTGTTGATCGGGACTTATCGTCCATTATTTTATCTTTACCTACCTATTTTCACCTACTCGTAAATAAAATAATGCGTATAAACATTTATAACATAATACCTATTGTTTTTGAAAATACTGTATCCGGCCATCCCAAAATTACTACGAAAGAAGATATTTTAAAGTTACGACAGAAAAGTTTTTTTTTTGTTTAAATGAGAACGGTAAAGGCATTTTTGTAAGAAATTAGTTGCAGCCACTTGCACCCATATACATTCCATAGCAACTGTGTTAGCAACTGTGACGCGGAGTTCGACGCGTTGACATAAATAAGAATGTTCAATCACATATCTGTCACAATACCTGTCAACAGTTTCCTTCTCATTTCCGTTCTATTTACTTCTCTTTTCTGTGAAAGTTATTATAAGAAAAATCAATCATAAATATGCTCGTAAAAAATCACAGAGCCACATAATCCTCTGGATGATTTTGATGGTTATGACGCCATTGCCCTATAGACGCGGACTTAACACATCAGCGTCAGCCAGTACGAATGGCCACAATAAATTTTTAGGAACCTATAAATTGGGATGATATAAATTACGTGGAGTGCTGATGTGCTTTGTGTTAGCTTCGACATTATTAAAGCCTACATATTTTGGACTCGCTTTTCGCATGATTATGATACACTGCGACAGTTTTGGACTAACATTCTACCGCCTATAAGGAATCTACAAAATATTTATAGTTTCAAAGAGAAACTTTGGAAATTAATTTCTAGGCATCAAAAAGGTGAGAAATGTCAAAGAAATGACACCACTGCGATTTAAGGCGAGGGATACTTACTATTAAGCAACGCTTATTACTATAGATGACCATAATCATTGGTTTATTGTATTAAAGTCGCATTTAGCGGAGCAAAACCATGGCTCTTACACACAGTCGTGCGTTTCGCTACTTCTATTTTTGGGGTTTTTCTCATATTTTTCGAAAACTATAGCTGTAATGTAAAATTTACCTCACCGGTTTCCTTAATAATTATGAAATCTATATATTAAGATATAATTTAATAAATAGGTAATCGAATTCAACGGAGAGATTCAACAATCCAAAAAAACAGAGATAAAAGCGCAATTCAGTGCTATAGATAATTTTTTTCTATCGAGCAAAATGTGCTTAATCGTGTTTCGGTCTCATGGGTTTCCTAGATAAAACATTCAATTTTTCTATGACACCATTTTTATAATTTTAAGCTAACCATGGAGGTATGCACACTTAATCTAGAATGACCGTAATTGCTAAAAGTCGGAAAAGAACGTCTTAAATTTAGGCTTCAATACAATTACTTTTATCATAATAACTTTTAGTTGCTTGTAGTAGGTTGATAAAAAAATATTTATTGTGCACACCAGAAAATAAAGTTATTTTCATATTGAAAGATTTTTTTGTTAACAGGCTAGGCGTTTGACTGCAGCTCATCTGATTTTATAAGACGTTGTAGTTCATAGATTTAGGATGTCAAAATTTTTTAGGTCTATGTTGTAGTTAAAGATTATAAACGCCTAGCCTGCAATGGGAATGACAGTTGCGGCCAAAGGTGTAATTGCCACTCAGTGATTTTGTATATAAAAATATACGCTAAAGAGATAGATAGATGTTTTGACTTGGCCAGGGAGGCTCATACAATAGACATTGGTTGGGCAATACAATGTAGCAGATCTAACATTAAATCTCAGAACCCTAACACACATTTTTGGCATTCCAAGAGGGCTTATTGCTAGTAATATACGCGGAAAAAATGCCAGTAATGTATTTGGAATATATATTACTTTTGTTCTAATATAAATCTGGGTAACGTATGAGTGGCCAAAATTTAAGAATTTCGATGCAAATGAGGCGATCCAAAAACGTTTTGTTATACATGCTTATTTTCACTACAGAACATTTAGCGCACTCTCACATTTTTTAAGAAAAAATCTAACGAAAACTGGATTTTCAGAGTTCTGATTCTATCAAATAGAAAGAGATCTATAGAAGATTCAATCGGCTCATCATCATCAGCTCGGCCCAAAATCCTGGATAATCTCAACTTATCAATTTAATACACCTCCGATATACAAAAGTATGCTACGTTTTTTGTGAAACTCTCAGAGAGAGGAAAGTATATGAGTGAAGTTTGTTATTTCAACGACAAAAACAAATATGTTATGGTAACCTTGTCTCTTTTTTTGAAGACGGTTAAAACGTAGGCGCAACATCAGGCGAGTTGGCGGCCAAGCACAAGACTAACTTACAATAAAAAAAATATGGATGAGTACATTTCTTGAATAAAATAATTTTGATACTTTTGCGTTCATTTTCAGTTTAATGCCAGCGTTCCATGAAACCTCATATAGACTTTATATAAGTTTTTTTTTTTATAAAAGATGTTTTATGTCTGCAACAAAAGTATACTTAAAACTTACCCGACTCAAACCTGACGAAACTGTCTTGAATTAAAATAAAGACACTAACATAACAAAATTACAATAAATATATAACACAATACTAATCTAATTAACCACCGTCGCTTACCATCAAGCTAGTTGTGAAGTGGCTAAGATCACTATCATATGACGACATAGAAGACGTTTTAAGAGTAGTTAAATTAATTGTAAAGTTATATGATTATTTACGGGATATTTACCGTGGTAAGGTTGTGGAAGGAGCTCCCGATATTTCGGCGCAGTTACATGCACCACGTCCACGGGAAGACAAACAACCGAACCAAACAACCGACTTTTAGTGAACAAGTGATAGTTTAAAACAGTGTTTTAAATGTAATGAACAGTATTAAGTATAAAAATTCTTCCATATAGCTATTTTCCTTTTAGTACATTAGTTAATTTATGTGTAAATTTTGAAAACTGTCTTGCAAACTATTTGTAAAGGTATATCTACGGGTTGCCTTGATACAGGCTTTGTCTAGTAAGGCAACCAGCAGGTATTATTTTAAGAAATTAAGTAAGTTGGAAATAAATATATTTTGTTTTTATTTTATTTTGAGTTGGTGGCCAACGCAGATTTATCTACACTAATATTATAAAGAGGAAAGATTTGTACCTATTTTTGTATGTTTGTATGTTTGTAATGAATAGGCTCCGAAACTACTGAACCGATTTGAAAAATTCTTTCACTGTTGGGAAGCTACACTATCCCCGGGTGACATAGGCTATATTATACTTTGTAGCGAGGCCGAAGGCCGAGCTTACACTCGTGCGAAGCCGGGGCGGACGGCTAGTTCCATATATTTAAAAAAAAGCCCTCTCCTCGTAGGCATCGTGTCCAAAGTGCTGGCCGCATTGCCACGTTGGATTGCATTAAACTTTGACTTGATCAAACTCTCATTTCTTATTGTGTTCATTAAACAGGTTACGAAGGTCACCGTGGCAATAACTCCTGCCAAAACTACCAGGTACAAGTTTCCTTTCATACCGATAATTACTTCCATCGTCACGACACAGCTCGGCAAAGTTTTGCTCTCTTACTGTTTACTTACCCAACCATTCATCTACAATATATATAAAAGGCTATGTATGTTTGTCTGTCCCTATGGACTCCGATTTTGATGATTTTTTAGGTAATCTTAGATTAGCCCAGCAAGTAATCCCGTGAGTAAAAAAAAAAAAAAACATAAAAAAGAAAAGAAAAAAAAATCATATTGAAGTACGTAACGTGATATTAAAATCACGAATCAATGAGGCAGAAAAACCTCTCTTTCCTTATTGATTAGAAATCTTATTTTGTCACGCTTTGAAGATTTGGTGTTATTCTTAGAAGTTACTTGTCGTCAAAATACGGCAGTAAAATGTGCCGTTTGTAATCGTAATCACACTAATCCCACTAATATTAGAAATGTGAAAGTTTGGATGGATGGATGATCATGGATGGATGGATGGATGTTTGTTACTCAATCACGCAGAAACGGCTAAATGGATTTGGATGAAATTTGGAATATACATTGCTTATGTCCTGGATTAACACATAGGCTACTTTTCATCATCATCATCACCGATTTTCATCACCACGCGGGTGAAACCGCGGGGCGCAGCTAGTTATATCATAGAAGCGATGGCAGCCGAGTGTTAGCGCGTACTCTCTATAGATGGCACTCGGTTCGATTCTCGGCTCTGCTTCATTGACTTATTTAAAACTTATCAAATTATTTGCGGTTTCGATGTTATAAAACAGTGAAGGAAAACATTGTGAGAAAACCGGTATGTCCAAGAACCTCAAAAAAAAAAAGCTCAATGACATATGATATTCACCAACATGTACTCGGTCAGCTCTAGAGCAGATTAAGAGGTCTGGAAGCCTCGGGGCAGCAAAAGAGTGGAGGCCCCCTGGCTTACTAGTGTTTACTAGTCTCAATTTAAATATATTTTTCCCGAAGTCCCTCTTTTGTGGAGGCCCGGGGCTGCAGCCCGGGCCTCCACAAATCCATCCTCTTTCTCTGCAGGCATGTATTCCAGCAGTGGGAACATGATAAGATGATATTGTGTGTGTTTATCGGGACTTATCGCGCATCATTTTATTGAGGTAAAAATAGATACCTTTCACTCGACGTTTTGACCATGTTACTATGTATGGTCACAAGATGACTGAAAACTGTCGATGAGTCCGGCCAGAAGAGTGGGAGTTTACGTGATCTTGAAAAATCAAAGGGTTGTCACACACACAACACTGACTGTATCGGTAAATGTCCCCTAGTACCTACACCCACAGAAAAGTTTTTTTTTTGTTTAAATTAGAATGGCTGTCAAGAAATTTATTGTAGCCTCTTGCACCCATATAAACCGATAGCAACTGTGTTAACAACTGTGACGCGGAGTTCGACGCTGACATAAATAAGATTGAACATTCTTATTTATGTCACAGTACCTGGTGACATATTTTCCTTCTCATTTTCGTTCTAGTTATTTCTCTTTTCTGTGCCTATACCACGGTTTGGTTACTTAAACATTTATTATTTTTGAAACGCGGTTAAAAACCAAATTAACAATGCTAAATGTCATCATCATCATAATCATCAGCCAGAAGACGTCCACTGCTGAACATAGGTCTCCCCCTTTAACCTCCACACTGAACGACATCCTGCCATCTGCATCCACTGGATACCCGCGACTCTCACAATGTCGTCGGTCCATCTAGTGGGAGGCCTACCTACGCTGCGTCTTCCGGTTTGCGGTCTCCACTCAAGAACCTTTCTTCCCCATCAGTTATCAGTTCTTCGAGCGATGTGGCCTGCCCATTGCCACTTCAACTTGCAGATTTTAATAGCTATGTCGGTGACCCTGGTTCTTTGGCGAATATCTATGTTCCGAATTTTATCGCGTAAAGAAACTCCAAGCATAGCTCTCTCCATTGCCCGTTGTGTGACTGGGTTTTTCCAGAAGACCAACGGTTAAGGACCACGTCTCAGTACCATATATCCATATATCATCACTGGCAACACACACTGGTCAAAGACCTTTGTCTTTAGGCACTGTGGTATCTTGGACTTGTGGTATGCTAAATGTATTCAAATCTAATTTCTAGACAAGCGCTCCATTGTAGACCGCAATATCAAGCTCAATATTAGACAAGTTAGTGGTCCAACGCAAGCCTAAATTGTGTATTAAAAAATAGTAGAAATCCAGCTGAATGAAACTGAAATTGAATTTGGATTGGATCCGACACGTGGACGGAGCAGTTTTCCGCCCAAATGAGCGGAAAATGGTGTGAAATAGACAGAACTTTTCAGGAAACGCAAAAAAACATTTATATACATATTTATAGAAAATATTGTGTAGCATTATTTTATGGTGTGATTTATGTGTATATAATAATAATTAATAACCGAAATACCGAAATCCGACGTAGGACAAAAGTCATGGATGTCGGTAGCCGTATTATGCGACTCAAGTGGCGCTGGGCAGGGCACGTGGCTAAGCGTGGTGATGGCAGGTGGAGTAGAGCCCTGACAGAGTGGTTACCAATAGCGGATAAGCGTTCCGTGGGTAGGCAACCAGCCCGATGAGTTGATGACATCACACCCATCGCAGGCCCTACGTGGATGAGATTGGCCCGAGACAGGGATAAATGGCACAAGGGAGAGGAGGCCTATGCCCAGCAGTGGGTTGATACGGGGTGATGATGATGAATAATAATAATTATTTAATACTCTACTGCACATTTAAATATTATGTAGAAATGCACAAATGGAGGACTTAATGCTAAACATTTTCATTACATTTTAAGATTGGGGCGTGATCCCTCACAAGTTGGTTCAGACATGGACATTAAAGGCAGCTAGTAACAGTCTCTTCTCCATGGTGCTGCAGCCCACCACAGGCGATAGAGCAGACCGTTTAAGGGCATTTAGTTTTTTTTTAATTAAAATATCACTCCACAGACACTGGGATCCGTAACTTTTGTTATACTAATGTAACTACAATTTTGTTAACTTAAACGAATTTACTTTAGCTATACACAATACAGGGAGAGGAAAGATAGTTATAGCATACTCTAAGGTTAAAACAATTTAGTTTATATTACTAGTTTATGTGTATACCGCGAGCAGACCAGCGACCCTCAAGCAGCACCCGATCACGAGTATGACGATGTATAGCCATCGCCCTCCTCAACCATTATTTGAGGTAAAAGAGCGACCCGACACACGCCGCCGCAAGAAGGTGCCTTCGATGGTGAGCATGACTGCTCGAGGGATACACATAATCCTTATTTCTAAACGCTTTTTTTAAACATTTCAAACACCATTTCATTTTCCTCCTCCCAGCCCAGTAATAGTGATACCTATTGAGTTCTTCCTCCGTTTCTGTGTACTCTAGCGAAGACATAAGTACTTATATTAAATTTTGCATACTCAACTTTGATTTGTGACTAGGAATAAACTCATTTCATAACAATTTTTATTATATTTTTTGACAGCCCCGTTAGCTCAGTTGGTAGTCTACCTGCCTTCTGCGCTTGGGGGCGTGGGTTCGATTCCCACCTCGGACAAACATTTGTGTGATGAACATTTGTGTTTATTCTATGTCTGGGTGTTAATATCTATTTAAGTATGTATTTAGAAATATATATGTATACTATATCAGTCTCTGGCAGCCATATTACAAGCTTTGCTTAGTTTGGGGTCAGATGACCGTGTGTGCAATAATGTCCCAATATTTTTTTTTTATTTATAATTAAAACAAGAAAATTAAACATATAGTATAGTGCAGATTTAAGCAAAAGTGCTCTAGAAATCGATTTTCATTTGCACTTCCCGGATATATCTAAGACTGGTATGTATTCCTAGTGGTGTCCGGAACACAAATGTGGCGATTGTAGAGTAATATTTAGAATTATGGAATTAACTTAGTCTTGAGCCTTTTTATAGGATTGTCACTTCTACCAGTCATCGCCTTTTGGGAAGATGGCGCGTCTTTTTTATTTCCATACAATTTTGTGCATCAGATAGCGCCCTGTATTAGTCTTTCTCCGTGAGCGTACTAACCTTGACACCCAGTTGGTGTTGAGCCTAACTCGGTATTTTCCTCGGAGTTATGATAGTTGCTGCCGTCACCCCCAAAACCGCAATATAATATTTTTCTCAATGCTCAAAATAACGTTGGAGCGCCAATGTATTTATAACTACCCTCTCATTACTAACATTGTATAAATAAGTAGTACCTACGAAAATTATTCTTACTCTAATTAGGGTTCTCGTGAAATAAAAATATTATTATGTAAAAACACTGTGTATTTCCATTTCTTGGAACACCCGTGTACGGTGTAGACATACAGGTTCACAAAGGCTTCTGCTTTCACCTTCGGACCGATGAATAAATAAAGACCAACCACAGATGTTTCCTTCCCAAACTTTTCTTTATAAACCTGAGGACACGCGGGAATTAATAAAATATCAAACAAGAAACATTTATGAACACGTCTGTTTAAACTTCCAAAATACGAACTTAGCTTACAAAATTAAATTCTAACTCGACACAATAGAGCATATTTTGAGAATCTGTTTCTCCCGTCAAAAGTTGGGTTAGAAACAATTTTGTTGGAAATTCAAAGAGTTTTCATGCGAGACTTAAATAATTTGGATAAAATTGGGAGGTGTAATAAATAATTTACTGTCGAGAGTATGGATCGGTTAATTTTCGAATAGGTCCTCTTCTAAATTCACGTGTGGGCGTGAACCATGACATGAATAAGCATTATTATCGGTAGATTCTAGTTACAGTATTCGATATGACTAGGATAGTATCGGATATCGTTTGCGGTAAGCAACGGCGTAATTAGAATACCGTAATGAAGCATTATTACGTAGGTAACATGCCTGATTTTACATAGGTAAAAGATCTAGACAGATTATTTATTTTGCTTTTATTTTCGCTATGGAAAAACAGACACTATTACAAACTGATATTTTTTTACACCGAGGCGAGGGCAATTCATCGTCATCATCATCAGCCAGATGACGTCCACTGCTGAACATAGGCCTCGCCCTTTAACCTCCACACTGAACGACATCCTGCCATCTGTATCCACTGGATGCCCGCGACTCACAATGTCGTCGGTCCATCTAGTGGGAGGCCTACCTACGCTGCGTCTTCCGTCCGGTTCAAGGGCAATTACTTACGACAATTACGAATATAAGGTTCTTGTCTGTGATTGGCTGAATCCAAATACTCGTATTCACACAATCGGACTAGTTGACCTTCAAATGCACCTAACTCGAATGGAATGTATCTACTGTGTACAAAATTTGTCAAAGTAGACCGATTTCAAGATTATTCAAGAAAACGATACTTTACACTCGACAAAATGTATGTAATATTTTTTTTTTTGCGACCAGTGTCGGTCCCGTAGCAACAGTTATTTATAATAAGTATATCGGACCTCTATCGGTTCCATTCTTCCCGTGTAACCCAGTATATCAAACAATGCAAGATCATTTTAATTCATATCCGTTGATTCCTTAGAGATTGAAGGATTCTTCTAAAGATGTGATGTCGAAATATAAGTATACTAGTTTACATATTTATCGGGACTTATCGCGCACTATTAAATTTAGGTAAAAATAGATACCTTTCGCTCGACGTTTCGACCATGTTACAATGGCCGTGGTCACGAGCTGACATCGCTCATGGTCAGCTCGTGACCACGGCCATTGTAACATGGTCGAAACGTCGAGCGAAAGGTATCTATTTTTACCTATATTTAATAGTGCGCGATAAGTCCCGATAAATATGTAAACATGTGTTCGAATCGCGAAAGTTTAAAAAAAATAAGTATACTAGTTGGTTCGTACAGAACCACTTTTCTATATTTCATTTCAAATTTTGAGATTCGCGCGTAATGAACATCTACTATCACGTGACCACGCATAGAGTAACATTAGTTTCCAAGTATTATGGTGATGGTAGAATGGCTACGAGCCGTGCGTTTTCGTTGTGTTGGTACTCCGACCTTCGGGAACCTTCGGGACCCGACCTCGAGCAGTTGGAGATAAACCGTCGTGCGTGATATACGTCTCCACCTCACGAGTGCGCATCCTCGGACCATACGAGGAGCGCGAGCGCGTCTAACGCCACCCCATCTTCTGCATCAATTACAAAAGAAAAACTGTAAAGCGAGCGTAACCGCACACCCCGAGTGCCACCTTCGGATCCTCACAGGTCAGTGGCTTTTCTTCCTCACCATATTTTGATCCGTTCGAGCCGGATATCTTGTTTTCTGTGTTGTGGTTACATTTTTACGTCCATTTTATCATATTGAGTCATATATTTCGAGTCGCCATACCGCTATATCCAAGTGTTTGGTTTTGATACTGCGTACTTTCAATGTAATTGTGCATATTTCGTGTATTATCGTTGCGATGTTACTAATCCCGATAATATTATTGAGTTAAAGTTGAGTTTACACCTTGTTATTTGCTTTATTTTGTATTGCGCCGAACTTCGACCTGCAAAATGGCGGAACAAGATATTTACGAGCGAGATATTATACTTGACGAAGTCAAACGTGTATTAGAGTATCACGAGAAAGACGAACAACAATTTCGAATTCGAGCTAGAGATATTTTACAAACTCAAAGAAATTTCATTAAATTGCAAACTAAAATTGAGAGGTCATTGTTGAAATTGCAAACTTTAAATCGAGAAGAGCAACTGCAAATCAGAAATGAATTTAACGATTATTACTACGCGATACAGGGTCATGTAGACGAGCTGAAGCGAAGGGATGATGAGGGCAGGCGAATGAGCAAAGCATTATTACTAAATAATTCCATGCAATCAAATCACGGACATTGTCATATTAATAAGTTGCCTGTTTTACCGTTGCCATCCTTTTCCGGCGTGTCCACGGAGTGGACGTCGTATCACGATTTATTTCGATCAGTTGTACACAACAATGACAACTACACAGATGCGGAGAAGTTTAGGTACTTACTTCTTACGTTAAAAAATGAGCCATTTAATCTGATCAAATCAATACCTATCACGGATGAGAATTATTCAATTGCATTAGAGATTCTTAAATCGAGATATTCGAACAAAAGAGCTATTGCTTCCAAACATCTTGATTGCATTTTTGATGTTGAATCGTGTTCTGAGAGGAACGTTACTGCAGGTCTGCGTAATGTTTTGAACATCTATCAGGAGAATATAAAGGCGTTGGAAGTAATGAGGTTTCCCATTACTGAATGGAGTTTCTTGTTGTTACATATTTTATTACGTAAAATACCTACTTCGATACGCAAACGTTTTGAATTGTCGTTGAAAAAACCTTCCGAGATACCAAGTGTTGAGTCATTGATTCATTTCCTAGAAAAAGATTTAATTGCAAGCGAAATTGTTGATTCCGGCGATAAAAAATCTCAAAATGTGGGTAGTCCAAAAATTCCTCAGTCGAGTGGCAGAGGCAACTCGCCATCTGCTAAACGCCAATCTTTCCGAGCGTTGAGTGCAAATGCCTCGAATACAAATAAAAAGTCGAGTTCAAGCGAGTCTCGACCTTCATGGTCTGAGAATAAAGATGGCAAGTGCGTTTGTTGTGACGGTCAACATTCGTTGACTAGATGTAGCAAATTTATGAGTTGGTCACCGCAGGTGCGTTACGAGTTTATTAAACAGCGAGATGTATGCTTCAATTGTCTAGGCAGGTCTCACACCGTATCACAGTGTACGTCGAAGTATCTATACCGATCGTGTTCGAAAAATCACCACAGTTCGATTTGTTTCAAAAATAAAGGCGAACTTCCGAGTACTGATAAGAATGCGTCCTTATCTTTTTCTGAGAAATGCATTGAGTTTGAGACATCACCGCCATCTAATGCAGTTACATCGAGTGCGGCGACACAAGTAGATTGCGCGTCATCAAGTACTTGTTCTGTTCCGACAGTGCTGCTTGCGACCGTACTAGTAGATGTATATGTTGGTGGTGAGAAATGCTCGACCGTTCGTGGTATGGTCGACACTGGCGCACAGATTTCTTTTCTTTCAGAAGCGTGTGCAAACAAATTGGGTCTCAAGCGTCGTTATTCGAAAACTCCCATATATGGCATAGGAGATAGCGCGCCTATTCGTTCGAAAGGAGTAGTATCATTTAACATCACCCCGAGAAATGAGTCACAGCCGTCAATACCGATTGATGCGCTGGTTCTGCCGAAACTTACGCATGCGTGCATGCCAAGTGTCAAATTACCTACTTCCGGTTGGCCACATATAAATAATTTAAAACTTGCGGATCCTTCGTATCACTTACCACAACCGATCGAGATGATATTAGGAGCGGATATTTTACCTCAGGTATTTTTAGGTGACGTGATATCTGGAGGTCCCGGTTTACCTATAGCCATGAACAGCGTGTTTGGCTATGTGTTGTTAGGAAAGCTAGCGTTCGATTCTCCGACTTTACTTCCAGTTCAAGCTTGTTTTAGCTCATTTTCCGATGACGGCGACTTGAAAAAATTCTGGGAGCTCGAGTCAGTACCTGAAGTGAAGGTACTCACCCCCGAGGAACGTCTATGCGAGTCCATTTTCGAGAGTTCACAGTCTCGTGACTCCACAGGTAGGTACTCAGTTGCTTTACCCCGTAAACCTGATGCCTCACCTCTTGGCGAGTCACGTGACATTGCCCTTGCTCGGTTCCACAAACTGGAGCATCGTTTGGAGCGGAACCCGAGTCTCAAGGTTGACTATCATTCGTGTTTACAAGAGTATTTGGAGTTGAGTTACATGGAGCCGGTTTCAGACCCTCCATCAGCAGGTAGTACATACTACATTCCTCATCATTGCGTGATTAAAGAGTCATCTACGACTACTCGAGTTCGTGTAGTTTTTGATGCGAGTTGTCCCAGTTCTAACGGGACTTCTCTGAATGACATACTTTTGACTGGTCCAAAACTTCACCAGGATATTGTAGACATCCTTTTGAAATTTCGAATGCATAGTGTCGCGATTTTAGCTGATATTCGGCAAATGTATTTGAAAATAAAGGTTTGTGAATCAGATCGTGACCTTCAAAGGATCTTGTGGCGTACTTCGCCGAGCGAGCCTATACGCGATTATCGTTTGAGTACGGTGACATTTGGAGTTGCTTCGTCACCGTACTTGGCGCTTCGTACTATGCGGCAGTTGGCCCAAGACGAAGCAGAGTCATTCCCACGTGCGTCCAAGGTTTTATTGGACCAAATGTTTGTCGATGATGTGTGTTGTACTGTGAGTGATGAGGAAAACGCACTTTTATTGCAACAGGAGTTGATAGGTATTTGCAAATCAGCTGGTTTCGAGTTACACAAGTGGCATAGCAACTCGCCAGCATTACTTGCTGCAGTTCCGGCGCCAGTTGTTCATGGTGAGCGGCAGGATGAGGTGTCCTTCGCTTCCATGGAGAAAGACAACCAAACTAAGGTCTTAGGTCTTCAATGGAAACCTCAGAGTGACCATTTTACATTAAGTGTGCAATGTACCTCGAATGTCGCTACGAAGAGGGCCATTCTGTCGCAGATTGCGAAGATCTATGATCCGATGGGTTGGATTTCACCAGTCACAATTTTTGCAAAGCACCTGATACAGCTTTTGTGGGTCCGAGGCGTCCAGTGGGACGACCGACCTCCAATTGACATTATAAATGCGTGGACAGCTTTCGTCCAAGAGTTACCTCTTTTATCGCGAGTGTCAATACCGCGTCAGGTATTTTTTCCATCGAGCAGTGTTCAGCTCCATGGTTTCTGTGACGCTAGTGAGCGTGCCATGGCAGCGTGCGTGTACGTCCGTCTTACTGACGACGACACGAAACAGGTTCGGACGTTTCTTATTCTCGCGAAAACGCGTGTCGCCCCGATATCATCGTGCCTGTCCATAACTCGCCTCGAGCTTATGGCAGTCGTGATGTTATCTAAACTAATCGAGAAGGTGCAAAATACCTACCGCGATCGCGTCAACATTACTGAGACATACGCGTGGTCGGATTCGTCCGTAGTGCTTGCGTGGCTCCGATCACCGCCGTATGAGTGGAAAACTTTCGTTTCGAATCGCACAAGTGAGATTCTCACTAGACTACCAAAATGTCGCTTCCAGCACGTTCCGTCAGCCCAGAATCCGAGTGATGCACCTTCTAGAGGTCAATTACCTTCGACATTCTTACAAAATGATATGTGGTTTCACGGCCCGAAGTGGCTTCATGAGGAACCCGCTGCTTGGCCAAGGTCGAAGCACATCCCGAGTACGAGCGAGGAGAAACGCAACGTACCAGTTGCGGCACTACCTTCCATTCAGATTGAGGAGATTGAGATTGTAGACAAATACTCGACTTTAGGTAAATTAGTTCGAGTCACATCTTATGTGTTTCGTTTTTACAACATTTTAAAGTCGAGAGTTAAAAAGGAGAAAATTTCCCATCCAAATTTCATTACAGTCCATGAGTATAATTTTTCCCTAAATAGATTGATCTATTTAGTGCAACATCAAGTCTTCGACGAGGATTTTAAAAACATTTCAAAAGGTCAACGACCTTCGAATCAGCTGAGACGGCTTGATCCGTTCATTGATGAGTCACAGTTCTTACGTGTCGGGGGACGCTTGCACAAGTCGTTGCTTCCCTACGAATCAAAACATCAATTGATTTTGCCTAAAAAACATCGGCTTACGAGTTTGATTATTGACGATGCCCATATTTCGCATCTGCATGCGGGCACTCAAACTGTTCAATACCTACTTTTACGTAAGTATTGGATTTTATCGAGTCGAGACGCAATACGTAAACATATTTTCCTGTGTGTGCGCTGCTTTCGTGCGCGGCCGGTACCGTCGCGACCAGCTATGGCGCCACTGCCTGCCGCTCGAGTACAGCCGCAACGTATCTTTAGTCGATCTTCTGTAGATTATGCAGGCCCATTCTATGTCCGGGCTAATAAAGTGAGAAATGCAAAGGTCATTAAATCATGGATGGCAATTTTCGTAGATTTAAGTGTGAAATGTTGCCATTTTGAATTAGTGAGCGATTGTTCGACAGAGGGTTTTTTGGCAGCATTGCGGCGATTTACGTCCCGCAGAGGCATGATAACCGATCTATATTCTGATTGCGGGAGAAATTTTGTAGGGTGTGACAATTATTTAAGAGAATTGTACGAGTTTTTGAGAAACGATTCAGTTCAAGCTGTTTTGAATTCTCATACCTTGCAACAGGGAATTACCTGGCATTTCCAGCCACCGAATTCTCCTCACCTAGGAGCTTTACACGAGACGTGGGTGAAGGGAGCCAAGAGACATCTCTGTCGAGTTGTAGGTACGCGAGTACAGACCTACGATGAAATGCATACCTTATTGTGTCAAGTTGAAGCCGTGATCAACTCGCGGCCGCTTTGTGTTCTGAGTTCTGACGCAGCTGATCCGCTACCCCTTACTCCGGCCCATTTCCTCATCGGCGGCCCTCTGACGGCCCTTCCGGATGTTTCCCTGACCGAGTCAAACCCCGATCGCCTACCTAGGTGGCGTTGGGTACAACAATGTGTTCAACATTTTTGGAAGCGATGGAGCCGAGAGTACTTACATGAGATACAACAACGTAGCAAATGGTATACGGATATTGGATCCCCCATCTGTGAAGGTGACATTGTTGTTATGTGCGATGACAATTTGCCTCCACTCAAGTGGAAGTTGGCTCGTGTACATGCCCTTCATCCTGGTACTGATAATAAGATTCGAGTTGTAACTTTGCAGAGTGGCCGCAGCTTTTACAAGCGAGCAGTTGCAAAGGTTTGCAAGCTTCCTATAGAGTAATTAAACGAGGAGGGTTAGGTACCTTTCCTTCAGAAGTACCTACCACTTAGCTTAGTGATTAGAGTTAGAGTAGACTTAGTGATCATAGAATAGTTTCATATAGATGAGTATGAGTAATTACGTTGAAAGAAATTACGTTCTTTCAAGGTGAGCGGTATGGTTCGTACAGAACCACTTTTCTATATTTCATTTCAAATTTTGAGATTCGCGCGTAATGAACATCTACTATCACGTGACCACGCATAGAGTAACATTAGTTTCCAAGTATTATGGTGATGGTAGAATGGCTACGAGCCGTGCGTTTTCGTTGTGTTGGTACTCCGACCTTCGGGAACCTTCGGGACCCGACCTCGAGCAGTTGGAGATAAACCGTCGTGCGTGATATACGTCTCCACCTCACGAGTGCGCATCCTCGGACCATACGAGGAGCGCGAGCGCGTCTAACGCCACCCCATCTTCTGCATCAATTACAAAAGAAAAACTGTAAAGCGAGCGTAACCGCACACCCCGAGTGCCACCTTCGGATCCTCACAGGTCAGTGGCTTTTCTTCCTCACCACTAGTTATTGCCCGCAACTTCGTACGCGTAGATTTTTTTAGAAATGTCCCTTAATTTGGCCTTTTTGCAATATCATGTCTTAGCGGACCTCTACACCCCATAAGGAAACTATTTACCTACCTAATTTCAGCTTCGTAGGTCAGGTATTTTTTGAGATTTCGTAACTCAGTGAGTATTTCGCTTTTACATGTTTACACGAGGTTAAACGGATAGCATATACATACTAAGCCAAAATTACATCAATTCCGTGTACAAAAGTCCAAATCTATTAATCTGATCATTATGATGATTAACCCTGATATCGCGGAAAAATCATCAGCCGTTCCATACATTTTATCAAGTGTACATTTCCGTTTTTCATGGAACAGATGAAATTTTATTGATTTTAGAGATTATTTCCGTGGTAACACAGCATAATGATCGACATTATGGACTTCTTTCGGCTTAGTAAACCTTTTTCACGCCTATCATCATCATCATCAGCCAGAAGACGTCCACTGCTGAACATAGGCCTCCCCCTTTAACCTCCACACTAAAAGACATCCTGCCATCTGCATCCACTGGATACCCGAGACTCTCACAATGTCGTCGGTCTATCTAGTGGGATCTAGTTCCACGCCTATATAGATAGATATATTACTATTGTAGCCTAATGAGAATCGGCGCGAAATAAATTCGTAGCGTTTTGTTGTGTTCCAAGACCCACATTGTCCTCATTGCCCTAGTGAAATTAGTAAGCATTGATGAGCCTACAATAACTTTACTTCTACTCACCATTTTCTACAGTCCCATCTACATAACTAAAGCAACAGAAAGCGTTGTAAAGCTAGATATCCCACACCGCCCGGTTCTGCCACTTCTGTGGACCTGCAAATTTGGACTGCTTCAAACGAAGGGTAAAAAGAGTCCTCAAAGGTAGGCAACGGACTGACAATGCCCCGGGTGTTAGGAAGCGCGGCAACTTTTGTGATCTTTTTAGTTGGTAAAATATAATTACTTTGTACTTTTAGCCGACGCTACAAATAAAACATTTGGCCGCTAGTTCAATAGATGTTCCAAGGATAACTGAAAACAATAGCTTTTAAAATTGCTAGAGTAAAACAGTTTGCGAAGGCAGTAAAGCAGTTTTGCGATGGCCTATTGTAGTGTACCATTTCGTGGTACTAAAGTCGGCCTTAGCTTTAAGATGCATTGTAAAAGTTGTAACAATTGTTATGTCTAATCATACATTTTGCCGAAACACAGCTGCGTTTTTAAGGCCTCACGACCGTGTGAAATGTACCACGACGCAGGCTTTGACTTGTTATATCGAATGTATTTGATAGAATTTCTGATCGATTATAATAATGTATGTATAAATGTATATGTCACTTTGTGTATCCTGTTAAACGCTAGATAGTATAGATAGGGTATATAATTATACTTACGCATGGTTAGATCATAAAGATCTATCGAGCATAACCTTTTCTTTGTATGATTTAGGACATATAGGTAAGAGAAAATTATGCATATTATGATGTGTTACTTTACTGTGTCATAGGCATTCTAGGCTAGATCTAATGTAGAATAGGTTCTAGTTAAGAATAGATAATATGCTTAGTTTAGTTAACGACTTAGATGTAACGATAGTTTGTTTTAGAGTTACCTAATTTTATGTTTATATTTGACAATTTCATATTATTATGTAGACTTTAATATTCAGTATTTTGTATAAGATTGTTAGTATCCATAGACCGTGCTGCCCTCTGGAGCGCAAGAGCGAAAACAGATATTGAATTTTGTATATAAGGCCCGCTCCGGGGTAACTCGTCGTAGTCGCCAGTAGTCGTCAGTAGTCGCCAGTAGCCGCCAGTAGTCGCCAGTAGTCGCCGGCAGTGGCCAGTAGTTGTCAGTACGCAGTAGTCCACCTTAGTCAGTTGTTACGCGCAAGCGCTGTCGGACCGTTTCTCGGCAGTCAAATTATAGTCTGTAATAGTTATTAGTATTTTTGCGTTTTAATAAAGTGTGTGTGTTCGTGTTCTCAGTCGATCGTTTTAATAGTCGTTCACTTCTGATCAACAAACCCGTGCGCCTAAAGCGTTAGTAGTTTACAACAATATTCCTTCGAGCCGGATCGTGAAGTGAAGCAGTGTTAAAACATGAGTGAGAAAAGCATCATCATCACGCGAAGCAAATCTCGGCAGTTGGCTGAGACGAGTGAACGCCGCGAGGTTATGGAAAAAAGAGCTTCAAATATGGACCTCGCCCCTGAAGCAGTTGGCGGTCCTATCCCAGGTACGCAGGCAACGACGTTGACGTCCCAGTCACCATCATCGATTACACCGATACAGCGGGGTGCGGGTGAAGAAACGGTGAAGCGGACACGAAGTCGCAACTCTCGCATTAGTCATATGATTTCACGGAGTAGCAGAATTTCAAGCTATTCGAGAAAGCAGGTGGAATATGAGCAGGAGATTGCCCGAAGGGAAAAGGAGGCCATCGATGAAGATCTGAGGCGCCAAAAGGACCAATTATCCAAACTGATGCGACTAGAAAAGGAGGCCGATGACAAGAAACAGAAAATTGATGCGAGAGTATTGAGATATAGCATGGGACTAGAGGAAAGTTCCGATGACGGAGAAAACTCACAAGTTACTCAAAATACTCGCACAGAAGAATGGTTAGAAACGGTGTCACGGCACTCATCGCAAGTCGATAATACTGTGTATTGTGAGATGAATGCGCCGAAAGATACGCCCGTTGCGCTAGATCATGCACGTGTGAATAGTGACACGTCCATGATTCGCGAGTCAGAAACATCCCGAGATGTAGCCGCGTTGCGCGCACCGATTGCGCGAGATTACGTACGTGTGAATAGTGACACGCCCGTAGTTCGCAAATCATACGCATCCCGAGATGTACCCGTGACAAGCGCACCGGTTGTGCTAGACTCTGCGCGTGTGTATAATGAAGAGTTAGTTTGCTGCGAGCCTCGTGTATCCCGAGACGTGCCGGTGCGGCGCGTGGATAAGAGCCCGCAGGCACACATCGCTCTACTTACACACAGGGAGCCAGCTGTATCAACGTTGGAGCCTTCATCGCAACCTGGACATGTACTGGCGGCTACCAGACGTCCCTACAAAGAAGCTGTCGCGTGTCTTCCTGCATCAGCTGCTGCAGTGATGTATGAGAAGGAGACAGGACACAAGAAAGATGAAGAGAGGCAAAGAGAAGCCTTATATGAGGTAAGAGACCTAAACATAAGTCAACTGACGCTAGGAGAAGCTCTGAGGAATTTATCTAGACCCGTTCCTCGGCAAGCGTACGAGTTACCACACTTTGACGGAGACCCAGCAGATTGGCTTTCGTTTAAGAATATGTATGAAGAGACATCCTCGTTATATAAGTTTAAGAAACATGAAAATCTAGCTCGCCTAAGGACGTCCCTAAAAGGAGAGGCAAAAGATGCGGTCGAGGATCTATTACGAACGGCTATAGATCCGACTGATATTATGCACGTACTTGAAAATGATTTCGGTCATCCGACTGCGATTCTACAATGTGCTTTGCGGAAAATCCGGAGCTTACCAAAAATGTCTGAAAGCGGCAGAGAAATCAAAAGGTTTTCTACAGCGGTACGAAACTGTGTGTCCCTTCTAAAACACATACGCGCTGAAGGCTACATAAATAACCCGCAGCTGTTTAGTGAGTTACTTGGGAAACTTACACCAAGCCAACGAGCTCAATACGGTGATTTCGCATTGAAGCTAGACAATAAACCGGAAGTTGACCTGCGCATCTCACCATCTCTGGATATATTATGTAAGTTCCTGGAGCATCTGTCACAAGCCGCTTCTTACTATGTGCACGCCAATGTAGCCGCGACAACTGGGTTGCCCCTAGCTACTTCCATAGTGCATAAAACACCATCTTCGACACAGGCACGTAGATTCAAGCATGCGCAGCTAGTACATCACGTAAACGTGCAGAGCGATGCGTCATTGTCGATACGTGACGATCGTGGGTGTGATTTATGTGACGAAGAGCATCCAATGAAAAATTGTGTTAAATTTAATAAATTGAGTGTCCCTGCTAGGTATAGTGCGCTAAAAAAAAAATATAGGCGTTGTTTTAATTGTTTGAATAGCGGACATTTTCGTCGCTCGTGTGAATCTAAGGGATGCGCAAAGTGTGGATCTGCACATCACGATTTAATGCACGTGGACAACAAATCGAAAATCGAAAGTGCAACGGAGAGTGTTACAAACGTTAGAGAAACCCGCGCAAAGACTTTATTGAAGGTGATACCGATTACGATAAAGGACGTAAACGGTGCACCAAAGGACGTTTCTTGTTACGCCTTGCTTGACGACGGTGCGACAGTTTCGTTGTTGGACAGTGCCTTAACAGACAATGTGTCGGGAGGTCAGACACTACCACTAGTGATAAAAAGTGCAAGTGGACACGAAACTTCGGACACAAAATCTCGTGTAGTGAATGTGAACATTGTAGGACCAAACGGACAGTGCCATGAAGTGAAGTGTCGTACGCTAAGTGAATTGAACCTGCCATCTCAAACAGTACCCGCTGCAATGCTGAAGGAGAACTCGCACCTTCGTGACTTGGGTTGCGAGGAGATGAAAGGGGCTAAGCCGCTGCTGTTGCTGGGCCAAGACAACTGGGAGCTTCTTGTCAGCGAGGAAACCCGACGCGGGAAATCCGGTAAGCCAGTTGCTTCGTTGACTAAGCTAGGATGGGTCATTCATGGACCTATGGGTGAGGCGTGCAACGATAGCGAATCGGTAAACTGCATGGCAATGTCGCTTCCCGATCTACATGATGTGAAAACGGAGTTTGAATTAGAGGCCATAGGTATAACTGAAGATCCTAAAAAACACTGTGATGTAGAACGAGCCACTGCGATCCTGAGCAACACCAGCAGGCGTACTTTGAATGAGTCTCAATGGGAGGTAGGTTTAATGTGTAAAGCAGAGGCAGACATGTGGTTCAAATGGTTGAACAACCTTCACGCATTGCGAGAGGTAAGTATTCAACGCTGGTACGGACTGATGCCTGAAGACTTGGAGCTGCACGTCTTTGGCGATGCTAGTGAGCTGGCTTACACAGCAGTAGCGTATTTGGTAGGTATAAATACAGATGGGGACAGGGAAATTGCCATGGTAGTCGGGAAAGCTAGGGTTGCACCCCACAAGGTAATTTCAATTCCCAGACTTGAACTGCAAGCCGCTGTTCTTGCCAGCCGACTAGCAAACGCTGTCAAGAAGGAGGTAAAACTGCCTATAACAAATACATTTTTATGGACTGACAGCAAGACAGTCCTTAAATGTATATTTTCCGAGGTGCATGAATTTCAACGTTTTGTGTCTCATAGACTATCTGAAATAGACCTTAGATCAGAACGAAGCAGCTGGCACTGGTTTCCATCGGCGGAAAACCCTGCTGACAAAGCAACCAGATTTAACTGGCCTAGCGATTGTGATGAATGGCTCTCTGGTCCCTCTTTTCTTTGCAATTCACAGGAACGTTGGCCAGCGTGTGACGTCATCGAGGCGCCCGAAGAAGAGTTAGAGCGTACTCATCAGGTTCATGCGACGTCTACGCCAGTTGTACCTCTCCTGGACCACACGCGCCTACCATCGTGGATGCGTATCCTACGCGTCATGGCACGTGTGTTCGTGTTCATAGACCGGTGCCGTAAGCGCCGATCAAGCCCAGAACTCCGTGTGGAAGATCTGCCAGCTGCAAGATTGAAAGTGAACAGAAGAGCCTTTATTCACTGTAGTGTTGACTACTTTGGACCAATAGAGGTGACGATAGGAAGACGCCGAGAGAAGAGATGGGGCGTTTTGTTCACGTGTCTCTCTACACGTGCCGTGTACCTTGAATTGACTAGCTCGCTGAACGTCGACTCAGCCATACTAGTCCTGCAGCGCCTAATTGCACGCCGTGGACAACCTGCAAAATTTTACTCCGATCGAGGAACCAATTTCGTTGGAGCCAACACCGAGCTACGAGCAGCACTGAAGGAGTTGAACCATGAGCATGTGAAGGATACGGCCATGACTAAAAGGATTGAGTGGCAGTTCAATCCTCCTGAATCACCACACATGGGAGGCTGTTGGAAAAGACTTGTAAGATCTGTACAGAATGTTCTAAAAGTCAGTCTGAAAGAGCGCGCACCACATGAGGAGATCCTCTACACTCTCCTTACAGAAGTGGAACTCGTCATCAACAGTCGGCCTCTCACCTATAACGCCAGTGACAGCGACCAACCTGTGGTACTCACTCCCAACCACCTGTTGCTGGGCACAGCATCAGGGAGCACACTGCTTACGCGCCGTAATCCTGACGACGTCGACTCGCGCTGGCATTGGAAGAATGTCAACGCCTTGGCCGACGCCTTTTGGAAGCGGTGGCTACGGGAATATCTGCCTACGCTACAGCGACGGGACAAGTGGTGTAAAAGTGTACCAAATGTTAAAGTAGGCGATATAGTTGTGCTGGTGGACGAAACTAAGAACAGAAACGAGTGGTTTAAAGGTGTAATTAAGTCAGTGCATCAAGGTCCAGACTCTATAGTGCGTGTAGTAGATGTAGCTACGGTTAACGGGGTCCTGCGTAGACCTGTAGTAAAGATAGTATAGTAATAGTAAAAATAGTGTAATCGGTTGAACCCTTTTACAGGGGGGAAAGATGTTAGGAAGCGCGGCAACTTTTGTGATCTTTTTAGTTGGTAAAATATAATTACTTTGTACTTTTAGCCGACGCTACAAATAAAACATTTGGCCGCTAGTTCAATAGATGTTCCAAGGATAACTGAAAACAATAGCTTTTAAAATTGCTAGAGTAAAACAGTTTGCGAAGGCAGTAAAGCAGTTTTGCGATGGCCTATTGTAGTGTACCATTTCGTGGTACTAAAGTCGGCCTTAGCTTTAAGATGCATTGTAAAAGTTGTAACAATTGTTATGTCTAATCATACATTTTGCCGAAACACAGCTGCGTTTTTAAGGCCTCACGACCGTGTGAAATGTACCACGACGCAGGCTTTGACTTGTTATATCGAATGTATTTGATAGAATTTCTGATCGATTATAATAATGTATGTATAAATGTATATGTCACTTTGTGTATCCTGTTAAACGCTAGATAGTATAGATAGGGTATATAATTATACTTACGCATGGTTAGATCATAAAGATCTATCGAGCATAACCTTTTCTTTGTATGATTTAGGACATATAGGTAAGAGAAAATTATGCATATTATGATGTGTTACTTTACTGTGTCATAGGCATTCTAGGCTAGATCTAATGTAGAATAGGTTCTAGTTAAGAATAGATAATATGCTTAGTTTAGTTAACGACTTAGATGTAACGATAGTTTGTTTTAGAGTTACCTAATTTTATGTTTATATTTGACAATTTCATATTATTATGTAGACTTTAATATTCAGTATTTTGTATAAGATTGTTAGTATCCATAGACCGTGCTGCCCTCTGGAGCGCAAGAGCGAAAACAGATATTGAATTTTGTATATAAGGCCCGCTCCGGGGTAACTCGTCGTAGTCGCCAGTAGTCGTCAGTAGTCGCCAGTAGCCGCCAGTAGTCGCCAGTAGTCGCCGGCAGTGGCCAGTAGTTGTCAGTACGCAGTAGTCCACCTTAGTCAGTTGTTACGCGCAAGCGCTGTCGGACCGTTTCTCGGCAGTCAAATTATAGTCTGTAATAGTTATTAGTATTTTTGCGTTTTAATAAAGTGTGTGTGTTCGTGTTCTCAGTCGATCGTTTTAATAGTCGTTCACTTCTGATCAACAAACCCGTGCGCCTAAAGCGTTAGTAGTTTACAACACCGGGTATTGTAGGTGTCTGTAGGCAGCGGCGACCACTTACCATCAGGTGATCCGTAGCTTGTTTGCCACTTATTCTATAAAATAAAAAAAACTACCGTCGAGGGTGCCCGCTGAGCTTCAACATGGAGCGTTTTAAAAATAATATCTACTAACATCTTTTCGGGCAAGGAAAGCATTGACAACACCGCTAGTGTTGCTAGTTTCTATAGGCGGTGATTACAGCTTACCACCAGGTGGACCACTTGCATGTTTGAAAAAATCTGTGCCAAGAGTTCAGAGCCTCACTTCGGTATTTCAAGAAGCTGGGTTTCCCGGATACGTGTTAGCACTTCTGCTTTTTCAGTCAGTGTAGAACTTCTCAACCTCTTCCCGAATAAGTATAATAATTCAGACAGCCCCGTTAGCTTAGTTGGTAGTGTACCTGCATTCTGCGCTTGGGGGCGTGGGTTCGATTCCCACCTCGGACAAACATTTGTGTGATGAACATTTGTGTTAGTTCTATGTCTGGGTGTTAATATCTATTTAAATATATATTTAAAAATATATATGTATGTATATCAGTCTCTGGCAGCCATATTACAAGCTTTGCTTAGTTTGGGGTCAGATGACCATGTGTGCAATAATGTCCCAGATATTTAATTCTTGTAGTGTGAATATAGTATAAGAACGCTTGACAAGGAGATACTTTTATGTTGGAAATTCCATTCGGTTGCATTAAGTATTTCCAATACACTTTTCTAAACAGAATAACTAAGGTGTGGAAGTATAAGGACTTAAGCAGGTAAGCCTGCGTCGGTCTATCTGAATAGGAAAAATCCGGGGCTGTTCAAGAAAAAAATTGAATACCTATTTCCTAGGCAAGAGTGCTACATCTTCGCTTCCCATCAGGTGAGATTGTGAACAAGCGCATGCCTAGTCCGTTGTAAAAAGAAAAGTAACAAGTGAACTTACAAAGTGTAGTATAAAATGGCAGCCTCCATCGCATCTAATATTATGAAGACTAGATCGAAGTGACGTGATGAAATTGAATTGCGTGCGTTATCTCAGGGCACGTAACGTTTTATACCCACATTCCCTTACAAGCGGACGCATTGGGAGTATCATGGGTTTGTAATGCGATCAGAGTTTCTAACCGACTTCAAGACGAAGAATTTAGTCCGTATATATTTTTTTTGATAATAATACGGTATTTGTGAACCAAATCATGTGATATTTTTTGAAGTGAAAACTTCTTTAGCAGCTTTGAGCACTTTTTTGCGTAAACAAAAATCATGGAACTCGCACCATCATCACCTACCGCGTTTTTTTAAAATAGCGCCAAAATCTCTTGTAGAAAAGGTACATTACTACTTAAGTTTTCACTTCTGACTGTGACTGATTCTTTATTTTATTATGTCGAGGACTCCAAAAAAAAACTGTTTTTTTTTTGTTCCAGAATGAATTCATTTTTGTTTCTGGTTAGGTTAGGTTAAATATTATATATTTATTTTTTATTTAACTAACACGGTACAACCAATTACATTAGATAAATTATTAAAATATTACAAAATTATATAACTCGTCATTATAATAATCAAAATTCAAAGCAAATATATTAACAAACAATACAAAATTAAAAACAATAATAAAATGACATGTCATGAATGATAAGTTACAGATAAAATCAATTAATGTCACAAAAAGTAAAAAAAAAAAAAGTTAAGTAAGTATTATAAAGTAAGAGTTTAATTTTCTTTTAATGTACTTAATTCATTTTTGTTTCAGGTTAAGCTTAATTAGCATCATTAACAAATTTCAGTTTGATTCCAAATTCGTTTTTTTTTTTTTCAGATTCGTCAAAGAAACTTTTGAATTTAGTCATTCTTGTTTTATTTTGTTTACTTACATGGTTAGCTTATATGAATGGTGTCATATCGAAATCGATGGCAATGATGCGGTCTACGATGGAGCACGCTTGCCTAGAAGAAACCGATTCACTCGAGATTTGAAGACACCCAGATTGTAACTATCGGGGAACACCCATTCTGGCAGCTGTGTAATACGCTGCCAGAATGGGTGTTCCCACAATAAAAGTGTTCCACAATAAAAGTGTTTGTTCTTAGTGTGACTAGCAGTTCGCACAATAAAAGTGGAATCAAAGCGCTTCGCACGGATTTTTGGAATATCAACCAGGAAGCGGTGTCGATTTTTCGTGCCCGCTCTGGCAGACCGATAGAAAAAAGGGGAGGAGGGATTTAGATCACGCAGATTGATGCACACTCTCCAAAGTTGTATCCGTTAAAAAACCTGATAGACTAGCAACTTTGCGCCGATGCTTAAGACTAAGGAGTTTAGTCTGAATCAGGGATTCATTGCTGATGAGCCTCTGGTCACGTCTCTCGATACACTCCAACGCTCCAAGCTGGTACTTAGCTGATCCATCCCAAAGGTGAGAGCAGTACTTCATGCACGACCGAACTTGTGCTTGGTCCACTAAATGCGACTTTAATACAATATATTAAGCCTTGTGGTTATCTTTAAATTGCTTATAAGTGGGAAAACCTCGCCTAACTGGTCTGAAAAATCGCAGGTCAGTCTTTATGCTACAAAAATTGTAAAACGGCACTAAAAATAGGTTAAATGAATTACTATATTCAACTTGGGTTCGGTTATAAATTGATCTCAAACGATCTCGTAATCACCAGTTATGTAATTAAAAGTATTTTTACAGCTGGTTTTTGTATAGTCACAGCATATGGCACTCCATGACGCCTTTATTACATTGTGTTATTAATGTCCATTAGAATTTTTTATTGAAGCCGGGCAATAAATGAAACTCCAAAAATATACAATGAAATTTTATTTCCGAGTAACTATTCGTAATTTTATATTTGTATTTATGTACAATCTATTTTTGTATATCACGTAGGTAGCAGCACGATGAAACGTTCGTTATTTATTGGGCCTTGGGCCAGAATTGTATGAGCTAGGGCTGCGAAAAAAATCACAGTCGTGAAAAGTAGCGTCGGGTGCTCTGTTAGCAAAATAGCAGTTATTAGCAGAGATGCGACGATTAGCGTTGTTGGTTTTTCTATCGTTGCTGCAGCGTGGAGCTCAGCGAGGCTTTCTTCTGGAACAAAGGGGAAAGTGTAAGAAATACTTACACACAAGTTACTTGTTTATCTACACTTATAATGTAAAGAGGTAAAGTTGGTAATTTTGTGTGTAAGATCGAGGTAATCTCCAGAAGTACTGAACCGATTCTGAAAATGTATCCGTTAATTAAACAAATTTCTTCAGTATACGTAGTATCTCATCATCATCAGCCAGAAGACGTCCACACTGAACGACATCCTGCCATCTGCATCCACTAGTGGCACTAGTGGCCTACCTACGCTGCGTTTTCCGGGATGTAGTGTCTATAAGAACTTAATTAGATTTTAATATTAATAATTATACAAAACCAGATTTATTTATTTAATTTATTATGGGGGAGACCTTTGTCCAGCAGTGGATGTCCTATGGCTGAAATGATGATGACATATTTAAAGATGATGATGATGTCTTCTGATCTTTAGGAATCAATTGAACTACATGTAAGTACCGATTTCCTAACAATACACAAAAGAAAATTGCTCATTTAAGGATTTCAATATTCGGGACATTTTTGCACACATGGTCGGTCATCTGACCCAAATCTGACTCCAAACTAAGCAAAGCTTGTAATATGGCTGCCAGAGACTAATACAGGCACATATATATTTTTAAATACATACTTAAATAAATATTAACACCCAGACATAGAACAAACACAAATGTTCACCATATATAACATTTCCTATGACAAAATCATATTTTATATAGTCATGAGAATAATTTTATGCGTCGTGTCCTCATCAGGCTTCATGTCAAAGTATAATGAGGTACAATAGTAAAACTGAGGTTTATGGCAAATGATAACTTAATTCACCTATCAAATCTTTATCACAGTAACTTTTTGAGGTCCTGAGATTTCGGCGCTTCAGTAATCATGGTTGTTACGCAATTCTTAAAAAAGTTTTTACAGCAAAATCGAACATAAAATTAGTTGTATGCTATGGAAAAATAATAATGATAAATACTATAATGAAACACACCTCTTGACACCCTAAGCCACCCATGCCAATGTTGCCCCTCCGATGATACGGCAGCCTTTATGGGGGGCCCATTTAGTGTAGCAAATCATCACCTGCCTGTCATCATATATTGAGATAAGACAGGTGCCGTTTTTCATCCAATAGATATGTTCTCCTATCCACAAGTTGTTTGCCTCAATAGCCCAATTTTATTAAAATTCTGTACTGTACAATAGTTTCATATTACATTTTATACATATTCCAAAATTAATATTGTATTTTTATATTCAACAGAGTCTCCTGGTGTTGGTTTTTGCCACCGATGCCAAAGGTCTGGACTAGAACCGAGAGGATAAATAAATTAAGTGAAATACTATAATAATAGGCGAGAAGTTTTTTTTATCTAAGAATCAATAGCTTTTAAACTTTCTCGACTTGAACACATGTTTTAAATGTCTATTGGGACTTATAACGCATTGTTTTATTCAGGTAAACAAGTTTTTTATAAAAAAAATATTTATCAAACCAAGCTTTTATGAAATTAGTGATCGGAATGGTGTGCTGATCAAGATGAGTCCAAACACTGCCAGTCTACTATTATCCATCGAGGTGTGCCGTTGTGCACCGTCACCATCATCAAATCAGATCTCTGTCACCATAATTTTGTATTGTCATCGGAACTTGACAAGTATGCCAAATTTCAGCTCAATCTAACACAGGGAAGTGGGTCAAATTTTACTTGCAAGATTTGATTACAGACAGACACCAGGACAGATGGAACTAAATAAAAAGTAATGAAATACCCGGTCTAGTAACACACAGAAGTGCTCAAAATTTACAGCTACGTCACTTCATGATAGTTTGAATTAAATGGTGATCTATCCTATGGTTTCGGCCAGATTAGCTTTGGTGTAATTCGTGATTTAATAATTGTGACTAAAAGATAAAAATGCGAAAAGTATTTAATTAAAAAAAGCATATTAATTAATACGTATTACATTCACAACACTAAAGTCTCAACCTCAGATCAGACAGCGACAGGTGCGAGCGCATCAGGCCTTAACCAGGCTTGTTACCTTTGGCTGAACTTCTCGTCGGTCGGTATGCCACCATTTTTTGCATAAAGACTAATTAGTTAGTTCATAGGTGTTGCCACAAGTTACTTAGAGTGCGTGAAAAAATTGTATATTTTTTTTTGTGTTTTTGCGTATCCGATTTGGGAATATTAAAAAAGCAGTAGAAGCAGTGAAAAACTGGGTGAATCTCGATGACATTTGAACACGAACAATAATTTTAATAAGGCAATATCTCCATCGCTTCTCGTTTCTGAGGTCTCAACTAAAATTAGCATTGACGTCTAAGTTTCAGGATTAAGTTCGGGTATATCTAATTCGCTGCCGATGTTTGGATTCGCAAATGCAACAGCTGTCTCTAATACTTACAACTTTAGCCTATAACTGGTTCGGCTGAAGTTTAGTACTAAAATCTATACAGTTAGGAAAGTTGTTTAGTCTGTGAGAGCTTAGCATTGTGAAGTTGGACAGGCAAGTTGTCTATCGTCACTTTAAATCACACTAACACAACGCCTACCGTAGCTTTGAGGCCGTGTCGAGGCGTAAAGTATAAGCTGCCACGGAAAATTCAACTATTGTCGAGTGTTAATGACATTTTTGTATGGAACTGCTGAAATTTTTTACGCGATTTCTCGGTAATATCTTCTTTATAATAAAACTTGGCCATAATAATGATAACAAAAATATTCCTGAATATTTTTACTATCTAACTAGTCACCCAGAATAATAATTACTAAAACTGATTCGTTAAATCGTTTCGTAATTTATTTCTATCAGGGTCGTGTCTATTATTCAGGGTTGCTCCCATAGTAAGGTTTTTTCAATGAGTAAAACGCTATCCCTCAATATTTCTACGGTCTAACAGTCACCCAGTATTTATATAATTAAGTTTTCAGACCGCCCTTTGATGTAGCTTCACAAGTAAGTAGTAACGCTAAATTAATATAAATGAATATCCAAAAATTGTACTAACGATAAACAATATAATGATAATATTATACATTGATTAAACTTTTTTTTTCTCAAACTTATGTTTGTAAAGACAAAAACTATCTGAGCTGATAATTTTAACTGAGACATATTTTTATAACCATTAAATAAATTAATAATTGTCTTGAACATAATTAAAAGCGTTCAAGTTGAAAGTTATAACTAAGTTAGGCATTAAAAGTAGCTCCTAGGCGAGACAGCGTCACTTAGCTAAGTTATGGCATAATCACTTATTCAGTAGCATCTTCAAATTTATGCTCTGCAAGATTATACTTTCAAAAGCTGTTTTCAGCATGACTTTGGGTTGAACCACATTTTTGTTATTCTGCTAGCTTTGTAGTTATATAAAAGCTATCACTGGTTATATTCAAATTAAATTAGCAGGAACTATTCAGCATGGTGGAGACTGCTCAAGAGAGTAAGAATGCGAATCTATATGTACCTACGTAGAGACAGTGTGTGACATGGCACCGCGGTCAGCGTACGCGTAGTCAGCATTACTGCTGGTGACGAGCGTTGGATGAAGCAGACTGTCAGCGTTACTTAACTCGTTCAAGAGATAAAGTGTAGCATACCGTTGAGTACGTGTTCCGAGATGTTGTACGCTTCCTGGCATCGCGGACATCACACGTGTAGTTGCCAGCGTCACAGTTGTAGACCCGCACTAGCCAGTGCAAATGTCAGCATCACTTGACTTGTTCAAGAGATAATGTACTTATAGCGTATATACCGTTGAGGACGGTGTGGATCCTGACGCCATGGGCAGCACACATGCAGGAGCCAGCGTCACATCTGTAGACTCGCGCTGACTGAAGCACACTGTCAGCATCACTTGACTTGTTCAAGATATAATTGTGTAGCGTACCGTTGAGTATGTGTATCAAGAAGGTGTGCATCCTAACGCCATGGACAGCACACATGCAGGAACCAGCGTCGCTGCTGTAAGCTCGCGCTGCTGGAGCAGAATGTCAGCATCACTTGACTTGTTTAGGAGATAATGTGGAGCGTACCGTTGAGTACGTGTACCGAGACGGTGTGCGACCTGGCTCCACGGACAGCACACGTGTAGTTGCCAGCGTCACTACTGTTGACGCGTGCTAGCCGAAGCAGACTGTCAGCACCACCGGGGACTTGTTCTGTCTTCACGCTGCAAGAAAAATGAATTTTCTTAAAAAAGAGAAAGATGATTATTTCGTAATAGAACACACGCACGCATAAGTATTTATCTTCACATGTCTGGGATACAGGCTTTTTCTCAGCGAAAGAAAGAGGGGATAGGCCCTTATCCCTTATAGGCCTAGAGCATGTGGTGAATGACATGTCATGTGTTTGACTTTTTGAGGTTCTTGGACATACCAGTTTCTTTTCGATGTTTTTCTTCATCATTGTTGAGCGATGCCATCAAAACTGTGTATAATTTATCGAAGTACTATAAGTAATTTGTGTAAGACCGAGGATCGATCAGGGTACCCTCAGATAGTAAAGCGCACATGCTACCACGCGGTCACGCAGCAAGGGAAGGATATACATGCACCTTGCTCTCACACCCGTGCCCTTGTTTTAAGTTAAGCAAGTTACTTGCACCGTGTGCAAGGTTTATTAGTGTAGTTTCCAAGACCATGAAGTGGTTACCGATATAGTCTCAGCCTCCCTACAGATGTACCGACGACATCGTGAGAGATTTGGTATGGAGATCGATAATTTCTTAGATTATCACAGATCAAAACATATATTTTTAATACTTATACATATATATTTAAATTAACTGGAAGATAGGAAATCTGCACTTAGATTTATTACTGATTTCAGTAGTCCTTAACATTACCAGATAATAATCATATCGAAGAAAGATAAATCGATGAAGCACTTGGCCAGCAGTGGGATGAAACTGAATAAAACAAAAACTAATTTATCGATTCGCGAAGATGCTCAATTGAGTTTGAACTAGCAGTATTTTTTCTTAGGAGTCTTAAGGCCCTTCGTTGATTTGGTCGTCGTCGATTTCAAGATTGCATGAAACAGGTCTAAATTTTCTTGCGTTGTTGAACATAACTTGTATACGCTTTATGAGCTTCACATGTAAATTACTTCTAATTGTCGTATTGATTTAAAAATTATGTGTAATTTGGGAGACAATAAGTACAAAATTTAGTGCCATTGAACTGATAATGATGATGGAGCCAGGAGATATGTAGTGAAACTCTTCAACAGATACCAGTAAAACCTATTATTATCGTTTATCAGCTCTGGCTCTTCTGTGGATTTTAACGAGTTACATAAGCATGTCTTTTTAGTTTTTTGAACTACGATAATTATTTTTAAAACTAATTTATATAAAGTTTTAAGTACTTAGATATTCCCTTTTGCTATTACACCAGCTGAGTATCTGATTAAAACTCCACTTGAAAAACTTTAAATCTGTTAAGAAAGTTTTATCATTTCTCATCGTGCTCTCTCCTCTCAAGGGTATGGAGTTAAACCGACTTTAAATGTTTGGGCAAGGTTTTGTCTCGAGGGATAATTCATTGTCTGATTGCTGATATTATGTGTACTTATTTATAGTCAATTTAAAAGATTTTTTTTGATGATAAAACTTAACTGCTTTAATGGTTGGTAGAGCAACGGTCAATAGTCTGTAGGTCAAGCACAACCCACTTGATGTGTAGTCGATAGCTTGATAGACATCGATTGCTACGACGCCACAGACAGACACACAGAAACAGGCCTAGCACGGGCCGTGGACAGATTGTCTTTCCACCGTTTTTATCCCGCTCTATCCATATTCCAGCTCTGTCGCGTCTACGCGCGGATAAAAACGGTGGAAAGACAATTTTTCCACGGCCCGTGCTAGGCTTGCTGATGTTAAACGATGATGCGGTCTACGATGGAGCACGCTTTCCTAGAAGAAACCGATTCAATCGTAATTTAAAAACACCCAGATTGTAACTAACGGGGAACACCCATTCAGGCAGCGCATCCCACAGATTAGCAGTTCGCACAATAAAAGTCAAATCAAAGCGCTTCGTACGGTTTTCGGAATATCAACTATAAAGCGGTGTCAATCCCCTTCTGTTTGCGTCGGTTAAAAACAGAACCCATAATTACACTAATCCGTTTGGATGGATGGATGGATCTTTGTTACTCAATCACGCAGAAAAGGGTGGGTGGATTTGCATGAAATTTGGAATATACATTGCTTATGTCCTGAATTAACACATAGGTTACTTTTCATTATCATCATCATCACCGATTTTCATCACCACGCGGGTGAATCCACGGGGCGCAGCTAGTAAAAAATAAATCTGTGCTCAGCAATGCAGAAAGTCCCTTTCGTGATGTTATTATAAAATCTCTGATATCACATATTGAATGGAGGTACTGTTTACATTCGTATTTGGCCATGAAACAGTCCGTCCCTTTCCTAAATTATGCAGACGTATTCAAAATGCATGTTAAGATGTTTCAGCAGGTTCCGTATCCGGGACCCTTTGTCTAGTTCAAAGGAATGAGAACGTCAACTTCACGTTTGTTCTATTTAAGGTGAAACGTTTCACTTTGGCGGGAAAATCAAATTTCAAACAGTTTTTTTTTCCTTGTAGCTAGGCCGGGTAATTATTGTGAAACGTTTCACGTATAACAAGAAATTCAAATTTCAAACGGTTTTTTGGTTCTTGTAGCTACGCCGGGTAATTATTGTAAACGATCATGTTGGCGAAAATTTATTATTATTCTTTAGAAACTCACGTAAAGCTATTTACCTCTAATGCACATTATTACATACATTTGTCAATAAACAAACTTTTGCTGTTTCAAACGGTTTATTGACATATGTAAGTAATATGGTGAGTTACTGATTAATAGCTGTACATGATAATTTAAAGAAAAACCAACAATTTTCGCTAACACTGTGTTATTTCACAATAATTACCCGGCCTAGCTACAAGGACAAAAAAACTGTTTGAAATTTGAATTTCCCGCCAAACATGAAACGTATCACCTTAAATAATAAAATTATTATGTAGTACGTATTCTTTTTTCGTTGTTTGACTATGTACTTTTATGTTTAATTTTTACCTTTCAAAAGTGTACTTGTATTTGTACCTAATTGAAATAAAGATAAACTTCTTATTTCCCACTATATCCCTGTTTTACCTTCGTAAGTGGATCACCGTGTAGATTAATTGTCAGGCGTAAACAGGACTTGTGTGTGTTGGTTATTGTTTCGTTAGGCTCCAGAGTAGTTATAGTTAGGCGTTGGGAGTAGACCCTTCTATAAATACGACTTCAAAGATCTAAGGGAAATGGAAACAATCATACTAATATTAATACGAAATTGTTCGTTTGTTTGTTTCCCTTTCACGAAGCAACTGAATTTAATTAAGAACCTCTTGCTTTTTAGGGTTTCGTACCCAAGGGTGTAAACGGGAACCTTATACAAAGCCTCATGTGCTGTCAGTCTATCCTACTTTTTAGCGGCTGTATTTTTTTGAACCGTAATAGACCATTTGGCATTTTCACAAAATATGTAATGTTACGGCGGATTAATTGAGAAATAATATTAAAGTTAATAGGTAAAAATTAAATGCTCACATAAAAAATAAGTTATTGCAAAAAATAAACATAAATCATTTTTTAAACAAAGTAAGACACATACTTCGTCTTATAAACATGCAAAATGCAAATTTAAATATACTTACCAAGTTCCGTCAAAATTAGGCTGGTGGTTTTTGATATAACCTAGTAAGTAAAACCTAGTAAGTTTGTATGAAAATATCATAGTCCGGGACCACCTTATAGAGGCTTAAAAACTGACACTGACTATTAAGTCGCAAGCTGTTGCCTGCGACTATGTATGCGTAGACTTTCATATAAACTTTTAACCCTCCTTTGAGCCCTTTAATACGGTCTTTTCGCAAGATCCTTTCTTATCGGACCTCTACCTACACCTCGTAAGGAATATTATCTATGGTAAAAAATATATTTAGGAATAGGCTTGCGTTTGACCGCCAACTCACCTGATGGATCTACGAAAATTGTAGCTTCCCAAGTAGTTTTGTAATTTTATTATATTAATTGTGTCAGTCAGTGAGGTCAGTGATATTTTGCTTATATAAATATATTGAATCAACACAACAAGTCAACTTTGCATCCAATTAACTTAATGTCTTTAAATCATAAAGAGAAAATCCGTAAAAATACATTTTGCAGAAGAGATGAATACATGTAATACACTTAACTAAGTTATTGTATCCAAAGAGCTAAATATCAAAAGAGTGTGACTACGACTCAATCTTTACTATTTGAAAAGTAGTTCCGTTTATCGAAATCTTAACCTCACATCTAACGTCACATCTGTCATACGGGTATTATTACTATTAAGTATATATATTTCTTGTTATTTTCAGTTCCGGACATTTGAGAGGCATTTTAGTGGGCCGAAGCCATATGAAACACAATAAAATTATTAAAAATGTATAAAACTTCTTAGGTATTAGCTACAGTATAGGTTATTGAAAGAATGTGGGTTGTTGTGGTGAGTTCTAGATGATTTTAAGCTGGTGGTATGAAGTACAGTAATAATAATTAATACAACAGAAAATAAGTTTTTTTATTAGAACGGCTGTCAAGGCATTTTTGAAAGAAATTTGTTGTAGCCACTTGCACCCATGTAAACCCATAGCAACTGTGATGCAGAGTTCGATGCGTTGACATAAATAAGAATGTTCAATCACATATCTGTCACAATACCTGGCAACAGAGTTTCCTTCTCATTTCCGTTGTATTTACTTCTGTTTTCTGTGATTAATACAATAATAATTTGTGTCTAATGAATGTTAGTTTGCTCTTAAGATTTAAGCGGCTCAAAATTACCGCGCATAGCACGCAGTCGGTGAGCGATTGACTTCATGGTTGGTACCATTGGAAACTTTCATTCGCCCCTTCCTTACTATATAAGTCAGTGATGCTACAAAAAGAACACGAATGAATGTTTTCACTTTACACGCAACATTACAGATATAAATGCAAAAAGTTGTCTGACAATTTCTTATGGAGCTCGTTTGTAGAATTCGAGACTTTTTCTTGTTGTATTATTGTTATTTGTTATGACAAACTCGCTGTTTACTTTTCTTTTTCTGCAACATATTTTATGTCAAATAAATTTTTGGACTAAAGCTAAAGTTTACAGAGCAGAATATAATAACTTAACAAACGATTAATATCTTTATTGTCGCCGAACTAAAAGGTGTGTGTAAAATTTTAGCAAAATCGGTTAGGAAGAACTACTTCTAATTCTGCATGCTAGATTTGATCTAATAAATAAATATATAAAAATTGCAAGTCAAATAAATAAATAAAGTTCCATTGCTAATTTGTTTTATTTTCACAATTGTTCGTTACACCCTCACAATCACAGAAAAGCACAGAAAAGAGAGTAAATAGAACGGAAATGAGAAGGAAACTGTCGCCAGGTATTGTGACAGGTATGAGCATAACTTCACATTTTTATTTATGTCAATGCGTCAAACTCCGTGTTACAGTTGCTAACACAGTTGCTATGGGTTTATGCAAATTTTTTCAACAAATTTCTTACAAAAATGCTTTGACAGCCGTTCTCATTTAAACAAAAAAAACTTTTCTGTGCTCACAATTACTCACAATAACTCGCCCACACACACACACACACACACACACACACACACACACACACACAAGTCATAGATGTCCTATATTAAGGAAGAGCAGATACACCTAATACAGGCATTTTTTGCCTAAAAGGATCCCTGATTGCTTTAAACTGTTATGTACTAATGTTTACTGAATAAACTTATTACTAACTAGCTGTACCCGCGGCTTCGTCCGCGATTTCTTCAGAAAAAAATAGCCTATGTCCGTCCTCATGGTACACTATTACCTCGCAAATTTTTATCGAGATCGGTTAAGCCGTTTAGCCGTGATTATGTAGCAAACAGACAGAGTTACTTTCGCATTTATAATATTAGTATGGATTACCTTGAAAACTATTCTTAGGTCTTAAAAACAAAGAGCTTCATTACACTTTCAAATATTTTAAAATAGTACCTAATACCATCAAGTTCTATTACCCCGATGTCAACTAACCGTGTTTTGAGTGCTTTATTAAAATTTCACAAATGTCTAGTAGACTGGAAAGTTTGGGTAAAGTACCTGCGTGGGAAGGAAGGTATCATCGTTTATTTATAAGTAATCCAGCCCAGCTCACTGGCAGGACGCGATTGGGTACAGGAAAGTAACGTGAAATATTTCAATGGGCTGAGAATGGTCTGTTATTACGTCCTGCTTATGTGGAGCTCTATCAATAATTGATGTAAGGAAGGAAAATGAAGCATTGATTTGAAATATGGCACAGATTTTGTCGTAACTTTGTTGAAATGGTGTTTAAAATATACTCTTTCGTTTATTCACTGACAGACAAGGCAAAGCCTAAACCCCTGGATCTAGATCTTTTTGTAGTGGTAGGACTCTTTTGCAGGGGTCCGCCTGGGGAAGTACCACACCTTTGCCAGTTATTCAACCGCCAAGCAGTAGTGTGCAAACACTACTGTGTTCCGGATCGAAGGGCAATGTCTCCAGCGAAATTAAAAAAAAAATTAAAAAAAAATCTGGGACATTATTGCACACATGGTCATCTGACCCCAAACTAAGCAAAGCTTGTAATATGGCAGCCAGAGACTGATATACATACATATATATTTTTAAATACATACTTAAATAGATATTAACACCCAGACATAGAACAAACACAAATGTTCATCACACAAATGTTTGTCCTAGATGGGAATCGAACCCACGCCCCCAAGCACAGAAAGTAGGTTCACTACCAACTGAGCCACCGGGGCAGTCACACAATTACAGGGCACACAGAGATTTGACATCTTATATCTCGGGGTGACGAGCGCAGTGCATTGCCATCCAGGGTTTTGAACTGTTGAAATTCAAAATTCTGAGTGGCGTTGAGCTGTTATGGGCAAGCGTGAAGAGCCATCAGGCGAACGACTTCGCTCGTCTCGTCACTCAGTATCATAAAAAAACTAGAAGCATTTGCGGTTCACATTCTGATGGCGTCCGTCTCGATCCCATTACTGCACTGATGTTTTTTTTTAGTCCTTTATCTATATATATAAAAATGAACCTCATTTCTCCTGGTCACGCTATCACTTGAGAACAGCTTTACCGAATTCATTCATCTTTTTTTGTTTTATAATACTTCGTAGAAGGTTCTTACATTTAAAAACGGCTGGACCAATTTGGATGAAGTTTTAAGCTCATGAAGCGGGTCACAGAAGCGAGGCCAAAGGCCATGCTTACACCCGTGCGAAGCCGGGGTGGGTCGCTAGTATATTATATAAATTATGCGTAGTTTCGATGTCGTCGCTCAAAAACTGTGAATGAAAACATCTTGAGGTAACTGGTATGTCCAAGAACCTCAAAAGTTCAAAGACATGACATTAACGAACAAGCACAGAGCCATCATGTTCAATTAGGGCCTATGTCCCAGCAAAAAGAACATGAAAGGCTGAAAATGATGATGATGATAATGAAGCAATAAGGAAGGACTTTTGAAAATTTCAATTGCCTGCTTCTTTTTCTTAAAAAATTAAATAAAGCCTCACCTAGAAACGTCAGCTTTAAACACCGTCTTCGTGCAGCTATATCAGCATGGCTGGAGTCTTTACTTTCCGCACTCTGCAGACCAATGCTAAGGCCGACATGGTTTCAAAGGGTTCTTTATCTTCGTTCTCTACTCAAATTTATTATACGGCAGGAAGTTGATGCTGAGATGATGCTGACCCTAACGTTGATGATTCTTTACCTGATGCCGCCTCTAGTAACGTCAGCATTTAGCGCCCTGCCCTCGTGCAGCCACGTCAGCATGGTTGGAGTCTCCACGTGTCGTGCTCTGCAGACCAGCGCAAGGGTCGACTCAGCTTCGTAGTACTTCTCTAAGAGTGGTGCTCCGGCTTCGTCTACCACCCATACTTGGGGAGCTGGTGGAAAAAAGATTAGTTAGAGCTGGTTTAAGCAAATTTAAAGTGGTGGTAAATTTTTGGTCGGATAGGGTTACATAAAAGCTGAGCTTTCTGTAGGGAAGCCTCAGTAAGAGATCGTAATTTAGTAGAGAATGAAACTAAAGCTTGCTTGCTTAGCTACCATCCTCAAGGCTACTGGTTACCACGCCTGACTTCCATAGGTTAGGTAGGACTAGGTTAGGCGTGTAACTAACGACCACACTTTGTGATGTTCTTACAAATTGAGTAAACTTGTAGCGCTGATTGCTCAGTGGTTTGCGCGTTCAAATTCTAAATCGCAGTGTGTGAGAAAATCCTGACAAAGATTTTGAGCTGTAGATAGGTGAAGAAAAATATTGTGAGGAAACTATGCCATAATGCTAGGATTCTTTTTCATGTCCAGCTGGCTAGCCACCACGAACAAGCTAAACATCTGTCGTTAAGTATTGAATGGTGTATTGCGGAGGTAGCACTTAAGAGCCAGTTGCCATTGCAGCATAGGAGTGTATACATTCTTCTACAATAATCATCATAATTAATGTTAGGTGCGAACGCTGATGGCCGAGTGGTAGCATACGCTTTACAATTTGAGAGTACCTGGCTTGATTCTCAGCCTAAACCAATGGACTTATTTGATATTTAAATAAATTACGTTCAGTTTCAATGCCATTGCTCAAAAACGGTGGAGGAAAATATAGCGAGGAAAATCGATTGTCTACGCACCTCACACGGTCAAAGACATATGACATTCACCAATATGTACTAGGGACTAGAGACTATCTGAAAGGTCTGTGTCTTAGCAGTGGGAACATTATATGCTTATATTGATTTTATTGTAACGTCAGGAGAGTTGATGTCAATGGCTGGACTCTCAACCATTTAAAAACTTCTCTCTTCTTTTTTCTGGTCACTGTGCTGTAAGTGCACATCGCTCATACCAGCATTTGTAATTCCGTAACAATACAATAACTCTTTATTAAAAACCACAAAAACAAAGATAACATTACAAACTACAGTAATTATCTAGGCTTTTAACAGGCAGCGTTATCGCTGAAAGCGATCTCTTCCAGGCAACCGTGAACCGCAACTCATGTTTCTAATTTATCCTCAAGCAATCTCATGGCTAAAAACTTTGTAACTTCCAAGATGAATAGCTACATTCAATGCAGTGAACAAGTCCAGACATTCAACATCGAGAAGATTACATGGATAAAAAGCAGTCTACATAAAATTTCTTATTAACGAGCAAAACTTTGTAGACTATCTTCCAGAAACAACTGACAAAATGGGGTAGAAAAGTAATCATACCTCTAAAAATCCTATTGAATGGCTGCGAACTAACTTCTATCCTTTTTATAGATACATTCGGGTCGGAAAAGCTGTTCATAAAAGGTTTCACGATTGACTCGAGATGGAAAGACTAGAACCGGAAGGCATTAGAATTCGTTCCACGTCCCTTGATACGTCGATAAGTGATTTATATTACTGATATTGTCCCAAAACATGTTTCCATTCGATATAATACATTAAGCAAAACTCAGCGGTTTTATCAACTCTTGGGAGAGTAAGTCATAAGTAAGGGAGAGTAAGTCGTAACATACGACCGTTGTGACTTCAGCAAAAATAAATTCATGGAAGCGTTATACCTATAGTTTCCGTTTTAGTACTTACAACCCCCTTGGTCATCCATTCGAACACATTTTAATCAAATCGTTTACAGTTGGGTGCGCTCAATATTGAAGTGTGCGTTTGTAGAACTAGTTAGAACACCAGTGCGTGCCATACGTGTTTGTCTCGCCCCCTTCAATTTTTGGCAGACTTTTTTCAGTACTAGCTCGAGTTTAAAGGCAGATCCAAACTATATAGTATCAAAGTTTGTGACAAATTAGGTACTCGCTTATTTGCGGTACTAAAAACATATTTTTTTTCGTGAATATATCCGCGTTTGACAACCTACTCGCCTGTTGGTAAGCGGCGATGTGGTCGAAGATGAAGCACGCAGACTTAGAAGATACCTATTCACTCTGACCTTGTAAAGGCCCAGATTATATCACTCAGGAAACAAGGAAGCCGGCAGGTAAAGGATTCTGTAGCAATTTATTATTTATGAGTTTGCACAGTCGTGTGACGAAAACGAAGCTCGTGATTAAGGTAATAATATTGTATTTGTTGTTTTGAACAACTTTTTTACCGCCTTCAAAAAAAGAGGATGGTCCTATGTCCCACTATATACATATTTTTTTTATGTATTTTCACAAATATATCGGACAACTGTAGATCGATTATTAAAAAAAAATCTTTGTACCACCTATACTACCTAATTAAAATAAATTTGTAAGATTAATATTTTTAAAACCACTTTATCAGATGTATTATTAAGGGTAATAAAGGCTTTTTTATTTTTATTTTAACAGATCAAGAACAGATTGATGGGATTTGAACCCAAACTATATTAAAATAATCAAAAATATTTTGGTAGGTGTAGTCTGCTAAAGCATGATTATAATAATTTATTATGGTAGCCTTACTCGTATGTACCTTGTCGATCAGTTATCTTTTCAAAACCCTGTTTCAAACTATCACGATTGTTCACTACTGTTATATTATTATTAACGGGATATTTACCGTGGTAAGATTGTGAATGTAGCTCCCGATATTTCGGCGCAGTATTCTCGTGGAAAATGTGCATGTAACTGCACTGAAATATCGGCAACTCCATTCACATCTTACCACGTTAAATATCCCGTTAATAATTATATAACTTAAGTAATTATAAGTAATAAAAGTGTCGCGTTTGATGTTCTAGAAACATCGTAAAATTACCAGTAACTATCTTTCAGGTTTAAATTAGAGACCTATTTTGTTACCAGAACAAGGTTTCGCTTTTAAATAAAAGGAGAGAAGGAAAACTAGGTAATTGTATGCCTGGTGTATATTTACTTTCAAGATGAAATGTTGACGCTTTTAATAATATACTTTTCACATTTTACGAAAGAAAATATTGCCACGATATATTTTCAGTGAAAATTTTTCGACGTTAAACATTAGCCTCTACGGTGCTTTATTTTTCTACAATATTGTAATTAACGTAGTAGTAGTTTTTTTTTTTGGAGTAAAGTATTATGTTTTCTGTCGTTAAATTACGGGATCGACCGATAATCAAATCTTCGGCCTATGGTTAGCAGACGCGCTATCAACTAAGCTGTACTTACTATTGACATGAAGGTAAATCTTGCTGACTCTAGGCGGGTGCGTTGATATCTGGCACTCGTAGAGCCCCTCGTCATCAGGCTTGACCTCCCTGATGAGGAGCCTCCAGTTGCCAGGGTACCTCCTGGCGACCGTCACGCGGTTGTCGGCTGCGTAGGTGCCGGCTCCTACTGTGAGAAGCTCTGGCATCTCGTCTTTGCCTCTTCGACGTACCCAGGATACCTAGAACACGAGAGCAGGTTAACAGTTGGAATCCGCTTATATCTAACTAGCGCTGTTGCCCGCAACTTCGTACGCGTAGATTTTCATATAAACTTTCAGACCTTTTTTTCCTCCCTTAATCCGGCCCTTGCGCATAATAACAGAGCCTATAATTAAATTTGGTCATAGCTAAGCATATTCGTGAAAACCGCATTTAAATCCGTCCAGTAGTTTAGGAGATGAGCTTCGACAAACAAACAGACAAAAATTCTAAAAACTGTCAGCTTCTTATTTTAAGACACCCTGTGTGATTATTTGTTTGATATCTTGCAATTTTTTTTTTATCTGTATGTTTTTATTATATCTATAGATAGATAGATCTCAATAATGCTAGTTATTAATAGAGCCAATTTAATTTATTTTTCAATATATTGAATGTATTTGGTATATTCTTCGCCAAAGATTTTTTTTTGTATTCTCTAAGCATTTTTAGTTAGTTTTTATAATATCTTTGTTAGTCAGTAGTGTTAATTAACGTGTCGATCCGTCCGTCGCGTCGGTCGATCTCTGTAACAACGTGAAAAAGAAACATACTGAAAATCACACTTTTGCAACTTTAGCTTTACCTACTATGATTCGGAATCCTTATTTTTGTATAATTATATGTAATATCTGGGTAGTATTAAACCGGAAACATGCCACATTACATCAACCGGAAACTCTCGTGCCACAGTTGCCGCGACCGGAAACTGACCAAATCGTCTTACTGAATATAGAACGGAAACTGGCGAAATGTATTTCGACCTTGTAGTCTGCATCTGTGCCTACCACAGACCTATCGTCTGTTGTCAAGTCCTCGGTTTTGCGATTGTATATATAAATTAATTTGTCAAGAAAGCTCATTTCGTAGTCCTAGAAGTTGAATAACTATGGATGAAAAAAGTTTGACACCTATTTATGATGGTGGCTTTGTAGCTCCCAAACTGACTGATTGATTCCAATGTATTTTTGGTTGGAAACCATTTTTTCTTTTATTATTTTTTATGCTATAGGTAACAAACAAGGTAACAAGCTGCCTGATGATAATAATCAATCACGGTCAACTTTGGATACCTGTTACACCAGGGGCATCACAAATATGTACCATTGTTGACCATTAAAGACTCTGTTAACGGCCCATTTGAAGAACCTCAAGTTATAGTTACTCGGAAATTCTGTAAAAGGGAGTTCATTCCTTGCTTTTATTAGCTGAAGATGTATGTATGTAACGAAACGTTTGAACTTGTTTTTCAATTACTTCAAAACGTAGAATTAAATTGAAATTTTGCTCACCTATCAATGATCGATGACAATGCAATAATTTAAATAGTTTGTCATATTATTCTTAACAGGATCTTCAGGATTAGCGATTTTAGATAGCGTGATAGAATTATTAGCACGGAAAACTACAGAATGCTGCTAGTCTACATACTATAAGCTAAATAGTAAATCAATATATCTAAGAGTAGAAACCGACAGCAACAGCTCTTGATGTAATTTTCAACTACAATTAACGCTCACACAGGCTAATTCAGTTAAGCCAAGTAAAATAAAAGAGACGGGAACCTAGCATTTATCAAAGCGAGGCACATGACAATAAGTACAGGGATATTCCCTGCCTTTAAAAACTACACTTTATCGCAGTCGTAATAACGGTGAAGTTGTCATATCGTCAGGCATTCAAAGGCTGGGACAAAATGGAGAAAAACATTAGTGCCAAAGGTACAAAAGAAACGGCTGAAGGCGTGAACTCGTGACTTTTGTTGAGCTTATTTCCTTAAAAATAATGAAAAGTTGAGTGAGATTGCATATAGCTACTTTGAAAATTGACACAGCTTACATTTCTTTCATATATCCAATAAATCTCTCAAAGCTACGTAATAAAATATAAATTCAGCGCAAAATCTCTTTTCGCACTGAAGATATCCGAGATCAATGCAATAAATCATGCAAAAGACAAAAACGAAGATATATCACCGCCTTGACCCCCTTTCTCGGCGTTAGGCTTAGCCGTGAAGAAAGTCGCGGTCACACCTACATGACTATTGTGACTGCTTGTCATACAATTTGGGTGTCTCCAAAACAGAAATTTTTTTTTTTGTGTAAATTCAAACGGTTGTCAAGGCATTTTTGTAAGAAATTTGTTGTAGCCACTTGCACCCATATAAACCCATAGCAACTGTGACGCGGAGTTCGACGCGTTGACATAAATAAGAATGTTCAATCAAGTATCCGTCACAATACCTGGCGACAGAGTTTCCTTCTAATTCCGTTCTATTTACTTTTTTTTGTGGTCTCCAAGCAGCGAATGGATTGGTTTCTTCTACAGAAGCGTCCTCTATCGTAGATACACATCATCATCAGCTAGAAGACGTTCACTGCTGAACATAGGCCTCCCCCTTTAACCTCCACACCGAACGACAACTTGCACATTTTTACAGATACACATCAGTCTTGTAGAATAGCGGACAAATGTTCTGGCTTGATAGTCCTATCTTCGTAGATAGCGGGTAAAACCGCAGGCTGCTAGTGAGACTATAATAATATTATGCTTCGAGCGTCTTCTATATCGCTCGCGCATTTCTAAACATTTTTGAAGATATGTAATGACTGAATTATTACATTATGTGAAATCTACGCAGAACGAATCAAGATCAATTTTAATGTTTAGTAAAATTTTCATTTAGATTTAAACAAATTTTCAAAGATAAAAACTGTATATTAAGTAGGTAATTTACTTTTTTAAACTATCACGGTTGTTTACTATAGTAATAAGACTATTAACGGGATATTTACCGTGTTTAGGTTGTGATTGTCCATTCACAACCATATCATGGTAAAAATCCCGTTAATTAATCATAATATAACGGATAACTATAACCAGTAGAAAAATAATTGATCGGAATAGCTAGAATAGATTTTAAGGGTTTCTTCTACATTTCTACGAGAAAACCTTAAAAGTACAACACTGTTTTAAACTATCACGGTTGATTACTACAGTTATATGATTATGAGTTACATGGTTATGGTTTGTTATGTTAACGGAATATTTACCAACACTGTTTTAAACTATCACGGTTGATTACTACAGTTATATGATTATGAGTTACATGGTTATGGTTTGTTATGTTAACGGAATATTTACCGTGATAAGATTGTGGATGGAGCTCCCGATATTTGGCGCAGTTACATGCACCGTGTTCAATCTCCATTCACAGTTTTAAAACGATAAATATCCCGTTAATAATCATATAACCTGAAAATTTGGTTCTCTATGTCTATCCGTCCGTTCGTCCTAATCCTTTAGAACCTATTACCTTTATAATTATTGAGTTAAAGTGATACGTTTCACGTTTAGCGGGAAATTCAAATTTCAAACAGTTTTTTTATTCTTGAAGCTAGGCCGGGTAATTATTGATTAAAATGATTATGATGTTACCGAAAATTTTCTTATTATTCTTTACAAACTTGCGTAAAGTTATTTATCTCTAATCAAATTATTACATAAATTTGTCAATAAACAAATTTTTGCTGTTTCAAACGGTTTATTGACAAATAAATATAAGTAATATGGTGAGTTACTGATTAATAGCTGTACATGATAATGTAAAGAATAACCAACAATTTTCGCAAACACTGTGCCATTTCACAATAATTACCCGGCCTAGCTACAAGGACAAAAAAACTGTTTGAAATTTGAATTTCCCGCCAAACGTGAAACGTTCCACCTTAAGTGCATGAAACTCTGTGCGTATACGGTTTTTGTGTAGATCTCCAATTTGAAAGTATGAAAAAAATTATGTATTTTAGAGGTAGATCGGGATGTTTTTTTCTCATATAATTTATCTTTAATATGTTTGAAATTGCCGAACAAAATAGAGGACGAACGAAGTAGTCACCGATATATTTAATTTTACTACTGAAATAAATTAACCATAATGTCATCACTATAATTATAATTCATTTAGATGTTGAAGTTGTATGTAACAATAATTTAATAAGATTATTTACGGTACATTTACCGTGGTAAGGTTGTGAATAATCACATAACTATCGTAAACAACCGTGATAGTTTAAAACAGTGTTTGAATTTATGCAGTTTTTATTATAATTCTCTTAGATTTATAAAACTTGTGTCTGATAATAAATAATTTTGACATTTGATTTGCAAAGCTTTTAAGAATTTGGTACCTAAAAAACATAACCTAACCTTTTATTTCTTAATCCTAATTAGGTTTTACAAATGTTATTATTATTATTTTACTTATTCCATTTTTAAATTATTATTATCATTAATTAATATAAGCTGGATGGAGCACAATACAGAAAAAAATTGAGTATGCTGAAGGGGGTATTTACCTAAAAAACATATATGGTTAATATTATTCTCTTCATCGTTCAAGGATTACAAGCCCTACGCTCACAGCCAACTTTTGAGCAAATGATAATGCTAACGTGATGAGATTTAAAAGCATTATCAGGACACTTCTATGGATAAAACATGAGCGCTCTCGTTTCTCCATTGAGGGGTCGTTTGTTTGACGAGATAAACCTGAGTGTATATTTTACTTCTTTGAGGCGTTTGATAGCCACGAAGCAACAACAGTCTTTATGTAAATGTTTTTAGGGTCTAGCTTGGGTTTTTGATCTTTCAGGTTCAAAACAATTGATATACCTAATTAGATAACTTAAAGATCAAGCATTGAGACCTAAAATGTTTCTATCTAGTTTTTCTACGCAATTTTAGAATAAGAATTCTTTACAGGGATATTTTTCAATTTAATGAAACGTGCTATATTAAATTTAATAGCTTTGCGTTTATGACAGGTCGATAAAATGTAACATTGAATAAGAAGTCACAAACAAAATTAAAAAGGATACTTTTATTACGAACTAGCCGCCCGCCCCAGCTTTGCACGGGTGTAAGTTCGGCCTTCGGCCTCGCTACAAAATATATTATAGCCTATGTTACCCGGGGATAGTGTAGCTTCCCAACAATGAAAGAATTTTTATAATCGGTTCAGTAGTTTTTGAGTTATTTCGTTACAAACATACAAACATACTAAAATAGGTACAAATCTTTCCTCTTTATAATATTAGTGTAGATTTAGATTGATGTGGTGGATAAATCGGGAGGTGCGGTTGATAAATAACGTATTCTTCTAATAAGTGGCTCCTCTACGTTGATCAAGAAAATAATTTCAGTCTAGCCATCAGCGTCTATTAATATTTATTCTACATGGATCTCGATCCATCTTCATGGATCTTCCGTGGCATAATATCGCAATCGTACCGCAAGCTAAATTAATAGTCATGACCACAAATAATATACAAAGAGGAGGTGGTATATGAAAGTGCACAGTTGATTCCAAGTGAAGCATGACGTCATCGTCATCGTCATATACATTAAATATTCAATACGATAAAATGGCGCTACTTTGTATATATACTTCTATAGTGATGTATATATGTATGTATATACCCTAAACCATGATAAAATGCAGGTTCCACGTAAAAGAAGGCGGAGTGTAAAACAGCCGGTAAACGTTCAAACATGTTTTTCTAAACTATTTATTTGTTTGTACAAATTTATTAACAACACAAATGTCAAACGTTCAAACATTGGCCCCTATTTTGACAAATACGTCAAACACCAGATTCAGTTGTGACTAATATTCTTTGAGGATTGATCGACCGAGCACAATATTGACATAAGCATTTTTGGCATTTACTTAAGCGCTGTGTATTAAAATGAGACGTTAGTCACCTCAGATAAGAACAACAAGGGAGATGTAATTATTAACATCATCATTTCAGTCATAAGACGTCCACTGCTGGAAATAGGCCTCCCCCATCGGTTTTCAAAAGGGCCGGTTAAAAGCGGCCTGCATCCAGCGTTTTTCTGCGGTCTCTTTTAGGTTGTCTGTCCATCTTGTGGGCGGACGTCCTACGCTACTAATGGGAAATATGCCTTAATTATTAATTATAATTATTAATACTATTAATGTTAGTCGTCAGCATCGTTTGCTGGGTGAGTTTAACTAAAGGCATTAAGCCTGAATTAGGTCAGATGCATTCGCACCCACCAGTACCACGCTATCTTTACATATCTCCCCCGTTTGTCAGATGAGTTAGACACGAATATTGTCCGGCGCTATTTTGTTTTTTAATTTTCAGACAAGTGATCAATGGCGGTCTAGACTAAATTATGAATTCGTTTAGCAAAAATGTTTTACAAGAACTGTCAACAACTTTATACACATATTTTGGTTGATGTGTTTGTCAAACATATCAAAACAGTGTCACATACTATTATTTGACAAACACGTAGTGTATAATAACTTGTTTGAACGTTTACTGGCTGCTTGACGTCTCCTTACCCGTAACAGTGACACACATTTCTGGAGAAAAATATTGTATGCCATCTCCTCTTTGTATCAACTCCGTGGTCATTACTCACCGTCTTGTCTTGCAGCAGACTGATCCTACAATTAAGATGAGCATCTTCCCCCAGCTGGACCGTTATCTTCGTGACATTTCCATCTGAAGAATCTTCAAACGTTGGCCCGTACTTCCTATCATGGTCAAAGTATGTATTCTTCACTGAAATCACGTGAGGGACCATATCAAGGTTGGATTTAGTTCGACTTGGTTCTGAAGGTTGTGGGACTTTGAAAGACTTGGTGCTGTCGATGGTCGAGTTTCCGAGGCGGAGCATGACCGGCGCTGGCGCAATGTTGGTGCTGAGAGCGTAGAATGACGTCACGGTTTGGACTTGGACTTCTTCTGTAGTAGTTGTTGGGTTTTCTGGAAATGAAGGGGTATGTTATTTTTTTTAAATAGTGTAAGTGTAACGAGCTTGTTCTCATGCAAGTAAGTTATGGTCCTCCTATCCTGTTGCACTTTAGTTGAAAACTAAGAATGCGAGTGACAGAGATTCTAACCAACTTCAAAAAAGGTGGACGGTTCTATTTTCCACTGTATATAATTTTTTAAGTATTTATTATTATTATTATATTCGATGAAATTCTCGGGTCTAGCCCGGACATTTGGTAGGCATTGGTGGAGCCGAAGCCAACACCAAGAGGCCCTGTTGAATATAAAAAATACAATTATGGAATATGTATAAAAAGGAATATGAAACTATTGTACAGTATAGGATTTAAAAATCTGGGCTATTGAGGTGAACAACTTGTGGGTGGAATAACAGATCTATAGAATGAGAAACGGCACCTGCCTTATCCTGTCTCATCTCAAAATATATTAAGGCAGGTGATGACTTGCCACCCACTGAATGGGCCCCCCATAAAGGCTGCCGTATTTTGGCACCGGAGAGGCAACATCGGCGTGGGTGGCTTAGGGTGTAGAGAGGTGTGCTGCACTTTCACTAAGAGCTACTCGCGGCGTTATGCCCTTTAACACTTCCACCCTGGAGCTTAGGTTGTTAGCTCTTGCGGTTTCCACCCCTAGACGGCCGGTTAAGGCAAGCCGGGGTCAGGGGTCTCATTTAGCCCCATGGAATCGGGGTACGCGGTGTCGCCACTCACCGACGGCTCGCCATAAAGCCGCCCCTGCGTTATTATATTTATTATTAGTATTCATTGATTTCTCCGGCAACAGATGACTGACTAAAAAAAATCTCTTGTTCGGTAGGGTATACTACCAATTTGGTCCCATTGTCACCAAGTCAGGAACTGAAGATGGGATCCTAGGGAAATCAAGGGCAACCCTTAAATTTTATAGGGTTTTTTCATATAATATTTTAGAAGTAGGTTTTTAATGTAATCCACTTGTCAAATGATGCTTTTTTGATGATGCTATATTTAGAACCTGGTTTTAATTCAGCTTGAAAATTTGATCCAAACATACTGATAACAAACTGATATAAAAAAGCCATTAAATTACTTACAAGTAAATGTAATTAATCAATTACCTATTCACCTAATAAAGTAAAATGATTGAATGCGTCGTTGTGGATTAAAATAGCTTTAACCACAGAAAAGTTTATTTTATTTTATTTACTGTTGAAATTAGAACGGCTGTCAAGCCATTTTTGTAAAAAAAATTGTTGTAGCCACTTGCACCCATATAAACCCATAGCAACTGTGTTAGCAACAGTGATGCGGAGTTCGACGTGTTGACATAAATAAGAATGTTCAATCACATATCTGTCACAATGCCTGGCGGCAGAGTTTCCTTCTCATTTGCGTTCTATTTACTTCTCTTTTCTGTGGCTTTGACTAACCTGAAGTGATCTGACAGACAACTATCTGTGTGAGGAAGAACACCCCAGCCCTCCACATGTCGCCAGGATGAGGCCCCGCCCCGCACAGGGGATCATAGTCTGAAACAACACAACACCAGCCATTACGTTTGGTAGCTACTGAAATTAAATAATAAATTTGTAGTGGTAGGACTCTTTTGCAGGGGTTCGCCTGGGGAAGTACCACACTTTTGCCAGTTATTCAACCGCCAAGCAGTAGTGTGCAAACACTAATGTGTTCTGGATTTAAGGGCAATGTTTCCAGCAAAATTACAGGGCACACAGAGGTTTGACATCTTATATTTCGGGGTGACGAGCGCAGTGCATTGCCATCCAGGGTTTTGAACTGTTGAAGTTCATAATTCTGAGCTATTATGGGCAAGCGTGAAGAGCCATCAGGCGAGCGACTACGCTCGTCTGAGTGATCATAAAAAAAAAACTCATAATATTTCAACGCATTATGTGGCAATGTAAATAAATAAAGATTTCTTTTGTTTTAAACTACCACGGTTGTTCACTACAGTTATATGATTATTTACGGGATATGTACCGTGGTAAGGTTGAGGAAGAAGCTCCCGATATTTCGGCGCAGTTACATGCACCATTTTCACCGGAATACTTACCACGTGGTGACAACCCACGGTAAATAACGTAGGGATTCTACGTCACCACCAACTTAAATCCATCATCCCGGTTAAAATTCAGATCATTTCTAATTTCAATGTATTTACGAAACATTCCCGATAGACAATTGAAATCTTTGATGAATACCATTATACAGAAAATATGTATGCCGATTGTTTAAAAAAATATTATTTGTAACCATTTTCCAAAGATGTTCATACGTGACACAGCAAAATGCATCATAAAGCCTCCCACTAGATGGACCGACGACATTCGAGAGTCGCGCGTATATTCATTGGATTTACTTCAGTGTAGAGTTCTAAGGGAAAGGCCTATGTTCAGCAGTGGACGATTCTGGCTTTTGATGATAATGATGAAAGTGATTCCTCTTCACCATCATTTCAGCCTATCATTTCCTCACTGCTGGAACTCAGGCCTTCTCTCAGGAGAGAGAGAAAGGATGGCCCTTACACTACCATGCTGGCCCAATGTCGTATGTATTTGAACTTTAGAGGTTCTTGGACATACTGGTTTCCTTACGATGTTTTCCTTCACCGTTTTTAAGCGATGGCATAGAGAAATTCATCTTACTTTCTTTTAAAAGAACATCTGAAGTCCTCACCTCCTTTAACTCATTTTTACAAAACGATTCAAGTGTTATCATACATTTGTTACGGCCTACGAATTCCTCCTTTGTACCCTTTACCCACTTATATTACAGACCACGATACAAACCCCAATGCAACCCTTGAATTATTTAAGGGTCACTGATTTATCCGTGAGTTCGTCGCTCAAAAAGGGTTTAAATGGAGCTTCAGTATCAATTTAATTTTGGTTAAAATTAATTGAAAAAAAATCTCCCACACGCGGAGATCAGTAACCGCTTGCGGAAGACTTTCCCAGTGGGTATGTTTCAATTCATTTGAATTTTTATACGAATTGGATTAAATATGGAATAGGATTTTCATTATTCATAATCGGAAAGTAGGTCTGAAGTTGTCTGAGGAGCGGGTTGAAAGTAATACGTTTCAGCCCTAGGGAGAACCACTTTTAACTGACAGTGACTGTTGACAACTGACAGTGGCAGTTGACAACTAACAGACGCTCAAATTATTAAAAAAAACTCGTTCTATTTTCACATTTGTATTGAACCATGTCCTTCAACTTTTTTCTTCTAAAAAGATTATGGTCCCGCGCTTCTCGTGCATTTGCCAGTGTCAGTTCATGTTTTTACTTTCCTTGTTTTCGTAATGAAAAGCACGGTGTTTATCTCGGGGTTAAAGACTCGGGCGCTAATAGTTTGGGGGTTACTTTAGAAGTTACTTTCACCCCTAGGATAACAATGTACTATTAAATAAAGAAGTGGAGTAATTTGAAACTTTATGATATTTAAGAATAAGAATAAGATTTATTTTCTTGCCAAAAACAATGAACACATAAGGTAAAACAATGTTTGGAAATAGGGCAATGTTTAACAAGGTTTTATTTAACTTTCATTTTTAGTATGGGTCCAACTGAATTATAAAACAATTATTCCGAACCGATAAATTTGAAATTTTGCTAAATGACGACATTCTAAATCCAATATGGCGGACTCCCAAAAATGGCAGACTAGCAGAGAAGGCAGTTATTTTTTATGCACCCCCGTGATATGGGTATCAAATGAAAGGATCGGCTGATAACAATACGATAAATTTAATGACTTCACACGTAATTCAATATGGCGGACACCCCAAGATGTCGCATAAAACTTTCTTATCTACCATCATGATAAATGTGTATCAAACAAAGATATAATCACACTAAAGTTATAAATGCGAAAGTAAGGGTTACTTTCGCATTTATAATTTTATGTCTGTCTGTCTGTCTGTATGTCTGTCTGTTTGCTACATAATCACGGCTAAACGATTTAACCGATCAAAGATTCCGTTACATAGATACATACCAAGCTAATAAAAGCGTGTTAAAAAAGGTTTTTTACTCATTTTTTAAATCAAATCAAATCAAATCAAATCAAATCATTTATTTGCTAGAATACATTACAATAAAGAGGTCTTAAAATTATTTTTGGTGTCATAGTATTCAGTCTGCAAGCAGACGTGCAAATATTCTTAAACTAAATAAATTATAGATTTTAAGAAGTATTATTATATTAAATTAGGTATATTATTATATAAAATTAGGTATTATTATTATTAAATTATATTACATTAAAAAAATCGACAAATTCCTTAATACTATAAAAACAATTCTTAAGTAACCACTCCGATAACGATTTTTTAAATGTGAAACCGTCCAATAATTTTATTTCATTTGGTAGTTTATTATAAATGTATATGGACATATTATATAAATTTTTTTCTGCTCGTTTGTCTATATTATATATAGACAAACGAGCGACTGGCCTTGTGTTAACCGCCGTTATGGATACCTACAAAACCAGGGTATTGTTGTTGCGTTGCCTATCTTTATGGAGCAACTAAAACAACGCGGCTATCTCACCCGCAAATGTAAAAAAATGAAGCTAAAACATCACCGAGTTAGAATTGTAAAATTTATTGGAGATTCATCTGTGGACAATAGGGCGTGACCTATTTTACTCCACCGTGACTTGTTTGACGATTTCTAATACCCGTAACAAACGTGTCGAACTTGGCTGACGAATAATAAAACTTAAAAATATTTCACACTGGCAAATTCACAAGAAGTGAGACGCCAAAACACTCATCAGAGTAAACAAGAAAAATAAAACCATGACTTTATTAATTCCAAATTCACCTCACATAATCATAGCTACAACCACGCAACGAACAAGATCCCGGCAGCTATATTAGCAAAGTAATTAAAAGCTCAACGATAAATTACCCAAAAGAAAAGTCGACATTTTGTATCGCTAATTACGACCTTCCTTGTTTATCCAGAAATTATGTTGTAAGCGGCAGAGCTCTCGAGATAAAAGACTTTTATCTGAATGTAGATTAATTAAGCATGCTTGTTTGAGGGTTGAGGAATTCTCAGAATTTGCTTCCTGTTTCGGTGCTCGTTTTGGGAAATGAAAAAGTGTTGTATAACCAAGGAGGCGGTTTTACTTATGAGGAGTACCTTTTGCGGACTTTTTAAGAAGGTAATGTTATTCGAGTATCATTGACCTGTATCAATGAAACATCTGAAATACGTCTTCGAAGGGATCGTAAGCCAAGTCTTTTTTTGCTATCGATGCTAGTCGCCTTTATGGTGATTTAGGTTACAAGTATGTCTAGACTCTCTTCTCAATAATATCCGGTGGCCACAGAAGTGACCAATCGCTACGCGTCATCTACGAGACAAAATAAATCGGCCAAGTGCGAGTCAGGCTCGCACCCTGAAGGTGCCGTACCACCACACATATAGTTAACTATTAAGATTGTGCAAAAGACGCTCAGGTGGTCAACTATCCAAGTACCGACAGCGTCAGACGTTCCTTAAATTATACTATCAAATTAAGCAAGGTCTAATATTTGTGTAATAATAAACTCCTTCACGTATAAAAACTAGACTGTCCATACTTCAAAAAATTCAGCAGAACAGAAATTTATCACAGACTTTTACTTGGCTATTATTTAGTAATGGATTTTATACTTTAGAGTGTGTACTGTAATTATGCTAAACTTGGTGGTTCTACGTATTACCGTTTTTACATAAGAGCAATTACAAAAATACGTAAAAAAATACGTTTGTAGCATGGGACCCCCTTTTTGACTTTTTTTATTTCTTAGTTAATCTGCCGTAATATTACAAATTCTATGAAAATTTCAACTGGCTATCTATTATTCCAAAGATACAACCGTTTAAAGGTAAGACGGACGGACGGCCGAACAGACAGACAGACAGACAGACAGCGTAGGCTCAGTAATAGGGTCTCGTTTCTAACCTTTGGGTACAGAGCCCTAAAAAGCAATATAGAAAATATTATACTCTAGAATTGTATAGGTAAATAATTAGAAACACAGGTAATGTCATACTAGTACTTTTCTAAAGTCGAATTAGTTAAAAATTACTCCTTGAATAAATGAAAATCCCGGTTCACCTTAATTTTAACTCACCCAGCGTGAAATGCTCCAGTCTTTAAATAATTCAAACGCATTGTAGGTTACAAATGTGTGAATGTAGGAGCGTAGCTGAGTTCACAGAGAATCTCAAACTTTAGGTGCTACGCAGTGGTCGACTTTTTGCCTATTTGCATCGAGATACAATATCTATAGAGTCACAGTCGTGCCAAAAAAATGTCCGAAACAAAACTCGGCGCACGCTACGCATTTCGCAGACTTTTTGGTTAGTTGTAAGGCAACCGCGAACCGACTACAACGCCGCGCGATGCCAATGCTACGATGCCCTATCGGACAAGCGACGATGAACACTATGCAAGCGACATAACGTCTAAATTGAAGTAAATGTGGTATTGTGAACTATATAATTGATGTCTAGGTATGTACAATGATTCTCGGACGTTTTTTGACTGATTTCACTTAGAGATTGTGTCTCTATAGGTATTGTATTTCGATGCCTATTGGACAATTTTCGATCGACGCGAGCGATTCCTTCATTTGCGTGCGCTGCCTCGTTTGTTCTGTATACAGCATTATGCGTCTAAGCCCACATAGATTATACTAGTTATATAGGCTTTTTTTCTGCTTTTAGTCTTTTATCGGCAAACTCTATCACTCAATTTTATTTCCCTCAAGTAAAAAAAATCTCGTCGGTGTCATTAAGCTTTTTTTTGCTTGGCTCAAGATTGAAGAGATGGCTAAGCAGACAACCAAACTCCAAGTAGAAAGAAACCAAATGATAATGATGATGTAAGTGCTTTAAATACTTTAACTTCATTTTCAGCTCTTTGCTGGACCAGCCAGCTTAAGAAGACCTAACCGAGTGGAGGGTAGTTGATACAATACATTTTTCACCTTGCAATCGAAGTAATTCGATTAAAAGAGTTAACAGTACAAGCCCAGCAATGTATGTAACAAAACGAAAAGGAAAAAAGTTTTCGTAAACTTTTTTCGTTTTCCTATTGTTCCATACATTTTAGTAAAGCGCCTCCAGCGGAAACGTGTAAGAACTAAAATCGGTAGTAATCGGCAGTATAGGTTACTGCCGATTACTACCGATTTAAGTTCCTTGCTTTACTAAATACGAAAAAAGGTTTCGAATAGCTTTCAGCCCAGCAATGTATGGAACAAAACGAAAAAAGTTTTCGATAACTATCAAATCTTGTACTAAGGGTACTGAGCTAAGTTCCAAGTAGTTGAACGAAAGGAACCTGCACGCAGCTCAACTTTCAGTGGATAAAACACTGCGCTTTTCGTTCTTGATTGCCTTTTTTACTTTTACGCCACAATTTTAGATACGTGTATTGCGCTCCGTTCACGTGAGAATATGTTTGAATTTAACCGTGGGGAAAAATCAATTGAGTTTCCTGTCAGTACCGATACCGTGGGCTTCGGTGAAATTGAAACTGGCAAAACGAATGTTTTTTTGGCTAAACCCAAATTTTATTGAAACATAAAGAGATATTTTGTTTGCGAAACAAGTAATTACAATTCACCTAAAATATTATGTACTACTAGCTTCCGCCCGCGGATTCGCCCGCGTTGTTTGAGAGAAATATAATCGAGTTCTCTACAAAGTAGGTACTTATATTTTACGACGATAAAATTTTTCATCCTGGCTATTGACGACCGGTATGGCTAAGTACTAACACATGTGCCTTATGAGCAGGAGGTTTCTGGTTAGATCCCGGCCTGGCAGATGTTTGAATGGTGAATTAAATTAAATATTTATATGCTTTGGGTTTCAGTGCTAGTTATTTCTGTATTTTTTTTTTTTACTTATTTGTACGTCATTTTTCCTTGACACTCGAACTCGCGGGCAGCGAACCGCGCGATATCGAAAGTTTTTTTTTACTTGTTTGAGACATTTGAACACGAACGATAATATGGTAACAGTTATATGATTATTTACGGGATATTTACCGTGGTAAGGATGTGGTAGGAGCTCCCGATATTTCGGCGCAATTACATGCACTATGTTCACAGGAAGACTGAAGAATGCGGGTGGTTGGTCAAAAAGTTCAAAGTTAGGTGCAGACAAAACGCTCTACCCTCTTTCTTAGTCTTTTGCTACGGTTAACACTAGACCTCGAACTCGATCCTAAGTCGCGGCAAAACACACTCACTGTATCACTGCGTATTAGTATTTTGAACACATTTTGAACGCGGACTTTTTTTTTGTCGTGAACAACCGTGATAGTTTAAAACAGTGTTTTGATAATATTGTACTAAGGCGTATCTCCCTTGTTAGTCTGATTTGAGTTATAAATAGACCTACGTCGGTTTCCTAAACAAACTAAAGGAAATCACGTTATCCTTACCTCCAAAAACGTAATCTAAACAAACTCTCCATCACCTTCCTATTCAGCCAACACAGCATAAAAAAGACCCAGTTTGAGAAACTCCGCATACCACAAAGCACGTGCTCCTATTTGAACAAGGGACACAAAGTCAACGGAACTTCCCCCATTCTCGCCGCTCCACGTTTCTCAAACAAACTAGGCAACGGAACGCAGATTAAAACAGTTGAAATGGAGAAATCAAGACAACACGTTAACGACAATGCGAGATTTTCTGACAGCTCGAGGAACATAGTTCTGCAACCGTTGATAGATGGCACTGTCGAGACGTGTTTTTTTTTTATACGGCTAGGTAAAACCAGGGCAAGGCATATTAGCCTTTATTCATCTGTGGTTTTACAAAAAAATTGTATACCCACGTCCTACATATCTCCTCAATGCCATCTACCGCATTTTTATGAACTAATTATTATTTTAAATTGCCTTTTGGAAAACTTCCCATTATTTTTCAAAATGTTAACAAAGCATAGTGATTGCGTAGCTACTGTATTGGTCGGAAATGACGTGAGGTTCAGTGGAATCAGTGAGCGTGTTTTTTTATATCAGTAGTGGTCAACTGATTAATTGTCTGAACATGTTCGCCCTGTATTAAATGTCTAGTTATAGAAAGTCTTTGCAAAATTGTTTACAATAAAAGTCGAGGAAAGTGATTTTATTGTAGGATTATTGTCAGCTCTTTTGCTCTTGATGTAAACATAACTTTTAAAAATACTTATTGACAACGGGCATAAATTTTAAAATATTATACAAATAATCAATATCATGTTGATTAATTCCATGCAATCATAGGATATATTGAATCAAGTTGACACTGAACCTACTGATAAGTGTTTCATGGTTCACCGTTTTTATGAGTTGTCCATATTCTCTTTTATAATCTGTGACCAAACTTTTTAGGTACCTGAACGTTACCTTGTCATTTGTCCTGGGTTTTTGTAAATGTTTGCCATTTTGACCGTAGATTTTTAGCTGGAATATTTAGAACACTTTAGAAGAGGAATTTTTTGGCGAAATATTATTTTTGTGAGCACCTAGAAATGTTAACTTTGGCAATTCAAATTATGCTTAGATAATAAAATCTATTCGCAAAGTAATCTGAACAGTGAATACTCAGAATAGTGGTAAATATTTTTAACCAACTGCGCAAGAAGAAGGGTTATGTTTTTCGAATGTATTTATGTTTGATGGTTTCTTTGGCGATCCTTACAGCCTAAACGGCTTAATGGATTTTAATATTTGAATCGTTTTAATAATGAAAGTTAAATAGAGTACAAGAATTCAAGATGGCATCGGCGAAAAAAATATTAGTGGGGAAAAGTAATAAATAGGCCAAAAGGATAAGTGTGTTTTTATTAAAATGTATCTTGGCTCAAAATCTAATAATCAAGGATATAATTCATCCTCAAATCAAATAAAAAATACGGATGGATTACGGCGTACAGCCGTGGAGTCATAATCGCTTCAAAAACTACGTGAATTCCCAGTATAAATACACGACTCGCGCACACATACGCATTCAAAACTACGTGAATTTCATACTGAAAACATCAAACGACGCACACATGTTTCAAAAAGTGGCTTCACATTTCGTGTTCCCCGTAATCCATGGCTATTTTTATTTGATCTGAGAATTCATCAAAAATTTGTTAATACCGACAAATTAATTTAGATCCAATTTTTCCCCAGAATCTCATTACACTTAATATTCCATTGTCAATGTCCTTATGAAAATTCCGTAATAAAAATGGCATAAAACTGGGTAGAATATTGCAAATATTACAATAATAACTTATTGTTGTGTAGCCCGGAGTTATGGGATGCCATAGTTTATGGTTACCCATGGGGCACTCCATAAGAGAAGCAATAGGCGTATTATTTTTGTCTCCGTGATACACATATTAATTTTGCCAAGTAGATCAAGGCCATACTAATAGTCAGAATATAATATTTTAGGGTGCTCTTACATAGGCAACTTTTTCAAAAATGATTGCCCAGACACAATATATTTTCAGGGGATAGTCGAGCAATATATGAAACAATGTGGTTAAATTTTTCGCAATATTGTTTCTTATTGCTCTGTAAATATTTTGCAATGCTTTGCTGCATGTAATTTTTTTTTTGTCATCAATTAATTGAATGTGTTGCGTAGTTTATTAAGTTTCTTCATATCGCTCGGTACATGGAAGCGGTTTCTTTATCAACGTATAACAAAAAAACTATCGACTTCACGCGAAATTCAATAAACGAAATTCATACCCTATACTAACTTTCCTCCTTAAGAGGTGGAAGTTTTTATTCGTTTGGAACCCTCGAAATTTAGATGAACCCTCAAGATGTGCAGATTCGTTGCCATCGCTTAGCAACGGTGAAGGAAAAGATCGTGAGGAAACCGGTATGTCCAAGAAACAGAATAAGTTTGAAGACATAATAATATGACATTCACCAATATGCGCTGAGCTAGCATGGTGGATAAGGGGCCATCCTCTCTATCTGAGAGAAGGCCTTTATCCCAGCAATGGAAGTATGACAGGCTGATTATGATGATAATAAATCAAAATGAAGTAATTCCCCGTGCGGGTAAAGTACCTACTAATAACGCTCGCGCCATTCCAACGTTGAATAGCCAAAGAAATTCTATGCGTGAGGAATGAGCCAGTAATGAAAATAAAATTAATTGAATATGTTACCCAGTATATAAGGCTGCTCCATATCGCTTTGTATGGAGGCGGTATCCATGTCAACTTATCTTATATTAAAACAACAATCGAAAACACGGAAAATTTAATAAACAAGACTCCTAATTTCCCACACGAAGAGGTCGTATATTCTTTAAATTTAAATAAGACAACTCTCAATAAAAAATAAAAAAGGATAATAAAAATCTATAGACAATCAGTGAATTTCGCGTTACACAAAAAATACATTCGAATAAATAATCTCCAGTTTAAAAGTTGGTTGAAAATGTTACATTGCATCGCAGTAAATTGATTGAAATTACGTCACGTCATAGTTGCTTAGTTTTCAGCAACTTATATTGCCCGTGTAACTACACCTTTATGTATCGAGTATTATCTAAATATAGTCAAATAATAAGTATTGAGCCTAAATTTGAATTTATGGATGAGATTTAGGGCTTCAGTGTTTGTTGTTTGTTGAAGGTACTTAGGATTATATAGGTTTGGGTAACGGCTTATTATATTTGCTCACGTACTTAGTATCGATAAATTCTTTCCTACCTACGACTAACAAAAACATAAATGTGGAGTAACTTAATTTTATGTTATTATATACAGGATTTTACGGAACAACGACATTAAGCCAAAAGGAAGTCATTGTACAAATACTGTTGCCCGCGACTTTATACATGTAGAATTTCCTATACCTAAACGTACAAAATGTATTTGCCCCCCTTAATTCAGCCTTTTAGCAATATCCTTTCTTAGCAGACTTCTTGAATCCATAAAGAATCTGCCTGCGAAATCTCAGTTTATGAAGTAGTTTTTCAAATTTCTTGATGAGTTAAATACCAGCTAAGTACCAGCTCGGGGCGTTGGAGTCAATTGAGAAGCGTGCCAAGAGGCTCATCAGCAACGAAGCCCTAGTTCAAACTAAGCTTCTTAGTCTTGAGCATCGATGCAAAGTTGCTAGTCTATCGGTTTTTTATCGGATACATTTTGGAGTGTGTGCATCAGATCTGCATGATTTAATTCCCTCCTCCTTTTTTCTATCGGACTGCCAGAGCGGGCACGAAAAATTGACACCGCTTTCTGGTTGACATTCCGAAAACCCGTACGGAGCGCTTGAAGAGTTGGCGGCCAAGCGCAAGCCTATTTTGCAAAAAAATAAATAGGGTTAGGCAGTGAATAAGTGGTATTTCGCTTTTATAAATACCAAAAGCGAAATATCACTTAATTACTGAAGCTGTGTAGCTGAAGATTTTTTATGGGGTATAAAGATGTATATAGATTTCCAACATAGAAGAAAAATTAATAAAATAAGAGTATATGTGATCATCCGCAGAAAAAAATGCTAGGTATATATTAAAACTAAAGCTGTATTCACAGACAGAAAACATAACATCTGGCCACTTGCCATAATGGTCAAACGAGATGTTGTCGTATGAAATACAATATTATATAGCTCGTAGCTGTCTATATTACTCATCTAGATTTAGTATGCGAAAGTCCTCGCAAAAAGAAAATAAGATATTATTAGAACTTTTTCTGTGTATTTTTTTAGACAGAAAATAACAGATGCAGTGATTTCCACGTCCTCTGTAAGAATCTGCGTGCTTCATTTTCGACCACATCGTCGCTTACCAACAGGCGAGTTGGAGGCCAAACGCGGACTTATTCGCCACAAAAAAATAACCGGCCAAGTGTGAGTCAGACTCGCGCACGAAGGGTTCCATACCATTATCAATAAAAACGGCAAATAAATGACGTTTGTTGTATGGGAGCCCCTGTTAAACATAAATTTTATTTTATTATTTATTTTTGAAGTGAATAATATAACTCAATGTTCTGTGAATATTTTAAGCGCCTACCTGTTGCCGTCAATGCGTCACGCTTACTATCACGGTTCATGAGAAACAGCCTGATGATAGACGCACAGGCGGAGTCTTAGTAATAGGGTCCCGTTTTACCCTTTGGTTACGGAACCCTAAAAGTAGTTATAGGTTACATCTCAGCAGTCTTCCAATAATCAGGGCTATCCGGAACTAGCGGCACTAACCCAAAAGGATGCGTTACGGATTTGGCTAATCGCGAATAAACCCTAGAGAAATAAGTTATGCGATTCAAAGAATCTATAGGTAGCGAATTTTATAAGATGAGACGCGAGGTTGTGTGCGGAAAGATAAACGGAAAATGGAGTAAAAGAAGACACACCTGATTTTCCTGGTTTGTCGTGCACCTACGGAGCTGATGTTGGTGTCCTGCTACCTAACTTCTTCTTCACTTCTTCAGGATTACCTTACTGTGTAACTCTGTGTATTTTTTACCAATTTTAGTTCTCTTTATTATTGTTAGCTATCAATTCCTTTTTTTTACTAAGTTCGTCCCACTCATCTATTTGAAGTCGGTGCCAGCGAAGCCAAGTAGGTAGTAGATAGATACTACCTAGAAGTATCTACCTACTTACTACATACATAGTATCTATCTACTACCTATTAGACTTGGCTGGCACCGACTTCAAATAGATGTAAATAATGACTAAATTTGCACTTTAAATATAAGTTCAGAACTGGAGGATAATTCAATATATAAAAAACTCATATTACCTACAAAAAATATTCTCGTAGTTTAAGAAACTAAAAAACATGCATTATTCTAATTGTCATCGGTCCTTGACAAGTGTGCAAAGTTTTAAATCAATCCGTCCTTTTGAAAGAGGTGAAAATTACGTTCAAATATCCGTTACATAGATATATACCAAGCTAATAAAAGCGTGACAAAGAGAATTGTGTACTAAAAGCCATGTTGCAACAAATAACCTTCACACAATTCTACAAATTCTTGAACAGCACCAACCAACATTCTTACAGAAACATTTTCAACAAAACTACGGAAGAATATTTACAAAGGAATTTTTTCTCGACAATTTCTCAGCCGTTGATGAAATGGAAATTAATTCCAGAGCTATTTCGTTGGAAAATAGCGTATCGAGAAGTGTTTAAGTCACCTCATAAATTCGTAGTTATCGTTTCATCCACCTCGGAATATTGCTCTTACACTTTACTTTTTATCGACGTTACAGCGGAATATATTTGAAAATATTGCTCGTATTTCTTAGCTGTAACAAGCATATTGTTATTATAATCATAATCAGTCATTATCTTACTTCACTTCTGAACTTCACCTTAGGTTTTTTCGTTTCATTCACAGCTTTATATATATCGTCACTCTTTCCAGTCTTGGGGTGATCTACACTGTTTATCTACGCATGATAACTCACTCAATGCATGATAGAGTCAAACCTGCGTCAGGTGTGCAGATAGAAATAAATACCAGTCAGAGCTACAATACATAATACTTTATTACACATCGAAAAAAAAAACAGCACAACTAATAAAACAGAAAATAACGAAAACTTAAAATACAAACTAAAAACTATAACTATATAAAAATTTAAACTAAAAGACCATAAGTGGAGGGAAAGGTCCCCAGAATGCTAAATGGCAAAGCTCAATTTCTGTCCGGCTTGAGCGGCGGCATCGCCGGCCCTAACTGAAGTTGCGGGAAGGTGAGACGGAGCCATTGTGTCTACACAATGTTGCGTCCCACACCAATGGCTGCCCCACCTTCCAAGGTACGAGGGTCATTCCGTCGGGTCATTTGCCGTCGCCGAAAAATATATTAAAAATACTCATTTATAAACACTGTTTTAGACTATCACGGTTGTTCACTAAAGTTAAATGATTATTTACGGGATATTTACCGTGGTAAGGTTGTGGAAGGAGCTCCCGATATTTCGGCGCAGTTACATGCACCATGTTCACGGGAAGACATTATATACTACTCATTATAACTAATACTCATAATACCATACTCATTGATAATGGATACTCATTTATACCTAAAATTACTTCAAGAAAATAAAAAATGTAGATGTGGGCTTCATTTTGTAACAATTAATTTTCAAATGTCAATAAAATGTTTCATAATCTTGCTAGAGGTAAATCGATCCCAGACTGATGTTCTTCCAGAACTTGGTTTATCCATCTTAACTTGTGCCTCTCTAAATTCGATGTCTTGAGTTGAACATGTCCGGTGGAGTGCATTTCAGCGCGGACAGCCCCAAATGGTGTTGTACTAAATGTGTGTGGCCAGTAATTAGGCGATTTGGAAAATGTATAGTGTAAATTTACCAGGAATTTACTCTACAACACGTTTATTCATTTAAAAAAGTTCAAATATTAAGATAATTTTTTTATTTAATGTTAATAAAGAAATGTAATATTCTAAAAGGCGTTACTTTATGACAAGATATCTCCAAGACGTGGTATGAATACTGAATAATAGAAGCTCTCAAAACATTTTGATAAACTAACTTTTTTAAATTACTAACATAATATTGTGTGCTTAGTGCGTGACTGAGCTAATATTTTTAGCTTAGAAAAACACTTAAACACACTTTATTTGCGCAAAAAAATATGTTTGTAAAACACGTAAACTTGAAAGTGCCCTTTGAAATTCTTAACCTATTTACTAGAACAAAAAGCTGAGTGTAATGTACTCGTACGTATGTTAGGTTAGTAATACATCAAGATTTTAAAACCGGTGTGACAAAAAATAAAATTAGTTTAAAAATTAAACAGAAACGTTAGTGGTTTCCATTTTCTTTACCACACCTAGGGGTACCACAATTACGCTGCCGACTTTTGAAGACTCTTAGCCCTTTTGAAGAACCCCATGTTATAGCCACACCTGCAATTTGTGGAATAAGCTTCCCTCCTGCGGCATTTCTGAGTAGATTTAATATGGAGTTCTTCAAAAGGGCTGTTAATAGAGTCTTTCAGGGTCGTCAACGTATCTGTGATGCCCCTGGTGTTGCAGGTATCCATAGGCGTCGGTGATCGCTTACAATCAGGCAGCCTGTCTGCTTGTTTTTTTTTAATTTATTGCAAATAGGCTTGCGTTTGGCCGCCAACTTGCTTGTTTGCCAAAACTGGAAATAAGGCACACTTACCCCTTTTTTACGTAAGTACATTAAGAAACTTGCATCGACACCAATGAACTAATAGTCCACATGCAATAGAGGTGGCAAGGTCGTCTGCAGGGTGAGTTCGACGGCACTCGCACTCACCACTCTACTTTACCACATCGCCCTTGTTTGTTAGATCTGAGTTGTGTATCCTCTGCCTTAATTTATTAACCTACCGAATCTACGTAATAATAACGCCTACGTAATGACGCCTATTGTACACAGTGCTTAGGGTAACAAGGTTAGCAGAAAATTAGGTTTTGTGTCTTCAAAATTTATTCAAATGAGAAAGGTGATTTAAGGCCATTACTAAACACTTTATTTTAACAAAAAAAATCAAGCGAGAACTTGAATATTACTTTTTCATCTTATATTGTTATTAAACTCGGTCCAAGTATTTATTTTCTGTGACATTGTAAAAAAAAAAAACAAATGAATTATCCTTTCGCGGGGGTTTTGACGGTAAGACTGACTTATACCAGGAAAGGTACCCGATATAGTTCAGTGAAAAAACTATGTATATTTTTTATTCTGATTTTTACAATATTACTGTAGCTGTCAGAGGTAGGTGTCGTTTCATCCAAATCCGTTTAAATGGTACTGAGTTGAGTGCAAACTAACCATACATAAATAAAATAAATAAATAAATATCTGGGAGATTATTGCACACCCGGTCATCTGACCCCAAACTAAGCAAAGCTTGTAATATGGCTGCCAGAGACATAAACCCTATTTAAGTACGGCAAACGGTACGGCAAAAGAGGGGGAAAGATCGTCCGCAGGGTAATTTCGACTAAAGGCTAAGTTAATTTAGACATGATGCGTTCGCGCCCACCAAGTCATCTTACCATATTCTCCCATATTTGTCTGATCTGAGGTTATACTATAACTAAATTTTTTGACAGCTGCTATAATCTTGGATTGATAACATTTTGTTTTAAAATTACACTGTTGTACATCGACTGTTAGATACATTGATGTAAGGAAATAGTGGGAAGATAAGGGGCGATCTCCTTGACGTGGACCGGACAAATTAGGCCCACGGGCCTAAACGACTTCAGTCACAATCGAACTGGCGTTTGTGATAGCAAGTGAAGATATGCTTGTCACAATTTTGTTTAAACCAAGCCATATTTAATGGTTGTAATTTTTGAAAGTCATGCACATTCCCCCTCTTGGTCAGATTTAATCTTGTTTTCAAAAACCTAGTAAGATTGATCAGATTTTTTTAAATTTATTGTACTGCAGCTGAGCAAAAAAACATGGATCGAACAGTGAGATTGCATTGTAATCAATCTTAAATTTTATGGCCCGACCGTCGGTGCATGTTCTATGAACGTTAGGAGTGAGTGAATACCAGTTAAGTGGAAGCTTTGTACCCTTGCCGAGCATTTTAGTGAAATACTCTAGACTTTCCTTTAAATCTTTTACAAAAAGACTTTTACTATTTTTTTTGTTTGTTTACCAGCAACATGCTGAGTTGGGTCCGGCCTTTGTGACAATGTACCTAATTATAATAGAAATTTATTTTTAAATTATTTCTGGACATTTTTTAGGTAAACTTAAAAATGCCAATCTTGTGTTTGGCATTTTTAGTTTAGTTGTAAAAAAAAAGTTATGAAAAAAAAACTTTTTTGTTATCGCGAGTAAGTCTACGTTTGATCACTAACTCGCCAGTTGGTAAGCAACTTTCTAAGCAACGAAGGCCTATAGATAGTTCAAACAATCTCTAAATTCAGGCTAAGTGCCCAAAATTCTGGGCAAAACGTTGCCTCGCTGATAATTGCGAGGCTAAATTTCTGACCAAAATACAAGCCAGCACTTTTGTTTTATATTTCATTGCTACAAAATAAACCATTCTGTAATTCTGTAATGATTTAATAGGTTTAGCTAGTATTGCATATTGGTATTAAAAAGGTTTTTTAGAACTAATACGATATCATTGACAATCTTTTTACAAGCTATAATTAACATGCTTTGTTAATTTGGGTCAAATCTTGTACCTGAATTATAAAACACTTATCCCCAACCGATAGAGCTGAAATTTCGCATAAACGCTTAGTTTTGATGACAATGTATAGTGTAATAATTATATATATGTATAGTATGTATAGTTATAGTAATGTGTATGTACTATAATTATGTCGTCATTCTAAATCCAATATGGCGGACTCTCAAAGATAGCAGAGCAGTTATTTTTTATGCACCCTCAGGATATGGGTATCAAATTAAAGGGTTTACTTATATGAACCCAAAAACTAAAATGAGGTCACAAAGGTCTAAATTCAATATGGCGGACGCCCAAAAATGGCGGACAAAATTTCCTTATCGACCATCATGATAATGGGTATCAAATGATCGGGTTTGCTGGAAGAATACGAAAAAAAAACCGAAAAAGCTTGTTTTTTTTTAAATCAAATAATTATTAATATCTAGTAAAAACATTGCTTCAAACACATAGCTCTATGACGGTTCCGATGTAACGGATCACGGACGTTAGCAGGAAATTATTAGTTCTATACTCGATCGGTCTCAATTAATATCTGGAAAAAGACAAATGGGCTTGCTCGCGGAAGATCGGGAAAAGTTTAGTCTGCATCACCATGGACGACGGCATGGTAAAATATATTTTTCACCCATGAAAAATAGAAAGAAAGTCTTAATTTGACGCGTATTATTATATTTTAATTATATTTTGACACGGTAGTGAACTTGCCTTTTGCGACCACCTAGGACAAATTTTCATGTAGTTTTTGGTACATATGTGTTTTTTTCTATATTTGGGTGTTAATATTTATTTATGAATTTAAAAATATATAATGATGTTAATGATGATGTTTATCAAGCGCTGGCAGTCATAGTACAAGCTTTACTTAGTTTGGAGCCAGGTGACCGTGTGTGCAAAAATCTCCCGAATAAAAAGAAAAAATGCTGAGTGCACAAAAGTTTTACAAAATGAACCGCCAAAACTTAAGGCAGTATAACATTTTGTTTTATTTTGTTTCACATAATCAAATTTTATTAATTTACTGACTTAATAGACAGAGTAATGTTCTGAATTCAATTCATTTTTAATATCAAATTGATCATAGCTCAAACAAAATTATTATTTTTGCCAAATCATCAGGCGGCTGTACAGAATTGTTTACATTATTAGAGCTCGTTAATAAACTATTTAATGCAATTTTTGTGCTCTATTTAATTTAACTAGTATAAATTGAAAATTTTAAAAAACTTCTACAGAAGAGCTGATAATCTTCAAAAGACTGAACAAATTTTCTAGAATACAGTTTATCCTACTAAAAAAGTGGAAATACTAGTTTTTTTGCTGGTAACCATGCAGCAAGCAGCTAGTGTTAACGTTTTCTATTCCGTACTGAATATGACAATTCAAACTAAAATTACAATACCATTATTACGCCAACATAATTATTTTAACGAAATCTTAAACAGACAAAACCAACTTTTAAATATCGTAAACTTCGAAAGTTCAGAACTCGAATGTTATTTGAGTCAAACATTGTTTTGAACTGTAAAGTGTTCAGTGAGGCACTGAATGTTTTGAACGAAACAAAATGTTTTGAACGAAACTCCCAAGTAATTCGTGAACATATTTCACGAATTTTCTGTTGGTATTTTCCGAAGAGTGCCTTTTCTAGAAAATAATGCTTAGAATAACTCTCGAATTCATTAAGCCTACACGGAAAGTTTTTAGAAATTTTAATGATGGGAAATTTTGGCTGGACTATATAATAAATACTAAGTAAGGAGAATGCCTGCTCTATTATTGTGATTTAAATTATATTAAACTAGCTTCCGCCCGCGGCTTCACCCGCGTTGTTTGAGAGAAATATAATCGAGTTCTCTGCAAAGTAGTTACTTATATTTTAGGACAATATAAATATTTCATCCTGGCTATTGACGACCGGTATGGCTAAGTACTAACACATGTGCCTTATGACCAGGAGATTTCTGGTTAGGTTCCGGCCTGGCAGATGTTTGAATGGTGAATTTAAGTAAATATTTATATGCTTTGGGTCTCAGTGCTAGTTATCTGTTTTACTTGTTTGTACGTCGACTTTCCTTGACACTCGAACTCGCGGGCCGCTTGCGGCCCAGCAAACCGCGCGATATCGAAAGTTTTTTTTTTACTTGTTTGTACGTCACATAATTTGATAATGATTTGAAAATTTGACACTCAACTTCCCGGGCCGCTTGCAACCCAGCGAACCGCGCGACATCGAAAGTATTTTTTTTTACTTTACTTCTATGTTTTTCCACGGGAACTGGGAACCATAATTTGTTATGGGGTCAAAAGTATTGTGTATTTTAATATGGCCCATTGCTTATCTTTATACAAAATTTTACTGGGCCGTTATTTGTTACGGTATTCTACAGTAATAGTCTTTTTTTTGGGATACAAAGTAGTCTATATCTACTATAGTCCTTGAGCAATCTCATTAAAAAAATCACGTCGCTGGTTTGTTGCTGCGTGAAAGAAGAAAAAAAATACAATATATAATATTACTATGATTGTTATCCTACAGGGTTATATCTGGTGTCTTGGATTTATGAAGGTAGTATTTTATTTGAGAAAACAGTTAAAAACTAATATCTACGCTAAACTTGTACATTCTAGTAACACCCTGCAATTTCAATCGCGCGGTGATGTAAAATAGTGATGATGATGATGATGATGATGATCAGTACTATTAAGTAGCCTATGAGTTAATCCATGATATAAGCTATCTGCATACCAAATTTCATCTAAATCCGTCCAGCCGTTTCAGCATGAAGGATTTACAAACATACGCACTCGCACACGCATTCACACAAACTTTCGCATTCATTATATTATTGTGATTTTCGCAAACTTTGCGATTTCTCAACGGAATCAAACCTCTAAGTTTCCTCCCGTTCACCTAGAGTCATGAAATTTGGCAAGTAGGATTGTCTTACAGCAAGTCTTACAAAGGAAAAATTCTGAAAACCGTAAATTCATTAATTAATTTTACATGATACTTAGATACGAGTACCTATACCTTACCTATGTTTATACGGAACCCTCGGTGCGCGTCCAATCATACATTGCTATTATTGTTTTGTAATTTTTAGACATAAAGGTACCCAATAATAACCGATTTTATGAAAGTGACTTCGAAAATAAAAAAGTTTTGAAACAAACCTTCCTCCCCATTTTCACCCCTTAAAATCAACCCTGGCAAAAGTGGTATGATTTTGTTTTAATAAAACCAGCCAAGTGCGAGTCAGACTCGCTCACCGAGGGTTCTGTACCACTATACGTGTACATTTGGGTAAAAACTAAAAACTCTGCAGCAAAAGCGTTGTATGTTACCCAACACGTTTCTTGTATCGCACCCTGTAATTTTCAACTTAATTTTATTTGTAGAATTTGTTGTTATAGCGGCCATAGAAATAGATATTTCAAAGACGATTTCAAGTGACTACCTATTATGGTTCCAGAGATACAGCCCTGTGACAGACAGACGGACGGACAGCAAAGTCTCAGTAATAGAGTTCCGTTAGCACCCTTTGGGTGCGGGACCCTAAAAAGTATATTCAGATACAAATTTTCATCACTATATAACTTAAATAATTGGCCAAGAGCGTGTCGAGACATGCATATGGTAGGGTAATCAAAGCCATATAATTGTAGTCATAGTTCAGAAAATTATGGTTATAGAAAAATTCGAATGAACGAAGCTCTATGGACTTAGCCAAATTTCAAAGATGTACCATCCCAACATAGCATATACTTTTTATGGTTTAAACATAGAGAAAACTGATTAAAAAACATTATTTCTTAAGACCATTTCACAAAAAGGTTAATGACCTTTGAGCTAGAACGCTTTGAATTTATTACAGTTTTATCGCTGTTACTCAAAAAGTCACTATCAGATAATGTTCAAAATAATTTTGAATGAAGGTTTTAAATAAGGCCTATCTGTATGGTAAGACTCAAGTTTCTATGTCTTATAGTTTAGAAATGCAGGTAGGGGGACCAACTTTTTGCCACTTTGGCGGGCCATATTTCGCAAAGTATAGACTTTATAAAAAAGTGATGTATGAAACCTTACCTTAATTTTAAAAGACCTTTCCAACGATATCCCACACGAGTAAGTGGAGTGAAAAAAAAAAGTTCATCCCCAATTCACATGTAGACCCAACCGCCACCCCTAAAATGCAATAAAATATGTTTTTTATACTTTTAAAATTGAGATCTATATTATTAATGTTCCAATACCAATTTTCACATCTGTAACTTCAAAAACGATATTTAAGGTTTTTACTCATTTTCACCCCCTTAGGGGTGGAATTTCGAAAAATCCTTTCTTAGTGGGTGCATACACTTCACAACAAATACACCCTCCAAATTTCATGTCTCTAGGAGCAGCGGTTTCGGCTGTGCGTTGATATCTCAGTCATGACTTTGAAGTTTATATATAAAGATTACTGAGGGTGTCATTGAAAACAATTTTATGTGATACTAGCCGTCCGCCCCGGCTTCGCACGAATGTAAGCTCGGCCTTCGGCCTCGCTACAAAATATTATATAGCCTATGTCACCCGGGGATAGTGTAGCTTCCCAACAGTGAAAGAATTTTTCAAATCGGTTCAGTAGTTTCGGAGCCTATTCATTACAAACATACAAACATACAAAAATAGGTACAAATCTTTCCTCTTTATAATATTAGTGTAGATTTAGAATGCGTAACCGAGCTATTGAGAAAATAATTTATCAATACCTAATTTAAATCAATAACTTGTTTAGATCAACACAAAAATTTGTTGAGCATATTGGAAGTCATAATCAGTATCAGCGCTTCTATCGAACCTTCTCTCAGAGAATGAGAGATACAGACATGATGGACTTAATCCATAATGCTGGTCCAGTGCATATTAGCGAATGAGCTAAATCGGCCCAGCTGTTCTCGAGTTTTAGCGAGACAAACGAACAGCAATTGATTTATATATATAATATAGTAGTTTGACTGATTATATCACAAAATCTCGAAAACTATTTGACCTACAACGCAAAAAATTGGCAGGTATCTTCGGCCTTACTTAAAAAACTTACTCAAATTATTCTTCGCTTAAAATTGCGCTGTCTCGTTTTCGTGTGTGATCATTGCCGTCAGCGAAAAGTTGAGAGAGCATTTTAAAGCATAGATTAACTTGAGTAACGTTTTTAAGCTTACTTAAGGCTTTTTTCGGCTTACTTTTAACTTTAGGGGCCTTAGCCCCTAAACTTTTAAACAGAGGAAACACTAAAACATTTTTAATGTAATGCAATAAGTGTCTGTAGCGAAATGAGCAGATTGCGTGCTCCCGGATCATAAAGCCGTGTTACGATCCCGGGGCATTAAGAACAGGCTACATAAAGCTTGATTCACATCACATCGGGCCTTGATTGAGCCCAAGCAGGCTCACGTTGAAAAGTGAGCCCTTTCTTTTATATTTTTTTCGAGGGGGAAATCTTCCAAAGATACCCGGCTGCATTGGGGTGCAGACAGGTTATGTGGGATTGTACCACTAAAACCCCCCCAGTGACCAGTCTAAGTGCTTGAGAAGAGGGCTCCGTGATCTCCCGAGGAACGCACCGGAGCCCTCAGCACTGCGCTACGGCTTCCGAGATAAAGAAACAAGGTTACACAAAACGGCGATACTATGCTGAAAAGAAGTCATTGTACTTATCATTGTGATCATTTTTTACTATGAGATAAAAACTAAAACGCGAAAAATATGTTGTTGCATGGTAAAATTTAATTTCCACTCTGCGAAATATATGGATCAGCAGTTTTTTTTTTTGTTTTTTTTTGTGTTGATTTCTTAGTAAAAATTGTTCATAATGATGACTGCAATGACCTACTTTCGACCCTACCACTGTTTGGTGTTACCACATAGTGTATTGTATTGTAAAGCATTTTTTTATAGTAAACTACATCACCGGGCTTAAAAGAAATGACAAACGCAATAGTGTAATTTGAATCAAGCTATGGTAGTAGGTATAAAACGTAGATGGACAAACCTATTCCATGGTATAGTTAGTTTTTTTTAATGTTTAACCTGAAGTTGGAATTAATGCAGCTAATAGCCAAAATAGCTGGATTTTTATGTGACAACACTACGAAAACGAAGAAAGAAAATGCCAGGTGTAAGATGCTAAAGCGTAACGTTGCACTTTGCTACTCAAGTAGATTCGTTTTCTCATCATGTTGCTACGTGTTCCATTGGTAGCAGTCTAGCACGTTCGTAGCAAGCAACCGTAGAGACGTTGCTACGAACGTTCTACACTGCTACGCTTTGTAGCTATGCTAAGTGCTACAACGCTATGTTTAACAACTCACGGTTTATAATATAAAGTTACACAGAAGAAGGGTTTAAACTGAAAGGAGGTCATTGTACTCTTCATTATGAACAACTTTTACTATGGAACACACAAATCGGCAACTTACCACCGTTACGTCTTATTTTCTGTAAAAAAAAAGTTGAGACACTAGGTATAGCATTTATAAGATATTTTTGCACCTATTAAAACCCGTTGAATAAAAATTTTGGGCTGTAATCAAAAACCTTTTTTATGTAACGGAAATATTCTAAAAATATCTGGCTATTTTGGGTTACAACCAGGTTACGTAAGGTTTCACCTAATAAAATTCCTTCGGTGGTCTGCTTCTGTGCCTGACAGAAGGCACCAAGATCATCATAGGAACGCACCTTCCTAGTATGCAGTCTGAGGTTACACTTCTGGGAAATGCACACAGCATTTTCACTCGTTCCGTCTACCACTCTCTAAGTTGTCTTCCCTGGGCTCATTTAAAGACTCTAACTCCAGGCTCAGTGATCAAACCCTGGTGTTAGGAAGCGCGGCAACTTTTGTGATCTTTTTAGTTGGTAAAATATAATTACTTTGTACTTTTAGCCGACGCTACAAATAAAATATTTGGCCGCTAGTTCAATAGATGTTCCAAGGATAACTGAAAACAATAGCTTTTAAAATTGCTAGAGTAAAACAGTTTGCGAAGGCAGTAAAGCAGTTTTGCGATGGCCTATTGTAGTGTACCATTTCGTGGTACTAAAGTCGGCCTTAGCTTTAAGATGCATTGTAAAAGTTGTAACAATTGTTATGTCTAATCATACATTTTGCCGAAACACAGCTGCGTTTTTAAGGCCTCACGACCGTGTGAAATGTACCACGACGCAGGCTTTGACTTGTTATATCGAATGTATTTGATAGAATTTCTGATCGATTATAATAATGTATGTGTCACTTTGTGTATCCTGTTAAACGCTAGATAGTATAGATAGGGTATATAATTATACTTACGCATGGTTAGATCATAAAGATCTATCGAGCATAACCTTTTCTTTGTATGATTTAGGACATATAGGTAAGAGAAAATTATGCATATTATGATGTGTTACTTTACTGTGTCATAGGCATTCTAGGCTAGATCTAATGTAGAATAGGTTCTAGTTAAGAATAGATAATATGCTTAGTTTAGTTAACGACTTAGATGTAACGATAGTTTGTTTTAGAGTTACCTAATTTTATGTTTATATTTGACAATTTCATATTATTATGTAGACTTTAATATTCAGTATTTTGTATAAGATTGTTAGTATCCATAGACCGTGCTGCCCTCTGGAGCGCAAGAGCGAAAACAGATATTGAATTTTGTATATAAGGCCCGCTCCGGGGTAACTCGCAGTAGTCGTCAGTAGTCGCCAGTAGTCGCCGGCAGTAGCCAGTAGTTGTCAGTACGCAGTAGTCCACCTTAGTCAGTTGTTACGCGCAAGCGCTGTCGGACCGTTCCTCGGCAGTCAAATTATAGCCTGTAATAGTTATTAGTATTTTTGCGTTTTAATAAAGTGTGTGTGTTCGTGTTCTCAGTCGATCGTTTTAATAGTCGTTCACTTCTGATCAACAAACCCGTGCGCCTAAAGCGTTAGTAGTTTACAACAATATTCCTTCGAGCCGGATCGTGAAGTGAAGCAGTGTTAAAACATGAGTGAGAAAAGCATCATCATCACGCGAAGCAAATCTCGGCAGTTGGCTGAGACGAGTGAACGCCGCGAGGTTACGGAAAAAAGAGCTTCAAATATGGACCTCGCCCCTGAAGCAGTTGGCGGTCCTATCCCAGGTACGCAGGCAACGACGTCGACGTCCCAGTCACCATCATCGATTGCACCGATACAGCGGGGTGCTGGTGAAGAAACGGTGAAGCGGACACGAAGTCGCAACTCTCGCATTAGTCATATGATTTCACGGAGTAGCAGAATTTCAAGCTATTCGAGAAAGCAGGTGGAATATGAGCAGGAGATTGCCCGAAGGGAAAAGGAAGCCATCGATGAAGATCTGAGGCGCCAAAAGGAACTGATGCGACTAGAAAAGGAGGCCGATGACAAGAAACAGAAAATTGATGCGAGAGTATTGAGATTTAGCATGGGACTAGAAGAAAGTTCCGATGACGGAGAAAACTCACAAGTTACTCAAAATACTCGCACAGAAGAATGGTTAGAAACGGTGTCACGGCACTCATCGCAAGTCGATAATACTGTGTATTGTGAGATGAATGCGCCGAGAGATACGCCCGTTGCGCTAGATCATGCACGTGTGAATAGTGACACGTCCGTGATCCGCGAGTCAGACACATCCCGAGATGTAGGCGCGTTGCGCGCACCGATTGCACAAGATTACGTACGTGTGAATAGTGACACGCCCGTAATTCGCGAATCATACGCATCCCGAGATGTACCCGTGACAAGCGCACCGGTCGTGCTAGACTCTGCGCGTGTGTATAATGAAGTATTAGTTTGCTGCGAGCCAAGTGTATCCCGAGACGTGCCGATGCGGCGCGTGGATAAGAGCCCGCATGCACACATCGCTCTACTTACACACGGGGAGCCAGCTGTATCAACGTCGGATCCTTCATCGCAACCTGGACATGTACTGGCGGCTACCAGACGTCCCTACACAGAAGCTGTCGCGTGTCTTCCTGCATCAGCTGCTGCAGTGATGTATGAGAAGGAGACAGGACACAAGAAAGATGAAGAGAGGCAAAGAGAAGTCTCATCTGAGGTAAGGGACCTAAACATAAGTCAACTGACGCTAGGAGAAGCTCTGAGGAATTTATCTAGACCCGTTCCTCGGCAAGCGTACGAGTTACCACACTTTGACGGAGACCCAGCAGATTGGCTTTCATTCAAGAATATGTATGAAGAGACTTCCTCGTTATATAAGTTTAAGAAACATGAAAATCTAGCTCGCCTAAGGACGTCCCTAAAAGGAGAGGCAAAAGATGCGGTCGAGGATCTATTACGAACGGCTATAGATCCGACTGATATTATGCACGTACTTGAAAATGATTTCGGTCATCCGACTGCGATTCTACAATGTGCTTTGCGGAAAATCCGGAGCTTACCAAAAATGTCTGAAAGCGGCAGAGAAATCAAAAGGTTTTCTACAGCGGTACGTAACTGTGTGTCCCTTCTAAAACACATACGCGCTGAAGGCTACATAAATAACCCGCAGCTGTTTAGTGAGTTACTTGGGAAACTTACACCAAGCCAACGAGCTCAATACGGTGATTTCGCATTGAAGCTAGACAATAAACCGGAAGTTGACCTGCGCATCTCACCATCTCTGGAGATATTATCTAAGTTCCTGGAGCATCTGTCACAAGCCGCTTCTTACTATGTGCACGCCAATGTAGCCGCGACAACTGGGTTGTCCCTAGCTACTTCCATAGTACATAAAACACCATCTTCGACACAGGCACGTAGATTCAAGCATGCGCAGCTAGTACATCACGTAAATGTGCAGAGCGATGCGCCATTGTCGATACGTGACGATCGCGGGTGTGATTTATGTGACGAAGAGCATCCAATGAAAAATTGTGTTAAATTTAATAAATTGAGTGTCCCTGCTAGGTATAGTGCACTAAGAAAATATAGGCGTTGTTTTAATTGTTTGAATAGCGGACATTTTCGTCGCTCGTGTAAATCTAAGGGATGCGCAAAGTGTGGATCTGCACATCACGATTTAATGCACGTGGACAACAAATCGAAAATCGAAAGTGCAACGGAAAGTGTTACAAACGTTAGAGAAACCCGCGCAAAGACTTTATTGAAGGTGATACCGATTACGATAAAGGACGTAAACGGTGCACCAAAGGACGTTTCTTGTTACGCCTTGCTTGACGACGGTGCGACAGTTTCGTTGTTGGACAGTGCCTTAACAGACAATGTGTCGGGAGGTCAGACACTACCACTAGTGATAAAAAGTGCAAGTGGACACGAAACTTCTGACACAAAATCTCGTGTAGTGAATGTGAACATTGTAGGACCAAACGGACAGTGCCATGAAGTGAAGTGTCGTACGCTAAGTGAATTGAACCTGCCATCTCAAACAGTACCCGCTGCAGTGCTGAAGGAGAACTCGCACCTTCGTGACTTGGGTTGCGAGGAGATGAAAGGGGCTAAGCCGCTGCTGTTGCTGGGCCAAGACAACTGGGAGCTTCTTGTCAACGAGGAAACCCGACGCGGGAAATCCGGTAAGCCAGTTGCTTCGTTGACTAAGCTAGGATGGGTCATTCATGGACCTATGGGTGAGGCGTGCAACGATAGCGAATCGGTAAACTGCATGGCAATGTCGCTTCCCGATCTACATGATGTGAAAACGGAGTTGGAATTAGAGGCCATAGGTATAACTGAAGATCCTAAAAAACACTGTGATGTAGAACGAGCCACTGCGATCCTGAGCAACACCAGCAGGCGTACTTTGGACGAGTCTCAATGGGAGGTAGGTTTAATGTGTAAAGCAGAGGCAGACATGTGGTTCAAATGGTTGAACAACCTTCACGCATTGCGAGAGGTAAGTATTCAACGCTGGTACGGACTGATGCCTGAAGACTTGGAGCTGCACGTCTTTGGCGATGCTAGTGAGCTGGCTTACACAGCAGTAGCGTATCTGGTAGGTATAAATGCAGATGGGGACAGGGAAATTGCCATGGTAGTCGGGAAAGCTAGGGTTGCACCCCACAAGGTAATTTCAATTCCCAGACTTGAACTGCAAGCTGCTTTTCTTGCCAGCCGACTAGCAAACACTGTCAAGAAGGAGGTAAAACTGCCTATAACAAATACATTTTTATGGACTGACAGCAAGACAGTCCTTAAATGTATATTTTCCGAGGTGCATGAATTTAAACGTTTTGTGTCTCATAGACTATCTGAAATAGACCTTAGATCAGAACAAAGCAACTGGCACTGGTTTCCATCGGCGGAAAACCCTGCTGACAAAGCAACCAGATTTATCTGGCCTAGCGATTGTGATGAATGGCTCTCTGGTCCCTCTTTTCTTTGCAATTCACAGAAACGTTGGCCAGCGTGTGACGTCATCGACGCGCCCGAAGAAGAATTAGAGCGTACTCATCAGGTGCATGCGACGTCTACGCCAGTTGTACCTCTCCTGGACCACTCGCGCCTATCATCGTGGACGCGTATCCTACGCGTCATGGCACGTGTGTTCGTGTTCATAGACCGGTGCCGCAAGCGCCGATCAAGTCCAGAACTCCGTGTGGAAGACCTGCCAGCTGCAAGATTGAGAGTGAACAGAAGAGCCTTTATTCACTGTAGTGTTGACTACGTTGGGTCAATAGAGGTGACGATAGGAAGACGCCGGGAGCAGAGATGGGGCGTTTTGTTCACGTGTCTCTCTACACGTGCCATGCACCTTGAATTGGCTAGCTCGCTGAACGTTGACTCAGCCATGCTAGTGCTGCGGCGCCCGATTGCACGCCGTGAGCAACCTGCAAATATTTACTCCGATCGAGGAACCATTTTCGTTGGAGCCAACACCGAGCTACGAGCAGCACTGAAGGAGTTGAACCATGAGCATGTGAAGGATACGGCCATGACTAAAAGGATTGAGTGGCAGTTCAATCCTCCTGAATCACCACACATGGGAGGCTGTTGGAAGATACTTGTAAGATCTGTAAAGAATGTTCTAAAAGTCACTTTGAAAGAGCGCTCACTACATGAGGAGGTCCTCTACACCCTCCTCACCGAAGTGGAACTCGTCATCAACAGTTGGCCTCTCACCTATAACGCCAGTGACAGCGACCAACCTGTGGTACTCACTCCCAACCACCTGTTGCTGGGCACAGCATCAGGGAGCACACTGCTTACGCGCCGTAATCCTGACGACGTTGACTCGCGCTGGCATTGGAAGAATATCAACGCCTTGGCCGACGCCTTTTGGAAGCGGTGGCTACGGGAATATCTGCCTACGCTACAGCGACGGGACAAGTGGTGTAATAGTGTACCAAATGTTAAAGTAGGCGATATAGTTGTGCTGGTGGACGAAACTAAGAACAGAAACGAGTGGTTTAAAGGTGTAATTAAGTCAGTGCATCAAGGTCCAGACTCTATAGTGCGTGTAGTAGATGTAGCTACTGTTAACGGGGTCCCGCGTAGACCTGTAGTAAAGATTGTGGTGCTTCCTACAGATAATAGTGTAATCGGTTGAACCCTTTTACAGGGGGGAAAGATGTTAGGAAGCGCGGCAACTTTTGTGATCTTTTTAGTTGGTAAAATATAATTACTTTGTACTTTTAGCCGACGCTACAAATAAAACATTTGGCCGCTAGTTCAATAGATGTTCCAAGGATAACTGAAAACAATAGCTTTTAAAATTGCTAGAGTAAAACAGTTTGCGAAGGCAGTAAAGCAGTTTTGCGATGGCCTATTGTAGTGTACCATTTCGTGGTACTAAAGTCGGCCTTAGCTTTAAGATGCATTGTAAAAGTTGTAACAATTGTTATGTCTAATCATACATTTTGCCGAAACACAGCTGCGTTTTTAAGGCCTCACGACCGTGTGAAATGTACCACGACGCAGGCTTTGACTTGTTATATCGAATGTATTTGATAGAATTTCTGATCGATTATAATAATGTATGTGTCACTTTGTGTATCCTGTTAAACGCTAGATAGTATAGATAGGGATATAATTATACTTACGCATGGTTAGATCATAAAGATCTATCGAGCATAACCTTTTCTTTGTATGATTTAGGACATATAGGTAAGAGAAAATTATGCATATTATGATGTGTTACTTTACTGTGTCATAGGCATTCTAGGCTAGATCTAATGTAGAATAGGTTCTAGTTAAGAATAGATAATATGCTTAGTTTAGTTAACGACTTAGATGTAACGATAGTTTGTTTTAGAGTTACCTAATTTTATGTTTATATTTGACAATTTCATATTATTATGTAGACTTTAATATTCAGTATTTTGTATAAGATTGTTAGTATCCATAGACCGTGCTGCCCTCTGGAGCGCAAGAGCGAAAACAGATATTGAATTTTGTATATAAGGCCCGCTCCGGGGTAACTCGCAGTAGTCGTCAGTAGTCGCCAGTAGTCGCCGGCAGTAGCCAGTAGTTGTCAGTACGCAGTAGTCCACCTTAGTCAGTTGTTACGCGCAAGCGCTGTCGGACCGTTCCTCGGCAGTCAAATTATAGCCTGTAATAGTTATTAGTATTTTTGCGTTTTAATAAAGTGTGTGTGTTCGTGTTCTCAGTCGATCGTTTTAATAGTCGTTCACTTCTGATCAACAAACCCGTGCGCCTAAAGCGTTAGTAGTTTACAACACCTGGCCTGTCATTAATAAAAAATTATAATTATGGTTTAAAAACCAAAAAACACGCTTCCGTGAGTCGTTAAAACAAACCAGATATATTAGAAGATATAACGTTTTGTATGATTGTAATTATAATAATTAATAATAAAATAAAATAAATAAACCAAAAGATGGTAAGCGACGGTGTGGCCGAGGATGGAACACGTTGATCTAGATGAAATCTATTCTCTCTAGCCTTGAAGATGCCTAGATTGTAGTTCTCAGGAAACAAACAAGAAAAATCTGACGATGCTGCCTAGAGGCGGCTACTAGAACTCTTAGCATAGGACTTGTAAAAACAAACGACATGTGAACAATTCGAGGGGTTTACTAGTAGCCATTGAAGACCTACTAAAAACCTCCTAGGTCCATCATCAGATCAGTTCAATGGTGCCAAATTATAGCATTATCATCTAGATTACATATATACTTACAAAATTGAAAATTGATACGATCAAAACTAGGCTAAAATTTACAACATAAAAAAAGATTAGTTTGCATTGTTAGTTACGTAGTTAGTAACAAATAAAGTAAATTAGTCAGTTAGTAGTTAGTTTTTTGTAGTGGTAGGACTCTTTGCAGGGGTCCGCCTGGGGAAGTACCACACCTTTGCCAGATATTCAACCGCCAAGCAGTAGTGAGCAAACATTACTGTGTTCCGGATTGAAGGGCAATGTTTCCAGCGAAATTACTGGGCACACAGAGATTTGACATCTTATATCTCGGGGTGACGAACGCAGTGCATTGCCATCCAGGGTTTTGAACTATTGAAGTTCAAAATTCTGAGTGGCGTTGTGCTGTTATGGGCAAGCGCGAAGAGCCATCAGGCGAGCGACTTCGCTCTTCTCGTCCCTCAGTATCATAAAAAAATATATATATAATCATGACAAAAAGGTAAATATTATATGTCTTCAAGAGCCGGTAAATTCTGATACATAACAGTTTTCCCTCGCTTCTCCAACCGCTTTGATATATTCGATATGATTGTCGTTTGCACACTCTTTGTTCGTTTCATTTGCGGTATATTTGCCTGAAAGTGTTCAGAATGTAGCGGCTTACGGATTTAGGGACTGCTTATTCAATATCTGAGATTACTTTACTTGTGTTGAAATTCTTTTGTGGTAAGTAATGTTTATTTATTTTGTGCTGATACTTTTTTGTACTTTTGTTGATAGAAAATTGATTGTAGACGTAAAATGTTTCTGACATTGAGATAAGCAATGAACGGTTTTGAGGGAAAGACTCCATTATTCTTCCCGAGGTGGATATAGCTCACTTAAATATCACATTGTCGTAAGTTTTTTTTACTAGCGAAGATACTTTTTCTTTTTTATTCTTAATAAAAAAAAACCGTTGTCATTGAGATGTTAATTTAATTCTACGAAAGCCGTTTAAAGCTGGGTATCCTATCGAAGGTGCGACGGTACGTCACGTCAGAATAGTTGCTATATCTGTACTGCACAGTTTCGGTCGTGCATGGAGTACTGCTCTCACCTTTGGGATGGATCTACTAAGTACTAGCTTGGGGCATTGGATATTATTAAGAAACGTGCCAAAAAGCTCATCAGCTACGAATCTCTCGTTCAGACTAAGCTTCTTAGTCGTAAGCATCGGCGCAAAGTTGCTAGTCTATCGTTTTTTTTCCGGATACGTACCCATTTTTCTATGGGACTGCCAGAGTGGGTACGAAAATCGACACCGATTTATGGTTGATATTCCAAAACACTGTACAAAATGCTTTGATTCCACTTTTATTGTGTAATCTGCTAGTCTGTGGAATGCGCCACCTGAATGACTGTTCCCCGATAGATACAATCTGGGTGTTGTCAAATCATGAGTGAATCGGTTTCTTCTAGGCAAGCGTGGTCCATCGAAGACCGAATCATCGGAATTGGCAGTCAAACGCAAACCTATTATTGGATTAAAAGAAAAATTATATGATTATTTACGGGATATTTACCGTGGTAAGGTTGTGGAAGGAACTCCCGATATTTCGGCGCAGTTACATGCACTATGTTCACGGGGAGACTGAAAAACACTGTCTGGGACTTGTTTAGACTATATTTATTCTAATCAAAATTTTGTTCTACTTAGCATTGATTAAATACAACAAACGCAAATTTAGAAAGTAAATATGTCCGAGACACTGACAAAAAAACTTTTGACACCAAACTTTACACTTAGCACGTATTTCACTACTTACCGCCATCTTTCGATCCTTTTTGAACTAGTTTTTTAATCTTTGCATGGTGCAACGGTGGAAATAACTTGTCAATATAATACAATTATTGTACCAGAGAAACTTTTTACTCAACTTTTTTTTTGAAAGATTTCTTAGCTGCAAGTCAGCCAAAATAATGCTTCGAAGTATTCACGTCAAATAACCTCATTTGTTCGATAAAACTTATCAACACAGCCATAAAACTACAGGCAATGGCCAATCAATTCCTCATCATTTTCGCCCAATCACGACTCAGTTTTTTGTCTATTCATCTTCCATTCATCTAGTCATAAAACTCTATATCATATTCCGATAGGAGAAGCAATAAAACGAATCAAATAAAACCTTTATTGGCAAAGTGCGGTAAACTGCAAACCTCGTCAAACGTAAACTTTATATGCGTAGACATAAAGTTGAAATTAAAAGTGGTGCTTTTATGATTATCTGGTATTTACCAGTTCAGACCGGCACGGTATCAGGTGGTACCTATTGTTTTTGTTTCACTCTAATTGCTTATGAGAGATAGAGATCAAATGACTTCGAATGGTCATTTGGTGACCGTGTACATACAGGAACCCTATTCTTGTGCGACGAGATATTTTGATGTGGTATGTATCACATAAAAATATCTCATTGTCCTTATGTTATATAAAATTTCTAGATACATATTTGTTACTATTTTACCCACGACGGGCATGCGTTTGAAAAAACAAGCTTCAAACGCATATACATTTTCTGTTCCGTCTTCCGTTCTTCTTAAGGTTGTGTTGTGAGTTAGTGCGTTGCCATTGTTCTTAAAAACTTTTATAAGCGTAAATAAGTGTCAAATGTGTTTTTTTAATCAAAATGTCATCTCTATCTACAGCGGTTTAAAAGTTATGACCTATTTTCCAAATCATTCGTGTGTTTTTATATAATAAATTTGATTATTTTACGGGTTAGCAAGTGTTTTTTTTAACCGACATACAAAAAGGAGGAAGTTCTCATACAGTCTGTGTCTGTGTCATTGTGTCTCATACAATAACTGTATTTTTTTTGTTTGTTACCTCAGAACTTTCGATTGGGTGAACTTTTGATGATTCTTTTTTTATTTTAAAGCTGGTGCTTTCCGTGTGGTCCCATTTCAATGTGGTCCAGTTCTGACATTTTGTTTGTGCTCGGATTTTTATATCGATTTTTTTTTCAGCATGCACACTCCTTTGTTCCAAATTTTATCAACATTAGATTATCAACAAAAAGACAGAGAGATAGTGGTAGGTAGATACTTACATATATTATATACTAGCTGCGCCCCGCGGTTTCACCCGCGTGGTAATGAAAATCGGTGATGATGATGATGAAAAGTAGCCTATGTTTTAATCCAGGACATAAGCTATCTCTATTCTAAATTTCATCCAAATCTGTCCAGCCGTTTTAACGTGAAGGAGTAACAAACATACACACTCACACAGACACTCACAAACTTTCGCATTTATAATATTAGTGTGATATTATTAGTGTGACTATGATAAAAATCTGCTTTTTAATTAGCTGTAAATATCGAGAATGTACTTCAATCACTTTGTTTCATAATGAAGGATTTACATTGACATATATTTACAGAATCTTAAAAAATATACGAAAGTGTGATATCAGTGCATATTTTATGAGTTCTGGGGATATCGATCGAGTGATATATCGTAAAACACGAGAATAAGCAGCCAGGTTAATTGCAGGGATCGAAGGTATAAAATTACTCGGTATATTTAGAGGGTACTCGGGTAGACATTTTATTGACTCGATTGGCTTAAGCGGATTTAATATATTTTTTATTAAAGGTTTTACGTTTTCTAAATGCATATAGGAAGTGCGTACGAAATTCAAAACAAAAAGGATTTAATATTCATAAATTGATTACGGTGCGAGTACGCAAATTGAAGTTATTGCTTTCATATTTTGAACATTGATATCAGAGAGAAACAGGAGATTATCATATAAAAAAATTGCGATTTAATAGATTGAAGAAAGAATTGCGTTGTGATACGCCATTCAGAGTCGTTGTCCACTGTCGCCGTGAACGAGTCGTCACGGCATTTCGGCCCGCTACGATCTCGTCGAATTGTAGCGGTAGTGCCGAAAGTACACACTCTCCGTGACTGAGATAATGCTAGGATGACATACGATGGACACTCGGCCATAATAATGTACCTATTTATCACAAGGGTGCTCTTTAAAGTCAAAGTCATTTATTAATAAATATAAATGTACATGTCAATTCTAATTATTAGATATAAATTGTATATAAATAAATACAACACAACAATGCTATACTATCAATAAACATGTCAATTGTCATCAATAAAAAAATATATTATACATAGGTTTACAACTACTCTATTTTTTTCAAGAAAACTTGCCGCAAATTAACATACTCTAGGACCTGTTTGCGGCACATCGGCCTTTTATGTTTGCTTGCCAAACAAGAATGGTAGCTTGAAAGTAATTTCTATATATAAAGTGATGTTCCATACTTTAGGATTTACAATTTAAATGTTATATCTCACATCATAACATCCGATATATGTCCAGAAATCCCAGAAATTCATCTTCATAAAGACGTAATTTTCATGATTTTATGTGCCAAGAATGTAAATCTCTGCCATCCTACTTGTTGTCCACACCCTCGCTTACCATCAAGCGAGTAGGTGGCCAAACGTAGATCTCTTCTTAAAAAAAAATTGTTTTCAAAGTGCAGCACATCAAGTATAAACCTCGTTTTCCATCAAGTAAACTTTTTTTCCTTTTCTTTTATATGTCGCTACTTTGTTCTCAGCTAGGGCTCGTTGACGATGGCGGTGGACACTGCCCTAAAATATAGATATAATTTCAGGGGCTCAGTCAACATAAATTTCAAAGAATTTCAACAAATGAATCCGTGGAAATCCAAAGATTAGACCTCATTCTCCAGTATTTCATTTTCATCAAGCAATTTTTCACACAAAAAATCATAATAAATCCCTTTCGAAACCCTGTTTGTGAAGTCCGAATCTGTTTGTAATCAAATTCAACTAAGCAAACAGAAATTCGTTTAAACACAAAGCGTTCAGCAAATATAAGGCTAAAGGTTGTGATTCCTGAAATTGTTTGGTTGGAACAAATGTAGGGAATTTCTGAAAGTGAATTCAATGGGAATTTTGACACGCACAGTCAGGACAGCACAAAAGGAGGAAAATGAAAGACTAAAAAAAATCGTCTTATTTCGAAAAGGTAGACAACATGGCACCTTTGGATAAAGCATTTTTTTTAAACAGTCGGAGCGTCTTTTTGAAATAAGCCAACTTGCGGATATAATTATTATTCAAAGGTTTAAACGAGCTCACCTTATATTCAAAAATGCGACGGGTGACCTAAAAGCTAGCGTATTTCTGACTCAACGCTGCCATTCAACGTGAAAATGTTGCCAGCATGCTGGGTACGCTGCCAACGGGTAGTGGAATTGAGCATTTGCATTGTTTCTAGACCTTCAACAGTCTATGGCACTCTAACTTGAAGGTTTGATTGCATTTAGTTTAATTTATTACAGGCACTTGGTGCTTGCCATGGTTTATTATATTCAAACAGATAACCACGTTTTTTACTATCAACAGACTAAGCAAACTAAATCAACTACTACTGTGTTCCGGATTGAAGGGCAATGTTTCCAGCGAAATTACAGGGCGCACAGAGATTTGACATCTTATATCTCGGGGTGATGAGCGCAGTGCATTGCCATCCAGGGTTTTGAACTGTTGAAGTTCCAAACTCTAAGTGGCGTTGTGCTGTTATGGGCAAGCGTGGAGAGCCATCAGGCGAGCGACTTCGCTCGTCTTCCAGTATCATAAAAAAAACCGTTAGAACCTAAGTCAACTATTTCTGATAATTCAACGACATCGCTGGGAACGCTGTCAACGGTATTGGGCTTAAGCATTTGAATTATCTCTAAAACTTGAACGGTTTATTGGCAATCCAACTCAACTGTTTTCTAATATTTGGATAAATTAATTTATGTATGTATGTTAGCTTGTATTTTGTTTAATGGAAAGAAAAAAACATAATTACTTTTACTCCAGTCGAGACCTCATATTGACAAGAATCAAACGTATAAAATAAACAAAAAACTAATTCTCAAAAATATTTCTCTCTCTCTGATTTAACAGTTTTAATGAAATCCTTAATTTCTTTATGAACCCAGCTAACTTTAAATGAAAACTTCTAGACATCCAGAAAGGAGAGCCTTCTTCCACTAAATTCCTCCTAATTCAAAACTAAGAATCAAATCAAAGTAAGTCCAAAACTTCCTTTATGCATTGCAGCCACCCAACCCAATTTAAAATCGAAACTTCCAGCCTCATCCAATCAGTGAAGGAAAATTACACAAGCGTCTCAGAGCCCAAGTATCAACTCTACGGCCATTCCGAACTAATAGAGCGGGTAGGAACAAACGTGAGGCGAATCTGGTAACTTGGAAACTTTATTGGACCCCTAGTTTCTATTATCGGGGAATAAACATTTATTTTGGCATTACTTAGGATCCGTTTCAAATTGTCGTGTGGACTAGTGTAGAGATTTTTGTGCCCTCCGAGATACAGTTTACTAGTTCGGAGGGTAGCGTAAATCTTAATTTGTCACAAGCCTATTATTATGCTGTTTATTAGTAAAAAATCCGAATAACACATTCAAAATCATTAAATTTACACACAAAGTACCCACCTACGCTATAAACAACTAAAACGTCATATTATTTATTTTATTATTGGTTGGCACTACGTGCATAATTAAGTTTATGTAAGTACCTAATATGATTTACGATTGTGTTGAAAGTGATCAAATAAACTACTAGGTAAGTACACGTAACGTTTGTACAAAAATATAAAAAAAATTACTTGTAAGTCGTAGATAAGGATACACAACACAATCGTAAACTGCCTACCTACTTAGTTATATTAAAATGACACAAATCAATGTCTACAAAAAGTGTAACAAGTGTAACCTACCTACCAGTAAGGATTTAAATATGTAACTAGGTAATAAAAGGCTAAGTTAAAAAAATATATATATTATATATAGATATATATATATATATATATATATATATATATATATATATATATATATATAATTATATATTGTAACTAATCATCTCTGCCTCTCTATTAAAAAAAGTTGGCAGTGAACTCTTCGAAGCTTTTTGTCCAGCGCAAATCTGGTTCGGTGGATTTTCGTCCTAATCCCTGTCATCAGAGTTCAGAAACAAACAAAAAAGGAGCACCAAAAAGTCTAGTACGAGTATACGTGCTCAAAATGAAGTGAACCTGTACTGTACATTTTCTCAGGTCTACATATATACCTAATATCTATGGGTTGTAATTCATAAATTATTTCTTGTAAACACATATAAGTACCTATACAATTTTTGCGTTTATTAAAAACAGTGTTGTAAAAGGCAGCGTCTTCCAAGGGTATGTTTTTAATGACAGTGGACATGCCCAGTTAGATCAAACTGGTGATGGTTTGCTAATTCATAGTTTAAATTTCCTTGAACATATTCAAGCTGATTGATATAGATTTATTATCCACTAGCTGTGGCCCGCGGGTTCACCCGCGTGGTGATGAAAATCGGTGATGATGTTGATGAAAATTAAGTAAGAAAAAACTATGTGTTAAATCAGGACATAAGCAATGTATATTCCAAATTTCATCCAGATCCATTGAGCCGTTTCAGCGTGATTGAGTATCAAACCTCCATCCATCCAAACTTTCACATATATGATACTAGCTGCGCCCAGTGGTTTCACCCGCGTGGTGATGAAAATCGGTGATGATAATGATGATGAAAAGTAGCCTATATGTTAATCCAGGACATAAGCAATGCATATTGCAAATTTCATCCAAATCTATCCAGCAGTTTCTGCGTGATTGAGTAACAAACATCCATCCATCCATACATCCATCCATCCATCCAAACTTTCACATATACGAGTATGATATTACTGAGATTAGTATGATGTGATTAGTGTGAAGTATGATTTCTAAAGACTGCCGTATCTCACCTCTACTGTAATGAGTCATAACATAAACTTCAAAGGTAGACAATGCACTAACAATTCCTAGGGTATTTTAGGTGTCCGCAATGGTTACTAGTTACCATCAGGTGGGCGGAATTGTTATGCCCCATATTTTAATATAAGAAAAAAGGGTTAACCGCATGCAACCCAAAAACATTTTGTAACACTTTTTTTTTTTTTTTTTTTAATCTAATTTTTGTTTGGGGCTTTAGTCGCTATGCGATTATGCCAGCCCCGAACATTTTGTAACACTTAAAAGGCACGATCACATGTAACAGTAGGTAAGCACGTCTAAAATTACACTAACAACTCCTCAAACGACATTCAAAACCTCCCATAAAAACAAACGAGGGAAACGTCTACGTTCAACACGACGAGGCAGGTGCGAGATATGTCAGGCTTTCAACTTGAAAGCTTTGGTGGTTGTTACTTAAAAAGCCGTCGATTTGCTTCTTTTGTAGAGTGCAGCTTAGAAATATTTCTCATTTTACTTTCTACACATACTTTTACAGTGTGGCGTAATATTTCAATGACTGCACGGTTTTTGTGTCACGCTGATCTTAAAACACTGTTTTAAACTATCACGGTTGTTCGCTACAGTTTTATGATTATTTACGGGATATTTATCGTGGTAAGGTTGTGCACATAACTTTGAACTGTTCGATCAACCGCATTCTTCAGTCTTCTCGTGAACATGGTGCATGTAACTGCGCCGAAATATCGGGAGCTCCTTCCGCAACCTTACCACGGTAAATATCCCGTAAATAATCATGTAACTATGCTGATCTTACATTTGATGGGACCACCAAAGGTGCTTACCTCTCTGGGCTGGCAGAGCACTGACAATACAGCTAGTGTTACAGGGCCAATACCGTCACATCTCAAACGCGATTCAATTTAGGTGACTGCAAAAACTTACGGGACCGCAAACCGTATCCCGGCGCGTTAAAGTTCACGTTGGATCTCATACATTTAAAGGGGCCAGGTCTACACAAGCAGCGGTTTCTTCTTACTGCTAGGTGGATCGCTTGCTAGATTTCTACACTTTTTATATCATAAAAAAAAAACAATATACAACTCCAAACAAACCTTACCTGCGCACGATTCTGCTTCTAGATAATATAACTATCTCCAACCTTCGACCAGACGAGTTCGACAGTGAAAAATAAATTCCCATACTCAAAGCTATTTCGTAGTATTGCTGACATTTTCTGAAGCTTATTTTAAGTCCTTATCCCCGATGGCTTAACCGCAGAGTTTACGTCTGGATCATTTTCCTCAATCACTGAAAGTAAGACACAGTGTAGAATTAAAACAGTAATCAATCTTGTTGAAGAGTGGCTCATTTATTATCTTAAACCTGTTAAGTAATTTAAAGAAGAAATGTTTTGAAAGAATTCGCTAGTATAAGAAAAAATATATGGAATTTAATAATCTGTTTTCAGTCAAGTAGCCAGTTTAACTAACGCAATTATTTTAAAGTTTTAAAGACAATCCAAAAGATAGTTTATAAGGACTGAACTATGTTTTACTCATGGTGTGTAAATTTTTCGGGTGTTTTACATATTTTTGGCCAATTTATCATTTAAAATGCATTTTAAACTTTTAACTTAAGTATTTTATTTTAAAATAGTGACGATAATCTTTAAAATTTAACAGGGTCATTTTTGTGCACTCACGCCATCTAGTAAGAAAAGACAACTGCAAGTGAGGTGATAAGCTAAGTGAACGTGTATTTTTCATGTCGATTACTATAGAGAAATGTCAAAATGTCGAGAGTTCACCCTTTACTGTATTCCCTTACCCTTATAATTCGATATTTTGACATATCTGCAGAAATAGGCAAGAAAAATCCCATTCACTTATCTTATCACTTCACTTGCTTGTTCACTTAGCTTGCAGAATAGACGCGCAGATGTCGAATGTCGATATAACCAAGAAATTACACCGTATTTTTCTTTGCTGTGTACTCAACAAGGATAACCACAGGTTAGGATTTAACGTATTAGTTGGGTCCAAACTTAAGCAAACTACTTTAAAAACAGTGTTGTTTTTCTGGACACATTGCGTGCCTCAAATGACCGTTCTCAAGTCGCAGAGCTTTCCTGAGCGGGTAAATCGGAGTAAATCGACATCGCCTCGCGTTCACGTCCATTAGGGCCGAGTAACAACATTGGATGACGTCATTAGTTTCGAAGATGACGTCACGGAACGACCGAATTTGTCAATTACGCGCGACTTGGAAGGAACACAGACCTCGCATTTTTTGGCTACGGAAGGACGGACCTCCTTTCAAAAATGTGTGGTTATAGATAAGTTAAGGTTCGCGAAGATTAGTAGATGCTGTATTTTTCACGTTTTTTTACGTTTGATCAATGCTGACGACGTGTGATCGTAGATGGTAAATGCCTCAAATAAATATTATCTAGAGAGATCGATATTGTTTTTGATCGATATTCGGTATTTTATCTGGACTAATATTGTAAAAAGATAAAGTTTTTGCGGAGTATAATATGACTTTTAGAACAGCTAAACTTACCCTGAGTGACAAATAGTTTTTTAACAATGCGGGAAAAGCCGCTGGAAAAAAGCTAGTATAGAATAAAGCGAAAATTAAGCCATAGAATCTGATGGTCACCGTCAGAAAATACCATTTTTTTTACCAAATTATATTTCTTACGTTTGACCGCCAACTCGCCTGATGTTAAGCAATAATGCGGTCTACGAGTAGTTACAATCTGGGTGTCTTCAAATCACGAGTAAATCAGTTTATTCTAGGCAAGCTTGCTCCTTCGTAGACCGCATCATTGCTTAACATAAGGCGAGTTGGCGGTCAAACACAAGCCTATTCCTCAATAAAATATAATAAATACGATGGAGTAGACTTACAGATGAAATGAATTCACTTGTTTTTTTAAACGAAAATTAAAGGTATCTTTTTTAAAGTACTCGTAGAGTTGCGTTGTTAACTTCTGTTTCACTATCTCATATGCTTTTCAGATAAGGAATTAGTACAAGCTTCAACGTCATAAATCTCCCGCTTGGAAGTAAGTGGTTCGGTAAGTACGGTAAACATACGATTTTAATGAAGAAACATATGTGATGTGGGATAGTAATCCGGCACGGAACGTGGCTCTCACTTGATTATCCCTTCTGTAACGGACGTCCAGTTTTTAATGGAATACGTTTTTTATACAAAATGTAGATGGAAAATGTTATCATAAGAATTTTATTTTGAAGGGTTTTTATTAATTTAATATGAGCTAAACCAAATTTTCTGGGAATACTTTAAAAAAGAAATAAATGTTACTCTGTCGTCTTGAGGTATCTTACGCTACGTATTCCGATTTTGGATCTCTACAATATTCTAGAACAGTCGGTCTATTCTGCAAGCTAAGTGAACGCGTAAGTGAGGTGATAAGCTAAGTGAACGTGTATTTTTCTTGTCAATTACTATAAAGAAAAATATCAAAATGTCGAGTGATCACCCTTGACTGTAGTCCCTTACGCTAATAATTCGATATTTTGACATTTATCTGCAGAAATAGTCAAGAAAAAATCACATTCACTAAGCTTATCACTTGCGCGTTTACTTAGCTTGCAGAATAGACCTACAGGTCTACCTCAACAGGCTTTGAAAAATTACACAAAAAATAATTGTTTTCTTGGCTTTTTTTGTGACTATTTTTGACTGATTACTGACTGACTAGATTGTCCTGGTGGCTCAGTTGGTAGTGAACCTACATTCTGCGCTTGGGGGCGTGGGTTCGATTCCCACCTAGTGCAAACATTTGTGTGATGAACATTTGTGTTTGTTCTATGTCTGGGTGTTAATATCTATCTAAGTATGTAAGTATTTAAAAATATTTATCTACATATATACACCTTATTTATCTACATATATCAGCCATATTACAAGCTTTGCTTAGTTTGGGGTCAGATAACCGTGTGTGCAAAAATGTCCCAGATATTCCCAGATATTTATATCTTTATCCTATACTTATTTGGATGATAAACAGTAATGTTAGTGTGTATATACACATATACTCGTAATTAAAGCACACTCAGCTACTCTAACAACATGCTGAAGGGCTGGAAGAACAGTATCATCTTGGGAAATGTTTTCGTCTGATAAACCGGTTATGTATCGGTTAATTTGATGGAGTCATCGCAGTAGTGGGACAGCGCAGATGCGTGCATGATGACTTGTGGTGCTCGGCGCGGGCTCTCTTCGTTGGAAGGACCGACCTTCAGAACAAATGGCAGCAGTATTTGGGTCTCGCGGAATTAACCGGTTAATTTAGATCTTTATAAAGTTAGTTTTTTGTCCGCGATTCGAATGTTATCAATAACCAAAATAGTTATTTCTTAAATGCTTTGTAACCGGTTTCAAGCCCTGAATACTGCCATATTTTTGTTTTCCCTTACATTTCCTGCCGTCGAGTTACCCCAGATGTTATCACCATAGACAGCTCTAAACTCGTTTACCGAAGTCGAGATTTAAAATTCTAAGGAGACAAGCTGTTTTGTATTCATTGATACTGCAGACAATCTTGAGCAGTAATGGCAGGTTTAATTTGAATTTATTGATTTTAGGAGGGACGAACTGGAAGCGCTGTGCGGTACGCACACCGTATCTTTTTTTATCGCGAATAGTTATAGCTGCAGAGTGATGAACCTCCTGACGATGCGTGTCGTATCAAGAATTACTGCCTTCTGCATCAGACCCTTGACCCAACCATCTAGCGAGAGCCTCTTAAGGTGGTGGTTAAGGCTCTTCGATTTAAGGCCGTTCACCGATACGACTATCGGGACAATGATCGTCGAGTCAACATCCCGCATGGCGGTAACCTCGTGAGCCAAGTCAAGGTACTTGCTGAGTTTGTCCTTCTCGGCCTTCAAGAGGTTCTCGTCATGGAATGGTGATGTCAACGAGCACTGCCCGGCGCTGGGACCGGTCGACCATCACGATATCAGACTTATTGGCTACAATAGTCCTGTCCGTGATGATAGACCAGTCCCAGTAGAGCAAAACACGACCATTCTCGAGAACTGGCCGTATCGAAGGGCAAGTTGCTGGTCGATGATCTTGGCCACTTGGTTGTGCCTGTGCAAGTACTCGCCGTTAGCAAGATGCAAAGAACCGGAAATAATATGTCAGAGAGACTCTCCAGGATAGTGGCATGCCAGACAAATAAATCGATATAACAATAATTTTCTTTCTAATTAAATTAAATTATTTGTTTCGGATTGAATTAATGTCTGTTTCAGGTTAGGCCAAATAATATTTACTAACAGCATTCTAAATTATAAGCTTAAAAATGAGTCATTAATTCTATTTGCCCTTTATTGTACTTGACACGAAATTGAAACAGAAATACACTAGCGATTCAACTAAGGATCAGTTTCCTTTCGTTAAGCTGTGTGATCATAGTACACACCAGTGCAGCTACTGGTAATATGTATGCTCAGTGGTAATATTTTGTGAACATGGTTCTGATCACAGAAATAAATAATTAACGGCATTTTTGTAAGAAATTTGTTGTAGCCACTTGCACCCATATAAACGAAACGTTCGAAATCAGTCGGCAACTGTGATACGGAGTTCGACGCGTTGACATAAATAAGAATGTTCAATCAATGTTCTGTTGCAATACCTGGCGATAGCTGTTCCTTCTCATTTCCGTTCTATTTCCTTCTCTTTTCTGTGGGTCTATTAGAATCTGAAACCTCTCTTCGCTCAGTCAAATATTTTTACTTGTTGAAGCTCAGATTTCATATACGAATACAGAACTAACCACGAACGTGTGAACGCATCACTTTGCATGCAAACAACCGTAATTACTGTACGTTGCAGCTGCATAACATATTTATGCAAATCAACTACCGTATTTCATGTCGGCTCGTGTAGATGCTGTATTACACCTGATTATCCACTTAGCATAGCTTAGGTATCGTTTTAATTTATGTGATGTTGCATAAAGGTTTTTTTAATGCCATAGGTGGCAAACAAGCAGACGGACCGCCTGATGGTAAGCAATCACCGTCGCCTATGGACACCTGCAACACCAGGGGCATCACAGATACGTTGCCGACCCTCAAAGACTCTAGTAACAGCCCTTTTGAAGAACTCCATATTGAAGCTACTCGGAAATGCCGCAGAAGGGAGCTCATTCCACAAATTGTGGGTGTAAGGCAGAAAGGAACGTGTAAACGTACAGTGTGTGATTTCCACCGATCTATGATATGTGGATGAACTTTCAGGCGGTGGCGGCTGGTGCGGCAATGTTAAAAGCTCAGTCCAACGCTAGCAAAGCAAAAAATAAAATAAAAATTGTTTCATTGATCCCTTAAGGACCAACCGGCCTGAACTACAAAATGGCATGAGTTCTCTAAAACAGATAACAATACTTTGTCATGTTGGCTTGCTGTGCGCATTAGCTTCGATATAAGCACAACAAACATTTTTACTTAAAATAAACCTGCCAAATGCGAGTCGGGCTCGCGCACTGAGGGTTCCGTACCACCAAAAAATACAATAATTATTAATTTAAAAAAAATCACGTTTGTTGTATGGAAGCCCCCTTAAATATTTATTTTATTCTGTTTTTTTGTATTTGTCGTTATATCGGCAACATAAATACATCATCTTTTACAGCCCTGTTAGCTTAGTTGGTAGTGATCCTACCTTCTGTGCTTGGGGGCGTGGGTTCGATTCCCACCTAACACAAACATTTGTGTGATGAACATTTGTGTTTGTTCTATGTCTGGGTGTAAATATCTATTTAAGTATGTATTTAAAAATATATATGTATGTATGTATATCAGTCTCTGGCAGCCATATTAAAAGTTTTGCTTAGTTTGGGGTCAGATGACCATGTGTGCAATAATGTCCCAGATATTTATTTATTTTATTTAAATCTCCCATCTCGGCCACATTATCGCAAACCTCCCTATGAAAGGACATTATCTTACAAAGAATAAATCTGGTAACCTCAGTAACAAATAGGTTGTTGAATTATGGCCCATCTCCATCATCTCGCAAGGTGCCTGACGCACGCGTCTTCCATTTATAAAGATTCGGTCAAACCTATGCGACCAAGCGTCGTCAAGCGAAAACGCCAGATTCATAGCACCACAGAATACATATAAGTACAGTAGATTCACTCCGCAAAATCATTTAAAGAAGTAGCGACTCTTGCTACTACACAATAAAGTGCAATTCAGGACGTGCGAGCGCTAACTACCTACAGCTATACTAACCTAGAAGTTGCCTCTCTGTGTATCACGTAACTCTTGTCGCGTTATCTCTGTCTATCGCGCGGCCGCGGGCACGGCAAGTCCGACAAGACGACTACTTGTAGCTTTATACCTAATGTGAGGTGTGTGCCAGTCCTGGTAGCGTGGTGTTTGTATGATTTTCAAGACTTCACGCAAATGCTCTTCAGCGCGGTTACTTGCCTTTAAATAAAAGGATAAAATAAAATTATTTATATATTATGTATTCTGCAAAAAAAGTCGGTTTTTTTATATTGATAATTATAATACAACTGTATTATAATTATCAATATAAAAAAACCGACTTCATAAAAATATCAGAACTGGACCAAATTGAATTGGGACCACACGGGAAGCACCAGCTTTCAAATAAAAAAATAATCATTAAAATCGGTTTACCCAGTCGAAAGATCTGAGGTAACAAAAAAAAACCAGTTGATTTGGAAACCTCCTCCTTTTCGGAGATCGGTTAAAAATTAAGATTTAGCAAACTTTCACAAAGATTTTTTATTGTGCACACCAGAAGTAAAAGTTACAGATTAAGAAAAGGTATTATATTAAATGTTGCCGCATATTGGCACTGGAGGGGCAACATTAGCGTGGGTGGCTTAGGATGTCGAGAGGTGTGCTACACTTTCACTAAGAGCTACTCGCGGCGTTATGCTATTTAACCCTTCCACCCTGGAGCTTAGGTTCTTAGCTTGTGGTTTCCTATCGTTTCTATGTGGTAGAATCCCCAGACGGCCGGCTAAGGCAAGACAGGGATCGGGGTCTCATTCCCCATGGAATTGGGATACGCGGTGTCGCCACTGACTGACTATTCGCCATAAATCCGCTGCTGCGTTTTCATTAAACTAATCATATCATGTTATTAAATCATGATTGTATTTGTATATTGTCTGGCGGAGGGTATTGTTACACCATAACACAGGTTAATTCCTAGCTTGGGTAACAAGGTTCCTCATCCTGGAGAATTATTTTTGTAAAAACAAACTTTTGTGAAAAATTATGTCCGGCAACGTTTGTAGACAACAAATGTATTTTTTTTTTTTTATTTCATTTCAAGTATTATTATTATAATATTATAACCAAGCATTTTTTACCACAGCTCTCTTTTATCAGGATTTATGTTCGTGAAAGACGAGAGAACAGCGTTGGGTCATGAAATACAACAGATAACACGTTTTTTTGTTTATTTTAGGAGTTATAACTTGACACCAAGTTTATCTTTCGTGATAAATACAGTACATAATTATAGAATAATTACGGTTGCTAATAATCATTCATAACGTGAAGACCATTTCGTAATTTTTAATATGAAAATCCTTTTTTGACGTTTTTGATGGCGGCAGTTGCTGTGGTTACCTGCCATCATACGTTTCTAGGCACTAACGTGCAAAGACCTCAAATTTACCACCAAAAAGCGAAATATTCTGCGCTTGTCTTCCAGAAAAGGGTGGAAAATAAGTTTTTCCAGCTGCCAGAAGTGCCTTCAGGAAGAACTATCCAGGTACTTACAGCTGCTACCACTTCATACCACTGCATATTAGGAAAAAAAAATACTCGAAATATTGAAAAAGAACAATCAAGAACTGAACATCAAGATTATGCATCTTGATTATGTGCACAGAAACAGATGTGAACCTGCTGTTGGTTGTAGTGACTTTATTTTTAGCAAATAAATAAATATTTGATTTGATATTTGAAATAGACGAAAGGAAATAGTGAAAGTACTAAAAATTACTGCAATATTTAACCTCATCATCATCAGCCAGAAGACGTCCACTGCCGAACATAAGTCTCTCCCTTAGAACTCCACACGGAATATTTAGCCTATTTCTCTAATTTCAGGGAATCATGGCTTACGACCTGAAGAATTATGAAGCATCAGTCAACATCACGCAGGGAGGTCTTGGCTACAACTACGTGATTATGAGATTGAAAAGCGAGCGAGGCAAAAACTTAAAATATGATATCTATATCTACGCTTGAAGTTACATTAAAAAAATACGATTAATAAATAATAATAATAAATATCTGGGACATTATTGCACACATGGTCATCTGACCCCAAACTAAGCAAAGCTTGTAATATGGTTGCCAGAGACTGATATACATACATATATATTTTAAAATACATACTTATATAGATATTACTACCCAGACATAGAACAAACACAAATGTTCATCACGCACAAATGTTTGTCCTAGGTGGGAATCGAACCCACCATGATTACTTGACATAAACATAGAAAATATTAGTGACAGTTGTTTTTGAAGCAAATAATTAAAAAGTGTTTGTTGTTTTCAATACAATTAGACATTTAACATTTTAAAAAATCCCTTATTTTTATTAGGGATTTTAGAAAATCAGCTTGAAGATTATCAGCTCTTTTGAGCTGAACGCGCAAATCAAGCGCCTGAACGAATTTTCTTGAATCATAGAATAATTGAATACTCTCGTTAAAGTCACCTTTCAAATAAAATAAAAACTAAATCAAAATCGGTTCGGCCGTTTGGGAGCTACGATGATGACTATTTAGGGCTGTTTGGGATAAACATACATATACATGAAAGGCTGATAAATATGTATCAGTAATAGATACCCTAACTATATGTATTATGTATTTATTACGCCTTGCTTATTTGTGACTTAGATAGGTCGAGATATACCTTATTATATAATATAACCAGTCAAGTTGTAATTGGTTTATCAATCAATGTTATCAGTCCATGACATGATAAATTAAAGTTAACATTTATTACTGAAATGCTTTCATTGTGACTTACCTAACCTAATTCTTTCCAATGGTTGCCTGGAAGAGATCGCCTTTAGCGATACGGCCGCCACTTGTAGCACTAGCTTGTAAGTGTTTTTATCTGTTGTAATTTTTATTTCTGGTGTACACAATAAAGAGTTTCTATCTATCTAACCTATCCTAACCTAACCTAACCTAACCTGAGCGAAACTTAAACTAAACTTTTTATAATGGCAGGCTTTTATCAGCCTGATAAAGGTTGCATATAATTGAGCAGCTGCCGCATCTAGAAGATCGGTCACTGGTGAGTTGGCGGTCAAACGCAAGCCTATTACTGAATAAAAAAATATAAATAAATATTTTTGCACACACGGTCATCTGGCCCCAAACTAAGCAAAGCTTGTAAAATGGCTGCCAAAGACTGATATAGGCATTTTTTTTAAACTAGATATTAACAAACACAAATGTTCATCAAATGAATGTTTGCCCTAGGTGGGAATCGAAGCCGGTGTGGATTCGATTCCCACCTAGGGCAAACATTCATTCATCTCAAGCGCAGAAGGTAAGTTCACTGCCAAGTGAGCCACTGGGGCAGTCAAAGACCACATTCGCTCAAAAACTGTAAAAAATTCCGGAATAAAAGTAAAAACCACAACAATTCGTTGTTCTGTTGCTCCGTGAAAAAATAAAAAACTTCCGCATTCATAATATTATGTATGATAATTTATTTATTCAGTGATATGAGACTCCATATGACACAGTAAATTACAAAATAGAAGGTTTATGTAGAACTAAGTGGTACTAGCTACAATACTGACATTGCGCCGCAGTCGCGCAAGTTTAACTGGAGCTTATACTTCATGAGATAACGACAGTTTGTAGGCACGTAGTTCCGTTACTGGAACATTTTTCAAAGTGTCATTATTGGTGTTATAATGGTGGCAGAAGTTCAATTTCAGCAAAAATATGGACCAGGATTTTGTAAGATAAGATTTGCGTTTTCAGTGAGAAACATTGTCAACTTAGCTTTGATCGTTCATTAACTCGCAGAAAATCAGATTTGCTGGAGATAAAATCCACTAATCCAGGCGGGCTAACATGCGCACCGCGACAAGGTTTTGTCGACTCTTTTTGTCGTGCCAAAGCGAGACAGGCGTATATAAAACCGTAGGCACCTTGTCGCGTTCTCGCTCGACAGGGCGACGACAGGATTATGTCGCGGTGTGCATGTTAGCCATGCAGGAAAACTAATCTAAGCTATGTGCTTAGTATAAAAACTTGCAAGAAAGTATTCGTTGCGTAAACGATAGCAAAACGTATGAAAAATTTAACGGTATCTATCGTACGTAAAAAGAAACTGTAAAGTAATTAGTACTCATATATTTATTTACACGTTAAATTATTATTATTATATTATTTGTAATTAATTCTAAATGGATCAGTATAATCTGAATAAAAATAAATGATTTGATTTTATGAATATTGACAGGCCCTGAAGTTACACGTGTGTTAAATACGATGTTAGTTTACTAGTAGACTAGAATGGGCTTAATTATGATAATGATTAATGACTATCACATGTAGCTTAATAAATTCTTCTTGGCCCCAAAATGTCTACACTACAAAATTAGTCGAAATCATTACAACCGTTTTAAATAACTTCATTACACACATCCTGTGCGTTACTCGTGCATTTGTACGATTTTATATCATTGTTTTCATTTTCGATTACCCTAAATTTTCCCTCACTGCACAGTTTAACCCTTTGTTTGTTATCTAATAAGTACGTAACCCTTTTCTGCCAATAAACCTATTTCCTTTATTTCAGTACGTTTCTGAACTTTAAACCGGCGAGCCGAGACCTTTTACGATTCAACTCGGCCACTCACAAAACGACATAAACTAAGTTTCACACTTCACCGGTTCGCCATTTTACGGTACCAATTCTTAAAGTTACCAGTTTCAAGCCAAAAACGGTACATAGAGTCAAATGGGTTTGAATTGAGAAGAGTTGTTAACTTGACGAGTGCGGTTGGAACTTGGGTTATTAATACGGTTCTGTAGGTTAATAATTCATCATTTCAGCCTAGAATGTTTTCATTGCTGGGAATAGGATGGGATCCGCCATGCTGGCCCAGTGCATGTTTCTGAATATCATATAACTTTCGAGGATCTAACTAAATTTGACACCTCTAAAACTGTAGCAAACTTTTCCTATATATTGAAATCATATATCAAAAAAGTTTATTTTCTGCAATGAAATAAAAACAAGAAATATTAGTACATTAAACATGAATATATGTACATTATTACAACTTTTATTTACAACAAAATAGTTAAAACGCTAGATATCAAATACTTTTCAGTTAACCAGGCCAAGCGCATTGTTCAAAAGTGGCTTCTATCCTTATCCTATGATGATAGTGAAAACTTTCTTTACATTATTTCTTAATGTAATGTTTTTTTGTTAACCTATTTTTTTGTTATTTTTGAGTTCTTGTCGTATTTTCGTAGAACAAAGTTAAGTATATTATTTTTGTTAATTTGTTTTAAGGCCCCCACGTGACAGGCTTTGTCCTAGGGGACCAATAGTAAAATATTATTTTTAAGGTGTTATTTTTCAAGCAATAAAAATCTTTAATCTTTAATGGGTTAAGTTGGCGTTTATAATGTATGTTTGTTTTACTATAACTTGAATCCGATCGTCATAAATTTTTGTACACGACACTATTTCTTGCAACAAAATTCTTAAGGTATATGAACATAATCGAGCAAGAGTCAAGAGTTTGTGAAGATATAGCTTAGGTCACAGTTCGGGACGAATAACTAGTTAACGATACTGCTATTCCTAAGAAGAAAATAAACTTTCAACCACTGAACACGAAAAAGTTTTATTTTTAATCAAGCTGCTTTTCATCAATTTGACTGGTCTTTTGATTTTTCAACCTCATACTCACATAACCTTAAACCTAGTTTATGTTCCAACACAATGACGTAACAAGATGCGATTGCAGTCGACCCGCTTGGCAAAGGAGCGTCCAGTGTTTGCCAAGACGATATTATTCAAAGCCAGTTATTCGAGCCATTCCGTGTGTAAATGTGTGTATAGTTGATTATGTACGAAGCAGTTCCGTACATACAATTGATATAGAGGGTAAGACATTTATTGTTTTTTAAACTTTCGCGAATTGAAACAATGTTTTAAATGGTTATCGGGGCTTATCACGCATCACTATCACTTATAAAACAAAGTCACTTCCCTCTATCTGTCCCTATATATGCTTAGATCTTTAAAACTACGCAACGTCTTTGGATGCGGTTTTCACTATCAGTTAGATAATTTTACACGGAAGGTTTATTTATTATATATATATAATAAAACATATACATTACCATTATTTACTAAATTATGTCTACGATATTTTAATTTATACAGAGGGAATCGTAAAGGTATATTTTACGTTACAGCTATATCAACTTTTCGAAAAATGGAAGTAGCATAATCCACGACTGTGTGTAACCATTGCAAGGTTTTGCTCCAGTAAATGCTACTTTAATACAATATGGTAAGCTTTGTGGTCATCTGTAGTAACAAACGTTGCTTAAAAGTGGTAAAACCTCGCCTTAAAATAGGCTGCACTGTATTTTTATAGGCTGTTGCAAGGCAGCTTACAAGACAAAAATAGAATATCATACAAATAAAACAGCGTCATCTCTTGTAGAATAAATTAATTACTACTTAAGTTTTCACTTCTGACGTGCAGTCCTATGACTGGTGTGGTTTATTTTTGGTACTGTATTTTATTAGAATTCTTATAAAAAATGTACTCGAGAATAAAATAAAATTAATTGCACTTATTTATAGATTCTGTGAGCAGACTTTGTGGCCAGGTGCATGGAGTGACGACCTGCGTAAAACGGAGGAAAAAAACTGGAAACGAACTGTCGTCTGAGCTCAGTAGCGTGCATCAGGAGAGGCCTATGCTCAGCATTGGACAGTTAAACGCTGATGATAATGATTATGATGATGGTGATGACGGTGATGATAGATTCTGTTCAAATGTTAAACAGGGTTATTTTCAAAGTATCAAGAATCTCTTGCAGTCGGCATCATTCTTATAATTTTTTCTACGACGACTTTAATAATTACTTTGAATAAAAATCTATATAATATGTGACATAAATGTAACTGCATTAGTTAGTTTTTGTCTTAATGAATAAAATTGATAAAATTTTAATTTTATAACGGTACCAATAAAGCGTATAGTGCTACAATTATTACTCAGATTAAGAACTGTACTATGTAGATGTACCTATGTATATTTAAGCAAATAATTTTGAAACGTCTGTACATAAATTTTATCAAGTAATTTACCATTAAAGGACCTGGTTCCCGTCCGCAGCTCTCTCGCTCGTACATTTTCAAATAATTGAAAATATAAAATCAGTGAGTGTGAATTTCCAAAAACTGACCACTTGTTACCATATTACTCCGTCCAATTTAAATATATCCAATTATTTATATCTTTGTTTTTAATTTCACGATAGACATCAAAACATGTTTATATAAGTTTATTGAATTCACACTCACTGATTTTATATCTTCAACGAACGAGACAACTGTAGACGAGAACAGGCCCCTTAACACATGTTTAAAAGATGCCAAGTTAAAGTACAATCCAAGTTAACAAGTCTATTTTGCTTCCCGCAAAACCCTATCTATGTTGTGACTAACCGCACACGACCCGCAAGCCGCGTCCTGTCATATGTTATCCTCGAATCTGAAACTCGCATTCCGTTCACGGACCATTGCGCTAAGTACGTTTGTAGTGATGAGAAACGTCGATTTTTTTGTGTATTATCGATAAACAGATGTTTTAAAACACTGTTTTAAACTATTACGGTTGTTCACTACAGTTATATGGTTATTTACGGGATATTTATCGTGGTAAGGTTGTGGAAAGAGCTCTCGAAATTTCGGCGCAGTTACATGCACCATGATATCGAGGTCTCCCATAATCTTACAACGGTAAATATCCCGTAAATAATCATATAACTGCAGATGTTTTAAATCCAATAACATACAATTTGAATACTTAAGTATAATAATTATTTGGACATAATATTTATATTTTTGTAATTGCTGCCTCAATTTTTAGAATTTTAATTGATTATAGTATTTTGTTTTGTCACCAGTGAAAATATGGACTTTTAAATTCCCATTTTTTCAATAAATAACTTATAACTCATGGCTTAAAATAGGTGAACAAATTTAATAATAAGAAATCGAAAGTATAGTATGAAAATAGGACTTGGCTTTTAACCAACTTCAAAAAAGAAGGGCAGGGTTCACAATTCGGTTGTTTTGTTTGTGTTTTTTACTGTTAGATGTTATAAAAGATGTTATGTATGTTAAAAAAACTTTTTTTATTTCAAAAGGCACTTTTGGATTGGAGAAAATTCAAGAAAATGAAGATTGGCTGTTAAATGAAAAAAAAAAAACTGGTAAATTTTGGTTACTAGGATGATATAACAATTTCATCCAAGTAACCAAATATTTTCAGTACGTTTTTTTTGCATATTTTACTAATTTTGAAGTCAGTTTTTTAAATTAAAAATTATTATTGTTCTGTTTTTAGTGTAATAAAACGCCAATTTTTGAATCTCTAGTAGGAACCTAGAAACATCAAATTAATAAAATTTGAAGTTCTTCATTTGCATGACAAAAAACTAAATCGACAAAAGCATCTACATTTATTTTCATTTAACCATACAAAAACAATGTGGATTGCTTAATACTATTATTTAATGCTTCAAAATTATCTAAGCTAAAATACAATATATTTTTAAATAATATAATTACATTTGAAGCAGTAATTTTAATCAGACGAACATTCTTGAAATAATATTTTACAGTTTCAGCTCAGTCTACAAATCTTAATTATTAATCTAAACCTAGGGCTCAAATTACTAATTATTAAATTATAACGTCGTCGGAGGGCGATTAGGCCTTGATAATATTTATTTGCTTAGATATTTTAGCCGAGATAAATTATACAGTAATTTATAAGTGCTTTTAAAAATTGGTCTGAGCCTTCGTTTTAAGTCTTCTTGTTTTATTATTCCCTAGACAGAATAATGAATGAGTGCAATTTTAAAGAATATTTTCAAGTTTTTTTTTCTTCTTTACTCTTGAGAGGATTTTAGCATCGCAAGTTTTGTGCATTTGGTAGTATCAAGTATTGAAATAGTTTAGTTTTAATAAATATCGTTACAGTCATAGTCACCATAGTCAGAGTCAAACAAAGTAGTCACGGTCACACCACGTCACACGGTCAAGTCAAAGTCATATATCCATGTCCTAGTAAAGTAGTGGAGACTTTCTTAGGGGCTTATATGGAGTTTTGGAAACATTACATAAAGACATGTTTCATCTCTTTATATCAATTTCCCACACTTTAGCTCGTTCATAAATGCTTTGAAAATAATAATTCACCATTATTTACATTAATAATTAACACTCGAAATAACTCAACATTAAAAAGTAATACAATGAAGCGACATGTTTTTTCAAAACTCAATTTTCATGCGTATAGTACAGTGACAGTCAAAGCTTCTATGTATAATATCAATGTTTATCAACGAGATCGTTACAACGTCAATACGTCATCTTAGACGACATACATACATTCGCGACAATAGTGGACGTTATTCCTTCACCCTTCCCCTAGCAACTTAAAGGGGTGATCGATTGCTCTAAGTAACTAACTCATTAACAATAAAATGTTAACTATCGATATTTTTCTTTATTATACTCACATCACTAGTTACAAGTAAATCTCTTAAAAAACGTGATGGCTGGGCTTGCGTGTCCTCGAAACTGTCAAGATGGCAGATTAAGTACGAGTTTTATGGTCGACATATTAAAAGAGACTTCCATGTATTAGGTTTACGTTTTGGTTTTAAATTGCCTGAGATTTCGTTGTAAATATACCTACATTTAAGCAGTTGCTTATCTTGGAGATTTTGATTGTTATCTCAGAGACTTTGGTTCAACTTTTCGATAAACTTTGTATTATATTTTGGTGTCTACAGTCACTAAGCTAGTAATCAATAGTAAGTAAACTTCGCTAGTGTGGGAAAGTTTTCGTTTTAACATTTTGATTACCAAAATCAATTTGATTTGATTGATTGAGATTGATTCTGCTACATTAAATTACAAACTATCGGTTTCTTCTAGTCAAGTGTTCTCCATCGTAAACCGCATCATCGCTTAACATCAGGCGAGTTGGCGGTCAAATGCAAGCCAATTCCTAAAAAAAAACATATTTATACATTATTATTAATTTTACATTGCTTGACATATCGTCAAAAATAAATGTTACCAAAGTGAAATGTCAAATTTAACGTTCGTAAAAATATGACATATATAACAGATCTGTGGGCGATGCACGAATATTCGCTACGTAAAATACGTATCAAATAATCTTCGTCCTAGAGACAGTATTTAAATACTCGACACTGACAAATGTGTAAAACGTGGGCTGCCAAAAACCTCCCAGGAGGAAAGAAAAAACTAAACGTGCGGCAATAGTTTGGTAGGAATATATGGTTCCGACACCTTTTAGTCACACTAGCTATTTCGTCGCTTTCCCAGGTCACATTCAATAGTACGTCACTTTAGGCATGAAGTCAACATTTTTAACTCGTTTCAGTGCTGTATCTCGACGTTTTCCCATTTCATCCGATGCATTTGTACAATGTACGGCTTACCGTTAAGGCAACAAAATATAGATAAAACTGTTGAGTTTTACCAAGAAATTAAAATGATTATAATTCCATTTGAACACAAGAAATCACATTACATCATCAACCAATCAACGTCCGCTGTTGGACAAGGCCTCCCTCATAGAGAGGGGTGTTCCCATAATCCCCACGCTTGGCAGGCGGCTTGGGGATCGCAGTACTTTCACCGTGTAATATTAGAACGCTGCTGCCCATCCTCCAGTGGTTCTGGTCGCAGTTTTAAGATATACCCGGGTACAAGAAATGTTTATTATGTTTTCGGTGATCGGCTCTATGGTCAACTTTTTTACAAGACAACTAGCTGCGTCCCGCGGTTTCACTAACGTTATATACCTCCTTGAAAGGACCTCCTTGGTCGCGACAGCAACCTTCTTTTGACTTAGATGTTTTTTTTTTCTATGCTGTAAAATGTCAACGTATAGGACTGTAATTCTTGTTCTTTTGTTTTATGTAGGGAAAATATTAAAACACCAAAAATATCTGTTGATCCGATTGCTAACGAACTTCACAGAATCACTCGCTAGGCTGTTCTGCAGACTGCTTGACAATTTCATTAAAATCGGTCCAGTCGTTTTGGCACCCATACACACTTTGCCTTTTATATATATCATCATCATCATTTTCCATCCACTGCTGGGTATAGTTATAGTTCTTTTTAGTGCGTCATCTTTTCCAGTCCTGTGCAGTCTTGATCGTCCACTGCTTTCTTGCTGGCTTAGCCATGTTGTCGGACCAGCGGGCTGGTAGTTTGCTTTCCTTTCCACGGCAACCAGTCTGTGACTGCTTTAATCTACCATCTATTTTCCCTTCTGACCATGTGTCCCGGCCATCTCCACTTGAGTCTCGTGATCCTTTTAAACACGCTTCCATCTTCATTCTTCATCGAATTTCCACCTTCAGTCCAGGAGAGAGATGTCTAATATGGCCCGTTCCATCGCCCTTTGTGCCACTTGGATCTTGTGCGTGGTCTTTTTAGTTTTAGTGAGGGTCCATGTTTTAGCACCATATTATGATAATCACACTAATATCATATATGTGAAAGTTTGGATGGATGGATGGACGTATGGATGGATGGATGGATGTTTGTTACTCAATCACGCAGAAACGGCTGGATGAATTTTGATGAAATTTAGAATAAATATTGCTTATGACCTGGATTAACACATAAGTTACTTTTCATCATCATCATCACCAATTTTCATCACCACGCGGGTGAAACCGCGGGGCGCAGCTAGTATCATATATGTGAAAGTTTGGATGGATGGATGGACATATTGATGGATGGATGGATGTTTGTTACTCAATCACGCAGAAACGGCTGGATCGATTTGGATGAAATTTGGAATATACATTGTTTATGGCCTGGATTACCACATATACTTCTTTTCATCATCATCATCACCGATTTTAATCACCACGCGGGTGAAACCGCGGGGCGCAGCTAGTACCTAATACAAATAAGTCTGGTAGCCTAAAGTGCTATGTTGGCCTATGTTGGCTTTCTACTTTAAGTTCATTCACACGTCTGTATTTCAAGCACTGGCTTTAAATACCTTGTATTGGAGTAGGCCTTGTTTTATCTATACTGAGCCTAATCCCGGATTATGTAGGCTTACGCTCCGGTCTAGTATTAAAGCGAGGTGTTGGGTTGGAATGTAACTTAAATCAAAGCTAATAGAAGCTTAAAGAAAGCTTGCAGATTTAGCGATTAAATATTCAAAGGTTTGTGCGTAAGCATATATAATTCTGTAAATGTATTAGTATTTTACTATATAATTATGTACACTGATGTTGTTTTCACAAGAGAATTGCTTACGTAAGATTAAGCCGTTTTAATCTTACGTAATATCTATAAACAAAATGTGTGAGTATAGTCATATGATTATTTACGGGGTATTTACCGTGGTAAGGTAATACCACGGTACCAGGTCCCGAAATATCGGGAGCTCTTTCCACAGCTCCCGATATTTCGGCGCAGTTACATGCACCATGTTCACGGGAAGACCCGTAAATAATCATTATAACTGTAGTGAACAACCATTATAGTTTAAAAAAGTGTTTTATGTGTGAGTATGTTTCCATTATCAACCTATCATGGAATTTACTGAAGAAACTATATCAATTGGCTAAAAAAGTTCTAAGATATGAGTATTTGAAGTTTTTGCTCGAATTAAGAAGGGGATTCTCTTTCACTTTCCCGCATGGTGAGTGTCAGTATGTAGTTTGTATATCGAACTTACATGTGGCGTCATTTGTAAGCGTATTGCGCTCTCTGTCCAATACAATAAAATGCTTATCATCATCAGCCATAAGACGTCCACTGCTGAACATAGGCCTCCCCCTTTAACCTCAACACTGAACGAAAACCTGCCATCTGCATCCACTGGATGCCCGCAGCTCTCACAATGTCGTCGCTCCATCTAGTGGGAGGCCTACCTACGCTGCATCTTCCGGTTCGCGGTCTCCACTCAAGAACCTTTCTTCCCTATCGGAAAGAAAAATGCTCAAAATATCCCCATTGAAAATGCTTATATTATCCTTAATTTAGAACACATTTCAATTTTGTTTTCGGTGTTGGGCTCTATTTATGGTCACTTTATTAAAGTCAATATAAAATAATCAGTCCGATAGGCTATTAGCATATAGATAGTGAAAGGCTATTAGCTATATTCACTGACCAATTGACATCACGGATCATTAGATAGATTTACGAACTTATCTATGAATAATTCGTGACCGTATAAATCTAGGCTAAATGTTTTGCGATAATTTGGATCCAAACTGCGAGCTGCGAGAAACCACAGAGTTAGTGAGAAGAGAATAGATACAAAATATTTTCGTCAGTTTGTAGAATTGTTTAAAACTGGAAGTGCAAAAATGGAGGTGACGTTAATGAAAAGGTTACTGGTTAGGAAAAGACACCGTCAAAAGTCTCTCTCCTTATATCTTGCAAAGCTGAAAATCTCACACCATCTGTTTTTTCGCTCCTTTCTTCCAACAACGTGCAAGGTGTCGGATATCTTTCCTCCAAAGATCTTTCCACCAAACTATAAAAACAACATGAAGCGTTTCAAAAATGATGTCTGCAACTGCCTCTTCTGTCTGGCAAAGCACCATCAACACAGCTAGTGTCATGAACATAGGCGTCGGTTTCTGCCGACCGTTAGGCAGATTGCATGCATTGTTTGCCGCTCTTTTTATTTAAAAACCCAGGGGTGTTTACATTTCCACGGCTTCTTGTACACTGCGACGCCACTCCAACCTTCCAATCCAAATTAGTAGGACATGTATATAAACCAATGAAAACATTTCAAACATATTTTAAATTACTTATTTATTCACAGGATTTTTTCTTTATAAAACATGGTTGGGAAAATGTTTTTGAAGAGGATTTTCTATATTTCTTCCTAATTCAGTGGGTCTGATCGAAGTTCGAGGCTAGCACAGATGGTTGCGCAAAAACAAACACCAGATGCCACGAGTATTGGAAATGCCTAATGTAGTGGGCAAAATTACGGTTGAGAGTGTAGACACTGCTTATACCACAAAACAGAGTTGGTTACAGAAAACATATCATCATTATCAGCCTTTCATATTTTCACTGGGATACAGATCTTTTCTCAGAGAGATGGAATGGATCCCAATCCACCTTGCTGGCCCAGTGCAAGCAGTTGAATGTCATGTCTTTTAACTTTTTTGAGGCTCTTTTATGTACCGGTTTCTTCACGATATTTCTCACCATTATTGAGCAAGGGTATTGAAACTGTGTTGCCCACAGAAAAGTTTTTTTTTGTGTAAATTAGAACGCTGTCAAGGCATTTTTGTAAGAAATTTATTGTAGCCACTTGCATCCATATAAACCCACAGCAACTGTGTTAGCAACTGTGATGCGGAGTTCATCGCTTTGACATAAATAAGATTAATGAATCACATATCTGTCACAATATTTGGTGACAGAGTTTCCTTCTCATTTCTATTTACTTCTCTTTACTTCTCTTTTCTGTGGTGTTGCCAGTGATGACATAATTATGGTACTGACAAGAGGTCTAGAATATTAGTCTTTTGTAAAAAAAACGTAAAAATCTCAGAGTCACACAGCGGGCAATGGAGAGCTATGCTCGGAGTTGCTTTGCGATAGAATCCGGAACGTAGATTTTTATCAAAGAGTTATCGACAAAGCTATTATAATTTACAAGTTGAAGTGGCAAAGAGCAGGCTACATCGTTCCACGAACCGGAAGACGCTACGTAGGTAGGCCTCCCACTAGATGGACCGACGACATTGTGGGAGTCGCACGATCCAATGGAGTGCATGATCTAATTTCGTCCTGTCTATATCTACATCATCGCTTAACATCCGGCGAGGTTTCAGTCATACGAAGCACATTATTTTAAATAGAAGCAAAATAATACTGCTGCCTTCGGAGAATATGTAAGTATCCGACTCCGAATCGATAAAAGTAAAAGAAGATTACCCAATAATGTTCTTACTGAATCTTTTTGTATCTCTGTTCCGGAATCTGACACAGTGCCAGCTCCAATCCGGCGTGAGAAATATAATTTTGCACAGCACTGTACATTTGTGTGGACACTGCCGGAAGCGGAAATGTCAAACGCACAATGAAATCGCAAGGTTATTCTTTTTAGTTTCGACAAGCCATTATAAGCCAGAGAGTTGCTGAGTATAAAATAGCCTACTGCCCTGTAGTGAGTTCAATATTACTGCTTGAAGATTCAACGCGCCATCCTAAAAACGAAAATTGTTTGCTGTAAATACTACTGGCAGCCTCTTTTTAATGATTATCATTGTCATCATCATTATCAGCTTATCATGTTCTTACTGCTAGGCCTTCCTTTAGAGAGCACACTCTCCGTGTCGTCACCATGGGTCATAAAAGAGGAGCGGCCATTTGAAAGCAGAACGGTACGGCATCGTTACAATCGATCACGTTTACAAAATTCAAACGCGTCAAACGAATCAAACGTATCTTCCGATTGGGTACTATATTAACATGACAAACGCGTAAAAAACGCGCTAGCTTGCTTCGTGTATTTAACCGTAAAAAACTAACGCGTTATGAACCTTATCGCATTAGTAAACTTGACATTGCCAATTCAACGCAGATAACGTATCGCGGCCGTGTTACGACCTAATGTGGTCATTCATAGAGACTAAGGGTTCAGAGTCCATTTTTCAATGACATTTTCACGTTATGACGTCGCGCGTTTATGGCAAGGAGTCTCTCAATGTTTGAGATAGAGAATAAGGGCCCTATTAAATGCGGTGCGATTGCGGCAAGCACCAAATCCCTCGACCCAACCTCGCTGACCACAAATTGGAGTAGAAAGCTATAGCGGTTTTTTAATGCAACTGAGTGATAAGACAAGCAAGCCCTTCGCCTGATATAAAGCGTCATGCATTCCCATTAGTTCAGTATAACTCATAGTACCCACCCTGATATATTAGGTGGTATATTTTTTATATTCAGTAACTTCCCTGAAAACATTGATTTTGAAGCGGCAGTTAAAGGGCGTGGTTACCTCTCGCGCATTTCTTTAAAGATAACAAAATAAATGACATTGATTTAAAAACACCATTAGGCATTTTAACATTACAAATAGTAAAGCAATTTTCGTGTTGATATTTTATGGGATGACGGAGAAAATAGAAAAAATACATAGTTTTATTCTATCTATTCCGTCATCAATTTTTTTTTTCGCGTGTTGAAAATGCGGGAAGTGGATATAGCAATGACCGATGAGCGCAGCTTTGATCTGAGAAACAGAAATGTTTACACACTGCTTGGGAATTGAATTGCTAGCAACAAGGTGCGGTACTTCTTAGGCGGACTCTAGGAAAGAGCTTTACCACTACAATAGTATATACAAACAAATCGGGATGGCAGCACTGAAACACCACGTTGCAGCATGGTGGTGGATTAAATGAACTGTTACTTGAACGCGAGAAATTCATATCTACAGCTAATCCTTTGAGCTTCAAACACTTTGATAGTTTCCGCACCTGACTAATATTATACAACACAGCCTTAGCATAATCGGGAATTCGTTCATTCCAGCCTCTAACACAAGGCATTCACAAAGTCTTGGAATTTCTAAGCCACGTGGAATTTAAATTGATACACCCAGAACTATGAGTAAAATATGTATCGTGTAATAATATTTTGAGGCAGTTGGAATTGGAATAAATTAAAGTGTTTGGAAAGGTAGAGCCATACCCGCTGGGCTCTAAAAGCCTAGCGGGTATGGAAGTTTACTTTTGGGATAAAGGTTCTTAGAAATTCAATACGATAATTTCATTGCTAATTTAGAAATAGAAGTGACTATGACTACACTATAGTCCAAGAATATTAGTCAAATGAGGGCAAGTATCTCGGAATGAGAGATAGTCAACTATAAACTTTTATAAACCTTTATGTTGACGCCCTAAAACTTGTCTCTCCTAGTTAAAATGTATGTTTGGAACAGCGTAAAATAATATTATAATTATTATACAAGATTACGCAAATATACTTAAATAAGAATGCGCTGTAAGAGGTCTATAATACCCATCATTATTAAAACTTTTACTATGGGACTAATCCTGAAATCGTGAAAAAAATATCAGTTGTTTCATAGAAAACGATTATTCTCACTCGACATAATGTATGAAACAGCTGATATTTTATTCGAAATGTCAGTGTTAGTCCGATTAGTAGTCAGATTAGTAAAACATGTTCATAGCAATGAACATAATGGACCCCTTTCGGTTAAGTACACACTTTACGCATAACCCTCTAGTTACTGTCAAGAACTTCTAGATTCGAAAAAAAACTATAAACGTGTTTTGGAAGGCATATATTCGCTGAATTATTAGATAATAAATAATAAATAAATAAATATCTGGGACATTATTGCACACATGATCATCTGACCCCAAACTAAGCAAAGCTTGTAATATGGCTGCCAGAGACTGATATACATACATATATATTTTTAAATACATACTTAAATAGATATTAACACCCAGACATAGAACAAACACAAATGTTCATCACACAAATGTTTGTCTTAGATGGGAATCGAACCCACGCCCCCAAGCACAGAAAGTAGGATCACTACCAACTGAGCCACCGAGGCAGTCAAGATCAAGAATAGTTTCACCAATCATGTTTCTAAAATAACATTAAACTTATTTATATCCTCATCTGTTTACAACTAAAATATTAATTTAGTAGTGTTAGCGCCATAACCATGTATATTTATGCAACGCAACCCAAGATGATGACATATAAACTCTTTTGTCGATACGACATTATAATAAGAAAGTAGGTTACAATCAAATTCTAAGATTTGTTTACACAGTTAGAAGTGTGGCTAATAAAGTGCTATATAAGCGTGTTATAATGATGATAATAGGACAATAAACAATCTCACACTTAACCTTTCCCAAATCATTGACTTTCCCAACCAATAAAACCATCCAACCAACGAAACCAATAAATAATTTCCCAATAGATCTCCCAGAATTAATAATTCGCGTCGAGGGAAATCAAACCGAATAACAATGCGACGCGAGAAGCGAGCACGCACCCATCAACCCTTTTACAGAGACACTTTGACGCGTGTTACGTGACGTTCTGTTACTCGCGTACAAGCCTACTAAGTCTTATAAACAACACTCCTGTCACACAGTTTGCACCATTGACTTGCACCATCAATGATCAACAAAACTAATTAGTTGTATCTACAAATAATTAGTTTTGTTTGCTCCATTAATGGTCCAAACGCAACTAGCGTTAGCATCTCGTACCGTATGTCCGACTTGCACCATCAATGGTGCAGATACAACTAATTAGTTTTGTTTGCTCCATTAATGGTCCAAACGCAACTAGCGTTAGTATCTCGTACCGTATGTCCGACTTGCACCATCAATGGTGCAGATACAACTAATTAGTTTTGTTTGCTCCATTAATGGTCTAAACGCAACTAGCGTTTGCATCTTGTACCGTTTGCACCACTGACTTGCACCACCAATTGTGCATATGCAAATAAATAAATAGGAAAAAGAAAAACAATGCTAGACCAGTCGGTGTTGGCTTCAGCCCCACCAATGCCTCTCAAATATTAGAGTTAGACCTACGAAGGAATCGAAATATAAATTATTTCTTTGCAAAACTTATATATACAGCAAAACACAATAAAGAACGTCATGCCCTATCTCAACGTCACTTCTGCTTCCTTGAACAAAGGAGCCATAAAATGATATTACACACAGAACATAAAACTGTGCAATATTATCTGCCGCCCTCATATCAGTTCCGTTTCACCCCACTGTCCCATTTTAACGTTTAACTAGCCTCATAACAGTTTAACGCTTTTAAAACAATAGTTCTGTTTTATGTCAAGGTATAAAGTCATTACAACCTAATGAACTTATTCGAGAGCAGGGACGGAATTAGGTCTTTTAGAGATTTTTTTTAGCAAAACGTTATGAAAAAAATAAAAATACACGTGCAATTATGTTGCAATATATCCCAAGAAATAATATGATTGTTTGTATATAACTATGCTTTCACTTGTCATGCTCGTAAAACTCGTAAATATCACTCGCAGTTACCCATCCAAAGACTGACCGTTTCGTCCGGGGTTAATAAGTAGGTTGTATGTGATATTGTAAAAGTCATTTCCCCCACTACCGAACCTTACAACGACCCTTACGCAATCCTATCCATCATTTTACGAAGAATAACTATAATTTACTGCCCCAAACTGAAATGGGCTGGAACCGTTAGCGAAAGATTAACTGCTATTTACGGTTACCGTGATTAAGTTTTGGTTTGAAGCTATTATTGTGAGCCTCAGATGTTAAGGCCAGTTTTAAATAAGCCATTAGTGGAGTTATAGAACAGGGTTGAGTAGACGTGTTTATTCTTTATTAAACTTTTTAACCGACTTCCAAAAAGGAGGAGGTTATCAATTCGACTTTTTTTTTTGTTTGTTACCTCAGAACTTTCGACTGGGTGAACCGATTTTGATGATTCTTTTTTTATTTGAAAGCTCGTGCTTCCTTTGTGGTTCCATTTAAATTTGATCCAGTTGAGACATTTTTTATGAAGTCGTTTTTTTGTATTGATAATTATACTATTAGAGGAATTGTGAACTATGGTTGAATAGACGTAATTATTATTTATTTAACTTGTACTAGTTAGTTGACTGCCCCGGTGGCTCAGTTGGTGGTGAACCTAACTTCTGTGCTTGGGGGCGTGGGTTCGACTCCCATCTAGGACAAACATTTGTGTGATGAACATTTGCGTTTGTTCTATGTCTGGGTGTTAATATCTATTTAAGTATGTATTTAAAAAATATATGTACGTATATCAGTCTCTGGCAGCCATATTACAAGCTTTGCTTAGTTTGGGGTCAGATGACCATGTGTGCAATAATGTCCCAGATATTTATTTATTTAGTTTTTTAGATTTAGTCAATTGGTTATTTCATCGATCATATATATGATCTAAGGGTTTAATAAAAAAAATACTTCTCAATAATAGGCTTAGGTTTGACTGCCAACTCAGCTGATATGAAACGTTAATCGAATATTAGTAGGTATGAATTAAGTATAATAAATTCGTGTGTTTGTTGGTTTGTTTGTCTTTCTTTGTGGTCTTTGTTTGTTGTGTGACTCTGAGTTTTTCCAAAAGGCCAACAGTTAAGGACCAAAAAAATTATGTATAACATAATGTGTTTTTATTCCGTTTTTAAACTAAACCATTAAAATATAAATTATGTACACACGAGAACAAATAAACATGTACTACAAAATAAAAACTCCGTCGAGATCCACCGTGTGGCAGGGTTCCTAGAACACTGGCAGAATTGCCTCGCTGTATGGCAATACTTAATTTTTGTGTAAAGTATCTGCCAGCTCCTGCAAATAGTACGCCAGCGTGTACCTAGATACAGGGAGTTTAGTGTGATCACTAAGCGTTATTTATTATTAAACTATGTACTTTACGCTAGGAGAGGCTGACATTAACCTACTTACGCTCTGTTGCCATTTTCCACAACTCTACACGGACCATTTACGGCACGAGCGTTGCCTATGATAGTCTTATCCGGTAGACGCACTGCGGAACCCAATCTACTGAAAATGATTGATAAAACATTAAATAGGTACTCTGAGTGAAAAACGGCAAAAATCTTATTTTTATTTTATTTTACATGGAAAACAAGCAGCTGCTAATTAACACAGTAGATATGAGATAAACAGTTACACAAAAGCCAAAAATATGTTTTCAATAATACAAACAAAAATAGTGTAAAAGCCCCGTTGCAACACCAACTTGGGCCTGGATAGACAAATAGTATTAGAAAAACAAACATTCGAAGTCTTTAACATAAGAGATAATACGTTAACCATTGCCCTGCCCATTGCCACTTTAACTTGCAAATCAGAGGAGATAAATTATGTCAGTGACTGTTGCTTTTAGTTGAATATCCACACTCCGGATTCAATCGCGCAAAGAAACACAGAGCATAGCTCTCTCCATTGCTCGCTGTGTAACTCTGAGTTTTCCAAAAGGCTGGCAGTACCACGTCTCAGTACCATAATTATGTCATCACTTGCAACGCAAACTGGTTAAAGAGGTTTAATTGTTTTTAGGCACTAGGTAAGATATTTTATTTATGTTATACGGGAATTACTCACGTAAGATTAAGCCGGTTACTCCGACTATAGTTTCAACCGCATTCAATGTGTGAAAACCACGTCAGTTTCAATAATAAAACTAGGTAAGATATTTTGTGGTGGTGGTGAGTGTCCCAGTGTAAAGAGGTTTTTATACAAAAACAAGGAGGTCGTTTACTTTGTAGTACTAATATGTGTTTTAAGGCATAAATACATATGTGTTTTCAACATCCAGTATCGATTATACGACAGCATAGTAATGCCACCCGTAAGTTGGGTACTCTGCCAGCCCGCTAGATTCAGCCTTTGTAGAATCTTTGGACCTTCAAGAAATTGTGAGAAAATTAAAAAAAAAAACGGTGTCGATGCTTTTTCTAGCCCGGGAAGATGGTTGTATAGACCCTTTTTGAAACGCCACCTCATCTCACCATATCTTCCTTGTGTGTCTGATTTGAAGGTGCAACGCATGGTGGCATTTAGTTTACTGAATTGCATTGCATTTAAAACTCCAAAAGCCTTTTTCGCGCGGCATCTGACTTGTTTATCTGAATTAGGTATTAGTTACCACGAATGAAAATATGTTGAGTTTATTTCATCATGTTATATGAATTTTATCACATCATTTTGTGTTTAATTACACAGTACATTAGATGAGCATAATATAGGCAATTCAGTAATTTGAAAGATTAGTTTACTCTCGTCAATATTGATTCCAAGACAAGTGGTTTTACAAACAGAATTTCGTTTCATCTCAGAGATATATTCTTCGAATGAATTCAGTAATTGGATCGTATTGACATAATTGTTCATATAATATTATCTTTCGATAGCTCAATCGATTGTGTGAGCTCTAGGGTTTGAAAAATGAAATGAAAATTGAAAACCAATATGAGATAAGATTAAAAGAAAGCTTTAATTTTAAATTGCGTCTATTTTAAAATAGTGAGTTTTTTATACTGTACACGGTACAGTATGATAAACTCCACAGTATGGGCTCTAGCTCATTTACAAAATCCCCCTGAAAAAGTACACTTTTGCCTGTTACTCAAACGCCTAGCAATATTGAGCAAACATTTCTATACTTCTGATTGAATGGCAATGTTTCTTGTGAAATTATAAAATTACTGAGTATAAAGAAATTTAACATCTAGTCATCGAAGTCAGTGTATTTCCGCGCGGAGTTTTGAACTGTTGAAATTATAAATTCTGGGTGGCACTTTGTGTGATATGTACATTAAATACGTACAGTATGTACGACAGCGTACATACTGTACGTATGTATCTGTGATAAGGTGCTACGCCACTACGGTACTACAAACTTGTTAGCTACGGCGTAGACAGCTACGAACTATCAATATTTTATTCTAAACGGCAACATTAAATATCACAAATTACATTTACTTTGAAAGTAAGACGAACAATAAAATATAATGAAATAGATTGTCACAAAACATGGCCTTGTCAACCACGATTCTCCTTATTAAAAATCTGTTCGCGTCGTTATGCCTCGCTTCAGATACATCCAATATTTGATAGATGGTTGGCAATAAAACAAAACATATTTTGCCCTATTACTTGATAGACAACCATTTACCCGATTGATAGCTTTATTATGCTGCCCTAAATAACCCCAAATATTTATCCAGCCCCAAACGCGCCCCATTTTTATATCAACTATTCACGAAAGGTCAAGTTTTTATATTTTTATACAACATTGATAGAACGTCTCTCCCATTTTATTCGGGGCATATACGCAGCGGACGAGTGGGGAAGTCGAAAGAACGTAGTTATGCCTTGATAATCCATGAGGGAAGGATGTAACCGGGTCTCGACATAAGGCGAAACGTTAGACGGTACATGATTTACGGGCAATCGTAAAGGAAAGACTGCGCGGTGCCAGACGGAGCCGTCTCGAGTATTTTTCGATTTGGCCTCTGGCGACATCTCCGTACATATATATCGGGAATAAACACAGACTTTTTTCAGTATAGACACCGCAAGCATAATTTGCAACGCTTTTATTAGCTTGGTACATACCAAGCTAATAAAAGCGTTATCTATGTAACGGAATCTGTGAAAATGATTTTCACTCTTTTCGAAACGACGGATTGATTTTAAACTTTGCACACTTATCAAGGACCGATGAAAATGCAATAATATAAATAGTTTTTGGCACTATCCTTAACAGGATCTTCAGGATTAGCGAATTTAAAGCGTGTTTTTTTAGTTTTTTTTTACTGCGTTAATTATTTTTATTGAGTATTATTATTATTGTTAGTTTTCAAAAGTAGACAGTAATTTTATAATAAAAAAACACCAAATGTGCAAGTGAGAGCGGTGCGCCATATTCTGGGCCTTACGGCAGGCCATGGACATGTTAAGTTGATGAACTCGCGGGGTCTTGCTTGATAAAAGTCTGTGTAAACTCCGCACGTAACTGCGTGAGGAGTTTCACAATGACTTATTGTTACATGCCGTGTGTAGGCGAAAAAATGGCTCGTAAACCGCTGTTTCATTGACGGAGAATAAGCGACATGAGTGTTGCGGAAACCGGCCGTTTTACTAGAGATTAAGTGCGTGCATTTGTTACTGGAGCAGTGTTTTTTCATTTTTATGTTTTCGTGATTGCTTTCCGTCATGCCGGAGTTATTCTAGGCAAGCACGCGCTTCTGTTTATTTTCTTCGGACGAAAATATTTTGATGAAAAAATATGACTTGATGACTGTTTTTTAACCAGTGCCGTAAATAGAGCTGTGCCAGCGGTGCCCAGGCACATGGTGCAGACTCTGGAAGGGCGCAGAAATGACCAGACCAGGACCAAGTTTTGTTTTCAAGGGCGCAGTTATAGAAGCCCGCACCGGGCGCATAAAAGGCTAGTTACGGCACTGTTTTTGACACGCTTTTATCAGATTACCTAACTATATTAACAAATCATAGAAGTAGATAACCTTAGATCAGATACACGCTGGCACGATTTGGCTGGTGCGAATACAGTAGGCCTAAATCTGCCTTGATGCTTTTAGTCGAAATCAGCCTGCAGATGACCTTGCCGCCCTTTTTTATATGCGGACTATTAGTTACACGCTGCAAGTTTTTAGTGTGCCTGAAAAATTACTAAAAAGTAGTACTTACAAATATATTCATCATCATCATCAGCCATAAGACGTCCATTGCTGAACATAGGCCTCCTCCTTTAACCTCCACACTGAACGACAACCTGCCATCTGCATCCACTGGATGCCCGCGACTCTCACGATGTCGTCGGTCCATCTAGTGGGAGGCCTACCTACGCTGCGTCTTCCGGTTCGCGGTCTCCACTCAAAAACCTTTCTTCCCCATCTGTTATCGGTTATTCGAGCGATGTGGCCTGCCCATTGCTACTTCAACTTGCAAATTTTAATAGCTATGTCGATGACTCTGGTTCTTTGTCGAATATCCACGTTTCGGATTATATCGCGCAAAGAAACTCCGAGCATAGCTCTCTCCATTGCCCGTTACAAATATATTACAGTTTGTGAATATCTGACATAAATATTTCACGGCGCTGATCTAAGCGGAAAAAAGTGGGAGACCTTAGAAAATTTTACTTAAACGGTTCTGTCCCAGCAGAGGCACAAAATATGAATTGTAAAAAAAAAATGGGAATGCGTTTTGATTTATGGGAAAATGAATATCACAAATGAGTGATATATTTCTACGTCGATTATTCTTTAAGTTTAGTTTTATTAGTTGTGTTTTATCAAAATAACGACAAATGTAAACGTAATAAAAAACATTTTATATTTCGTTTTTTGCCCTACCTGATTCAATATTATAAAAATATAAAGAAAACATGTTCTTCTGATGTTTCATTGTACCTAGTATATTGGTTACGGTTTTAAGTTTTTGCCTATCAATTGCAGCTGTAAAAAAAAACACCCTGAATAATGTAGAAGTATTAGTGAAATTTCAAATGTAGTTCATATAAATAATATATAAAGCATGTAAGCATCATGTTTAGCATGATAATAATAAAACGTAAGAATGAGAAGGAATGAATGTGTAACAAGTAGGTTAGAAAGAGTGCAAGGATTAAATGGAACATTAACGACAATGTGAAAGAGATGTCTAGATGCGAGATATGTTTAAGTATGAAAGAGTCAGCTAAATCAGAAAATGAATGAAAGAGATATATTAAGAAAATATGTGTAGTGTAAAAGAGAGAGGAAATAAACAGCAATTAGAACGACGCCATTTGTTTCCTTTGATAATATATAGTTTGGATCTGCATTTAAACTCACGCAAGCCTATTTTACAATAAAAAAAACTCGAGCTAGTACCGAAAAAAGGCTGCCTAAAACTGAAGGGGGCGAGGTAATCACGTATTGCACACACAGACATATTTTTACTAGTTCTACAAACGCACACTTCAATATTGAGCGCACTCAACTGCAAATGATGTGATCAAAATGTATACGAATGGACGACCGAGGGGGGTGGGGTGGGGGTTGTTGGTGTTAAAAGGGAAAACAGTAGGTATAACGCTTCCATTTATTTATTTTTTCTGAGTTTGTTTTATTCACGTCCTTACAGTAGTCTATGTAGCTCCAGCATATTCAGCCCTAACTATACGACATCAAACGATACAACTGCTAAGCCATACAGTAAGTCCAGGGCTCCCAAGAGATCACGACCATGTTAACATGCCTGTTTTCTCATTGAGTTCACTCGGGCTCTTTGTATCTGTGCATTTTGCTTCCAGACGTTGACTAGACCACAAGTTTTGTGTAGTTGTAGATGTTATATGGGGCAAGTTATTTTTCTTTTAGTGTAATAGAGCTTATTAAAGCTGAAGATTATCTTTTAATTGTTGGAAATCTAGTATTTTAACACATTTTTATTAATTCGTTGTCTGGCTATTTGTCAGTAGGTAAACTTAAAATTTGTAAAATAAAAATCGATTCCAAACTGACCGATTACCGATTACCGACTTCCAAAAAGGAGGAGGTTATCAATTCAACTGTTTTTTTTAAATGTTAGTTGCCTCAGAACTCGACTGGGTGAACTGATTTTGATGATTCTTTTTTTATTTGAAAGCTGGTGCTTTCCGTGTGGTTTTATTTAAATTTAGTCCAGTTCTGAAATTTTTATGAAGTCAGTTTTTCATATTGATAATTATTTAAAAGCTTCTCTATAACCTATGAACATGAAACTTGACAAAAAAAGTATATAGAATATACAGGGTTATATTTAAATACCCTATACTAAGCCGAAAGGAGGTCATTCTACACTCATCATTATGTACAACGTTTACAAAGGGACCAAATCTGAAATCACGAAAAAAAATCAGCTGTTCCATAATTTTCATTGTAGCCTAGATAGTAGGTATATATTTGAGCCTTTTGCGGTCGAAACTTTAGGACCGTGGGGGCTGGACCCTAAAAATACTGTGTCTGATAGAAAATGGTAAGGATCCATAACAGAATTGCTTTCATGACAAAGGTAGCTTTGTAATATGTGGGTGTGAATGTGTTTTTATGTGGGCGTAACAAAAGAGTTGACTGCCTCTGTGAACTATGTTGAGTAAACTCGTGGAAAACTTTGAATCGAAATACTAAATATTACCCAATTATTTATATGAGTACAGTTTCTTTTTATTATTATTAAATAATAGGGTTGCGTTTTACCGCTAATTAACCTGATGTTAATTGACAATGCGGTCTATGATGGAGTACGCTTGTCTAAAAGAAAGAGTTGCACTCGCGATTATACAACTGCAGAGTAATTTCGCTACTATTTTGGGAACCTTGCCGCACAGTGGCGATCTTAACGGCGTTTTTTTTTGGATTGTTTTATTTCGGTTCTTGATTGCCGACGCAAACAATAGTAACAACAACAAAAAGAAGTCCAAATAGACTTAGACCATTGTAGTTATTGTATCGATGGGGAAGAAACGTTCTTGGGTGGAGACCGCGAACCGGAAGACGCAGCGTAGGTAGGCCTTCCACTAGATGGACCGACGACATTGTGAGAGTCGCGGGCATCCAGTGGATGCAGATGGCAGGCTGTTGTTCAGTGTGGAGGTTAAAGGGGGAGGCCTATGTTTAGCAGTGGACGTCTTTTGGCTGATGATGATTGTAAAAAGATACAATAATTTGCATAAGGCTGGCACAGCTATCTCTTTCATACGTATTGAACAGTCATATTCGAAGATTAAAAAAATGATAAGTAAAAATTTTAAAAGTCCGATTGTGAATTATCTTTAGAATAATATTGCAAATAGTATACAGCCATTTTGGTGTTGATATTTTATAGAATGAAGGGGGAGATCGAACAAAAACGATGAAATGCGTGAGTGAGATAGCCGCGTACCTCTAATTGCCCCCCCCCCCCTTAAGAGCTTGTAGCTTGTAAATGATTACATTTAATAAACCATAATAATCATCCGCCGTCTTATGAACTGCAATTTCGACTAATTTCTGTGAGACCGCGAGCAAAACGTTGTTACGTTATGAAAGAGCTTTGGAAAGATGAAATTCACCGAAGCGAACAATGTTCAATTAAGGGCTCATATGTTGATAATTAACGTTCAAAATTAAACTTTGATGTTGGCCTGATACGTGGCAATTTATCATTCAGGAGCTTTGTTCCATTTTGCCATTATAACGTACTCATAATACGCTACAGTTTTGTGGCGAGAATACAGTTTCCTGTATTCTCGCCACAAGAATTACACATTTCTGTGTAATTCTTAACCATAAGAATTACACATTTCTGTGTAATTCTTAACCATAAGAATTACACATTTCAGTGTAATTCTTAACCATAAGAATTACACATATCTGTGTAAATCTTATGGTTAAGTCGGCAACGTTTTAACTGACTTCAAAAAAGGATGTTCTGAATTCAACTGTATTGATTTGATGTTAGGTGATTAATCTTTGGCGATTGTGTGATTTGATTCGACTTGATTTTATGGTCATATTGTATTTTTAGGTAGAGCTGGAGTACTCTTCAAATTGACCCGTAACTATAAAAGACTATACAAAAATAAACCAGCCAAGTGTAAGTCGGGCTCACGCACTGAGGGTTCAATACCACCACAAAATATAAAAAGTAGTGCAAAAAGACAAATTCCCGGTCACCCATCCAAGTACTGACCGCGCACGATGTTGCGTAACTTGGTGGTGAACAGAAATTTGTCACTGACTCGAACTATTGTTTATTATTTGTAGAGTGTGTATGATAATCATGCCAAGTTTGACCCTTATACGAAATACCATTTTTACATTACAGCAAATACAAATAATACGTTAAAAAAAACAGCATTTAGGAAACCTCCCTTTTGAAAAAACAGCATTTAGGAAACCTCCCTTTAGTTTTTACTTTTATACTTTATTATATTTTTTGTTAATCCGCTGTAACATAACATTCAGAAAATTTGTGTTTGTCCCATTATCCTAACCAGGATCTTCAGGATTAGCAATATTATAGCGTGTTTTTTAGTTTTTTAAACTGCTAGAATTATCTATGTCCCAGTTCAAATTACAAGTTTCTTGTATTCCTTGCAGCGGACTTTGATAGCTATTCGTGACAATGCACTCTCATTATATCGATCTACGAACTAACATACAATCTAAGAATAGGTTGAGATATGGTAAAAATCAACTTGTATATTTACAGGTCATGTCTTACCTACTTATATACGTCATGTCTTACCTACTCATATACAAATGAAACTAGAAACATATATATGCTCAGAGCAATAATTAGTTATTTGTGTTGGACTACCTGTTTAGTTGGTAAGTTTACATTCATTCTAGAACAATAAAGCTGTAGCTAGATTGTAGGTCAAGTCATTTTTACACTTTCCATATGAATTTACTGGTATTTTGCATTTAGCGCGTGCTTAATTTAGGGTGTGGCTGCTTCACGCTTTGCACTGTAAAAATCACATCACTTTCATCAAATCGGACGTGTAGATTCCGCCAAAACTAGACAAGTATACGTTTGTATGAAAAGTGTAAAAACAGTATTTTATCTTATTTTTAAGTACGTGATTTTGCAAGTTTTTGCTTAAAAGTTAGAAAACTACGCGTTGAGTGAAAGTGAAATTAAGCCCTTAAGTGAAATTAAGCCCTGAAGCCTAACGTTGAGATTTAAAAGTAAAATACATTACATGAGCTGCACCAATTTGTGGATATTTACCTGAAACAAAAATAATTCAAACATTAATTTATAACAATAATTATTACAGAAAAAAAACAAACGAACAACCTCAACAACTGTTATAGTTTAAAACAGTGATTTTGCTATAAAACAGCCATTAAACTTATACAGTTAGCTTTCAAATCCTATATTTTTAACCTACTTCCAAAAAGGTCATCATCATCATCATCATCATTTCAGCCATAGGACGTCCACTGCTGGACATAGGTCCCACATCGATATCCAAAAGGATCGGTTGGAAACGACCTCACATCACATCACCAGCCAATTAACGTCCACTGTTGGACAAGGCCTCCCTCATAGAGGGGTGTTGCCATAATCCCCACGCTTGGCAGGCGGCTTGGGGATCGCTGTACGTTCACCGTGTACTATTATGACGCTGCTGCCCATCCTCCGGTGGTTCTGGTCGCAGTTTTAGGACATACCCGGGTCCACGGGGGAAACGGCCTGCATCCAACGTTTTCCAAAAAGGTGGAGGTTCTCATTCCACTGTATTTTTTTATGTTTGTTACCTCATACCTTCGACTGGGTCAACCGATTATGATGATTCTTTTTTATTTGAAAGCTGGTGCTTCCCTTGTGGTCCCATTTGTTTGGTCCAGTTCTGTCATTTTTATGAGCCGTTTTTTTTTATCTCAGTGAATAACTTACATGCTATATATACTCAACTCTGCCGAACTGCGTAGCAATTTGTAAGCAGATATCTACTCTAGTTACAAAAATTTATTATTGAGGAACACAACATTTTAATTATATAATATACACATTATTACAATTTCTTTTTGAGGGCATAGATGCCTGCTTGTTTGAAAATATGAACTTTTCAACATAATAAAGCTAATGAAAAGCTCACTTGCTTACAAAGCTTGCTTGCTTATTTATTAAATAAAATAAAAAAATCTTGCTCTTGCAAAAATAAATGGTCATAAAAGTAAGCTGAAAATACAGCTATTATCACTAAGCACACATAATACGCGTAAGTATGTAATAATTTACGGGTGCCAGCTGATGTAATAGCTAAAGTTTGAAGAGCCAAGAAGCCGACCATAGCAGGCGAGATTACCTCGAAATGATGGATGAAAATGATGGTAGTTCCCTTAACTCGGACAATATGGCCTTTACAGATGGCGATGATGATTGGATGGTGGAATTGGTAGTTTGGTAGATTTACTAAATGCCGGGACTTTCTGGTTTACGCATTGGGTAGATTCTTGAGTAAATATTGGAAATGATAGCGTAAATCATTACAAATAGTTAAACAGATAAGTATTATTAAAAAAAATGACATTTTTTATTTATTTATATAATAAGCTTGTATTTGACGCCACCTCCCTTCATGTTAAGCAATGATGCGGTTTACGATAGAGCACGCTTGCCTAGCAGAAAACGATTCACTCGCGAGAGATGTCTAAAGCTCACTAATTGATTTTTTGTGATCTTGAACGAAGTTGTCTCGAAAGCAAGAACGATCATATAGAAAATCATCCTTGCTCGAAAGTGATTGTATTGTATCAATTATAAAACTTTATAAAATTAAGTTTATCAAATATACTATTTAATTCTATTTAAAATTCAAATTCAAACAATCTTATTCGTTTATTTCAAGTTGCTTCAACTACGAGGGTAAATTTTAGTCACCATGCAGGTATCATTGCCATTTCATAATATTTAAAAAAAACTGCCATTGGTGGCAAACATATTAACGTTTATCTTGATGCTAAGCTATCACCGTCGCCTATAACACCATTACAGATACGTTGCTGACCCTCGAAGACTATTAACAGCCCTTTTGAAGAACCCCAAGTTACAGTTTCTCGGGAATGCAGCAGCTCATTCTAAATATTGCAGGTGTGAGGCAAAAAAGAGTTCCACAGTTCTATGATGACATGTTCTATGTACATGGATGAGCGGTGGTGGCTAGTATGATGATAAAACCGCGACGCCGCCATCAGATTGAATAGTTCTTCAGAGCACTCCCCATGGTAAATGCGATAAGAGACTGGCCTTTAAAAGCTTTGAGAAACAGATGTTACATACGAATACAACATATTCAACTACACAGTAATAGTATATTTATTATGTGGGTACAAGTTTATAACAAACTACCACAGATGATTAAGGACACAAGCTCTTTTTATGTATTTAAAAATAAATTAAAAGGGTTTCTCCTAGAAAAAAATATATTACACTATTCAGGATTTTTTAAAAGACAAAACTATATAATATTAAAGTTACTGATACATCGATTTAAATTCTAATATCTAATATAATCTTGACATTATAATGTGATGTAGGTATTAAATATATAATTCACTGCACATTTTACTTTGAATTTTGACATTTATTTTAAATTTAATTTTCTGATGTAAAATAATTGTGTTGCATGATGTTTTAATATTTTATTTTGTTTAATACCATTAAAAAGGAAGTCTGTTGCTAGCTAAATAATATTAATATTATGTAATCGGCTGACTAATTAGTGATATTATACAATTTGCATGCTCAATAAGGGCTGAATATAGTGCTATAATTATTTAAATTTAAGACCTGTACCTAGTAACTACCTATATTCATGCAAATAAAGGAATTTGATTTGATTTGAATTTGAATTTCTATTTAGACGTTTCAAACACCAAACTCAAGGACATGCTCCAAAAAACATAAAATAAATTTTACATGACATCGACAAGCAAGGCCCAACTTTCTTTCCGGAACAAGGAACAAAGTTCCAAAGTCGAGGTGGATTCGCTACTGTAAAATTTTCCTGGAACTTTGCCCTTAGCGTCGATGTTTTAAATTTACGTACCTGTTTTTATTTTTTGACAAATGATGAAAACAATCCAGGGAGAAATCTTTCCATGAAACTTTGTTTTCCTGATGAGCTTTTGAGTGTTTTAGGTAGAAGAGAACTCAATTAAGTACGTTCTTTTCTGCAATTAATCTTTAGCTTTATTTTATTTTGTTACGCAGATTTTGACAGCTCTTGACATAGATTTATGGGAGAGAATTTTAATTGCCTCTTTGTTACTCTGATGAATTTTGTAAGCTAGTCACCTGCAAATCAATGTTAGGTATTAATAAAGAGAAATAATATTGTATCATCGACAAAAAATAATGAATACAATAACAAGAATAGGTAGTTTAATAAATTTAGTTAGAATAGGAAGTTGAAAACAAAAATCTTAATAAAATCCAGCTTATATCGATTTGTTTTCCGTTTTATACCTTATTTTTATTTTATTTTTTATGTAAATAAGTTGCGTTAGTAATTAGCGCCCCTTAATTTAATTACAATCTAGCCTAATGTTAAGCTAATAAGTTATTTAATTCTAACTTAAACTTCTAAGTATGGTATTTTAAAAACTAAGAATGAGTTATAGCTTATTGATAGATTAATAGGGTCTAATGAGGTAATGTCTCGAATGGACTAATGGACTGCCCCGGTAGCTCAGTTGGTAGTGAACCTACTTTCTGCGCTTGGGGGCGTGGGTTTGATTCCCATCTAGGACAAACATTGGTGTGATGAACATTTGTATTTGTTCTATGTCTGGGTGTTAATATCTATTTAAGTATGTATTTAAAAATATATATGTATGTATATCAGTCTCTGGAAGCCATATTACAAGCTTTGCTTAGTTTGGGTCAGATGACCATGTGTGCAATAATGTCCCAGATATTTAATTATTTACTATATTTATGTCTAAAATGAAAGTGTCTTTTAGGGTTCCGTAGCCCTACAAAGAGCATTTATGTTTAAAATCATACATTGAGTCGATCTGAGAAAAGGAGGTAAGCTATTATATTCGCATGTTACTAGTTTAATTGGAGTGAAAAAAAAATTCATCTCCATTTCACATGTACCTGATCCACCCCTAAAATGCAATATTATATATTTTATATACTTTTCAAATTGAGATCTATAATACAACTGTAATTATGGAAAGTTTCATTCACTTATCTTAATAATTATAGAAGTTAGAAGGTTTTAAAAAATTCGGACGGACGGACAGACAGACAGACGGACGGACAGAACGAATTTATAAGGGTTCCTTGTTGGGCTACGGAACCCTAAAAAAGGCACTTGCCATATATAAAATAAAAACTAGTGGACGTAATCTTACTTGTTTCCTAATAAATCATATTAAATTGACAATTACAAAATATAGCACTATAAAGACGCGTTTACACACATGTGTTCCGAACCAGAATACCCTAAAGGGTATGTTTGGCTCACCGAAGCTTACCCGTTATTAGTGGGGCTTAGGATCACTAATGAATTGTCTGATAGTTGATTAGGCATAAGAACATTATTATAGTAATAATTAAATGCGAATGTATATTTATTTGTTGGTTTATTTGTTTCTCTTCCACGCATTAACTATCTATCTAACGTAGAGATTAAAAAAACTGTAATTGCAAGATATCAAAAAAAAAAATACGCATAAGGCGTCATAAAATAAGCAGCTGAGCACGTTAATACAGTTTTTAAATATTTGTCTGTTTGTTTGTTTGTCCACACACGTCAGGAGTATTAAGGAGGATTTAAGTATAGGCTAAGTTATTTTGCGCAAGGGCCAAATTAAGACTAATAAAAAAAAAAAAAAAAAAGGGAGGAAAAAAGGGTTGAAATTTTATATGAAAATCTACGCGTAATGAAGTCGCGGGCAACAGCACTAGAAATAAATAAGCGCAGTAATTATATCATGGGGTTCTTCAAAAGGGTTGTTAATAGAGTCTAAGGGTCGGCAACGTATCTGTGATGCCCCTGGTGTTGCAGTTATCAAGAGGCGATGACGCTCGTTTACTATCACGCGAAGCGTCCGCTCGTTAGCCACCTACGGCATTAAAAAACTCATAATATCTAATAAATAAAACCTATTAGTTTTTTTTTTTTATGTTAATAATAAAAAAAAGTTTTTTCTTTGTCAAAAAAAATGGTATAATGTAACCTTATTAACAAAATTATTTCCTCAAAGTTGACAGCCCTGTCAGGGTGAAAGGAAGGGGGATGGATTAGGTGTAATTTTATTAATGACCCTACTATGACGAAGGTACGCTTGCAAAATCGTAATCCGAGGACACGCAGCTGCTTAACTGAGTATAATTTTAGACATTTACTTACTGGAAAATTTTATATTTAATATCTTAGGTAGTACTAGATGCGCCCCGCGGTTTCGCCCGCGTGGTGATGAAAATCGGTGATGATGATGATGATGAAAAGTAGCCTATGTGATAATCCAGGACATAAGCAATGTACATTCCAAATTTCATTCAAATCCATCCAGCCGTTTCTGCGTGATTGAGTTACAAACAACCATCCATCCAAACTTTCACATATATGATACTAGCTGCAGCCCGCGGTTTCACCCGCGTGGTGATGAAAATTGGTGATAATGATGATGAAAAGTAGCCTATGTGTTAATCCAGGACATAAGTAATGTATATTCCAAATTTCATTCAAACCATCCAGCCGTTTCTGCGTGATTGAGTAACAAACATCCATCCATCCAAACTTTCACATATATGATATTAGTGTGATTATTTAGCAGAATTTAAACAGTTAACAGAATATTTTGAAATATATACAAAAAAAAACTCATATTTGTACCCGTAGCCGTACCTACCTATTCTTACCATGTTCTGACAAATAAATAATTTGATTTGTTCAACGTAACATGTAGTTCTTTAACCCCCGATGCCTACAGAAGGGTGTTATAAGTAGCGTGTGAACTGTGTGAACTGTGAATCCGTGTATCTGTTTGTCTGTCTGTGACATCGTAGTTCCCAAACGGCTGAGAATTTGATCGAGAGATTTCTTGGTTGATTTTTAAGAAAAATTGTCAGCATTATCGGGGGCTTAAAAATAAAACATATTATGCATGTCAAATTGTGTCAAAAAACACTGATTGTTAACTAATTGGATACCGAAACATAAACCCATTACTGAATAAAAGTAAACAATTTCAAACCAAAGACCCAGTATTTATTTTTTCATATCTATCATGCTTTCCGTAAGTATCCACTAAAAAACTTTTATTCACAATGGCATACGCAATTACACCCGCTGTATGGCCATTTGCATTCGCCATTCTGCTCTTACTTTATAATGTTTTTGTATGGAAAATGTGATAAGCCAATAGCGTTTTAATTGCTTATTCTGTAACGTTCCATGATCGTTACCGACTTCCAATACATGGCAAATGGCACATAGCTAGAAGCCAAACTTAACCAATAAAAAAGGTCACTACTATGACATAAATATTGTTGACAGATGAAGGTGATTGACGTAATGTCAATCACTTTCATTTCGTTAAGCGAAAAATCATTGTTCTAACCCTCGGAAATATTAAATTGATTTTTAAAAGATTCGGGTATGTAAATATCATATTCTTTCTAGAAGGAATAGGTTATATATAGAACCTGAACTAAAAATCTCGTCTCATTTGTGCAGCGGTACTCCCGTGTGAAAGTCGTTCAGACATAACCTTTAAACTTATAATTATAATCTTGTAGCCCCGTACTCCAATCGGGTAAGTTCCGTTCAGTGTTAAAACTGGAAATACTTTTAAAATGTGAATTATCTTACAAGCCACCTGTGTTGTAAAACGCAGTGCAAGTGCGGTTCATATACGTACAGTCTGCGGATATGGACGCGCGCTGTACTTATATTTCTAATATAATTGTGTTCTAAGCTCTTAAAGCATTCTGTAACTTGGATCCTTCCGATCAAAAACTGTGTTAACGCCGGTACCACGTCATGTGAGATAATGGGCGCCTCCGATCTGCCGTCTTTTCCTTGGGACTCGCACGACGTGGCCGAGCGGCTTCCGTACTGATCCTCATGCGGAGTTCTTCGACGCATTTTCAGGCTCCTACCCTCTACTAAACTACGGCCACGATACTGACAACAGTGTCGTGACGTGCGGACCTTACTCGCTACTACGTTGACCGTACTCCGGTCACGTCTCCAACAACAGCGACGTGACGCGCTGACTACACTCTGACCACGCCTGAAAACCTCGGACGGAGCTGTCTCGTCGCTACACTGCCCAGCTGACATTCCACGTGCCACGAGCCGCGTCGAGCTACGCGGTGACCGGCGCCCCAAGCTCTTCAAGCTAAGTCTCCAAACAAGGGACCAACATTTTTTTATCGCCATCACCTTCCGAGCTCACGACCCTCTGTCTGACTTGTAAATTCATTCACTTGTTCTAATAAATCTTAACTTATACTATCTTAAACTCTTTTCTTTGAAACACCTACCCACTGCTAGGTAGAACTTCACCAAGCTTCACTTGGTGAACGTTTCAGTGGCGCCCAGGTATTAAGCAGGAAGGTTGATTAAAAAGGTGTTGATCTCTCTGGCGTGGTATATTCACGGCTCCTTCTTTGTAACCTTGTGTCTGTCTGTAGGCTGAGGGGTAAATATAGCCCTGTGCTGGTGCGGGAGCTTATTTGTTAGAATACCCAGCTGTAGCTTCCATGCATGTCGTAAGAGGCGACTAAGGAAGACAAAGGTTACACCTACAGAAGTAACGCCCTTCTGTCTGCGTCTTAAACGCACTATAATATTTTTTTACTTGATTTTTACAGGCCCCGCCCTGTGCTGGTGCGGGAGCTTATTTGTTAGAATACCCAGCTGTAGCTTCCATGCATGTCGTAAGAGGCGACTAAGGAAGACAAAGGTTACACCTACAGAAGTAACGCCCTTCTGTCCGCGTCTTCAACGCACTATAATATTTTTTTTACTTGTTTTTTTTTATTATAAAGGGTTTTCCAATAAGAGGTGTTATTTTGAATAGCCCGCTATTTCGGTAGATGTCACTTTTGAAGCTGTCATTTCTTGGCATTTGACAAGTAGAAACTACGCCATTAATAAAAATGGTACGATACACGCTTCAACAACGCATTGAAATTATTAAAATTCACTATAAAAATGGTGAAAATTTGGCAGAGACGGTTCGTAAAACTCGAACATTTTTGGGTCGTCGTGAAGCACCTTGTCGGACCGCAATACAGAAATTGGTGGAAAAATTCGAGCTGTTGGGACAAGTTAGTGATGAGAAGAATAAAACCCGTGCACGTCGCTCAAGAACAGCCGAGAATATTGCTGCTGTAGCCGAAAGTGTTGAAGAAAACCCAGGTTTGTCCATTCCTCGTCGTTCTTTGGAATTAGGTATTCCACAAACGTCATTACACCGTATTTTGCATAAAGATTTGGGTCTTAAGGCTTATAAAGTCCAGTTAACACAAGAACTCAAGCCGGCCGATCATCAACAACGTCGTGACTTTGCTGATTGGGTCGTTGAAATGCATGAAAATGATCCGGAATTCCATCGAAAAATCATCTTCAGTGATGAGGCCCATTTCCACCTCGGTGGCTTCGTCAACAAGCAAAATTGTCGCATCTGGGGCTCAGAAAACCCAAGAGTTATTGTTGAAAAGCCTCTCTATCCTCAACGTGTGACTGTTTGGTGCGGTTTATGGTCCGGCGGAGTCATTGGACCTTACTTTTTCGAAAATGAGGCTGGCGCAACAGTTACGGTGAATGGATTGCGCTATCAAGAGATGATTAACGATTTTTTATGGCCGGAATTGGATGGTATTGATCTGGACAACGTTCACTTTCAACAAGACGGCGCTACGTGCCACACAAGCAACGAAACCATTGATCTTTTAAGGGAAAAGTTTCCGGACCGTGTTATCTCTCGAAGAGGTGATCACAATTGGCCACCGAGATCTTGTGATTTAACACCTTGCGACTTCTTTCTTTGGGGCCACGTGAAGGAGAAGGTCTACGCCAACAGCCCAGTATCGATTCAAGACCTCAAAGATGGAATTCGTGAGGCTATCGAGGACATAGAGCAGCCACTTTGCGATTTAGTTATGGAAAATTTCATGAAAAGGATTTTGTCCTGTAAGCGTGGCCGTGGTGGTCATTTGCCTGATGTTATTTTCCACTATTAACGGCATACCTTCCTCTTTGTAATGAAATAAACATCTGATGATTTATAATAAAAAATGGCATTTTTCTTTGAATATCAAAATAACACCTCTTATTGGAAAACCCTTTAGAATAATTAAAATCATTTAGTACTTTTATACTCGACTTATCTTAAAATCTTGTTCTTTAAACTCAAATTACCAAACTTACCACCCAACCTACACTCGGAACATCTAACTTGTATTATTGTAAAACTTGCTCTCACGGAAACTTACCCGATATCTCTCTTTAAACTAAAATTCTAAACTCTCTTTGACGTAGGTATATAAAATGGCGTACCCCATTTATACCTTTTTGTCTCTTCAAAAAGCTGAACTTGCACATGAGGTTGCCCTCCGTGGTGGTTCCTCAAATGATTATGTGCAGGAACTACGGAAACAGAAAATGAAACTTGCAAAAACCTACATCCTAACTACAAACTAAAAAATAATTTACCACTATAGCTTCCCTCTGAAGAAAATCTAATTAATCTTGCATCTAAAACTTGATAATGCAACTCTAAAAATTTAAAAATACCTGACTTGAAAAAAATACTTAGAAATATTTTTATTTACATATATCATATAATATCTATTTATGTATGTCTATTAAATATCAGAAATAGGGCGGTTAGTGTACTCTAAAACTGAAAGCCTTCACACTAAGAGCGGTTATTGCAAACTCTTTAAAAATAAGCCTCTAAAATGCTAGGAGCGGTACTCGTGAACTCCATAAAAAAGCCCAAAACACGAATATTAATTAATATAACCTTTAGCATACTAGGTAACTCAAGTCAGCCGTCACCACAGCTATAGCAAACTAAACACTTATAGTTTACTGATAGTTTAACTCTATCGTTACCCTGATAACTTCTCTAAGCTCACCTAGACTACAAATCGCTACCTACAATCTTATGGTCCTATACTCGTATACCACTACTATACTCTCTTTGACGTACTAACTAGCAAAATAGTTCCTTATTTTGTTAGCTTTTCTTTTATTTTGCTGCTTTTAAGTATTGTATCTAACATTCTTAACAGCAAAATGAAGAACCCACCGGTATTCTTGCCGTCTGTATAGGTACCACTATAGCATTTATACAGCGATACCGGACTCTTCACAGTACGCCACAAGTCTTATTGGGAACTTCAGACCATATCATCCTGATTACATTAAAATTACACTCGAGCCTACTTAATGTTAAAATATTAGACTCAGCCCTGGACGGGGAAGGTGCAATTTTATAACTAGGATGCTAGAGAGGTCAGCGAATTTTCTTGAGCAAAAATTCTTAACTGAAAAAGGGGGTATGTAACGTTCCATGATCGTTACCGACTTCCAATACATGGCAAATGGCACATAGCTAGAAGCCAAACTTAACCAATAAAAAAGGTCACTACTATGACATAAATATTGTTGACAGATGAAGGTGATTGACGTAATGTCAATCACTTTCATTTCGTTAAGCGAAAAATCATTGTTCTAACCCTCGGAAATATTAAATTGATTTTTAAAAGATTCGGGTATGTAAATATCATATTCTTTCTAGAAGGAATAGGTTATATATAGAACCCGAACTAAAAATCTCGTCTCATTTGTGCAGCGGTACTCCCGTGTGAAAGTCGTTCAGACATAACCTTTAAACTTATAATTATAATCTTGTAGCCCCGTACTCCAATCGGGTAAGTTCCGTTCAGTGTTAAAACTGGAAATACTTTTAAAATGTGAATTATCTTACAAGCCACCTGTGTTGTAAAACGCAGTGCAAGTGCGGTTCATATACGTACAGTCTGCGGATATGGACGCGCGCTGTACTTATATTTCTAATATAATTGTGTTCTAAGCTCTTAAAGCATTCTGTAACTTGGATCCTTCCGATCAAAAACTGTGTTAACGCCGGTACCACGTCATGTGAGATAATGGGCGCCTCCGATCTGCCGTCTTTTCCTTGGGACTCACACGACGTGGCCGAGCGGCTTCCGTACTGATCCTCATGCGGAGTTCTTCGACGCATTTTCAGGCTCCTACCCTCTACTAAACTACGGCCACGATACTGACAACAGTGTCGTGACGTGCGGACCTTACTCGCTACTACGTTGACCGTACTCCGGTCACGTCTCCAACAACAGCGACGTGACGCGCTGACTACACTCTGACCACGCCTGAAAACCTCGGACGGAGCTGTCTCGTCGCTACACTGCCCAGCTGACATTCCACGTGCCACGAGCCGCGTCGAGTGAGTCCCGTAGAAGACGACAGGTCGGACTAGGCGCCCATTATCTCACATGACGTGGTACCGGCGTTAACACAGTTTTTGATCGGAAGGATCCAAGTTACAGAATGCTTTAAGAGCTTAGAACACAATTATATTAGAAATATAAGTACAGCGCGCGTCCATATCCGCAGACTGTACGTATATGAACCGCACTTGCACTGCGTTTTACAACACAGGTGGCTTGTAAGATAATTCACATTTTAAAAGTATTTCCAGTTTTAACACTGAACGGAACTTACCCGATTGGAGTACGGGGCTACAAGATTATAATTATAAGTTTAAAGGTTATGTCTGAACGACTTTCACACGGGAGTACCGCTGCACAAATGAGACGAGATTTTTAGTTCGGGTTCTATATATAACCTATTCCTTCTAGAAAGAATATGATATTTACATACCCGAATCTTTTAAAAATCAATTTAATATTTCCGAGGGTTAGAACAATGATTTTTCGCTTAACGAAATGAAAGTGATTGACATTACGTCAATCACCTTCATCTGTCAACAATATTTATGTCATAGTAGTGACCTTTTTTATTGGTTAAGTTTGGCTTCTAGCTATGTGCCATTTGCCATGTATTGGAAGTCGGTAACGATCATGGAACGTTACAATTCTTTTGATGAAAATAAAGGTTCATCATCAGTCATGACTAATAAAATAAGTTCCCTAAATAGGCACGCTCTATTATTCACCACTTGCCGTTGCTTACCATTAGGCGAGTTGGTGGCCAAACGTAGATCTATTCTATATAAAAAAGAAAATGATTGAACAAAACTTAAAAATTTGCTGCACTATGGTGATGTGTTGTTAAATTACTCGCTTTTAATGTATATTCCTATGTGAAAGACCCTTCTAATGGGGTTAAAATCTGTTTTATCTCAGGTTAAAAAAAATATGGATACAATTATATGATTATTTAAGGTGATAAGGTTGTGGAAGGAGCTCCCGATATTGCGGCTCAGTTACATGCGCCATGTTCACGGACAGACAACTATTATAACTGTAGTGAGGAACCGTGATAGTTTAAAACAGAATCATAGAGATGTTTTATCGACTACAATGTCCACAATACATTTCAGGAATATTCCTCACGCAATAAATATTATTTTGTCCCTTTTTACTTTCGTTGTGATGAAAAGAATTATAGCTGTATATAGCAGCTATAGCTATATTGCATAGCCCCGTTACTTCCACACATCAGCTTTGAGTTATCAGATCCTTTGCAGTAAACTAGTCTAAAGTATATTACCACACTACTAATTTCCTCAAACATAAACTTATCTTTGCAAATTTAAACAGAATCCAAAAGACGTATAGTCGCTATTGCCTATTTCCACAGCCCAACCGTTTTCATTCGCTTATCTGCCATGAGTCGGCAAATGTCCTGAATTGAGTTCAAGCTCCATGCGTCATGGTCGTCATTACCTGAGCGTCACGAATGTTATGTGAACATGTACATGTTTTATCTACATGTTAAATTTGATGCTGTGGGTTAAATTTGCGGCTGTTTATGTTAAATTTTGAAGATGTGGGTTATCTTTGGGAAATTGCTTGCCATGTGCGAATTTGGGTATTATAGGAGAGTAATGATGGCGATGTTGACTGCTGTTTTCGATGCTGAACTATTTCGGAAACTGAATAATTAGACACGCGACTAGTACCACAACTTTTACTGTCTTTTGCATTATTGAAGACATCATTATGTAAAGAAAAATTTAGAAATTTGTTAGGGCAACCAATTTTATTAAAAAAAATGGAACTGCTTATAAAACCCTATTTTTAGTAAATAAATTTCATTTCATTTTAGAATACTCCACTATATACAGAATACATTAAGCTAGTATGGAAACAAAAAATCAGCTAACTAGCCTAAGATGCCCTAGACTCGATGAAGTGACAATATACATAAGGTAAGTAGTAGCTGAAAACGAAAACCCTAAAACTGAGCTGAGGGAAGTGGTTTGGCTTAGGAGAGGCCTATGTGCAGCAGTGAACTATTATGGGCTGAATAATCATGAAATTTAAACTCCAATTACGCTAATTTTTAACAAGTTTCATGAACTACGGGTGAAACCGCGGGGCGCAGCTAGTCTTATATATTGCAAAGAATGCAATAACATAGAAATATCAGATAACGGTAAAAACAAATCGCGTGTAAAACATAAACAACGTGTTACTAACCTATTCCATTAACGAGCACGTATCGAGATAAATAAATGTGGCACTGCGATCATTACAATTATCTCTCGCAAGCGTGACAATTGCTTTAGTGGATTCCCTTGGTACGTTTGCGTGCAATTTTCTCAGGATTAGATTACAAATATTTGATGGCTTCACGCGTCGTAATAAGGTTTTAATGGCTTTTAGTGAGTTTCTTTCTACCAGAATTCCAAAATTATTCATGTTGAAAGTTGCTGGAATTTATAGAATAGGATTCTTATTTAAGCTTCTTTTTTCTTTATTTGGGCCTCTTGTAATTTTCGTTTATTTCATTTTTAGTTTCTTCTTTGGGGTCGTTTTAAAACTAGACTGGTTTTCAACAAAAGTCTTATATTAAAAACTTAACTTATAATCTGGAGGTAATAGGTATGACTGACTATTTTTGACATCCATTAGCATGCACTGGACCAGCGTGATGTATTAGGGCTCATTATATATATCTTTCTCTCTGGAATAAAACCTGCATCTCAGTAATGAAAACTTTATAGGTCGAATGATGATGATGATCAAACATAATTATTTACAAAAAAAACCGCAAAAACAAAAGATTTGCGATTAAAAAATTATAAAAAGTTATGTTAATAATTCTTAGATATTTTTTTCCGAATACTTATAAGAAGGACATTCACTGCCTTGAACAATTGGTTTACAAGTTAATTAGGGCAATAAATAGTTAACGTTGAAATATAAAACATTTATTCTATTTTTAAATTACTATGATAACAATTAACACAAGCTGAAACCAAAACAAACTTTGACGTAGATCTAAGTTGCTGTTTACTTGAAATATTAATGTGGCTATCTTTAACGCTCACTCGATGGAAGGTGTCTTTCATTTATCAGACAAAATAAAAATTGATTGAGAATCAAAGTTCACTTCTTATTAATATTCAACGCAGATAACTACATCTTTCATTCTCATTCGAAAGAACCTACATCTTTTATTTATTTACTTCATCCAAAATAAAAAGTAAGACAATAGAGTGTTTAGTATTTTTCATTTTATACTTGTTGGAAGTTTTTTTAGTTTGACATAAGCAATAAGATAGTAAATATCTGAAAATACTTTAATTTCATATTAAAGTATTATTTTCACTGTAGTATTGCCTAATCTGCGTTCAATATAAAAGTCGTTGACCATTTCATTTTACCGCTTAGCATAAGGTTTGCACAAGTACTTCTATTTCGTTATGTGCACTAACTAAAATTTTATAATTTTCTTTTGGTAAACAAACGCCTGTAGTAAAAATATTTCTATTCAAACCTCTAGAATCAAAGATTTGTAATTAATTCCAACAATAACACGATAATCTGCTTAACTTGCATTAAAGTTATGGCTTGTGCTCTTGTATAATAATCTTAATCTTAACATGGCATGCAATTAACTAAATTGTTTTGTATTCATTTTTACAACTTTATAAGTACTTCACTACTGGCTCATCTCTCTTCAAATATCTATTATTCTTGATACTCATTAGTGTCATAATGTGAAATCCTTTAAAATATCAACTTTTTGTAAGTGGCATTATCAAGAATACTAAAAAAATTAAAGGTCATCATATTTTACAACTTTTGAATTTTCTAAAATTCTTTACTGTTGTACTAAAGATTTTCCTTGATAATTCGGCTTTAAGTAGCGAGAAGCACTTACCTACTTGCTAAGAATGCCTGACTTTGTTCCTTGCCAACAATTCAGCTTTTGATCAAAACTATGTCCGAGAGTGTTGCTATGCAAAGTAATTATCTAACTGGGCAACTCTGAACAAAGTAAGGCTTCTTACACTGTAAGCACCTCTACCATTGTTCTTGAAGAATACAAAAAGGTACATCCCAATCTTTACTTTTTTGTACTGTTCAAATATTTTTCTCGTTTCTGTTTTATCTGGGATAACAATGAGCTATAATATACATTTTGGCAACAATAATTAAGTCTGGCGTGCCTTAGGGGCGTTTGTTGGGTCCGTAATTGAAAATGTGGTTTTGTTTTGTTTAATGATTTGTAAATGCAATTTATTTTAAATTTATACGTAACATGGGATTAGGGCCTGTTAATTAGACAACCAAGCTTTTTGTGATAAAGTAATTGGAAATGTTTTTTTTATTGTAAATCGTGAGATTTAATATTTTCAAGCAACTAACAAAAAGAGGTTATTGTTTCGACTGCATAGTTTTAATATAATAGTTAATACAAAATGATTAGTATAATTTTGGATATTGCTACCGCCGGTTCCTTTATAATATCCCACTATTACTCTTCGGATCGTTGCTTTAGATTACGGATGTCAATCATGCACACAGCCAGTCTGTTTACAGTGCTCAAAACTGACAGTAACGGCCTTTCAAAACGAACTAGATTAACACCCGAATACTGAAACGCCAATCAAATATATAAGTTCTCGTCAAACATTTGAGACCATGTTATCCTTGAGAATCGTATACTGAAACGCTAGTTAAATTGTCACTTTAAATTTAACATGCCATTATTATAAGTGCCACTTAAATAAAGAAATGGTATTCACAAACGCCAATTAACGTTTGACAGCTATTTAAGTCCCACTTAAATGCTTTGAGTGGCCGTTAAATCTGAGAGTGCTTGTGACCAGTCTCAAGTTGGATTCAACTTGAGATTGACCACAAGCACTTCTTTGGTAGAAGAAAAAATGTCTCTTTCATCTTTATCATCGCTTTCTGATGAAGAAATATACCTAATATTATTGTGGCATGTACAGTACTGCACAACATTGCTCTGTCTAGGCGAGATTTTGTGGAAGAGAATGATTTCTTGGAAACCACTGAAATGAATTCAGTGCAGGAATTTGGATCACATGTAGGAAATGAAAATTTTACTGTTAGGAATTCCATAATAAATACATATTTCACAGATTAAAATTTGTTTTTATTTAATTTAGCAAACATATCTAAATTAAGTTAAAATACTACCTACTATCGAGCTAGACTATGCGCTTTGTAGCACTGATTTTTTTAATTTTTATTCTTAGTAGTTCCATTTCCAATTTATGTCGTTGAATTTTCTTTCTAGTTTCGCAGTATGTAATTTCAATTTAAAATATTGCTCCTTAGTAGTACTTTTAGAATTCCCATTTCTAACTAGTTTTCTTCTTTTACCTGAAATAATATAGAAAAAAACATTTTAGCCAAGTGTAAGTAGCCTAATTATAATGTGACTAATTGGGAAACTGCACTCATCTTGAATATTGAGGGTAAAAAGTGGCAGCGTAAGAAAACATACCTATTGGTTTTGGATTTGAGATAGTTGGCTCAACAGGTATCACTGCATCATCTGAAACTGGAACATCACCATTTCACCATTACAAGTTCACCATTAGTTTCTTTATTTTCAACGATGTTTATATGTCTACAAAATATATTTTTATTTATAAAAAATACTATAATTTACACCGTACACTAATCACACAAACAAATTCTTACCCCTTCACGATATCTATTAAAATTTCCTTCTCCAACGATGTGTAATTGCATCCTCTTTTCTTTTTAACAGTTATCATTTCATTCTCCATCTTATTACTATTTACTTTTGTTTTGTCTCAAAATTTTAATTATAATAGCTATTTTTCTTCAATAATTAGGGCCGCCAATTAGAAAGAATGACATTGACGTGACGTGCTTGACAGCCTCCATTGAATGAAAATTTACGTTCCGTTTTTTATCACGCTGTAAAATAGGCAAACTACAAATTGCCAACACACTTTTATGAATTTTCAACTTATAAAAATTCAATACAAACTTAAGACAAAACAATAGAAATTAAATTTTAAAACAATTTATATATCTAAACAATAAATTCTTTTTTTTTTTGTTATAAGTTTCTGCGTAAAACGAAATAGCTATAACAAATAATAAAAATTGTAATTGAAAACGTCCTTTTTAAGTAAATGTTGCCATTTATAGAAAATTTGATGGCTGCTCAGCTGATCATGGTCTTAAAATTCTTGAGTGGCGTTTGAAAATTCCAGTTAAATTTAATGGCCTCTTAAAATTAAGTAGTGCTCAGCTGAGTGGGTCACCTGAGTGACGTTTCAGTATTCGGGTGTTAAATTAACAAAATTTTGATTGTGATTTGATGAGGCCCGTCTTTAACGTCAGTTAGTCGTCGTTTAGGGTTGACGAGATTCATTTGTTTAACTAACACTTGAAGTCAAAATTATTTTCAGAGTCAGGGACAGTACTGTTTTGTATATAAACAATATTTTTCATTCGAAAAACAATTATTGGTTCCTCAACAATTGCCGGTAAAGTAGTTTATGAAGTAGAACTTCATAAATATTTTTATATATATATATATATAGATCTACGTTTGGCCACCAACTCACCTGATGGTAAGCGACGGTGTGGCCGAGGATGGAACACGTTGATCTAGAAGGAGTCTATTCACTCTAGCCTTGAAGATGCCTAGATAGTTCTCAGGAAACAAGGAGGATGGCAGTGGGATATTATTTTTTATGCACGCCTCCATACTATTCTCTCCAACCTGGTGGATGACTGGTAGAAAATGCTTATCATTATGCAATATTAGTTACATTTTTACCTTGTTTGTGAGAGTTCCATAAAGTATTAATTAAATAAATAAATAATAATGAGTTTTAAATTAGGAATATGAAGTAGTGTTTTCAAACAAAGAGATCAAACGAAAATATTTTATGAAAAAAGTTCCTGGTTAGTTAGCTAACCATCTGTACTAAAAAATCTTTAGTTGTATATTCCTTTACTGCAGAAATAATATCCTTTGCTCTACTCTGAATTCACAATGTATGGTTTTTACGTCTCCAAAACAGTTTGTACCCATTCAGTGATGTGATAACAACGTTGTATATTTAGGCACCTTTTGTCTACTACTGCTACTGACTATACTGTTATACGTTTAGTGAAACTAACCTTTCAAAACTGTATGAAGAGTAAACATGGATATAATAATTATGAAACCCACTACGTTGTGAAAATACATAAGAGTAAAGTGATGTGTATATCAAAACTGCTTTGAACTAGTTTCAATGTTGCGTTTCATATTTGACTTTCTGTGCGGAATCTATTAATATCAAGGAAGTTTTGATAGCTTTCAAATTATTCGTTTACTTTGCGCTTCTTTTAGTTTACTTGAGAGTTAATACCAGCAAACAGGCAGCTTTAGATTAAACAGATGAATGAAAGCTGTGCTTTGTACGATTTTATTTTTTATTTTTTATTGAGAGTCGCAGACATCCAGTGGATGCAGATGGCAGGATGTCGTTCAGTGTGGAAGTGAAAGGGGGAGGCCTATGTTCAGCAGTGGACGTCTTCTGGCTGATGATGATGATGATAATAATTTTTATATAGATTAAACTATCGACGAAAATCAGTAACAATTAATATTATTAGTCAAATGTCCCGAAAAAATAAGCTTCTGGTATAGCTGTGAACGTAGAACGTAGCACTTATGGCGAAGCGCAAGTCGCTTGTGTCATAGTACGTAACGCGTAGCACTTAGAGTTCGTAGCGTAGCACGCATTGCTTGTAGCGTAGACTTTAGAGCTTCTAAAAAACGTTGACTTTTGTGGCGTAGCATTCAGTGTTTGTATCGTAGCATTTGGATCTCGTGGCGTAGCATGCAGTGTTTAAACCGTAGCATTTAGAACTATTGGCGTAGCATGAATTGGTTAAACCGTAACATTTAGAACCCTTGGCGTAGCATGAATTGCTTAAACCGTAGCATTGGAACTCGTGGCGTAGCATGCTGTGTTTAAACCGTAGCATTTAGAACTCTTGGCGTAGCATGAATTGCTTAAACCGTAGCATTGAGAACTCGTGGCGTAGCATGCAGTGCCTATACTGTAGCATTTAGAACTTGTGGCGTAGCATGCAGTGCTTGTAGCGTAGAAGGAGCTATGTATATTCTGGTCAGTCTTTGGATGAGTGACCACAAGGTTTAAGAGTGACATTTTTGACTAAGCGTTATTTCAGTTCGAATGACACGTTAAATTGTAGTCTCTGTAGTTTTTCTTAAAACAGAAATCATTGACCCATGTCAGAGGCGTTTGGACGGCCTGAATAATCTGACACTAGCGTTGCCCACTCAACCCATACAAATTTACTCATTTTCTTATGTGTTTTTTTTTCTATATTTTGGTGTAACAATCAAATCAATTCAAAACAACAATATTCGATTGACATAAAACCGGTATAATATTTATTTCAAAAGTCAGTGATCTCGCAATCTGATTTCATTCAATTTCCTATCCCTCAACTTATCTCAATCGACTTGACAGATTCCTTCCTTACTTCTTCCGACGCTTTGATTGATAAATCCCCTAATGGATTTAACTTCCAAATATCCAGCTATATTTGAGTAAAAATAGAGTTTTATTCCCTTCCATTTTAGGGAATTTTACTGCTGGCCAGTTTAATATCAAAGGCACTGTCCACTTGCATGTCTTGGTCCAGGAAGCGCGGTACCTTATATTTATGCTCATGTTCATTATAACTTGTTGTTTACAGAATTTATAATGGACAATGGTTTTGGTAGATGACCACGATTTTAACTTTAGCAGACGGCAAGACGGCAGAGATATTGAAATGGTGCGGTGGTGCAGCTCATATACAATTCCATAACTATCGCCACGAACTGTAGATTCATTTAGCTTATTTTTTTAATAAACTGACATACTTAATAACACTTAGTTTTTCAAGCTCCATTAATGTAGATAAACTTTTCATAATCATCATTTACAGTTGTTATTGACCCGCTGCCTGGGTATAGGCCTCTCACTTGCTATCGCATCTGCTTTGACCCTATGCTAATCGAGTCCAGCCTGTCGATTCTGTAAACTAAGACAACGCGCAATTGAAGATAACTAATGTAATTAACGATAAATGTAAATGTATTTTTTACCTATTTCTGTAGATGTCAAAATATCGATTTGTAACATTAAGGCGACTATAGTCAAGGGTTTATATAGTAATTGACAATAAAAATACACGTTTACTTAGCTTATCACCACTATAATAGAATTTGGTCTATTCTGTATGAGAGGTTCAATGGGTTTGGCAATTATGTATGTGCACAGATTCTTATGTGAGATCCATGAACCATGTTTCCGCACCATACGTCAAAGTATGAAGGACACATTAGTTGAAGAGGCGAGGTGAAGTTACTTAAAAAAATACATTTCTTAATCGACCGTTGGCTATATCGACCGGAAAACAAAACGTTTATTTTTAACTCATAGACCCGCCAGCTATTCACAGTTGCTATCCGTGAACCGTTAATTTTGGAATGAGAATTGTAAAATGGCTACCATTTGAACAGTTATTTTAACAATGTCTAAATGAAAACTGATATATTTTGGTTGATTTAGTTGGTATCAAAATATAGAAAAATATCAGCTGTTCCTTACATTATGTCGAGTGTGACCGTTTTCTATAACAGCTATTTTTTTGCGCATTTTCAGATTTGCTCCCATAGCAATTTTTTTTCATAATGGGACCCCTTCCGGCTAAGTAAATTCTTTCTGGGTAACCTTATATATGCAGACAAAAATTAGAGAGCTAAACTTTTTTATTATTATTATTAGAATAGATTTACGTTTTGCCACCAACTAGCCTGATGGTAAGCGACGGTGTGGTCTAGATGGAACACGTTGATCTAAAAGAAATCTATTTTTCAACAACTGACTACAAAAAACTACCAAACCAAAGCTAAGGAATTTTTTGTGCGAAATTTTGAGAGCTTATTATTATACAATTAAAAAATTAACTTGTTAAATAACATGAAATCATACATTACGGGCGTACCAACAAACATAACAAATGATAAAAAATACGGATTAAATTGAGAACACTCCTATTCTGAAAATCTAAAAAATAAAAATACTCATTTATCATCAGTAAGAACTTCTACACCACTCACTAAGTATATAGGTAATACTTTCACGGCTAATAACACAAATAGGCCACGTTATATCAGGCTCCTTTGATACAAGGATTCTTAGCCAAGAGATAAGTAAATCAAGACAGGGCTATTTGTTATATGTTACTAAACGAACACAACATGCTAGAGAAAGCTTCCCCAGAAATGCTTTGTTGTTACGTCACTTGAGGCGTTTTCTTGTTGAGTCACTGGATCGTGGCTAAATTGACAGCACTATACGTACTACGTAGTGTTTGTTTTCATTACGCAGGCGTTATTTCTTTCGGATTGTTGGTTTATGGCAGTGGCGCATTTGTCCTTAGGCCCAGTAGGCCCGGGCCCAGGGCGGCCAGATATTAAGGGCGGCCAATCGTGACAAAAAATTTACTGTTGATAACAAGAAACAACTCATTAATTGAAGTAAATATGAGATATCATTACCCTTTTTCATCCATGCCATCTTAACAGCTAGACTGATTTTCATCATCATTATGCACACTCCCATCTACGCCACTGGAGCAGTTGTGCCAGCACCCCGGAGCCTCACACCGACATTTCATGGAGCTGGATTGACTCGGGTAGCTGCTGGTAGGAGGAAATATGCACAATAGACCTCAAGCGAGACGTCAGTGCAGGAATTATCGCCCCCATCTCAAGAAGAACAAAAATAGGAATGGGTTCCTTTTAGTAATATAGAACCCTAGAAACCTCGTGACTGCAAATCCTAAGAAAAACCCGGTATTTTTGTGTTATTTATGTATTCAAAAGACTAACTCGTTCAGTTAAAGTGCAAATTATACTGAACCGATGAATTATGTAAAAGAACTAACACTCATTCGTGATCAGTATGCTAATCCATTATTACTGTTTGGAATTGTTTCGAGACGCGTCTAAGGAATTTCAGATGCAGCAGTATAAGATAAATGTTTAACTTGATAAATCGATTTTTAGTTTGTTTCCTTTTAATGCGAAATTTTCTTACGATGGAATATGTTTTCCTGAATTAAACTATAGAATTTTCTTGCATCTGAGAGCATCTTGGTCTAGAGAACCTACTCTAAATATTTTTTTTTTGTATATAATAATCTTGCGTTTGACTGCCAATTCACCTGATGTTAAGCGATGATGTGGTTTACGATGCAGCAAGCTTGCCTAGAAGTTGAAGTTGTTTTCCTATTTTAACACGCTTGATAGAGACAATTCAAACATTTGACAAGCGGCAAGATTCGAGCCTGCACCATCCACTGTGCACCCCGAGCACTATCCGCTAAGCTACGGATGCATTTTTTTTTATCGCGGATAAGTCCGCGTTTGACCACCAACTCGCCTGTTGGTAAGCGACGATGTGGTCGAAGATGAAGCACGCAGACTTCGAAGATACCTATTCACTCTTGTCTTAATAAGGCCCAGATTATATCTCTTAGGAAACAAGGAAGCCGGCAGCTTGTTCCAATCCTTGGCCGTACGGATTACAAACGCCATTATTTTTAAACGCATTCTTGTTGGCCTTCAAATTCAATTATCAAAAAGTGAACTATTTCGAACACAAATCTTGGAAGTCGATGTTAACCTACTTCTAATTGTAGTATCAATTTGAAACTTTGCTAGCATTATGTATTCTGGATGTCAATAAAATAATTTGGTTTACTGATCTGAAAACGAAGCCAGGTGGTAGATAGTGGATTGAAGAGCCAATGGCTACGTGCAAACTGCTAATTAGGGCTCTTTTGGTATCAATGGCACAAGCTGGTCTTTTAAAATATTAAATAACTCCTCAAATTTAATGTAGGGAAGGCGCAATGGAACCTGGCTGTGTGTATAAATAGAGATATTTGAAAGATGTGCTCGCATGGTAGCTGGTGTATACTAAGTTCTACGAAGCACATGAAACGTTATCTGAGACGCTGAAAATGGTGCGTATAAGCTCATTTTTGCATAACAAAAATCTTTTTATAGGGTACTGCATCAGGAATACAATAAAAAAACTATAGAGCTGTGCCCATAAATCATACAATCTCGAGGACGCATTCATTCGAGCATTAGCCTCTAACTCACTCTCACAAAATCATTCCCACTCTCCATTCATACGAGATTACCAACACACATTGCGGAAAAAAAACTTGGCTCCCACTAATCAATGTGATAAATTAACGCGGCGAAGGAAAAAGCCTTGACTATTCATGGTTCTTTTCAGCGGAATTAATCTGCAGAGACATGTGGGGCACCATAGTGGCAGTATGGGCTTCCAAGAAACGGAAACCTCTACAATTTCGTTATTTTCTTCTATAGTCTATTTCCGTCCGCCTATCTTTTTATCGTTCAGGATGTGGTGTTTTGTGTTACAGGTATAGACTATTGAGCCCGCTGCAAGGATTTATTATTCTAAGTTTTATTTGGTTGTTTTATCGTTCTACAATCTTTTTACTAATTTCTCTATCTCTAAATTTTAATAATGGTAATAACATTTCATGAGGGTCTTGCTAGGCGGTTGGGTCAAAGGCGTGAAGACGTTATATATCCCTTTCTTTCGGCATAGACGAAATTGTGAAAAAATTAAGTACCTGGTTATTACGGACTTCAATTACAATATCACTGGATTCACCATTTATAAGGGTTTTATAAACAGTAGTAACTAAGCCATAATGATGTCATTATACGACACCACCTTTGTAAAAAGGTCGAATACACCTATCAGATATATATAGTTAATCTATGATACCATTCTTAGAGCTATGGTAACCGAGCGGTAGCATTTGCGCTTTACAATCTGAATATACTTGGTTCGATCTTTGGTCCTGCATCAATGACTTATTTAGTACATCAATAAATATGTGCAGTTTTGATGCCATCGCTCGCACGGTGAAACATCGTGAGGAAACCGGTATGTCCAAGAACTTCAAAGTTCAATAACATAATATGACATTCACCATCATGCATTGGGTCAGCATGTTGGTAACGGCCCATCCTCTTTCTCTAAGAAACATGACAGACTATTATGTTTCAGTGTTGAGTTTGAAGAGATATTGTTCACTAGTAGTAGCACGTACAATGTCGCCTTGTCGATGCACTAAGTTTAGAGACGAAAAGGAAAGAAACGCAAAAATATGTGGGTAGATTCATACACCTTCAATATTTCGTGCGTAAACTGGTTCATCATTCATGCTGCAGTGCTCCGCCACGTCGCACATTATAAAATCTAATAATTAATTTGTATCGTGTTAAACACTAGTTTTTTGTAAAAATCAACATGCTGAAGAGGAAAAACGACGACCACTGGGATTATTTTGGTCGTATCAAGAGAAAAATGAAAAATTGGAGCGAAAATTGCTAAAACGCAATAAGAAGTTTTCATCGTCCGCAGATTCCGTGCAATCGTCATTCGACCCAAAAGGTAATAGTTTAACCATATTACCGCTAAGTAAGTAGTGTGATCGGTTCACGTTTCAACGATTTGGGTTGCTACTTACCGATAATTACTTATCTACTTACGAGGATTCACGTTCCAACGGTCGAGTTGTTACTTATCCTCAGTTTTACTCGAGTATACGATGCAACGCCATGAGTTCATCTCGCTCGCTGTGCCTAACTGTAGCTATACCTACGCGTACCTACAGCGCGGGAAGCAAACTTGCTTAGGTTGACCTATACACGTATAAGTATAGTAATTTTTAAACTTTCGCGATTCGAACACATGTTTTCATATTTATCGGGACTTATCGCGCACTATTAAATATAGGTAAATTTAATAGTGCGCAATAAGTCCCGATAAATATGAAAACACGTATAAGTATGTACATTAGACGCAGTTGTTTCGCACTCACACTATAAGGCGCATGCTTTGAATGCCTATATATGTACTGCATATATTACAACTGTCTTTGGTAACTGTTTAGTTACTATACAATAAAAATTGAATTACTTGTAGCTATTGTGTTACTAGCTCACATTCAACTATTTTTTTTTTTGTTGTTGTTATATAGTACATCAGTGCGGTACTGATTTACATTTCAAATGACAACATCGAACCCTCAAATCGTGAAATATCGTTTAGAATTAGCTCTGAACTAAATGACGAACCAGTCTACGCACGAAATAATGAAGGTGTATGAATCTACCCACATATTTTTTCGTTTCTTTCCTTTTCGTCTCTAAACTTAGTGCATCGACAAGGCGACATTGTACGTGCTACTACTAGTGAACAATATCTCTTCAAACTCAGCACTTCACATAATTATGATAGAACTTCACTTACTGGTAAGTAATAGTTCGTTTAATCACTAAATATGATGATGATGATGATTTCATTCTCACTCCTTTTTAAGGTTCTGCATCCCAATAAGGAATCCTTATTAAATGCTCAAACAATGATACAATAAAACATTTCATGAGTTGACATATTTGAATTGTCACCACGATATAAATCCACAAGCTTCATCACCTTCAAACTCGCCAAAATAAAATCACCAAGCTCAAATACTAAATCAGAAATGTAAAGCATTTCCATTCTTTATAAGTTCTTTATCCTTGCCAAGAAAACTTTTGTATCACTTTGAAGCGACGATCGATACAGCAAAGAGGATTCCGTTGATAATTTATTTATGACTACTGTATTGCCCGAGTTGGAATATCGTACAAAATGTCTTGAAAAGGGGATTCTAACGAGTGTTTACAAGTTTGGGTGAAACAAAAGATTTCTAAAATAATGTGCTGGCTTTCAGGGGTAAGTAATTTGGTAGGTGTTACCTATGTTCTAAGGTAAACATTAAAACGGGAGGTTACTTTCTTCGACTCACCTATTTTAATATTTGTTATTATAAAAAGACTCCAAATTAGCATGGAGGTCAAACCTGACCTCCAACGAAACCTACCCCTTTAACCTCCACACTGAACGACATCCTGCCATCTGCAGCCACTGGATGCCCGCGACTCTCAGTGGACTGATTGAACATTACAATAATATTATGACAAGTAACAAAAACCTAATCCGGAAATAAAAAAAGGCCGACTAGGTAAATACTATTATGAATTAAGAAACTTTGTGAAAGAAGGAATAATATGTAAAGAAACTTTGAGTCACAGCTTCATCTTTTAATCTTATATTTCGTAGTGGTAGGACTCTTTTGCAAGGGTCCGCCTGGGGAAGTATCTTTGCCAGTTATTCAACAGCCAAGTAGTAGTGTACAAACACTACTGTGTTCCAGATTGAAGGGCAATGTTTCCAGCGATATTACAGGGCACACAAAAATTTGACAGCTTATATCTCGGGGTGACGAGCGCAGTGCATTGCCATCCAGGGTTTAGAACTCTTGAAGTTTAAAATTCTGAGTGATGTTGAGCTGTTATGGGCAAGCGTGAAGAGCCATCAGGCGAGTGACTTCGCTCGTCTCGTCACTCAGTGTCATAAAAAAAACAATTCGCTGTGCCCGCGGTTTCACACGCGCGAATTACTCCTAATAACTTCAGCTATCAGTCAGTGAAAGTTCTGTCAAAATCGGTCCAGACGTTTTGGAGTTCATAGCACATATGTACATACATTCACATATCGTCTTTTGTATAATAAGAAGATGACTGTTTCATATCAATGAATAAAAACTATATACTTGATTTATTTACAGCCCCGTTATCTCAGTTGGTAGTATACCTGCCTTCTGTGCTTGGGGGAGTGTGTTTGATTCCCACCTAGGACAAACATTCGTGTGATGAACATTTGTGTTTGTTCTATGTCTGGGTGTTAATATCTATTTAAGTAAGTATTTAAAAATATATATGTATATATATCTGTCTCTGGCAACCATATTACAAGCTTTGCTTAGTTTTTGGGGTCAGATGGAGTGTGCAATAATGTCCCAGATATTTAAATTTAATTTAATAAATGTGTGATGAACAGAAATAATTGCGGATATGTAGTGAGTAGGTATATTTTTTTTCCAAAAAATGTTTATTTTTATTTTTTGGAGTAGCAAAGTATGGCTACCTACTATAGGCAAAGTTGTTTCTCTTTGAATTGTTAATCATTTCAACTTGTACTCTCTTAACATCTTAACCGCATTAGAATTCCGTCTCAATATTGTCTCAGAAAACAGTTCAAAGGAAGAGAAATTATAATGGTAAGCGAGTTTACCAACAAACTTAACTACGTTACTAAAGCAATTATCAACAACTGGCGTAAGTATGCGTGTTTGTCAAATTATAGTGTCAAAGTTGTCCAACCTTCAAACTATAGTGTCAAAGTTGTCCAACCTTCAAACTCAGCCTCAAGTGAGCAAAGAGAATCTACGTGTTCACAAGAGGCCGTATGTTCACAAGATACTACGGAGACAGTAAACGAAGTACGTCGAACTTTTTCCGTAGATAGTATAAGTATCGTAAAAATTTGTCGTTTACGTATATTTTTGGTTGGGACATGTCCCGTCCACCCACCGGTTTCACCCACTAGTATGCACGAGTAATCAGAAAGTGTGATTACGCGTCGCGAGGGGAAACCCTCATCATGGTTTATGCATTCTTGGTGCTTGGATTTGGTAAAAAAACTATTCTTGATCTTCAAAGTGTCGTTTTTTTTTTCGTTTCCAACTTTAAGGTAGTCATGGGTTCAAACAAAGACTTTCTATAACTAGACATTTAATAATTGTAACTACAAGTGTGGGCTACGTAGTACCTAGTTTGTGGGTTCAAAGGTAAGTGCGAATTACCCGTGCGCCCACTAGTGGGTGAAGCCGATGGGTGGACGGCGCATGACCCTTTTTGTTGGATATAGATCTGCATTTTGGGTACCATCTCATCTGAATGCCTAGTACTTTTTTCAATAGGCTTCCATACTGATTTTGTTTTATTGTCTTTTAAAAAAGCTGACTAGAAATAGAAACAATCACCGTAATCAAAATTAAAATGTGTTCAAAATTAAGGAAATTGAAAGCATATTAACGTCTTGATAGACAGAGAGAGAGAGAGAGCAATATACTTACTAATGACGTCATTTGCAAGTATGCCATACAAAGTTTATACTTACACTAACTTTGCGAGAAAGGGACAGAGCATGCACCAACACATATCCCAGAACTTTATTCACCGATTTAATTACATTTAATATATATAAAAAAAAAACATTGAATTTGCTACTTTGATGAAATCAAATCTGTTTGATAGCCTATTGCATTTATCTATTCGATCACGTACGGCAATCCGATGAAATTTGCATGAATTAAGAGCAGCGCCATCTAGCGCCTTCTAGATGGCTCTGCTGTTATTTCATACAAATCTTAACGTTAACATTATCAAATGAGTAAACTCAATTAGAAAAACTTGTACTAGGCACTCTGATGGTAAGCGCTGGTATAGCTGAGGATAAAGTTCGTCAATCTAGAAGAAATTTATTTACTCTAGCTTCCAAGATGCCTAGATTTGTAGTTCTTAGGAAAATAGCAGAGATGGTTAAATTATCAAACAATATTAGATCAAAGAAATTTGTTACTTACTGTTAATGCTAGTATACTATGCAAATACAGCTTGTGCAAACTTGAATCAAGTGGCATGTATACAGAAGTAGGCAGTGTGGAGACGTATGGATGTATGTACTGCGTATTTCTACGTAGAGTAGGTACGCATTCTGAATGCTTCGCATAACTTTAGCTCTGTATGTACCTAATATGTACTGGGGGAGTGAAAACTTTGCGAGAGACAAAATATGTATAATACAGAATGCGTCTGACAGCTCCAGTAGCATTGTAAAAATCGAATGAATACTTTTTCTTTTATTAATTTATTGTCAACATCATTATCAGTCTATCATGTTCCCACTGTTGGGAAACCAGCTTTGTCTCAGAGAGAGAGGATGAGCCTTAACCAGGATCTCCAAGAATAGCGATACTAAAGCGTGTTTTTTAGTTTTTTAAACTGCGAAAATTTTCATATAGACAGCCTCGGCACAGAGGACTATCTTTAGATGTATAACAGTATTTTAAACTATCACGGTTGTTCACTACAATAGGAGATATTTACCGTGATTAGGTTGTGGATATGGCTATAATTCTTCGCAGTTACATGCACCATATTTACGGGCAGACACAACCTAGTCACGGTAAATATCCCGTTAAAATCATATACATAACTGTATTATGCATATGATTATTAACAGAAGGCCGCTTGCCTAAAGTGGGACTGGGCTGGTAATGTCAGTCGAATGTCGGAGGATCTTTGGGCCAAAACCACAACACAGTGGCTTCTACAGGATGGGAAACAACCTCCTGGACGGCCCAGATGGAGATATAGGAATGAACTGGACTCCTACTTGAAAGACTGGACCCAAATTGCCCAAAACAGAGGCGAGTGGAAGGAGAGAAGGAAGGCCTTAGCCTTGCAGTGGGGCGATACAACTAATATAATAGCTGTATTATAACTGTGTTTGTCTGTTTCTATATTATCTCCTGTAGAACAGCTTAACAGACTGTGTAGCACGATGCATAATTAGGATAAGTCTTCATTTCCAGAATGTCAAAGGCTACATATTTCAGTCGGGGTTTTGTATTCATGTTATAATAATCCTGTTTTTAAATTATAATACAATCTAGGTTTCAATTTAAATTAACAAATTCTTTACGAAAAATATTCAGAATACTAAAGGTGTTTGTTTAATGTGCGCTGGCACAGTTTGACAATAGCAATGCGGCGTTCCAGCCTCACAAGCGACTGTAATATGCATTACCCTTTATTCAAAAACACGAGCCAAAATAACCTGGGCTGCTGACCTTTGTCATCGAGTAGAGAGATACAGAGAAACAGTTCCTGCCTGGATAAATGTGGTATGTTACATTCGGAGCGATGTGTGCGTATTGGACGTCTAAATTACTAAGTATCACTACACCTACATACTTTATTTTAATTGTCGATTTTGTTCAAAACAGAAAGGGGATTCCCATAGTGGTTTACATTGGTTTTTTATAGATGTTGTATCTTTCTAAATATATAAAAGTGAAACTCATTTATTTAGTTAATGACTCGTCCCGAAATCTAAAAAAAATACTTGGCCTACGAAGCTGAAATGTTTTCGGTTTTAGAAGTTGTTTTTCTCTACATTTTCTACTGTCTTTACTCATGAATTACCTGTGCAAATGAAGCCTAGATTCTGAAAATATAATGGTATGTATGTTGGGCGGTAGACTTCATTACGCCATGTAAAATGCTTACTAAGTAGCTTGTCCGCTAATAAGTAGTTAAAGCTGTTACCATTATGTTACATATACACTGCGATTTTACTTCTTGGTAAATTTAGATAGTTTCTTAATAATAATTATGCACATTTTGGGCTTTTTTAGTTCTGTACTTCAAAGTCAAATCATGTATGGCACATTATTCTAATTAAGTGCCACTAATGTTAACATAATGACCCAGATAAGCAATTTATACATGGAGCGGCCCAATCTATTTTATGTTTTATCATTTAGAATATGTTCTACTGAATAATAGCACTTTTTTATTTGAAAGGTGTTTTTAGTTTTTTTTTGCAAAACTACGTTTGGTTCAGTCACTCTTTAAGAATAAGATTTATTTATTGCCAAAAACAAGGAACACATAAGGTAAAAACAATGTTTGGCAATAGGTGTATGCCGTGCTGCGAGGTCCCGAAGGGTCACGTAGGGCTGGTTTTCAGCTTACCCCTTTGCTCAGAAAAAAGATGGTAAGTGAGCACTAGGCGACGGCGGGTATTATAATTTAAGTCATCAGATAATTAACTAAATATTTTATTGCCATTGGTCACTTCTGTGCATGTCTAGTCTTGATTTTGGTATTGCTATTAGCCGTTTCTTTGTTTTTAATTGATAATTATCCTTGCGTTTTATTATTATCTTGGTATGATATGATGTTATCTATGATAGAGCTTGCTTGCCTAGAAGAAACCGATTCCCTCTTGATTTGAAGGCACTCAGATTGTAACTATCAGGGAATACCCAATCAGGCAGCACATCCTACAGTCTGGTGCTTCGTACAATTAAAGCGGAATAAAAGCGCTTCATACCTGTTGTCGAAATATCAACCTTGTAAATTCTAAAATGGCGCCTTTTCGTGCCCGCCCTTGCTCACCATCACCACCTAACTATTGAAGGGTTACGTCAGGGGATAGTAAATTCCATAATAATTTTCAGCAGCTTCACATTTATTATATTATATTCCAACGTTACATCTAAATAATATTAATTATATATATCTTTCACACTCTTTTACTGTTGTTCCTACAACCTGATATTAATTATTCTTTTTAGTTTTCTTTTGGGTCTTGATGCCGTGATGCATCATCCAGCTTTCTCGCTCTCCACCAAACATCCGTTCGTGGCGAGTCCACACGGTGAGCTCTGTACCCTTAGTACAAGATTTGACAGTTTTCGAAAACTTTTTTCGTTTCCGTATTGTCCCATACATTTTAGTAAAGCGCCTCTAGCGGAAACGCAGATGAACTAAAATCGGTAGTAATCGGCAGTATAGGTTGCTTCACTCAAATACGAAAAATAGTTTCGAATAGCTTTCAGCCCAGCAATGTATGCATCAAAACGAAAACGAAAAAAGTTTTCGAAAACTATCAAATCTTGTACTAAGGGTACTGATTGGCCGATGTTCCCGATTGGCATTCATAAATCTAGTAGGCTTTGCAATTAAAACGGAATTCAAAATATAAAACATTACATTCTTTTTGTTCGGCAAACTCAATAAAAAGTATCAATAATACATTCGTATAATTTAGTAAAATAACTGATATAATCGTGTGAATATATAAATCAAACAGCAATAACTTTTTTTTTTTTTTTTTTGCACACATGGTCATCTGACCCCAAACTAAGCAAAGCTTGTAATATGGCTGCCAGAGACTGATATACATACATATATATTTTTAAATACATACTTAAATAGATATTAACACCCAGACATAGAACAAACACAAATGTTCATCACACAAATGTTTGTTCTAGATGGGAATCGAACCCACGCCCCCAAGCACAGAAAGTAGGATCACTACCAACTGAGCCACCGAGGCAGTCAAAATGACCGATATAATACCTAACACTATTATGAGATTTACATGTATAAACAAGTACCTATAGCATCAAGTCCGTTAAAATTGCAAGCCCCTTCTTACAAAGCGAGTTCGTTAAGCCAACAAAGCAGTAAGACGAGTTCGTTTGCCCAACAAACAAGCAGTTCATGAGTTCATAACAAAAGTACACAGTATATATACTTTATGTTTATTTTATGAGCTGTATTAATGAAGAAACCCCTGTTTTGTAGTTGTGTATACTCGCCTTGTCTGCACTCCTAATTAGCAGACATGTTTCTACGTCAAGGAGCTGAAGTAAATCATAATTTTCCCGAGATTCTATCACTATTGCCTTTTACCTTCTGTCTATACTATAATATTATAAAGAGGAAAGATTTGTATTTTTGGATGTTTGTAACGAAATAACTCAAAAACTACTGAACCGATTAAAAAAAATCTTTCACTGTTGGGAAGCTACACTATCTCCGGGTGATATAGGCTATATTATATTTTGTAGCGAGGCCGAAAGCCGAGCTTACACTCGTGCGAAGCCGGGGCGGGCGGCTAGGATTGTAAATGTTCCATGGCATATCTCTAAATATGTTCTATTTTAGCCAATTTAAATAAACCGGCCAAGAGCAAGTTGGGCTCGTTCACTGAGGGTTCCGTATCACCACAAAATACAATAATTATCAATAGAAAAACCGACTTCCTAATTAATAAAATGTGGCCATTTTGATCCGGTGAACGAAAGGATAAAGGTCTTCCAAGTCACGAAGTTACCAGTTATAACTTGGTAATGAACAGAAATTTGTCACTCACTCACACTTGGTCATTATTTACTATTTTGTGTTATATTTTAGAGTGTGCATGTGTGTATAATCATGCCAAGTTTGACGCTTGTACGTATTACTGTTTTTACATTAGAGCAATTACAAAAAAAAATAAAAAAAAAGTTTTTTATATGGGGAGCCCCCTTTTTGTTTTTACTTTTTGACTTTTAATTATTTCTTAGTTAATCCGCTGTAATAGTACGGAAAACGCAGCGTAGGTAGGCCTCACACTAGATGGACCGACGACATTGTGAGAGTCGCGGGCATCCAGTGGAAACAGACGGCAGGATGTCGTTCAGTGTAGAGGTTAAAGTGGGAGGCCTATGTTCAGCAGTGGACGTCTTCTGGCTGATGATGATAATGAATAGTACACATACTGTGAAAATTTCAACTGGCCATTTTATACGGTTCTAAAGATATATGGTATGGTCAGCCGTTTAAAGGTAGGACGGACAGACAGACAGCGAAGGCTCAATAATAGGTTTCCGTTTTTACCCTTTGGGTACGGAACCCTAAAAATACCGAAATGAGAACCAACGGTTTTAAGCGCAATTCGGTTAAAAGTTAAAGTACTCAATGATCGGGGAATTAATATAAGAAAAAGATTTGAGCCCGTTTAAAATTAAATCGCCATAGCTTATCAGTAACGAAGAAAAAACAAACGGCACTTAGTAAAGCTTGATAGTGCGTATTAATCTAGAAGAAAAAAAACTTGGGTGAAACAACTACTAAAGTTAGGAATAAATTAAGGTTTTGTAGTTCGTAATAAAATTAAACTCTATACCTTTTTTTTGTCCATCTACTAAAAACTTTAAAAACTGAACTGTATGGTTTAATTACATTACTTTTAAACCAAATTAGTTAAAGTTATCAATTAGATTAAATTTACAAAAAGCTTTGTCATTTTAAACTTAAAAGTTTTATAAAATCTGCGGCTCTTGCCTGAATGCATCGCATTCACTACACCCACCAACTTTTAAAAAAGAAAACTAAACTGGCTGAAAAGATTTTTGGCGTTCGAAAATCAAAGAAAGCCAAGGGTTTTAACGTGTCATTAAGAAGCTTGAATTCTGTCTAAAAAGCATTTCGAACTGCATTTAAATTATATATTTTTGAATATTACATTTTATAAGAACGTTGTTGTTTTTATTTTGAATTTATAATTATTATAGTTCAACATTTTTGTTCTTTGTTACGTTTACGACTTTTTAAATTTATAAATTAATCTAAAAAGGCGATGTAAGCATTTTCTAGAGATTTTTTTTGAATACATTATTGAACTGGTTGAAAAGAATCTTGTATCGTTTTTAAAATCAAAAAAACGATACATAAATTCAATAATAATAATAGAAGTGAAATTATTCAACTGACGGTACGACATTTTAAATATTTTTGAATTTTTATAAGTAGAAAAACTTAGCGGTTTCATTTGTTTTACTTAGGGCCTTGTAATTTATTAGACTTGATAAAATTAAGGACTATTTAGTTGATTATTCGCACGGGTGTAAGCTCGGCTTTCGGCCTCGCTACAAAATATAATATAGCCTATGTCACCCGGGATAGTGTAGCTTCCCAACAGTGGAATAATTTTTCAAATCGGTTCAGTAGTTTCGGAGCCTATTCATTGCAAACAAACAAACAATCAAATATTTCCTCTTTATAATATTAGTATAGATAACCGTTAATCCATTATGGTTCAGGTTAATTACGTCCATTTATTCTTCAACATTTGATTCTTACATTTACTTGAATACTAGTGGCGTTTGAAACGCCAGTTTAAAACAGTTTACATGGACATAAATTTCAAAATCATTAGACTATGTAGTTTATCTCATCTTATCTCTCAATATATTACGAGTATTAGCAACTGATTGTCAAATGGAAAGCAAAGGAGATTGAGCACGAGGAAAAGGTTGATGGAGCACGTATATCTAAAAGCAACCTATTAATAATAACCTTGTTTGAGTAATTTCTTATGCCATTCATTCAGTAAAACTAATAATAGGTTTTCTCTTATTTGGCGAACAGTCGACCGATTTTGATTGAAAGCTCCGTTCAACCGCATTTCCCTAAGCCCACACATTCCCAAACTTTGTACCAGTTTTCACGATCCACAGCGCACGTAATTCGATCCCGAAGAATAAAAGACCTCGGGAAAACAAAAACGATTGCTTGTGCTACATAATTTGATATAATAAGGCTGGTTATATTCTGTAATTTTTCGACCAGCTGTAGTAAAATCATGGATAAAATACGAAGGTATAAGTCATGGAACTTGCCGGAAGCTAGGACTTAATTTACCAGAGTTCGTTCATAAACTTCGCTCTTGGTTATTTTGCAACACAGCTGCCGTTGAAAATAATTTTCTAGGAGAGTCTTAAACTTAATTTATGAAACAAATTTTTAACGAGGTTAATATCGCTTTTAACACGCTGCAATTACGAGTATCTCCATTTTTAACTAACAGATTAACTAAGGAACTTTGTACAAAAATCTTGGAAATTAATTATGATATACTTCTAGGCTATCGGATAGTTGTCGGTTAATTAAAAATATTAGAATCAGTGACATGTAATCAAATGTTAATACCTATACTGAAGAAATTATTTAGCTAATAAAATTCTGCAATATAAGCGTTTAAAATTTTGTGGTTGCATTAGGAAAGGGTGTTCTGTCCCTTTCCCGTGAAGTGAGTATGGAATTTGTAAGATGTACTTATAAGTGACTTCTTATTACGTATTTATTTGACGCGATTTGATCATATGTTTTAAATGTTTATCGAGATTTAACGCGCATTATTTTATTTACGAAAAATAGGTACCTTTCACGCGACCGACGTTTCACCATGTTACAATGGCTGTGGTCACGAGCTTACTGAAAACTGCGAGTGCGTCCGGCAAGAAGTGCAGGTGTTTTGTGTTCTTCTACCCTCACAAATATTTAAAACATTAGCATATTTTTTTATGAATGACGAAGTACTGTAGGTACGTTGACTTCATAGTTGTAGGGGCCTCGACAGCTTGACCGGGCGGTTGGCAAACGCAGATGACGGTGGGCCTAAATAGTAAGTATATTATTATATCTGTCTAGCAAGACAACTAAAATGCTTTTATCTTTGGTTGGTATACTGTTTTAAACACATTTTAATTTAGTTTTCGGTAATCGACTCTGTTTACGGACAGCTTTTTTAAAAGACAACCAGCTGCGCCCCCTGGTTTCAGCCGCGTTATAATATATTCTTGAAGCAACCTCCCTGGTACTGACAGCAACCTCCTTTGACTTAGATGTCATTTTTTCATGATATATTTAATATGTATAAACTTCTATAATTATGTATCTTTCGAACCGTAATAGACAGCCATTTTAAATTTTTAGAACAGAATATGTAACGTTACCACAGAAAAGAGAAGTAAATAAAACAGAAATGAGAAGGAAACTCTGTTGCCAGGTATTGTGACAGATATGTGATTGAACATTCATATTTATGTCAACGCATCGAACCCCGCGTCACAGTTGCTAACACAGTTGCTATGGGTTCATATGGGTGCAAGTGGCTACAACAAATTTCTTAGAAAAATGCCTTGACAGCCGTTCTAATTTAAACAAAAAAAATATATTTTCTGAGAACGTTACTGCGAACTAATAATAAAGTCAAAAAGTATAAACTAAAGGGAGACAACGACATTTTGTTTATATGTATTTTTGTATTTGGACTAGTGTACAAACGATAATACATACAAGCGTCACACTTGGCGTGGTTACAGTATACACTCTAAAGTAAAACATCAATTAATAAAACTGGCTAAGTGGAAGTCAGATTTATTATTGTGTGGGGAACCCTCGGTGCGCGAGTCATGACTCACACTTACCCAGTTATTTTAAACTATAATAATTTTCATCACGCACGTGGACACGGCGCCTTATATTTGGCTATTGAATACTTTAAATAGAAGATACATTTACTTGTGCGATCATGCATAAGCGTCGCTCCATTACGTTCGTGTAAAGATAGCATTTTATTTTGATGTTCAGATCAAAGATATTTAGAAGTCTTTTGTTAGTAGGTATTAAAATATTATTGTCTGTCTGTTGTGTAGTCAATATTTCGACATGTAAATTTTTACCTTCAAATCGACACCGCTTTATGGTTGACATTCCGAAAACCCGTACGACGCGATTTGATTCCACTTTTATTGTGCGAACTGCTAGTATGTGGAATGCGCTGCCTGAATGGGTGTTCCCCGATAGTTACAATCTGGGTGTTTTCAAGTCAAAAGTGATCTATCGTAGGCCGCATCATCGCTTAACATCAGGCGAGTTGGCGGCCAAGCGCAAGCATTTTACAATTAAAAAAACGAATTTATTGACCAAACAAGTTAACGTTTTAAAGATATTACAAGTATATAATTTAAAAAAAAACATTATTTTCGAACTAAATAACAACACAAAACGATCAGAAAAATTATTTGAATAGAACGCTTGGTACGAAATAAAAACATACATACATACATAGACTGTCAAAATCATAACCCTCCTTTTGCCGAAGTCGAATAAAAATATTAAATACGTACGTACGACAGTCTAGTACGTAAAAGTGCGTTTGGAGAAACTCAAGAGTCACACAACGGGCAATAGAGAGAGCTATGCTCGGAGTTTCTTTGCGCGATAGAATCCGAAACGTGGATATTCGATAAAGAACCAGAATCATCGACATAGCTATTAAAATTTGCAATGAAAATAAAATAAATGAAAAATAAAATGGCAGTGGGTAGGCCACATCGCTCGAAGAACCGATAACCAATGGGGAAGAAAGGTTCTTGAGTGGAGACCACGAATCGGAAGACGCAGCGTAGGTAGGCCTCCCACTAGATAGAACGACGACATCGTGAAAGTCGCGGGCATCCAGTGGGTGCAGGTGGCGGTTAAAGGGTTGTCGTTCAGTGTGGAGGTTAAAGGGGGAGGCCTATGTTCAGCAGTGGACATCTTATGGTTGATGATGATGACGTAAAAGTGCGTGAGTGTTGTATTGATTTTCATGATGTTTTTTTCTTGTCTTCTGTAGCGAGATTTTGTTTCTAGACTCTAAAATTTAGATCAAAAACGTTTAACATGACGTAGACATGTTTTTTAGCAACGACGCTAGCCAAGTTTCTTATGTACTCTCCTGAGGATCGAACCGGGCGTCGTCGGATTGTAAAACGCACATTCTACTGCTTGGTCACCTCATGTGAAACAGTACTGGAAAATAAAACTATGTTGCGTTACTAGAATGTCCTTTGCGATAGTTTGAACACACCTTAAGGCAAACAAATAACATTAGAAACAATTAAAACTCTACCTTCAACTTTCGCTTGAATCCAACTCAATCGTTCTATTTAACGACAACGTCTTAATATTACATTCACGCGTCATCAAAACTAATAAACCATTAACTCCAGCCCTCTCGCGTGACAATAGCTATGAAAATAACTGTTAGCGAGCCTTTGACGTAGCGGTAACGACTTCGTTAAATTTCGTTATAACTGTTCAGGTTAAGGTGCGGTTTTAACAACGGCGACAGTGATTGGCGGCATGCAGATGATCACAGAGTTTTCGCAAATTATGTGCTGGTATCCAGTCAGGTGAGAGTATTGCCGTGAATTACTTTTCGTGGATATTGATTGAAAAATCATGTATATTGTAAGAATTTTAGAAAGTTTTTATTACGTCCTAAATAATATTTTTAAGGAACTGAAACTACTAGAGTCAGTAGTGGCATCAATACTATCTAAGTACTTATTTTAAATGACATTAAGTTTCACTGAAGAATAAGATGCGTTGTCTTTGTGTAGCACAATGAATAATTATCATTTAAATAATCGACTTCAAAATAAAAATAAAACGCAATTGTGTTTATTCGATGTCATATTTTTTTAGTTATTTTGTTTATACCCAAACTACTGACCAATTTTGAAAGAATTTCTATGGGATCAATCTAAAAGTATAATATCCTTTTAAATTAAGAAACCCTCATCGGCTTTCAAATGACAGAGTCTAAGGTAACAAATATTTGATTATATTGATACGACGTGAAGAAACCCCCTCCTTTTTTGAAGCCAGATAAAAAAATATATAATTCTAGACTAGACATAATTGTAAACCCTAGTTTGTAAATGTATCATAATATTCTCTCAATGAAATGATAACAAAATTTGGATGATAGCAAAAGGACAAAAAGTTTTGGTTGTTTGCGCTAACTGTGGTTACAGCGGGTGTTGGAACCATACCTTAACTGTTGACTGACGTCCCGGTTTCCGAACAGCATATTCGTTGATTTTGAAGCTCTTTTAACAGGAGATAATTTTTTTTAAAGAGTTCAAATGGCTAGATAATCACGGCTATTTGATATTTTTGTAGCTGTGTAGTTTATAAGCCTGACATAAAGTTGATTAAAATAATGACGATTGGTTTAGTTCTACTTTACATTTCCTATTACCATTTTTCACTACACCGTGACATAATATCAGATAAGCCGTGGTCCAAAGCCTAGCTAGGTGTAGTGGTTAACAAACCACAGAAAAACTTCAACAAACATTAAAGATAGATATCATTAAAATGTACTTCATGCGAATAGTTTCTAAAAGCTTTCTTTATAAAGGAAAATAAAATAAAACTTTTAAATAAATGCTTTTTTTGTTCGAAAATAAAATTTAAGTAAGAATCGGTTCAATGAGTCTGATCAATAATGAAGAATTATAATGGATAAAGTTTCTATAAAATTGAAAGAGATCACAGGATTAGGTTTTCGCATCACTTCATTCTAATAGTACCGATCACAAAAGCAAAAGCCACTACTAGATATGATCTGATCTATCTGTCTATAATGTGGCTCTTTTTCAATATAAAATAACTGAATCAATCTTGATTAAATTTGGTTTTAAAAAGTTAGCATCCTGATACATTAGGTACCTTTTAAAGTGTAGGAAATTAATCACAAGTGAAACCGCAGAGCGCTGCTAGTTTTCCCGTTAATTATTTTACCTGTGTCTATGAAAATTTGGTAGGATACTTGTGTAATTATGTTGCAAGTTTAATGTTAGAAAGATCATAAATGAACACTGTTTTAAACTATCACGGTTGTTCACTAAAGTTAAATGATTATTTACGGGATATTTACCGTGGTAAGGTTGTGGAAGGAGCTCCCGATATTTCGGCGCAGTTACATGCACCATGTTCACGGGAAGACTCACGACGAAGACTCAAGACGGGAGCTCCTTCCACAACCTTACCACGGTAAATATCCCGTAAATGATCATAAATGAGTCATTAAAACATTCACATTTTTTTTATATTGCCTGAACTTAATACCGAATAATAAATCGGGTACGAGCCATAAATTGTACATGAACCTTTGTTACAGATATTGGACAAGATTCTTCTAAGAAAGATTTATGTTAGCGTACTACCCAGCTTTTTTAGTTTGAGTTTTAGATTTCTGGCTACAACACGTCCAATCAGGTTAGCTGCCAAAAGTGCTGTCATGGGTAAAAACAAAGACTGCTAAAGTCGCTACATGCTTCATCTTCGACCAACGTGAAACAACAGCCTCAATCAATTGCTTACTAAAGAACCAAATCTGCACCAGTTCTGTCTTACCACTCATCAAATATACACGGTTAGTTTAATTGCAAAGTGCGCGCAATTTTGCGTTAGCCACTTCTTCTTCTTTCGAGTCGATGTTTCGCCACTTATTTTAATTTTAAATTAAGTTTTTGGTCAAAATTCCGCCACTCCAATGGCACTCCCCATGGCTTCATTCAGGTCGTCCAGCCTGCAGGCTGCAGGGCACGCTGCACACTCCATCAAGTGTGACATTGTCTGAGGGTTCACACCACAAAGACATTCGGTATCTGATAGCCACTATAATGTCTTAGGTATTAATGGCTGTTTTTCTACTTGTGAAAACGAGAATGTATCACTTTATCTCAGAAAAGGTTCTTTCAATTCCAAATCCACTTTTCAACTTCCGACCCTTGACGTTTATATGCGTTTATTTCGAATCTCATGAGATGTAACTTTTTCGTTTACGTTGCGTTTCGGGTTTCCTTCTGAGGGACGTATCGCGATGGGATAAAAACTTTTATGGTTTGCGTTTGACCGCAGTGGAAGTTCGAAACTTTTACATTTGTCGCTGTTTTCTATTTATTGTTGTTGGTTTGACTTTGAATATTACAAGGATAAATATAGACTATTCATGCTCCTTTGGCTTCATCGAGGGATTTCCATTTTACTGGCTACAGTTACTTTCATATTTTTTACGCAATGAGTATAAATTAGTTTTCCACAGCTTTCCGATATGAAAGACAACTACAATCTATTTTGTTTTTTAACAGGAAAGTGCCTTTATTAACTAAACAAAATTAAATTAAATGTTAGCTAATCCATACTAATATTATGAATGAGAAGGTAACTCTGTCTGTTTGCTACATAATCACGGCTAAACCGATCTCGATAAAATTTTGCGAGGTAATAGTATGTATCATGAGGACGGACATAGGCTATTTTTTCTGAAGAAATCGCGGACGAAGCCGCGGGTACAGCAAGTACTAAATAACTAAACTACTTGGCGTTTTATGCAAATCAATACTACTAGACCGTTGACTATGCTCAAGCCCACTACCAGTAGGCAAGGTACCCGGCATGCTAGTGGCATTTTGTTGTTTTATCAAAAATAAACGTGATACCTATTTAAATTTTACGTTTGACCGTTAATGATAAAATTATGAATGAAGACCCGGTTACCTTTCTACAGCGGCCAAATGACTTATTTTTTCTTTCTAAAAGAAACTGGAATATCAGGAAAGTGGCATAGAACTGTTTGCTTGCAATGCAATATTAAAGACAATTCGAAAATTAAGACAGTCGTAAAAAAGTATAACATTTATATATTAAAAATCTTAAAGTGCAGAACAACACTTAAATATGAATAATTCGCAATTTAAAAAATAATAAAAACACGCTTAATTTGATTGTAATCCGTCCTTGTATATAAGAAGGAACTTAGGCTAAGTTTATCCTGGAAATACGTGGGTGAAACTATAAAATATAATTAGTAAGTACCTATCTATTAAAAACTGCTTAATGGTTAAAACTTTTACTACCTGTCTTAAAACTCATAACATCGCTTTAACAGAATGTTTCCTTAATGAACCGTTAATTACTCCAAAAGTTATAATAATCACTCAGACTGGAGATGAAAGCGATCCAGACACGTTGTCTAATCACCATCAGATGCTGTGTAAACTCAAATTAACGTTTACTAACGTCAAATATGACTTCATTGAAGCTTTTGTGAGCTCTGATTTGATTATTCGGTGATAATCAATGGACTACAGTAGAATTAATTAGGGAATTAATTAGATCAAGCATTACTTTGTGGAAGTTCATATAAAACCAATACTTCGTAGAATCTTTTAGGCTTGGTTGCACCATAGTAGTAGCTGACTTTAGCAGTTACTGTGAAATGCGCTGCACCAGCTTGTTCACTGGCATAGTTAAAGTTACCAGGGTTGCAAGCCAAATGAGACCTTGTTTACCCCAGATACATAGCTGGAATTATATTTTATGCATCTGACAGAATAACACTAACAAGTGAAGCGTAAAAGTTAAAGTTATGACGTAATTTAATAATTCTAAGCTATGGCACAGCGGCGGTAAGATATAACATTGTTTTTATTAGTAACCAGTGCTGTTGCCCGCGACTTCGTAAGCGTAGATTTTCATAATCTTTCAACCCTTTTTTTCTCCCTTAATCAGGCCCTTGCGCAAAATAATATAGCATATACTTCAATCTGGTGATAGCTAAGCAAATTCGTGAAAACCGCATTTAAATCCGTTCAGTGGTTTAGGAAAAGTGCGTGAATAAACAAATAAAACAATAGACAAAAATTCTAATGTGTTAATGTACCATGTTTTTTTTTATACCTCTCAATGACAGATTTTTTATCTCTACGGTTTTATTATACGTATAGTATTTTTTTGTCTGCGTCTCAAATAATATGGAAAGTCCTATCCTTTTTTAATCTAAGCAATTTGATTTACTTTTGGCACTAGCATGAAAAAAAAAGTGTGTGTGTGTCAGCTATGACGCACGATTGGAGTTTACGCGGCAGCAGAAGAATGAGATGGAATACATGTGTTGCGCGCCTGCGCATTCTCCATCTCATTCTTTTACACGTTCAATCCTACAGATATATATATTTGTCTCTTTCTACGTAACGCCTCAACTTTTCGTGTTACACTTGATTTTACTCCTCATAAAATTTCCGTACCGGGCCTTATAACTCAAATCGTTTCTTAAGGAGTAAACTCCAAAAAAAACATGTCGCCTCGTACAATTATTATCTTAAACTTGTCTATTTTCAAGTAAGCCAAATACAAAATAGGTGATAAGTAAGCGAGATTATTCTCTCTTTAAAATAGACTACACTCTCGAGAACAGAATCTCATGTTTTTGTATTCTATCACAATTCTTTTTACTGATTTTCTCCAAATACATTCGCATTTTACACATCATCAATAAGTCATCAGAATTTCATACTATACGTATAACATCAGCCAGCTCATTAGAATAAAACCTTATCAGTACCCAAGGCATACCACAAGCCATGGACGTATTCAGGGTGAAGTTATTTGGGACTCTTGACCCTCAAATTATTAATACAGCTGCAGCTATTACAGTATACTTGACAACTACTTAAACTTGACATATGAATGTACCTATAATTTTTACAATTTCTCTGTCATGTTTTTAATTTTTTTGTTTGTTTTGGTATTAAATATTTTAAAATGCAATTAATATATTTTTATATTAATCTTCAATTATTATGCTCTATTTTCTCACTCAAGAGAAATTCCAATGACATGTAAATTGCCATTTTACCAATAAATTACTTATGACTTATATATTTATAGTAACAGGACAAGATCAATTTGTATCTGATGAAACAGACGAAATTTTGATTCTCTGTACTAAAATCGATCTCTCATTAATTGAACCATTGCGACTCAAAAATATAACTAGTAAAGTCAATTGTATTTATGATAATGGAGGATAAGATACACTTGTGATAATTAAGTATAATTTTCAAAAGGCGAGTGCCTTTATTAACTTAACAAATTACAAGCTGACACTAACACTACATAAACAGTTATACTGCCCGACCGTTGAAGGTCTATGGGCAGTATAATTACATGTAGCAATGTCATACGTGGTACAGCACTACACTTGTCTGCCAAATATTAATAAATAAAATACCTTGTCTAATGTGATTATAAAAAAAAAAATAGTTTGTTTTATATTCATATGAGTAGCCTTTAAAATCAATTAAGACATTACTACGTACTAATTTGAGTTTAAAAGTAAGAAAAGGGGCCGAGACGTGTTGATGAACGAAAAATTTATTAAAATTAAAATTGTTGTGATATGAACCGGTGAAAGAGTTTTTTCTCTAGATCGTATAATATTTTCAAAGGAAGCATATTACAAATTAAATTATTTTTGTGTGCTTATAATGGTTGTATGTTTTTATGGCATAAGCACATAAATTATTTTCAGACAAATCTCTAAATCAAATAGGATACTATTGGCTAGAGTAATATTTGCTAAGCATGACACATTTCATAAAAAAATTTTTTTAAGAAATGTAATGTGGAGCCCCTGTTGCCTCCGCCTGAATCCAACCCTCACTACGCCAACGCCTACAATATTTGGCATTCCTAAAGATGGCAGGATATCACATAACGTTTTCAGGTCAAAGGCGTTGATGGCGGTGTCAGATATCCTATCATACGATATTAGGGGAGTACGTGAGGGAAATTGAGGCTGGGGGAGGGGCAATAATTTGCACTTGAAATTGTTAACGTTTTTTCGAAGGCTGATTCGATTAGGGTGAATATAGGAAAAATTTGAGCCCACATATTTTGTGAACAGAGTTGTGAGTCGGCGATTCATTATGCACTGATTCATGAAATTTACGTTGCCATAACTTAGGAAATGAGATATTATTTAGGAATTTTTAAACTTAAAAAAAAAAACTCATAAAAAGCATTATTTTTGCTCGTTCTAATGCGTAATAAAAAGAAGCACAGTAGTGTGCAAACACTACTGTGTTCCGGATTGAAGGGCAATGTTTTCAGCGAAATTACAGGGCACACAGAGATTTGACATCTTATATCTCGGGGTGACGAGCGCAGTGCATTGCCATCCAGGGTTTTGAACTGTTGAAGTTCAAAATTCTGAGTGGCGTTGAGCTGTTATGGGCAAGCGTGAAGAACCATCAGGCGAACAACTTCGCTGCGAGACGATATCATCTGTTGCAATTGCGTATATCATAGTGAGAATGATACTAAAATATTTTAAACATAGTTGTACTAAAAGAGCAAGTTAAAAATCTATTATTCATCTTCTAAATAATCATAATCACTCCTAAATATGTATTCTAAATTATTAGGTTACGAAACAAAATAATTAACTTAATAAACTTTTAATAACGAAGCTCGCAAGTGAACAAAGTTCCAAAAGCAATATTTTAAAAGTTTGAACATCAATAGCTACAGTTCGGAGCTGGGGTGTGGTGTAAAATAATCTTGATTGAAAAGATACTAAGATAACTCATTAATGAGGTTTTGAAGGGTATGACTCCTTTTTGGGGCCATCATCGCCTTTTTGTTTCCAGCCACAGAGTACTGATATTGCACTAACAGCCGGCAAATTAAATATTGATGAACAAATGCGATTATTCATCATCATTCATCATCATCAGCTAGAAGACATGCACTGCTGAACATATGCCTCCCCCTTTAACCTCCATACTGAACGACATTCTGCCATCTGCATCCACTGGATGCCCGCGACTCTCACAATGTCGTTAGTCCATCTAGTGGGAGGCCTACCTACGCTGCGTCTTTCGGTTCGTGGTCTCCGCTCAAGAACCTTTCTTCCCCATAGTTTATCTGTTCTTCAAGCCATGTGGCCTGCCCATTGCCACTTCAACTTGCAAATTTTAATAGCCATGTCGGTGACTCTACTTCTTTGGCAAATATCCCGGTTTCGGATTCTATCGCGCAAAGAAACTCCAAACATGCGATTATTATCAATTTATATTTATAAAAATCAATTGATGTTGTTTGTCTCGCTAAAACTCGAGAAGGGCTGGACCGATTTGGCAAATTTTGATCTAGAAATATTTGTGAAAGTTCAAGGAAGTTTTAAGCGGTGAATAAACTTTGGACCGATTTGGATGAAATTTTGTGTCCCTGAAGTGGGTCATAGTAACGAGGCCAAAGGCCGAGCTCTACGCGTACGAAGTAGTGGGTATAAGCTAATATAAAATTAAATACAACTTCAAATTGTGTTAGTCATCATCAGCCTATTTAATGGTCGTCCACTGCTTGTCGTAGACCTCTCCTAAAGAACGTCACAAGCCACGATCTTCTGTTTTTCCCATCCACTTGCCAACAGCCGCCCTACGCAGGTCTGGGCTCCACTTGGCGGCAGGGCGTCCTACTCTATCATACGTCTACCGATACGTGGTCGCCACTCTAGAGTCCGCCTAACACTTCTTTTACAGAGATTGCCAGCCCATTGCAACTTCAGCTTATTTATATGGGACTGAGCTGAAAGAATAATATTTGAAATAAAATAAAAACAATACGAATCAGTTTATAAATAACGAATTTCTGAGGTAACAAACATTAAATAAATGCAGAACTTTAAAATTCGATTAAAAATTGCTCGCTGCTTTTAGACCGTCGACTGAAGTTAATATAGCTCGTCGAAGGTTCTATGACCAAAAACTATACTTGAGAGAATAATACACTTTGCCAAATGAAAATGTTATCTAAAACTTTAACAGTACACTCAATATTTCAGCACAATACCGATTTAATATAAGAATGTGCTCTCAAAAACCAAATAAAGATCTTCTTTTCTTTACCCACCGCTGACGTCAGCAACTTACTCCACTGCCCATAAAACATTCACGCAGTTAAATATTTAACGAGCCATCAACAGACGGGGAGTTAGCCTTCTTAATAATGTAACATGATTTTTTTAACTCCACCCTTTAAATAGGGGCGCGTTTTAGAAGTTAGGAAGGTTATTTGGCGATATAGGCTGGTCCTAAAAAGTTTGTTGGAACGTTTGTAGTACTCGTATTTTATGATCATGTACATGTTTATCCATGTTAATAAACATGTCTATAACATGTACATTATATGTTTGGACTGGTAAGCGCAGCGTAGGACATCCACCCTCAAGATGGACAGACGACTTAAAAGAGACCGCAGGGAAACGCCTGGATGCAGGCCACTTCTAACCGGCCCTTTTGGAGATCGATGGCAGAGGCCTATGTCCAGCAGTGGACGTCCTATGGGTCAAATGACGATGATGATAATGGGTTTGGCAATACAATAAACTACTGCAGTCTTGTTTTTAAGACTATTAGGGGCACGTTTTTTACACGTTAGGAAGGGATAGTTTTTCAATTTTCACAAGTTTGAAATAACTGGATAACAAATAACTTTGACTGATCTATTAATATCTGTTTTTACAACCCATAGCTCGCTATAGAGACATTTTTAAAAGAAAAAGGCGAATATATAAAGCTATTAGACTGTATACAATACAATTGCAATATCTATTGTGCTCTCGTGACGTCGTTTGTGTTCATTACCAGCGTTAATGCATTCCTGACGATTCAGCTTGCGCCTCGCCAACTTGCGCTGAATTTCCGGAAGCAACGAACATGTGATATCAGCGCTCAGCATTTTTAAACGCGAAACACGGAGTTTGTATATTTTTGCTTTCATGAGATTAAATAAAAAAAAGGTTAAAAGAGCTTTTCAGTTATTTTATTTTTATTTTTTTGGCTTGCGTTGACCGCCAACTCGCCTGATGTTAAGCGATGTTGCGTTCTACGATAGAGCATACTTGCTTAGAAGAAACCGATTCACTCGGTAAAGCGGTATCGATTTTTCGTGGAAAAATGGGCTGTTCCTCCTGCCCATTTTTCTATCGGACTGCCAGAGGGGGCACGAAGATCATGCAAATCCGATGCACACTCTCCTAAATGTATCCGATGAGTTCCAGACAACTAGAGAATTAGCGATATAACCACAAGTGTCCACTACAATTATAATCTATCAGATTACCACGTATAAAAAAAGCGCCCATACCTAACTAGGTATGGGCGCTTTTTTATAGGTAGTACACAAGCAAATGGGCCACCTGATGGTAAGCCGTCACCGTCGCTTATGGATACTAGTAACACCAGAAGCATCACAAATACGTTGTCGACCCTTTAAGACCCTATTAACTCGCCTTCGGGAAACTATGGAATTTTTCCTATCATGTTCCCACTGCTGGGACACGGGCCTTCTCTCAGAGAGAGAGAAGTTGGGCCACCATGTTGGCCATGAATAAATTATGTGCAGTTTCGATGCCATCACTCAATAACGGTGAAGGAGAACATCCAATAAGCTCAAAAGTTCAAAAACATCTACCAACATGCACTGAAGTTATCATAAATTACCTGTGATTTTCATTTTTTTTCGCACTTCTGGAGGGAAAGTACCCTATTGTCGTCCTCAAGATGAACGCTATCTTCCAGCCAAATTTCTTTAAAATCGACTTAGCCGCTTAGTCGCAAAGAAGCAGACTGAGAGACAGATAGAAAGACAGAGTTACGTTCACTTTTATACTATTAGTTAGGATTAAGATACAAAAGTGTGTTTGTGTATTTCTTCTTGAAGGAATGTCTTAACAAGGAATGTATTTCATTGTCTTAAATAAACAAAGTACAAGCTAACCCTAACACTATACAAAAACAGTTAGACTGCCCATGGACCGTTGAAGGTCTAAAGACAATCTAAATGGTCAAGCCCACATGCTGGCGGCATTACCACGCTGAATGGCAATGCTTATGCGTTGAACCAGAAACAAGCCAGCATTTTGGTCACGCGTCGCATAACCAGGCGCTGAAATACTATTGGAAATGAGGTGAGCTCCCGGTCCCCAAGGGCCCAATATCTCGATCCCAAACGGCTCAAATATGTAATCAATGTCGAGGTTAGTTTTTTGCGCCGTTTGAGCTGTTTCCGCCGCACCAGCCCTGATTATTAATTTCTCTACATTACTACAAAACAACGTCTTATCAAGTTTTCTCAAGCCAAATGAATAGAAATAAAATGATTAATTATGGACATAAATCATCGGCTTTTAAATGAAGTAGCAAGTTTTAACGACGTACTTAACGAAAGCTGACGAATTTTGCTTTGAGGTATGAACGTTAAGACGTGTAGTCTGAATAGGGGTAAGATTGGCACTAAGTACGTAATTTTAAAAGTTAAACTGTAACCATTTAACTGCGTGTGTGTGTGTATATGTGTAGGATATTATAAACTCATTCAAAATGTTCCCGTCCGGGGATAGACCTCCTGTTCACAGAACAAACGCGCTACCACTCATCTATTTTAGTGGTCAAATAACGAAACAATCACATGTCAAATTAATTATTAATATGTCGTTTATTTTATTTTTATTAGAATTTTATTTAAGTTATTGTAAATAAAATCATATTGTAAACAAATATATATATATATATATATATATATATAAGTAATTATAAATTTTAAAAACCAACTTCAAAATTAGTTAATATGCAATTTCGTTTACTTGGATGATATATTTTTTCTAGTTATTTTGATTTCAAAACCAAACTACTGAACCGATTTTTGAATTTTTATGGGAATCTAAATATATCCTTTCAAATAAAAGAACAATTTTTCCATTCAATTATTTTTTATTCTTTAATAGGCTTGTGTTTGACCGCCAACTCGCCTGATGTTAAGCGCGATGCGGTCTACGATGGAGCGCGATTGCCCAGAAGAAACCGATTCACTCGAGATTTGAAGACACCCAGATTGTAACCATCGGTAACCATTGTATATGATAAGTTATCCAATGATAAAATTTAAGGTAACAAACATAAAAAATATAAAAAAATAAAATACAACCTAATTGAGGACCCAATTTTTTTTTAGTCGGTAAGAACTGAAAGTTTATGCTAAGTACGCATGTTTGCCCACACTCAACGGCATAACAAGTGAACAACATTAAATTACATTATAGTCATAATATATTATGATTAATAACAGGTTTATATTTACCGTGATAAGAATGTAGATGGACACCACCACCTTGCCAGTTATTCAACCGCCAAGCAGTAGTGTGCAAACACTACTGTGTTCCGGATTGAAGGGCAATGTTTCCAGCGAAATTACAGGGCACACAGAGATTGGACATCTTATATCTCGGGGTGATGAGCGCAGTGCATTGCCATCCAGGGTTTTAAACTGTTGAAGTTCAAAATTCTGAGTGGCGTTGAGCTGTTTCAGTCTTCCCGTGAACATGCAATAAATATTATAATTATCATTATATAACTGTAGTAAATTCCGTTATAGTTTAAACAGTGAATTTAAATTATATTTAGTTATGGAGGTAGTTTTGAATATACGAGTAAGTATGATCCCTGTAGGATAGCACTTAAAACGCGAGGCGAAGTAATATACAAAAAATAGCAAAAACAGCAGTTTGATATAAAAAAAATCAGGGGTAAATCCACAGAAAAGAAAATAAATTGTTTTGTTTAAATTAGAACGGCTGTCAAGGCATTTTTGTAAGAAATTTGTTGTAGCCACTTGCATCCACATAAACCCATATCAACTGTGTAAGCAACTGTGACGCAGAGTTCGACGCGTTGACATAAATAAGAATGTTCAATCATATATCTGTCACAATACCCGGCGACAAATTTTCCGTCTCATATCCATTTTTTTTTTAATTTTTTTTATTTCATTTTATTATTTCTCATTTTCTTTCATTTCTGTGGGTAAATCCGATGCTTTGTGATAAAAACCAATATCTTACAACGTGGAGAGAACAGAAAATCCGATGGAGTAGCATTTTCTCTTAACCAGGACCATTAATCATGTTGTACGATGGAGTCCAAACCAGTAACGGTTAACTTTACAAAGTCCGGCTTTCAATCACCGAAGGTCGGGTTAGCGGTAAAGTATTTACGCGTAGGACGGGAGCAACTTTTCAACTTTAGTATGCACAAGTGGTATGGGAAGCAACTTTTTGGGGAGCCATGAAAACGAGTGAACGGACATTTTAGTTTAGGATTTAGATTAGTATATCCACTTCCGACAGTTTGTGTAGTTCAAGTCATTATTTATGCATACTTCCGAAAATTGGATTGTTTTTATTATAAGCTTTTTAGGGTTCCGTACCCGGACAAGGAACCCTTATAAATTCGTTCTGTCTGTCTGTCCGTCCGTCCGCATTTTTAGAACCTAACTTTTATAATTATTAAGATAAGTGCATGAAACTTTGCAAAATGACACTTTTAATATAGATCTCAATTTTAAATCTATAAAATATTTTATTTTATTTTAGGGGTGGCTCTGATACAAGTGTAATGGGGATGATTTTTTTTTTCACTACGCCTCGTGTGGTATCTTTGAAAAGATCTTTTAAAATAAAGGTAAGGTTTCATACATCACTTTTTTATAAAGTCTGTTAGTCCCTTGCAAAATTTGGCCCGATATGTCTAAAAAACACATATAAACTTGTAACTTACAATAAGATAGGTCATATTTAGACCCTTCATTCAAAATTATTTCGAATATTATCTGATTATGACTTTTTGACAGTGATAACATCAGTGCGCGAGCCCGATTCGTAGTTGGCCGGTTGATTTGGAAGCTCGTCCTTTAAAGGGGTTAAATATAAATAATGAAAAACACAAAAAAAAAACTTATTGTAATGTATTCTAGCAAATAAATGATTTGATTTGTTTGACCCATATCAACGTTTTATTACAGATGTTTGATGGTGACCTTAGTTACATGCCACCTACTTAGTTATACTTTCTTACACCACGTGCGTGAGCGAGAAGGCATATCGCGATCACAATCCGAATCATGAACGGACATCCATAATAAGGGCGCTGATATTTGAACTCATTATTATTTAAACATCTAAATCTGAATTGAATCCGGTATCCGGCCATTCTTGGGCAGTACGTATCATAAAAGACGAACCAAATTGTTGTGTACGAATCTTTGGAATTTCCACGAGGAAGGGGAGATAGTGTGCATGAGGCAGACATGCTACCAATAATACAAACCAATCGTCAAAAAGTCGTATGGTTTCAAAAAAAAAGTCTGTCAATCTATCACTTATCTATCTTATCTCTTGCGCCTTTTCAATCACCAAACTGCCGAGCTAAGAAAACCAATCGATCTTCCGCAGCATTCCTCACCTGTACCCTTGTACGTCCCTATCCCTATAGATTAGGGTAATATCTGTAATAACAATAATAACTTTGGCGTTACCTGAGCCGATTGCCTAAAGATCCGTGCGAGATTACGCTAGAAAAAAAAACGCAGTAAAAGATGTTCGCCAAAACATCTTATAAATACAAATAATTATCAATATAAAAAACCGACTTCATACAAATATCAAAACTGGACCAAATTGAAATGGGTCCGCAAGGGAAGCACCAGCTTTCAAATAAAAAAAGAATCATCATAATCGGTTCACCCAGCCGGAAGTTTAGAGGCAACAAACATTTTTTTAAACAGTCGAATTGGTAACCTCCTTCTTTCTGGAAGTCGGTTATAAAAGAAGATAAGTGAAACCCGATTCGAAAGTTGAATAATTCTCAACAGATAGTAAGGTAAAGCGGAAGATAAAGTTAGGGTAAGTTAAGGGTGTTTGACGACAAAATTGATTGCCGCTGACATCTAGAATCGGGAAGTGAAATAATTCAAGGTTTTCTTGCACTACGCAAATAAAAAATTCAGCGCTGCGCTGAAATTTGCATTTGTTACAGACTAATTCACTGAAAAAATCCATAAACGTATTTACTCCATTTTGTTCCTGTTATAGCATCATATAAAATCAAATCCATTGATGGATCTCAGTGAAAAAATGTGGAGTAAAATCCATCTAGTGCATAAAATTATGTTTTTAAAAACTATTGCATAACAATGTTCTCTCTTTAAATTGCTCTAAGAGTTTCCGTTTATGATAATATATTTCACATAGGAACTTAGCCAGGATTTTAAATACCTAATACCCATAAATCAGGGTATCATTCAAGACCCAGACATAATTTTTTCCATATTTTTTTAAGTATCATGTATACTTATAATATCATGTATCCATTTCCTCGCAATTAACGTGAAAAGATGAGCATATAACTCGTACACGAAACTAATGTTACCCTTGAATTAAATATCTGCCTTCGTCTTTGGCTCGGGCTTATAAACATCTCAGCTACAATGGCTTACTTTATCTTTGTACAAACTACTATTAATTGTCTTATTTATAATTACAAACAATAAGTATCATTGTAAAACTGTTTGCGAATACGTTCCATACTGTTTATAGTTTCCTAGTACGTCCCATGGCCAGCGTTATACGTGTACGATTGATGCCAAACTGGCTTTTTATGGCCTCGAATATTGGCCCAAATAAAACCTGTAATAACGCCACGCACAATTTGCGTTATTGCCCTTGGGATCAAGGCGGCTACCTTTATCGTGGGGTTTTGAGCTATTGCGTGGAGAAATGACAAATAGGGATACACACATACCTATAGCTAAGTACTATGTGGGGGTATAAGTTAAAATGGATGTTGACTTTTTATGTGGACAAGTGCCTTTATTGACTTTGATTGAGTAGGTACTATCCTTTATATAAACGAGCAAATATAAATTCAAAATGAAGGTATCAAAAACACTGGATATGACTTACTGAAATACTAAGTGGGCGAAAGACACAAATAATGAATGGTTCACATTACAATATTTAAAAAAAAAAAAAACCTCAAGAATGCTGCGTTATTAGAATATCCTAATCGAGTTAACCTAACTGATAGAGTTTGAATCTGCCTTGATAAAGGGGTAGAGAGGGAAGGAAGGAAGATTTAGCGTTGTTATATAAAAAAAAAAGACACGTAGGTTATGGTGGGAGATTTGCTTTGCTTGGCGAGAGCCTTAGCATTCTAACCTAACTGATAAAACTCGTATCTACTTTGAAATTCAATGCTCATTTAATATTACAGTCGCCCACACAGTAATTCCAGTCGACCACTTATATTTTTAATAAGCATTATTGTTTTAAAATAGATCATTTTTAGTAGTCCTTTTCTACCTCATTCGTTTATAGAAATGCACCCACGTCTCGTGAAAATAGATCCTTTTTAGTAACAGACTCTTTTTCTACTCATCCCGTTTATAGGAATGCACCCACGTGAAGTCAGTTTTTATTTTATGTAAAAATGACTTTATGTAACGAGCTAGAAAATAGACATATTCCACTTTTAAGGCGAAACGTTTCACTTTGGCGGGAAAATCAAATTTCAAACAGTTTTTTTGTCCTTGTAGCTAGGCCGGGTAATTATTGTGAAATGGCATAGTTTAAGCGAAAACTGTTGGTCGTTCTTTACATTATCATGTACAACTATTAATTAGTTACTCACCATATTACTTACATTTGGCAATAAACCGTTTGAAACAGCATACATTTGTTTATTGACAAATGTATGTAATAATGTGCATTGGAGATAAATAACTTTACACGAGTTTGTAAAGAATGATAATGAATTTTCGTGAACATCATTATCGTTTACAATAATTACTCGGCCTAGCTACAAGAACAAAAAAACTGTTTGAAATTTGAATTTCCCGCCAAAGTGAAATATTTCACCTTAAAATAGTTTTCTCAAAAGGCACTGTTGTATAATAACCTCTGACATTTTCATTTTGTGACGTCGCAACGCTAAAATGTACCGAAAAATCTGGCGAAACAAAGTCTTTGATTTAACAACGTTCTTTCCTTCAAACACAAATTAGGTGCCTTTGATCCGTCGCTATCAACATCAGGGATAAGGGCTGTCCACATCGCTGCTCATAATTCATTGAAAAATTACTGTGTCAAAATGTTTTACCTAATGTTTTAAAGGTAAAAAAAATTACATTTCTGAAAGAAAGAAAGAAAGAAAAATATTTATTAATGACAGAAACAATATTATATAAAGGAAGGAAAGGTAGCTAGGAAGGCTTCTGTAAGGTAGCTAGTCTGAAAATATTTGCAATTAATTAACCAACATAATTAATTTCGGAGATTTTGCATCGGTGCTATTCTACCTTATCCTACCACCTTCTTCCCACTTCAGAACAAGTCGGGAGTCGGGTATGTAATTTTTATTTATTATTTATTTATCTGTGAACCAATTAAGTCTTTTTTTTTTTTCATTATGTAGAAGAAACTCTCGAGGTAGTCCCATAAAACAATCACTAATTTTGACTCCGTAATTTTTAAGCCAGAGTCAATAATATAAATAATTTTTCTCGATAATTTTCGACAAATTTAGCATTAATCGGGTCAAACAAAGAGGCATTACATTTTTATAAGCTTTATCAATTGCATACATAGATTTGTTATCGTATGTATAATATATAAACAAGAAGTTTGCCCCGATCTGAGACCTCGCGATGTTAGCTAACGAAAATAACCTTTTTTTATTCTTTGCAATATCATGTTAACTTTAAATGTTTGTTGTACTCGTATGTGGTTAATATAAGGGGGAGGTCTATGGTCAGCAGTGGACGTCTTATGGCTGATGATGATGATGATGTATGTGGTTTGGTAAATACCAAGGTCCGTAAACAAGCGTCGAAAAAAGCTCGTTAAAAAAAAGTCGTGAAGAAAACTCATAATAAACGTTTTTAAACATATTTGAAGCTGCGGAAAGTGCCTGATGAAAAGATTTTATTCAGATGTTACATTGAACTCTGTGAACGCGTCCCCTTAAGATTACTTTCGTTAAAAAAGACAGGGCAAATCCCTCCTTTGTTAAAAGGTAGCAACGAAATAATGGGTTTATGTAATAGACGATATTAATGTCGGGTGCCTTAGGGATGTAATTTGGCTTCTGTTTTAGGAAAACGAGAACACATTGTAGGTTGCACCGTATGTGACTTTGATAATATCCATCTATATTACGTATGCGAGGTAGTCAAATGTTAAGGAGGTTATGTCGGCGATTTTTAAGTTATATTGTCATTTTTATTAAATTTATAATATTTATTGATTGATTAATGCCATGGTAGCCTATTTGGGAGACTAGCGGGCTTGAAAACGTGAGGTCGTAGGTTCAAATCTGGGTCCAACTCCAAACCGCTCATTGGTTCAGTACCAACGAGCTCTTTGGAGATTATGTACGGATTTTCATACCACTGACTTTTAAGTCCCGATAAATATGAAAACACTGACTTTTAGATAAAGGAAAACATCTTAAGAAAAACTTCCTACGTACGCAACGTATGGAGAAGAAATTCAATGGCGTATGAGAATAATTCGGTGGTAGGCCTAAGTCCAGCAGTGGAGTATTAAAAAGGCTGCTTAATATGCTATTATTACACTCAGTTTCACCCACTCTATCGCATTGTCAAAAAATCAAAGACCTGCTGGGAAAATATGAATACAGAATTCGCATATTTTTATTATATAGGACAAAAATATAGAATAATATATTTAATAAGTGTGCATGTAAAATAATAATGAGTAGTACTATAAACGCTCTTTTACTTTACTATGGTAATAATATATTTATAGGATACCTTTTAATTTCAAGTTTTGAGAAGCGAAAGTGTGAAAATCGGTTGCTTAGTTCAGACTTCCCCGGTGGTTCAGTTGGTAGTGAACCTACCTTGTGCGCTTGAGGGCGTGGGTTCGATTCCCACCTAGGCCAACATTCATGTGATGAACATTTGTGTTTGTGTTGTTATGTCTGGGTGTTAATATCTATTTAAGAATGTATTTAAAAATATATATGTATGTATATCAGTCTCTGGCAGCCATATTACAAGCTTTGCTTAGTTTGGGGTCCGTGTGTGCAAAAATATCCCAGATATTTATGTTTTTATTTAATACTAGCCGTCCGTTTCGGCTTCGCATGGGAGTAAGCTCGGCTTTCGGCCTTGCTACAAAATATAATATAGCCTATGTCACCCGGGGATAGTGCAGCTTCCCAACAGTGAAAGAATTTTTCAAATCGGTTCAGTTGTTTTGGAGCCTATTCAATGCAAACAAACAAACAATCAAATCTTTCCTCTTTATAATATTAGTATAGATTATATTTATTTAATATTACTTAAACTCGGTCCAAGCATTCGTTTGCTCCGACAGATGCAATAAAATTGTAAAATACTAATTAAAACCACAAATTCTGATCACATCCACGAAGATTCTGAGTGATATAATTATTGTGTGTGTTGTGGAAACGAAATATGAAAGAATTCGTGTATTAAAATTTTGTTTTGTTGTTTTTTTTTTCTAATACATAACAATACAATTTATAATTTTATGTAGCACCAAAAAACCACGGTTTGAGATATCGCTCACATCCTCCGCGGCGCTTACAAAATACAGATCATAATAAATAAATATTAAATATGAACCACACGTATAAAAATACATATAGCATCGTTATAACTATCAAAGCAAATAAACTAATGGAAATAGTGTACTTAATAGTTAACGCAAGTGATGAATCTAAATAATCGGCTCTGCACGCGAAATACTCATTCATGAAGAAGCTTACTAATTAATACAAGTAATCTAATTAGACACAATAATTATAACCTTATTAACAAATACACAAACCTGTGATGTCGAACAATTTCAATCTCAAATAACAATTGGTAATGAAGATTGATGAATAAGATTTATTAAGATTTAAAATTTGATAAAAAGATAATTTAATGCTGAACACCTGAATGATTTATTAATATTATATATATAATAGATTAATGACCCGCAGGATTTTCTAAGTGCTTAGTGTTGGCACAAAAGTTTGCTTTTCAATTTAAAAGACATCATACTATGATATTTTTCGCAAGGTTTTTTATTCGTCTTTAAATTTATAAGTGGTGAGATAGGCATATTTTTTTTTTACTTGTGGCTATGGAATGAAATAATGTATTGTCCATACTTGCATATTTCTTAACTTTTTCAAGTACTAGTATTATAAAGAGGAAGATTTGCATTTTATTTTTTATTTTGGATGTTTGTAACGAATTAATTCAAAAACTACTGGACTGATTTAAAAAATAATTTCACCATTAGAATGATAAATTATCCTGAGTAACATAGGCTATTACTAGAATGTTTAAAATTAAATCACCGCCCGTGCAAAGCTGGCACGGGCGGCTAGTTACATTACATGCAAAGTTTATGATTTTAACTATGTTCAAGAAATTATAATGATTAGATTTCGCGATTAGTACAGATTAGAAATTAAACACTTTTAACGGCTTTTAGCGCATTTATTTTTCAATTATTTTAATTCCTGACGTGTTCTCTGGTTCCTGTTTGCGTTTGCTTGAGATCTAGTCATCAAATTAATAACATTTCAAGCCCTTCGCAGAACTCCAAGACCCCTGGAGAGACGGGAGTGACTACTGCGTACATCGGGAATGTTTTAATTTAAAAAACTTTGGCGGTACATGTAACTTATTTGGTAACATTTATATAGAAAGTTAACCTGTGATCACAGACACTGCACTGTCTACTCTACTAAACACAATAAAATTCGTTAAAAATACTTAGTTCCAAATCATTGTTAAGGTTGCCAATTGTAAAATAAAAGATAATTAATTTGATGTAAAATAAACATAGTTTTAATTATTTTTTTTGTAAATGTAAATTGATATTTTTGATGATTTAATTATAAAGTTTGGAAAAATATTTTGCCGAACAGTAAACAGATGTAAGAGTCCATGGTTAATACGTAGTCTATCTAGTATCTTGCGCATTTCACTATTTCAAGATAATGTTTACAAAAAAAAAAAAAAACGATAGATAAAAACGGTGGAAAGACAATTTTTCCACGGCCCGTGCTAGGCCTGCTGGGAGTTTAAACTACAAATTATAACTGTATATTTTCTTCCATGCTAAAATAATAATTTGTTTATTCGAGGCGATAAGTTAAATCTATCAACTAATATACTAATTTCCCCACGTTCGGTAAACTTCGCTACGTCTTCTCGTCCAAAATACCTCAGCGCCTTAAGACGAAGGTCTTCAACCAGTGTGTGTTGCCAGTGATGACATACGGATCTGAAACGTGGTCTCTCACTATGGGCCTCATTAGCAAGCACAAAGTCGCACAACGAGCTATGGAGAGGGCTATGCTCGGGGTTTCTCTACGAGATCGAATCAGAAGTGAGGAGATCCGTAGACGAACTAAACTCAACGACATAGCCCACCGGATTAGCAAGTTGAAAGGGCAGTGGGCAGGGCACATAGCACGCAGAATAGATGGCCGATGGAGCCGAAAGGTTCTCGAGTGGAGACCGCGGACCGGTAAGTGCAGCGTAGGACGTCCACCCACAAGATGGACAGACGACCTAAAAGAGACCGCAGGAAAACGCAGGATGCAGGCCGCTTCCAACCGGTCCCTTTGGAAATCGATGGGGGAGGCCTATGTTCAGCAGTGGACGTCCTGTGGCCGAAATGATGATAATGATGAATATTTTTATTTATGTTTGTCAAAGTAACTGTTCTAGAAAGAAGTTCTTTAAAACAAAAAAGCTTTCACAAAAAAATGTGTCTTATGTAGACGACAGTCTTGTTTATCATTTCCACTTTCAAAATAGAAAACTCTTGACTAAAAGATGTTCCTTGAAAGTTAAATTACTGCAACTCCGTCCAGAATAATTTCGAGACTTGTAAGTAAAAACCAAAAAGTAACTCAGTGGCTGTTTCTACAAAGTTTTCTTACGGCTTTATCTTCACTTGAATGAACACCTTACTCTTTTCACTGTTTTTATGTTTAAATATATTTCATTCATTTTAGATTTATTTTTCTATTGGAATAGGTATGTATGCTATGATTTGGTTGGTATGTATAGTATTATTTATCCAGTCTCAAATATAATAAAATAACATAGGACTAGGTTATGGTTATGGTTAACCACAATCTCAGTTGATGGAAATCGATGATGCTGAAAAGCAATTATGCTCAAAGACTCAGAAAATAATAATAAATGGAAGTGTTTATCTACAGTTTCCCCGTTAGCACTTACACCTCTCTCGTCCACTCCCATCCCTGGTTGTCCATTTTATGACATTTTAATCATCCCGTTTGCAGTTGTGTGCCGCTCAATATTGAAGTGTGCGTTTGTATGTAGAACTAGTAAGAGTATGTCAGTGTATGCAATACGTGTTTACCTCGCCCCTTCAGTTTTTAGCAGACTTTTTTCGGTACTAGCCCTAACATAGTTAAAACACATCCAAACTAATTAATGATCAAAGGGTCGAAGATGGAACACGTATTTGCCTCTGTAGTAATATTATTATAACCCTAGACTAACTCTCGAAGATTGAAATTGAAGTTGTCGATATTACAAAGTTTTTAAAGATTCATAAAAGTCATAGTCACAGTCAAAATTAAGCAAAGTAGGTCCCAGTTTAGTCTTAGTCTCACCCTAGTAACGTAGTAAAACTTTACTAAAGACAAGTACAAAGATTTGAAAACAACACGAAACGGTACGTTTCTTTTTAAACATATGCCCGCACCACACTCTTGCAAGTTATCGATCACTCATCGGTTGATAGTATTATACTATTTTTACACACTAACAATCAAAAACCCCAATAATTGGAAAATAATATAATGCCGTGACATAATTTTTCCACAATAGCGCCAAACACCAATACTATTTTTCTGCTTTTTTTTAATTTATTATATTAAGTTAAACGTTGCCTATAAGGCCACAAAACTAGCCAAGTGCTAAAAGCTAGCTTACTCTATTAAATAAATTAGCCTTTAATAGCAGCTTAATGACAGCTTTTGAACACCGGGTGACATTTGAAAGCTGCTAGTATCATAGGCTTACCTCCATTATGAAATTATAATCTCGAAAATGAAATTTAATATTCTGTTTACTTTAATAGCCATGTAAATTCTAACTATAATGTTTGTGGGGTAGGATGGTGCGTGTGACATTAGCCGAACGGCCTTTTGATTATGTAACTTGCAATTTAGTCGCGAATTTGACAGTTTCACTATGACCAAACCGTATTTTTTTTTTGAGTTTTTTTTACATAATCTGTGTTTGGTTACTGTCACAGGCACCATCCTACACCGCAATTACTATACTTGTCAGTTCTGAAAGAATATTTTAACCAATAATGTTTGGTGAATTATTCGTTGGAGTCTAAATAAAATAAATAAATAATTTTTTTATGTGTTACACAGAACATTGTAGGTAATCGTTTAAAATCACATCACACTTATCAAACTAATTTTTAAATGCGAAAGTTTGTATGTGTGGGAGTGCGTATGTTTGTTACTATTTCACGCAGAAACGGCTGGACGGGTATGGATAAAATTTGGAATATACATAGCTTATGTCCTGAATTAACACATAAGTTACTTTTCATCATCATCATCATCACCATTTTTCTTCACGACACGGGTGAAACCACGCAGCTAGTGATGTATAATTAATGTAAGTTAATCTTTAGAAGTAGTCAACAAGGTAACCCGTTTTGTAAAAATTGTCTGATACTTAGATGACGGGCGGCCTAGGGAGGCGATGGAAAAACTGTATTCTTTTTTATTAATTTAATTAAATAATAAGCTTGCGTTTGACCGCCAACTCGCCTGATGTTAAGCGATGATGCATAGTAACTATCGGGGAACAACCAATAAATAATAGCGTACTGTAACTTTTAAAACAAATTTTCACCAATGGTCACTCATTTAAAACCTGGACTTCTTTCTATCCTGACTTAATTATCTGTAATTGTCGATTGGTTACCATCAACGATCACCCATCACAGAACTTGTCTTAGCTAAACTCTAGTTATAAAATTTTCGAAATAATAACTTTTCAATCTTATGAGACCAACATTATAGGTGTATTATATAATTACATTCTCGGGTCTAGCCCGGACATTTGGTAGGCATTGGTGGAGCCGAAGCTAATACCAAGAGGCCCTGTTGAATATAAAAAATACAATTATAGAATATGTAAAAAAAGGAATATGAAACTATTGTGTAGTATAAGGATTAAAAAAAACTGGGCTATTGAGGTGAACAACTTGTGGATGGGATAAGAGATCTTATTATTTATATTATTAAGTACGTTTTGTAGGTGTTTATAGGTGTCTTCACACTTACTACTCGTATTAGATGGCATAATGCTTTTTGCCACTTATTTTATAAAATAAGCAAGCATCGTAGCACCGCTACAGCTGCTACGTACATAACAAACGTAGCAACGCTAAATCTGCTAAGTACATAACAAACGTAGCACCGCTACATCTGCTACGTACGTAGAAACCGTAGTAGTGCTTTACACCTTCATAACCTAAATAGGTCTCATTATTAGGCACTGACGTGAGGTAATTAATGGTAAAGCGAAATTATTCGCGGGTAATTATCGTTAAGTTTACGAGTAGCTTAATGAACTGTGGATTTAATTATCGAAACGTGATCCGGATTACAATAATTAAACTTTGGGAGGAAAAATAATTACCTAACATTAATATTGCTTTACATAAATTTTCTTTTAGCTTTGCTATATTTAACCGATGTGGAAGAAAGGTTCTTTAGAGGAGACCACGTACAGGAGGACGCAGCGTAGGTAGGCCTCTCACTAGTTGGACCAACGACATAGTGAGAGTCGCATCCGTAGGCATCCGGTGGATGCAGATGGCACGATGTCGTTCAGTGTGGAGGTTCCAGGGAAGGCCTATTTTCAGAAGTGGACGTTTTCTGGCTGATGATGACTATTATTTGCTATATTTTTTATGTAAGGATAAAATAAAATAAACACGTAAAGTAGTTTGTTAGTAATTGAAAAAAAAAGTAAGTGAGTTCGTATAAACTATAGGCCTATAATATCCTCTCTTTCACAACATTTCTATATATATAAGTACATTTTAAGATCTTTATGTACCTATAAGCCTTTAATGAATATCAATAAAAAAAAAAAAAAAAAAAAATATTTTAAGTTAGTAACTTTTTAGGCTATTCGTGAAACTGCGTCGCTGCTAGTCGACAGTAAAATTCATTGAAACAGCTTCTGAGTAATAAAGACTTCTACCCTCAAAAAGCTAGCCAAATCATAATTTTATTATAGGATTCTTTGATTAAAATCTCCAGTGGATTCTTTTGATCAAGTCCGACTCCCCAAGGCATTATCCGAACCGCGCTGAAATGTGAATTTTCTCCCAGTAGCCATTGTTGTTGTTTTGGAAGATAAGTAAAGGGGAATGGTAATAAAACTAGTAAAGTCATTGACTTTGGTCGTAAATGAATTATACTTTAAGTGCGTATAGTCGAGCCCAGAGAAAAACGTATGTGATAGCTACAGTAAAATAAGTAAACTGTATATCAAAATCATCCAAAGCCTTTGAACTGTCTGAACTCTGTAATCTAAAGAATCCAGGTCGAAAACGACATCCCTAACCAACGCCGCAGATTTTAATAATCCAAAGCTCACAGTCTAAAGTCTACCTTACATAATACATAGCACTCATTTGCATAACCAAAAGGGTTTCAGCTGAATCAAGGTAGCAGGTGGACTATACTAAGGCAGCGCTGACTTAAGTACAGTCCACCTTTTCTGGTTTTAGCTGCATAAAGTATAAAACATTATCTGGCTTCTCTTGCAGCATATTGGGTACATTGAAATCGTATATATGTTTTGTGTGTTTCATATTCCTCTGTTTTCTATTATCTTTGTTACGAGAGTTTTAAACATATAAGGCTTTACTTATAACCGCTACTTAAGTTATGCAATGTTTAAAAAGGCTCCATCTTGCTTTCATAATAAATAAAATAAATAAATAAATATCTGGGACATTATAGCACACATGGTCATCTGACCCCAAACTAAGCAAAACTTGTAATATGGCTGCCAGAGACTGATATACATACATATATATTTTTAAATACATAACTAAATAGATATTAACACCCAGACATAGAACAAACACAAATGTCCATCACACAAATGTTTGTCCTACGTGGGAATCGAACCCACGCCCCCAAGCTCAGAAAATAGGTGACAGTTCCATCAGCGAGAAGTTAACAAAGAAATCTTAAGCATTGCTTAACTTAAGTAACGTTTATAAGTAATGCCGATATAATCTTGTTTAGAAACGTAGGTTATGCTTAAAACTGCTGTGCCAATTTCTCTTTGATGGAAATGGTCACGCGCAAAAACGCTATCAGGTAAGTTAACGGTCAAATGCTAGCCTATTAATAATAAAAAAGAAGAGAAAATAAATGTTACTTAGCCACCATAAATAAATATATATATCATTATCATCATCCTCCTATCTCTTAGAGAGAGAGTGTGGGGTCTAATCTACCATGTCTTTTAACATTTTTAAATTCTTAGACACCGTTTTGAGCGATGGCATCGTTACTGCACATATTTCATTAATGCAGGTCCGGGGATCGAAACGATCGAAATTGCAAAGTGCATATGGCTACCCTTTGGCCACCATCGCTCAATAAAAACATCATATCTAGTAGGAATAGGACAACTTTGAGATCTATGCGTATAAATACGGTGGCCATAGAAATTATTCGAGATGAAGCGGTTATTGAAATTACTGACTATGCATGTGCACAGATTTGAGCAGGTCAAACTGACCCCTCTAAATATTCGGCAAGCGCCATCTAAGGCTGTTTTTAAGCTACTGTTACGCGAACACTATTTAAAAGCATTAGTGTCTAGTGTCTAACTACGTTGGTATTTATAATCACTCTCTTATATGTATTTATAATTCTTATATGTATAATATTAATATTATAATTTGTGTAATAATATGTAGAAAATCATATACTTATATAATTATGTATGGATATTGGTATAATTTAAGTTTGTATAATAATTATCTAGTAAAATCATGTATTTATATAATTGTGTATTGATATAGGTTTAATTTAAGTTGGATTTATTTTTGATGGTTAAGTATCTATTTCTTGTAAAAGTTTTGTTCCTTATTTTATTTTCTTTAGTTGACCAGCTTTTTGTTTCTTAAATTATAGTTTTTTTTCATGCACGCCTACATACCATTTGTTCAACCTGGTGGATGACTGGTAGAAAATGCTTAGCATTAAGTCCTCCATTTGTGCATTGTACTTAATTTGTAAGTGTGCAATAAAATAATAAATAAACTGATAAAGGTTTGTCTGCTTAGTTTGGCATATTTTATTTAAACTTTAGTTACTATTGTCAAATCCCACTGGATGTATTCAGCTATAGATACGTAGAATTGTTAATAATGAATCGAAATTGATCTCATATTATCAATAGTTTTACTAGCACCAACACATACATACGAACTCTTATAATTTCTAAGGTATTCGCTTTTATTTGACGTTGAAATTAAACTCTTGTAACGGATTTCATCGCGAGTGTTTTATATTAATTTAATTCCTGACATTTTGAACGCTTTTCAGACTCCCTCTCTCTCTCTAGTAGTCAAAAAAAGTTTGAAAGCGAGTGTGAGCTCTCTCACACTCGCTTTCAAACTTTTTTTGACTACTCGCCATGGAGTAGATGACGGATATATAAAGCAATGTTATAAAATAAATAATGTGAAATACACGCGGTAAATTCCGTTACAGTGTTTAATACTAATGTATGCAAACCTTCTTATTGTGTAAAGACTAATTTATTCAAGTTGTTCAAAAATCACATTAATCTGAATTTTATCAGAATGCCAGGAAAAACACTCCAATCAAATATTTACAATAAACGACACAGGATAAAGCTAAAAAAATATTTATAATCCTCAAAAAGCTCCACATTCATAAAAAGCAATTCTAAGCTCATTCCCATTTAATTCGGCGAAACGTTCTCAAAATTACAAAATGAGAATTGTACATCCTCATCCTGAAAGAAACGTGGTTTAATTAATTATTAAAGCGACCTCGTAGCCACACGGTTTCATTTGTATCTCTACCATATTTTAAGTAGTAATATATTTTTTATTAAAATTTAATCTGGAACCCTTAAGGTATAGGATAAAATTGGCTGAGCACTAAACTTTAGGTGTTATGAATTCGCACTGGGTACGTGAGAGGAATATTTAATTTTACATAAGGTTAATTATACTGATTACAGTTGGTAGTTATAATTAGCATTTATCATATTATATAATTCTCATAGTTTATTATAATGCAGAAGTTGGATTGATAATATGTGTTAAAAAAGAGTTTCATGAACATAGAGTTGTGCAAAAAAATTCGGTCCTGTCACATTATTGCTTCCATTTAATCATCATAAACAATTGTCAGTGCGCGTATAAAAATGCTTACTCATCTGGCGTTAATTAAAAATACAACTAACCTGTAAAATGAAAAGGTCATCGCTTGTTGTTTCTGCAAATTGAACTGAGCCGGCCAACGATCATAATACGAGTAATTGAGCACTTTTCACTGTTATTACACTAGCGACCACTAAATTTCACTTATGACCTACTTCAGTACACATGCACTTTAGTTTAATTTAATTTAGTTTAGTTTTTTAGTCAAAAGTTTAGTTAGTTGCTAATGAAACGAAGCAAGCGACATATCAGCTACGAGGCGTAGCGACCGCAGTGGCTGACGTAGCGCGACTGACAAAACCGCTACGCCGGGTCTACGACGGCGCAACTCTGGCTAAAGAGATATTTCCACACATAAATATTTAGTCTATTTAAGTCAAGTCAAGTCAAGTATTTAAGTCAATCCTGTGAAACGTCCACCAAATTAGATAACAAAAATGCTAAGAAATGTTCAACGAAAGCATTTGCTGCAGTTTGCAGAATTTCATTGCATAAGTTATTGTTATGGGTCGTGGAGACGGCGCCTGAGGCCGGAAAGCTAATCTTGTAAATAGCAAGAAAAAGTTTTACGAAACATTTCACACGAATTGGTATATCAACGGTTGTGGTTAACATAAACTTTCACTTTACGATTGATGTCGTACATAAATTCTAGGGAAACGTTTAAGTATACATTTTGACGCGCTTTTATCGTGTCTTGTTTGTTTTAAGTTCAGAATGGGTCAAAGGGCTCTGAAATAACATTAGGGACTTAGATGTTATTTATAGATGTGCTATTTGAGTGTTTTCGTCGACAAGCCATGTTTTTATTGGTTTGGAATGTTTATTTTTGAACCGTAATTAGTTTATAATAGTATTTGATTTTAACCTCCAACACAAACAAAAGGGTGTGTATCTGTGTTTGTATGTGGCGTTGTAGCTCTCAAATGGCTGAACTGACATTAATTGTGAGAAAAAAAAAACATTGTGATTGCTTTTTTTTTATTGGCGACTTGGTGGCCAAACGTAGATGTATTCTATATTAAAAACTAAAATTAATTTGATTGAGAGTGTTCTTAGCTATGATTCAAGAATGGGTGTTCCCCGATAGTACAATCTGGGTGTCTTCAAGTCGAGAGTGAATCGGTTTCTTCTAGGCAAGCGTGTTCCATCGTAGGCCGCATCATCGCTTAACATCACTTAATATATTTATAAATATTTATTTAAACTTAGAAAAAAAAATGTTTTGTATTCGTCTCAGCAAACTTTTCATTTGATACCCATATCATAATGATAAATAAGAAAAAAATCCGCCATCTTGATTTTCGCCATTTAATTTGTCCACAATATTGAATTTAGTGTGACATCATTTTATTTTATGTATTTTTCTTAGCAAACCGTTTGATAACATTTGATACTCATATCATAGGGTTGCACAAAAATAACTGGTCCGCCATATTTGGGAGTCTACCATACTGGATTGAGAATGACGTCATTTACCTAATCATGCATTATCATCCAAACCAAACGTGTATTCAAAATTCCAGCTCAATCGGTTGGGGATAACTGTTTTAAAATTCAGTTGCAAGATTTGGCCCATTCTAACAAGACAAGTTAAATAGAAGCTTGTAAAAAAATATACTCTCGAATATCCAACGCCTATCAGCCTCTAAGATCTCTCTTTGCTCAGTCTATTACAACTCTGATAAAGTTAGAAAGTCAAAACAAACGATAAAAACAAAGACTGTCTAAAGTTTTATTCTACTTTTCTTGTTAAACCCATTCTTTTCAGCGCATTTGCAAAAGTCTCCATACTTAGTCTCGAGCCGTCGACGTGAAGGAATGCTGGCACTTAATCTCGACTCCCGTTTAGACGACGCATACTTTAGGAACCTAAAAAGAACTTTACTTAGGTATTTGATGAAACGACTTAATTTAATTTGAAAACTTTTATGGAATATTTTATTTGATTTTAAACGATAATAAGAGTTTATTTGAGGGTAGGAGCGATGGTGGCCGAGCAGTCTTTGCAGCCTGACGTCACCCGGTTCGAACCTCGATCCTGCACCAATGATTTAGTACAACGGTGAAAGAAAACATCGTGAGGAAACCGGTATGTCCAAGAACCTCTAAAGTTCAAAGACATAACATTCACCGACATGCACTGGGCCAGCATAGTGGATTAGGTTCCATCCTCTCTCTGAGAGAAGGTCTGAGAGAGAAGGAACTCGCCTGATGTTAAACGATGATGCGGTCTACGATGGAGCACTCTTGCCTAGAAGAAACCGATTCACTCTTGATTTGAAGATACGCAGATAGTAACTACCGGGGAACACCCATTCAGGCAGCGCATTCCACAGACTAGCAATTCGCACAATAAAAGTTGCAGAAAGAAAACTTAGCTAATGGCACACATGAAGTGTTGCCAATTTCTGCACGTACTGGCTCGTTAGAAATTTTACAGTTCAAGCTATAGGTAAACTTTCTAATAAGTTTGGACTCCAATTTATTTCAAGAAATAACCGTTAGTTTGTTAGCACGGGCACTGGAGAGAGCTATACTCAGAGTTTCTTTGCGCTATAAAATCCGGAACGTAGATATTCGCCAAAGAACCAGAGTCACCAACATAGCTATTAAAATTTGCAAGTTGAAGTTGAAATAGGCAGGCCACACCGCTCGAAAAACTAATAACCGATGGAGAAGAAAGGTTCTTGAGTGGAGACAACCAACCGGAAGATGCAGCATAGGTAGGCCTCCCACTAGATGGACCTACGACATTGTGAGAGTCGCGGGTATCCAGTGGATGCAGATGGCAGAATGTCGTTCAGTGTGGAGGTTAAAGGGGGAGGCCTGTTTTCAACAGTGGACGTCTTCTGGCTGATGGTGATGATGATGATGTTAGCATGTCAAACTGTTGACCTAAAAATATATAATGCTATATACAAGGCTACTGGTAATCAGTTAATATCGTCTCAAGGGCGGCGTTACATGAAATTCGCAAAAATCAGCCGTTCTATACAAAAAAAAAACACTCGCGACAAAATGTATGAAACAGCTGTTGCCCCCCGCAAATTTTGATTAATCGTAGAACAAGTTTTATTGAACTCTTAAGAAGATGCTTACTAATTACCAGTAACCATGTATACTTGATTCCCACTTTAGGCTAAAAATCACTACACTATTATTATCTTTGGCATTGCATTGGCTCTGGCTATATTTTTATTCAAATACGAACAATAATCTCAAAACTAAATATTGTTTATTGAATTGAACGCCTTTAAAATCTGTTAAAATAAACAAGCTGAAATATCTGAAAAATAAACCTTTTAAAATATAAAAACCTAAATAAACAAGGTCTCAAATCTTCATAACATGATTCAATTATCATGTTTAGGGATGGGTTTATGAAATTAAATTAAATATTTATTGGTAGCAAAGCTACAGGTCGGACGTTTACATTTTTTTTTAATTCGTTTTAAATATATAAATGTTTGTAAATATATTTTTTTTTAAGCCAGAGTGACCCACTGTTGGGCCTCCCTTTGTTTATGCCAGTCTCTGTTTTCTTGCTAGTGGCATCCACTCGTTTCCGACATTTCTTTTGATGTCGTCAGTCCATCTCATCCTCGGTCGGCCTAGGTTCCGATTTGATAACGGATTTGTTAGCGGTTCTATTTTTCGTATTGTCAGATTTGTAGTTAACGAGGCGTGTGCCCCGATGAAATTTCCGACCGGTTAAAACAGGATAGAAGGTCACTTTAAGCCTGAATTTAACTCTTTTAGCGGATAAATTTCCAAAAACGCTTGTACAGTTGACTTTTATTTTGCAAATTAAATACTAACTTCTACGTTTCTACCTTTCATATACTATCCTCTATATTACGAACTTCCGTTTTGTTACGCGAACAAGGTTTTACTCCATAGTACCCGTTATTGTAAATAACTTTTACTAACATATGCGAACAAATCTGAAATCACGACAAAAATACCAGCTGTTCTATAGAAAACTGTAATTCACATTCGACAAGATGCGTGGAACAGCTGATCCCATGTTCCCATATTAAAAGTTGTACATAATGATGGTTACTATGGACTCTTTTCAGGTTAGTATACCCTTGACGCGTTACCCTGTAGAACGCGCATAAAACACAGAACAGAGCATACATTCTAATCCATCATCAAAAAATCAGCCCGGAATTGAATCCGGGACCTTCTGTTTATAAAGCAGTCGTGCTGCTACTGAGCCGTACCAACAGATATTCCAAGAAGAAAATATCATCCACTTTAACGTAGGACAAATATCCATCAATCCAATTCATTGGCATCCGTTGTCCTAACCCCTTTACCTAATATCAAGGAAACGACGAAAAAACATTCACATATTTCACATACACACACTAATGTATCACATGCGAAGATTTACATGTGTATCATATGAGATATTACAAGTAGCTGGAATGACCATTTCATAGAAACTTGGGACCTTTTGCCTATAGTCGTAGTGTGTAGGCCGTTTGTGCATACTGCATAAAACCGGATAGTTATGCAAGCTCTAACAATTATCATTTTAGACAAAGAGGTTTTATAACGAGTACGCAACATCCATACTAAAATAAGGCACTTACGTTAGAATGTCCTAACCGGAAGACCTTTATTTAAGACTTAACGGTTTAGTTCTAAAACAAAAACCAGAACCATGTACTAAATTTTACGAGGCGTGAGACTTACAGTAGCGCTTAGTCACTCAAGTATTCAAAATAAGTAATACTTAGTCACCGACATAGCTATTAAAATCTGTAAGTTGAAGTGGCATTGGGCAGGCCACATCGCTCGAAAAACTGATTACCGATGGGGAAGAAAGGTTCTTGAGTGGAGACCACAAACCGGAAGACGCAGCGTAGGTAGGCCTCCCACTAGATGGACCGACGACATTTTGAGAGTCGCGGGCATTCAGTGGATACAGATGGCAGGATATCGTTCAGTGTGGAGGTTAATTGGGAGGCCTATGTTCAGCAGTGGACATCTTCTGGCTGATGATGATGAATACTTAGTTTACTGTAAGTAGGTTTTTTTTTTTCATCTTTGACCACATCGTCGCTTACCAATAACAGCATCGGTGATCTGTTAGAACAACGCCTAACGCGTTTCGGTTAAATTATGGTATTTCGGTTAAATTATGAGAAAATTTGCTTATACTTAAGTCGACACTTGACTGACATGCGCGGCAATTCCATTCGCTTCAAATATTCCACGACAACAAAGACACATTACCGTTTTTTCCGATCTTCGAAACGAGTTTTGTATCAGCGGAAGCATTAAGAAAACGAAATGCTAACATGATCACTCCCATACATTTTGAGGAAAGTTTTGCAAACTAATAGAATTAGGCAGACATCCAACTTTCAATATATACAAACATCTTTGTTTTGTGCTGGGAGCTGGTAAAATTTGTGTAAGGGTTTTTAAAATTAATTAATAAATAAAGCTTCAACTCGGATGGGCAGCGTTCGGGAAATTACGTGACATCTTGTCGTCCAAAATACCTATGTGCCTTAAGACAAGTGTCTTTAACCAGTGCCTGTTGCTAGTGATGACATATAGTAATGAGACGTGGTCCTTAACTGCTCGTCTTTTGGAAAACTCAGAGTCACACAGCGGGAAATGGAGAGAGTTTTGCTCGGAGTTTCTTTGCGCAATAAAATCTGGAACGTGGTTATTTGCCAAAGAACTAGAGTCACCGACATGGCTATTAAAATGTATGAGTTGAAGTGACAATAGGCAAGCCATATCGCTCGAAGAACCGATAACCGATGCGAAAAAAAGGTTCTTGAGCGGAGACCACGAACCGGAAGACGTAGCGTAGATAGGCCTCCCACTAGATAGATCGACGACATTGTGAGAGCTGCGAGCATCCAGAGGATGCATATGACCGGCTGTCGTTCAGTGTGGAATTCTGTTGAATTAAACGTCTTAGCTAAGCAAAAATTTGTCTGGGATTTTTATTGCAAAATTGTTTCAGTAAAACAACAGCGTAGGATCGATGGTGCCTAGGCATTAGCAAGTTCGCTTTATAATCTGACGACGCCCGGTTCGATCCTCAGGTCTGCACCAATTACGTGAATAATACTTAAATTATGTGCAGATCCGATGCCATCGCTCAAAAGGGTGAAGGAAGAAGGACTCTGAGAAGAGGACCCCAGCAGTTAGAACATGATAGGCTAATAATATTAATGTAAGGTACCTGGAAAAAATGCAAAAAAAAAAAGCTAAATGGTAAAACCGCGGGGCGCGGCTAGTTCTATAATACATTTTAGTTAATTGTTTGTCTTCATTAAAGACCTTGCTTTCTCTTCATATTATTAAAAGTGGCACACTGGCCAGCCTGTCTCAAACTTTATCTACTATCTAAAATCCATGACATAACCGATATCGGTAGCAGTAAAAATCTGAGCTAGGAGTCAACTCGCCGGCTACAAACTCGACCACGCGGTCGAGTTGGACCTATTTTATTCTACCTACTTATAAAGGGGCTAACTCAGCTGACAGTAGATATTAGTGCAATCAAAGACAAAATCTTTTACAACTAGTTTTGTAAATATTCAAATTGCAAACATTGATTTATATTATCTATACTAAAGGTTATCCCTAACAGGTACGTAGCTACCGCCGTAACTACTTTTTACTCATTTTTCCTCTTTTCTTACAAAAAAACCTAATCATCGTATGTTTTATGTATTTCAACAACAAATTAACGAGAGAGCCGCATCAAATCCCGCCCACTCAGAAAACCTCTGTCGTTTCTTAAGCTTCTGAGAACCCTTTATCTGAAGATTTATTGGCCCTCGCCGAATTCTGGCTATTGAAACGCCGACAATGCTGAGTGGCCATTGTTGGAACTACGATACCTGGGTCAGGTCCGAATGGTAGATTTGAATGGCGTTTTTATATCATTGTTGTTAGATAATTATCAATATCAAAAACCGACTTCACAAAATTAGTAAAATACGCAATTTCGGTTACTTGGATGGCTTACTATTATTGTCATCTTCGACCATATCCTTTTTTTATGATACTCAGTGACGAGACGAGCGAAGTCACTCGCCTGATGGCTGTTCACGCTTACCCATCTCACAACAGCTCAACGCCACTCAGAATTTTAAACTTCAACAGTTCAAAACCCAGGATGGCAATGCACTGCGCTCGTCACCCCGAGATATAATATGTCAAATCTCTGTGTGCCCTGTAATTTCGCTGGAAACATTGCCCTTCAATCCGTAACACAGTAGTGTCTGCACACTACTGCTTGGCGGCTGAATAACTGGCAAAGGTGTAGTACTTCCCCAGGTGGACCCCTGCAAATATCGTTTGTAGTCGGTTAAAAGTGCCACGATGCGATGAGCTAGTTAAATCTATTCAGTCATTATCTTCCTAAATAAAATTATAAATATATAAATTGCACGCTGGTGCGGTTCAAACGATCTTTCTTGCCTCACACCTGCAAAACGTGGAATGAGCTACCTTCCGCGGTGTTTCCGAGAAGCTATACAACATGGGGTTCTTCAAAAATTGAGTTAATAAAGTCTTAAAAAGGTCGGCATCGTATTTGTGATGCCTCTGGTGTACAAATATCCATTGGCAACAGTGATTGCTTACTTTCTGACTTTTTTGCTTACGTGACTGCGTTTTTAAGTTTGTAAGCATAATTTGCATCGAGTTTTTGTACCAAACTTAAAAAAATTAATAACTCCCAATATCAATTAAATCAAATTAAAATTAACGGACGGAAACGTCTTACAATAACTTACATTAGGAAGGATTGGAGGACCAACAAAAAGAAGTTTAACAAAATTAATAATGAAATGAGCATTGGAGGTACCTTTATTGTATATTTTTTATTGGCTTGCGCTTGGCCGCCAACTCGCCTGATGTTAAGCGATGATGCGGCCTACGATGGATCACGCTTGCCTAGAAGAAACCCATTCACTTTTGACTTGAAAACACCCATATTGTAACTATTGGGGAACACCCATTCAGGCAGCGCATTCCACATACTAGCAGTTCGCACAATAAAAGCGGAATCAAAGCGTTTCGTACGGGGTACGGGGTCGTATTTATAAATATGGGGGTAAGCTTTCTTTGGCGGTATCTATCTATAAACATACAAATGAATCCCTACTTATCTTGGTCACGCCATAACTTGAGATCGACTTTATCGATTTCATTCATCTTTTTTAAAAGTTTCCTAAAATATTTAAGAAGGTTTTCAAGAGTTTTTTTTTTAAAGAAAACTGGAAAATTTCAGGTAACTTAACGACGATTTAAGACAGGATAACGTCTGTCGGGTTAGGTAGTATCTAATAAAACTGCAAAATATTTCAACTGAAACGTTTCTAGAAACTGTACAAGACGTGTGACGCCAAAATCAAGTCTCATTGGGGAAATGAAGAAAAACATTTTTACTATTAACAAAACCGGTTCATCGTCAACCGTTTGTACTATAGCCATATCTAGCCTCAATTTACGTAATAACACCGTAAAATTCCTTAACCATGTTATTCTTTACTCAACACCCAACTACCGCACCGTTGACATCAAAATTAAAACCTTCACTAATCACTATCACAAAAATTTACGCGACAAAAGCCGCCCTTTTACAAAATTCATCAACTTTGCGCGTTATGTTTTTTAGCGTTGCGTGACAAAATACGACGGGCCTAAAATCTGACGAGTAATTTAAATTCCAGAACCTTGGTTGCTGATGAATAAAAAGAGATAAGTTGCACTTCTAGTGAAAGTAATGAGTACAAATGAATGTGGTGAAGAAAACGACAGTAATTTAAGTACAATCAAATTATAAGTCATAATCGTGACCAGGCTTTATAAAATCTGGGATGAGTACGTACGAGGAATAAATAAATATCTGGGACATTTTTGCACACACGATCATCTGACCCCAAATTAAGAAAAGCTTGTAATATGGCTAACAGAGACTGAAATACGTATATATATTTTAAATACATACTTAAATAAATATTACCACCCAGGCATAGAACAAACACAAATGTTCATCACAAAAATGTTTGCCCTAGGCAGGAATCGAACCAACGCTCCCAAGCGCAGAAGGTAGGTTCACTACCAACTAAGCCACCAGGGCAGTTGAGGTCCTGAGCCAACTGAGTAAGCATGCGCGTACGCGACATCTCCGACAAGATGCAGAAGGGTAGGCTGCTATGGTATGGTCACGTAAAGAGGGGACCACCTGACTACGTTGGAAACATGGCACTATAACTTTCCTTCCCCGATCAAAGATCCAGAGGCAGATCCAAGACAAGGTGGAAAAATGCTGTGATAAAGGACATCAGCGTGTAAGGTTTTCGAAGATGATGTTGAGAATAGAGCGAACGGAGAAGGACTGGAGCAGAAAAAGAAGTGAAAGAGAAAGAAGTGAAGGAGGGCTGACTCCATGACTATTTGGGATTTATAGTCGGGAAGAGATAGAGAGAGTGAGAGAGCCAAAGTGCCTTATATTATTTTTTTGGTTTGTTTATTTGTTCCTCTTAGAACAGTCACAGAGCGACGGGCAGACGTTGTTTTTTTGCATACAAATATTTGTAGAGCCGAAATAGGTCACTTTTTATCCAGTTTTTTTTTTACGGTTTCTGAGTGAATGTCCACGCGAATGAAATCGCGGGAAACCAAATCAAGTTAATTATAATAAACGCTCAAACTCAACCAAAGTTAAAATAACGTATCTCCCAAACTCATCACCGACCCTGATAATGAAGTTTCCCGCCTGCGAACCATTCATGGTTTGACGCCGCCATTTTATGATGTCATAATTATTTACGCCACGACATTATGTTGAAAGGGTGTATAAAATAATAATTGCGAGACACAAAGGGGTACGATGTTTATTATGTATCTTATCGGGAGAGAAAAATAAAAATTTGGGAGTGTGGAAATGTATATTTAACTTTATTTACGTTTTTTAATACCACTGAAAAAAAAACGTTACTCATACTCGGAAAGTAGGTCTGAAGTTGCCTGAGGAGTAGGTTGAAAGTAATACATTTCAGCCCTAGAGAATCGCTTTCAACTGAAAGTGACAGTTGACAACTGACAGACACTCAAATTATAATAAAAAAAACTAGTTCTATTTTCACATTTGTATTGAACCATGTTCTAACAATTTTTTTTCTCCTCAGAGAATTATGGTCCCGCACTTCTCGTGTATTTGCCAGTGTCAGTTCATGTTTTTATTTTAAGTTTCCTTGTATTCGTAATAAAAAGCACAGTGTTTACCTCGGGGTTAAAGACTTATTTAGTCCCTCGAACTATTAGCGCCCCCGCTACGCTCGGGTGCCAAACCCCATCTCGGGACTAAACAAGTTACTTTCACTCCTAGGATAACAATGTACCTACTACTATTACGCAAAAATGGAATTGTAGTTGGTGTATGCATGGGGTGATAAGGAAAGGGTATGCTAAGCTGCAAGGGTTTCTTTAAACTCATCATTATGAACAATTTTTATTATGGGACCAACCCTGAAATCACGAAAAGAACACACACCGGCAAACATTTTGAAAAATAAATTTGACTGCACAGACTTTTTGGTGAAACAAAGAGGTTTCGACCACGCGTGTCAACGTGGTTGCTTGGAGTGTGGTACTTTGTGTACCATACCGCTTTTTAACCGACTTCCAAAAACGAGGAGGTTATCTACTGGTTTTTTTATGTTTGTTACCTTAACTTAAGGATTTTCGACTGAGTGAACCGATTTTGATGATTCTTTTTTTATTTGAAAGCTAGTGGGAACCCAATGTGGCTCTATTTCATTTGGTTCAGTTTTGACATTTTTATAAACGGTTTTTTTATGTTGATAATCGTTGTTCAGGATTTTTTCTGAGCACCAGATGATTATACAATGAAATATCACCAAGAAAATTTGGTAACAAAACTAACATCATTATTGTAAGTTAAACAAATAAATCATCAACTGGTTTCCTTCAGAACAACCTTTAACGTCACTCATGAAATGCCGGTTAAAGGCAGGACTTGGATTAAGGAAGTTTACCCACCATGTGAAACCGTGTTACGAGTTACTGGTCATGAGCTGATGGTTTTTATAGTGGTAGGACTCTTTTGCAGGGGTCCGCGGGGAAGTACCACACCTTTGCCAGTTATTCAACCGCCAAGCAGAAGTGTGCAGACACTACTGTGTTCCGGTTTGAAGGGCAATGTTTCCAGCGAAATTACAGGGCAGACAGAGATTTGACATCTTATATCTCAGGGTGACGAGCGCAGTGCATTGCCATCCAGGGTTTTGAACTGTTGAAGTTCAAAATTCTGAGTGGCGTTGAGCTGTTATGGGCAAGCGTGAAGAGACAACAGGCGAGCGACTCCGCTGGTCTCGTCACCCAGTATCATAAAAAAAAAGAGCAAATCATTCATTCACGTTTATTCTCTTTCTCTGATCATCCACACTGACTCATTTGCTCGTGTTTTGAACAGTCGCTATAAAAGTCTATGCAATCGACTGAATTTTTAATCCTATAATTATGTGGAAAAGATAGATCACCAAAATCTATTATCTGAAGATTTTTTTTTTCTTTGGGAAGGCCAGTTAGAGGTTAAGCACAGATCAATTTAAAAATACTGACCGTAAAATGTCTATAGACAAAAAAATCTTTCGTAAAATGTCTAGACATTTAAAAAGATCATTTTGTGTAAAATGTCTATAGACATAAAAAAATATTGTGTCAAATGTCTAGACATTTGAAGATATCATGCGTAAAATTTCTATATACATCCAAAAATATTGTGTGTAATATTTCTATAGACATATAAAACATAAAATTATCTTGATTAAAAATACATATAAAATTATCAAGCGTCGCAAATATCTATAGACGTTTTGACGCACTTTTGTTGATGACTATATTTTTATTATAGTATTTATAAGTATTGCTTTTAAACATCAGGTTTTTATGCTCCTTAATAAAAGTTTTTCATCCATCCATTATCGTTTCCCCGGCAGGTTTTAACCCGAAAGCTATTAAGGTCATTATCCACCACCGCATCATGTCATACCCTCCGGACCTGACAGCCGACCCTGAGGTAATTGGTTAGGGACGTAAGATAATACATCACAAGACACAAAATCACTGTATATGTAGGCAATTTAATCCTATACTTTATGGCTTGGCGAGGCATAAATAAAACTGTCCCGGAGGAGCCATAGAGTAGGCAGTCCAGGCGTTAAGAATAAATGTGTTATATTTGGAGTATGTTGAATAAAACGTCGTAACTTACGATATTAACCCTTAATTTTATATTATGAATGTGGAACTTTTTTGTTAATAAGTGCGAGTAAGGTTCGGCTTGGCATAGGTTGATGGTTAAAAAAACCTGTTTTTTTTTTACTGGCAAGTGTTTTTAAAAACTAATCATTATACAGACACACTAACACTACAAAAACTGTATGACTGCCCATAGATCGTTGAAGGTTTAGAGAAAATATAATTGCTCAAGCTCACTACCAGTTCGTACCCAGTATGCTGGCGTCATTACCATCCTGAATGTGAATTAGAATAAAAAAGATTATGTAGCAAAAAAATATTCCACGTGTAGCAGCTCGCCGTAGAGCTGCTACACGGCGTAGCACTTCACACCGTAGCAGATATTGTAGCACCGAACTGATTCATTTAACTTTTACCCACTTCAGTACATCGGCACGCCCATTATCCTTTTCTAAGCCTGTTATTTGTAATAAATTAAACATTAGGATACATGCCTATTATGCAAAGCTTTATTTTATTCACTTTTAATTTTCCTATATAATCCAGTAATCCAAATATTTCAATAATCCGGCACCTTTTAGTATTTAATAGTGCCGGATTAGTAAGACTAGTGTACTTATAATATACACTCAAACTTCCAAACTGTGATCAGAACGTTCACACGACATTTTAAATTGCTCATTCCGCACAAAACTTCGTTAATTACAGTTCTCGGCTTCTCAATTTGCAGTCACTTAATATCAATCAAAGAGTCATGGACCCTAGAGTCCAAGTAAGCTTAATTCACACACTTAAACTTATCTACCAGTAAATGAGTCTCACATCCAGCCAATAGACTGATTCTAGAGCAATCGACATTATTTTATCTTATTCACTTCCATCACCAATTCGTAACGGTTGGTCGTTGGATTTGGTTGGCGATGAAAGCAGGCAGACAAGCGATAAAACGTAAGCGATAAGTCTATTATTTAAAAATAAAATACTTTAATAATTATTTTAAAAAAGAAACATTTTTAGAAACAAGCTAAGCTTCAAAAAAATTTTTTTTTTAGCTAAGAAAATGTAATCCGCTATGTCATGGTGACATTTATAATAAGTTATCATAATTACATGCGTATACAAAATTTCACGTCTGTCCTGCTAAACATTGAGAAGTTCTCTAGTCAGGACCCAACTTTCTTTATCTGGAACTAAGTCTGGAGGTCGATTCAGGTCATGCTTACCATAAAAAATTCATTGTCATTGGAATTGAACCAAAATGAACATGTTGGTGAGTACCATGTTTTTAATGTAGAAATGTGAGTATCATGTATTTTTGTAGTGGTAGGACTATTTCCCAGAGTCTACCTGGGGAAGTACCTTTGCCAGTTATTCAACCGCCAAGCAGTAGTGTGCAAACTAAACTGTGTTCCGGATTGAAGAGCAATGTTTTCAGCGAAATTACAGGGCACACAGAGATTTGACATCTTATATCTCGAGGTAACGAGCGCAGTGCATTGCCATCCAGGGTTTTGAACTGTCGAAGTTCAAAATTCTGAGTGGCATTGAGCTGTTATGGGCAAGCGTGAAGAGCCATCAGGCGAGCGACTTCGCTCGTCTCGTCAGTATCATAAAAAAGGTTTTTTGAGATTCTTATATAGATATGCCAGTTTCCTCACGGTATTTTTCTTCGCCGTTAATGAGCGATGTCATCAAAACTGCACATAATTTCTTAAGGTCCTAAATATGTCATTGGTCTTCTAGGGCCACGGATAGAACTGTGTGCCGTCAGATTGTAAAATCGATAGAAATTTAAGCATGTTAAAATCAATATCTACTGTCTGAGAATATGAGCTGCCAGAGGTCAAAGCCCTGTGTTTTAGGCTACATTTAGGTATAAAACTGCGAACACGCTGTGTTCAGTAATCTTCATAAAGAAGTGTCTTGTCATCCCTACCATATTATAAATGTGTAGATCAAATACCTTCACACATGACTTCTAACTAAGTAGAAGCAATACCGGATATCGGTTTAACTTGCAAAAAAAATCCCGTTTGCGTGATTCAGGTAAAGTGTCGTATTTACCTATAATAGACGCACTTTTCATATTTGTGAAACTACGATCCATTTACACTCATTATTTTAGGAATTATTGAATACCTTATTACGTTTTTAATAATATTATTCGTAAAGTTTAAGCAAATTTACAATTTTTTCGCAAAACATCGTTTTAGTACGCAATCTATTTTCAAACTATGGAACTACAAATCTGACGGCTGTCAGTTTGTTTGTTTGTCCGCGCACATCTTTTAAACTACTAGAAGGATTTCAAAGCAGTTTCCATGAATATGCTTATAAAATACCTGATTGAAACATAGGCTATATTAATTTATGATAATAAATAGTAAAAATTTTTTTTTTTTATAATTATTTATAACGCCATCTAGCTTATTTTATAGTAATGTTGTCGTAATGACAGACTTCTACTCGCAGACATGGTAGGTAGGAAGACTGGAGCGGCTGTTGCCATATAATCTATATGTAAATAAAAATATAGATATTCGCCAAGAACCAGAGTCACCGACATAGCTATTAAAATCTGCAAGTTGAAGTGGCAATGGGCAGGCCACATCGCTCGAAGAACTGTTAACCGATGGGGAAGTAGGTAAGGTTCTTGAGTGGAGACCGCGAACCGGAAGACGCAGCGTAGGTAGGCCTCCCACTAGATGGACCGACGACATTGTGAGAGTCGCGGGCATCCAGTGGATGCAGATGGCAGGATGTCGTTCAGTGTGGAGGTTAAAGGGAGAGGTCTATGTTCAGCAGTGGACGTCTTCTGGCTGATGATGATGATGAAATAAAAAGGAATCGCCGAAATGTATGTACCCGCATAACTTCCGATAGACTGCACCAGATAGTTTTTTTTGTTTTTGTTATTTTCAGGACAGCCAACTGCTTTTGAAGAGGTTTTACAGTTTAGTATGGCGTAATTTAAAGTACGTTTATTTTTGTATTGACTTCTGACGTGCTAATATACCAAGTCGACGGAGATTAAAATGAATACATTTTTTTGCCAGGATCAAACTTAAGACCAATAACAGACACGCAAAGTAGGTGAACTCGCGGCATCTAATCTGTTACTGATCTATGATTAGCAGCTATTTTGGATGTTATGGTGGTGAACGAAAGCGGTTTAGTTGTTGGAAGGGTCGAGGCGCAGAAGGCGGGCAAAAATTATTTAGACATCATTGATTGGCAGTCTTTACGCGGAGTAATGTTAAATAACAGCAATTAATTATAGATACCGCTCCATGCTTCCTACTTACTATTTACTAATAATTCAATAATAACGTTTGTCATGCATGACATTTCGCTTGACTTATACCAATTTTTTTTCCTTATTGGCTCCATGGCTCCACACTTCCAACGTATTTGACCAGTGAAAGTAATATATTATTTGATTGAAATATATTTGAAACTATGGACATGTCGGGATACCTGTATCGAGTCAGATTAAAACTAGACTAAAATCATACTATGACGATAGTATGACAATCCGCATTAAAATGGAGAGCAATAAATCTATAATCATGTCATATGTGTAGGTATTATCTATAAAATATTCAGTATAAATAATCCGATGGATTTGTGCCTATTTAAAGTTCCGTTCGTGTTCGTTAGTGTAACATTTATATTTGGATATGTCAGTCTAATCGTCCACCCACTAATTACTTAGCGCTACGCGTGCGAAGTCGCGGGCATTAGCTAGTTCTGTAATAATAGTGCCTTGACTTTGTACTGGGTGTAAGTTAGAAAAGACTGCCTACACAAATGAAAACAAAATACAGCTTTTTTGTGCATTTGAGGAACGTAACCAGAGGTTTATTTGTTAACTAGTTTTTTTTGCCCGCGACTTCGTACGCGTAGATTTTCATACAAAACTTCAATCCTTTTTTCTTTCCTTAATCCGGCCCTTGCGCAAAATAACATAGCCTATACTTCAATCTGGTCATAGTTAAGCATATTCGTAAAAACCGCATTTAATTCTGTCCGCATTTTCTTCCAGGGGTTTAGGAGATGTGCGTGGACAAACAAACAAACAAAAAACAGACAAAAATTCTAAAAACTGATCTAACGTTTTCAGCTGCTTATTTTAGTTTTTTTTTGTTATCTCGCAATTAGAGATTTTTTTATCTCTTCATTTTTATTATATGTGTGAATTTTTGAATTGGTGCTAAATTATGTTTCTACACCCTGTTAGATGTAATGGTACAGTTAATTAAGAATGAATTTTCTGTACTGATTACTTTGTTTTTATTTTCTTAAATCGGCTTGCGTGTGACTTCCTTGCCTTATGTTTAGCGATGATGTGGTGTACGATGGACTACGCTCAGCTAGAAGAAACCTTACTAATTGATAACGCCTAGATTGTACTTTTCGGGGAACATAGACCCCGGCAGAGAGATCCGCTGTGCATTTATTTATTTTAAAAAAGGCGAATGCAAACATTTGTTTGTGTTTACGTAGAAAATATCCACCATATTGTATGGATGGCACTTCAGTCACGTTTTCCTGGACGTTCTGTTAAAGAACTGGGTGGGTTGAATAATATTATAAAATTCCATGGCTCTCTCTTAAAAGATTTTTTGAATAAACGTGCAACCTCACTTTTATGCTCAAAGCTTTGCACTAAAACTTCATTGCCTAGCAGTATCTTGCTATTTACCAAGATGCTGCTAGGCAAAGATAAGAACAGATTGTACGATGTGATGATAATAACATGGTGTACTTCAAAAGGGATCATAAAACGCATCTATGTTTCTGGCGTTATAAGCAATGGTGATCGCTTACCAACAGTCGGAAATTTGTTTCTTTGCCACGTAGTGCATAAAAATACCTACGTTGTATTATACACCAATTGAATGAGGTTTCAACCGAAACATGACATTGGCACTGGAAAATATCAACCGCAAATTTTACCGTAAATATTGTCCTACCACGGACTGTCAATCTCGGTTTGCAAATAGTCGTTTGCGCACAGACATTAATGTCTGTGCGTTTGCGATTATTTTAATGCGATCATTATATTCTACTAATATTATAAATGCGAAAGTTTGTGTGTTTGTGTTACATAGATAGATAGATAAACTATTTATTGTTCACACCACAAATTACATAATACAGGTTCTGTATTTTATTAATTACCACGCGGACAAAGCTGCGTTGCGCAGCTTGTAATAATAACGCAGCTTGTCATAGAAACGCAACTAATAAAAAGTGAAATGATAGTAGGTTACGAGTCGCAAATGAAGCAGTTTCGTCTAAGCAAGCTTGCTCTATCGAAGACGACAAACAAAATGGCGGTCAAATACAAGAGCTTCTGTGGAAAAAAACTAAATAAAGTCTAATACTAAGTCTAATCTTACGTGAGTAATTCCCGTGTAATATAAATAAAATGTGTGAAAACCACGTCAGTTTCCATAATAAATAAAATCTATTCCACTTTGATCACGCAATATCACCGGTGACCATATAAGCGACTGGCTCCATTCAAACTATTATTTTCTTGCAATAGTGTAACAGAATACAGATATATGACATCTGTCTGTAAATCCACCAATGCCAGCCAGCCGCCATCAGACACTCCCCCTTACACTACGCCAAGCTTGCCAAGCATTTGGAGGAGGAAGTATTAAGTATAATATTAGGTAAAAAATAAAAAGCGCCTAGCGCTTTGCGAATTGGCAAGGCATAGGAAAAAAGCTTGTTCCATCGTAGAGCGCACAGAAAATAATATTTTTTTTGTTTAAATTAGAACGGCTGTGCAGGCATTTTTGTAAGAAATTTGTGGTAGCCACTTGCATCCATATAAATCCATAGCAACTGTGTTACCAACTGTGACGCGGAGTTCGACGCGTTGACATAAATAATAATATTCAATCAAGTATCTGTCACAATACCTGGCGACAGAATTTCCTTCTCATTTCCGTTCTATTTACTTCTCTTTTATATGGTAGCATCAACGTTCAACCTAGGCGTGGTGGGTAAACGCAATAAGCAAAAAAATCACAACAAAAACAAAACGCAAAAAAGATAGCTCATCGCTCCCTCTCACCTCTTACACCACTAATGTCTCGGATGTGCTCGGCGGGTTTATATCCGCTGGCGAAAAAGCCAGCGAAAGCGACGCGGAATTTGTCCGTCTTGTTTACCGGAGACGCCTTAGTTAGTGATGATGGATTGTCAACGGGATGTTTTTTTCTTTACCGTGATTTTTTGCGCCCTTGTTTGTGTACAAGACGTCTATTCTGTGTTGACAACAACTTCTTGTTCATTTGCACTAAATTTTGTGCATAAGTATTTGATTGAATCAGGTATTACTTTTTAGGGCTCCGTACCCAAAGAGTAAAAACAAGACCGTATTACTGAGCCTACGCTGTCTGACCTTACCTTTAAACGGCTGTATCTTTGGAAACGCAATAGATAGCCAGTTGACATTTTCACAGAATATGTAATGTTACGGCGGATTAACTAAGAATAAAATCTGGGACATTTTTGCACACGCGGTCATCTGACCCCAAACTAAGCAAAGCTTGTAATATGGCTGCCAGAAACTGATATACGTACATATATATTTTTAAATACATACTTAAATAGATATTAACATCCAGACATAGGACAAACACAAATGTTCATCACACAAATGTATGTCCTAGATGGGAATCGAACCCACGCCCCCAAGCACAGAAGTTAGGTTCAATACCAACTGAGCTACCGGGGCAATCCCCGGAAGAAATAATAAAAAAGTCCAAACGAAGAGTCCTCATGCAACAAACGTATTTTTTTATGTATTTTTGTAATTGCTCTAATACAAAAACGGTAATACGTACAAGCGTCAAACTTGGCATATTTATAGTACACACTCTTAAAAGTATAACAACAAATAATAAATAATGGCCAAGTGTGAGTCGATGACAAATTTATGATCATTACCAAGTTAATACTGGTTTACTTACGTTTACTTGGACGACCTTATCATATTTGTCACCGAGTCCAACCAAATGCCACATTTTACAAAAAAATATAAAAGGTTTTTTTTTTATTTTTTTTTTTTTTGTGGTGATACGGAAACCTTAGTGCGTGAGTCCGACTAGCACTTGGCTGGTTTTTCAGTGTTTTTTTTAGATTTAAATAATTTGCATTACAGATTAATTACAAATTATTATCACTGTTTTAAACTATCACGGTTGTTCACTAAAGTTATATGATTATTTACGGGATATTTTTTTGTCTTCCCGTGAACATGGTGCATGTAACTGCGCCGAAATATCGGGAGCTCCTTCCACAACCTTACCACGGTAAATATCCCGTAAATAATCATATAACTTTAATTTATTATCATCCTAGCAGGTATACCTTACTTTTTTTTTTCAGATTTAGTTGATTTTTGTTTCTGGTTAGGTTAAATTACCATCATTAACAAATTCCTGTAGAGTCAAACCTAAATAATTGATACGACGGTGAAGCGGAAATACATACACTAGACATTCGCCAAAAAAAAACTTTCTTTCATCATACAGTGACTTTTTGAACGGGCGAGTTTCTTCATGCAAAATGTAACTACTAACACTAAATGCTTTTCATACCAAAATGCTGGCGTGTATCTGGCTCAACGTATTTAAGCATTGCCATTCAACGTGGTAATGCCGCCAGCATGCTGGGTACGATACCAACTGATAGTGGGCTTGAGTATTTGGATTGTCTTTAGACCTTCAACGGTCTATGGACAGTCTGTTTATTTATTTTTAGTTTTAGCTAGTATTTTGTTTAGTTAATAAAGGCACTTTTCATACGCCCCAATTATTTTCATAAAAAATATGTGTTACAAGTCCAGCCAGATACAATACTTATAAAATCACAATCTCTTATGTGAAAACAGGAAAAAAACGTCCGAGCGTTGTGTACATACACATAATCAGCCAATTAACGTCCACTGTTGGACAAGGCCTCCCTCATAGAGAGGGGTGTTGCCATAATCCCCACGCTTGGCAGGTGGCTTGGGGATCGCAGTACGTTCACCGTGTACTGTTAGGACGCTGCTGCCCATCCTCCGGTGGTTCTGGTCGCAGTTTTAGGACATACCCGGGTCCGGGTCGTGTTCATACCTAAACATCAATTATTATAGTTCACAATGCCACATTTACTCCAATCACAACGTTATGTCGCTTGCATAATGTTCAACGTCGCTTGTACACTATGGCATCGTAGCACTGGCATCGCGCGGCGTTGTAGTCAGATCGCGGTTGCCTTACAACTAACCAAAAACTCTGCGCAATTTGTAGCGTGAGCCGAGTTTTGGTTCGGACGTTTTTTGGCACGATTTTCACTCTATGGCTATTGTATCTCGCTGTACAAGACAGTTTTTTTTTTTAATATGGGTCTGTATCTACATATTATTATTTCAAATTGGAACGTCTTTGTTAACTAAGAACATTTACCATAATATTAGAATAACATCGTATGCCTAATTTTCTCACCTGATCCTATAGATAATAGAAACAGAAGCCTTCTGAATTATTCCATCTAGATTTGAAGGGACGATACCTACAGCTTTACAAAGGATGATAAACCTATACCACATAATACATATAAGTACAATAGGTATTACATAACCCTAACTAACGGGGTAACTTTTTTAACGAAATAGATCATTATGAACAATTTTTACTATAATAGGGACAAACCTAAAATTGCAAAAAATTAAACAAAGTACAATGTCAGTTTCACTAAACGTAATCTATGGAATAGTTTTTTCGCTATTTCAGAGTTGATTTTTGTGGCCTAAGTCCCTGGGTCCGGGTGCCTGATGGTAAGCAATCACCGTTACCGATTGACACTTGTAACACCAAAGGCATCACACATACGTCTCTACTCTTTAAAAATATTAACTAGCCTTTTGAAGAGCCTCATATTTATTATATATTAAAAGTTATTTATAAAGAAATGTACAATACCGGTTTTGTACCAAAAATAGGTTTAGACCTCCTTTTCGTTTAGTATCACCGTTCTGTGTATTCCTATATGTCTGACCTAGGGCCTTACACCTTACAGCTACCTCTTACAAACAGCAATGCAACAGCGATGCGAGCGAACAGGCTCGAAACAGCGCTGTAACAGTGCAGTGCGGAAAATCACGCGAACGAAGATACGGTTTGCGGTCGTGCAACTTTTCGTAATTACCTATACACAATCGCTTAAAACTATTAGCCGTAAGGCCCTGTATCTGTCGTATTAATGTTTTTATATTTTATGTATCCGAGGGTACTTAGTAAATAATCGGTCTTGGTCGAACCGGTGTTTTATTTACAACATGGTGACAGCGGTGCTTGTTAATTTAAAAAAAAAAAAAAAAAAAAAAAAAAAAGCGATGGCGAGGGTCAGTCCGACAATGATGACGACATCCGCGACGAGGTCCGGGTGGCGGCACCGGTGCCGAGCACGTCCAGCGCACCCATTATTCTCGATGCACAGCGCACGCGCAGACCGGCGGCTAACTTAGCACGTAAAAAAGTTACTGAAATGCTAAAGCAATTTCGGTAATTATATGTTGCTCTTGTCTATCAATTTTCATTTATTATTGTATATAACTAAAATATAAGGCTATAATAAGTATAATGATATGTTGATAATATGTATAATTATGTATACTTATATAAAACTAATACTTAAAAAAATATAAAATGAAAATAGGAGGATGATAATAATTATTATTGAGGGTGAAGATGTCGTATTAATGTTTTTATATTTTATGTATCCGAGGGTACTTAGTAAATAATCGGTCTTGGTCGAACCGGTGTTTTATTTACAACAGTATCCACTAATTCAACCAATAAGATCGCACTCACCAGCTAATGAACTTTCTTTCACTCATTTTCAACCACAGACCTAATTTTATTTATTTTCAACACATAATAATTATCAATATAAAAAAAACCGACTTCATAACTAAGTAGTCCTAAATGATAATAAATTCCAGGTAGAGTGCCCAAAATGCTGGCCGCGTTGCCTCGCTGGATGGCGAGGCTAACTTTCTGATCCAAATATAGGCCAGCATTTTGGTCACGCAAAGAAGATACTATAGAGACTATAGATACTATACTAAGATAATATATTACTTCATAACAAACATAAAAAAAACAGTCGAATTGAGAACCTCCTCCTTTTTGGAACTGGGTTAAATAGATGAAAATTCGCTAAGTAGAAACAAAATACCGATTGCACATTCTTTTAAGAATAACATTGCAAATGTTTTAAAAACATTTTTGCTATTGTATGTTCTATTCTGGCGGAAGAGGTCTAAAATATGTTAGCCTAAAACGCATATACCTACATATCACAGACAAATAGTTTGCCAGAAATATTATATCTATTCACGAAATAATAATATCTGAATAATATCACAACACGACGTATTTACTCATAATGCGATTACTTATCTAACTTTTGGGTCCATAAATTTATAGGATGTCAGAGGAGAAAGAAAGAAAAAATCGATATTATTCGATATACTCCGCTATAATATAAAATAGAAATTTAATATGTTATTCTAAAGATGTTCTATCGTTTTTAATTTTTTTTCTTCAGTGTTTTTTAACCGACTTCCAAAAAGGAGGAGGTTCTATGTTCGTCTGTATGTATTTTTTGTGTTTGTTCATCGATATTTTCGCCAATTGTGAACCGATTTCAAAAATTCTTTTTTTTATCTTCAATTCCATTCAAAATTGTTGAAAATGTGTGAAAGAGATAGTTAGCTCTGATGATCTCATATCTCTTTTTTGGGCGTTGAATCTAAATTGCTGAGATAGCCGTATTGAGGTAAGTTTATGTTAGGTAAGCACGTACGTATTGACTCACTTAGGAGCTTTAAACCTAGTTTTAGTCATGTCTAACTCTAGACTGTAAGGTTTTATTAGGTGAGACGTGATACAGAGCTCTAGAGACAAACCTGATCGACGAATACGTTATTTGATTCTTTAGATATTTTAATATATTTTTATCTGAAAGCAGAGAGAGGTAATCCAAGTCTTTTTTTATAGGTTGGTCAGCCTACAGTTTAAGGACTGGCCATATGCCTTTAAAAAAATGCATTTATGATGGGTAAAACAGAAACACCGAATTGTGATACATGTGGAGTGGAGGAAGATGTATACCATCTACTGGTTGAATGTGTCCGCCTCCAGCATGAGAGAAGGCGACTTGAGGTGACTTACCATATGTACAGACTAGATGTGGGTCTGTTTAACAGGCTAGTCTGAACCCAATTCAGACGCAGCCAGGGATCTGTTCGGATATGTGAGTCACCTCAAGTGACCCTTTACCCTGTGTTTGTTTTCTGTGTTTTTGTATTAACCTTGATTAGAATATACAATGGGACAGCCATGTAGCATAGCTATAAAAGTCCCAAAAAATTGTTTAAAAAAAAAACTTTTTTATAGGTAATACATATTTTTGTTGCATACAATAACAAAGTAAATCACAATAATGTTATTAATTTCAAAGTTTGTGAGTGTGTAAGAACGTTTGTTTCTATTCAAATTCTTAGCCTTGATCATCGACGCAATGTTGCTAGTCTATAGGTTTTTTCCCGAATACATTTCAGAGAGTATGAATCGGATCTGCATGATCTGATTCCATCCTGCCCATTTTTCAAGCGGACTTCCAGAGTGGGCACAAAAAGGTGACACCGCTTCATGCTTGATATTCAGAAAACCCGTACGAAGCGCTTTGATTCCACTTTTATTGTGCAAACTGCTAGTCTGTGGAATGCACTGCCTGTATAGGTGTTCCTCGATAGTTACAATCTGGGTATCTTCAAGTCAAGAGTGAATCGGTTTCTTTTAGGCAAGCGTGCTCCATCGTAGGCCGCATCATCGCTTAACATCAGACAAGATTGAGGTCAAACGCAAGCCAATTAATAAAACACAAATGTAATGACAGCTGAACGGATTTGGATTAAAATGGAGGTAGATTATACACTAGATTAACACATAGGCTACTTTTCGAAAGTGTGCAATTATGTTTTTGTTGCAATTTAGGTTTTACGATTAAATGTGTGCCTTATTTGCATTTAAATTGTGGTATATATTGTTATAAACGGATTCTTTGTTCAAACTTATTTTATTTAAGACCTATATCCATTTCTGATACCTAAAATTTATATAATACTCGTTCCCCTGACCGAAGATTTTCCCAAATCTTCTCCTAACCATCCATAAACTAGCTATTAATAACCTCAAATTGGTGTCAAGTCCCTTTTCCGCCGTGAAGCTAACTAGAATAAGCCGCAAGAGAAAACAGATCAATCGATCCTTAGAAAAGGGAATTTATTTAATCGTACACCAAAAATCGTACTAAATGACTCATCAAAAATCACACTAATATTATAAATGCGTAAGTAACTCTGTCTGTCTGTCTGTTTGCTACATAATCACGGCTAAACGGCTTAACTGATATCGATAAATTTTTGCGAGGCAATGGTATGTATCATGAGGACGGACATAGGCTATTTTTTCTGAAGAAATCGTGGACGAAGTCGCGGGTACAGCTATTATTATATAAGACAAAATATTCTCAGAAAAAATACTGTAGCAAGAGATCTGTATCTATCTAGATCTAGATTTAATATTGAGAAACTGTAGTTTCTGTACTTTGAAACGTTATTATTTATTTAATCGAAAAACAACGAAGCAACGAACAACGAGGCGTGAAGAACAACGAAATACTATACTCCAATCACCGAGAACACTCCGGGAAGCCTGCATAGGCATTAGCGAGCTGCTGGCTTTCCTGGAGGAGACCAGCGGGGGTATTATGGATCTTTGATCGGGATCAGTCAGTGTCAGAATTGACAGAATTTTGACACTTAAAAGGGGTTATGACGCAAAAAAAAAAACAGCGTTGTCTATTTCCAATTTCATACTACGAAATTGGAAATAGACAACGCATTTTTTTTACATAATTTTGACAAGTCGCGATCCCGATCAAAGATTCATAATAGCCCTGCGGGTGGCTGAACTAGCTGCAGCCGGGTGACGCAAAATGGGCCAAAGAATTGCCTAGTTGCGGAAAGCGCCCGCTACTCAACTAACGAGTTTAATCGAAAAAATTGGTAATACGTAAATCTCATTTCAACTTTTCTAAACCAAACAATTCAAATTGTTATGGCTGTTTAAATATCAAAAAGTAAAAAATATTTAAACGTGGTTCAAAACTTACTTATACAAGCGTTGTATTTAATGTGTTAACTTTTTAATTACTTAAATTAAATTAAATAAAACACTTAGGTATACAAAAACTTTACTCAATATATTTTCCATTAAAATGGACGAATGCATCGAGGTTATGTTTAAATTTATAGACGAAATTTTATTAACATATCAAGATAATATCCTTCGATTGGCACATAGTACATAGCCATAATTTAATTTCGCATTTTTTGCAGTTTTTTTTATAGTGAATAAGTAAGTCCACGATCGATCACCAATGCGCCTGTTGGTAAGCGACAATGTGGTCAAAGATGAAGCACGCAGACTTAGAAGCTACCTTTTTTTTTATTAAGTATTAGGTTTGCGTTCTACCGCCAACTCCCCTGATGTTAAGCGATGGTGCGGTCTACAAAGGAGCACGCTTGCCTAGAAGTAACTAATTCACTCGAGATATTCACCTATTCACTATTTTGATGCGCGATAAGTATTTCTGATGAGCTATTAATTATTTTCCTTTGAAAAGGGTCGGAACCACTTCTATTGCGGCTTCCGTTTGGCAATAGTGTCAATTATATCGTCTATTATAGATACCAAGATGGTATCGGTTTAATATTGATGGTGTAGCAACACGTCTAGACTTTTCTTGGACATTCTTATTTTTGCGACATTCATGAAATGAAATATTTATTTATTCGTAGCAAAGCTACAGGTCAGTTGATTACATTTTTGACAAATTCGTTTTAAATATATAAATATTTGTAAATTAATTATTAATGAAATTAAATTAAATTATAAAATGAATTTTTAAATAAATTAAATTAAATTATGCGTAGTCAATTTTTATCTTAACATTAGAAAAATTAACACATTGTTAGTACCACACAGTGAAATTGTTTAACTACATTTTTCATATTCGTCCAATGTATAGAACGGGTGTTCGTACAACCACATTTTCAATTTATTTTTAAATATCGCGGTAGAAGCTGCGCTCGCCATATCACCGGGCATGACAGTTAACAAGTAAATTTGCGTTTCAGCTGTTCCATAGAAAACGGTCATTGACCCTCTATAAAATTAAGGAACAGCTGATATATATATTTTTAAGATTTCAGGATTGGTCCCATAGTAAAATTAGTCCATAATGATGCGAGACCTCTTTTCGGCTCAGTACAGTCTATATGCGCAACCCTATATATAAATACTTCTAGGTTTTTTTTAGTTTTTCCTTTGACAACGAGTCAACCCTAAATGCGATGTGTTTGGAGACGGATGGTCAGACTTAATGTCGGCGTGCATGACGTATTGGGAGAGCAATGAATGACGACTTGAATTGACTTTTATTTTTATTTTATTTTAATTAATTTATAACTGTATAATTGTTTTATTATTACCTATTGACATTAATTATTGATTTATAAAATTATTGTTTTATGCTATTTTGTGACATGTACGATATTAATTGGTCTTGTTTGTAATTTTTTTATTAATGTAATTGGCTTTTAGCCGTTTTAGTAAATAAATAAATAAATTAATTGACTCACAGAAAAGATATTCTTTTCTCTTCTCTGTGCTTTGTCTGGCTTGATAAGATTCAAGTTTGTATAGATAAGCAGAAAATCCCGTTTTGACCACTAAGTGTGGTTACAAAAACTACATAGTAAAACAATAGGGCACCGGTAACCTACCTTGATTTATTAAAGGCGAATTGTAGCCGTGCAATAATAGCCGGAAGTGACGTAGTTACCGCGGCCTGGAGCTTTGTGAGGGCAAGTTGTAACGGATTAAGGAAAAGCCTGATGCGGTACTTTTGTAAACTTTTTTTACGCTACCTACCGTCAGTGGGCTATGAGCATTTAGAATGACTTTGGAACTTCAACGGTCTATTAGCAATCTAACTGTTTTTAAGTGTTAGTTGGCTTGTATTTGTCTAGTTAATAAATGAATTTACCAAAAAAAAGTTCTTGATACAGACGAAAAAGTCACTCATTTTTCCATTTACTTTACCTTTATAATTAGACTAGCGACGCGCCCCGGCTTCGCACGGGTGTAAGCTCGGCCTTCGGCCTCGCTACTATGACCCGTTCCAGGAACACAAAATTTCATCAAAATCGGTCCAGCTGTTTACTCACCGTTTAAACCTTCCCTGGACTACGACAAATATTTCAAAACCAAAATCAGCTAAATCGGCCCAGCCGTTCTCGAGTGTTAGCGAGACTAACGAACACCAATTGATTTTTATATATATAGATAGATAGATAAACTCTTTATTGTTCTCACTATAAATTACATATACAAGACACGATACAGCTTAAAACTAGTGCAACAATCGGCGGCCTTATCGCTAAGAGCGATCTGTTCCAGGCTACCTTAGGATGAAGAGGATTCATAAAGGAGGTAGAAGGCGGGGCGTGCAATATATAATAGCGTGATAAATAATTTAAACGTACATTCTAATAATAATACATACTAAATAGTGACACACACTAATACATAAATTATATTACTCACAATTAATAATTATTTATTAATTATTTACGTTGATAAACAAATAACACCATTGTATTTGTTGAGATCATTTTTTTATTAATTTTTATTTAACGCTGCAAAGCAATAAGAAGTATTGTGTAAAAAAATGAATACAGGGTTGTTATTAAATATAGCTAAAAACTTATGTTAGGCAGCTTTTCTAAATTATTCTTAACAACCTATTGACTTTCAATAAATAATAATTAACCTTTTTTTGTTTTATACAATTTTTTATTTAAATTAGGGCTTAATAATGAAAAAAATACACGTTTTCAATTGAAAAGGAACGCGCACTGAAGTGAGAATTTTTTTCGTTTCTTTTCTGTGGGAACGCGGGAGCCCAAATCCTAGGAGCTAACTTATGCACCTAAAAAATACACAACCTATTTTATTACTCAGTTACTAACCCATCTCCACTATATTTCTATGCTCCTCACTTCCGGCAGCAGTGGCTGAACCGTTTAAGCCACGGTAGAGCCTTGTTTACAGCCGCCGAAGCTTCGAAGTTGATTTTATTACTTCAAATTTTCATATATTATTAAAATGGATGGCCAGTTTGGAATAAAGTTTACTTAATATAAACCTTGCAAAAATGGCGTTTAACAATTTTATTCTTCAGAGAACCAAAGTCAACATTTAATTCAGAGTATTAGCATGCTGAGCAGGTCAGTGGGCCCGTCACATCTGTCACAGAACCGATAACTGTAGGGTTAAACGGGTTCTAGAGTGGAGTTAAACGGGTAAACGTAGCGAAGGTAGCTGTGAGACTTGTTGAAGTGATGATATACATAAACAACTAGCCACTCATCATCATTTCAGCCATAGGACGTCCACTGCTGGACATAAGCCTCCCCCATCGATTTCCAAAAGGGCTGGTTGGAAGCGGCCTGCATCCAGCGTTTTCCTGCGTTCTCTTTTAGGTCATCTGTCCATCTTGTAGTTTGACGTCCTACGCTGCGCTTACCGGTCCGTAGTCTCCATTCGAGAAGCTTTCGGCTCCATCGGCCATCTGTTCTGCGTGCTATGAGCCCTGCCCACTACCACTTCAACTTGCTAATCTGGTGGGCTATGCCAGTAACTTTCATTCCTCTCCGGATCCCCTCATTTCTGATTCGATCTCGTAGAGAAACTCCGAGCATAGCTCTCTCCATAGCTCGTTGTACGACTTTGAGCTTGTTAATGAGGCTCATAGTGAGAGATCACGTTTCTGTTCCGTATGTCATCACTAGCAACACACCACTGAACAACTAGCCACTGAAAGAGAAAAACCAAAGATCGGGCTGAGTTGATTGGGGTGCTTTGAGATAGAACTGTATCCAGATGTGGACTAATTTAGACTGGACTGATTATACTTTGGACTGATTATGACGACACGACCAACATTCATTGTTAGCCTATACAGTTTTTTTTTCAATGCTAATTTGTTTTTTTTTTATTGGCTCCATAAATGCAGAGGCCGGTAAAAAAGAAGTTTGAAGGACGGATGTGAATTTTAAGGGGTCGAGGCGAATCTGAGTCAGGCATAACGTAAATCTATAAGTGTTTTAGTAGCATTTGTTTAGAGCACGCACGTTTTGACGTCATAATGTGCTATAGTGAGCACTCTGTCTAGCATGAAATTAAAATACTTTTAAATTATGATCAGCTTTTTAAGAGATAAAAAAATGTACACAAGCTTACTGTTGAGTCATGTCTAATGTTTTATGCAAATTCCAGCTATATGTAAAATATGTTATTCGTAGACAAAAGCAGTATTTTATAAGCGTTCCATATTTTAACTACAGAAAAGACTCTTATATATACCTATGTAAATAAAAGTGACCTTTAGACTAGGTTAATATTTTTTGATAACACACGTACATTTTGTCTGTATAATATATTATGAATAGAATGATTAATACAATGACGTCTTTTCGGCTTAATGCTTTCATTACTAGTAACACTGTTTCAGGGGAATGTTCCCGTATGCCGTGTATACGTGTACTTTTCTTGTCGATTACTATAGGGAAATGTCAAAGTTCGAGTGATCACCCTTGATCCTTAACCTTAAAATTCGATATTTTGACTTTTATCTGCAGAAATAAGCAAGAAAAATCACATTCACTTAGCTTATTACTTCACTTGCACGTTTACTTAGCTTGCAGAATAGACTGGCACTCTGCAGATCTCTCGCTTGTACATTTTCACATTATTGAATATATAAAATCAGTGAGTGGGAATTTCCAAAAAAGTGATAAAATTATGTTTTGGTGTCAATCGTATATATTAAAATGTGACGGTGTATTATGGTAACAAGTGCTTTTTTTTAAATTGGTTTATACCACATTTTTCCGTCATATTTAAATATATATTTTTTACCAACTTCAAAAAAGGAGGACGGTTCTATGTTACACTGTATATTTTTAGGGTTCCGTACCAAAAGGGTAAAACGGGACCCTATTACTAAGGATCCGCTATCCGTCTTTCCGTCTGTCCGTCTGTCCGTCTGTCACCAGGCTGTATCTCATGAATCGTGATAGTTAGACAGTTTAAATTTTGTCAGATGATGTATTTTTGTTGCCGCTATAACAACAAATACTAAAAAATATAATAAAATAAATATTTAAGGGGGCTCCCATACAACTAACGTGATTTTTTTGCTCAATATTTATAACGGTAACAGGTAGACGCTTGAAATATTCACAGAATATTAAGTTATATATTAACTTTAAAAATAAATAATTAAATTAAAATAAAATTAATATTTAAGGGGGCTCCCATACAACAAACGTGATTTTTTTGCCGTTTTTATAATGTTACGGAACCCTTCGTGCACGAGTCCGACTCGCAGTTGGCTGGTTATTTATGTATGTTCATCGATTTCTGCGCTAACCGCTTTGTTGACCGATTAAAAATAAAAACTTGTCCGGTGGGGTATACTTCCAATTAGGTCCCATTGTCACCAGGTTAAGATCTGATGATGGGATCCCAGGGAAATCGAAGGCAATCTTCAAATGTTATAGGTGCTTATTACGTTTTTTATATGACGATGACGTGAGTTCCATGATTTTTGTTCACCCAAAAAGTGCTAAAGAAGTTTTCACTTCAATAATGTGAAAATGTAAGAGCGAAAAAGCTGCAGACGGGAACAGGCCCCATAAGACGCTCTTTTCCAACTTTAAGCAATTATGGTCATTCTAAATTAAGTGTGCATACCTCCATGGTTAGCTTAAAATTATAAAAATGATGTCATAGAAAAATTTAATGTTTTATCTAGGAAACCCATGAGACCGAAACACGATTAAGCACATTTCGCTCGATAGAAAAAAATTATCAAAGTAGCACTGAATTGCGTTTTTATCTCTGTTTTTTTGGATTAATTCGATTACCTATTTATTAAATTATGTCTGCGATATCTTGATAATATAGATTTCATAATTATTAAGGAAACCGGTGAGATACATTTTACATTACAGCTATACTTTTCGAAAAATATGAGAAAAACCCCAAAAATAAAAGTAGCGAAACGCACAACTTTGTGTAAGAGCCATGATTTTGCTCCGCTAAATGCGACTTCAATACAATAAACCCATAATCCTTGGTCGTCTATAGTAATAAGCGTTGCTTAAAAGAAGGAATACCTCGCCTTAAGTGGAACCTAAAAGTTATCTTAATCCAAAATTAAAATGACTACCAAAGTAAGCGTTCATTTACGACGTATAAAACCCGCTATAACCTGTAATATTTCAAGATTACTACCAATGAAGCCTGGATGAGCACAATGAATATGAATCAGAATCGTAATTTATGCAATCGTAAACAATTTATTCAATCGTAAACAATTTATTCAGGGAACATCTTTGTCTTTTACCAGTGCGGTTGTAAACCCAGTCGGAAAGTTTTACATTACTTACCTTCTTGCTGAGATGAAAAATTTAAGTTTCATCCCAATTAGCTACATCGAGAGATGAAATAAAGCTGTGAGGCTGGTAAATTACTCTGTAGATACGTTTTTTAGAGTTCAGTGATGAATTAAAAAACAAGAAAACTTCAGTTAAATGATTATTTACGGGATATTTACCGTGGTAAGGTTGTGGAAGGAGCTCCCGATATTTCGGCGCAGTTACATGCACCATGTTCACGGGAAGACTCCCGTGAAGAAAATGAAGATATGTGGGAAGACTTTAGTGAACAACCGTGATAGTCTAAAACAGTGTTTAAGAAAACTTCAGTGGCAGGACTTAGAAGGGATACAAGGGTAAATGGACAAGAGGAGCGAAGTAAAACTTTTATAAGTAATGGCAAAAAAAAACAATGCAAGGAACTCATATTTATGACAGATATAAGACCAGGATAAAAATGGCAAGGACCATATTTAAAAAAACTCAATCATATCAGCCCAGCCGGGAACCGAACTCGGGACTACCTGCTCACAAGGCCGGCGCGCTACTACTTATTCATATGAGTTGTCGTCTGTAAGCCAGAGTAATTTTTTATTAATATGTATGTATGTATGTTTGTGTGTATGTATGTATCTATGTATGTATGTATATACTATAGACTCCAACATAATAGAGCATAAAAAAATAGAGAGAAGCAGGAGATAGTCACAATACTCGCTACTAAAGCAAAAAAATCTACAGTGTAGTTTTGATTATTTATTTATTTAATTAAATTTTTATTTAATTAAAATTAAATTAATTATTTTTTTTTTTAATTTTATTTGTAATTTTAATTTTAATTAGTAGTTATTTTGTTTAGATTTAAGTTTTACTTTTTAGTTATTAATTTAAGTTTTCGTTAATTTTCTGTTTTATACGTTATTTTATGAGTCGATTAAGTCACTAATTTAATTTGAATTTATATTCTTTAAAGTAAATAAATAAAATTATGAAAAAAGTTAATGGGGGACGTTAAAAGTGAAAAAAGTGAAAATGTACGTTTTATACATTTTACCGTTATATACAATGTAATTATACGTTTTATACAATGTACGTTTTATACCTATGTACCTATTTATGAGCAAAGAACTCATAAATAGGTAACTAACAGTGGTACATAATAACAGGAAAGCACAAATCTAATTTAACTTCTTTTGCTTTTATGTTTTATGTAAAGTTGAAATACAAAACAATATTAAAGATCTGTATTGCTAGACCGCGCATAAAATGTACAAAACATTTCTCTTAAGAAACAAATAAAAATAACTTTATGCCAGCACCACACTTTGGTCCTGTTTGCCAAAAGATCGGGTTATTCCTTTTGTCCCCTAGTTTTTCACCCTCGTTTGGGGGTGAACAGGATTTTTCTTCCTATTGTCCACCAGTGGGGATAGTAAGAATTTATATTTATATTGTTATTTTTAGTAACATTATGATTAATAAATATTAATTAAAAAAAAAACACGAGACATTTATTTCAGAATCTACATTTATCATTTTCATTTGGAACAATATATTATTAGAATTCTAAAGCGAAAAAAAATTATTTTAATCGTAATACAATTTATAACACCTAATAACTTATTTCAGCTCAAATTATGATATCGTATCTTATCCACGCTAATATTATAAATGCAAAAGTAAATCTGTCCGTCCGTTTGCTACACAATCACAGCTTAACCGATCTTGATAAAATTTTGCGAGGTAATAGTTTGTATCATGAGGACGGAGATAGGCTATTCTTTTTGAAGAAATCGTGGACAAAGTCGCGGGTACAGCTAGTGTTAAATAATTATGGCCCGAGGGTAGGTTGGCTAACGTCCGCACACTGGGTGTCTTCAGCGCAAGAGACAGTGGGGTTCAGCCGTCAGAGATGCGTGGTGTTCCAAGTAGCGGCATGGTGTTGCCAGTAGTGGAATGACAAAAAACCACTCGCCCCGCATGCACCTTCATCTAAGGCATCCAATAATACATCGTTTACAAACATATTGAAGTGAAGACTTCTTTAGGCGCGTTGAGCATTTGTTCGGTGAACAAAAATCATGGAACTCGCGTCATCGTCACGCTGTATATAGTGCAATTCCGGACGTGCGAGCACTAACTACCTACAGCTATATTAACCTAGAAGTTGTCTCTGTGTCTATTGCGTAATTCTTGTCGCGTTATCTCTGTCTATCGCGTGGCAGCGGGCACGGCAAGTCCGACAAGACGACTACTTGTAGCTTCATACCTAAAGTGCGGAGTGCGCCAGGCCTGCCTTGGTGCAAATAGTGTTAATGTGTGCCGTCGGCATTAGGTGTGTATTTTCTGTGCCGCAGTAACCACAATCTCCATTTGCAGCTATTTATAAATGTGCAATATTATAAGTTATCCTGTTTATAGGTTTTTTAACCTTGTATAATAAAAAAAATCGTAGGTTTTTTCCCAGTTTTTCAAAAGCAAATCAGGATTTTTGTTGTGGATAAAATTTAAATCGTTACGTGCATATTTTTCGTTGCCCCGGATTCCGTGCCAGGAATGCAATATTTTATTTATTTGCAGAAAAAATACAGAAATACAGAAATTTTTATTTTGCGATATTGACGTATTACATAACGACGTTTTTAATTTGTAGTGCAGCTACAAATTAATAATTAAAAAAAACGTCGCTAGCACTTATGTAAATATTACAATGGCATAGAGATTACAATTTATAATAAAAAAAAAAAATCTTATATTGTTACGAAATCAAAAACGTAGGTCAATGAAAATTTTAAGAATAAAAACTAATCATTTATAATGTTATTTTCTATATCACTTTACTCTATCTATATAGGTTAAATTTGATGTAATTCCAGTCAATAATTTTATATCTTCAAAAATGAAATTGAAATGTGCAAGAATATAGAGCATTATAATTAATTTTTCATTAGCTTTTTGCAGCAGCTATGCTAGCTATGCAGTCGATGCTATTTATGCTTGGACCGAGCCTAAATAGTCAAACCAATATACAAGTATATTATAACGTATGGTATCCCATGTGGTAAAATGCTATATGATGCTCGAAATTCCGCTAGTTCATGACGTTTTGGAACATTTTGTCTTCTTTAAACTTATTTTGTAGACATTGAAATCTATCTTTTTGAAATTAACAAACAAGAAACAAAATTGGACATCTACTTGTCGCGTGTTCAAAGAAAGGCGATAATAACTGCAAATTAGATTTAAATTAAATTTTCCTCAGTCTCAATCCATTGCGGAATATTTAGTAACGTCAGCAGAAAAATAGTAATTCAAAAAATAAAAGTATAAAAGTCACTTTGTCCCTTAGACTCGATGCTTGCTCCATTTGCTTTAAACGTTTTTATAAACAAACGGTGGAACCGATCTTGATGAAATTTGGTAAAGAAGGAGAACACATCATAAAATATAAGAAATTAACTTAATTTATGTCTTTTGTGAATAGTTCATAGTTAGAATAGAATAAGTTCTATTCATCAATTATTTTTGTATACAATGGGTCTGCATTTTCTACCGCTTGATTTTCGGGAAATGAAGAGCTTTTTGGTCTCATTCTTGACACGGATTTTCTACACATGACAGCATCAAAAAGTTTAACAATTCCACAGCATCTGGTTTTTCCACTCCTTTGTTCCGCGGACCTGCAAAGTGCGGAATTTCTTTTTCTCAAAGCTCTTCCCACCGCTTCAACTTGGATAGTTTCAAAACGGGTGTCTACAAGCATCTCCCGGGGTGGAAAAGCTCCACCAACGCCGCTAGTGTTGCAAGTATCCCTAAGTGGCGATTTATGCGCACCATCAAGCGGAAAGCAGGCTTGTTTTACGCTCATTAAAAAACCGTTATCAATGTTCTTTACGCCAGGGTCGAAATTGTACCTTATTTACTAGAGTTTAAGAACAGGCGAGATACGGTGGAGGCCACTTCGAACTCATGGTAAACTAGGAAGAGTTAGCTTCTCCACAGCTTCTGCTTGTAAGTACACCACCACGACGCAGCATCAATTCTAGATTGGGCGTTGCGCCTAATATGACGCTAACAACTACTATTATTTATTTTGACAATATTATTATTCTAAGTGCATCATAGTTATTTCGCTTATGTTATTTATATTTATAAAAAAAAAAACATAACTGTTAAACAAAGTCGTCAGCCGTTAATTCTTTGTACCATTCTCCAAACTAATCGAATATGTTAGGTGCCAAATTATCGGCGGCTCTTTTCATTTAAGATTTATAGTGTTTAATTTTTATGCAAGTAGTACCTTGAGTATTGTAATTTTAAAAGCGTTAGCACCGTCTGCTTTAAACGTCGTTTTTCATTTTGATATCCGATTATTTTATCCTACGAAATAGCTTTTTTAAAAGGGTTTGTTACCCCTTGAGATTATGGATTCATTGAAGGTACGGTATTGGTTACAAATTATTTGTTTGTAAGAAGTCATTTAAATTCATATATATGTATGTATATCAGTCTCTGGCAGCCATATTACAAGCTTTGCTTAGTTTGGGGTCAGATGACCATGTGTGCAATAATGTCCCAGATATTTATTTATTTATTTATTTTATTTATTATTCTTCCAAAGTTTGTTTACAGAGTTTATTCCTTTTTCTTTTTTATATAAATAATTCTGGTAGCTAGCGGTCACAATCCCCAGACATGAGGATTTCTACTATTGGAGGATTTATAATCTTAAAGTATGACATACTAAAGGTTTCTACAGACCAAATGTGTGTCAGAAGCATTAGGTACAAGGCCCTTATTCTCTACGTGACTTGAGATTCCTTGTCATAAACGCGTGACGTCGTCACATATGTAATTGAAAACTGGACTTTGTGTCCGCCCCTTAGTTTCTATGACTAGGTACATAAACTATTAACGTGGCTGCGTTACGTTATTTGCATGGAATTTGACAATAGGATTATATATAAAATATCTTAAGAACTCCAAAAGAAAGTATTGTTTTTTTAATATAACAAAATAAAATTTGTTTTCCATTGATCATGTGATTTAATTGCAAGCGCTCTATTTAGGTTGAATGTCCTTATAACGTCAAGAAAGAGTCCGGTGAGCTGAAAAAAAAACAATTTGTTACCGTACATTTCGCCATAAATGACCAGTAATAATCCACCGTTATTACACATTGACAGATCAGAATACAGAAAAAAGTTTTTTCTGTATTCTGAGATTGACAGTATAAAATCCCGTTTAAAAAAAAAAACTACTTCCCATGTATTTTTTTCACGTTTTTTCACATTGCTGCGAGTTACACGTGAGTATTGCAGTAGCAAGGAAAAGTACACAATACTACGACAAACTTATCTATACAGTTGGATGAGGGAGCTGCCATCGAATTTTCCATATAAAACCGACAGTCATCCGTAGAAAAAAGTTTGTTCCATCATTTGGGCAACATAACAAAACATTACAAAACAGTTGGTCGGTCTGTGATACACACGACTCATTTCGGCTTTGCTTGTTTTTCAGAGCGTGTCGTTCAGCCAGATTGCGGACGTGATATTAAGTTTCAAAGTGTGTGTTTCACATACAAACGCGTCTGAATTAAAACGGTTTTATGGGGCTTTGTGAAGTTTTAGGTAATTTCTTGGCTTTTTGATGTAGTTTAACAAAATTTTAGACATTTTAGACAAAGGGCTACCGAGATAGGCCCTTAGTAATTACGGAAGTAATTACTAAGGGCCTATCTCGGTAGCCCGGTTTTTGAAATATTATTATTGCACAATTTCAAATAATAATTTAAATTTTGACATATTGGCTACTTTTCAAGATTTATATTATAATAATATTTTACTCTATTTTTGTTTCCTGTGTAATATTATGGTTTTTTTAATGCCTGAAATAAAGTCATTTTATTTGATTTATTTATTTTATTACCTAGTCCTACGCTGTTTGTCTGTCTGTCCTACTTTTGGCGGCTGAATCTTTTAAATCGTAAAAAATAGTCAGTTGAAGTTTTCACAGAAAATGTAATGTTATGGCGGAAGTTCCTAAATTTAAGTTCCACGTATGTTATTATAACAATTAAAAAACCGACTTCAAAATTTGTAAATACGCAATTAAGTTTACTTGGACGACATTTTTTTCAGTTATTTTCAATTAAAAAGCAAACTACTAACCTGATTTTAATTAAATTTATATGGGACCTATAGGGAAAGAATTATCATAATCAATTCATAATTATTAAGAAGATATTTGTTAACAATCATCATCATCAGCCAGAAGACGTCCACTGCTGAACATAGGCCTTCCCCCTTTAACCTCCACACTGAACGATATCCTGCCATCTGCATCCACTGGAGGTTTCGTCTCTCACAATGTCGTCGATCCATCTAGTGGGAGGCCTACCTACGCTGCGTCTTCCGGTTCGTGGTCTCCACTCAAGAACCTTTCTTCCCCATCGGTTATCAGTTCTTCGAGCGATGTGGCCTGCCCATTGCCACTTCAACTTGCAGGTTTTAATAGCTATGTCGGTGACTCTGGTTCTTTGGCGAATATCCACGTTCCGAATTTTATCGCGCAAAGAAACTCCGAGCTTTGTTATTGTTAACAATAAATGTTCATTTTATTTTTATCAATTTGATTTAGTTTTATGAGTCCCGTACTAAAGAGACTTGACAGAACAATTTTGAACCTTCGGTAAATATAAAACAGTTGATTATACGACGGCTATTTGTCACCGCGACGCCGCTTTGACCTTCTCGACCTATGATCGAGTTGGGCCTTCCTTCCTTATGAGTTAAACAAAAATCAAATTACTTTCCGCCCCGGTTGAGGTTCAAGAAAGAAACAATATTACCTACTTAAACCTAAACAAATATTTATTATGTGCTTACTTCCTTTCATAATATCCTCAAATTCGTCCAATATGAGTTTTACCTACTCCTTCCGTAAAACAATCAGAAGGTAGAGTAAATAAATAACATCTTTATTATTTAAAACCAAAGATATTTAAAACTGGATGTCGTTTCAACGTTAAAGAAACACGGAACCTAAAGACTAAAACCATATTATGCTACATTTATTGCAAGCTAAATTAGACGTTTCGCGATTGGAACAAACAGGTTTTAAATATTTATTGGGACTTGTAGCGCATTATTTTATATATATTCTGTGAAAAATAAAGGAGAGTCCACATATAATGAACGTTTTTAACGTATTATAAAAGAAGTGCGCAATCTAAAGAAATAAAAACAAATTATAAACGCCGCCTAAGTGTGAGTCAAGCGTGTGCTAAAGATTTCGATCCGAATGAAAGAAGACACATATTGAAGGTGCGGAGCCCTCGATGTGCGAGTTGGACTCACACTTATTATTTTTTAAATTCAATTAAAATACATTTCATTTCAAATAATATATATTTTATGTTTCAGAATTAATACATTTTTGTTTCCAGGTTTAGTATTATCATATTTGATTTGTCAGAATTAATTACTTTTTGTTTCAGATTACTTTAATAATTTTAAAATTAAAAAATAATTCAGAATTAATTAATTATTGTTACGTTATTTTTCAATTTATGTAATTAATATTATATATCAGGTTAGGCAAAATTAAACTCAATTATATTTACTTTATCAATAAATATCTATCAAAAAATTCCTTATTGTACTTGGAGCGACGTAGAAGCGGAATTACAATAGAAATTCATCAGAAAAACAGTATCGTCATCACAATTTAACCTATAGGACGTCCACTGTTGGACATAAGCGTATCGATCTCCAAAAAGACCGGTTAGAAGCGGCCTGCATCCAGCGTTTTCCTGCGGTATCTTTTAGGTCGTCTGACCATCTTGTGAGTGAACGTCCTACGCTGCGCTTACCAGTCCGTAGTCTCCATTCGAGAATCTTTCAATGATGAGATTCGATATCGAGATAAAGCTTATCTATCATTAAATAAGTCTGTATAGATAGAACGGCTCTATCATTGAGGTTTTTAGGTTACTAAGGGCTCCAAGGCCTAACGGAGCCTATAAATGGTTAATATCGACGGACGTGGATACTGATTTCTGTACACAGCTAACGACGTAAAGAGGATGTTTCAGTGGCATAAAACTCATGAATAATTGAGTGATGCCGGGAGCTCGTGAGCCTCAGATTGGGAGAGGATGCGCCAATATTTCTCGAATATATTTCGGATTCGGCTGTATCTCAAGTGTTTTAAATGTCAAGGTCTGACTTTGATGTATGAGAAAGAGCAAGGTGCCGTCTTTACCCTTTGTTGAATTAAATAGAGGGCTTTGAGTTTGGAGAAAAGGATTGATTGCAGTTTTTTTATGAAACTGAAGACTTGTTGATCAATGCTCAAAAATCGTAGGCACTCTGCTCTTATTAGTACTACTATATTCTGATAAGGAACCTTACTTTAGTAAAAAGCTTTAATAAAAGACCATATTTCCTTACGGGAGAAATTACGCATTTTCAAAGTAACTAACTTTCAAGGAAAAAATTCAGAGAAACGTTTATCGTTATAAAATTACGATAAATAAAATTTGTTCAAAATGAAAATATTATGAGTATTTTATTTTGATGCTAGACAGAGAACTATTTCACGAGATGACGTCAAGGCGTGCGCGCGCCATACAAATGCTATACTAATACACGCTTTGTAGAAGAGGGACAGAGTATCCGCTCTGTATCCCCATCAAAAACTTTAAACGCTTCTAACTCAGAAGTTTATCAGCCAATTTAAATTATTTTTTCAATACGCTAAGCCTGTTATTTGAAATAAATAAAACATTAGGAACAGGCCTATTGTCGTTGCATAAATATTTTTCTGGTGTGCCTGCCTTACGATTACTTTTCGTTGTGTAAGCTAAATTATGCTGCAATATTTAAGCATACAAGGCTATCTTCAATTTACCTTTCATATTTATATCTAGCATTAAAATCTTCAGCCAGATCACCAAGCTAAGAATGTGGTTATTCTTATCTTGCTATTTCTAACATCTATGTTTTTCTTCTTAGTATTCTCTCCTCGTGGTGGCCGTCCGTCTGCGCACCACGGCATTGGCTATACACACTTACAACTTTACTACTCTTACAATGGTAATGTTTTTCTGCTATATCTTTTCACAACCCGTTTATAATTGACTCTCTGCGCCCCGTGATTTCACCCGCGTGAATTACTCCTTATATCATCAGCTAGCCAGTGAAATCGGTCCTGGTATTTTGGAGTCCTTGAATATACACATCGGTCTTTTATATATTACTGGCTACGCCACGCGGTTTTACCCGCGTGGTGATGAAAAATGGTGTGATGATGATGAAATAGTACATTGTTACCCTAGGGGTGAAAGTAACGTATTTAGTCCCGAGACGGGGTTAACAGTTCGAGGGACTAAATAAGTCTTTAACCCCGAGGTTAACACCTAAAGTCCTTTCATTACGAATACGAGGAAACTAAAAATAAAAACATGAACTGACGGAAGAAAATACGAGTGAAGAAGTGCGGCACCATAATCCTCGAAGAAGAAAAAAAAAGTTGGAACATAGTTCAACACAAATGTGAAAACAGAACTAGTTTTTTTTTAAATATAATTTGAGTGTCTGTCAGTTGTCAACTGTCACTGTCAGTTGTCAACTGTCACTGTCAGTTGTCAACTGTCACTGTCAGTTGAAAGTGAGTCTCCTTAGGGCTGAAATGTATTACTTTCAACCCGCTCGTCAGGCAACTTCAGACCTACTTTCCGAGTATAAGTAATGAAAAATACTTTACGACCTATTCTCATACCTACCAAATATACAAAAAACATAAAAAATTGGTCGAGCCGTTTCGAAAGAGTGCGACCACATAACCGTGACACGAGATTTTTATACATAAGACTAGCTGCGCCCCGCGGTTTCACCTGCATGGTGATGAACAATTGTGATGAGGATGATGTTAAAAAATACTTTACAACCTATTTTCATACTCACCAAATATTCATAAAAAAATCATAAAAATCGTTTGAGCCATTTCGAGGGAGTGCGACCACAAACATCGTGACACGAGATTGTATATTTATAAATAGAGATGAATTGTGATATCACATTATTGTGGTCATAGAATAAATATCTGTATTACAGTTCCTTGTACTTTGTACATCGTTATCGACGTCGTTTTCATCGTTGACATACATTTTATTAATAATTGTTGGCGATTATATAATATTGTCATTGTAATTGAAATAAGATGCATTTAATTTACATATAATTTGTGAGATACACTAGCACACTGTGTAAATAGGTCTTGTTTATTTTTTATTTATTTAAGTATCTTTTTTTTTATCCCGAAAAAGTTGTTCGGCTTTTGTAGTATAAACAGTAAAAGCCGACTGTAGTTCTTTTTTCAATTTTTTAATTTTTTTGCAAGATGGAGCACTCAACTGGGACAATGGGAATGATTAAATAAGGTCATAAGAAAGTTTTATCGGAAAAGATGATGTTTTGGTTTGTTCGAATGAGTCCAATTTTCTCATGATTCCAACTTTTGAAACTGTTCTACCGAGTTTGTACGGTACATACGGCCACAAACGACAAGGGTCTAATGTCTCGACCCAAATGGCTTATATGAAAATAACGTCCTATCTTCGGCAATGTTACAGGTGTGAGTTTCAACTTCATAATAAGTACTAAATTCCAAGCACACCCGTTCAATAAACTTCTATATTATGGAAATTCTGTTAGACTGAAGCTTAGGTGTCCTAGTTAGGAATTACTCTTCATTGTCATTCAGTCGTGTCATTGTTTGAAACTGTATAAGTGGAAATGATATTCCATTCGCTTCGCAAACGAATACTTAGTTTAACCGCTAGGACTATAAATATATATAACTATGATTGTGTATAATAAATATATGTTAACATATTAATTCATTTAACATTTAAGAGCGTAGCTCTTGTCGGCGGAGTAATTTCTAGGCTTGACGGTCTTCTGCCAGCGTTTTCACCTCCTAGTACGACATGACATTTGCCTCCTCTTTTATTTATAACTAGCCGTCCGCCCTGGCTTCGCACGAGTGTAAGCTCGGCCTTCGGCCTTGCTACAAAATATAATATAGCCTATGTCACCCGGGGATAGTGTAGCTTCCCAACAGTGAAAGAATTTTTCAAATCGGTTCAGTAGTTTCGGAGCCTATTCATTACAAACATACAAACATACAAAAATAGGTACAAATCTTTCCTCTTTATAATATTAGTGTAGATAATGTTAACGCCAAAGTATATAATTTTTTCAGTCGTTGTATAGAATACCAAATTATTCTTACCTCAGATCAACAAACAAGGGAGATATGATAATGAGGCGTGGAGGGTTCAAATACATCTATGAAATAATAATGAAGTCAAAAAGTAAAAACTTAACGGAAGTCGCTATACAATAAACGCTTTTTTGTATTTGCTTCAATGTAAAAATGGTAATACGAGAAGCGTCAAGCTTGGCATGATTAATATGATTATATTACACACTCTAAAGTATAACAACAAATAATAGATAATGATCATGTGCAAGTCGGTGACAAATTTCTGTTCATCACCAACATAAGCAACGTCGGGCGCAGTCAGTACTTGGATGGGTGACCGCTTAGGCGTGATGTTGTCTTATTAATCGACTTCAAAAAAGGCAGAGGTTCTATGTTCCACTGTTTATATGTTTTATGTGTTCACCGACATCTCCACCAACTGTTAACCGATTTTCAAAAAAAACTTATGTTCGGTAGGGTATACTTCAAATTTGGTCCCTTTCAAACCTCAAGAAAATTCTTTCAAAATTATACGTACATATGAACAATATAGGTACTCAATTGAATTTAAATTTGTAATAATTTTAATTTTTTACCCTCTTTGTTATATATAAATTTGTAATAATTTTAATTTTCTACCCCTTGACCTGTAACAACTGTTATCAATAAATTGATTATGATTATGATTCTGATTTCAGGCTATTAGAACCTATTTAACAAAAAAGGCGGCAGTTCTGTGTTAAGTCGGTTTTAATGTGATCCACTTCTTGCACTACTTTTTGTATTTTGTGGAGGTACGAAACCCTCAGTGCACGAGCCCGACGTTCACTTGGCCGGTTTATTTAGTATAGTTAGTAGTAGGTATATGCACAATCCTTCACCATAAATCCCAACTAAAAACTCCGTGGCAATAACATCGAATATTCCATCTCTACAAGAAGGCAGCCATCACTTTGCAAATAAGGCTCGAGGTTAATAAACAAACTTAAATATTTAAACACTTGTTGCTTAAACACGGCGTGTTGCGTCGAAAAATGAGCAAGAAAACTTTTCTAATTTTGTGCCGAAAGTTCAGAACAACGTTTTACTGACTCGGCGGACAAAATGATGTTCTTCATTTACGTGTGAAGTTTTGTGGAATATATTTGTGGTGACTTTTACTATGGACACCCTATGATAAAGTATATATTATTACGAGTAAAATTCAGCTATAACAGCCGGAATAAACTAAAATTAAAATAATAACCTATCATTGTAGTATATTATTCGTCTAAATGAAGAATCGTTATTTTCTGTAGACTACGTTCAAGTGGCCATTTTTAGAGTTCCCTAGCCCAACAAGGAACCCTTATAAAATCGTTCTGTCCGTCTGTATGTCTGTCTGTCCGTCTATCTATCCGGCCGTCTGATTTTTTTAGAACCTTCTTTCTATAATTATTTATAACTTCGTCAATTTTTTGGTATTTTATCGAGTTTGTGTTATTTATCCCATTAGTAGTACTAGTCTTGAACTTTCCCCCTTATCCTACTGGTGGGTAGAGCTGGTAAGTGCACGGGACGTGCCTCAAAAATCAACTGTTCCATTTAAAAATGACATTGACATTGACATTGACACTTGAAAAAATATGTGGAACAGCTAATTTTTGTTTCACGATTTCAGGGTTGGTCCCGTTATAAAAGTTGTTCATAATTCTGTTTTAAACTATCACGGTTGTTCACTACAGTTATGTGATTATTTACGGGATATTTACCGTGGTAAGGAGAAGGGAAGACTGAATAATGCGGATTCCCGCATTCTTCAGTCTTCCCGTGAACATGGTGCATGTAACTGCGCCGAAATATCGGGAGCTCCTTCCACAACCTTACCACGGTAAATATCCCGTAAAAAATAATATAACTGTTGTTCATAATTTATTATAATATTATTATCATAATTTATTATAAACTGCTGATATTTAATTTAAAATTTTTACTTATTTATATTACATTTAATTTTATTTTAATTATTGTTACTATTGACATGTACCTAATTCTAATTTTATGTTATTATCTGATTATAATGTAATTTGTGTCAAATGTATATGGACCTGGTCTGAAATAAATGATTAATAATAATAATTATAAGTACATTGATATCCCCAAATATTTTTACTGTGTAACGTCACCCATGTATAAAACCTTTTCAATTTAAAAACATTCGTTATACGATCGACAAGTGCAAATGCAATCCACACATGCACCTTTGTACAAGGCGAGAGGAGATTGGGCGGAAATTGGATCAAGGCAAACGCCAAGGCACGTTCGGGCAGGACGCATTTTATTTTAGTAAGTCTGCTTAGATTGAACACTGGAATCACAAACTTTGTTGAGTATTGGATTCTTACGAAGATAGAGTATGCTCGTGTGGCTTCGAAATTGATTTGGTGGCCGATCACCATATAACATATATTTTTAAAATATATTTTATAATTGTGGTCTGCCTCTGTGTCAGACGGAGTGCAGCAGAATCTCCATAGGAACACACTGGTACACTACACTGGTACTCTCCTTAGCACGAATTTACGTCACTACGCGACGTACGTGCGTCTCCCAGGAAATGCTCTTCCATCCTCTTCCCTGGGGTCGCTTGAAGAAATCGACAACTACCTAAACTGATGACCACGACTTCTTGCTGAATAATTACCAATTATAATTGAAAAGATAGAATAACGCCCCTCAGATTCAGAGAAATCAGTCGAAAGTCTCGGGAATCGTCGACAGGGTTATACTGGAAAAATTATATTTATTTTTATTTATTTATTTCATAAGTATACATAATAGATTGGACAGTAAGTATCGAAAAACTAAGATGTTTGTATCGATACTAAGCTTCACTAAAAAGTATTTAATGACTAAAAACTAAAAAATAAAGTCCCTATTTCTAGAAAAATACATAATAAAAAATATGTTTTTCACTGATCACGTGACTTGACTGCAAACGCTCTATGTTAGCCGAATGTCCTTATGTCGTCACAGAAAAGTAAATAGAGGCAACAATTGTATGGCGAGATTAACTCGTTTGTTTATGTGTGACGTCACTAATGTCACGTGGCCCCATGAATGTCAAAGGCAGCGTTTACGCGGTAGTTTAATAATTTGAATTTTGATCCGTCATTTAAAACACAAATACTGAAAATTATGAGGATTAAATTACAAGATTGCTTTATTTTAATGTAATAAACAATTTAAAATAGTTTTGTAAAATCAGTCAAATACCCTATTCCCTTGGCATTGATGACGTAGGTGCGTGTCACCCACGTGACATTTTTGTCTCGGAACGCTGTATCTGATGGAGTATATTAGCCTGAGCACCACCATTTCGTGTAACCCTGTTTACAAAACAATATATCACAGATAATTCTCGAAGATTGCTAAATTCACTACAAATATACCAGTCTAGACAAGCAACAAAATTGTTCTACCCTTTAAAACGCCAACATGAAGTTGATCAAACATTAATACAAAAGTATGTTGCAGCATTGTAATTTCGTCAAAATTTAATAAAGCTTCCACCTATGTTTAAGCTTTCAAATTTATCTTCTTGTTAGATTTGTTTTGCTTGCGGAGAGTTGGCGGAGAGTACCGTTTTAATGCCCGTGAAGCCTTTCGTTTACTTTATGTGGAGGGCTCGTGATAAGAAGGTTTTGATAAGATTTTAAACTGAATGACGAGGAAGTGTTACATTGTATATTAAAAGTTACTTTCTTCATATAAAATAACAATAATTACATACTTATAAAGCCAGCATTTTGGGGACGTTTCCCACTGGTAGCGGTTTAATAGATTAGTTAAGTAGTTAGGTATTAATATGTCGTTTTTTTTTATTGGAATGTTATTTAAGTTATTGTAAATAAAACTTAATAATAAGATAGTTTATTTTGTAATTAGTATGTAATTTTTGTATTTATTATATTTTATTTGAAAAAAGTATACACTTTTTTCTGCCCTTTCTTCATTTTGTTTATTTTTAGTTGTTCAGAAACAAGAAGAAAAGAACAATAGTGTACTTTTTTTGCCCTCATAAAAGATTTGATAATTTTAAACGGCTGGACAAATGTTCATAGCTAAGACACTCTCAATCAAATCACCTTTCAAATAAATGAATAAATTTAATCAAAATTAGTTCATCCGGTTAGGAGCTACGATGCAACAGACAGATACACACGTTAAACTTATAACAACCCTCTGTTTGCATCACGAGTAAAAAAAAAGATAAGAAGAAGGGTGGTTGTTCTAACAACCTTGGGGAAGGAAAGAAGATTGTTCCAACAACCTTTCCTCTTATTATATTTATAATAGGCTTGCGCTTGGCCGCCAACTCGCCTTATAATAAGTGACGAAGCAGCCTACGATGGATCACGCTTGCCTAGAAGAAACCGATTCACTCTTGACTTGAAGTCACCCAGATTGTAGCCATCGGGGAACACCCATTCTGGCAGCGCATTTCACAGACTAGCAGTTCGCACAATAAAAGTGGAATCAAAGCGCTTCGCACGGGTTTTCATAATCGGCATAAAGCGGTGTCGATTTTCGTGACCGCTATGGCAGTCCGATAGAAAAAAGGACTTCTTATTCTAACCTTTTTTACCACTTTTTTACGAGAATAAAATTCGTAAGTGGTGACACATATCCTTTTTTACTAACGACAGGTTTTTTGGTAGACAGGTCAGGAGATTAACCACTCTTCACCTGATAAGTGACAGAGTGGTTGAAGATAATAAATACGTCTAGCCTGGAATGGGAATTGGCTCTCAAGCGAGGCACCCGTAACACAGTTAAATGTGTGGCGACAGATTGAAAGAGTGAAACAGAGACATTAAAATACGTACGATAATAATTGTACCGAGGCATATCCATATATACCGTCTGATCTGAGACTTAGGAAGTAACTATGGAGTGAGTTTTATGAAAGAAAGTGCGGGAGAACTTTTCTCAGCAGTGGGATAATAAAGGCTATAATCCCTTGCTTATCGATCTGAGAATTTGAAAATACCTAGAGCTTGATTATGTACATATATACAGAATCAATTGACTTTATAATGGACTAGCCGCCCGCCCCGGCCTTCGGCCTCACTACAATATATAATATAGCCTATGTCACCCGGGGATAGTGTCGCTTCCCAACAGTGAAATAATTTTTAAAATTGGTTCAGTAGGTTTTGAGTTATTTCGTTACAAACATCCAAAAATATAAATCTTTCCTCTTTATAATATTAGTATAGATTCCAGTCATAAAAATAAATACTACCATGTTGACAGTGAAATAACTTTACGGTAGGACAACAGTATGTGCGGTATAATGTCCAAAAAGCAACAACAGATGAGAAAAACTGCCAAGTACCATATTTTTTTATTGTTAGAAATATCCCGCTTGGAAACTATTACAGTTCTTTGACCTTAAAAAACGCTATTTTACACAATTCCATATCCATTTTTACTAAAGTGCTGATAGCAATGAATAATACGAGTAAAGTTTTAGACTGAAATATTAAAATAAGCACAGAGATATCTTGTAGCGAAGCTTTTTAGAAGGTTTTGAATATTTCGACGGGATGTAATATTATTTTACAACTAAGATAGAAGATTTTATGCTGGCGGTTCAGTTAGGAGTTTTATATTGCAGAAATACTCATATTTCGTTGTAAAGTCGTAGTAGGTTTAAAAACGTAAGCAAATGTGTCAGTTTCAGCGATAGTAATAGAACCCAAAAGAGATAATTACACTAAGGTGTGGAGGATGCCACGGCATCTGAAGATCATTATAGTAAGGTGTGAAGGATGCCACGGTATCTTAAGGTAATTATAGTTAGGTGTGGAGGATGCCACGGCATCTGAAGATAATTATAATAAGGTGTGAAGGATACCACGGCATCTGAAGTTAATTATAGTAAGGTGTGGAAGATGCCACGGCACCTGAAGTTAATTATAGTAAGGTGTGGAGGATGCCATGGCATCTGAAGTTAATTACAGTAAGGTGTGGAGGATGCCACGGCATCTGAACATAATTATAGTGAGTTGTGGAGGATGCCACGGCATCTGAAGATTATTATAGTAAGGTGTGGAGGAAAAGAATAGAATAGAATAGAATAGAAAACTCTTTATTGTTCACACCAAAAATTACAAACGTACAAAAAAACAACTTAAAAAAACTAGTGAAACAATTGGCGGCCTTATCGCTATAAGCGATCTCTTCCAGGCAACCTTAACATAAACACCTGAACACCTGAACATAATTATAGTGAGTTGTGGAGGATGCCACGGCATCTGAAGATAATTATAGTAAAGTGTGGAGGATGCCACGGCATCTAAAGATAATTATAGTAAGGTGTGGAGGATGTCATGGCATCTGAAGTTAATTACAGTAAGGTGTGGAGGATGCCACGGCATCTGAACATAATTATAGTGAGTTGTGGAGGATGCCACGGCATCTGAAGATTATTATAGTAAGGTGTGGAGGAAAAGAATAGAATAGAATAGAATAGAAAACTCTTTATTGTTCACACCAAAAATTACAAACGTACAAAAAAACAACTTAAAAAACTAGTGAAACAATTGGCGGCCTTATCGCTATAAGCGATCTCTTCCAGGCAACCTTAACATAAACACCTGAACACCTGAACATAATTATAGTGAGTTGTGGAGGATGCCACGGCATCTGAAGATAATTATAGTAAAGTGTGGAGGATGCCACGGCATCTAAAGATAATTATAGTAAGGTGTGGAGGATGTCATGGCATCTGAAGATAATTACAGTAAGGTGTGGAGGATGCCACGACATCTGAAGATAATTGTAGTAAGATGTGAAGGACGCCATGGCATCTGACCTACATCGCTGCAATTTTCTTTCTAGTGTGTGTAAAAAAAAGTGAGTAAGTAAGCCGTACTTACATTTTTAACGGTATACTGTTTTTTTTTTTTAAATCAATAATTGAAATATTTTTAAACACGAACGACAATTGTACTAAGGCATGTTCCCCCTTGTTTTTCTGATTTGAGGATGGAACATTTTACTGAAACCTAAGTTGAGCACATTGCGCAGAATTTATAAATGCTGTTCCACCCAACATCTCTCAGATTATCTGAGTCTGAGTATTAGTATTATAGAGTCTACTTAATCCGCTACCCACTGTACATAACTACACAATACTCACACCAAACATTACGAATCCATTACACATACATTTCTGCAACATCAACTACCCCACAACATACGATCAAGTAATTCCTTTCTGTTTTTGTGACGGTAACCAATCAACCCTACCCGACATTCACGACCATTTAAATAACAAACACGCATATTTCCTTTGCATTCATTATCTTTCCTGCTCACCGATATTACTATATATTTTGCAATTATCATTGAATAATAACTGTCGCCTATTACAAACTATTACTGTTTTTGTGATCTGTGAATACCCGACACTATTTAAAATGCATAATTGTTATACTCGTAGCTCAATTTCAAAAATTACTGACTTAAAATAAACATTTTTAATGCTATGGTTTACTTGTTTTATACTTGTCTTGATAATAATTAAGGTTACATTTAATCTTTTTAACCCGATAACACAAAAAAGTACCCAAATTTTAACGATGAATTTTGTAATATGGCTCTTAATAAATGAGATTTTCTTTTTGCGTCCACTTGAAACACAAAAAACCAACACCACAAAAGCGAGATTTATTTGAATACGGAAGCTGTTTATTTCATCCGTTTTCCGCATTTCGCCCTGATTACGGTTAAAAAATAATGTTTGTATAAGCTATTTAGCCGAAGATTTGGGAGCACCAAAGTCAACAGGATAATAATTAAGGAATAACTTGACTGCTATTAAAATTTGCAAGTTTTTTTTTTGTGATACTGGTTGACGAGACGAGCGAAGTCGTTTGCCTGATGGCTCTTCACGCTTGCCCATAACAGCTCAACACCACTCAGAATTTTGAACTTCAACTGTTTAAAACCCTGGATGGCAATGCACTGCGCTCGTTACCCCGAGATATACTATGTCTGTAATTTCGCTGGAAACATTGCCCTTCAATCCGGAACACAGTAGTGTTTGCACACTACTGCTTGGCAGTTGAATACCTGGCAAAGGTGTGGTATTTCCCCAGGCGGCCCCTGCAAGAGTCCTACCACTTCAAAAAATTAAGTGAAGTGGCAATGGGCAGGCCACATCGCTCGAACCGATAACCGACGGGGAAGAAAGGTTCTCGAATGGAGACCACGAACTGGAAGATGCACCGTAGGTAGGCCTCCCACTAGATGGACCGACGACATTGTGAGAGTCGCGGGCATCCAGTGGATGCAGATGGCAGGTTTTCGTTCAGTGTGGAGGTTAAAGGGGTAAGCCTATGTTCAGCCGTGGACTTCTTCTGGCTGATAATGATGATGATCTGATGATGGAGCATGGGGCTTGGTAGTGGGACTCTTCAATGGCTACTATAAACCCGTCAATTTTGGACTATCTGCGTGGCAATGTTCTAACACGGTTCGGATCTTACAAGGAGGACGTTTCTATGCTCCACTATTTTTTTGTATTTTATTTTATATATGTTTACCGATTTCTCCGAAAACTGTTGACCGTTTTAAAACTTTTTCATTTGTTCTGTAGAGTATACTGCCAATTTGGTCCCATTGTCACCAAGTCAGGATCTGATGATGGGATCCTAGGGAAATCGAGGGCAATCCTAATTGTTTTTTAATAGGAAGAATACAATATACTAATAATTTATTAAATAATAATACTTATTACGTTTTTCATATATTTATATATTTTTGAAGTCAGTTTTTTATGTGATCCACGTGTTAAAGTTAAGATAGACACCAAAACATGATTTTGTCAGTTTTTGGAATTTCTCACTCACTGATTTTATATCTTCAATAATGTAAAAATGTACGAGCGAGAGAGCTGCAGACGGGAACAGTCCCCGATAAGGTCCAGAATACCGGGTGTAGCGCTCCTTAAGATAAACTAAAGCAACTCAACGGAATCGAGTCCCATTCACGGATGCTTCACTTTTACTGGACGTTGGCAAGTTTCCAGGGATCCTGGACAATGGTCATACATAAATTACAATTTCTGCGAACTGGGAACTCTGCCATATCGTTTGCGATAAAAATAATGGATTTTTTCAACTCATTTTTTTCATTTTTGAAGTTCTATGAAAACGAGTAAAATTTATAAAACTCAATGATATTAAACTAATATTATAAATGCAAAAGTTTGTATTTACGTTTATTTGTTTGTCCGCACTTAGCTCTGTAACAGCTGTACCTTTTATCCTGGATAAAATAGGATTCTTTTTATACCAAAAAATGTATGGTCCATGGAGCATAGCAGTTGTAACCGCGGAGAGCTGCTAGTTATCAAATAAAGGCTACTAGTTGCCATATAAAGGCAGCTAGTTACCAAATAAAGACTGTTATCAAATAAGGGCTGCTATCAAATAAAGGCTGTTATCAAATAAAGGGTATTATCAAATAAAGGGTCTTATCAAATAAAGGGTGTTATCAAATAAAGGCTGTTATCAAATAAAGGCTGTTATCAAATAAAAGCTGTTATCAAATAAAGGCTGTTATCAAATTAAGGCTGTTATCAAATTAAGGCTGTTATCAAATAAAGGCTACTGGTTACCAAATAATGGCTGCTAGTTACCAAATAAAGGCTGTTAGTTGCCACGTAAAGGCTCATCCTCATCATTTCAGCCTGCCATGTTACCATTGCTGGGACTCAGGCCGTGTCTCAAAAAGAGAGATGATGGGCCGTAATCCACAATGCTGGCTCAGTGAATGTTGGTAAACAAAGGCTGCGTGTTACCAAATAAAGGCTGCTTGTTATTTACCAAATAAAGGTTGCTCGTTACTAAAGGTTATTAAAGGCGACTACTTATAAATAAATATAAATAAATAAATAAATATCTGGGACATTATTGCACACATGGTCATCTGACCCCAAACTAAGCAAAGCTTGTAATATGGCAGCCAGAAACTGATGTACATACATATATATTTTTAAATACATACTTAAATAGATATTAACATCCAGACATAGAACAAACACAAATGTTCATCACTTGCCTACCAAATAAAGAATGCTAGTTAAAGACTGCTTGTTAATTTCCAAATAAAGATGCTAGTTACCAAATAAAGGCTGCTGATTAATACTGCCAGATAAAAGATGCTAATTACCAAATAACTGAAAATTAAGGTATCCTAGCTTTTTAGAAATAATGAGTTATATTTTTTGTAGTGTACCTATTTTTAAACATGCAAAATTTTGCTATGATTAGTATTATTTATTCCTAAACAAAAAACTTTTAATAATTTAACTATGTTAACTTAGATATTTTTATTTTAAAGTATATAATGTTGTTTTAATTGACTTCAAAAAAGGAGGAGGTTCTCATATATTTTTTATACCTTGTTACACCATAACTTTCGACTGAGTGAACCGATTTTGATGTTTTTTTTTTTTTATTTGAAAGCTGGTGATTTTTGTGTGGTTCCATTTCAATTTGGTCCAGTTCTGACATTTTTATGAAGTCAGTTTAATAATATAAATAATATTTATACTTATTGATTTTCTTCAACTGTAGCACACCTCTAAAGAAGTTGGATTTCTTATCTCTTATGCGTACATAAAAAATAACAACGTATAAAATTGTACGCGCATCTGACTAAGCGCTATCACAAGCTAAGGCGCAGTTTCCACGCATAATATAAAAGGTTTTGCGCTAGAGCAAAAATCGCATAAATTGGAGACATTGTTAGACCGAACATATATTGCTTAACTAGTTTACTATTTTCATAAATATCGGGATATATTCGACATACCAACCGCCAACTCGCCTGATGTTAGGCGATGATGCGGTCTACGATGGAGCACGCTTGCCTAGAAGCAACCGATTCACTCGTGATTTCAAGACACCTAGATTTAACTATCGGGGAACACCCATTCAGGCAGCGCATTCCACAGACCAGCAGTTCGCACAATAAAAGTGGAATCAAAGCGCTTCGTACGGCATAGGTACGTTGCTAACTGTTGCCAGTGGGCTTGGATAATAGACTGTTTTTAGACATTTTTATTTCATTTTCTTAACAATACAATTTAGATTTGCTGTAGAGACCAGGGGTTTTTGGGGGACTGAGGCCAAAAAGCTTATTTCGGAGTTAGGGCATAGGCTCAAGGAAAAGTGTGGTGGCTAACTCCGGCTAGTTCCTGGTGCAAAGGTTAGCCATTGCTATACAACGCGGTAATGCAGGGAGTGTTTTGGGCACCTTTGCGCCGGAAAAGTATAGCTGTAATGTAAAATGTACCTTCACGTTTCCTCCATAATTATGAAATCTGTATATTAAGATGCCATACACAATATTTAGTAAATAGGTATTTTAATTCATCTAAAAAAACAGAAACAAAATCGCAAATCGGTATTACTTTCATATTTTTCTATCGAGCAAAATGTCATTACAGTCTTTACAGTTTCCTACATAAAACATTCAGTTTTGATGTGGCACAATTTTTATAATTTAAAGCTAATCATGGAACTTGACAAAGTAAAACTAGAATGACCAAAACTACTAAGTGGCCAAAAAGAGGGCCTTAACAGGCTAAGTTTTTTATTTATTTAGTATTATGAATATACTATTTACTCAATAAAAGCACATGATCGTAAAAGTAAATGCACAAACTGCATAAAAACAATACAGTTTCTTTCATAGCGATAATAATCGTCTCTAGAGACGGCGACTTACTTGTTAAGGATAACTCGCTTATCTGATGCAGTTAAACAGTTTGTGGTAACGATTGTACGTGTGCCTTTTCTAATGGTTAGGCATTAACATTTTATTTTTCAAGATACGATACAGTAATATACCGAATTTTAGCGTATCTATATATTTTGTCATGGTGACAAACACGCAGACTGCTGACGGCTGAGCTGATGGTAAGTAATATCTGTCACTTTTAAACTTTTGATAATATAATTTGGATCTGCCTTTAAACTCGAGCTAGTACCGAAAAAAGTCTGCCAAAAACTGAAGGGGCGAGGTAAACACGTATTGCACACACTGACATAATTATACTAAAGTTAAATGATTATATACGGGATATTTACCGTGGTAAGGTTGTGGAAGGAGCTCCCGATATTTCGGCGCAGTTACATGCACCATGTTCACGGGAAGACATCTTCCTCGTGGTAAGGTTGTGGAGCTCCTTCCACAACCTTACCACGGTAAATATCCCGTAAATAATCATTTAACTTTAGTGAACAACCGTGATAGTTTAAAACAGTGTATAATTATACTAGTTCTACAAACGCACACTTAAATATTGAGCGAACACAACTGCAAACGATGTGATTAAAATGTAAACGAATGGACGACCGAGGGGGGGTGTAAGTGTTAAAGGGAAAACTGTAGGTATAACGCTTCCATTTGTTTGTTTTTTCTGAGCATATACCTGTCACCTGTAACCTGTAACACCAGAGGTATCAAATACGTTACCGAACTTTTTAATCGACTTCAAAAAAGGATCTCAATTTGTTAGTTTTTTTATGTTCGTTTCGTCAGATCTTCGTCTTATATAAACCGATTTGGGTTATTATTTTTTCAAAAAATATTAAGATTAATAACAATAATATTAATAAAAAATATTACTATAGAAAATTCAGCATAATATTTTTTTTTTATGATACTGGGTGACGAGATGAGCGAAGTCGCTCGCCTGATGACTCTTCACGTTTGCCCATAACAGCTCAACGCCACTCGGAATTTTGAACTTCAACAGTTCAAAACCCTGGATGGCAATGCAATGCTCTCGTCACCCCGAGATATAACATGTTAAATCTCTGTGTGGCCCTGTAATTTCGCTGGAAACATTGCCCTTCAATCCGGAACACAGTAGTGTTTGCACACTACTGCTTGGCGGTATGTCACCCAAGTAATCGAAATTGCGTTGATAGAAACCCTCGTATTTGTGATGCCTATTGTGTTACAAGTACCCATAGGCGACAATGACTACTTACCATCAGGCGGCTCGCCTGCTTGTTTGCCACCTATGATATAAAAAACATCGGACAATTGGACTGAAAGTAATAATGGGGAAAAGATGACATCATGGAGTTACCTACTTTTATTTTAAGGGTGTTTTTTTTAAACATAAGGGCTTAAAATACTTGATACCATTTTATTATTCTGATAAAATCTCATAAAACTACACGAAGCCAGCAAGGTGAAAAACTGTTATAAAATATGTCATTTTTATTTTATGCAACATCACCATTCGACAAAAGCCATAAAAATCCTGAACCGTGATATAAAATATTCCCATAATTCGTGACCTATCATAAAATAGAATTCGATGCACGCCGAAATCCATACTGTAGCGCTTATAAAACCAGTAACTCAACAAATTCTAACAAAACTGCATGTCTATTCTGCAAGCTAAGTGAACGCGCAAGTTAAGTGAACGCGCAAGATAAGTGATAAGCTAAGTTAATGTGATTTTTTCTTGCCTATTTCTGCAGATAAATGTCAAAACATCAAATTATAAGGGCGAGCGACTACAGTCAAGGGTGATTACTCGACATTTTGACATTTCTCTATAGTAATCGAAATGAAAAATACACGTTCACTTTGCTTATCACTTCACTTGCGCGTTCACTTAGCTTGCAGAATAGACACAGCGTGTCTATTCTGCAAGCTAAGTGAACTCTATTAACAAAACTGCATATATTATTAAAATAAATATCTTAAAGATCTCATTATTACGTTGGAATTTTACAATCGCCAATCCCGACACCTTCAAAAAGCTCATCCTTACATCTTGCAAAGCCAGAAATCATATATCAGCTGGTTTTTCTGCATCTTTCTTCTGCGGACCTCTAAGATAGGTATAGGATGACCTCACCCCAGTTTTCCTGCCAAGCTTCAACATTATAATTATCAGTATAAAAAACCGTTTTCATAAAAATATCAGAACTGGACCAAATTGAAATGGGGCCACACGGGAAGCACTAGCTTTGAAATAAAAAAATAATCATCACCCAGTCAAAAATTATTTACAACAATGGCTAGCGCGTCGAAAATATCGCTATAGGCGGTGGTTTTATTATATAACAAGTGGATCACATTAAAAAGTAATTATCTATACAATTTGAGGATTGCCCTCGATTTCCCTGGGATCCCATCATCAGATCCTGACTTGGTGACAATGGGACCAAATTGGAATACACTATCGAACAAAAGTTTTTTTTTCAAATTATCGGTCAACAGTTGGCGTAGATATCGGTGAACTACATAAAAAAAATACAGTGAAACATAGAACTTCCGCCTTTTTTGAAGCCTGTAAAACCCAAACAAATCTACAAACAAACAAATACAAAAACCTTGTAAGGAGTTCTATAGGATTATGTTACTTTGATTGCAGCTCGCTTACTGCCCTCTATAATAGCGTTACAACTATTCAATGGTCCGAGCCAACTGACTCTGGTCCCTAAAACGAATTTACATGTCAATAGATTCGAATCCGGAAAAATGGGAATTGAAAATGGCGTCATTGTTTTTTAAGGCATCGAATATGGCCAAGAGCGTTGAGGGATATTTACCGTGTCTGAGAAAATAAGCTGTTTTCTCTGACGCGAAATTGGCTGATTTGAGCGTAGGCCATTTACTGTTACTAAGTGCCTTCAAAGACTCATTTTCTATGAAGTGTTATTTGGTAGCAGTCGTTCTGTTCTACAAAAATGTCTGGGTGCCTATTTCGTTTTATGTCTTGCTCATAAATCTTAAAAGTTAGGATATGCTCAACCGAACATGTACTTCCCAATCTGTGTCAAAATACGTCGCATCGCTCTCACTCTGGTAAGTAAGTAATATGCTGTAGCACATTACTGAGAAATAATAATTGGGTTTAATTTTGATATGAGTCCTTTGAAGCCTTTGAGATGCCGTTGAGTCGGATTTGCGCGAGCTCCAAAACGCCGATTGTCGAGAGACAGAAGAAAGGCGGGACCAACGGCGTTCGCTTGTATCGGAGATCAAGACCCACTTTGGGTCGTTGCACCAGCGGAGTAAGTAAGAAATTTTTGAAAATGTTTAATTGCCCCGGTCCTCACAAAGCAAAGTATAAGTCAATTGTCAGCCTAGTGTATTTGGGGAAACAGTTTTGGCGTTAGGTATTCTTTCTTAAGTAAATTGAGTTGCTGTAATACCAAGTAAGTACCACATAGTGAATGTGTCTGTATTACATGCAAAAAATGAACGGTCTTATCATTAAAAAAAACTGTATTAACTAGAAAACGTCAAGATAAAAACGTGATTACACACAGGCAAAAAAAAAAAAAACTGATGAAAATTCTGAATCCAGGTCGTCAAAATTTTTAATTTTCTATACCATTTATTTTAACTATGATTAAATTATTTTAATTTTAAAATATCATTATTTATTTATCATAGTTTTTTCTTTTAAGTATGTTTCTGAGTAGGTATGTTCCCTATGGACTCCGAAACCACCTGACCAATTTTGATGAAATTTTCAGACAATCTTTATATCAGCCCAACGAATAATCCTGTGAAGTTTGGTAGCGATTGGATCAGCAGTTTTTTTTTTTTTTAAATATTTTCTGTACAAAACAAGAACAAGAATTGTTATACATATAACAACAAAGAAAAAAATATGAAATTGTCATCTCAGTCAAAGGAGGTTGCTGTCGCAACCAAGGAGGTTACATTGTTTTTATCTTTCACTGGAAAAAAGTTGATGTTATAACAGCGAATTGGATAACTATGTTATAAGGAGTAACTTAGGCTACTTTTGTCCCGGATATAACGTGGGCGAAACTACGAGGCGCAGCTAATCTACACTAATATTATAAAGAGGAAAGATTTGTACCTATTTTTGTATGTTTGTAACGAAATAACTCAAAAACTACTGAACCGATTATAAAAATTCTTTCACTGTTGGGAAGCTACACTATCCCCGGGTAACATAGGCTATAATATATTTTGTAGCGAGGCTGAAGGCCGAGCTTACACCCGTGCAAAGCCGGGGCGGGCGGCTAGTATTATCATATTCTCGAACACGCCTACCGTCTCACAAAGCTGTATCTAAACCGTTGAATAAATACGTACCATTTCAAGCTGTAATTGCATAATCCACTCCACTGCCCTGACAATACTAATCAACATATTTTTCATTAACAACTACAAAAACTCGAAAAGCCTCAACTGCCAGCCACTGTCTCGTTCAATTTGTAAAAGTACGAAAACCCCTAAGAGTCAATGGATCATACTTTAATAAACCAATTCATTCGTTCATATAGAGAAGCTTATTTGGCCGAGTTACTGGCACGAGTAATCGCTCCAGTCGATCGATAGGCTGGCTGTTAGGAATAACAATGAGCTGATCAAGTCATAAATATTGGTATAAAACATTTTAGATCTTGCATCGAGGCAAACAGCGAGACAGTTTGCTTTATTAAGATTCTGTAAGATAGGAAAGGGAAGTTATGGGTTGGATATTATGTGATGGGTCTTCCGGATTCGTCATCAGTTTTTATATTATGATTAAGAATACTGAAGCCAGCATTTAGGTAATATTGGTAAAACAAGAAACTCAAAGCACAAGTATAAATAGATCAACTCGTGACTGAATGCCGGCCTCTACTTTGCTCAAAGAGTGAGCATTGCCATACAACGTGGTAATGGGGCCAGCATTTTGGGGACGATTCCCACTGGTAGCGGTTTAATAGATTAGTTTAGTAGTTAGGTATACGTCGTTTTTTTTATTGTAATGTTATTTAAGTTATTATAAATAAAAAAGGAGAATAAATAGGGATCCTATTACTAAGCCTATGCTGTCTTTCTGTATGTCCGTTCGTCCATCTGTCCGTCCTACCTTTAAACGGCGGTATCTTTTAAACCGTAATACAGTTGAGATTTTTCCAGAATTTGTAAAGTTACGGCGGATAAACTAAGAAAGATTAAAAAAGGCTAAACATTTAAATAACACGTATTTTTGTATTTCATCTAGTGTAAAAACAGTAATACGTACATGCGTCAAACTTGGCATGATTATAGTGCACAGACTAAAGTATAACAAAAAAAAAATGGTCAAGTGCAAGTCGTTGTTTTTTTTTTTTTTTATGCTAAGTGCCTTTATTAAATAAACAAAATACTAGCTAAAACTAACACTAAATAAACAGTTAGACTGTCCATAGACCGTTGAAGATCTAAAGACAATCCAAATGCTCAAACCCACTATCAGTTGGCAGCGTACCTAGCATGCTGGCGGCATTACCACGTTGAATGGCAATGCTTATACGTTGAGCCAGATACACGCCAGCATTTCGGTCACGCGTCGCGTTAATCAGACGCTCTGAAAGATTTTTGAAAATGAGGTGAGCTCCCGATCCCCAAGGGCCCAATGTCTCGACACCAAACGCCTCAAATATGTAACCACTGCCGAGTCGTTGATAGATTTATGTTCATTAGCATGTTAAGCAACGTAGGTATTCGATTACTTGAATACCTCATTACTTCTTTTACCGAATCAAAATTGCATATTTTCAATAATTTTGATGTCGGTTTTTATTTTGATAATTAATGTATTTTTTGGTGGTGCTGAACCCGTGAGCCCGAATCGCACTTCGCATTGTAATTCTGATTGCACCTGATTATGCTCCGTCGAATACAATAATTTTCTATACTGCACACATGGTGTCTTTATCATGGCAACCAGCTCGCCACCGCCGTGATGATCGACTTTGTTCGGCTTTGGTCGTCGATTATGCAACGATCTCTATCAGTCTATCACACAAAATGATCTACACATTTCGCTCATACACTTCGTAGTGACAACAGCCGCCTAAGATAAAACAATTTATATTACTATTCTGTTTTCATTAAAAATACAGTACTTACGCGTGAAATGAAACATTTTTCTTGTCTTTCACAGAGCGTGTGTAGTTTGTGCAGTTTATAAAAACACAGGAAGGCATTTTATTACAATTTCTTTTGCTAAAACATTTAATTAGCTGCGATGTGTTGCCGGACACTCGCAGTGCATGACTGAGAGACGGCTGTAACGAGTATGATACAGTGCCTTGCATTCGTCTAGTCAATATGGTGGCGGGCACAACCTATCTATAGGTAAAAATATCTTACGTCTTTATCTGTTTTATAACTCTGTAGCATAATAAATTATTATAGACAAGAGATTACAATGACTAAGCTTGATAACTTCTGCAAATACAATCAGTGACAACAAGCTTCGTGTTACCCCCGCCTCATAAAACGGTCTCCAAGCAAATTAATTCAACCAGACGGTCTTCCACTTATCAAAGGCCGCAAATTACGACTCCCGAAACGAAAACTTGGTTCCTTGCTCCGACCCTGAGCTAACGGGAAAAATTACAAAACTTTTCTGTCATTATTCAAAAAGTACTTACTTCTGCCTTCCCTTTACGCCATTTGGCAATTGCTAATAGGAAAATTAGGCTGCGCTTTTGTCTGTTTGGGCTTAGACGTTTTATGTTAGTTTTCTGCTAACGAGTTTGGCTTTGATCGCATTAAAGAAAATAAATAATCTGGGACATTTTTGCACACACTAACATCTGATTTCAAACTAAGCAAAGCTCGTAATATGGCTGTCAGAGACTGATATATAAGGTCGGGGAAAAAGTTTCTTCGTATTTTATAAACAAATTCAAGACATATTTTTTTCAAGTTTAATTACATTTAATTATAATATATATGTACCATTTTGTTCGATAACTTGTTGCCATCTTTTAGGTAGTGACATGACCCCGTTGCTGTAGAAATTTTGGGAATTCTGATCAATAAAATGCAACAAGTAGTTTTGACAGTCCTCTCTTGATGTTAATCTGAGAGAAGAAAGAATTCTGAAGAGATCGAAACAGGTGGAAATCTGAGGGTGCAAGGTCAGGGCTATGTGGTGGATGCATTAACACTTCCTAACCAAGCTCTCTAAATTTTTGCTGAGTGGCCAAAGATGTGTGCGGTCTGGCGTTATCATGATGAAAGACCACACTCTTTATGTTGATCAATTCCGGCCGTTTTTTCTCAATTTCTTGTTTGAGTCTCATCTGCTGTTGGCAGTAGAGATCCGAATCGATGGTTTTGCCCGGCGGTAAATGCTCATAATGAACGATGCCCTTCCAATCCCATCATACACACAGCATCACCTTATTACGTGTTAATCTGGGTTTCGCTACAGTCTGTGGTGCTTCACTGCCCTTTGACCATGATCGTTTGCGCACATTCTTGTCGTAGGTGATCCATTTTGCATCACCAGTGATCAATCTTTTCAAAAACGGTTCGGTTTCTTTACGTTTCAATAGAGAATCGCAAATGAGTACACGATTCATTTGGTTTCTTTCAGTGAGCTGGTGTGGCACCCAAATATCGAGTTTTTTTGTATACTCAGTTATTTTCAAATGGGTCAAAACTGTTTTGTGGTCAATCCCCAGGTCTTCAGCTACGTCGTAACTACTAATATGCCGATCTTGGTCCACTTTTTCAGAAATGGCATCGACTTTATCCGTAACAGGGCGACCAGAGCGAGCTGCATCTTTGACATCAAAATTCCTGGACTGAAAATGCTTGAACCAACATTGTGCTACTCTTGATGACACTGCATTAGGTCCATAAATGTCACAAATTTTATTCGCGGCTTGTGTCGCATTTTTCAGTTTTTTGTAATAAAATTTCACAATATATCGAATTTCTTCGTTAGATTCACTCATTTTATCGAACAAAAAAACAATTGAAAAATGGCGGGAAATTGCTTTTTACTTTTTGTATTCCTTTTTTAAAATGTCATATTTTTAATGGTATCAAAACCAGCCAGATACAAACAGTACAACCGATGAGATTTTTACTACAACTTTATACATACAAAATACGAAAAGACTTTTTCCCCGACCTATTACGTACATATATATTTTTAAATACATACATAAATAGATATTAACACCCACATAGATCAAACACAAGTGTTCATAACATAAATGTTTGACTTAGATGGGAATCGAACCCACGCCCCCAAACGCAGAAGGTAGGTTCACTAGCAACTGAGCCACTGGGGCAGTCAAATAAAGCCTAAAACAGTTAAATTAATAAATATATTTAATTTGGCCTGATTTGCAGTTCATTAATGCAGGTTAAATAGTGATTTTTATAGGTCGATCCATGTTAATGGACTTGTAATGATTATGATGATAAAAAACAGTATGTGTCATCATCATAATTTTTCATCACCACGCGTGTGAAACCGCGGAGCGCAACTAGTTTTGTTATAATGGTTTTTAACTGCTTTACCAAATCTTACTTTAAAAATACAAACAACTTTTTTAGCTCAAAATCACCTTTAAAATAGTTGTTTGCTCCCTAGGTAAACAATCTACTATTATTAAGCCTTCAATAATACAGTTGATAGTTCTCAAAAAAAAATCGTACAGATTTTCTTTAATCATAGCTAAGAAAACTCTCGATCAAGACACCCTTCAACCAAAAATTAACTAAATCAAAATCGGCTTAGCCATTTGGGAGCTACAATGCCGCAGACAGACACACTGATACACAGACATAAGGTAAACTTATAACACCCCTCTTTTTGCGTCAATAGTAAAAAATGGGTACCTTGCGCTCGACGCTTCGACCTTGTTAACAATGGCCATGGTCACGAGCTGACCAAATCTGTCAAAACGTATAATTTATCAAAGTTATAAATCGAGATAAGAAATATGAATAGAGACCCAATTAGCTATTAGCATAGTGCACGGCTGGAGAGGTTTCAAAAGTAATTGGATTTTTTCACTACTTTGTGAAGTATTTTTTTTATTTGAAATGAAGATCCAAATTTGAAAATTTACTATTAAACTACTATTATATTCAAAAATTTGACAACTGGCAAGATTTGAACCTATGCCATCGGGTATACGCCCCGAGCGTTCTATCCACTAAGCTACGAGTACGTCCGTGTCCCGGTAGCTCAGTACCCTTAGTACAAGATTTGACAGTTTTCGAAAACTTTTTTCGTTTCCGTATTGTCCCATACATTTTAGTAAAGCGCCTCTAGCGGAAACGCGGATGAACTAAAATCGGTAGTAATCGGCAGTATAGGTTGCTTCACTCAAATACGAAAAATAGTTTCGAATAGCTTTCAGCCCAGCAATGTATGCATCAAAACGAAAAAAAGTTTTCGAAAACTATCAAATCTTGTACTAAGGGTACAGTTGGTAGTGAACCTACCTTTTACGCTTTGGGGTTCGATTCCCACCTATACAAATCCATGTGATAAACATTTGTATTTGTTCTATGTCTGGATGCTAATATCTATTTTTAAAATATGAACGTTTATCAGTCTCTGGCAGCCATCTTATAAGCTTTGCTTAGTTTGGGGTTAGATGACCGTGCGTGCAAAATTTTCCCAGATATTTATTTATTTTATTTTATTAATGAACACCAACATGATGTACGCCCTTACTTTATATGACGGAGACAAGGTACAAGACTTAGACTAAACGCCACCACAATTATAGGTGCAGACTACATGGTTATAAAAAGCGAGAGTTTTTGGAATAGAAGTTAGTACATTATGCATTAAGAATTCAATAAATTATTGACTGAGTACATTATACATTAAAAATTCTTTTTTTTTTTTTTTTTTTTGACTGAATAAAGGAATCAAGAAAAAAGAGAAAATCATCACTTATCAAAACAGTTTGATAGTTTGCTACGAATAGATAGTTTGAACCTACCCACGCCACCAGCGAATAAGTCCACTACATCATCTCGGGAGAAAACATTAAACTCCCTGGCTAGTCTGTTAACAGGGGCATTTTTGCCCAGATTCGTTTTCCAGTTAGAGCAGCTCAGAAGCTTGTAACGCGATGGTCTAATCGACCTTGTTGGCGCAGAGAAGTTCAAAATAGCTAATAGTTCCGGGGTATCAAGTAAACCATTAGCGAGCTTAAACAGAAACTGTAGGTCCAGCATGCGTCTTCGATCAGAAAGGGAATCCATATGAAAGTACTTCAATCTGTCGGGGTAGCTTTTTATAGATTTGGCTAAATTACATGAGTAAGTGAGATGCCACAGGAAGCGTTTTTGTATGCTTTCGAGTCTTTTGGTATAGATGTCGTAAAAAGGGTTCCAGGCTACGCTGCAGTACTCCAAGCAACTGCGGACCAGCGAGTTAAAAATAAGTATTTTAGTTTTAGGGCTTTTAAAGTCTTTGGAGTTGCGGAGCACAAAGCCCAGGGACCTGAGCGCCTTTGAGCAAATGTTATCAATGTGTAAGTTCAACCTTAGTTTTCCACCGAGCACTATTCCCAGATCTCTAATACTCTCAGCCTCGCTCAGCACGAGATTATTAATTTTGTATTTATTATGAGCATATTTTACCTTTCTAGAGAATTGAATGGAGTAGCACTTAGCTACATTAAGTTCCATCCCATTTGATTGACACCATGAGATGAGACGATCGAGATCAGCCTGCAGAAGTTTCACATCCGACGTGCCATTGACAACTTTGAAAAATTTCAGATCATCCGCAAATAAGTAGTACTCGCAATGGTGAAAACAATCACCAATATCATTAATAAATATGTTAAAAAATAGCGGGCCTAAGTGAGAGCCTTGTGGGACTCCTGAAAGCACCGAGAAAGTGTCAGATGAAAAACCACTAGCCACAACCATCGACTCCCGAGTAGTCAAGTACGATGCACACCAACTCAGTAAGGGCTCAGAGATGCCATTAGCAGAGAGTTTCTGGAGCAGTGTCTGGTGGTTCACGCGGTCGAACGCCTTGCTGAAGTCGGTGTAAATTGCGTCAACATTCGAACCTCTGTCAACCTCCAGGGAAACATCGTTAATAAAAGAGACCATATTAGTCGCAGTCGACCTAGACTTCATAAAACCATGCTGACGAGGGCTAATTATACATTTAAAGTGCCATGCCAAAATAGGGTGTATCATTTGCTCAAAGATCTTAGCAAATACAGGGAGTATGGAAATGGGTATGTAGTTCTTAATGAGCTCTTTAGGGCCATCCTTATGCAAGGGCACAACCAACGCTACTTTCCAGGCAGAAGGGAAAACGCCAGTACTCATAGATTTATTAAAGATTAAGCGCAAAGGATGCGCAAGTGCTGGTGCACACCTTGCTACAAAAATAGCCGGGATACCATCAGATCCTGCTCCCTTACTACTGTCAAGTCTTTTTAACACCTTGATAACCTGATCATCTTTAAATTGTATTGTTGTTAGATAATTATTGGTTGACTTGGAAACAGGGTTGTTAACAGGATTGTTGTCATTGGGTAACGGACTGCTAATTGTGCGATTGTAAACAGAGGAAAAGTTTTGGGCAAAGAGATTACAAATATCTTTGCCATTACAGGCACACTTGTCACCTAAGTTCATCTGTGCAGGGTAATGACTTTGATTTTTCTTCTTGCTTTTAATAAAGGACCAGTAAAGTTTAGGATTAGAATGTAGGTTCGATTCAAGGCGAGCTATGTAGGTATTATAACAAGTAGTAATAAGGCGTTCCGAACGCTTCTTGAGCAGTTGATATGATAACTTATCAAGAGGGTTATTATTGAATTTTTTTAATTTGTTTCTGTATTTAAGCTTTTCTTTTAAAAGGTTTATTAGGTCACGAGAAAACCAAATAGGGTACTTTTTAGCTCTTGGCTGTGATCTTGGAACATACTTTTCTATTAACTCTCGAAGATGCTTGTAAAAGAGCGAAAGCATATCATTCACCGACGCGCAATCTACAAATAACTCGTCCCAGTTCATACCGTTAAGGTCTCCGATTATATTGTCATAGTCCGCCTTAAAAAAGCAAAATTTTAAAGTGTTGTTAGGATTTAACCTTTTCTTCTCAGCGTGAAAACATACATTGAAATTGATAGGTGGGTGATAGTTATCAACTACAGAGAGCGGACTAGTGTTAATATGCAAGTTCGAGATACAAGATTTGTTGCCGAGTACCAGATCCAAAATTTTGTTATCCCTATTAAGAGTATGATTATATTGATGTAGGTCGTTCAACCTACCGAAATCAAGGAGCATGTTAGCAAGTGCATTCCCGCAATGCTCGCCAATAAGTGACCCACTACTACTATCGATCTTCCAGGAAATGCATGAAAGGTTGAAATCACCAAGAAATATGACATTATTAAAAACATTTGTTTCCATTACTAGATTAGAATTGTTAAGGAATTCCTCCAAAGAGTGAAGTTTAAGGGGTGAACGTAGGTAAACAGTACAAAAATATAAATGCTCGATCCGACCCTCGTCGTTGAGACACTCTATCTGCAGCCAGAGGTCCTCACAGTTAGACTCACAGTACTGCAGACGCCTGGAACTGAGTTGCTTAGAAACTGCCACAGCTACCCCCCCTCCGTCCTTTTTCCCATGGATTCCACTAGACTCTCCATCTCTTCTATAAACTACATAACGGCTATCGAACAACCCAGAATCGAAAATGCCGCTGTTACACCAAGTCTCCGTTAGTGCAATCACATCAAAATTATTACATACAACATTATTAAACAAGTCAATAGTTTTTAGCCTTAAGCCTCTTACATTTTGGTAATAAACTTGTATCATGTAGTTATTTTAGATAGATTAAGACAATTTTTATGTTACTGATGTCAGGATTGACCTACAAACCTGAGAAATTTAATTAATTAAATTATATGTAAGACACTGTTTATCACAATACTTATGGATGAGCTGACTTGACTTTTTTTTTTCTTTTTTCTTCTTCTCTTCCTTAGGTCACGAAGTTACTACAACAATATTTGACTTAAATTACAATATAGATCCCAATTATGTTACATACAGTCTGAGTTAATAAAGTATGAATTGGATTACAAATAAGGTACTGCTTTTAATTGAAATTGCTTAACCTTCCTTTAAATGTTGATAGTACTGAGCCAAGGTAATAAAGAAAAAATAAAAAAAAAATTACCAAATCAAGAACTTCCCAAGATTGATATAGCTTAACCTAAACAGATGTTGACATTACAGAACCAATGCAAGAATCAATTAACAAGTAGATATTTCTTATAGTTGAATTGGCTTAACATTAAATGTTGATATTACAGAAACAATGCAATTATGAATCAGCTGGCAGATTAATATACCTTTTGGGAAAACTTTACTTCTTGAGATGATGAAGCTATTAAATAAAAATTAAATTACAACTTATGCACTTTGTTTGACCGAGCAACCCTAACTTATGAAGAAGTCAACAGCTGAGACAAACAAAATATAATTATTTAAGATGCCACTGTACCCACCACGGTTTAAGTTGTTTATCCAAGCTAATTATCTTATGGCCTATTTAGCTTAACTTATTTAAATTGTCAATGTCCTTGACTAAGATGAAGTGCGAGTTTTCTGTTTTTCTCAAAAACACTTTACCGTCGCGCACCCAGACAAATCTGTAATTCAGCTCCTTGGCCTTCTGTCGAGCGGCAGCATGCAGCGCTTTGGACTCCGGGATTAGATGTTCTGACACGAAGACCGCACCATTCCTACTGCCACCGATGCCAAGATGGCTTGTGTTTAGCTTACTGCCGGGATTGTTTCTGTTGAATTTGACAACTCCCGCAAGAAAAGTGTCACGCAGCCGTCGGCTATTGAACTTTACCAGGATGGACCGAGGACGCAAGCTGGCAGCATTAAGTTTAGCAATCCGGCTGCAATATTCCAAGTCAGAGTCTGCAACGGGGCACTTGATGGTATTGCCTAGTTGTTGCACTGTTTTATATAAGTTTTCCTTGTCGTTCTCAGGGACACACTGAATCTCAATGTTGGTAGTGCGGGACAGCTGCTCTGCTTGGAGCAGACGCCTCGATAGGTTGCGAGTTGCAGTGCGCAGCTCCTCGTTCTCTGAGCGCAAATGGGCCAGAGAAGATTTTTGAGCTTCACTATCAATATTTATTCTGTCGTACTCACTGTTTGAAATAGCCAGACACTGTTCGAACTTCTCCAACTTTGACTCGAAGTCTTTTATTTTAGTATCTAGTTTTCTATCGAGTTCCTCTCTGATTATTTCACGTATGATGTCGGCGGAAAGGCAGCCACAGTTGGCAGAGCTGCGAGGCTTGTTGCGAAACGTGACGTTTTTGGTCGCAGTCCGGTTCTCGGGGGCCAAGACACGTAGCGGAGTGTTAGAATTGTCGCCTTTCCTGGGTTCTTTGCAGCGGCAGGACGGGCACACCCACGTATCTTTGAAATCTTTAGTGAACTCTAGAAAGTCGTCCTCACTGAAATTCACGCAGGAATAGTGGTATTTACCCTGGCAGCGGCAACACACCAGGAGTTGAACTCCTTTTAGGGTGTTAGGACAGCACTTTTGATCGTTCATTGCAACAGCCGGAAACCGTTTTGAACACTGAGAAAACACTCGATCACTAATATTGTGAGCCAAACTTGAGAATTCGCAGGTTTTACGAGGGAAAATAGCCAAAAAAGTATTAAAAATATGATGAAGCGCAAAAACACAACCTCACTCTAGTTTGACAGATGACAGAATTTATATAACAACTACAAGTAAGAAGAGTTGAAAAACTGAAACTAATATTTACGAGTGTTCTAAGAACACTTTTGATCAAATTTCCTTTCAAATAAAATAATTCTCAATATAAAAAACTAACTTCATCACAACTGGACCAAAATGAAATGGGACCAAATGGGAAGCACCAGCTTTCAAATAAAAAAAGAATCATTTAAATCGGTTCAACCACACAAAAGTTCTGCGGTAACAAACATAAAAAATTAAATGAAAATACAGTAGAATTGGTAACCTCCTCCCTTTTGGAAATCGGTTAAAAACATCGGTTCAGTCGTATGGGATGCCATAGACAGAGACGCACACGCAATTTAAACTTGTAATGCCCCTCTGTTTGTGTCAGGGGCCAAGAACTTGTATATGCTTCTTCAAGTTTAAAAGTGGCATAAAATCGAGAGATTCCAAAACTGTTGTTTCTCATATAGAAAACGAAATAGTCTTCATTTAACATTTAATCCCCAATCCCAAATAAAACCGGTGACAGACAGAATAAAATGTTTTATTTGCCCTCAAACTCACTAGCTGAACCGAGAATCCTGAAATTCCTTTTCCCTGAGCGTTTCTTGCCTTTCCCCTGACAGCAAAAGGGTGGGACTATGTACCCTGACGACGTGTATTTCAAGAGGAAAGTTGTTACAATGAAGTTGGTTAAGAACAGCTTCTTTATTACATACTAGTGCTATTGCCCGCGACTTCGTACACGTAGATTTTCATATAAACTTTCTTCCGGCCCTTTCTCAAAATAACATAGCCTATACTTCAATCTGGTTAAAGCTAAGCATATTCGTGAAAACTGAAAACCGGATTTTAATCCGTCCAGTTGTTTAGATGTGCGTGGACAAACAAACAAACAGACAACAATTCTAAAAACCATTTTAACATGTTCAGCTGCTTATTTTAAGACGCCATGTGTGAGATTTTTTTTGATATCTCGCTATTACATTTTTTTATCTCCACGTTTTAATTGTATGTATATAGATGTTACTATAGCACATTCATTTAGACTGATTATATCCAGTCTTTAGGTCTATCTTGTCGTATCAAGCGATTCTGATAACGCAGAAACGTCCCGACTGATCATGCGATCTGACAGGACTAGAAAAACATTCATAGTATTTTTTATGTATTAATCAACGATAAAACTACTTGTTAAACATTATTTTGGGAAGATTATTTTACGAAAAAGTCAATCAAATCTATGTTTCTGCTGTTTTTAGGCTTTTGAAAGGTCGAAAGAAATTCTGTTTTATCGGCATGGAAATTCTGCGCTGAAGATGGTGCGTATGCGAATCATCAAAATCAATTCATAATTGGCGGAGAAATCGGTGAACATTAATAAAAAATACAGTGAAACATAGAACCACCGCCTTTGAAGCCAGTTAAAAATAAAATAAATGACTGCAGTACTTAAAACTGATCCGTCCCCTTTAGTTTGCCCAGTCAAACCTACCAACAACAATCACAACATAGATAAAACTAACAAAAGCAATTACTCAATCTAACAACATTAATTCAAACGCATTATCAAAACTGGCGCCAAGCCAACTTTCCCACTTATTGATAAACACCCTAACATTTGTGTTAGAGGCTTTTATACCTTACGATAGGACACGTGATATGATAAACTTGACAGTTGTCTTTTTATTTATATTACACGGGAATTACGGGACATGGTGTGTGTTGCCAGTGATGACATATGGTACTGAGACGTGGTCCTTAACTGTTGGTCTTTTGGAAAAACTCCGAGTCACACAACGAGCAACGGAAAGAGCTATGTATGCTCGGAGTTTTTTTGCGTGATAAAATTCGGAACGTAGATATTCGCCAAAGAACCAGAGTCACCGACATAGCTATTAAAATCTGCAAGTTGAAGTGGCAATGGGCAGGCCACATCGCTCGAAGAACTGATAACCAATGGAGAAGAAAGGTTCTTGAGTGGAGACCGCGAACCGGAAGACGCACGTAGGTAGGCCTTCCACTAGATTGACCGACGACATTGTGGGAGTCACGGGCATCTAGTGGATGCAGATGGCAGGATGTCGTTCAGTGTGGAGGTTAAAGCGGGAGGCCTATGTTCAGCAGTGGACGTCTTCTGGCTGATGATGACATGAGAATTACTCACGTAAGAATAAGACGGTTACTCTGAGACTATAGTTTCAACCGCATTCGGTGGTATTTTTCATGCTGGATCCGCGCGCGCTGCTGCGACACCTTTTGCACTGAGAAACTGTGTTGGAGTAATTATCGTCTTAATTTTACGTGACTAATTCATTAAACGAAAAAAAACTCACTTTAGTGGTAATTCCTATGTAATATAAATAAAATTAGTGAAAACCACGTCAGTTTCCATAGTAAAATTGACATTAGTCTTTAATTTTTGGACCATGCATAGGTCTTCGTATTTGCACTTCTACCACACCGTATCTTACCATCAATGTCCAGACAATCAGATTTTTTGCAACAAAAAAGAAAGTATCCGTGGGTATAACCACGGGCCACAGCTAGTCTATAAATGAAGAAAGTTTTCACCTCACATCAAAGTTTTTTGAGTCAAACTTGGTCAAACTCTTCTCAAACCTACTTAATCCGATTTTTTTGCAACAAAAAGTCGTATAGTCTAAATCGTCCCACAGATAACTACCCAAACATCGAATACAAAACTTTTAATGCCGATAGTTTTATTTGAGTTGCTCACTTCCTCATTTGTTTATTGAGCATCAGAGCATTTCTAATTGATGCTCAAAGGAAGTCAGATTCAGGCCAAAGAATGTTTTGTTTGATTTCCTTTACAAGTTCGGTTTAACTCTAAGAGAGTTATTTTCTTTGTGCGCCAAGAATTCAGTGAAATTTTAGTGAAAGGTAAGAAAGAATGACATAAACGTGAAAGGATTTTTCGGTACAAAGACTTTCATGATTTTTAGGTCAGGTACAAAAGAATTAAGTATTTTATACGACAAAAAAACACGTAATTTTTTCACATCAAAAGGAACTTTGTGACTGACAAAGTAATAGAATAAAATTTATCGGAAATAGAATAATAAACCCCTAATTAATATTGTTAAGGCCCGTCTGCTTGTTTAACACCTATGGTATAAAAAATATAAAATTAAAATTGAAATCAGCGCTGCAGAGAAATCTGTAGCATTATCACAACTGAGCACTGTCCTTTTTAACCGACTTCAAAAAGAAGAGTGTTCTCTATTCTGTTGTTTTTTTATGTTTCTTACCACAGATCTCCGTCATTTATGAACCGATTTTCATTGTAAGGTAATATACGAGTCAGATTGGACTCTTAGAAATTTCATCAGTAAAAGTTGCAAAAAAAGCGCGCTGAATCCAGACGCCATTCTTTTTGAACAGTCACATAATTGGAAGAGCGCGTACCTGTGCAGCAGTTTGTCTTAAAAAACTTTGAGGTAAGGTGAAAACTTTATTCATTTATAGATAGAACAGATCTCAGATCAGAAAAACAAGGGAAATAAGGTGAGGTGCCATGGCAGGTGCGAACGCATCAGACCTTAGATTTTTTTATCTCGAATAAGTCCGCCTTTGACAACCAACTCGCCTGTTGGTAAGCAAAGATGTGGTCGAAGTTGAAGCACGCAGACTTAGAAAATACCTATTCACTTTTGCCTTGAAGAGGCCCAGATTATATCTCTCAGGAAACAAGGAAGCCGGCAGGTTGTTCCAATCCTTGGCTGTACGGATTAGAAACGTAGAATCGAAACGTTTGTTACATATCCAAGGAAAGTCCACAATGTATGGGTGGTAATGGGCCGTTTTCCTACTGGTCCTGTAGTAGAAAGGGGATGGTAGGATAAGGTCGTGTAGCTCCGATGCACATTCTCCGAAATGAATCCTATAGGAAATTGACAGACTCGCTACTTTACGGTGGTGTTTTAGACAGAGAAGCTTCTTAGCCACTAACTTCTCGCCTATAAGTCGAGCAGCACGCCGGCTTACCGATTCAAGAGCTTCGAGCTGGTATTTGGCTGAACCGTCGCAAATATGACAGCAGTATTCCACACACAATCGGACTTGGGCTTGATATAAAGTAAGACAGTGCCCTGGTGTGAAATACCTCGTAACTTTTAAGCCTTTGGTCAAACTGACTCGGCTGACGACCTTGTCGCCATTTTTTTCATCAAAGACGTCTACTGCTGAACATAGGCCTCCTTCCTTTAATCAACTGCCATTTGCATTCTTTTGTTTTGCATGTAGACTATTACTATTCGTTTTTTTTAGGGCTCTCTTAAATTTTTTGAAGATAAAAGCAACGAAGACTGGATTTTTGGCGTTCTGATTTTATCTACGAAATAGAAAAACTAAAAAATTCAATTTATGTAATAAATAGACCTGTATTTTTTATTGAAAGCAATGGCTTCAATATTTTTTTTTAAACTCAACATACCTCCGATCTGCAAGAGTCGTTTTTCGTAAAATTCTAGGAGAGAAAGTTTGATAGATTTTGTTAAATTAATGACAGAATAAACAATTTTAATGTTATGGTTTACTCTTGACAATTACGGCTTTATTTTTTAGTTTTTGGCCGAAAATACAATTACTTAAAATCTTACTATGCATTTTGTAATACGCTTCTAAAGCACTTTGCCCGAATTGTCGGTGCAGCAGGGGACTCTTGATTAGTTTTTTTTCTTCGCACATGATCATCTGACCCCAAACTAATCAAAACTTGTATTACGAGCCAAACTTGGCTGCCAGAGACTAATATACATACCATACATATATAAATTTAAATACATACCTAAATAGATATTAACACCCAAATATATAACAAACAAAAAATATTCATCACATTAACGTTTGTTCTAGGTGGGAATCAAACCCACGCCTTAATTATGATACCTCTCCAAGACGCACAAGCTCGCATTGGCTAAACGTAAAAAAGACACTGTACCAGGTCTTCACAACCGTGAACCTTCCAAACAAAGCATTATTTCGCAAGCTTTACAAAAACATCGAAGCTCATACGTAGCAGCATACTACGACCACGTAGAGCTCTCTTACAAAAACAAAACATTTATTCACGAACAACAAAGACCAATAACCTGAACTCGACACGCCTTATTCATTCATTTTGATGGTATTTAAAGGCACCTTCTTACATGTTTCACTCAATACTCCCAGCTCATCGTTTACGCCTCACATTACCCGCACTAAGGTCTCCATAACAGTAAATAATAACGCCACACGGCCTAACAAATGACGTTACTTTACGACCACAACTTGACGGTCTTGTCACGTATACGGAACGCTGGATCAATGGTGCAATGGGGGGTTGTGGCAGTATCAGAGATCTAGAGGTTTTACACGTTCTACTTTTCTACTAGACGAGTCGCCAGTCATTCTACTATGGTAATTTGGTCTTGGTCTCCATTCTAGAACTCCTTTTTTATACAGATTAAGTGGCAAATAAGCAACGAGCCACCTGATGGTAAGTGGTCATCGCCATCTATAGACACCTACAATACCTGGGCATTGTCAGTGCGTTGCCTACTTTTGAAGACTATTCCGCCTTCGATTGAAGCAGTCCAAATTATGATTCTTCGGAGGAAAAAAGTTGAAGAAGGTGGTAAGCCATTCAAGAACTTACAGGTACGTGGCAGAGACAATCGATTAAAACAAACAGATTTTCTATTGACTTATAAAAAGGGTGATCAGAAATAGAGCCAATCACCGTAAACCAAATTAAAATGTTATCAAAATCAATAAAATATAACCATTTCAATGTCTTTCTAGACAAAGAGAGCACTAAACTTACAAATGACGTCACTGATAAGTACGCCATACAAACTCCATACTGATACTCACTTTACGGGAAAGAGACAAAGTATCCCATCCTAATTCGGAACCTTATAAGCTGATTCAAATAATTTCTTTTGTATACTTACAAATTAAGTTTAATAATATTAACTAAGACTTTGTTATTTATTACAAATCAAACATCTGATCGATAGCCTATTATGAATAGTTGTTTTACATAGCATATTCAGGAAAAAGAACGAGATAGAGAAACTAACTATGAATGTTTACTTACACGTTAAGCTTATAGTATAGATAAACTATATAGTTGGAAAAACATGGATGACTTTTCCGAGCTCATTCACTGCATTACATAGCACATTGCTTGTAACTACGGGAACGTCTATCCCTCTCGTATCGGATCGCGCATAAAACCTACATCAAGCCTAAAATACGAGCTAGATTTACTTAAGGCTGATACCGGCATGCGGGTGGATCACTGAATAAAGAGGGATTGGGAATAAGATTTTGAATATTGAAATTCGTGATGAGATCTCATTGTTATAACGGAAATGCGGTAAGAATGAATTACAAACAAAAACATCTTGGTGAAACAAGTTTCATGTTGGCATGAAATCAGAAAATAGAAACAATAAAAACCTATCTTTCAAGGCCAGAGTGAATAAGTATCTTTTAAGCCTGCGTGCTTCATCTTCAACCACATTGCCAAACAAACAGGCGAGTTGGTTTTCAAACGCGGACTTATTTGCGTTAAAAAAACTAGTGTCTTTGGGTCTTTAGGTCAATTATGCACCACTGTATAGAAACGCCACCATGTCAAAAGACAGTGGAGACCATGAACCGGAAGTCGCAGCGTAGGTAGGACTCCCACTAGATGGACCGACGACATCGTGAGAGTCGCGGGCATCCAGTGGATGCAGATGGCAGGATGTCGTTCCGTGTTGAGGTTAAAGGGAGGCCTATGTTTAGCAGTGGACGTCTTCTGGCTGATGATGGTGATGTAAAATTGGCGATAGATGATGGTAGCTGCAGTGGTCGGATTGAGTAACCAATGATGACGATGATTATATAAAGGGAAATACAATCAAATGTCTAAATGTAACTAAACTATTTGAAGAAAACAATCGAATAAGAAATACAATATGAAGAACTCAAAACTCAAAGCAAAACGTCTCCGTTTACAAGTTTCAATCCGTTTGCAAATCAGTCGCTGGCGTGTGTCCAACCGCACAAGTTGAAAACAAGATGGAAACTTGCGAATTGTTGACAAAGTTTTCAATCTGGGCCCCGCTGGTCAGTCCAAGATGTAAATGCTGAATTTTAAATGGATTACTTTTATTTCTTGACAGTTTTCTTACAGCTGCACTACACTATATTGCAGAATATAGCAGACTAGCCGTCCGCCCCGGCTTCGCACGAGTGTAAACTCAGCCTTCGGCCTCGCTACAAAATATAATATAGCCTATGTCACCCGGGGATAGTGTACCTTCCCAACAGTGAAAGAATTTTTCAAATCGGTTCAGTAGTTTCGGAGCCTATTCATTACAAACACACAAACATACAAAAATAGGTACAAATCTTTCCTCTTTATAATATTAGTGTAGATAATGTTCTCAATGATCAGTAGAAAGATTCCCAATAACAGACATGATAATGACTGAAATAATTTCAATTGGAGCAGTAAAGTCTATTTGAGAAACATACGAGTGTAGTCCAGTCGGAGCAGACATAAAACTAGCCTGAAGTAGAAAAAAATCCGGGGGGCGATTCTTTTTACCGTCAGAGGGGGTGGTTGGACGTATAAACCTCGATTTTCTAACTAATCCCGGTAGATGATTCGCCGCCATCTTGTTTTAAAGTTCTTTTTTTTTATGTCTGCCCCACTGGACTAGTGCCAAAACCAGGCCAATTCATTTGTTCTGCAGAAAAAATAATTTTCACTACTCATACTCGGAAAATAGGTCTGAAGTTGCCTGAGGAGCGGGTTGAAATTAATACATTTCAGCCCTAGGGAGAATCCTTTTCAACTGACAGTGACAGTTGACAACTGACAGACACTCAATTTATTAAAAAAAAACTAGTTCTATTTTCACATTTGTATTGAACCATGTTCCAATTGTTTTTTTTTTCTCCTCAGAAGATTATGGTCTCGCACTTCTCTTGCATTTGTCAGTGTCAATTCATGTTTTTATTTTTAGTTTCTTTGTATTCGTAATGAAAATCACAGTGTTTACCTCGGGCTTAAAGCATTATTTAGTTCCTCGAACTATTAGCCGAACCCCATCTCGGGACTAAATAAGTTACTTTCACCCCTAGGATAACAATGTACTATTGTGCTGCATTATTTACATAACATTGAAAATGAATTAAAATTAGAAGGAACCTGTATCTACAAGTGGTGTTCCCCGATAGTTAAAATCTGGGTGTCTTCAAACCACGAGTGATCTTCAAATCCGCATCATCGCTTAACATCAGGGATCCGATTCAGCTAAACCAATGGATTTTAAATAGTTAATGAAATGCCTCATTTTTTAATTTTTGACACTTTATTTAAACCAGTGTCAGAATGACAATATTGAGGCAATTCTTTAAAAGTTTGTTTAGTAGAATCGGAGGGCAGGCGAATTGGTGGTCAAAGTCAAGCCTATTAATGGATAAAAAAACAGATTAAAAACCATTTTTCTCGTAACAAACAAGCAATTTGTTTCACACAAGTCCGATTTAACCTATGTAAGGACTTGAATTAAGAAGGAACGTTTCACGTATGGCGGGAAATTCAAATTTCAAACAGTTTTTTTGTTGTTGTAGCTAGGCCGGATAATTATTGTAAACGATCATGATGTTTGCGAAAATGGATTATTATTTTTTACAATCTCACATAAAGCTATTTATCTCTAATGCACATTATTACATACATTTGTCAATAAACAAATTTTTGCTGTTTCAAACGGTTTATTGCCAAATGTAAGTAATATGGTGAGTAACTGATTAATAACTGTACATGATAATTTAAGGAACAACAATTTTCGCAAACACTGTGTTATTTCACAATAATTACCCGGCCTAGCTACAAGAACAAAAAAAAAGCTGTTTGAAATTTGAATTTCCCGCCAAAAATGAAACGTATCACCTTAAAGAAAACAAAAAATTGGCGTCGTTCTAATTGCTTTTTATTTTACATCTCTTTTACACTATACATATTTGCTTAATCTATCTCTTTCATCATCATCATCAGCCAGAAGACGTCCACTGCTGAACATAGGCCTCCCCCTTTAACCTCCACACTGAACGACATCCTGCCATCTGCATCCACTGGATGCCCGCGACTCTCACAATGTCGTCGGTCCATTTAGTGGGAGGCCTACCTACGCTGCGTCTTCCGGTTCGCGGTCTCCACTCAAGAACCTTTCTTCCCCATCGGTTATCAGTTCTTCGAGCGATGTGGCCTGCCCATTGCCACTTCAACTTGCAGATTTTAATAGCTATGTTGGTGACCCTGGTTCTTTGACCAATACGTATCTCTTTCATACATTTTCTAATTTAGCTGACTCTTTCATACTTATACAAATCTCGCATCTAGACATCTCCTTCACACTGTTTTTAATGTTCCATTTAATCTTTTTCTCTTTCTAACCTACTTGTTACACATTCAGTCCTTCTCATTCTTACGCTTTACTATGCTAAACATCTTGCTTATACCAAACCATATATAAAAAAGAAAAATAGACTCAAAATTCAGGTCAGAAAATCAAAAAACCATCTAATCCCAAGAGATAGTTTTCAACTCGAAAGTGTACCCTTTTCGCATAGAATTTTACCTCCATATTGTGCGGGGTATAATGGACCAATCTGTTGCCGCCCGGTGGCCGCCGCGTGATGAATACTGATGTAGAAGGGTTATCTCTTGGTTATCTACATACGAGGGGTATAAAATTATTGATATTTCATCTTGACGATTAAGTCTTTCAGTTATTGCGCGTTTTCTTTTAAAGTGGTGCTGAGACAATTCGTCTTTTGGCATATGTATGCTTCGCAAGAGTTTTAAGAAACTTTGTCTTGATCATTTTACTGATGGAAAATAAGTACGAAAAGGATGTCAAAAAGAGTTAGTCTGTAAAATGCGCTGCCTGATTATGTGTTCCCTAATAGTTACAATATATGTCTTCAAATCGCGAGTGAATCGTTTTCTTCTAGACAAGCGTTCTCTATCGTAGACCGCACCATCGCTAAATATAATAATAATAATAATAATTATATATTAATAATAATAGTTTCATCATTAGATGTGAAAAGCTTGAAAATATAAAAAGATACTTGCTGATTTCATTTGTTACCGAGCTCAATAGACCCATATTTTGATAGTTATTATCGTAACCGTGTGCACACAAGTATACTGGAATCTAAATGCACGAATTGCTTTATTTTAGTTTCAAAGCATATGTGGTGTATCTCAGTTCCCCCTATTCGCTTGTCTTGTAAACAATGAGGACACGAGTGTCTTTTATTGCACTGAGTACAAGACAACGACTTTAACTTGAGATTTATACAAACAGGTGTGTGATCGTACCTAACATTGTTGAACAGTGATTTCTAACGTTTTCACAAAAAGAGATTTTCAATTTGACTGCATGTTTTTTATAACCTCTATTTAATTCGCCTTGTTAGTTTGGGTCAAATCTTGCAACTGAATTTAAGAACAGTTCTCCCCAATCGATTGAACTGGAATTTTGTTTACAGGTTTGTTTTAGATGCATGGTTAGCTAAGTGACATTTTAAATCCAATATATTGCACTCCCAAAAATGGCAGACCAGTTACTTTTAAGCATCCCAAATATAATAAAACAAGGAATAACCTAAATCGCCACTATTTTCTTCAGCATAAAAAAACCGTCAAATTTTCTAAATAAAATCAGCATCGCGTAATACGTGCCATCATGCTGCCACTAATGTATTTATCGGATCGAGTAAAAACGGTGAGATTATGACAGGGATGAGGGGATAGGCATACCATGATTTCCTGCATTTCCTCCAGTCAATCAGCAAGCTTTATTTTGAGAAAAGAGTTATATTATTTTACTATCACAATTGCTCACTACCGTTATATGATTATTAACGGGATATTTATGATAAGGCTGTGGATGGAGCTCCCAATATTTCATCACAGTTACATCATTCATCATCGGAAGACCAGCGCTGGTTAACAGCCGGCATTATGCTGAGTTGAAGCCGATTTGTGACTATATCTTATAAATCTACCTATATCTTATCAACTATGTCTTACAAAGATCATTTAAAAACGTAGTTGGTCACGAATGTTTTTCTTTCTTTCTTTCTTTCTTTATAAGTCCCGAGGCTATGGGCAGTGACTGGAAGCGCAAAAGTGAGGATTGGACTAAATGCCCAATCTAAGGCGTGGGCCTTAAGAGAGGCCTACGTCCAGCACTGGGTTGATTTGTGGGCAAATTATGATGATACCCAGATACCCATAGGATATGGAAATATTGGAACGGACTTTACTGATTTTCGAACAGCGCCTAAAAAAAAGGCCGCCAATTCACGTTAATAGAGCTACCGAAACGCTCCTTGCGTTTCACGCCAAAATGTGGCGAATTTTTTGCATGACTTGGTAACAAGACGGGTAAAAATTCCTTCCAATCTGATTTTCGAGATGCCTTAATTGGTCTGTGAGGGAATGCAGATTTTGTTGTTAATGTTTGCTTTAGAGATGTTTAATGTATAGTTTTTTTTCCGCTGGGTGACGAGACGAGCAAGTCGCCTAACTGATAGTGAACCTCATCTTTGCCCTTAACAGTTTCAGTAAATATAGCCAGTTTTCAGTCTTTTAGGTGCGTGTCACAGTTGAAGGAGTGTGACCACGGCTATCTTTCTACTTTACCTCTAATTTCATTGATGAAAGTTTCGTTTTGCGACCGTTACTATTACCTTGATTGAAACTATACTTTTAACCCTCAACACAAATTTATAATTTAATGTCGATATCCGTGTGTCTGTCTGCGACTTCGTAGCTCCTAAACGGGTGATATTTTAATCACGCTTTTATTAGCTTGGTATGTATCTATGTAACAGAATCTTTGAACGTAATTTTCACCCCTTTCAAAACGACGGAATGATTTGAAACTTTGCACACTTATCAAGGACCGATGACAATGCAATAATTTGTATAGTTTGTCCCATTATCCTTACCAGAATCCTTTTTTTTTTCAAAATTCTAATAATTCAAAATCAATTCATTTCAAAATAAAAAAATACTTAAACTTCTATTGTCACCAACACAGACCTCATGTATCCTTTACTCTTGTTTACGCGGCCATTTTCCTGATTACATCAACTCCTAAAAACTTTATCGCTCGAACTTTCCACACACACATTGAGACAAGAGAAGACGAGACGAGCCTATAGTAATAAAGCGTACGTCACACGCCAAGATGCAACGTTTCATGCTTATATGAATTTTTATGGCACATAAAGTTGATTTGCGTTGGTCTTGCCATTTTTATGGCGACGACTTTATCTTGGTACACTGTACACGTACTACATGACTCATTACTTGTACTGTTATGTGGACCGGGGTTTGTTCCATAGAGCTTAATATCAAGAGACGGTGATCCGAACGACGCGTTTCAATTTCTAAATATGTACTTAAAAATTATGCGCTGTCTGCCAAAATCTAAAGTAACTATATCACATCGAAGTGTGCCCTATGATTCTTGTATAGACAGTTCTTCGGGTACATACCTTACACTTACGTGGACAATCACTCAGGTACACTTGCTTCGACAATCCATCAAGTACCTTCCCTAAGCTCGCGTGGAAAATACCAAATAAGCTACCATATATAATAAAAGACATAGAAAAAGAAACCGACTTCACTAATGTTCTCAAAACTTTCCTAGGATCAAAATGATACTACACCAAACGATTAAACGTTATTACATTAAACGATTTTTTCAAGGATAATTTCGATGATATACAAATAGACCGTTCTGTTCTTTCTGTTGCCATACCCTAACAGGGTCATATGTACTACATATAATTTAAGATGTGTTATTTAAGACAAAAACATGTTATTTAAGGTCTGCATGCATACATATGTCGCAATAAACAAATTGAGTATTAAGTATTGAAAAAAAAAAAACAGGTACCTATCGTACACTTGCGTGGACAATCCCTTAGGTATCTACCGTTAACTTGCGTGAACTATTTCATAGGTATCTACCGTACACTTGCTGAGACAATATCTCAGGTCCGCACAGTTGCGTGGATGATCTTTCAGGTACCTACCATACCGAAGATAAGGTCATTTTTATACATTTCATATAAACATACTAGTAATAATTTTTTTGGGAAACTACTGGTCCGCGTTTAATGAAACTTTTAAAGGAAAAGTTTTTATTTGCTTTCCAATATATACAAGGTCTTAAAATAAAAAAGGTCCACCCATTAACAGCCCTAAGGGCGTGCAAAATTAAATTAGATTATAGATAAAGCATTATATTAATTTATTTTAATAATAATTTATCATCAACCAAAATCATAAGAATAAAAACGACATGCTATTTTCTTTAGAAATTCTTCCACTTAATAGAAGCACTCCTTTACCAATCGTTTCCTCAACTCAGTAAAAAACGCTTATACGGGAGACCTGCCACTTCTCCTGGAATAGAATTAAAAATTAGCGCAGCCATGTGAACACAGTTATTTCTAAATAACAGTTACTTTGATGAAGATTATATCGATAATCCAAATAACTACTACCAGATGGTACTGCAAAACACTAACTTAGATTTGGAAAGATGATTAATAATCACTTCTGTGATTATGTATTCTTAAAATTAAACCAAAATAAATATAATTTAAGTCAAATTCGCTATTTCAAAGCAGACGTAGCCAGCTTTAAGTTTTCATTAGAATCTACGTGTGAAAAATTCCAAAATAAGTTTCAAAACAATGTATTAGAATGCATGTACTCGTAGCATTTAATGGAATAAAGGGGTAAGCGCTCTACGATTCTCCATGCGACACGACGAGACAAAATATGCAGTCTAACCGCATCCTTGGCTGCGTACCGCAGTTTTACCTAAAAGGTAACGTAAAAACCACTTCTTTTATATTTTTTGGGATAAATATTAGCTTGAGAGATATATAGAAAACTCTTTATTGTTCACACCAGAAATTATATACATAAGTAAAAAAAAATACCAAACTAGGAACACAATAGGTTGCTATAAGCAGGCAACTTATATATAAAACAATATTAAATATCTGGGACATTTTTGCACACATGGTCATCTGACCCCAAACTAAGCAAAGCTTGTTGTGGCTGCCAGAGGCTCATATGGCTGCCAGAGACGGATATACGTACATATATATTTTTAAACACATACTTAAATAGATATTAACACCCAGACATAGAACAAACACAAATGTTCATCACACAAATGTGGGCAAATGTTCGACATTTGCCCACATTTGCAGAAGAATTATATGTATTAAGATATATATACAAATCTAAGTATGCATTTATAGTCTACCAATAATTTTGTATTTTTTCGATAACATTACGGCATTTTGCCATGTTGTCGCAACCTTATATAGACAAAACCCGGAAAACATTTACATATCATAATATTATTTGATCCTTTCGACTTTGTTCACGTCACAAGGAAAATCTTAAGAATTAACAAGGAAAATCAGAAAACGAAACAAAAACAAACATGCTCTGGTTTTTATTACTCATAGCATATTTCCGGAACAAATATTGTATGGTTTTCGCCCGCCCTTGCGAAATCCGCCCACCCGCGTCGATCAGTAGCTTTGTCATCAGATAAAAGAACCCAACAGCAAGTTGCTTTATTATAATCATCATCACATTCGTCTAAAAATATTAACCATATGGATGGAAAGATAAAACTGTATTCGCAATTAGGTACTGGTTCTTTTTTTAAATGCCATAGGTGGCAAATAAGCAGACGGTCCTCCTGATGGTAAGCGATCACCGTCGCCTATGGACACCTGCAACACCAGGGGCATCACATATACGTTGCCGACCCGAAGACTCTAACGACAGCCCTTTTGAAGAACCCCATATTAAAGCTACTCGGAAATGCCGTAGTCCCTCCTACGGCATTTCCGAGTACTTCCGAGCTCATTCCACATATTGCAGGTGTAAGGCAAAAAGGAACGCGTAAAACGCACAGTGTGCGGTTTCATAACTATGGTTATAGTAGGGACCTAAGCGTAACTATCCAATCTCAGTATATCGCTGCCCTAAGATTAACTTCTCCCAGCTAATGCTTGTTCTTTGAATGAACAGGATTTTCATTGAGAAATCCCTATAGAGGAATCATTCAGGCGTTTTTAGGTCGGAAGAGATATTAGTGCTAGATCTGAATAGGTATTGTTAGTCATTGTTACAATTTTCTATTCACATTTATCCATACAGTCATAATGAATTGTGGCTTTAGAAATTATTCAAAGACTGGCAAAACCCTGGAGTTTCACCTGCTCTATACAAGAACTAAGAACTTTTAATAATAACAAAAGGCACATAATGTGTTAATATAAAATTATTATTTAAAAATATCTTTTTAAAAACAAGCTTTTAGGTGTCCGCCACATTGAAGTTAGTGTGACGTCATTTTATTATTCGTATTTTTCTCAACAAACTCTTTCATTTGATACCCATATCATGGGGCGCATAAAAATTTACTAGTCTGCCGTCTTTGAGAGTCCACCATATTGTGTTTAGAATGAATTTACTTAGCTAACCATGAAATATCATCCAAACTAAACGTGTATGCAAAGTTTCAGCTCAATCGGTGCAAGAACTATTTTAAAATTCAGCCAAATTCAGATGTCGTTCAGTGTGGAGGTTAAAGGGAGACGCCTATGTTCAGCAGGGGACGTCTTCTGGCTGATGATGATGATCTACAACTGCATATATGGCAACATCAAATTTGTGTTCATCAGATCACTCTAGTATTATAAATGTGAAAGTTTATGAGTATTTATATGTATTGGTTTGTTCTCAACTGCGTAATTCAATTTTTTTCAATTCAATTCATTTATTTATTTCGACCAATTTAGATCATAGGAAAAATTACAATTAAAATAAAACATAAAATTAGAATAAATAATAATTAATGCCATAATAACTAAAAACCAACACAACCTTTCACCATTTGCTTGTTAGTCAGTACATGTACCATTGAACAATGGTTCATGTACTGACAGTCAAACCTCTTCGCAAATACGTTTAGGATGGTGTTGGGGCTGGCCCGGACCCTGCGCGCCAGGGATGTGCACCGTTTTCGCATGGTCGTGTAGAAACAATCGACACGTGATTCGGCAAACATTCCCGACGCGCTGCAAGCACGAGGCAGCCGCATCAGCACCCTAAACGCATTATTGTACTGCACACGAAGGGCATTGTACCGTTTCTGCGTATATGACACCCACAGACCGCTCGTGTAGAAGGACGTACAAAATGCTCTGAAAAGAGTAACTTTGACGCCCCTCGAACACCGCGAAAATCTGCGGGCAATCATATTAGCCCTCACAGACAACGCCCTTCGCTCCCTCTCCACGTCTGCATCGTCCTTCAGATCAGAGGTTACTAAATGCCCGAGATACTTAATCTGTTCCACCCTCTTAAGTATAGTATTGTTTAAACTAATGGCTGGTATGGTATCCGGACATTTCCCTCTGGCCCGAAAGACCATGCATTCGCTCTTTTTTGCATTATAGAGCAAACCATGACGCCGCGCGTACTGTTCACACAAGCCTAACAGTTTGGTCAGCCCACAGACAGAGGCACTCAGCAGCACCATGTCGTCCGCGTAGCTAATATTATTGAGACAAACTCCATCAATATGGCAGCCGACACGTGTACTGCTGAGCTCCTCTATTAGTGCGTTCAAGTACAAGTTAAAGAGCTTTGGGGAAGTCAGCCCCCCCTGCCTGACCCCGCACTCCAACCTGTATGGCTCCGACAGCTCATTTGACCACCGAACAACGTTGACCTGATTCAAATACCAGTACTTGAAGATATGAACTAGTTCTTCAGGCATAGTCAAGTCATTAAATTTTTGCCACAAGACATCATAGCAAACCAGGTCAAACGCTTTCGATAAGTCAAGGAAACATGCATAGATCGGCGTGCTTCGATCGGTGTAGTACTTGACAGTCTGCTTTAAACACAAAATCGCTGTTTCTGTAGAGAGACCAGATTTGAATCCAAATTGGTTGTCATGAATATTCAGGTACTTATCAAGCTGAGTGTTAAGCAAGCTGTCAAGCACCTTTGCGACTATAGTTGCCAGTGAAATTGGTCTGTAGTTATTATGGTCACTTATGTCACCTGTTTTGCTCTTTACAATTGGCACCACTACAGTCTTCATCATATCTGCTGGCAAATATGAGTGTCCCATACACAAAGTGTAAAACATAGCAAGAACTCTTGGCAGGTGGACGCCCGCATGCTTAAGGTGTTCAATGCTCAGGCTGTCATGGCCAGGAGACTTCCCGCGCGACATCGATTTAATAACTTTTCTGATATCATTTGCCGAGAACCTAATATTCATCTCTTGCCCATGAAGTCCGCCTACACTGACAGGCTGTGACGGCCCTAAGGGCGACTTTACAGTAAAGTGGTCCTTAAACATGTCTGCTATACATTTCGAATCATTTAATCCATTGACGCTCACAGGCAAGCTCGGCTTATGGTTTAACTTATTAGTGGTTTTCCAAAAGCTACTAAAATCTTGCTTGGAATGCTGAGATGCGAGAATGTCCATCTTTATCTGTTCACTGTTATTCTGACACCACTTCAAGCGAGATTTAAAGATTCTACGACTTTCACGCATCTCATCCCAAGCTTGACCCTGTCTTGGTTTACCACACAGAACCCATAAGTTAAACTTACACCTGGCAACCTCATGAACCACTCGTACATGCTTATTCCATCCAATTATAGGTTTCCTATTTTTAGGCAGGCTAACAGACCGACTATCAGACGCCGCACCACTTAATGCGTCAATAATTTTCCGGTACATTTCATCAATAAGTCGTCTGTGGTCTAACTCGCTGCATTTTATATCGCTACAGTATCTTAGTTCAGATGGAAAATCTATTTGTCTCAATTGTTCATGACATAACATACTATATAAATCAATTTGTCCAGGATGTCTTTCACCCCATCGTACTTTATTACACATTGTTTTCGAATTAACTTGCAATATTTTTGGCTTAATCAAATCTAAATTACACTGAATTAGTAGGGGTAAGTGATCAGACCACACAGGGCCATGCTTAATATGTGCGTTAACAACAGTTTGTAAAGCTGACACAGTAACAACGCAGTGGTCTAACCACCTCAAAGACCCATTTGCGTCGCTAATAAAACTAAATGTATCAGAACACAACCCTAACTTTACTACATCTGCACAAGTCCAATCTAAATCACTACAGAAGTTCGATAGTTCATAATAAAACTGCTCACCCGGATGGGCGTTGAAGTCACCGAGCATGTAAACACACTCAATACCTTCATTGTGAATAATAGCGCTCAGTGACCCAAGACAATCCGTAAACTCCGCTAAATTAACCGTCTTATCAGTCGGCATGTATACACTAAACACTAAGAACGACTTTTGACCTTCCACTATTTTTATGGCGCACATTCGCGTGTTATCACACTTCACAACTGACACGTTTTGGAAAATATTCCTATTCCACAACAAAGCTACGCCTCCGTAAAGGCGGCCGGAAATCATTCCATTAGAAAGGTCAATTGGCGAGATACCCGTGTAGGCAAAATCATCATCGATACAGCTCAGGAAGTCAATGTCATGCGGCAGCAGCCAATGCTCCTGTAGAGCGATTATGTGTGATGTACGACACAGCTGTCGCACATCTTCAACCGAGCGCTTCACATTTTTACAGTTGAAACTGACGAGTTGAAAGTCACTGTTTGCCATCATTAATATTATGTTGTGTGGCCGGTACGGCGCTTTCACCGTTCGCATTCTTTTTTCGGAAGTTCACAAATCGTCTAAATATGATGCCTTGTGGCCACAGTTTGTCATCTAAGAACATTGATAAGTTATGCTCTGATACATAAAATTTAAAAGCTTTATGGTCTCTTTCTTGTTTAAATGAGATTTTCTCTAAACTTATCCTTTCCTTTGTTTTTCTATATACGTAGTCTACTATGTCTTTTTCCGTCGTTTCTTTGTGTACTTTCGTAATAAAAATTGGAACTTTTTTATCAGCGGCTTTAAAGTTTCCCTCCATATCTCTCGAAATTCCCAATATACCCTGATAACGGTATTGCGGTCTTTTGCGTTTATATACGGTTTGCCAGCCTTCGTTAGCGTTCCCCTCAATCAGGAGTTCAGATTGACCTACTGTATTTCTTACGTTGTGGCACTCAGAATCTCCCGACTCTGTAACTATGTCGTTATAAGCTTGCCGCTCCGACGATGCAACAGGTTGCGGTGACGTCACCTCAACTCGCTGACTACCAGCGCCGGCATCGCCGGTGCACGTGCTCTGCTTAGCTCCGCGTTCACGTTGGTTTCCGCCGCCGCCGCTCTCCATTGCCGGCGACCGTTGGCGCGGCACAGCTGACTCACACGCACTTTGTTTACTTTTATCTACCCGCAAAATATCTCTAAATTCTAGCATACCGCTACGGTTGTTCGACTTGTTTCCGATATTATCGAATGATTCATTCAACGATGAATTGTTTATATGCGAAAGACCTATAGGACCACTGTCATACAGCCAGGCACCTCGTTTTATATTCACATTATGTGCTGTGATCGGTGGTAATGAGTCATTTTTCATTTGTAGTAAATCGGTTTTGCATTCACTAAGCTGATCTTGCGTAACGTAATCAGATTTAATCACATTTAACTCATTTTGCACTTTGAGAATGTCCTTCAATAACTTTGTACAGTCAAGATGGTCAAATAATATCGGTGGTAGCTTTTCCAGTTGGCGAGCGACAAACACAGGAATCACGTCAGGTTCAGTCGATTTAAATAAATTCACTATGTCAGATAAATCTCTTTCTTCCTTTCCTTTATTCTTCCGATTTATTTTAATTTTACCCGTTGGAATAGATTCGAAAAGCAACGACTTCGAGTTCTTTATTTCCTCACTGGAAAATGATGACGTGCAAATTCGAACCAACGTTTCTTCGTCTATTATCGATAATTTATTTTGGACGTACGATAACAGTTCGTCAATGACTATATTGCAGACGTTGCACTTCACCACCGTAGCCATTTTATTTTCACACACTGCGCACAGAACACGCTCACAACGCGCCCGGCATGGAGGGATGCGCGCGCGCGACTCAGTGACTCCAACTGTCATGCACCACGCACTCGTCCAATGGGAGCGTAAGGCTTGCCAAGTATGAAAACCATCCATCTTGAATCGAACGCGTGCGCTGAACGGACACAGCATAACGAATATAAAACCAAATACATATATCGGGTGTGAACTGGTGCCGCGTTGCTGTAAAAGAAACCTAATCATCATCAGACTTTAATTTTGTGCTCGTGATATTCGAACATATCGAAGATTGCAGGTGGAAACATCATCGGAGGTCCGGAGCAGTCCCAGGTACGTGAGTGCATGTGTATTTGCTCTGCCTCAGATCTGAACTCTCGTTATGAATGCGGTTTAAAGTTTTAAGCAGTCCCAGAATGTAACTGAAAGCCACCGAGCTATTTTATATAGGTGCAAGCGACGTTACATATTTCTTTTTGGTGCCGAAACCCGGGACGTTTTCATCTAAAATCATCGCAATCATCGGATGCGTCTGGTATTTCTGGTCATAAATCGTAATAACTTAGCTTAGAATACATATCCACATCAATCAAAATCACTAAATCGTTATCTACTGCGTTCTAAGCTATTTATTCATCCTACCATTATCTACCTACGTGTAACATTTTTTACGTTCACAAAATTTCACTATCGAACTGATTTCTTTCAAACAGCAATCGGGAATAATTCAAGATCTAATTAAGCAATCACTATCTCATCGGTGCTTAATTCTATCGGCTTGTAATTATTCCAACTCAACAGATTCAGATCGCAAAACAAAAATCGCGAATTATTGTAAGATCTACCTACATATTGTTGTGCAATCACATAATCTTACTCGGTGCACAATAATATTTTATCGGCTTATAATAATTCATTCATCGTTATTATTTCTAATAATTAACCGCAAACTAACATCAAATCGCTAAATAAAGTAAACAAAAGGTATTTAGAATTATTTTAAGATCTGTTGTGCAATCAGTCAAACTTTCGGTGCACAATAATATCTTGTCGGCTTACTATAATTCATTCTTCACAATCGTTAATATTCGCAAACCTTATCTAAATTATTCATTTGTTGCACTATTAAATACCTACCTATTATTTCATCAATACATACTCAAAAAATCGTAAAATCATCTTCGTAATTTATTTTCTACCTGCAAGTTGAAGGTAGATAGGAATAAAATTCGACCGTCAAACGGAAACTATTCACTTCTTGCCTACAATATTTTCGTCAACACATAGCGGCGCAAACAGTAGGTACTTATACTACCTACTACTAACGGAAGGTTGTAAGTGCAGAGTGCGTTTTCGTCCTTGTTATTATCATCTTTATTTCCATAACGTCAAGGTCGGAATTAAACAAGCTATACTAGGAATTAACAAAAGTTATATCTTATCAGTTATCGTTGTTGAGTTTTATTTAAATCTATTTTCTTTATTCTTTTATTAGTTCGACGATAAATAAATAATTTCAATCATGTCGTTTCTAGCTAAAGGGTCGTCTACTCGCAGAGGTACTTTACTGAAATCAAAATCTAAAGATGAATTCACCTCCAAAGATTTGCCGGCATTACGTCGAAAGCGAACTATCGCTTATAAACGGCTCGTTAAGGCTTTAGAAGTAGGTATTTTATCTGTGGGTGACTCATCACAGCGCGACTTGTTTTTATCTTATTATCAAGAACTAAAGCAAATCGTTTCGAACTTTGAAAGCGCGCACTTCGCAATTATTCAACTTGTAACTCCCGAAACAGAAGCGTCCGATACTGAGGACAACGAAGATGATAAAATGCAGGAACAGTTTGATGAAATATATTTCCAGGTTTTATCGATTAATCGTATAATCACAAAAGGCGAACCGTCTCAACTCCGCAGTGGGCAATCATCATCATCATCATCGAATATAAAATTGCCTAAAATCGAGTTGCCTAAATTTTCTGGCAACATTAAGGAGTGGCCTAAGTACTTCGACATTTTTAACGCGTTGATCCATTATTCAGAAAAACTTACGGACACGGAAAAATTCCACTATATGATCTCGTCTCTCAGTGGTGATGCGTTATTAGTAGTGAAGGCGTATCCTATGACTCGTGAACATTATTACGATGCATACAACTCTCTCGTCTCGCGTTATCAAAGCAAGCGCACCTTAGCTTTTACATGTTGGCGCGACGTTTTAAATATTGAATTTAAAAGCAATAATCCGCGGGAGTTTCAAAAATCGTTAGATCTCTTCGAAGAAAACTTGAGCATTCTGAAAACAGTTCAGTTGCCAATTGCGAAATGGGACTTTGTTTTAGTTTATCACATTTTATCGAAACTAGACAAAGACTTGCGCCGCGACTTTGAAGAAAAACACTCAGACATCGAACTCCCGACGTATGATCAATTAAGGAGTTTTCTACGATCCAAATGTGAAGCACTGTTGCGCGATACTCACTTCTCCGAGTCGGTTAAAATAGACAAGCCTACACCTACGACCGCTTTTAAGTCAGGCTATGCACAACAACAGCCGCAACGTGGTACCTTGTCACACTCCCTCGTAGCGTCGACCGATCAACAACAAAATACAAGTGATAAGAAACTCTACTCGTATGCAGGCAAATGCTCTTATTGTAATGAACCACATTCAATATTATCGTGTCCGGCATTTCTTAAGAAATCTATAGATGAACGTATGGCCACTGCGACTGAGAAAAACTGGTGCTATAATTGTCTGAAGCCTTCGCATCAATTAAAGGACTGCAAATCGATGTTTTCGTGTAGAACTTGTAAACGGAAACACCATAGTTTGCTCTGCAGACCTCCTAACAACTACTCTAACGTCACATCGTCACTGGTGTCACGGTCACGATCAGATGTTACCGTGCTGTTGGCTACCGCTATCGTACAAGTTAAATATGCTTCAGGCAATATGCAATCATTCCGTGCTCTTTTTGACAGCGGATCTCAAAACAATTTTATTTCTGAATCTGCAGTGAAACAACTAAATTTAAATGTAGCAACAACCAACGCTCACGTTAGCGGGTTGGGAGAAGCGGAAGCTCCAATCATTGGAGACGTCACTTGTTCTGTCGGTACTAACAATCAGGTTCTGTTCAATCTCAACATGCACGTAATTTCTAAAATATGTGGCGATCAACCTATAGCGCAATTAAACACATCGGATTGGTCACATATTAATTCACTGCCACTGAGCGATCCGGGATTTGATATTCCCGGGCCGATACACTTATTGTTAGCAGCGGATGTCTTCGCTGACTCCGTCCTCGGTCAACGTATCAAAGGAGATGTAAACCAACCTACCGCGTTTAACTCTGTTTTCGGTTGGCTTCTTTTAGGCAAAACATGTCCATCATCATCAAGTACTCTTCTACATACTCTGCCAGATATCGATAACGAAGTAAATTCGAATGAGATGGGTACAGGCAAAAACTACATACCTCATAACTACGTTATACGCCCTAATGCAGCCACAACGACACTCCGCGTAGTGTTTGATGGTTCAGCAAAAGACTCACGTTCCATGTCGCTTAACGATGTTCAGCTCATCGGTCCAAAACTACAACCGAATGTTTTGGAAACTCGACTAGCTTCGTCTCCATATCTCGCTTGCCGTACTATGCGACAGCTTGCCGAATACGATTCTTATCCTCTCGCGAAACAAATCCTTTTGTCTGACATATACATCGACGATGTTACTTGCGGATTTTCGTCACTAGATGTCGATCAAGAGGCAAAATCGAAAATCATCGCTCTTTCCGAACGTAGATGCTTGGAACTTAGGAAATTAGCCACGTTCGTCACTGATCGTGTCAACCAGCATCATTGCAGCTCAGGTGACAATGCCGCGGATATTTGTTCGCGTGGTCAAATGCCGAACGAACTCCTGAATAATGCGCTATGGTGGGCGGGGCCGCAATGGCTATCAGAGAATCGTGAGTCTTGGCCTATAAATTCAATCGACTTATCTCAGGAGGATAGCGAGATCGTAGAGGCTGAAGTGCGCAAGTCTGTGGTGCTGGCCACAACGGAGAGCGATGAAATCGAATTCGTCCCTTTCGATCATTTATTAACTCGATTTTCGTCACTGCAAAAGCTTGTCAACATAGTATCGTACATGTATCGTTTCATCAATAATAGTCGCAATCTGGCTCAAGCTAATCGCAACAAGTTTCTCAACAACGTTGAACGTCATAACGCACTGCTGCAGGTAGTAAAACACGTTCAGGCTACTGCATTTTCAACAGAAATCGCTAACCTGAAATATCAAAAACCATTATCGAAACCGTTTCGAAAACTTAACCCGTTTCTCGATGGCCAGAATGTCCTCAGGGTGGGCGGCAGACTCTCACGATCAAGTTTACAATACGAACAAAAGCATCCCGAATTTCTGCCGTCTGATCACCCGCTAACATTATTAATCATTGATTTCATTAACCATAACTACTTGCATCCTGGCATCAACTCAACGCATTTTCTGCTCTTGCAACAGTTCTGGATCATTGCTGCTAAACGTACAATTCGTCGTCATCTCACTAAATGCATCAAATGCTATCGAACACACTCTCAACCATTACAAATCAGTTCAAAGGTGATTATCAAAGACGACAATCGCGCACCACTGCACTGGTCTCTTGCCAGAGTAGTAAGTCTGCTGGTAGGCCCTGATGGGATCGCTCGGAGCGCAGTAGTGAAACTCGCGAATCATCACATGATCAAACGACCGTTAGTTAAGTTGTGCCCTCTACCTATAGAGGACTAGCTTAAACCATGTCAGATGTAACTTAACGTATAAATAGTTAGTCTTAGATTTAATCGTATTCTATTATGTAATTTCTTATCGAATCGTCTCAAACTTATCAAACCTACTTGAAACTTCAGCTTTAGAAGCATAAACGCAATCTAGTTAAATTTAGCGCATCGAATCTATCGAATCTGTCCATCAATTTGTTCTTAATCAGATCATTTGTTTTGACCAGAAAATACCATAGGCATTTTGGTGGGCGGTATGTACCGTTTCCGCAAACCTAAACAAACGCTCCTATTTCTGGGTACTGCACGCTTTACTACGTATTCATCAATTTATAAGAGAAACCAGATCTTGGGCATTAGCGAAACGCAGTGACTCCAACTGTCATGCACCACGCACTCGTCCAATGGGAGCGTAAGGCTTGCCAAGTATGAAAACCATCCATCTTGAATCGAACGCGTGCGCTGAACGGACACAGCATAACGAAAATAAAACCAAATACATATATCGGGTGTGAACTGGTGCCGCGTTGCTGTAAAAGAAACCTAATCATCATCAGACTTTAATTTTGTGCTCGTGATATTCGAACATATCGAAGATTGCAGGTGGAAACATCATCGGAGGTCCGGAGCAGTCCCAGGTACGTGAGTGCATGTGTATTTGCTCTGCCTCAGATCTGACCTCTCGTCATAAATGCGGTTTAAAGTTTTAAGCAGTCCCAGAATGTAACTGAAAGCCACCGAGCTATTTTATATAGGTGCAAGCGACGTTACATATTTCTTTTTGGTGCCGAAACCCGGGACGTTTTCATCTAAAATCATCGCAATCATCGGATGCGTCTGGTATTTCTGGTCATAAATCGTAATAACTTAGCTTAGAATACATATCCACATCAATCAAAATCACTAAATCGTTATCTACTGCGTTCTAAGCTATTTATTCATCCTACCATTATCTACCTACGTGTAACATTTTTTACGTTCACAAAATTTCACTATCGAACTGATTTCTTTCAAACAGCAATCGGGAATAATTCAAGATCTAATTAAGCAATCACTATCTCATCGGTGCTTAATTCTATCGGCTTGTAATTATTCCAACTCAACAGATTCAGATCGCAAAACAAAAATCGCGAATTATTGTAAGATCTACCTACATATTGTTGTGCAATCACATAATCTTACTCGGTGCACAATAATATTTTATCGGCTTATAATAATTCATTCATCGTTATTATTTCATATCTAATAATTAACCGCAAACTAACATCAAATCGCTAAATAAAGTAAACAAAAGGTATTTAGAATTATTTTAAGATCTGTTGTGCAATCAGTCAAACTTTCGGTGCACAATAATATCTTGTCGGCTTACTATAATTAATTCTTCACAATCGTTAATATTCGCAAACCTTATCTAAATTATTGATTTGTTGCACTATTAAATACCTACCTATTATTTCATCAATACATACTCAAAAAATCGTAAAATCGTCTTTGTAATTTATTTTCTACCTGCAAGTTGAAGGTAGATAGGAATAAAATTCGACCGTCAAACGGAAACTATTCACTTCTTGCCTACAATATTTTCGTCACACAAAGCGGCGCAAACAGTAAGTACTTACACTACCTACTACTAACGGAAGGTTGTAAGTGCAGAGTGCGTTTTCGTCCTTGTTATTGTCATCTTTATTTCCATAACGTTAAGGTCGGAATTAAACAAGCTATACTAGGAATTAACAAAAGTTATCAGTTATCGTTGTTGGGTTTTATTTAAATCTATTTTCTTTATACTTTTATTAGTTCGACGATAATTAAATAATTTCAATCATGTCGTTTCTAGCTAAAGGGTCGACTACACGCAGAGGTACTTTACTGAAATCGAAATCTAAAGATGAATTCACCTCCAAAGATTTGCCGGCATTACGTCGAAAGCGAACTATCGCTTATAAACGGCTCGTTAAGGCTTTAGAAGTAGGTAATTTATCTGTGGGTGACTCATCACAGCGCGACTTGTTTTTATCTTATTATCAAGAACTAAAGCAAATCGTTTCGAACTTTGAAAGCGCGCACTTCGCAATTATTCAACTTGTAACTCCCGAAACAGAAGCGTCCGATACTGAGGACAACGAAGATGATAAAATGCAGGAACAGTTTGATGAAATATATTTCCAGGTTTTATCGATTAATCGTATAATCACAAAAGGCGAACCGTCTCAACTCCGCAGTGGGCAATCATCATCATCATCGAATATAAAATTGCCTAAAATCGAGTTGCCTAAATTTTCTGGCAACATTAAGGAGTGGCCTAAGTACTTCGACATTTTTAACGCGTTGATCCATTATTCAGAAAAACTTACGGACACGGAAAAATTCCACTATATGATCTCGTCTCTCAGTGGTGATGCGTTATTAGTAGTGAAGGCGTATCCTATGACTCATGAACATTATTACGATGCATACAACTCTCTCGTCTCGCGTTATCAAAGCAAGCGCACCTTAGCTTTTACATGTTGGCGCGACGTTTTAAATATTGAATTCAAAAGCAATAATCCGCGGGAGTTTCAAAAATCGTTAGACCTCTTCGAAGAAAACTTGAGCATTCTGAAAACAGTTCAGTTGCCGATTGCGAAATGGGACTTTGTTTTAGTTTATCACATTTTATCGAAACTAGACAAAGACTTGCGCCGCGACTTTGAAGAAAAACACTCAGACGTCGAACTCCCGACGTATGATCAATTAAGGAGTTTCCTACGATCCAAATGTGAAGCACTGTTGCGCGATACTCACTTCTCCGAGTCGGTTAAAATAGACAAGCCTACACCTACGACCGCTTTTAAGTCAAGCTATGCGCAACAACAGCCGCAGCGTGGTACCTTGTCACACGCACTCGTAGCGTCGACCGATCAACAACAAAATACAAGTGATAAGAAACTGTACTCGTATGCAGGCAAATGCTCTTATTGTAATGAACCACATTCAATATTATCGTGTCCGGCATTTCTTAAGAAATCTATAGATGAACGTATGGCCACTGCGACTGAGAAAAACTGGTGCTATAATTGTCTGAAGCCTTCGCATCAATTAAAGGACTGCAAATCGATGTTTTCGTGTAGAACTTGTAAACGGAAACACCACAGTTTGCTCTGCAGACCTCCTAACAACTCTAACGTCACATCGTCTCTGGTGTCACGGTCACGATCGGATGTTACCGTGCTGTTAGCTACCGCTATCGTACAAGTTAAAGATGCTTCAGGCAATATGCAATCATTCCGTGCTCTTTTTGACAGCGGATCTCAAAACAATTTTATTTCTGAATCTGCAGTGAAACAACTAAATTTAAATGTAGCAACAACCAACGCTCACGTTAGCGGGTTGGGAGAAGCGAAAGCTCCAATCATTGGAGACGTCACTTGTTCTGTCGGTACTAACAATCAGGTTCTGTTCAATCTCAACATGCACGTAATTTCTAAAATATGTGGCGATCAACCTATAGCGCAATTAAACACATCGGATTGGTCACATATTAATTCACTGCCACTGAGCGATCCGGGATTTGATATTCCCGGGCCGATACACTTATTGTTAGCAGCGGATGTCTTCGCTGACTCCGTCCTCGGTCAACGTATCAAAGGAGATGTAAACCAACCTACCGCGTTTAACTCTGTTTTCGGTTGGCTTCTTTTAGGCAAAACATGTCCATCATCATCAAGTACTCTTCTACATACTTTGCCAGATATCGATAACGAAGTAAATTCGAATGAGATGGGTACAGGCAAAAACTACATACCTCATAACTACGTTATACGCCCTAATGCAGCCACAACGACACTCCGCGTAGTGTTTGATGGTTCAGCAAAAGACTCACGTTCCATGTCGCTTAACGATGTTCAGCTCATCGGTCCAAAACTACAACCGAATGTTTTGGAAACTCGACTAGCTTCGTCTCCATATCTCGCTTGCCGTACTATGCGACAGCTTGCCGAATACGATTCTTATCCTCTCGCGAAACAAATCCTTTTGTCTGACATATACATCGACGATGTTACTTGCGGATTTTCGTCACTAGATGTCGCTCAAGAGGCAAAATCGAAAATCATCGCTCTTTCCGAACGTAGATGCTTGGAACTTAGGAAATTAGCCACGTTCGTCGCTGATCGTGTCAACCAGCATCATTGCAGCTCGGTTGATAATACCACAGATATTTTATCGCGTGATCAAATCCCAAACGAACTCTTGAATAACGCGCTATGGTGGGCGGGGCCACAATGGATAACGGATAATCGTGAGTCCTGGCCTATAAATTCAATCGACTTATCTCAGGAGGATAGCGAGGTCGTAGAGGCTGAAGTGCCCAAGTCTGGGGTTCTGGCCACAACGGAGAGCGACAAAATCGAACTCGTACCTTTCGATCACGAATTAACTCAATTTTCGTCACTGCAAAAGCTTGTCAACATAGTATCGTACATGTATCGTTTCATCAATAATAGTCGCAATCTGGCTCAAGCTAATCGCAACAAGTTTCTCAACAACGTTGAACGTCATAACGCACTGCTGCAGGTAGTAAAACACGTTCAGGCTACTGCGTTTTCAACAGAAATCGCTAACCTGAAATATCAAAAACCATTATCGAAACCGTTTCGAAAACTTAACCCGTTTCTCGATAGCCAGAATGTCCTCAGGGTGGGCGGCAGACTCTCACGATCAAGTTTACAATACGAACAAAAGCATCCCGAATTTCTGCCGTCTGATCACCCGCTAACATTATTAATCATTGATTTCATTAACCATAACTACTTGCATCCTGGCATCAACTCAACGCATTTTCTGCTCTTGCAACAGTTCTGGATCATTGCTGCTAAACGTACAATTCGTCGTCATCTCACTAAATGCATCAAATGCTATCGAACACACTCTCAACCATTACAAATCAGTTCAAAGGTGATTATCAAAGACTACAATCGCGCACCACTGCACTGGTCTCTTGCCAGAGTAGTAAGTCTGCTGGTAGGCCCTGATGGGATCGCTCGGAGCGCAGTAGTGAAACTCGCGAATAATCACATGATCAAACGACCGTTAGTTACGTTGTGCCCTCTACCTATAGAGGACTAGCTTAAACCATGTCAGATGTAACTTAACGTATCAATAGTTAGTCTTAGATCTAATCGTATTCTAGTATGTAATTTCTTATCGAATCGTCTCAAACTTATCAAACCTACTTGAAACTTCAGCTTTAGTAGCATAAACGCACTCTAGTTAAATTTAGCGCATCGAATCTATCGAATCTGTCCATCAATTTGTTCTTAATCAGATCATTTGTTTTGACCAGAAAATACCATAGGCATTTTGGTGGGCGGTATGTACCGTTTCCGCAAACCTAAACAAACGCTCCTATTTCTGGGTACTGCACGCTTTACTACGTATTCATCAATTTATAAGAGAAACCAGATCTTGGGCATTAGCGAAACGCAGTGACTCCAACTGTCATGCACCACGCACTCGTCCAATGGGAGCGTAAGGCTTGCCAAGTATGAAAACCATCCATCTTGAATCGAACGCGTGCGCTGAACGGACACAGCATAACGAAAATAAAACCAAATACATATATCGGGTGTGAACTGGTGCCGCGTTGCTGTAAAAGAAACCTAATCATCATCAGACTTTAATTTTGTGCTCGTGATATTCGAACATATCGAAGATTGCAGGTGGAAACATCATCGGAGGTCCGGAGCAGTCCCAGGTACGTGAGTGCATGTGTATTTGCTCTGCCTCAGATCTGACCTCTCGTCATAAATGCGGTTTAAAGTTTTAAGCAGTCCCAGAATGTAACTGAAAGCCACCGAGCTATTTTATATAGGTGCAAGCGACGTTACATATTTCTTTTTGGTGCCGAAACCCGGGACGTTTTCATCTAAAATCATCGCAATCATCGGATGCGTCTGGTATTTCTGGTCATAAATCGTAATAACTTAGCTTAGAATACATATCCACATCAATCAAAATCACTAAATCGTTATCTACTGCGTTCTAAGCTATTTATTCATCCTACCATTATCTACCTACGTGTAACATTTTTTACGTTCACAAAATTTCACTATCGAACTGATTTCTTTCAAACAGCAATCGGGAATAATTCAAGATCTAATTAAGCAATCACTATCTCATCGGTGCTTAATTCTATCGGCTTGTAATTATTCCAACTCAACAGATTCAGATCGCAAAACAAAAATCGCGAATTATTGTAAGATCTACCTACATATTGTTGTGCAATCACATAATCTTACTCGGTGCACAATAATATTTTATCGGCTTATAATAATTCATTCATCGTTATTATTTCATATCTAATAATTAACCGCAAACTAACATCAAATCGCTAAATAAAGTAAACAAAAGGTATTTAGAATTATTTTAAGATCTGTTGTGCAATCAGTCAAACTTTCGGTGCACAATAATATCTTGTCGGCTTACTATAATTAATTCTTCACAATCGTTAATATTCGCAAACCTTATCTAAATTATTGATTTGTTGCACTATTAAATACCTACCTATTATTTCATCAATACATACTCAAAAAATCGTAAAATCGTCTTTGTAATTTATTTTCTACCTGCAAGTTGAAGGTAGATAGGAATAAAATTCGACCGTCAAACGGAAACTATTCACTTCTTGCCTACAATATTTTCGTCACACAAAGCGGCGCAAACAGTAAGTACTTACACTACCTACTACTAACGGAAGGTTGTAAGTGCAGAGTGCGTTTTCGTCCTTGTTATTGTCATCTTTATTTCCATAACGTTAAGGTCGGAATTAAACAAGCTATACTAGGAATTAACAAAAGTTATCAGTTATCGTTGTTGGGTTTTATTTAAATCTATTTTCTTTATACTTTTATTAGTTCGACGATAATTAAATAATTTCAATCATGTCGTTTCTAGCTAAAGGGTCGACTACACGCAGAGGTACTTTACTGAAATCGAAATCTAAAGATGAATTCACCTCCAAAGATTTGCCGGCATTACGTCGAAAGCGAACTATCGCTTATAAACGGCTCGTTAAGGCTTTAGAAGTAGGTAATTTATCTGTGGGTGACTCATCACAGCGCGACTTGTTTTTATCTTATTATCAAGAACTAAAGCAAATCGTTTCGAACTTTGAAAGCGCGCACTTCGCAATTATTCAACTTGTAACTCCCGAAACAGAAGCGTCCGATACTGAGGACAACGAAGATGATAAAATGCAGGAACAGTTTGATGAAATATATTTCCAGGTTTTATCGATTAATCGTATAATCACAAAAGGCGAACCGTCTCAACTCCGCAGTGGGCAATCATCATCATCATCGAATATAAAATTGCCTAAAATCGAGTTGCCTAAATTTTCTGGCAACATTAAGGAGTGGCCTAAGTACTTCGACATTTTTAACGCGTTGATCCATTATTCAGAAAAACTTACGGACACGGAAAAATTCCACTATATGATCTCGTCTCTCAGTGGTGATGCGTTATTAGTAGTGAAGGCGTATCCTATGACTCATGAACATTATTACGATGCATACAACTCTCTCGTCTCGCGTTATCAAAGCAAGCGCACCTTAGCTTTTACATGTTGGCGCGACGTTTTAAATATTGAATTCAAAAGCAATAATCCGCGGGAGTTTCAAAAATCGTTAGACCTCTTCGAAGAAAACTTGAGCATTCTGAAAACAGTTCAGTTGCCGATTGCGAAATGGGACTTTGTTTTAGTTTATCACATTTTATCGAAACTAGACAAAGACTTGCGCCGCGACTTTGAAGAAAAACACTCAGACGTCGAACTCCCGACGTATGATCAATTAAGGAGTTTCCTACGATCCAAATGTGAAGCACTGTTGCGCGATACTCACTTCTCCGAGTCGGTTAAAATAGACAAGCCTACACCTACGACCGCTTTTAAGTCAAGCTATGCGCAACAACAGCCGCAGCGTGGTACCTTGTCACACGCACTCGTAGCGTCGACCGATCAACAACAAAATACAAGTGATAAGAAACTGTACTCGTATGCAGGCAAATGCTCTTATTGTAATGAACCACATTCAATATTATCGTGTCCGGCATTTCTTAAGAAATCTATAGATGAACGTATGGCCACTGCGACTGAGAAAAACTGGTGCTATAATTGTCTGAAGCCTTCGCATCAATTAAAGGACTGCAAATCGATGTTTTCGTGTAGAACTTGTAAACGAAAACACCACAGTTTGCTCTGCAGACCTCCTAACAACTCTAACGTCACATCGTCTCTGGTGTCACGGTCACGATCGGATGTTACCGTGCTGTTAGCTACCGCTATCGTACAAGTTAAAGATGCTTCAGGCAATATGCAATCATTCCGTGCTCTTTTTGACAGCGGATCTCAAAACAATTTTATTTCTGAATCTGCAGTGAAACAACTAAATTTAAATGTAGCAACAACCAACGCTCACGTTAGCGGGTTGGGAGAAGCGAAAGCTCCAATCATTGGAGACGTCACTTGTTCTGTCGGTACTAACAATCAGGTTCTGTTCAATCTCAACATGCACGTAATTTCTAAAATATGTGGCGATCAACCTATAGCGCAATTAAACACATCGGATTGGTCACATATTAATTCACTGCCACTGAGCGATCCGGGATTTGATATTCCCGGGCCGATACACTTATTGTTAGCAGCGGATGTCTTCGCTGACTCCGTCCTCGGTCAACGTATCAAAGGAGATGTAAACCAACCTACCGCGTTTAACTCTGTTTTCGGTTGGCTTCTTTTAGGCAAAACATGTCCATCATCATCAAGTACTCTTCTACATACTTTGCCAGATATCGATAACGAAGTAAATTCGAATGAGATGGGTACAGGCAAAAACTACATACCTCATAACTACGTTATACGCCCTAATGCAGCCACAACGACACTCCGCGTAGTGTTTGATGGTTCAGCAAAAGACTCACGTTCCATGTCGCTTAACGATGTTCAGCTCATCGGTCCAAAACTACAACCGAATGTTTTGGAAACTCGACTAGCTTCGTCTCCATATCTCGCTTGCCGTACTATGCGACAGCTTGCCGAATACGATTCTTATCCTCTCGCGAAACAAATCCTTTTGTCTGACATATACATCGACGATGTTACTTGCGGATTTTCGTCACTAGATGTCGCTCAAGAGGCAAAATCGAAAATCATCGCTCTTTCCGAACGTAGATGCTTGGAACTTAGGAAATTAGCCACGTTCGTCGCTGATCGTGTCAACCAGCATCATTGCAGCTCGGTTGATAATACCACAGATATTTTATCGCGTGATCAAATCCCAAACGAACTCTTGAATAACGCGCTATGGTGGGGCCACAATGGATAACGGATAATCGTGAGTCCTGGCCTATAAATTCAATCGACTTATCTCAGGAGGATAGCGAGGTCGTAGAGGCTGAAGTGCCCAAGTCTGGGGTTCTGGCCACAACGGAGAGCGACAAAATCGAACTCGTACCTTTCGATCACGAATTAACTCAATTTTCGTCACTGCAAAAGCTTGTCAACATAGTATCGTACATGTATCGTTTCATCAATAATAGTCGCAATCTGGCTCAAGCTAATCGCAACAAGTTTCTCAACAACGTTGAACGTCATAACGCACTGCTGCAGGTAGTAAAACACGTTCAGGCTACTGCGTTTTCAACAGAAATCGCTAACCTGAAATATCAAAAACCATTATCGAAACCGTTTCGAAAACTTAACCCGTTTCTCGATAGCCAGAATGTCCTCAGGGTGGGCGGCAGACTCTCACGATCAAGTTTACAATACGAACAAAAGCATCCCGAATTTCTGCCGTCTGATCACCCGCTAACATTATTAATCATTGATTTCATTAACCATAACTACTTGCATCCTGGCATCAACTCAACGCATTTTCTGCTCTTGCAACAGTTCTGGATCATTGCTGCTAAACGTACAATTCGTCGTCATCTCACTAAATGCATCAAATGCTATCGAACACACTCTCAACCATTACAAATCAGTTCAAAGGTGATTATCAAAGACTACAATCGCGCACCACTGCACTGGTCTCTTGCCAGAGTAGTAAGTCTGCTGGTAGGCCCTGATGGGATCGCTCGGAGCGCAGTAGTGAAACTCGCGAATAATCACATGATCAAACGACCGTTAGTTACGTTGTGCCCTCTACCTATAGAGGACTAGCTTAAACCATGTCAGATGTAACTTAACGTATCAATAGTTAGTCTTAGATCTAATCGTATTCTAGTATGTAATTTCTTATCGAATCGTCTCAAACTTATCAAACCTACTTGAAACTTCAGCTTTAGTAGCATAAACGCACTCTAGTTAAATTTAGCGCATCGAATCTATCGAATCTGTCCATCAATTTGTTCTTAATCAGATCATTTGTTTTGACCAGAAAATACCATAGGCATTTTGGTGGGCGGTATGTACCGTTTCCGCAAACCTAAACAAACGCTTCGTAATGGATAAAAGGATTTTGATTAAAGGTACCTTGGATCCCACACAGGCTTATTTTTATCCCGAAAAATTTACGATTTTTGTAAGATAACTGATAAAAAGCGGAGCACTACGTACTAGTATAATAGCTATAAAAAAATATACATAGTTCATTGAAAGTTATAACTTTCAAAATTACTAATCCCAACTTTGAAATACAAATATAAGAATAAGAAGAATAAGATTTATTTTATTGCCAAAAACAAAGGATAGGTACATAAGGTAAAAACAATGTTTGGCAATAGGGGTATGCTCAGCGCCGTACTGCAAGGTCTCGAAAGGTCAACAGGGCTGGTTTTCAGCATACTCCTTTGCTCAGAAAAAAAAGATGGCAGGTGAGCATTAGGCGACGGCGGGTTTTACAATACCAACTAATTTAACAACAAATCTGAAATAAAATGGAAATATAAATGAAATGAATACCAACTAATTGTTTCCAGTAAAGAATTCACTGGAAACATTACATTGCTATAACTATTATTAGAGTATTTAGAAAGGTTTGTGTATGTGGTATGTGTAATACGTCTGAGTGACTGTGTAGAAGTGTGTGTGTTAGTGTGTAGTGAAGTGTTAACGCGGTATCTTAGGTGTTTTAAAAGTTGCTTCAAAGTTCTTTTTTTGTAGTTCATATTTTTTGTTTGTAATTTAGATTTTTGTTAGAATATTGTCAAAATAATTAGGTTTAGTTGTATTTTATACCTAAAAGAAAATAAATATTATAAGAATTGAAAGAAATTAAAAAGTTCATATAATAAACCTTTTGTATTTTAGCCAAAAATTATCAGAATTCAACATAATAATATATTCAAACCTTGAAATAAAGGTCGGATCACAAAACTTAGAACAATGGGCCAAGTACGAGTGTTCGATACGTAAAATACGTATCAAAATTCATACAAATTTTAAATTACGAAATTGTTTCTATGGATTTGACGCGTATTTTACGCAAGCAATACTCCTACATACTTCGCCCACAGTAGTTCGACAGATGGTTTTAACAATGAGACTCGTGAGGAAAGAACTTTAAATAGACTTTTTATGACAGTTGAAGTTTTGGGCCTTGGTCATAGAAGCTCCTAATCTAGTTAGTCGACACAAGCTCGTCAATTTATATGAAAACCCAGCGCGCCGTATATTAGTACGTCGAGAAATTGAAGTGAAAACTTAAGGCGCGTTGTGAACAAATATCATGGAACTCGCGTCAAAGTGACGCTGTGCCGTGTACAGCGCCATCTCTTGTAGAGTAGGTGAATTACTACTTAAGTTTTCACATCCGAAATGTAGTCCTATGGCTAATGTTTTTTTTTACCCCACTACGGCCTAAGGAGGGTATGATTTTACCGTGTATGTATGTTCATTTTTTCCCTCTGATCTCCTGATCTACTTATTATATTTTGACTTCTGAGGTGTATATATCGAAGTGTCATACTTCGTGCAAAGACTTTGTAGTAGCTTTACCTAGTCTCTGTTCTCGTGTTATAGGCGATATGACGTCACACTAAAACCAATATGGCGGATTTTATAACCATTTTTTTTTGGGGTTAAATATATCGTGTTTTATGAGACCTATTTTTAATAAAAAAGAAAAAAATATCGTATGATATTATTTAATTTTTAGTCGGGTCTTAGTTTTTGAACCTTTATCTTGGTATCGTGAAAAATTCTGCGTTTGACCATCGAGTCAATAGTTGGCAAGCGACGATGTCATTGGAGATGAATCAGGCAGATTTAGAAAATACCTATTCACTCTAACCTTGAATTAAAGCTTGAATCAGCTGAGACATTACACCTTTAGCCTTTACCTAACCTTAAGATTCTGGATATAAAACGTACCCCAAATTACTTGAATTCTCTGCGTCTGTGACTTTAGACGCAGGAGTGTACTCAGGATGAAGATAAGAGGGTCCAATTGAAATTTTATTTTGTAACCAAAAAGGTCCCTAACGCGTTTCTTATTTTATTTTTTAAATTAAATTTGTACTTGAAATAAGAAAATACTTCAGAAATATATCAGCGTATAAGCTTCCATAACAATAACATTGTCATCGGCAAAATATGACTGACACATATACTTACACAAGATATACTTATTGAAATAAGTACCCGAATACTATAAAATAAGTCATAAACATGTACAGATATAATTGCAATTCATTAGATGACGTCCTATGATTAAAATGATGATGATGATGAGATGAATCCTGCGGTGTTACCTGCAATTTTCCAGGTTTTACGTATTTCTGGGGGGAAAGTACCCTATCCGTCCACATGATACACATATTTCTGTTTAATTTCGTTACGATCGGCCAAGCCATTTAACAGTTAAAAGCGAACAGTGTTACTTAATATTAGTTAGTATTTTTACAAAAAATAAATATCAATATTAATGGGAAAATGAACAAACGGGATTTATAAATATATATTTTAATTCGTCTTTTACTTCTTTCTACCCTGAATGTATGAAGGTATATGTTGTTAATTCAAAATATCACTCTCAAAATTATATTTCATGAGTAATTCCATTTCAATTTAAGGAAATTTAAGCCTATTCTATAAAAAATGCATTGGAAACATCCTATTTTGAAGTCGGTTAAATAAGGCGCGACAAACGTAGCGAGACTAACCAAAATTATAAGCTGGTATGTCACTATTTAAGTACATTTAAATTGATGTATTGCCCTCCCCCTTTTTAAAATCTCGCCTAGGTCCGTCCACCCAAGAAGCTAAGGCCCCGCGTAAAACTCGTAATGGTCGAAACACACTGCGTCGTTAGTGGTTTTACGGGCGCGTAAAACGGCAGCTGTCCTGTAAAAAGTTTATTCAAATTCCTTGGATTTATTGAGACATCTTGTTTACTTGGAGTGCGCCTGATTTTATTTTATTTTATTCTTCGTTGGGTGATTTTACTTATTTTATTGAACTACTGTCGTTGAGTGGGAAAGGGAAATCAAATAAATTATTTTTACTGTACTGTTTTTTTATTTTATTTGTATTTTATTTTGTCTGTTATGTCAAGTTATGAAGCGTGTGTAGATTTACGGTCGACTTGTACTCATGATACAACCGGATTAGCAAGTTGAAGTGGCAGTAGGCATGGCGCGCAGAATAGATGGCCGATAGGGCCGAAAGGTTCTCGAGACCACGGACCAGTAAGAGCAGTGTAGGACGTCCATCCACAAGATGAACAGACAACCTAAAAAAGATCGCAGAGAAACTGTGGATGCAGGCCATTTCCAACCGGCCTTTTTGGAGATCGATGGGAGCCCTATGGCCAGCAGTTGACGTTCTATGGCTGAAATGATGATAATGATGTACTCATGATGCTTGTTTTATAAATGCAAAATGTGAAAGTGTGTTAATATGACCATTGACCGTTTCCACTCAACTCCGTAACGGCTGAGCTTTATGGGTAAATTTGGTATGAAGACAGCGTACACTTTGAATTGACACGTAATCCTGGAAAAATACGCCGTTCTTTCGCCTTCACGTGCGCCTTCCGTACCGTAGGATTAGCGGGAGCAATCACGAGACGAAGCTAGTATGTAGGTACATAAAAGACAATGTGACAAAAATTGGCTATACCTACCTAAATCTCGTGTCACGGTGTTTGTGGTCGCACTCTTACGAAACGGCTCAACCGATATTTATGTTTTTTTGTATATTTGGTAGGTGAGAAATGGTCGTAAAGTATTTTTTATCATCATCATCATCACAATATTTCATCACCACGTAATTTATAATAATATCAGATATCACAACACATCATCAGCCAGTAAACGTCCACTGCTGAATAAAGGCCTCTATCTTATAAAGTCAAGTTGCCATAATCCCCACGCTTAACAGGCGGCTTGGGGATCGCAGTACGTTCACCGTGTACTAATATGACGCTGCTGCCCATCCCCTGGTAGTTCTGGTCACAGTTTTAGGACATACCCGGATCCAATAATGCAAAAATCCAGCCAATCCAATTCCGGTAATGTAAATCCATTTATTTCAGTTTTTAACACCAACGATGGAAATTAACGAGAAAAAAAAACACTCATTTTTAAAACTTGTATTGTTTTAATTTTCTCATATATATATATACTTTATTAACGTCAGACTAAACTCTTTCCAAGCATTTATTTACTCTGACAGCTGCAATAATATAACCGAGCAAGCTTTACCTTACCACATTGTACGAAGCCTATACTTTCTTTATGTCTTTCTTTGTCTATATTGTTTACTTAATAAAGACACCTGCCTTAAAAAAAGGCAAGTTAATATACAAATACGAATAAATATTCTAGTAATTTTTGCTGTTTAAATTAATACTCACATCACATATTTTTTTAATGGAAAATGCTGTAAATTTTAAAACAATCGTTAACTTGGATTCTAAGTACAACTACTTTTTAAAGTCCGGTTGTTAAAACGAGTATAAACTTGGACGGCGCCCATGGCAGAACTTGTAAAAATTCGCCTATTAACTAGGTCTTAAGTACCCAGCGTTAATTAAAAACTGGATAAGTGGGAACACAGTATAAAGACACACAGAAGGGCAAATTCAATTATTTCTATAAGACTCGTCAAAATAAGTCCATGCTTCCTGAGTACTTTACCTGGCTTGCGCATTTCAACATTTATAACGTATTTATAACGATAGAATTTACTCATATAAAATCTTAACACTGACCTACGGTACCCAGCGTCAATTGTCAATAGAACGTATTATATTAGTCACCATAAGCTCCAATGGGCTTGTTAAATGTCGCAATTTCGCGGCACCACCGGTTTTTCGTGTTGGTATTGCAGGTGCTGACCTGACAATTAAACGTTAATTATCTGAGCGATGATAAGGAAAATTATTGTAGCCAATAAAAGGATCCCCCGTTTTTTAAATAATTTAAAGAAGCGAATCAGAAGCAATAATGAGTAACAATCAATTTTTGAGCGCGTCATTGGCGACCTGCATCTATTTTCAACACGCGTTTTTTTTTTAAATCGTGTATTTTTTTTCATTCTATTTTTTCATTCACGCGCAACGTGAACAACTGAACTTGTAGTTCACGTGTAGTTCGGGTGCGAGCGCGTATTTTATTTTTTTGTGGTCTGTTAAAAAAAATATTATAATTTATAATAAGCATGTTTTAATATTCAATTATTTTTATACTAGCAGAATATTGTTTATTCAATTATTGTTTGAAAATTATAAAATCAAAACGAAAATTTTATTTGTACATGTAGGTAATGTTTTTTTTTTATTCGTACTTCTTAGATTTTACTTAAATACATTCAACCTTTTCGTATCTTTTGTAATGTCAAAATGCGCAATCTAATTCGAACATTATTCTATCTCTGGAATATGGGTAGTTAATTAAAGTATGAATACCGTTTATTGAATATCGCTACCTCTATCGCTTCGGGTACAAAAACGTGTTATTTAGTCCAATTTGAATTAACTTGGAAAAACTAAACATTGTCTTGCTTTGGTGGATTCTTGGGCCCTTATTCTACGCAACCAAGCCACATAGTAGCAACTTGTGTAAGAAACATAATTTCAAATACATAAATTGTACTTTATTACATTTTATTCGAGAATAACAAGTCTGAAAACTTTTACTGTGACACTCTAGACATTGAATTATTAAATATTATGACACCCATTTTTTCTCTTGTCTTAGTAACTTCCTTAATGAAATCTTTTGAAGTATGCTTTCCCTTCATCATAATGTCCGTCATGAGTATTAATTGTTAATTTTAACTGCAAAATGACGGGAATTTTAACACGAGCTTTAGAAGTATTACTGTAGAAACTTCTGACATTGAAAACATTTTCGTACAGAACTTTACAATAAAACCATAAATTTCCGTGCGAAAATGTCGAAGAAAAAACAATATAAAATTTAAATATGTAGGTTATTTGCTTTAGTGTTCGTCTACATTATGTTTTTTATCACACAAAGATGATAAATGCGAATGTTTGCGTGTATATTTCTCCACAGTTACCTCCATGACAACTAAACGGATTTCAATGAAATGATATACGGAGATAACTTATACCCTGGATTAAACATCCAGACGCCTTATTCAGTTGACCCTGGTGAGTCGTACGTAGTATATGCTACTTTTAGCTTTAAAAAAAACTCTAAGAAAAGCATAGAGTGAAACCGAAACATAACTGAAAAAAAAGTGCAATGCTATTAGCATTTATCATCGCACACCGCCTGAAAGTTGATCCACATATCATAGATCGATGGAAATCGCACACTGTGCGTTTTACGCGTTCCTTTTTGCTTTACACCTGCAATATGTGGAATGAGCTATCCTATGGCATTTCCGAGTAGCTTTAATATGGGGGTTCTTCAAAAGGGCTGGTAATAGAGTATTTAAGGGTCTGCAACGTATCTGTGATGCCCCTGGTGTTGCAGGTATCCATAGGCGACGGTATCGACGTGACTCCACGTGCCGTGAGCACATTACTTATAGCTAATTTAATTATAGCTCTAAAACTCGTCAAATACCTTGAAAGGTATACATACTTTCATATTATACTTTCATATTAGTCCCATAGAAATTTCATTTTAATCTGTTCTGTAGTTTGGCTTTTAAATTGAAATAACTGGGAAAATTTCGTATTTGCCTTATTTTATTTATTTAATGAACACATGATGTACGTCATTACATTGCATAGGAGAGACAAGGCCCAAGAATTAAACTAAACGTTATCACAATTATAGGTGCATACTTCATGCTTTAAGAAAAACAAGAGTTAAAGTTTTGTTATGAATAAGTTAGTACGTACATTATACATCAAAAAACTTGTAAAACTTTAGTAAAACTTTTTTTACTAAAGAAATAAGAATTCAGAGTAAGACTGAATCAGACTTAATCAGAGAAATCAGACTTATTTTAAAGTATTTTTTATTTATTTCATATTTATTAGTTAACTGTCACTGTCGATACATCATATACTTACAATATTTTCGTCGTCTGGCCGCACCTTTTAACTGCTGGCGTCTTGCATTCCAGTAAATGGACACGTAAATCATAGTTTTAGCCCGAATGCCCCTAAGTGGTAGGAGAGGCCGTCAGTGTGGCCCGTTCGTGATTTATTGTTAATGTTTCTTAATTACTTGATGTATATTATGCTATAAATACCGATAGTATTTTTAGACAATACGTTTTGAAATGCTTTATGTAAAAAAATGAACCGGAAGACGCAGCGTAGGTAGGTCTTCCACTAGATGGACCGACGACATTGTGAGAGTCGCGGGCATCCAGTGGATGCAGATGGCAGGATGTCGTTCAGTGTGGAAGTTAAAGGGGGAAGCCTATGTTCAGCAGTGGACGTCTTCTGGCTGATGATGATGATCCCCAAATAATATTAACTAATTTGATATCCACTGGATGCTCGCGACTCTCACGTTACCGCTGCTCTATAGTGGACGCTGCATCTTCCAGTTCGTGGTCTCCACACAACGTAGACGTGGTTATTTGGGGATACGTGTTTCTTATTTTTTTTAATAATGTAGCTTGTTTTTATTGTTACCACCAGTTACAGAATCAGATAGACCATTCATAACACCAACAAACATCCAAACACGGCATCAGCTCAATATTCAATCAGGCTACGATGGCTACAGCTCGGAAAACCACAAACACTCTCTTACACAATAGAGTTGAAATAATGGCTCACTTACACTGGTACACCATTCGCAAATGGTAAGTATTCCATTGTGGCGCATTACTATTGTCCGAGCCACTGAATAATGGAAATCTAGAAAAATCTATAGTGTTCAGATATAAATATAATCAATCTTTTAGCAATTTTTTCAGGAAAATAGCTGATAGCCGAAACTATCGAATAAGGTCTTACTATAAATATAAATTCATCTTAACAACCTCTAAGCTTGTAATGCATACATAGCTGGCCTAAATCCAATGGCCATCAATATATATATAATACTCTACCAGTGCATATAAAATTAAATATATTTTTATTATTATACTAGTGCCCGCGACTTCGTACGCGTAGATTTTCATATAAACTTTCAACCCTTTTTTCGTCCCTTATCCAGCCCTTGCGCAAAATAACATTGCCCATACTTCAATCTGGTCATAGCCAAGCATATTCGTGAAAACTGCATTTAAATCTGTCCAGTGGTTTAAGAGGTGTGCGTGGACAAACAAACAAACAGACAAAAAATCTAAAAACTATCTTAACGTGTTCAGCTGCTTATGTAAGATGTGGTTGTGTCTGTTTTTTGTTGATATCTCGCAGTAACATTTTTTTTTATCTCTACGTTTTATTATATGTATAGATTTGCCAACCCCCTAAATACATATTATATTGCTTGCAAAATGTTACTATAGCCTAGACGAGTATAGAAGACATTTAAATAATGGAATATATTGCGCACCTTGTTGCCATATTTTTTGGTCATTATGCCTACCTGAAACATGCTATCTAAGATCTGTATTCATGAGAATTTCATAATGTGCCATAAATTATTAAGTATTGAGTATATTTTTTTTACGCGAAGTAATACGTTGCATCGGATTTACTGTTGACACAAGATGGACAGACGACCAAAAAGAGACCGCAGGAAAAAGCTGGATGCAGGCCGCTTCCAGCCGCTTCTGGAAATCTATGGGGGAGGCTTATGTCCAGCAGTAGACGTCCTATGGCTGAAATAATGATGAATATACTGTTAACATGGTCATGCCACCCATCAAAAATCTGACTAGACCTTCAGTTGCATTAAACAACATAAAAACGTAACTTGGATAATTTGAAGCATACTTTACATATGCTTTGCTTCGGGCATAGACCTAAAAAAAATCATGGCTTCTGGTTTCATTTGAAAGATAGAATCACAAATGAGATTATCCGAGATAGAACGAAAGGAACCGACAAACGTCAAAGGATTAGCAAGCTGAAGTAGCAATAGGCTGGCTATATCTGGCGAAGAACTGACAACCGTTGGGGAAGACAGGTTCTAGACTGGAGACAGTGTATTAGCAAACGTAGAGTAGGACGCCATGCAGCCAGATGGAGTGACGACCTGCGAAATGTAGTTGGTGGCAAGTGGATACAAAAAGCAGAAGATCGTGCTTTATGGTATTTTTTAAGAGAGGCCAGGGTCCAGCGGTGGATGAACATTAAATAGGCCATTTAAATTTGGGCCGGTCAAAACTGTGTGAAAATTTGTCGCTGAGATGCCACCTTAAGGTGATGTTTTTCACGTATGGCGGGAAATTCAAATTTTAAACAGTTTTTTTTGTTCTTGTAGCTAGGCCGGATAACTATTGTAAACGATCATGATGCTTGCGAACATTTATTATTAATCTTTACAAACTCACGTAAATCTATTTATCTCTAATGCATATTATTACATACATTTGTCAATAAACAAATTTAGGCAGTTTCAAACGGCTTATTCACAAATGTGAGTAATATGGTGAGTTACTGATAGCTGTGTAATGTAAAGAACCACCAACAATTTTCGCAAACACTGTGTCATTTCACAATAATTACCTGGCCTAGCTACAAGGACAAAAAAAAATTTTGAAATTTAAATTTCCCGCCAAACATGAAACGTATCACCTTAATACACGTCCATAAAACTTTACCTATTTTTCATACTTCATTATCAACTCCGAAGATACTCGTTACATATACCGAAAGTTTCATAATTTCAGTCATCAGCTACGAGGAAGTTATACCAAAATGTGTGAAGTTCCCAAGACGATGGACTATAAAGTGTCTAGGGGTAATTAACGTCACAGAGTATAAACTATGTCTTGGGTTATGGGCAAACTTGTGCTGCAATCCACTATTGGATATTCGATGTTCAATGAGGTGGTACAAATCTCTTTTTCATTACTCATACTCAGAAAGTAGGTCTGAAGTTGCCTGAGGAGCGGGTTGAAAGTAATACATTTCAGCCCAAGGGAGAATCACTTTCAACTGACAGTGACAGTAGACAAATGACAGATACTAAAAAAAACTAGTTCTTTTTTCACATTTGTAATGGTTCCGCACTTTTCGTGCATTTGCCAGTGTCAGTTCATGTTTTTATTTTTAGTTTCCTTGTATTCGTAATGAAAAGCACAGTATTTACCTCGGGGTTAAAGACTTATTTAGTTGGTTATAATAGTCTATGCTCGGCGCCAAACCCCGTCTTGGAACTAAATAAGTTACTTTCACCCCTAGGGTAACAATGCACTATTACATATGCTCAGCAGCTGGAACTAAAAAATACATCGGCCTTGTACGATTCGGGCTCTTGTACTAAGGCCACCAACAAAAACGTTAACAACGAAGGTACAAAAAAGTAGTGCAAATAGACAACAGCACGCCCAGGCGGTCACCCATCCGAGCACAAACTGCACCCAACGTCGCTTAACTTTGATGAACAAAATTTGTTTTCTACGTATGCATTATTTGTTGTCTCTCTTTAGAGTGTGTGTATTATAATCATGCCAAGATTGACGCTTGTACGCTTCGAAAAATTATACATAGAAGTCACAACGCGTAGAAAATTATAGTCAATAAACGTCCGCAGTTTCATATATAAACATAGCTGTATACAATTTATATCGAAACAAAACTATTTGATTTTATTTACCAAAACCAACCGCATATTTATATAATAGGTCGGGGAAAAAGTGTTTTCGTATTTTGTATGTATAAAGTTGTAGTAAAATCTCATCGGTTGTACTGTTTGTATCTGGCTGGTTTTGATATCATTAAAAATATGACATTTTAAAAAAGGATTACAAAAAGTAAAAAGCAATTTCCCGCCATTTTTCAATTGTTTTTTCGATAAAATGAGTGAATCTGACGAAGAAATTCGATATATTTTGAAGTATTATTACAAAAAAAGGAAAATGCGACACAAGCCGCGAATAAAATTTGTGACGTTTATGTAATCCAGTGTCATCAAGAGTAGCACAATGTTGGTTCAAGCGTTTTCAGTCCGCGAATTTTGATGTCAAAGATACAGCTCGCTCTGGTCGCCCTGTTACGGATAAAGTTGATACCATTTCTGAAAAAGTGAAGCAAGATCGGCGATGTAAGTAGTTACGACGTAGCTGAAGAACTGAGGATCGACCACAAAACAGTTTTGACCCATTTGAAAAAGTCTGGGTATACAAAAAAACTCGATATTTGGGTGCCACACGAGCTCACTGAAAGAAACCAAATAAATCGTGTACTCATTTGCGATTCTCTATTGAAACGTAACGAAACCGAACCGTTTTTGAAAAGATTGATCACTGGTGATGAAAAATGGATCACCTACGACAAGAATGTGCGCAAACGATCATGGTCAAAGGGCAGTGAAGCACCACAGACTGTAGCGAAACCCGGATTAACACGTAATAAGGTGATGCTGTGTGTATGGTGGGATTGGAAGGGCATCGTTCATTATGAGCTTTTACCGCCGGGCAAAACCATCTATTCGGATCTCTACTGCCAACAGCTGATGAGACTCAAACAAGAAACTGAGAAAAAACGGCCGGAATTGATCAACAGAAAGGGTGTGGTCTCTCATCATGATAACGCCAGACCGCACACATCTTTGGCCACTCAGCAACAATTGAGAGAGCTTGGTTGGGAAGTGTTAATGCATCCACCATATAACCCTGACCTTGCACCCTCAGATTTCCACCTGTTTCGGTCTCTTCAGAATTCTTTGGGTAGTGTTAGATTAACATCAAGAGAGGACTGTAACAATTATTATTATTATGACACTTTATTTAATGAGATTCTCGGGTCTAGCCCGGACATTTGGTAGGCATTGGTGGAGCCGAAGCCAACACCAAGAGGCCCTTTTGAATATAAAAAATACAATTATGGAATATGTATAAAAAGGAATATGAAACTATTGTACAGTATAGGATTAAAAAAGTCTGGGCTATTGAGGTGAACAACTTGTGGATGGAATAACAGATCTATAGAATGAGAAACGGCACCTGCCTTATTCTGTCTCATCTCAAAATATATTTAGGCAGGTGATGACTAGCCACCCACTGAATGGGCCCCCCATAAAGGCTGCCGTATCTTGGCACCGGAGGGGCAACATCGGCGTGGGTGGCTTAGGGTGTAGAGAGGTGTGCTGCACTTTCACTAAGAGCTACTCGCGGCGTTATGCCCTTTAACACTTCCACCCTGGAGCTTAGGTTCTTAGCTCTTGCGGTTTCCACCCCTGGACGGCCGGTTAAGGCAAGCCAGGGGTCAGGGGTCTCATTTAGCCCAATGGAATCGGGGTACGCGGTGTCGCCACTCACCGACGGCTCGCCATAAAGCCGCCCCTGCGTTTTTATTTTATTATTATTTCACGTATTTATTTGTTTTCTTAAATCTAAGTTTGTTTACAATATTTTTATAAAAACAAAATATTATAAAAAAACTTAAACCTAGGGTGCCGCCAGCAGCGGGGCAGGGCCCAAGCTACCGGTGGTTAGGGCTGCAGAGTGAGGAACCTCCTGACAATGCGCGCCGTGTCAAGGATTACCGCCCTCTGAATCTGACCCTTGACCCAACAGTCTAGCGAGAGCCTCTTAAGGTGGTGGTCGAGGCTCTTCGCTATAAGGCCGTTAACCGAAACAACTATCGGGACAATGATCGTCGAGTCAACATCCCACATGGCGGTAACCTCGTGAGCCAAGTCAAGGTACTTGCTGAGTTTGTCCTTCTCGGCCTTCACGAGGTTCTCGTCATGTGGGATGGTGATGTCGACGAGCACTGCCCGGCGCTGGGACCGGTCGACCATCACGATATCAGGCTTATTGGCGACAATAGTCCTGTCCGTGATGATAGACCGATCCCAGTAGAGCAAAGCACGACCATTCTCGAGAACTGGTGCTGGTGCGTACTTATAGTACGGCACCTCAGACTCGACAAGGCCGTATCGAAGGGCAAGTTGCTGGTGGATGATCCTGGCTACTTGGTTGTGCCTGTGCAAGTACTCGCCGTTAGCAAGATGCGAACAACCGGAGATGATATGTCGGAGAGACTCTCCAGGACGGTGGCATGCCCGACAGATGTCGACCGTACCGTCCTTCATGATATATTTCCGGTAGTTGTTGGTCTTGATAACTTCATCCGCAATCGCACAGGCAAACCCCTCGGTTTCCCCAAAGAGGTCCCCGAAACGTAACCAGTTCACCGACGCAAGCAGGTTCACATCGGGCCCTGTTAAGACCCGATAGAACCGCCCGTGCAGCTCCTTGCCTTTCCATACGTCCTTGCGATCCTCGATGCTTAGCACCGATGGTTTGCGCCAGTTCTCGTTTGCCAAGGAGAGCGGCGTGAGGCCCCTGTCAACAGCCACAACATCGCGATGCATCCCACTCTCACTGTTACGGAAAAAATCCCTGAGACTGCACACCTCACGGTTGTGTAGGTTCTTGGCATTTAAAAAGCCTCGACCCCCCCACTTCCGTGGAATGTACAGTCTCATAACAGACGAGCGTGGGTGTAGCATGCGATGTGATGTGAGCAGTTGACGGACCCTTCTGTCCAGGGCGTCCAGCTCAGTTTGAGTCCACCTCAATATGCCAAAGGAGTATATCAGTAAAGGCATCACCCAACCGTTGAAGGCACGCACCTTGTTGCCACCAGACAAAAGACTATTAAGTACTTTGGTCAGGCGACAAAAGAAGCGCTCCTTCACCGATTTCTTGATGTCCTCTACCGATACACCCAACGACTCTGACATACCGAGGTACTTGTAGGTCTCGGCCTCAGAGAGAGACCTGAGAGTCATCCCCTCAGAAAGCTGTAAATTCGGGGAATCTACAACTTTCCCCCGTTGCACATGCATGACCGCACACTTATCTACACCGAATTCCATCCTGATGGCGCTGCTAAAAACCTCGGTGATTTTTAGCAGCTCCACCAAGTCTTGGCGTTTCGGTGTAATTATTATTATTATTATGTCACTACCTACAAGATGGCAACAAGTTACATATTATAATAAAATGTAATAAAATTAAAAAACTTGAGAGGTGTCAAGGGACACCCGGATGGAACGAAGTTCTGAAGTCTGTCTGTCTCTCTCTCTCTTATAGATAAGAGAGAGAAACAGACAGAGAAACATGCGACGCCGCACAGCTTACAATACTATAACAAAAAGTGTCGTGACAACTTTTCGTAAGAATTTTTTCCGTCTAGCCCCCTTTCACAACGCGCGATAAGGAACTTCGTTCAAAAAAAAAATATGTCATGAATTTGTTTATAAAATACGAAGAAACTTTTTCCCCGACCTTATATTTACGGCCCGGTTCTCTAATGTCTGTTCGATTTGCATAACATTGTCAAAACTCGTGAATCGTTGAGCAAGCGAGACGGCAATTATGTCTTAATCGCAAGTGGGAACTTCTCTCCCGAGAGAAATAGACACTATTTTATTTCTCTCCAGTTGGTCAGACGGTGGTTCGTCAGCCAAGTTGCCGTGCCTGGTACGGCTGTTACGGTGTGTTGAGGCTTGTGCAACTATCGCATGACTGTGGATCCAACCTGGTTGAGTATTGAGTCCATCCAGATTGAGTATTTCCGTGATTAGCGCGTCATTGTGGCATCTTTGTATTTTTTTGATCGAAGCTTGTACGTATTACCGTTTTTACATTAGATCAGATACAAAAATACATATAAAAAAGTTTGTTGTATGGGGACCCATTTAAAATTTTGACTTTATTATATTTTTTAATTAACCCGCCGTAACGTTACATATTCTCTGAAAATTTCATTTGGCTATCTATTACGGTTCGAAAGACAAACCTGTTAAAATGTAGGACAGACGGACGGACAGACAGGCAGACAGCGTAGGCTTAGAAATAGAGTCCGTTTTCACCCTTCGGATACGGAACCCTAAAAATCAATGTACACTTGTGATGGTAGCCGTGCGAAAGCAGTGGTTACGAAATAGAGTTAAATATTAAGCTGAGAGAGAGATCAACAAATCCGAAGCTGACTCTCAGAGTAATGAACAGAAAGGCTAGGCAAGGCTATTAGATCCATTAGTGGAACTTAGGAAGTGGGTCAATGGTGTAATCTCACTTAGTGTTTGGGCACTTAGGTTTGCTAGACTGTTGTAATTTATCTAAGGAAGGTGCTGAAATGTATGGTGTTCTTTTAATTAAAATAACAGGTAGAACTACTCAAAATAGAATGGGCGATTTTCTGACAGCTCTAGAAACATATTTCTGCAACCTTCAATAGATGGCGCTGACCTGACATGATTTTATATATTTTCTACTTTTTGCAATGATCTTATAATATAAGGAAGAGGAGAAATTCTATAACATGGCTAGGCAAGGCACACTTATCTACCTACTAATTTTTGTTGTGTTGTGGAATAACAAGGACTTTGTTAGCCAACAATAACCATAAAATATTATACTACGAAATAAAATAACACACAATTATCAATATAAAAAACCGACTTCATCAGAACTGGACCAAATTGAAATAGGACCATTTGGTCCTATTTATTTTTATTTAGCACCAGCTTTCAAATAAAAAAGAATCATCACAATCGCTTCACCCAGTCAAAAGTTCTGAGGTAACAAACATTAAAAAAAAAAACAGATAGATAGATACAGACACTATCTGTCTATGAGAATAAGCATGTTTTCTCTTATTGACCTTTTTTCTTCTGTGGTTTCATATCCATGATCGCTAACGGGATTCATCGCATTTTTATGAACTTTTTTTTTTAACTGCCTTTTGGAAAACCGCCCGTGATGGATGACAATGACAATGTCAGACAGTACGAGTACATAGGTAACTACTAGGGTGCAACGTGTATCCGAACGAAACCAATATAATGAGAACCATAGTGTGTGTTCGGATAATACACAAGTCATATCTAGCATATTGTATATTGTTTCAGCATTAGTGTATTAATTTAATGTATGTCTATGCTTTATATACCAGTTATTCTATTATTACATCACACCCGTCCTATACCTCTTCTGTATGTCCTCTCCATACTAAAGTTGCCTGGAAGAGATCGCTTATAGCGACAAGGCCGCCAATTGTTTCACTATTTTTAAATTGTTTTTATCATATTATTTACCTATGTAATTTTTGGTGTGAACAATAAAGAGTTATCTATTTATCTACCTACAATAATTGAACGCATAATTTAGTTTTAAATCCCAGCTTTATAAATATGCTTAATATTTTAAGAAAATCACAAAAATATAACATGGATTTCCACATATAGGTATATGCAACATGAATGGCGTATCATTTATATTTATGTAGCCAAGCGTATTCTGCCATCCATCTTTACAATTATTGAAGCAAAAATAAGAAAAATGTTTCACTTTGAACGCGAAAATCTTACCTTAAATGCGCAGCGGCCAAGTAAACAAATCACGTCGTTATTCATTCAGAAGGTCTCTGAGGCACCTTTAATAACGACAAACATTAACTGCCTTCGATTAGAGACAGAATATAGAAAAAATGCAGAAGAGTATGTATATGTGACGACCGAAAAGAAGTCTCAGATTCTAATGGGACAAGTCGTCCGTGTATAATATTATGTTTTAACACGTACGAAGCGCTTTGATTTCACTTTTATAGTGCGAACTGCTAGTCTGTGGAATGCGCTGCCTGAATGGGTATTCCCCGATAATAGCAATCTGGTTTTTTTTTTCTTATAGAATAAGTTGCAAACAAGCTACGGCCAACCGGATGGTAAGTGGTAACTGCTGCCGATAGACACCTACAATACCCGGGTCAATGTCAGTGCATAGCTTACCTTCGAAGACTTTATTCACCCTTCGTTTGAAGCAGTCCAAATTATACCTTTGGAGGAAAAACCGAAGGTGGTAAGCCATTCCACAACTTACAGTAGGTGGCAGAAACAGTCGATTAAATCGAACAGCGCGAGACTTCCACATATATATAATGTGTGGATGGCATTTCTGGCGATGGCGTCCGATTCGGTGGTAAAACCGGGATGGAGGGATGAGGTCAAAAAGTTCATCAGAGCATTCCCCTTTATAATATCTGTAGAACAAGCTAAGCGAACCAACGTCTCGGCGCAAGCTCAGCGGCTCTAACTTGCCAGATCGAAATCGTCTTCAAATCTCGAGTGAATCAGTTTCTTCTAGGCAAACGTACTCCATCGTAAACCGTATCATAGCTTGACATCAGGTGAATTGGCGGTCAAAAGCAAGCCTATTATTACTGAATAAAAAAAACTGGTAACTTGCGTATCCTTGATCTGATTTTCACGAAATTGGAAGCAAGTCATCATCATCATCAATAAGCAAGTAGTTCGTTTCAATACAATTTTGACGTTTATGTGGGTAAATAGGTCGAGAGGTTGCCAAAATATATAAGTCGCAGGGTCTCAGTTCGGAGCGTACAATTTATTTATATAGGTACTAGTACCTTATAATTGTCAAACATTGTTCGCTTATAACTGTCAAATACCCGTAACAGACACGTCAACTTGGCTGATGTCAACCACGTCAACCAACGAGAGAAAAATAGAGGGGAATTATATTCTCACTCTTTCTCTCCCGTTGGTCAGACGGCGGTTTGTCAGCCAAGTTCGACACGTCTGTTACGGCTAAAACACATCGAAGCGTATATCTTCACGAACTCTTGATTGATTTGGCTAATAACCAAAACTAAACTTAAACATTGTTCACATGCCCGTAAAATTTCATGAAGATTGGATTAACGATTAATAAATTATCGTTCAACAAATATCTACCTATGAGTGTGCTTCGGCTCTGCATGATTTAATTCCCTGCTGCCCATTTTTATATCGAATGGCCAAGGAACGCTCAAAAAGGCGACACCGTTTTATAGTTGATATTCAGAAAACCCGTACGAAGTGCTTTGACTCCAGTTTAAACCGTTGTGCAAACCGCAAGACTGTAGAATACGCTGCCAGAATGGGTATTCCCCGAGGTGTCTTCAAGTCACGAGCGAATTGGTTTCTTCCAGGCAAATGTCCTCTATCGTAGACTGCAGCATCGTTTAATAACAGGCGAGGTGGCAATGCAATCCACAAACTATTAGTTCACGCAATAAAAGTGGAATCAAAGCGCTTTGTACGGGTTTTCAGAATATCAACCATTAAGCGGTGTTACTTTTTCGTGCCCACTCTGGCAGTTCAATAGAAAAATAGGCAGGACGGAATTATACCTTAGCTTATATATTTTTAACCTTAAAAAATGTACTGCAAAAAACTATGTACTTGTTTTCAAAATGTCATAAAGATCGGATTAACAAAAAGATAGTATTTTTAAAATGTCATGACTTCCCTTACTATATTTGTATTTTATTCTGTGGCGTATTCAAAATCGCGAGTCGAAAATATTTACATAATTTTCGTCACAAAATTGATGAGCGTCTTTTCTTGACAGCATGTTTCAATTCAAATTAAAATTGCTTGTTTTCAATTTCTGCAACATGATCAATGAACGAAAAAGTAATCGGAGATTACATAAGATAGGTAAGTACGTACTTTGTTCAGTACTTATTGACTACTAACAGACAAGTATGTTTGTCGTAAGTATTTGAAATCCAGACATTTTAGGGTTCATTATCAGAATTGAATTAAAAGCTATTATCACTATAAAGGCTTTGGGGTCTGGTAGTATGTCATAGCTGCTAAAATTGTCAGCAACTACTACATCAACATAAAAATATGCTTTGTAATGTGGTTAAGTATTATGTTTCGACAAGGTGAACAAACGAAAAAAAAAAACGCTGTTTTTTTTTTTTAAATTTTTAAAAATTCCCCTGGATGTAACTGTGGTTTTTGCTATCACAAAAATATTTAAGACAAGAGAGAGCTATCCTAATGAGAAAAAACAACGGGGAAATAGTGAAAATTATCATTTAGAGGAACGAGATAGAGTGGAAATAACAATAAAAATAACGTTTTATGTAGCTATCGTGGTTGAGACTACAGCGCGATCCACACTGTAAGCGAAGCTAACTTTGCTTTGAAAATGCGGGTACCTATAGTTTTCCGTGCAACATGGTGCAAAGCGACAACAATTTTCTCTGAAATGTAATACATGGGCGTTTACATAATTATCAAAGAAATTTGGTATTCATGTTTGAAAAACATGTTACGGACACCACGAATGGCGTGACGACGTTTGAAGACACAGTGTCGGCACCACAGAAAAGAGAAGGCAATTTTCTCTTCTGTCGGCACGCCTACTATGGACCCCTTTCGGCTTAGTAGTAGTACAACTTCCCTTTCCGCGTAACCCAGTAAACGTCATGCAAAGTTTGATTTTCATAACATCAAAAGCATTTATTTGCCATACAAACATTATCACACCATTTCACCCCATCAGGGGATGATTTTCTGAAAATGCTGCAACAGGTGTTTAGTATTTTCTTTTGCTTAGTATACATATTTAAAAAGTTATAACACCATATCATCTAAAAAACCATACAAAAATAATTGCCCCATATAATGGAATATGATTTTCATAAAATGTGTAAATGAACAGTGTCGGCGTGGTCAGACTGTTGGTAAATTATGTGATGCGCAATACATAGAACCAGCAATTTAGACTTAAATCTATGCTAGTCAGAGTTTCTAGTTGTACTTAAGACCTGGGGCCTTGCGCCCAACTCTAAACCACGAATTTTAACGCGCCGAGATATGGTTTGCGGTAGCGTGATTTTGCAAACTGCACCTATTCGGGCCCGCGTTTAGAGTTGGGCGTAAGGCCCCTAGCCTTTGTCATCTGACTTACGCTTGGTAGTGATGAAATAAAAAATTTTGAAAGGTTAAATCACTCCAAGCTTATATTTTTCTCTAATGAATATTTAATTTTACTATTTTCATCTAAAAACGAATTTTGACCACCAACTCGCCTGTTAGTAAGCGACGATGTGGTCGAAGATAATAATAATAATGGATTCCATGGGGCTAAATGAGACCCCTGCCCCCTGGCTTGCCTTAACCGGCCGTCCAGGGGTGGAAACCGCAAGAGCTAAGAACCTAAGCTCCAGGGTGGAAGTGTTAAAGGGCATAACGCCGCGAGTAGCTCTTAGTGAAAGTGCAGCACACGTCTCTACACCCTAAGCCACCCACGCCGATGTTGCCCTTCCGATGCCAAGATACGGCAGTCTTTATGGGGGGCCCATTCAGTGGGTGGCAAGTTATCACCTGCCTAAATATATTTTGAGATGAGACAGGATAAGGCAGGTGCCGTTTCTCATTCTATAGATCTGTTATTCCATCCACAAGTTGTTCACCTCAATAGCCCAGACTTTTTTAATCCTATACCTACTGTACAATAGTTTCATATTCCTTTTTATACATATTTAATAGTTGCATGTATTTTATATTCAAAAGGGCCTCTTGGTGTTGGCTTCGGCTCCACCAATGCCCACCAAATATCCGGGCTAGACCCGAGAATTGTTTGAAATAAAGTGTTATAATAATAATAATAATCTTTATTTGGCACAAGGAAAAAATACAAACAAATAATTGAATCCACTGGCTCCGAACTAGTAAAAAACTGTGTTTCGAAAGCCAGTGGCTTCTCCCAATGTTTATGTATTAAATGCTAGGTATGCCTAAAATAAAGAATTTTTATGATTAGAATTTTGAAAGTAAAAATAAACAAGATAAAATTAAATAATTACTTAATAGAAAAATTATACAACACAATTATAAATGAATTGTTAGTGCATTAAATTTATAAATTCTACTTGTAACATGGAAATATTTAAACATAGATATAACAATAACATAAGTATTGTAATTATTTTTAAAGTATCATTAATTAATTAATTAGCTGATAAAATTGGTCCGTCATATACATTTCAGTACCCTTATAGTCCATGCCTTTTAGTAAATGAGTAGTCTTAGTTTTGCATTGAAAATAATTTAGAAATAGATGAAGCACGCAGACTTAGAAGATACCTATTCACTCTTGCCTTGAAAAGGCCCAGATTATATCTCTCAGGAAACAAGGAAGCCGGCAGGTTGTTCCAATCCTTGGGCGTGGTAGTATTGGTAATGGTATTTTATCGAATATATTTTGGACAGTGTGCATCGGATCTGCATGATTTTATTCCCTCCTTACCATTTTTCCATCGAACTGGCAGAGTAAGCACGAAAAAGCGACACCGCTTCATCGTTAATATTCCGATAACCCGTGCGAAGCGCTTTCATTCCACTTTTTTATTATGTGTACTGCTAGTCTGTGGAACTGCCTGAATGGGCATTCCGATTGTTACAATCTGGGTGCCTTCAAATAGTGAGTGAGTTGGTTTATTTTAGGCAAACGTGATCCATCGTAGAACGCATAATTAGTTAAACACAGGCAAGTTAATAATAATAAAAAAAGTTTCTAACCAGTTTGATCAGTGTGTGCCAGTGATGATTAATGGTATTGAGACGTGGTCTTTAACTGTTGGCCTTTTGGAAAAACTCAGAGTCACACAACGCGCAATAGAGAGAGCTATGCTTGGAGTTTTTTTGCGCGTTAGAATCCGAAACGTGGATATTCGCCAAAGAACCAAACTCACCGACATAGAATTTGCAAATTGAAGTGCAGCAATGGGCAGGCCACGTCGCTCGAAGAACTGATAACCGATGAGGAAGAAAAGTTCTTGAGTGGAGTCTTCCGGTTTGGAGACTACAAACCGGAAGACGCAGCGTATGTAGGCCTCCCACTAGATGGACCGACGACATTGTGAGAATCGCGGGTATCCAGTGGATGCAGATGGCAGGATGTCGTTCAGTGTGGAGGTTAAAGGGGGAGGCCTATGTTCAGTAGTGGACGTTTTCTCGCAGATGATGATGATGATAGTTCTAAGACCGCACGCTTTCAGTGGAGTAGTACCATTATCTTCATGGCCAGCCTAGAGTCGATAACGTGCACAGTTTTATTTGGACATATTTCACTCAGTTTATAAGTTCCTTGATATTTTAAAGAAAGCTAAGGCTAGCGGTTGTCCATTTTTATTTCGAGACAGAACATTTTCATTTCAACGTCCGAGTAAATCTACTCGACATTCTCGACTTCAGTTTATTACTGTGATTTCAAACGTGGCAGGTTTACTTCATTTAATATTTTGACAGTCGATGAAATATTTGTAATAAGCAATCCAGAAGAAGCTACGCTTACCTTTAGTCAGCTTACCTGGATAGTTTTATACAGCTGCCAGTCACAAATTAAGTATAACAAAAAGTGAGGCCATGCAGGATAAAAAATGATCCTAAAGGATAACGTAGTGGGAGCTTGAAAACGGACAAAATAGCATAAGTAGCTATTTTACAAAAAACGCTGACGCTACGATCTCGACGCCAGATAGACTGGTAGTTTCTGTGGGCATTGGCAACATTTCGAAAGTGTTGGGACATACCTATAGCTAGAAGTGGAATATCAAAAGGTAAAAAAAAATATGAGGCATGTTAAGGCGACGAAATGTTACGAAAAAAATGTGACGAAGTAGTTAAATGGAACGCACGAGAACTAGCAAAAGTTGTTAAATGTTTGCTAAGTATGGTATGTTACATTTTACTGCCACATAGGCTTTTGAGAGGTCCAAGCAAGGGTTAGTCACTAGGTTAGCTTCAAGGACTTTGCAACCACCAAACCAAGCAACAACGCAGAATAAATATAACAGTTTTTTCTCCAACAAACTATGAATTTGTTTGTCCGTATTACCTAATGCCGTTAGAGCAAGCAATCAAATACACTCCGTCTCGGTTCATTTTAACTGGAATGAAAGAAACTCTGGTCATTCGCTCGCGTTCTTATATTTTTTGTATTAGTTTTGTTTAAATTAAGAAAATTATGACTACGATATGTTAGAATACCGACAAATCGCATATTTTATACCTAAATTTCATTTAGATTTGTTCACGGCGTCATGAAAATCTATGATGCAGTCCAATACGTAACGCGCGCTGCGTCTGTAGGAATTAAATAATTTTTAGTTTGTTGCACAAACAAACAAATAAACAATCTGTTCGGAAATATACTTCGGGTGCAAAAGTTTGTGGTTGGGGTAAGCTAGGTGCAAGTAGTACCTAATAGTCGTTATGACTGAAAATTGAGACAAGTAATGTTTTACCACAATATTATTTCAATCGCAGTCGCATACTTTGTCTAGGTCTGTCCGCTATACATACTCCCCTGGGTTTTCAGCAAAATATTTTCCGTGTAACAAGAAGTATTGCCAGTGATTTTGCGGGATTCCGTACCGTCTGAGCACAAAATGTAACCGCAGTTTGTTCCGTGGAACGGACGGCTATTTCTCCTTGGTCGCGCAGTTATTTCTGCTGTTTTGCTGATAGCTTTAAGGCTTCGTTTAACGATAACTGTTTCCTTAAATAGGAACAAAACTGGAACGTCTCAATTTTTCGGACTCATTATAAATCTTACTAAAATTTAAAGATAAACTTTTACAATATAAACTCAATGCAATTCGGGAAAAGGACGTTTTCCCGAATTGCATTGAGTCGAATCCCGCCGATCGTAATTCTTTTGAATTGTCTACATTTTGTCATTTATAAATACCAAATCCTAAAGTGTGGAACATCATTTCTTGCAATATAAAAATTACTTTCAATAAACAATAGAAGGCCTGGAAGAGTTCGCTTATAGCGATTAGGCCGCCAGATTTTTTACTAGTTTTAAGTTCTTTTTGTCTTATGTATTGTATGTCATTTTTATAACTGACTTTAAAAGAGATAACTTAATCTTAGTCACAGAAAGTAACTAAAGCATACTGAAAAAAAATGCGGCAAACCCTGGACGAGAGCACAAAAAGAATTTCGTAGCCAACGTCTAAAAACTTGTCGCTTCATTCTATTATTCTAAACTTGTGTTAGATGTAATAATGGTGGATTATTATTTATTAAGTAATCTTAAACGTGTCCGAGTATGGCAAATGATATAATGAAGTGAAACATGTTGAGTATCCGAACATCTATGCAGGGTAATAATTTTGAGAGTAGTATCCGAACGTAACTTTATTTGATATTGGATGAAGCGCCACCAGGCGGCACTATGTGTAAACTTCCCTGTTTTGTTAGAAATAAAAGAATGGAGTAATACAAGTTCGTACACGGTGTTATTATTTATTAATAGGAGCCCTAACAAAACATGTGTTTTAATAATGTTTCTAACAGAATGTCGTGTCACTGTGACGTATAAACATATGCATAAATAATTTAATTTTACTCACTCGTAAATGATAATTTCTCCGCAATATAAACTAAAAACCAAGATTCTTTACCACCACAAGCTCACATAATCAAAATACATTATTGCGTCGTGTTTGTAATAAAACAAATTTATGAGCTATTATCTACATCCTTCTCATTTTAACGGCACATTCAGAAAACTAGACAAAGCCGGTGCGTGGCCGCACCAAACTGGTTGTAACCGGAAAATACCGAAATATCGCTGCCATTAACTTTACGCAGTGGGTCATTACTAGGCTGAATTTGTAAGAAAATCTCCTTTATCGGACTAAGGGAAGTGGTCTTGCGGCGTACATAATTTTTGCCCTGAATTCAGCCTAAATTTTGGCCTGAAAGCCACATGAATCAGCTCATTGTCCGATAAAGAGTAGCAAATAACGTGTTAAGTGTCGAAAATTTCGTACGAAGGAATGGATATTGAAGCACTTTGCTCTAGCTTTCTTGGTACGCATTTTTTGGGAGATATTTTTTTCATAAATCACTAAGTATGGCAATTTTTCTTCCTTGTACTTTACTAAGCGCTAGCCTAAATTCTACTTCAGATATTAAGCGTAAAGAAGCTCCTGTATAACAAATAATAATAGGGCAAGTGCTTTTAACAACTAAACAAAATACAAGCTAACACTAACATTACAAAAACAGTTAGACTGTCTATAGACCGTTGAAGGTCTAAACAAACCAAATCCTCAAGCTCACTATCAGTTTGCAGTGTACCCAACATGCTGGTGGCATTACCACGCTGAATGACAATGCTTATGCATTGAGCCAGAAACACGCCAGCATTTTGGTTACGCGTCGCATTATCCAGCTGCCTTATTATGGATCTTTGATCGGGATCGCGAGTGTCAAAATTTTGACACTTGAATAACCCCTTTCAAGTGTCAAAATTTTGACACTTGAATAACCCCTTTCAAGTGTCAAAATTTTGACACTTGAAAGGGGTTATTCAAAAAAAAAGCGTTGTCTACATCCAATTTCGTAGGTGACGTAATACGAAATTGGAAATAGATAACGCTTTTTTTGCGTCATAACCCCCCTTTCAAGTGTCAAAATTTTGACACTAGCGATCCCGATCAAAGATCCATAATAAGGCAGCAGGCCTTCTGAAATCTGCCGATCCCCAAGGGACCAAATGTTGACCCCAAGATTGATTTATATAAGCAATCACAACTTAGCAATGTATGAAACAGCATACGCATGATAAAAATGTACGAAACACGCATAAAAGTAAATGTCATGAAATTATTGTCATGAAAGCAAAATGCTTTATGAAATATGATAGCGAAAGTGTATTTGAGCCTGTATGTTTGGCGCCTCGGGGTGTTTCTCGATGATTCATAAAAAACGATAGAATTTGGGAGAAACGTGAATATTTCATGCTAAAGCCTTGCCCCAGTATGAGCTTTACGACACAGTTTCACGAAAAAATAAAAAGCATGCTATTCGTTCAGCGTGTTTACAGAATTAGGTTATTATCAAATATTGAAATTGTTCTTCTCTTTGTCTCTTCTTCTTGAAAATCGGTTGATCTTGCAAAAGAAATTGTTTTTTTTTAAATTTTATATTTCAATCTTTTTTACACAATGAATAATAGAAGTGTAAAATTACTAAATAAATACCTAACTAAATTAAATCTAAATAAATACATTACATGGTCATCTGACCCCAAACTAAGCAAAGCTTGTAATATGGCTGCCAGGGACTGATATACATACATATATAATATATATTTTTAAATAGATACTTAAATAGACATTAACACCAAACTGAATACCTACCCTGACCAATCCAAAACTATAGATTAAAAACTGCATTAAAGTCACTGTCTTCGGGTAGGGTGCCCTTAAAGCTAGCGACATGACCACATTCAATGGCCAAACTTATTATTTGGCCAATGTAAGCGCCAGCTCTTTACTCACCCGTCACATCTACGAGGTGTCTGGACGGCTCTTTAACCATACTCGAGCGGCTGGACCCCACAGTCCCATGGTTTCAACTCCAAATGGAAGACCTTGAATTTTTTGTTCTTTTTAATGAAATGTTCTTTCTGTGTTATCAGTAATGAGTAGTTGTATTTTATTGTGTTCCGTTGCAGTGCGTTGCGTTACATTATGTTACGATACGTTGCGTTTCTTTGCATTACGGTGCGTTGCGATGCGTTGCGTTGTGCTGCATTCAAAACAAATCAGATCAAATATTTATTTATTGTTCCAAAGTGTTACATACCTTCACAAGTAAAATTTGTGCTTTACTTTAAGAACCTAAAAAGTTATAGGCCAGTGACACCGTTTCCACCCTTTTGTAAAAAGGCATGGACAAAAGGTGCCGTTGTAAAAAATACTTTCCACGGTTCACCCAGGTGGTCTCAGGAAGTGGACGGTGAGTAAGAACTCGCCTAGATGCCAGTGTATTGTAACTTCTGAGTACTATGTATAAACCGTTATAACCAACATATTAATTTGAAGTTAAATTTATATCAGGTAAACCTCCATTACTATAATTTTTTTTAGTCATGTTTGGACTACAAATTTGCTGGGTACGCTGCGAACTGATAGTAAGCTTGAGCTTTTGGATAGTCTTTAAACCTTCAACGGTCTATGAGCAGTCTGTTTTTATAGTGTTAGGCTTACCTTGTATCTTGTTTAGATAATAAGGCACTTGCTCGTTAAAAAAAAATCTTTATACACAGTGAATTATTTAAATGTGAACATGCCTTTAGTACCATGCGTCTTCACGAGTGGGGTTTATTAGGTTAACATATTCTTTCCCGAAATGTACTTCACTGGATCGAGGTTGGGATGATTACCACAGACTTGTGAGCATTTGCATTTATATGTTTGTGATTTAAGAAGCTTTATTTGAGCATTTTCTTTATAACTAACCTCAGAAGAAATTATGTATTACGGATATATTATTCCTCTTTATTTATACTTATTTACGAGTCTAGCTCGAATATTTATTAGGCATTGGTAGAGCCGATACCAACACCAAGAGGCCCTGTTGAATACAAGAATACAGTGACAAATTACTGTAGATATGATACAATTACTATGTGCATAAAATTATATTTGAAACTATTGTACAGAAAAAATCTGGACTATTGTGATGAATTCATGATGGTGTTGATTTGGACTATGGTATGAAGTACGGCACCCGCCAATTTGATCTCATTTCAAGACATTGTGGTGGGTGATGGCTTGCCACCCATACTGGCTACTGGCCATAAGAGGTATACTGGCGCCGGAGGGGCAACATTAGCGTAGGTGGCTTAGGGTGTCGAGAAGTGTGCTGCACTTTGACGAAACTTCTGATCACGGTGTTATGCCTTTTAACACTTCCACCCTGGATATTAGAGTTCTACCCTTCTTAGAGTAGAGATATTTTTATTTTGTTAAAATTTAATGCAATACATTATTAAATGAATAAAGAGATGGTAACGTTGAAAATGAAACGAGACTTCACCTGCTAAATCATGATCAATAATTTTCCACCCATTGTTAAATAGGTATCCTCTTCACCGTGCCTTCTTTTCTGGTCCTGTGCCAATCTACCACTAATCTATCGTCCACTGCTTTCCTGCTATCTTAACAATGTCATTCAATCAGTGGGCCGATGTTCTGACCGGTGGTCAGCTTCCATTTTGGGGCTACCTCCTAAATAATCCTTTTAAAATTACCATCATTTACAGCCATAATCAAACTCTGAGTATCTAAGCTTTTCTTTTGCACTATTCAGTGCCGGTCTTTGATACTCTGTTCAAGTTCGAATGTGCTTTGTTATGCGGACTGCTAGACTGTGGAACGCGCTGCCTGAGGGCTTATCGCGCATGTGTTCAAATCGCAAAAGTTGAAAAATTACCTAGTTTGTGGATCTATGATCTATGGTTATTATATAATTATGTCAAAGATAAAATGGGTTGTATGCACGAGTTATACACACGGCTTTTCACTTTAATTGCGAGGAAATGAAACAGTGATATTATAATTAATATCTCTTTAGTTAAATTTAAAACTGAAATTTGAGTAATTTTCTATTTTTATTCGATAAAATTTTATGTTTAGATCTTGAATAATATCTATGGGTATTATTAAAGACCCAGGCAAACATCTCACATGAAATATCTATATCAGAAATTGAACTCTCTTTGAACAATTTTAAAGAGAAAATGTAAATATTATTCAAATTCTTATTTTTACTTTGACATAATATATTACCATAATTTTTTTCACCTATTTTTTTTTGTTTTTTTTTCTTTGATTTAGGTAATACATGAAAGACAAAACATTTTAACGAGTAAACATTATTGTTTTAAAATTTTAAATGAATAGATATTGTTGTTTTTACGAACTGGTGCATAAAAAGCACACTTTTACGCAGTAGAGCTAAAAAACGGTTCTAGTTTGCTTACACCAGACATAAACAAAAACTTTACGATCAGAAATGAAAATAAATATTTCATCACTAACATACAAGTTGTAACTAACAAAATTGTTATAAAGTAGCTTCTTTACTTAAAATACCCAAACTCCGGACCTTTCCCTCTGAAAGCGACAGAAGTTTAACAGAAATTCAGGACATTCCGAAAGTTTCAGACGCCTAACTACACCCTTAGTCGAAATAAATGTCTTACTTCGAGTCGTTTTGTTTCAGCTTAAGGATAATGACCTTAATAGGGTCCAGAGTCCACTTAAATAGTGAAAAGGAATCTAAAAATACCTTGTAAAGATACGAGTTGTCAAAATAGATTGTAAACCGCGCCATTGCGCATTTTTACAAATCTCAATCAATATGTTTATTTATATCTATCAATAAAAAATAAAAAACATATGTCATATTTAGCAAACAAGCTAAGGGGCCTCCTGATGGTAAGCGATCACTGTCACCTATTTACCTGTAACACCATCACACATACGTTGCTGACCTTTGAAGACTTTATTGTGCCCTTTCGAAAAACCCCATGTTATAAATATAATAGGTCGGGGAAAAAGTCTTTTCGTATTTTGTATGTATAAAGTTGTAGTAAAAATCTTATCCGTTGTACTGTTTGTATCTGGCTGGTTTTGATGCCATTAAAAATATGACATTTTAAAAAAGGAATACAAAACGTAAAAAGCAATTTCCCGCCATTTTTCAATTGATTTTTGTTCGATAAAATGAGTGAATCTAACGAACAAATTCGATATATTGTGAAATTTTGTAACAAAAAAGGGAAAAATGCGACACACGCCGCGAATAAAATTTGTGACGTTTATGGACCTAATGCAGTGTCATCAAGAGTAGCACAATGTTGGTTCAAGCGTTTTCAGTCCGGGAATTTTGATGTCAAAGATGCAGCTCGCTCTGGTCGCCCTGTTACGGATAAAGTCGATGCCATTTCTGAAAAAGTGGACCAAGATCGGCATATTAGTAGTTACGACGTAGCTGAAGAACTGGGGATCGACCACAAAACAGTTTTGACCCATTTGAAAAAAACTGGGTATACAAAAAACTCGATATTTGGGTGCCACACGAGCTCACTGAAAGAAACCAAATGAATCGTGTACTCATTTGCGATTCTCTATTGAAACGTAACGAAACCGAACCGTTTTTGAAAAGATTGATCACTGGTGATGAAAAATGGATCACCTACGACAAGAATGTGCGCAAAAGATCATGGTCAAAGGGCAGTGAAGCACCACAGACTGTAGCGAAACCCGGATTAACACGTAATAAGGTGATGCTGTGTGTATGGTGGGATTGGCAGGGCATCGTTCATTATGAGCTTTTACCGCCGGGCAAAACCATCGATTCGGATCTCTACTGCCAACAGCAGATGAGACTCAAACAAGAAATTGAGAAAAAACGGCCGGAATTGATCAACAGAAAGAGTGTGGTCTTTCATCATGATAACGCCAGACCGCACACATCTTTGGCCACTCAGCAAAAATTTAGAGAGCTTGGTTGGGAAGTGTTAATGCATCCACCATATAGCCCAGACCTTGCACCCTCAGATTTCCACCTGTTTCGATCTCTTCAGAATTCTTTGGGTAGTGTTAGATTAACATCGAGAGAGGACTGTCAAAACTACTTGTTGCATTTTTTTGATCAGAAGTCCCAAAAATTCTACAGCAACGGGATCATGTCACTACCTACAAGATGGTAACAAGTTATCGAACAAAATGGCACATATATATTATAATTAAATGTAATTAAACTTGAAAAAAATATGTCTTGAATTTGTTTAAAAAATAAGAAGAAACTTTTTCCCCGACCTTATATGTTACTCGGAAATGCCACAAGATAAGCTCATGCCACATTCTTGGCTGGCACCGACTTCAAATAGATGAGTGGGTAGCGCTTATAATAATAATAATTAGCTTTTGAGTGTCTATTTGTGCTTTTGAAGTCGGTTTATTTTTTTGTTGGTAAAGATAAGTTATTTTACCCTTTTTAGTGCAAAACAAGTTTTAATTTAAAAACGTTTTTAAAGACAAGCTTTTATGATCTAGCAGCCACGTCATGACGAAGTTTAAAACGGGCTATCACAATTAAATCCATGTACAAAAAAAATTATGTCTGTCCAATTCACTGTTGAGGAGTTCCCTCGCCGGAAGTTAACCCTGGGTGCGTGAGCCATCGAATGATGGAATTTAGGATAGGCTATTATGGTTTAATCCATTTACAAAATGTTGTGTCTGTACTATTCACCGTTGAGGAGTTCCCTCGCCGGAAGTTAACCTTGGATGCGGCAGCTATTTCATGATGGAGTTTAGAACAGACTATATTATAGTTAAATCCATTTACAATCTGTGTAAATGGATTTAACTATAAATGTCTTTGCTGTTCGCCGTTGAGGAGTTACACTATCAACCTCCTGGCTCCATCATCAAATCGGCTTAATAGTACCAGATTATTGCACTGTTACTAAACTTACATAAGTATGCAAAATTTCAGCTCAATCGGAAACAGGGAACGGGAAGTGGGTCAAACATTGTTCGTTTGTTAGTTTTTCCTCGATTTCCTTGAGATTCCATCTAGTCCGGTCAATTTAGACAATTGAAATAATGAAAATTCTGACAGAGCCAAATCTTCGTAGAGACCTTAGGTTTACCACAAGGAATAAAGTGTCAAAAGTCCCAAGCAGTCCCATGTGCGCTAAGGGACTTATTCAGGGCCCAAGGTCAAAATTTTAGGTTTTTTAGATTTTTCTCGATAACGGTAAGTTTTATCGAAAAAGTACCTCTAAACAAAGTTGTAGATCTTAAAATTTTCTATAAAAATGGTCCGCATGATTTTTGCTCTAAGACCCACTATTTCCCAGATATTGCGCTTGTAAGAATCACGTTCTACATAATATGCACACATTTCCACACCACCTGTGAGGTAGTGTACTCGGCGCGTTTTTTTTAACGTGGTATCCCCGGTAGGCCTATTCCACGAACCTTTATGACGTTATTTTCAGGAACAATAATTATTTAATAGTATGAAGATTATTGATATGGGTTACTGAGTTTACCTTGGGCCCCGAATAAGTCCCTTAGCGCACATCAGTCCCATGTGGGACTTTTGACACTTTATTCCTTGTGGTAAACCTAAGGTCTCTACGAAGATTTGGCTCTGTCGGAATTTTCTTTATTTGATCACTACTTTTATGTCTAAATTGACCGGGATCAGATCCTGACTTGATGATAATGGGACCACCTCGGGAGTATACCCTTTCGAACTAAAAAAAGATTTTTTTAAATCTGTTTACAATTGGCGAAAATATCGATGAACATACAAAAAAAATACATACAGACGAACATAGTACCTCCTCCTTTTTGGAAGTCGGTAAAAAAATACATACAGACGAACATAGTACCTCCTCCTTTTTGAAAGTCGGAAAAAAGATAAAAGATAATTATTTTTTACGGGATATTTACCGTGGTAAGGTTGTGGAAGGAGCTCCCGATATTTCGGCGCAGTTACAAGCACCATGTTCACGGGAAGGCACATTGGGAGCTCCTTCCACAACCTTATCACGGTAAATATCCCGTAAATAATCATTTATAACTGTCGTAAACAACCGTGACAATTTAAAACAGTGTTTTGCTGTATTTGGTTTATTTAGTAATTATTACAGTTTCTTACGCTTACGTGTCCACAAGACTAAGTTTGATGATGTTACATGGTTCATTAACAGTCATTTACAATTAAAACTAGGCCTGTAGTTTAAACTATTCAACAAATTTACACCACCTCTCAGCGAAATAGTTGGTCGAAGTACGTAATAGAGTGAGGTTGGCCAGAGCAAGTTCTCCCGGCACTTGCCCGGTGAGTGGTGAAACTGGGCGAAATAAGCCCGCAGTTTTAGACGAGTTACTTTTGTTGAAACTTTGCTTAGGCTAGGGCAACACCCCTCTCTATGAGGGAGGCCTTGTCCAACAGTGGACGTTAATTGGCTGATGATGTGATGTGAAACTTTGCTTGCTTAGTTTATTTATACTACAGGTACTTCCATCGTAGACCGTATCATCGCTTAACACAGGCGGGTTGGGGGCCAAGCGCAAGCCTATATTTTTTTTTTTTTAAATCTAAATTTGTTTCGGTGCTTTAGTCGCTTTGCGACTATGTCAGCACCATTATGTACATTCTGTATCGTCTACTTATATACATTGCACAACAGTTTATATAGTGTTCGTGCCGCATCACTCAGTGGAGCGGACAGGACACTTTGAATTACGCCGACATCGAGGAAATTAGCACCAAATTGAGTGATCATGGCAGATCTCACAGACTGTGTTCGCGAACACTCCACCAGGACATGATAGACGTCCTCGAGGCTTCCGCATATGTCACAGGAGTCAGATTCTACTAGCCTCATCAGGAAATTAAACTTATTAGTAGGCATGTGCCCGGAACGGCACCTGTGAGCCATAACTATCCACTGTCTCTTCATCCTATAGTTAGTAGACCACGGTGTTTTAGGAGGGTTTTGCAGCAAAATATTATACCAAATTCCTTTCTCACGTGAAATTGTGTCAAAATACAGTTTCCATTTTTCAAAAACCTTGTACCTATAATTATAGAATAGAATAGAATAGAATAGAATAAACTTTTATTGTGTATAACTGTGTTAACAAAGGTCTTAAATATAATAAGTATCAACAGTCACTATCCTTACGGACATACAATAAATAAGTGCTTACAACTAGATATTAACTAAGGTAACAATATATTGATATTGAGATCAGTAGTTGTACTAGCTAGGTATACAATTATACATACTTAATAGTCTTTAAGAATAATAGAACTTTCTACTCACACTGTACTTAATTATATGTACTTATATATACGAATCAGCCTTTGAACTATGCTATCTAAATATATGATTAAATTGGCTTGTAAAATCAAAATACTCATTTAAGTTATAAAACACATTTCCCAGGAGCCATTTCTTCAGACTGTTTTTAAATTTAGTGCCATTCATGGACTTTATATCTATTGGCAAGTTATTGTAGATTTTTATGGCTGTTATAAATGAACTTTTGTGGTACATTGCATTATTTACTTGAGGCATACATATATTCAGCTGGTGCTTATGGCGTAAACTTTCATATCGTGTAGATTTTTTAAAAAAAAAATAATTGTTATTTTGTTTAATAAACAGACAGATCTCTAATATATAAATATTTGTTAATGTTAATAGACTATTTTCCTTAAATACATTACGAATAGTTTCAAAACTTTGTAATTTATATATGGCTCTTATACATTTTTTTTGTAGTATAAAAGTGGACTCTACATCTACAGAATTACCCCAGAAAATAATCCCATACTTCAAATGAGGGTAAACGTAGCCGTAGTATGCGGTTTTTGCAGTGTCTTCATTTGTGACGCTACTCAACATTGACAGAACATAACTATATTTAGCTAGCTTTGTATTTAAACTGGAAATGTGTTTTTTCCAGTTTAAATGGCTGTCTAAAGTGACGCCTAAAAACTTTGTGTCGGATATTTCCTTAATTTTTGCATTATTGTTGACAATGTTTAATTGTATAGGGGAGGCTTTATAGTTTCGAAATTGCATAACTTTTGTTTTTTGCGTATTGACAGTAAAGTTTATAGACTCTAACCAGTTTACTAATTTTTTAATTGTTTTATTGACTTCTTCTTCTAATTCGCCTGTACTTAGATTTTTTTGTTGTATATAGATCGTGGCATCATCGGCAAACATGACACAGAGATGTTTAGTGACTAATGGTAGTTCATTGATATATATTAAAAACAGCAAAGGTCCAAGAATACTCCCTTGAGGTACTCCTATTAAGACTTTTTCAAAATCCGATTGGATTTGCTCAACTGTTTTTGTAGATTTTTTGTATGAAGTTATTGCAGATGATTGTAATCTGCCTGTCAAATAACATTTTATAAGGGACAGTGCCGTTCCCCTTATTCCTATGGTTTCTAATTTGTTTAGAAGAATTTCATGATTTACACAATCGAACGCTTTCGAAAGATCTAAGAACACTGCTACACCTTTTTTTCTTTCGTTTATGTCATCCCACACTTGTTTTAAAAATTTAAATATAGCTAATGAGGTGCTTTTGCCTTTCTGAAATCCAAATTGATTACAGTTTAGCGTGTTGTTTGAGTCTAAAAAAGAGGTTATTCTATTGAAGATAACTTTTTCAAATATTTTGGAGAAGTTTGGGAGAATAGCAATCGGTCTATAGTTCGCCATGTTATCTTTAGGTCCTTTTTTATGTAATGGTTTCACGATAGCTTTTTTTAAATCGCTGGGGAAGTGGCCGGTTTCAATAGACAAGTTTATCAAATAAGCTAAAGATTCCGCTATAATATTAACACTATTTTTTATTAATTCCATAGGTATGTTATCGTTACCAGCGCTTTTTTTGTTTTTTAACTCATGGACAATATTTTTCACTTCCTGTGTACTGACGGGATTTATAAAGATACTATTGCAGTTTGGAGAAATCAGTGGCTTATTGTAGGTTGACTGAGTATGGTTTTTATGCAAATTTATGAAATAACTATTGAACATTCTTGTTATAGACTGAGGGTCCCTGATTTCTTTTCTGTTTGTTTTTAATTTATCTATCGTAGTTGGAATGTTATTTATCTGAGTTGTATTTTGTTTAATTACATTCCAGGTGGCTTTACTTTTGTAGCTACTCTGGTTTATGTGCTTTGTGTTCGAGATTTTTTGTGATGTATTAATTGTTTTTTTCAAAATTTTACAATATTTTTGGTAAAGGACTTGATGTTCCTTGTTTTTTCCAAACATTGTGTTCGTAAATAATTTTCTTTTAGTTTTGCTAGCTATTTTAATTCCCTTCGTTATCCAACAACATTTTCTTTTATGGGTAACTCTCATTCGTTCTAAGGGAACACATAGTTCAAATACCATTGTGTAGAGGTCTATGAATTCTTTGTAGGCTTTGTTTACATTATTGTGGCTGAACACTTTGTTGAAACTGACTTGCTTTAGGTATTTTTGAAATATGTCAATGTAATGTCGAACATTCCGTTTTTTAACGTACCAAAATTTCTCTCTAAAGCTTTGGCTGATAGGTAATTGAATGATTTGGGCAGAATGATCTGATAAACCTAAGTGGAGAACTTGTGATTTGTATTTTTGTATGTTGGTCAGAATGTTATCAATACATGTTTGAGTTTTATTTGTTATTCTTGTTGGATCCTTGATCGCTGTATTAAAATTGAAAGCTCGTAATGTATTATTAAATAATACTGTTTTCTTGTCATTTTGAAGGATATTGATATTAAAGTCTCCCATTACGATAACTTTCTTTTTGCAGTTTCTTCTTCTCAAAGATATTTTGTACAGCAAAGTTTCAAGATTAGCTATAAAGATGTTAAAATTGCTGTTTGGTGACCTATACAGTGCTATTACAGTGTAGTTTAATTCGCTAATATTTATACCACAGCATTCAAAGTGTCGTTCAATCCCCATTTCAGCTATCCAATCTAGTTTTTTAAATTTAATAGTATTTTTAACATAAATACTAACACCTCCTTGTGATCTTTTAGTTCTAGAATAATGAGCTGCTTTATTGTAACCATTTATTTGCAAAACGTTTGCTTGATCACCTTTCAAAAAAGTTTCGGTTAAGCAACACACATCTATATTTTGTTCATTTGTAAGACATAGTTCTAAATCCCCTATTTTATTCTTTACGCTTCGGATGTTTTGGTGCATTAATGTAAGGTAACTACTATTTTTCGCATCATTAGTTACGAAAAAGCTGAGGTGTACTTGTTATTATTTCGTTATGATTGTTTTTAGTTGGTGTTCGAAAATTTTGTATCAGTCTAAAATAATAGGGTATCGTACCTGGTTTTGGTGTATTTTTTTCATTCTCATTTATCATCAGATTATTTTGTTCTTCACTTTTTTTGTAGCTAGTTGTGGATACAGTAGTATTTGGATAGTGTTTACTGAAGTAATAAGGTATAGTACCGCGTATGGGTACTGTGTTCTTTTTATAAGTTTTGTGTTTTGTTATAGTTTCTGTGTTTTGTCTCGACATACGATTAACATTTTCTCCTAAGTAACAGTTTTTGTAGTCATGGCAGTTAATCACGTAGTTCATGTCCTGACATACTTCGTGAATTTTTTTAGGGTTTGTTTTAGAAGATTTGGTTGTTGAGACTTGCAGGAATTGGCAGTTTTGGAAAGTATTTACAATCGTTTTGAGACTACGGTTTAGTTTACTAAACCGTAAAAATTGCTAAGTATTTCCGAAATTTCCGGCATCATGTAAATTTCTGCCTATTATTAAATTAAGTAAAACCTTTGCTTGTGTTGCCTTATTTATATCTACAACATAGGCAGTCAATGTCTTTATCTCATTTGTTTTACAAAAGACACACTTTAAATTCATATTTTGGCTCAGAGCGGACGCAAAATGTTCTCTGAGCTTTCACTGTTTTTAATACGCTTATATGAAGTACACTTATTAAATAAATTTAACAATTATACTTAAAAATGTTATTGTCCAATATAATATAATTATTGTTATTTCTGATGTGAATGATAGATTAATATATTTGTTTCTTAGACGAATAGGTAAGGAAATAGGGAATAATTATTTAGTTACACTTCACAGAAATTTGTTAATGATATTAATATACTAATACTATGCTATCACACGAATATTATAAATGCGAAAGTGTGTGAGTGTATATGTTTGTTACTCCTTCACGCTAAAACGGTTGGATGGATTTAATCTGAAATTGGGATAGCTTATGGACATAGGCTACTTTTCATAATCATCATCAATATTTTTCATCACCACGCGGGTAAAACCGCAGGGCGCAGCCAGCGAAGACACCAATATAACCTTACCTGATACAAAAAATATTTAAACCAATTAACCTGAAACAATTTAATAATCAAAATGGCAATAATTACAATTATTTAAGTCTAACAGAATTAACCAATTAAACCTCTATCCTTAAAGCATTTTGTCGACACGTGTTTCACTTCTGCACGTGGCATCCTCAGGACGTCAGGACTCTTCTAGCGCTTGGCCAAGAATGAGTGATCTATCTATCTAACATGGGAAAGCCCAAAACTCAGAGACTTGTATCTGCGAAAGATTGCAATGTCAAGAAGACGTACCTTGGCGGTTCCAGTTGTCACAGATCCGTCCAGCCGGCCTATGAATATCGCTATAGAAAGATGTAGAGTCTGTCAGAGCTGCGCGAGCTCCTAGTCACCGGCTGTTGTGAGACCAGCAGAGCGTGTATATGCTTATCATAGCCGACTTTTTTGCGAAAAAGTGACAGATACTTAAACGTAACCTTGTCACGTTCTGGCACGACAAATAAGTTTTTTTCAGGATTTTGTCAGCGCTCGCCTAAAGAGACGACGGCATTCTCAAATTCCAGAGACCAAAACATACTTTTTCGAAGTGAAAACGTCTTTAGGCGCATTCAGCAGTTTTTGGGTGAACAAATATCATGGAACTCGCGCCATCGTCACGCTGTACTGTGTATTTTAAAACAGCGCCATCTCTTGTAGAATAGTGAATTACTGCTTAAGTTTTCACTTCTGACGTGCAGTCCTATAACTGATGCGTTTTTTTAAGCAAGCGTGCTTTTTCGTGCCTGCAACAATGCTTCACATGAGGCAAGTCAGTCTGTGTATTTAAAAAGTTAATAAAGTACTCATATTATCAAAAAAAACCTATTAGATTTTATTATATTTCACACCTACATTGTAAGTTTTTTTCATTGAATTTCACTTATCACTTCGCCAGACTAAGCTATTTCACACTAATGATAGTTCTTTGGGCTTTCTCAAAGATCTAAGTCGTCATTAAGAGCCTTACTTTTAATTAAGCACATCAAATTATCCTCAAGGAGTTCGGCTACAAAGGAATGGTTTCGCTATTTTGGCGTTAAGCCAAATTCTTAATGTAATTGTTTGTATTTGAAGGATAGACCGAATCCGTGAAGATTTTTGGCAAGATATTATTTTCATTGTGTATAAGTTAAGAACGGATTTCTATAGAACAAAGAAGTGTTAAACGAAGTAGTACCTACAGGAAAATGGGGCTTTATAAACAGTTTTCACTTGAGAATATTAACTACACGCATTTTAGCAAAACCTTCACAAATTTAAATGTACAAGGTGTTGATATTACCGTGAAATATTTAAGGAATTTTCTTGTGCTGAACCTAAATTTGTAACTAAAATTAATTGACGACCGGTTAGGCCGAAGGTCCCAGAATTTCCCGGCCAGCGGATGTTTGAATAATTATTATTTGGTCTAGATCTGGGTATTAGTTTCTCATGACTTTGTCTTTTGTCCAAATGTGTTAATTTACGACATCACATTAGAAACTTCTAAAATTGTCAGTGTTTCTCTTCTATACTATGCGTATATTATACATATAAACCTTTCTCTTGAATCCGAAAACCGCTAAAACTATTTTTATTGCCTTTTGGAAAACGTCCCGTTCGTGAAGAGTTTTCAGAGCTGGGAGGCGGGTGGATCAGAATTCTTCAGTAATAAGCGTTCTGGTTTTTTTTCCGTGTTGAAAACATGAAACCGTATATTCTCAACGCGAACTACTTGTATTAAAGTGGATTTTATTACAAGAATTACTTTACGGATACAGCTTTAAAAAGCAAGCTCCGTTATTGGAGTATTGGAGCTAGCAATAAAAGTTTTATGTTTCGCAAGCTGCTCTCAGAATTTATAAAACTAGGACTATAAGAAGATCTATCTGTTGAGTATATAATATGAAGTAAGGGCATATCGCAGATCAGACATACAAGAGAGATATGCCTTGGTAACATTATCGGTTGGGTTGAAAAGTGTCTGTTTCACCCATTTTTTTCACTATACCGCTAGATTACACTTACACTTATTAAGATTAAGATTACAATTAATAAGATTAAGATTACACGGCATTTAATTTAAACGTGGATATTTGCCAAAGAACCAGGGTCACCGACATCGCAATTAAAATTTGTAAGTTGAAGTGGCAATGGGCAGGCCGCATCGCTCGAAGAACCGACAACCGATAGGGAAGAAAGGTTCTTGAGTGGAGACCACGAACCAGAAGACGCAGCGTAGATGCCTCCCACTAGATGGACCGATGACATCGTGAGAGTCGCAGGCGTCCAGTGGATGTAGATGGTAGAATGTCGTTCAGTGTGGAGGTTGAGAGTGTGGATGTTCAGCAGTGAACGTCATCTGGCTGATGATGATGATTTAATTCTGAGCACATTTTAAAGTACGTTTTAAAAAACCGTTTTATGGTTTTGGATAGTTCAGGATAGGTATTCAGTTTAATTTAGATTTAATTTAGTTAGGTATTTATTTAGCTACTTTAGTATATTTGGATATTATTACTTGAAATAAATTGTATAGTAAACATTAAAAAAAACTCTGAAATATCATACTAAAATTTAGTATGATCTTGTAGTTGCCTAACGACAAATCAAAAGCCTAAAAATCTATAAAACTGTCAGGTACACTGGCCCCTAAAAAAGTAGATTTACCATACTTTTGGAAACAAAGAGCCTTTAAGCAAATTGGTATATAAAAAGTTTCGGAGCTATTTTGCGAGACAAATGGCGGTGTACTCTATAAGAGCCACTCATGCATGGGAAACTAATTTCGTGATCTGGCTTTGAAGGATACTTTGTTATTTTTTGAAGAAAATTCAGAATAGACCGATTTACCCAATGTAGTAAATAATTATATAATTTTGTACCTAAAAAATACGCTTTAATGACTCGTTAAGACTCAAATTTTTGACGAAAAAAGGAACGGAAACTTCTTATTCTATTAAAATAAAAAGGTCTATAGAAAATTCAATACCTGTTATAAATAGATCTTTATTTTTCATTGAAAATAACGGCTTCAAAATACAAAATAACAATACAAAAACTAAAAGTTTCCGACAACTATTAATTTTTTTCCATGGGTAATGAGACCAGTTCTTGCTCTTTCGTCTGAAAAAAACTGTCGTTAAAGGTGATAAATTAATAAACCCCGAATAATAGAGCTGATAATCCTCAAACGGCTGATCAGTACTTTTTTTAAAATCATAGCTAAGAACACTCTCGATCAAGTCAACTTTTAAACAAAAACAAAATATATTGAAATTGGTTCAGCCGTTTGGGAGCTACGATGCCTCAGACAGACACACAAAAACAAACAAACACACGTATACACAGACACACAGATACGCACATTAAACTTATAATTCCCCTCTTGCATTGGAGGTTAAAAAAGATACCTACTTCCCACGCAAGTTGCCTGTGGAAGCACTCCCAGGTAATTTTGTTTGTACACGGGGATAATCATGAAAGTAGTGCGAGATGAGGTCGCGCGCGCGCACTCATTTTGAAAACGACCGCCAAATGCGGTTGAAACTATACACGGAATAACCGGACAGTAATTCCCGTGTAATATAAACAAAATGTGTGCTAATCATGTCAGTTTCCACAGTAAAATACTAGAAAATGCTCCCATAAAGTTTTATTTTTAATTGTCTACAATATTTAAATACTTCAAGCCTTTCAAAAGTCTTCATCATCAAAAAAAAACTGATATTCAAGTGAAATTAGCGACTTATCATCATCATCATCAGCCAGAAGACGTCCACTGCTGAACATAGGCAACCCCCTTTAACCTCCACACTGAACGACAGCCTGCCATCTGCATCCACTGGATGCCCGCGACTCTCACAATGTCACCGGTCCATCTAGTGGACCGCGAACCGGAAGACGCAGCGTAGGTAGGCCACCTACGCTGCGTCTTCCGGTTCGCGGTCTCCACTCAAAAACCTTTCTGCCCCATCTGTTATCAGTTCTTCAAGCGATGTGGCCTGCCCATTGCCACTTCAACTTGCAGATTTTAATAGCTATGTCGGTGAGTCTGGTTCTTTGGTGAATATATACGTTTCGGATTTTATCGCGCAAAGAAACTCCGAGCATAGCTCTATCCACTGCCCGTTGTGTGACTCTGAGTTTTTCCAAAGGCCAACAGTTAAGGACCACATCTCAGTACCGACTTATATTACACATTTAATATCCAATATCCATGCAATACTATGAGACACAGAGTTTAGACCAGGGGTCTCCAAACTTTGAAGCCTTGGGGCCATAATATTTTTTTGGTATGTTGCAAGGGCCGTAACAATTTTAATTTTTCTGCCCACCTAAGCAAACAGGCTTTTATTGCATTTCAATCACTATTGATTGTGTATTGTGACACGTAACTAGATCTAGTGTCGAGTAGTGATACTATGTACGGTTCTAGGTACTATCTATTTCAGCTACAGTCTTCAGTCCTTGTGCGGAAAATGTTTGGAATTGTCTGAATTTCTAAGACCAGTCATATCAGTTGTTAATTTTATCAGATCCACAGGGCTGAATAACCGACAATTCAGCGAGTTTCAATTGTTGTCGCGGGCCGGATTGATGGCAGTGGCGGGCCGGATTTGGCCCGCGGGCCGTAGTTTGGAGACCCCTGGTTTAGAAGATACTTAGTAATAGATATGCACAATATCACATTTTCGCTCGGCAGAAGCACATGAAAGCTTACTATTTGCTTGCCACTTCCACTTTATATGAAACTCTATCGTAGCTCGGTTAAAAGCCGGTGTGATGCAGAACAGTGAAAGATTAGGCGCGGTCTCCGTGAGCGATTCTACTCGTAATACAGCTACGGCCATCTTCAAGCAGTTCAAAGTCGCCTTTTTTGTTATGTAAACTTGACTATTGCATGCCAAATTAGCTTGTGCTTAATTTGTGTGATTAAGAAAAATAGAACAAAATGTAAAGATTTTTTCATTATCTCATACTCGGCATGTAGGTCTGAAGTTGCCTAAGGAGCGGGTTGAAAGTAATACTTTTCAACCCTAGGGAGAATCACTTTCAACTGACAGTGACAGTTGACAACTGACAGGCAGTCAAATTATTATAAAAAAAAGTTGTTCTATTTTCACATTTGTATTGAACCATGTCCAACTTTTTTTTCCTCAGAGGATTATAGTCCCGCACTTCCCGTGCGTTTGCCACATATTTTCTTTAGTCAGTTCATGTTTTTATGTTTAGTTTCCTTGTATTTGTAATGAAAAGCACAGTGTTTACCTCGGGGTTAAAGACTTATTAAGTCCCTCGAACTATTAGTGTCAAACCCCGTCTCGGGACTAAACCCCGTCTCGGGACTAAATAAGTCCTAGTAGGACCTACACCGCATGCCTTAGCATTTTCTTTCAGAATATCAATTTATCAAGTTATGTCTCGCTGATTTATCCGCTACTAGTTTTCCCGCGGTTTTACCCGCGTGGACATTACCTCCGTTGATTTTTCAAGAATGAAAAATATCCTATGTCAATATCTCTATAAAAACTTTGATCCATTGTATTGTGGCTGCTTGACAGAGGAAAAAACAAACCAACAATCAGAAATTCTCATACTCCCGCGGCATACGAAACCCGGAACCGGAACATAACCAGGTTAGAAGTAAGTATTTACTAATGAGTAACATGAGCGTGCGTTTTTATTATTACAAGCTTTTATTTGACTTAAAGCAAGTTAGTTTGTGTCAAATGTTGCAACTGAATTTAAGAAACAGTTATTCCCAGCCGATTCAGCTGTTTACATACTTTAAGTTGAGACGACAATGATAAATCGTTATCAAAAGACCACACAAATAGTCCAGTCATTACGTCGAAAAAAACGGGGTAGAAATGCAAGTGAACCGAGAAAGCTAAATTTTTGATATTACGTGGGGAGGGCCTAGAAAAGCTTAACTTCAAAATGTCGACCAAAACTGGCTTGTGGAATTTCCGCCATCTTGAAAAAAGGGTTAAATTCAGTTTTTCCATAGTAAACACTCGTAGCTAAATGACGTTCTTATAAATCCAATATGGTGGACGCCCCAAGATGGCGGACAACATTTTATTATCTATCATCATGATATATGGGTATCAAATGAAAGGGTTTGCTGAGAAAAATATGAAAAAAGCTTGTTAATAAAAAGTATTTTTTTCTTAACTAATACATTAATTGCTTTTCTGTCGTTGGATATTTAAAAATTATACACGGCAGCTTTGTCAATCTCTCTTCATAGATTTACAAAACAAAGTTTCATAGGTATTTTATGGCGAGTTTCTGCATAATTCTCGCACGTAAAGATAGCGCTTAACGAGGTAACAATATGGTGCATAATACCTGGTCTCTTGTAAAGGAATATAATACTATCTAAATATAAAGCGCTAGTCAGCCGACATTGGAAGGTATCTTGGTGCTCATATTCTGATTTTTATTATAACTCTTTCACCTTAGTCGTTTAGATACAAACCCAGGAAATAGGCATGTGGCCTGATGTTTAATTTATTACAAATAACAGGCTTAGCGATGAATATAACTAAATACATTACACATACCGAAAATATAAATTGAATTGAACCTCCCGCTTCAGTTTCCACCTGGTAACATAACGTACTTTCAAATGTCACACATTCGGAAGAACAATTTACAAATAACATACAACGAATTCCAATTAAAATTACCATTTCAAGCGATTCAATTACAAACAACTATAAAGAAGCGACTGCTAATTGCCTTTTCTAAACGGGCAATTATCCCCATGGCAATATCGAGGCTCAATAAAAAACTCGTCAGCAGTATCGCGGGAATTAAATTCGAATCACATAAAAATACGGAAAAACGCGGCCTTCGGGTTTGCCAGTTTACAGCCACTTGGCAACAAAAAGCGAGAGATGCCATGTAGTCCAAGGCATAAGAAAATTATAATTGTAATATTCTACTCAATATAGGTTGAAAAAATGTTTAAGTCATTGCAACTCACGACAGTTTAGTAGATGCTATTTAGGGTTTTGCCCGTGTTGGGAAATGTTATTGTGAAATTGATTTTTCATTACTCATACTCGGAAAGTAGGTCTGAAGTTGCCTGAGGAGCGGGTTGAATACTAATAAGTAATACATTTTAATCCTAGGTAGAGTCACTTTCAACTGACAGTGACAGTTGACAACTGACAGACACAAAATATTGTTCCAACCTTTTTTTCTCAGAGAATTATGGTCCCGCACTTCTCGTCCATTTGCCAGTGTAAAATAAAATTCTGTCATATTTTCTTCATCAGTTCATGTTTTTATTTTTAGTTTCCTTGTATTCGTAATGAAAAGCACAGTGTTTACCTCGGGGTTAAAGACTTATTTAGTCCCTCGAACTATTAGCGCCCTCACTACCTACTCTTGGGCGCCAAACCCCGTCTCTGGACTAAATAAGTTACTTTCACCCCTAGACTAACAATGTACTATAATTGGGTTATTATAATTATTATTCTACAATAAATTGTAAAATCGATGGTGACGAAGAGCGATGGTGGCCCAGCGGTAGCATGTGCAGTTTACAATCAGGCGACAACCTGTTCGATCCTCGGTCCTGCACCAATTACTTATTTAGTACCAAAATAAATTATGTGCAGTTTCGATGCCATCGCTCAAAAATGGTGAAAGAAAACATAGTGAGGAAATCGGTGTGTCCAATACCAACAACCTGAAAAGTTCAAAGACATATAATATTCACCAACTGAAAGTGATTCTCTCTAGGGCTGAAATGTAATACTATCAACGCTCCTCAGGCAACTTCAGACCTACTTTCCGAGTATGAGTAATGAAAAATAACTTAGTATTTATTTTTTGTAACTTATACTAGACTCCTGGAAAACATAGTCACTTGGAGAAGGTCCAGAACTGACCGATTATAAATTCTCTATAACGCGTTCCAGGTTAAACGATTTGGATCATCATCATCATCAGCCAGAAGACGCCCACTGCTGAACATAGGCCTCCCCGTTTAACCTCCACACTGAACGACATCCTGCCATCTGCATCCACTGGTTGCCCGCGATTCTCACAATGTCGTCAGTCCATCTAGTGGGAAGCCTACCTACGCTGCGTCTTCCAATTCATGGTCTCCACTCAAGAACCTTTCTTCCCCATCGGTCATCAGTTCTTCGAGCGATGTGGCCTGCCCATTGCTATTTTAACTTGCAAATTTTAATAGCAATGTCGGTTACTCTGGTTCTTTGGCCAATATCTACGTTCCGGATTTTATCGCGCAAAGAAATTCCAAGCATAACACTCTCCATTGCTCGTTGTGTGACTCTGAGTTTTTCTAAAAGGCCAACAGTTAAGTACCACGTCTCAGTACCATATGTCATCACTGGCAACACGCACTGGTCAAAGACCCTTGTCTTTAGGCACTGTGGTATCTTGGACGAGAAGATTTCACGCAATTTCCCTATTGCTGCCCATCCGAGTTGGATTCTTCGTGCAACCTCTTTGCCTAAGTTGGGCTTACCTAACTGAACAATCTGTCCAAGATAGGTGTAATGGTCAACAACTTCGAGAGTATCGTTCCCAACGATTACCGGCACGAGTACAACATGGACATTGGACATGATTTTTGTCTTGTCCATGTTTATTTTAAGACCCACCGGTTGGGAAAGGCTACTGAGGTCGCTAAGCATCGTATTAAGGTCCTCCAGCGAGTCTGCCATGATGACTATATTATCGGCAAAACGAAGGTGAGTGATGTATTCGTAATTTAATTGTTTCACTTTGCCAGCATACTTTATCCTTTTGGCTGATTAAGATGTAGATCACTTAGCCAAAGCCTGATACTAAAAATATAACTCATTTCAATCAAAACAATTCAGCGTTAATATATTTACATACAAACATTCGCGTTTATTTATAATGGTGGCTCCACATTAGTACCGTGAAGCTCCGAGAACAAGCGTGAACGTGAATGTGGAGGGTTTTCGCGGGGTTCACGCGCATTTACGCCTGTTCCCCGATCAGACTCGGTATTTTGTCCCGCGACAAAGGGTTCGCGCCCCCTTCGCGCGGCGTTCACGCGTACACATCCACATTCACGGCCCCGCGCCAGTTTACTTCTTGTTTACTCCGGTCTATAAAGGCGTACGGACGTCATCTACCATCTTCTTTTTTTCCAACGCTTTTTAATAACTTTCTTGTTTTGGACGTCTAAATAGTAATATGTTGCCACAGCAAACAAAGTTATTGCAGCAGCAGCTTCTACGTCCATTTTGCGGCGGGTTTCACGAACGACTGTGAGCATGCCGTGAATGTGGAGGGCACGAATTGTGCCGAAAATTCATGCCGTGAATTCGCGCGTGAATTCACGGCACTAATGTGGAGCCGCTATTAGAGAGATAACCGTGAACCGACTACAACGCCGCGCGTTGCCAGTGCTACGATGCCATAGCGGACAAGCGACGTTGAACACTATCCAAGCAACATAACGTCTAAATTGGAGTAAATTGTGGCATTGTGAACTATAATTGATGTTTAGGTAATGTACACGACGCTCGGACGTTTTTTTGACTTAGAGATTGTGACTCTATAGGTATTGGATATCGATGGTTTTATTGTCAAAACCAGTATTCCCTCATTAACTAAACGCAGCATATATAGGACATTTTGGGATAAATCTTTGGTTGAAAGTCCCGGTGTTTATAATAAAAATAACCGGTCAAGTGCGAGTCGGACTCGCGCACGAAGGGTTCAGTACCATTATCTATAAAAACGGCAAAAATACCTTTGTTGTATGGGAGCCTCCTTAAATATTTATTTTATTCTGTTTTTTTGTATTTTTTGTTATAGCGGCAAAAGAAATACATCATTTGTGAAAATTTAAACTGTCTAACTATCACGGTTCATGAGATACAGCCTGGTGACAGACAGACGGATAGCGGAGTCTTAGTAATAGGGTTCGGTTTTAGTAACATAATATACAAGAAGTTTAAGATTAGCAAATTAGTATTTAATCAATTACGTATATTAAAATAAAATAAACATATTTTTAGGGTGCCGATTTGGATAAAACTTGGCACAGAGATCTGTGCCAAGTTTTATCTAGATCCGTTCAGCCATTCTGGCGTGATTGAGTAAAAAACATCCATCCATCCATCCATCCATCCAAACTTTCACATATATAATATTAGTGGGATGAAATATTCAACATTAAATGTTCTAGTAAATCTATCTCTACTTATGTTACTAAATATCTTACATTTCTCATCACAGAAGTGAAAAGTTTTATTCAGACTTCAACAAATTTACGACAAAACGTTTCTTCCTGCTTGCAATTCCAACTTAGAAGCAGATTAGAAATCTTCAGAGAGACAAACCTGCATATATTCCCAATATTCTATCTTCGAGTCGAAATAGACCATTTATATTAAATTAAATGATTAGACATAGTTTTCAAGCCTTTTGGAAATATTTCATTCATATAGGACAGGGATGGCGAACCTACGTACGTGCCATTTTTTTTAATGATTTTACCAAATCGTGCTGTAAAATAACGATTTAGTAATCTAACCGAACTAGTGTCCATTGGGGTCGATGGGTTGAACAGTTCAAGTATCTCGGGCATTTAGTAACCTCTGATCTGAGGGACGATGGAGACGTGGAGAAGGAGCGAAGGTCTGTGAGGGCTAATATGATTGCCCACAGATTTGCGCGGTGTTCGAGCGGCGTCAAAGTTACTCTTTTCAGAGCATTTTGTACGTCCTTCTACACGAGCGGCCTGTGGGTGTCATATACGCAGAAACGGTACAATGCCCTTTGTGTGCAGTACAATAATGCGTTTAGGGTGCTGATGCGGCTGCCTCGTGCTTGCAGCGCGTCGGGAATGTTTGCCGTATCACGTGTCGATTGTTTCTACACGACCATGCGAAAACAGTGCACATCCCTGGCGCGCAGGGTCCGGGCCAGCCCCAACACCATCCTAAACGTATTTGCGAAGAGATTTGACTGTCAGTACATGAACCATTGTTTAATGGTACATGTACTTACTTACAAACAAATGGTGAAAGGTTTGTGTTAGCTTTTAATTATTATAGTATTAATTATTATTAATTTCTAATTTTTGTGTTGTATTTTAATTGTAATTTTTCTATCTAAATTGATCGAAATAAATTAATTGAATTTGAATGAATGTTTGAGATAATCTAAATATAAGTTGCCCGTTTGTCTTTTCATAATCTGTAACCCAGTATTCAGTATGACAAAAATGCAGTCGACTCTTTACGAGCCTTCGTTGCGTCGACGTGCTAATTTCCGTTGCATCTGGTTGAAATTCCCCATCGCTCTGGAGGAATATAGTGAAATATATAGGACAGTGACTAAACTTTACTTATAACAGTGCTTTGAGGTGTCCGAAATCGCACGTTAAGTTTATCTATGCTTTAAAATGATCCACTTTTCGAGAACGAAAATGACTAAAAGATATAAATAGTTGACACTGGCAAATACACAAGACGTATGAAGCCAAACACCCTAACGACGAAAAAACAGAGATATCTAAATAATATTTTGAAGCCTAGATTAGCGTATTTAGCGTTTATAAGTAAGAGAAGTCTGCTACTGAGATATTATACTTTTTTTTTACTGTCAGTTGTGACTGCTAGTTTCACGTAGGAAACGGGATTGATTCCCTAATTTTCCACCTTTTAGGTGGATATTATCTTATAATTTAAACGAAACTACCCTTGAGATATAACCAATTTAGAAAAAAAATAAAAGAATCAATAAAATTGGATCGCGTATATACAGTCAAATTTAATTGAGACCTCCTTTTTTAAAGACAGTTGTTAATTTGAAGTGAATGCTTTGATGCTTACGTCTGCATACCGCCTTAGATTAGAACCCTACGATTACGGCGTCAGTGGTGCAATTTGACAGATAAGCCTCTTCAGAAAATTAAGTCTAAGCAAAAGCCTCAATACATCAAGAACTTTGCATATTAGGACTTCTAATACAAACGATCTTCAAATAGAAGGCAAGTGTATTTATTAACTAAATAAAATACAAGCTAACACTAACACTACAAAAACTTTTAGACTCCAAAGACCGTTGAAGGTCTAAAGACAATCTAAATGTTCAAGACCACTATCAGTTGGCAGCGTACCCAGCATGCTTTTTTTTATATATATAGAAAATAAGCTAGCATTTGACCGCCAGCTCGCCTGATGTTAAGCGATGATGCGGTCTACGATGGGCGCAGTACCACGCTGAATGGCAACGCGTATGCGTGGAGTCAGAAAAACGCCAGCATTTTGGTCACGAGTCGCATTAACCAGGCGCTCTGAAAGATAGAAATTGAGATGAGCTAGGTCCCCAAAGTCCCAATGTCTCGATCCCAAACGCTTCAAATATGTAACCACTGCCGAGGTTAGCATATTTGCCACTTGTGCTGCTCTGCCGAATCGGCAGCCGCACAAGTTAAGTATCCCCAATTTCGATCCCCTAGCCGCCTGCCAAGAATGGGGATTATGGCAACACCCCTCTCCCAACAACAGCCACAACAACGGCCTTGTCCAACAGTGGACGTTAATTGGCTGATGATGTGTGTGTGACAAGTTAAGTCATTGATACTGCATGTGGAGACATCGCAAATATGCGCACATCACATGTATGAAAACGACTTCGTGTACTTTGACTAGAATTCCTTTGTCACGATTTTGCAAGTCAGAATAAGCTTTAAATAATGTCCAAGTATAAAGAGAAAATTGTATAAAACCTCCGATAAAAGACCTGATAATTTTCAAACTGTTGAAGTTGAAAATGAGTGCGTTAGCTGTTATGGGCAAGCGTGAAGAGCCATCAGGCGAACGACTTCGCTCGTCCCGTCACTAAGTAACATAAAAAAAAGACAGAACCTATTTCCATTAATCATACCTAAGAACACAATCGATCAAGTCAGTAACAAAAAAAAACTAAATCAAAATCGGTTTAACCGTTTGGGAGCTACGATGGAGACAGACACACAGATACACATAGTAATAGTCATTCATAACGACCCCCTTTCGGCTTAATACACCTTTTCCGCGTAACTCTATACATAATTTTACTATAAATATTTAGAAGTATACCATATACATATTGGGAAGTTTATGTGACCTTGTATTATAACATAATTATAAATAAATAAATCATTATGAAATGTTTCTTGAGGCAAACCATCAGTTGTGAACTCGTCCAAAGCGCCAGTATAGATATTATTACCTACTTAGACGCTTGATTTACTGAGCAAACATTGCCAAGGCGTCGATGATACTGGGTCGTGTGTCCAAGACTCGTGGACGAGCGAAGCTGTATGATATTTATTTATATTATTATATGTATATAGGGCATTTCGTGTTATGGGCGCCGATATTTTTTTTTGTACATGAAAAGACAATTTCTCGTTTTGTCTTATTTTATTTAGGAATAGGCTTGCGTTTGATCGTTTTTTAACAGACTTCCAAAAAGGAGGAGGTTAACAATTAGACTGTTTTTTTTTTAATGTTTGTTGTCTTAGAACTTTTGACTGGGTGAACCGATTTTGATGAATTTTTTTTTATTTGAAAGCTGGTGCTGCCCGTTTGGTTTCATTTCAATTTGGTCTAGTTCTGATGAAGTCGGTTTTTTTGTATTGATATTTATTTACATAGAATAGATCTTTGGCCACCAACTCGCCTGACGATAATGTTAGTACTAAAAACTAGCTGTTGCCCGCGACTTTCTACTCCATTTTGTCCCCCTTAATTCACCCTTTTAAACTGAATTCCAAAATGAAGGAGGTCACCAATTCGACTGTTTTTTTTTAATGTTTGTTACCTCAGAACTTTTGACTGGGTGAACTGATTTTGATGTTTTTTTATTTTATTTGAATGATGGTGCTTCCCGTTTGGTCCCATTTCAATTTGGTCCAGTTCTGATGAAGTTGTTTTTTTTTTATATTGATAATTATTAGAATATCCTTTCTTAGCGGACCTCTACAACACCTCAAATAGATTCTACTTGTCAAATTTCAGCTGTCAGGTCAACTAGTTATAAAGATTCGGTGATGACTCAGTCAGTTTAAATTTCAGCTGTCAGAACAAACAAACGAATGGAAGTGTGTAGTGTGGAAATTACTCTATTCTATGACATATACTAAATTATATTCTATATCATTCTACTTTTATTATGCCAACTGCTAGTCTGTGGAATGCGCTACCTGAATATGTTCCCCGGTAGTTACAATCTGATTCGAGTGTCTTCAAATCACAAGTGAATCTGTTTCTTCTAGGCAAGCGTGCTCCATCTTAGACCATATTATCACTTGATATCAGGCAAGCTGGCGGTCAAACGTTAGCTTATTTTTTTTACTTTATTACGGTCAAAATCGTTGACTGTTAGTATTTGGAATCGTATTTTTGATCAAAACTTTATAAATCAATACTTTTCATGAATATAACCTTTTTTTCTGAACATCCAACCGCATTCTCTTTAAAATGAACAACAGTGGCCTTAGTACGAGCACTTGCGAAAAAGTCATCGTTACGTAAACGATAACAAATTGTGTAAAAATTTGACTCTATCGGACGTAAAAGGAAACTTAATTTTTCATACATTTGCTATCGTTTACGTAACGATAACTTTTTCGCAAGTTCTCGTACTAACCCCACTGTACATCGCACGAACTTCGAAATGTCGTCGAAGCGAGGGTCAGGGTTACCCATAGCTGGAGCAAACTCCCACTCGTTTTATTCAATTTGTGACCGAGTGCGCCTCCCTGCGGACGCCTCCGACGCGTTTTCATATTTCTGTTTCCTGTATGTATAAAAAATACAGAGAACTTTACATGCAACACAAATAAAACCATGTATTTGCTTGCTTATGTTGTATTGGATAGCCCTATGTCAAAAGTTTTCTGAGAGACAGGAATCTGGATCTTTAGAAGTGAATAGGTATATTCTATGTCTGCATGTTTCATCTTTGACATCATTGTCGCTTACCAACTGCGATTTACTGGTCAGACGCGGACTTATACGCGATTAAGAAAGTTCCTAGGCCACTCTTGTTAGGGACCTACGATATTCAAAACGTTTTTATTATGATGGCTCCTAATTTTAAATAAAACTTCTGGTATATTCTGGTAAGTTTATTTAATTTCTTCATCATCAGCCAGAAGGCGTCCACTGCTGAACATAGGCCTTCGGATCTTTAACACTGAACGAGATCATGCCATATGTATCCACTGGATGCCCGCGACTCCCACAATGTCGTCGGTACGCCTAGTCGGCCTACCTACGCTACGTCTTCCGGTTCGTGGTCTCCACTCAAGAACCTTTCTTTCCCATCGGTTATCGGTTCTTCGAACGTTGTGGCCTGCCCATTATTATTTATATACTTACCTATAATAGTCTATATCTTGTTCTTTCTGTACTTTTCTATAAAAATGTATCAAAAAAAAACCGATGTGTAACACAAAATAATAAACAAATTTACGTAGCATTTTCATTTTACAACCTTCAAATTTTTTGGATAAATTTAACTTCGCACCCATCCCATATAATTTGGGACAAATGAGTCAATCGGGCCGCTTGTGACCAAATGAAAATGTTAGTGAAATCCATAGACCTACCAACACATGGATTTTGGATTAGCGTACAAAAATGACCACACATTACATGAATATTCTAAACCTTCTAGTTTCTTTTATACTCGTAGGTACTAATCTTAGGTTTTATAAGCTCTGCACTAATTAACATTTCAATGTTGTTTTTTAGAAACGTTAAATAGTTTTCGTTAAATATATCACTGTAGTAATTATGGATTACCAGTTAGAATTTTGAGTGTTGCCAGTGATGACATATGGTACTGAGACGTGGTCCTTAACTGTTGGCCTTTTGGAGAAACTCAGGGTCACAATGGGCAATGGAGAGAGCTATGCTCGGAGTTTCTTTGTGCGATAGAATCCGAAACGTGGATATTCGACAAAGAACCAGAGTCATCGACATAGCTATTAAAATTTGCAAGTTGAAGTGGCAATGGGCAGGCCACATCGCTCGAAGAACCGATAACCAATGGGGAAGAAAGGTTCTTGAGTGGAGACCACGAACCGGAAGACGCAGCGTAGGTAGGCCTCCCACTAGATGGACCGACGACATCGTGAGTCGCGGGCATCCAGTGGATACAGATGGCAGGTTGTCGTCCAGTGTGGAGGTTAAAGGGGGAAGCCTATGCTCAGCAGTGGACGTCATATGGCTGATGATGATAATGAGTTAGAATTTTACGTTCATAAACATTTTCATAAATCTTTTTGCAAAGTTACAGAAATCGTAATAAAAAATGTATGAACCTTATAAAATTATTTTGTTAAAGTAGACGAAAATTGGATAGAATAGAATTTAATAGTTTGTCGGTATTTGTACAGTATTACACGGAAAAGGTGTACATAGCCGAAAAGGATCCATTATGCTCACCATTATGAACAAGCTTTACTATGGGAACAACCCTGAAACCGCGAAAAAAATATTAGGTGTTCCATAAATTTTGTCGAGTGTCAAAAGCCGTTTTCAATTGAACATCTGATATTTTTTCGCAATTTCAGAATTTCTCCCATATTAAAAGTTGTTCATATTCATGGGGGACCCGTTTCAATTTAGTACACCGTCTATATTATTAAAATCTATACATATAATAAAAACGTAGAGATAAAAAAAACTGTAATTGTGAGATAACAAAAAACAAACACCCAGGGCGTCTTAAAATAAGCAGCTGAACACGATAGGACAGTTTTTAGAACTTTTGTCTGTTTGTTTGTTTGTTTGTCCGCGAACACCTCCTAAACCACTGGACGGATTTAAATGCGCTTTTCTAGAATATGCTTAGAAATTACCACATTAAAACATAGGCTATGTTATATTATTTATTTTAATTCTTTATTATTACATAAAATAAATTTAAAAAATCAATGATTATTTTCTTCGTTACCCGAAACGTAATATAAGGTCGGGGAAAAAGTTTCTTCGTATTTTTTAAACAAATTCAAGACATTTTTTTTCAAGTTTAATTACATTTAATTATAATATATATGTGCCATTTTGTTCAATAACTTGTTGCCATCTTGTAGGTAGTGACATGATCCCGTTGCTGTAGAATTTTTGGGACTTCTGATCAAAAAAATGCAACAAGTAGTTTTGACAGTCCTCTCTTGATGTTAATCTAACACTACCCAAAGAATTCTGAAGAGATCGAAACAGGTGGAAATCTGAGGGTGCAAGGTCAGGGCTATATGGTGGATGCATTAACACTTCCCAACCAAGCTCTCTAAATTTTTGCTGAGTGGCCAAAGATGTGTGCGGTCTGGCGTTATCATGATGAAAGACCACACTCTTTCTGTTGATCAATTCCGGCCGTTTTTTCTCAATTTCTTGTTTGAGTCTCATCTGCTGTTGGCAGTAGAGATCCGAATCGATGGTTTTGCCCGGCGGTAAAAGCTCATAATGAACGATGCCCTGCCAATCCCACCATACACACAGCATCACCTTATTACGTGTTAATCCGGGTTTCGCTACAGTCTGTGGTGCTTCACTGCCCTTTGACCATGATCGTTTGCGCACATTCTTGTCGTAGGTGATGCATTTTTCATCACCAGTGATCAATCTTTTCAAAAACGGTTCGGTTTCGTCACGTTTCAATAGAGAGCCGCAAATGAGTACACGATTCATTTGGTTTCTTTCAGTGAGCTTGTGTGGCACCCAAATATCGAGTTTTTTTGTATACCCAGTTTTTTTCAAATGGGTCAAAACTGTTTTGTGGTCAATCCCCAGTTCTTCAGCTACGTCGTAACTACTAATATGCCGATCTTGGTCCACTTTTTCAGAAATAGCATCTACTTTATCCGTAACAGGGCGACCAGAGCGAGCTGCATCTTTCACATCAAAATTCCCGGACTGAAAACGCTTGAACCAACATTGTGCTACTCTTGATGACACTGCATTAGGTCCATAAACGTCACAAATTTTATTCGCGGCTTGTGTCGCATTTTTCCCTTTTTTGTAATAAAATTTCACAATATATCGAATTTCTTCGTTAGATTCACTCATTTTATCAAACAAAAAAACAATTAAAAAATGGCGGGAAATTGCTTTTTACTTTTTGTATTCCTTTTTTAAAATATCATATTTTTAATGGTATCAAAACCAGCCAGATACAAACAGTACAACCGATGAGATTTTTACTACAACTTTATACATACAAAATACGAAAAGACTTTTTCCCCGACCTATTATGAGGATCGTCACAAAGCCTCAAGCAAGGAGGTCCAAAGTAAAGAGAATGTTATTGACATAGCCATTATAAAAATTTGAAACTGTCAACTGTCATTCAGATAATCAGTTTAAATTTAAAGAAGGTTCTTAACCTTCTTAGATGAATGAACGTGTAGATCAAGAATGTTATAAAAACATAGGCCTTACAACCTCTTTGGTGATTCAATCCAATGCATTTTGCAAGACAAGCATATGTCAGGGTTCCGTGGCCAAAGCTATACTTGTGGTCGTATTCATATAGTTCAGAAATTGCATGGTCATAGAAAAATTCGAACGAGCGAAGCTGGACAGTCAAATTTCAGAGATGTATCATCCCGACATGACATGATATACTTTTTATGGTTTAGACAAAAAGAAAACTTCAAAACATGCTCTGCACTGTGGTCACATTATCTTTTTGATTTGAAAACTGTTGACGGTGTTTTTAATGTTATGCTTCTATCAATACTTCACACAGGGCGACTTAAAATAAGCAGCTGAACATGTTAAGGCAGTTTTTAGAATTTTTGTTTGTTCACGCACATCGCCTAAACCCCTGGAAGAAAATGCGGACGGATTTAAATGCGGTTTTCACGAATATGCTTAGCTATGACCAGATTGAAGTATAGGCTATGTTATTTTGCGCAAGGGCCGGATTAAGGGAAGAAAAAAGGATTGAAGGTTTATATGAAAATCTACGCGTACTAAGTCGCGGGCAAAAAAACTAGTTTGATAATAAAGAATTGAATTGAATTATGTTCTGGACTAACAAATATGCTACTTTTCATTATCATCATCACTACGTGGGTGTAACCGCGGGGCGCAGCTAGTTATAGAATACAAATTAATTTTATGTGCTTAAAATAAGGACACATTTTTCATGAATTTTTTACTAGACAACATCCATGTTTTGGAAAATCTATGTTAAAACCCAATAAAAGAAAACACCCACTCAAAAAGGAAATAAGTAAAAGCACTTCGTTTCCCAATCGAAATCTGAATAATCAGCCCATTTGATTTCAGTCCAAAAAACTTGGCCAAAAATTGTTAGTATACGGGAAAATCTGAATCGCTTCACCTTGGCTCAGAGCGTGCTACGAGCTGCCAAATTGTTCTACGTTTCTACCTCAAACATTCGATAGGTACAAACACGACCTCAAGTCAAGTCTCTAGTGAAAGGTCAAAGTTGATTCGAACCTGGCTCCTTCTAATGCATAAGATATTAAGCAGAGGCAACATAAAATAAGTACTGCAGAGGTAGTTTAAAAAGTTCATATTTGCTGGAATCTCTCTAAACGAATGCGGTCTGTGGTCGTATCATCAGATACAGAGAATGCATGAGTTTTCATTAATTTGTTAGTGTTATTGCGTTCCACGGTTTTCATATTCAAAACAGTTGATTTAACATTCAACTAGTATTATAAACTGTATTTTTTTAACCACATTGTGCGTTAAATGCAAAAGTTTGTGCATTTTTGTTTCTACTTAGTTTCAATAGCTAATTCCCTGGATTAGCACTCGGGCTATTTATCCCGACAACTGAAATGTTTAAGATAAGATAGCTCAGTTAAAAGACCATAAAAACGAAGATAACAGAAACAATAAAACTATTATCTAGGCTTTAAACAGGTGGCTTTATCAATTAAAGCGGTCTCTTACCGTGAACGGTGGGAAAAACAATAAAAAAAATACACAAAAAGATCTCTCTGTTTTGGGCTTGCCTTCATAGTCTATGAGGCCACAACTTTTTTTGAAGGCTGGATGCCGTAAATTAAGGTCCGAGCTAGACTCTTGACTACAAAAAAAACAGTAGCTATTAGTAGTAGTTATTTAGAATCCAATCCCCAAGCAAATAACAACAAACAGTCAATAGGCTTCAAATAAATAAACATAGTCACATTGATGGTTCTTATAAAGGACAATAAGTGAAAGGACAGTTAGTAAAAAATAGCATAAGATAATAGCACCACGGTCCATTCACATTAAGTTCAAAAATCTGCAACACTTGTAACCTAAAAGGGGGCATATTTCACGCGACCGGGAAATTAAAACGTCAAGACCATTAACACACTTCACAACTCGCAAATTGTTTAACTTTTCCCATTAAACGCGGAGTTAGTGTGCTCGCTATAGCTTATTACCTAAAAGATTGCGCAGAATATTTTAATTTTGGTGTTGTAGTTTTCACTTTAGGGTGGGAAAACGCTCCGGCAATAACTTTTTGAAGGTTATGTTTCCGAGAATTTTTTGCCAGGGTTTTTGCGTCACATGTCTTATGCATTCACCATGTTCAAATATTCGATATTTTAAAGTTCATATAAATATCTAAAAACGATTCATGGTCAAAGTCAAATAAATTATATCATGATCAAGTCTTAAAGTAGTAAAGATATGCATGAAAACAATACAAAAAGAAATGTTTATAACTTGTCCATACAAACTTTTATAACATGTTCAGGCCACCGCTACACGTTTAGGAAAATAATGCATACTAGCAGCGTCTTGCGGTTTCACCCGCTATCCTATAGTAACCATAAATTTCCCCGAGATCAGAAAAATATGTGTTTTAATTTACCCTTAATTATCACATATTTTTTTCTAAGTTGTTATGTACGGATTTGGTATAAAAATAGTTTATAGGTATACTTTTATACTAAATCCGTACAGCAGTTACAAAGCGGAGTGTAGGCAAATACACTTTCACACATTGCTCGGCATAATACTGGCTAATTTTCCTTCCAACAAACTTTTTTACAAGCTTATATTTAGTTTCACCTGTCTCGGTTTCTGTCTGTCTGCAACCAAATCTGGCAAGTAAAATTTGACCCACTTCCGGTCCGGGTGTTCGATTGAACTGGTGACGGTGGACAACGGCACTCCTTGAAGGATAATTAGTAGACTGTTTTCATATTTATCGGGACTTATCGCGCACTATTAAATATAGGTAAAAAATAGATACCTTTCGCTCGACGTTTCGACCATGTTACAATGGCCGTGGTCACGAGCTGACTGAAAACTGCGGGTGAGTCCGGCGAGAAGAGCGGATATTTTGTTCTCCCACCCTCACTTGATCTTGATCTTGAAAAATTGCAGGGTTGTCACTACGACACACAACACTGACTGTATCGGTAAAAGTCCTAGTACCTACACCGCGGTTTGTACATTTGCTTACTATGGGATTCCACGACGCCGCTAACTTAAATCCATCCTCCCGGTTGAAATTGCGATGTTTTCTGATTTCAACCGCTTCACGAACCATTCTTGAAAAATAATGCCGTTCAGTGGAGAGGACCTTCGGGTCGTGGAGCTCGATCCAGTGACCGGACCCCGACTCAAGCAAATGTTCTGCTATAGCCGACTTCTGTGTCTGGCGATTTTTGACGGCTACGATATGTTCTTTGATCCTTTCTGCTATGGTACGCTTTGTTTGACCTATGTAGGAACTACCGCAGCTACAATCAGCCTTGTAGTAGCTGCGGTAGTTCCTGTAGACGACCCGAAGGTCCTCTCCACTGAACGGCATTATTTTTCAAGAATGGTTCGTGAAGCGGTTGAAATCAGAAAACATCGCAATTTCAACCGGGAGGATGGATTTAAGTTAGCGGCGTCGTGGAATCCCATAGTAAGCAAATGTACAAACCGCGGTGTAGGTACTAGGACTTTTACCGATACAGTCAGTGTTGTGTGTCGTAGTGACAACCCTGCAATTTTTCAAGATCAAGATCAAGTGAGGGTGGGAGAACAAAATATCCGCTCTTCTCGCCGGACTCACCCGCAGTTTTCAGTCAGCTCGTGACCACGGCCATTGTAATATGGTCGAAACGTCGAGCGAAAGGTATCTATTTTTTACCTATATTTAATAGTGCGCGATAAGTCCCGATAAATATGAAAACATGTGTTCGAATCGCGAAAGTTTAAAAATTACTAATTAGTAGACTGGCAGTGTTTAGGCTCATTTTGATCAGCACACCGTTCCTATCACTAATTTCATAAACGCTTGGTTTGAAAAGGATTTTTTTTTATATAGAAAACTTATTTATCACGAGTGAATCGGTTTCTTATAGGCAAGCGTGCTCCATCGCAGACCGCGTCATCGCTTAACATCAGGCGAGTAAAGCGGCGGTGGCGGTAAAACGTAAACTTATTATTCAATAAAAAAAAATTGTAGTTTTAGTTCATTGAAATTGCTCTTTAACAAGCAAATTTCTTAATAAATACCTTACACACGTTTGCAATTTGCATCTTTAATATTATTGTGATTCAAACATAAAACAAGCAAAACTATTGCAGATTGTGCGTTTGCGTTAATTTTGCACCAGTGTGAAATCCCGTTCCGTAACTGCGCTCGGCGGTAAAAGGAACGGAGATGTTTGACCTAAATGCGAGCGTTTATCGTGCGTGAACGCAGCGTTTTATATGCGGCTAGGATATTTACTACGTTTTACTAAGCTATACAAATGTAAAGATTGCTGTTAAAATGACAAACAAAAAAGATTAGCAACAAGTTTATAATTTCATAATCATTATTTTCTATCTATCTAAATATACATAAAAATCGATGACACACAGAAAAGAGAAGCAAATAGAACGGACAAGATAAGATAACTCTTTATTAAAAGACCACACAAACAAGGAAACAATGGAAATATTATTAATATTAGAACGGAAATGAGAAGGAAACTCTGTAGCCAGGTATTGTGATAGATAGATATGTGATTGAACATACTTATTTATGTCAACGTGTCGAACTCCGCGTCACAGATGCTATGGGTTTATATGGGTGCAAGTGGCTACAACAAGTTTCTTACAAAAATGCCATGACAACCTTTTTTTTTATTTTTCTGTGGGCATACGTAAAACGAGGCTGTTTGGACTGGTTTGGATTAATGGCGATAGCTTACCCAATAATGAGCGGTTTTTTTTGTTAAAATAGAATAATGTAAACCCATTGTAGGTCTGGCCTTCCTATTTTTACAGAAACGAGGGTCTTATAAAATCACATGCCCCACTCTAATGATGAAATAACTCAGAAACAAGCGAATCCTCATCTTATTTCCCATGTCTCTATGTGCCTGCCCGACATCTTTCCCAGATTTCGGTGCGCTACCCCACGATTGATTTATACGATTTCTGTGGTACCACGCTGACAGTGTACTGGGAAATCAGAAGTTTGGCTTAAGCCTTTATGACATAAAAAAACATACATAGTTTAATACGGGTGACCTTGTTGTTGCAATCATCATCATCATCATTTCAGCCATAGGACGTCCACTGCTGGACGGCCTCCCCCATCAATTTCCATAAGAACCGGTTGGAAGAGGCCTGAATCCAGCATTTTCCTGCGGTCTCTTTTAAGTCGTCTATCCATCTTGTGGGTGGACGTCTCACGCTGCGCTTACCGGTCCGTGGTCTCCACTCGAGAATCTTTCAGCCCCATCGGCCATGTTCTGCGTGCTATGTGCCCTGCCCACTGTCACTTCAACTTGCTAATCCGGTGTCGGTGACTTTCATTCGTCTACGGATCTCCACATTTCTGATTCGATCTCGTAGAGAAACCTCGTCCATAGCCCTCTCCATAGCTAGTTGTTCGACTTTGAACTTGCTAATGAGGCCCATAGTGAGAGACCACGTTTCAGTGCCGTATGTAATCACTGTCAACATACTGGTTGAAGACTTGGTATTTTGGACGAGAAGGTGTTGCGAAGTTAACCGAACGCTGCACAGCCGAGTTGGATCACCAATTGACCTCGATTGATTGTTTTAATACAACGAATTAAAAAAAAACTATGTTTTAACTGGATGTGAACGCTTGTAGAGTGGAACTCGATCGCGGCAACAACTAGGCTATCATTACAAGTAAAAGCACCTACCTAGAGAAGGAATCTCCGGGTATCAATAATGATTTTGAAGTTGTAATACTGTAATGATCGTATAGTGAACATCGGCATGTTCCAGAAAGCCAGCCAGTATACCCGGGGCCGGTTTCGATCTAGACAGACACGGATTCACTATTACATCGACATTTGGCACATGTCCCCTTGAAAGTGCCACTTTTTCAGAATTGTATGACTCATGAAAATCTAAGAACACGGTCACAGTTGTCTGGTAAAGATCGCTTTAAGCGATAAGGCCGCCTGTTAAAAGCCTCGATAATTACTGTAATTTATAATGTTATCCTTGTTTTTGTCGTTTTTAGTAAAGAGTTATTGTATTGTAAGAAGAGCAGTCTCTATCAAAATATTATATATAAGGTCGGGGAAAAAGTTTCTTCGTATTTTTTAAACAAATTCAAGATATATTTTTTTCAAGTTTAATTACATTTAATTATAATATATATGTGCCATTTTGTTCGATAACTTGTTGCCATCTTGTAGGTAGTGACATGATCCCGTTGCTGTAGAAATTTTGGGACTTCTGATCAAAAAAATGCAACAAGTAGTTTTGACAGTCCTCTCTTGATGTTAATCTAACACTACCCAAAGAATTCTGAAGCTATCGAAACAGGTGGAAATCTGAGGGTGCAAGGTCAGGGCTATATGGTGGATGCATTAACACTTCCCAACCAAGCTCTCTAAATTTTTGCTGAGTGGCCAAAGATGTGTGCGGTCTGGCGTTATCATGATGAAAGACCACACTCTTTCTGTTGATCAATTCCGGCCGTTTTTTCTCAATTTCTTGTTTGAGTCTCATCTGCTGTTGGCAGTAGAGATCCGAATCGATGGTTTTGCCCGGCGGTAAAAGCTCATAATGAACGATGCCCTGCCAATCCCACCATACACACAGCATCACCTTATTACGTGTTAATCCGGGTTTCGCTACAGTCTGTGGTGCTTCACTGCCCTTTGACCATGATCGTTTGCGCACATTCTTGTCGTAGGTGATCCATTTTTCATCACCAGTGATCAATCTTTTCAAAAACGGTTCGGTTTCGTCACGTTTCAATAGAGAGTCGCAAATGAGTACACGATTCATTTGGTTTCTTTCAGTGAGCTTGTGTGGCACCCAAATATCGAGTTTTTTTGTATACCCAGTTTTTTTTAAATGGGTCAAAACTGTTTTGTGGTCAATCCCCAGTTCTTCAGCTACGTCGTAACTATTAATATGCCGATCTTGGTCCACTTTTTCAGAAATGGCATCTACTTTATCCGTAACAGGGCGACCAGAGCGAGCTGCATCTTTGATATCAAAATTCCCGGACTGAAAACGCTTGAACCAACATTGTGCTACTCTTGATGACACTGCATTAGGTCCATAAACGTCACAAATTTTTTTCGCGGCTTGTGTCGCAGTTTTCCCTTTTTTGTAATAAAATTTCACAATATATCGAATTTCTTCGTTAGATTCACTCATTTTATCAAACAAAAAAACAATTGAAAAATGGCGGGAAATTGCTTTTTACTTTTTGTATTCCTTTTTTAAAATGTCATATTTTTAATGGTATCAAAACCAGCCAGATACAAACACTACAACGGATGAGATTTTTACTACAACCTTATACATACAAAATACGAAAAGACTTTTTCCCCGACTATATAATTGAGGCATGAGGTTTATATCTTCTATATCTATTATATACATATAATACAAACGTAGAGATAAAAAAATCTTTAATTGCGAGATATCATTAAAAAAACACATGCAGTGTCTTAAAATAAGCAGCTGAACACATAAAGACAGTTTATATATTTTTTGTCTATTTGTTTGTCCACGCACATCTTCTAAACCAGTGGCCGAATTAAAATCGGTTTTCATGAATATGCTTAGATATGACCAACAGGCTACTTTGCAAAAGAGTTGGCTTAAGAGAGGAAAAAGGATTGAAAATTTATGTGAAAACCTACGCGTACGAAGTCGCAGGCAACCTAAACGAAAAAAATCTCACTTCAGTGCAGGCAAGTCCTAAATATAAAAAGCTATGTACTTATTTGTACCTATGTAAGGAGTACAATGTCATTTTTATATTACAAATATAAAACTACACTAATCTAACAGACCGCTGCCTACAGACATCATTACCAAAGTGCTGGTTGCATTGCCGCGTTGGATTGCTGATACTGACGCGTTGCGCAAAGTCCGTTCAGCAATTTGGTCGTTATGCATTGGCCAGACGAGTTGAGAATTCTTTAAATATATGTTTAGCACCCGGCCTTTACGGTTCTACATTTTCGACCCCAAAAGGCTAAAATGAACCCACAGTCAAGGCTTATACTATATTTGCGCCTTTTGAGGTCTTCTGTGGATTCAGCCGCCGCACCAGCCTGATTTTACGCAGTAGGAAGATGAGATGGCGCAACGGTATTAACAGAAGTAGTGTCCCATACTAAAGGCAGACCCCATCTTCCAAGGAATCGAGGTCATACCGTCCGGTCTTTTAGCACCGGTACGTACGAGACCGCTCGGTACGGCCGCGCAATTAGCACTGGTAAAAGCACGCATGGTTAATCCTACCTGGACTTCTTGTGCAGAAAAGCTCGAATTTCTTCTTGCTACCCACATATTTTATAATTTAATTTTTCTACATAATTTTTGTTTTAATATTATAATAAACACAGATTTTAAAATCGGTTTATCATTAAAAGGATAATGATAATAATTAATTTATGTCATAAATTTTACTATTGATAATAACTACTAGTTAAAAGAAATAAAAAACAAAGCTTTTAGGCGTCCGCCATATTGAATTTAGAGTGATGTCATTTTATGTTTTGTATTTTCTAATAGTGCTATAAGTTCGACACGTCTGTCTCGAACTTAACTGACAGACCGTCGTCCAGCCAATGGGAAAGAAAGATAACATTTTGTCTTTCTCTCCCGTTGGTCATACGGCGGTCCGTCAGCCAAATACGTCACGTCTGTTAGCTACTTTAGCAAAACCCTTGCATTTGATATCATGGGGATACTAAAAAATAAACTGGTCCGAAATCTTTGAGAGTCCACCATATTGAATTTAGAATGACGTCACTTATCTAAACATGCATTGTCGTCCAAAAAAACGTGTTTGAAAAACTTCAACTCTATCAGTTGAGGGTAACTGTTTTAATTTGCAACATTTGACCCATACTAACGAGGCAAGTTAAATTACAGCTTGTAAAAAAATAATATTTTAATCATAACTTCAGTGGCAAAGATCGTCATTGTTCAGTGGTTTTGTGTTTTCCAGAACGTCCAGACGTTCGAAATAGGGCATAAATTTAAATGTCAGGGCCAAGGACATAGAACTAATTTAACCCTAAAGTGCAAAACAATGGCGAATCACCCCGACATAGTGTAATAGTCAAACGAACCAACGTCATGGTGGACTCATTAGCACGACCTCAAGTAACTGTTATTTGATCTGTGATCCCGTGACCCATGACCCTTGCCTACGGTATCACACTTGACTCAAGGTCAAACTATCACGACCCCCTTAATTGCTATCGCTTTATAATGATATCTCGATTAGCTTTTAGAAATCGTGGGCACTATTGAACGCACGTATTTGAAAATATGAACAGAACGTGAGTGTAATGCCAATTTAGGGTATTTTACCTTAGATTTAGAGTAAAAATGAAGTTGCAGGTTAATTTTTAGGCTCAAGAATTGTTTAGGATAATCTTGAGGGTAAGTGTTTTCAAATCGCAAGTGAATCGGTTTTTTAAAGCGTGCCACATCGTAAATCGCATCATCGCTTAACATCAACGAGTCGGCAATCTATCGCATCGCAAGTCTATTATTAAATAATAAATCAAATAAAAATAGACGTACCTATCTGACAACACCTCACACAAAGTCAATCAATTCGTTTAGGTTACAGAGATAGAGACACAAAAACATGCCTCAAACCCGAAAAACATTACGATCTGGGCCAAAATAGATTTACGTCTGACACGGAAATGGCATCTGCCCAAAAATGTGCTTACGATAGTGCAAAACGAATTGAAAATCCCGTGGATTGAAAAAAGGGCCGGCTGAAGGTTCGCCTCCCTCTTAAGACGGCGAGTCACGTTGGCATACGCCATAAGGTAACGGTAATGACGACCCAAGCCTAAGACGTGATGGTGAAAAGCAATCGAGACTTAATTTTTGACGGCGTTTTGGAGGCCGTTGTTATGGTGTTTAAATGAAAACATTTTTGTTTTATCTTAATATCTGAATAGAAGTATATGCTGAATGAGGGTTAATATTCGACGAAATTTTTAGGATAAAGTGTAGCTTATATGCTTAAATGCAGGATATAAGCTCTTTCTAGAAATATCATCCAAATCTGTTTAGCCGTTACCGAGTTGAGTGCGGATAAACACACACGAACTTTTGCATGTACAAAATTGAGTTTCTTTGCGCGATAAAGTCCGGAACGTAGATATTCGCCAAAGAACCAGAGTCCGACATTGCTAAGAGGCATGCCTTTTAAGTTTAGTTGTTTGAAGAAAAAACACAACTAGAACCTTATAGTACTTTTTATTGTTTTTCAAAGTATTCACCACGTAGCTTAATACACTTTTCCATTCGCTCAAACCAGTTATTATAACATTTATTCCACTCTAAAGTGGGGGTGTTCAAAATGGCTGACTTGAAAGCGTCGACTGCTTCTTCTTGCTTCTTCGTCGACGAAGACTTTTCTTAATTTTAGGAAATGTAAAGAAATCGTTAGGGCTTAGGTCAGGACTGTATGGAGGATGGTCAAGAATTTCTAGTTTTTCCTGCTTTAAATACTCAATCGTTTGTCGATCGCTGTGTGAGCTTGCATTGTCGTGGTGCAGGATGATACGTCGCTTTGAGTTAGTATTTTGAAGTTTGGCGATGACTTGTGGTAAACAAACTGTGGTATACGTTAACGGTATAACATACAACGGTATAACGGTATACGGTACTCTGCGTTAACCGTTCTACGATCTTCAAGTGCAATAGTCGCAACATGGCCGGTTTTTCCAACGAACGCCACCACCAACTTCTTTGAAGTGCTTCGAGAACGAACAACTTTAGTCGGCTTTGGCTTGTCTTGAAAGATCCAGATTGCAGATTGTTGTTTGGAATCAGGATCGTAGGCATAGATCTAAGATTCGTCACCACTGATGATGTCGTAGACGTGATTTGACTCTCCTCGGTTGAACCTTTGCAGAGTTTTCTTACACCATCTGACGCGGGACGCCTTGTGATCGTCGAAAAGCAGATGCGGTATCCAACGGCAAACTACCTCTCTCACACCAAGCGCTTCATGCAAGATCTTCTGAATGGTTGTCCCCGAGATGCCTAATAGAGCCTCTATCTCTCGATACGTCACATGACGATCTTCGAGAATTAGTTGTCTCACAGCAATGATGTTATCTTCAGTGAAGGCTAATTTTGGGCGTCCTTCGCGAGATTTGTCACTAACACTAGTATGTCCACGCTGGAATTCTAAATACCAGCGTTCGACAGTCCGCAGACATGGAGCTTCATCACTGAACACAGATGTTAGCTCTTCAAAACACTGAAGCCGTGTCAGGCCTCTTCTAAAGTTCTAATTATTGCACGAACATTTTCCTTAGAAAGATTAATTTTCGTACGTAACCAGACAGATTCCAATCGACGCTGTAACTAAACAATAGCATTAATTCTAATACTTTTAACTGTTTTGAGATACAAAATTTAAACACATTCGAATATAGAACAGTTCCAAATTCAAAATTGCCGGGAAATATGGAAACAACAGAACTTAAAAGGCATGCCTCGTATTAAAATTTGCAAGTTGAAGTGGCAATGGGCAGGCCACATCGCTCGAGGAACTGATGACCTATGGGAAAGAAAAAAAAAATTTTTTCATTTTCATTTTTTTTCATTTTGAAAGGTTCTTCAGTGGAGACCACGAACCGGAAGACGCAGCGTAGGCCTCCCACTGGACCGACGTCATTGTGAGAGTCGCGGGCATCCAGTGGATGCAGATGACAGGATGTCGTTTAGTGTGGGGGTTAAAGTGGGAGGTCTATGTTCAGCAGTGGACGTCATCTGGCTGATGATGATGTATTCCTTATTTGTCTGATCTGAGATTCAAACGTCATTATTAAAATGGACATTTAAATCACCGCCTAAATTCAAATCACCGCCACTCCTATGAATTTGAATTTAGAATAGTTTTAACCCACGGAGCCGGTCACGGACACGTAACGTCCCGACCGTCCCAGAGACACGTTAATGACTCATGACTCGGGTCTGTAGCGAAGGGTTAATCTGACAGTTTTAGTTTTAGATCACTTTGGATTAGAACAGTGTAGTTATCAAGTGGTAGAGTAAATAAAGTTTTAAAGAGCGTCAGATTTATTCAAATTCAAATTATTTATTGACATAATAATTATTAATACAAAAAACAGACTTCATAAAATTGACAGAACTGGACCAAATTTAAATAGGACCACACGGGAATCACCACCTTTAAAATAAAAAAGAATCATCAAAATCGGTTCACCCAGTCGCAAGTTCTGATATAAAAAATATTTTTTTTTAACAGTCGATTTGACAACCTCCTCTTTTTTGGAAGTCTGTTAAAAACGAACATGCAAGATTTAAATTATTACAGCGTTATTTATCGCAATAACATAATTATTCAAATTACTTATTGAAATAAAAAACTAACATGCTTTTACTTATGTCACAAAAAAATACATTTAAGAAATTTACAGCACTATTTATACAATGTCAATATCATTTTATTATGGCAACTGACATGGTTTTCACACTTTTTTTTCACGCACGCATTCACCTTGATGAAGACCGCCGAATGCGGTTGAAACTATAGTCGGATATAATCTTACGTGAGTAATTCACGTGTAATATAAATAAAATGACAATATTCAATATTTTTAAGTCATAATAATAATGTCACCAATCAAAAGTTGAACTATTCGCCCCTATCCTATAGTTTTAACATAAGTATAGTATTATTAACGGTGTACGAAGCCAAAAAGGGTTCATAATAAGAACAACTTTCAGTATAAGGCCAACCCAGATATTACGAAATAAATATCGGCTGTTTCGTAGAAAATAGTAAATCTCACTTTTAGGGTTGGTCCTATAGTAAAAGTGTTCACTATGATGAGTATAACTGACGCCTTCCGGCTTTTAATACTGGGTGTATTATATAGACACTCGCTATCTCTATCATGTTTTATCTATCGTGACGAGTGTCAGTTTTAATAATAACTCTGCATATTGGCGTACGCTCGCCTTTTTGCTTATATTCGCGTTCGTTTACTAGGCAAAAAAGTTTGCGTAAAATGCACAGTACCCTTAGTACAAGATTTGATAGTTTTCGAAAACTTTTTTCGTTTTCGTTTTGTTCCATACATTGCTGCGCTAAAAGCTATTCGAAACCATCTTTCGTATTCGAGTGAAGCAACCTATACTGCCGATTACTACCGATTTTAGTTCTTCCGCGTTTCCGCTAGAGGCGCTTTGCTGAAATGTATGGAACAATACGAAAACGAAAAAAGTTTTCGAAAACTATCAAATCTTGTACTAAGGGTACAGTATGCAATTTCCACACGTCTTTGATATGTGGATGTGTGGCAGCTATTGCGTTAGTTTTGCAAAGTATAAAGATTGTTTAAGTAAACGCTACCAGCGTTCAATTGTAAATGTCTCACGTCAGACTGACAGAATTTGCTTTAAATCTACTTTACATGCTTCTACGGTTCCAAGAATATTACCCTTACCATGAAAGATAAGATTATAACCCTGTTGAGTATTAATACAACTTGCTCATGCACGCATTACTAGTTTATCTTTATATGCACTGAAGACACTGCGATTACGTTAGTTTGGTTTTGATTTTGCGCGGAGAGCGTACGCAAAAAAAAAGTAAGAAAAAAGTTACTGCGCAGTGAAATACCGTCAATTTCGACAGTCGAATTGAGCAAACGACAATCATAGACTATGCAAAAAAACATGTATTTTTTACGGTTTAGGTTTTCTTTTCTTAATACACATATTGAATTTGAATGACTTTTTTTTCCCCGCACTAGCGATTCGTGTTTATAGCAAAATTATCTACAGTGGGCGACTAACGAGTATTCTTAAAATCTAAATTAAATGCATGTTTTATTTACGTAACGAATGCTTGTACTTCGCCCACAGGTTTAATAATCAGTGACGAGGCCAGTGCCGTAAATAGGGCTGTGCCAGCGGTGCCCAGGCACAGGGCGCAGACTCTGGAGGGGTGCAGAAATGACCACACCAGGACCAGTTTTATTTTTAAGGGCGCAATTATAGAAGCTCGCACAGGGTGCATAAAAGGCTGTGCCGTAAATAGGGCTGTGCCAGCGGTGCCAAGGCACAGGGCGCAGACTCTGGAGGGGCGCAGAAATTACCACACCAGGACCAGTTTTATTTTCAAGGGCGCAATTATAGAAGCTCGCACAGGGCGCATAAAAGGCTAGTTACGGCACTGGACGAGGATAGTAAATGGATGATACTTTTCGTTTTACTCTCATAATGTAAAGCAATTTTTCCCATGATAATGTGTATAAACGTTTCAAGTGCTGTGATTAATGTGTAATTTATAAACTTATTGAAGCAATGTTAGTTGTTTAGGGCTTGAATGGGGTGTCCAATGAAAGTTATAACAAGCAAAGCAATCGAGAAAAATGTATGATATCTATATAAGATATATAAAAATTGATTGTCGTGCGTTTTTTCTTCTAAGATTCATAAACTTCTCTAATGACCAACATGACTTGACGTACTAATTCTGTAGACGAAACGTTTTAGCTTATTTACTTTAAATTAAATCCAGCTAGTTATTTTGTGCAACTATTAATATCCATTGCAAATCGGATGACCTCTTGCTTACAAAACGTTCGCATTAGCCATTATTAGATATGTAAACAGGTATATAATAATAAGAGCCGCATCCAAAATCCTCCATAAAAGTATCAAGAATAACGACATAACTTATTTATATTTCCTTTTGAAAGGGCGCACTTTCCGCATTATGTGATGTATTGGATCTATTTTTCATGTCTGTATGCGACGGTACTTAGAACGCAGTAAGTATAAACAGTATGGGTTGTTAATAAATTAACTATTAGCGTATTAAAACGCCAAAGACAAAGGCAAAGCCATAAGGAGTAAAGCCGTAAAGTAGCGAGTCTGTCAATTTTCTATAGGATTCATTTCGGAGAATATGAATCGGAGCTACACGACCTTATCCTACCCTCCTCTTTCTACTACAGGAAAAGTAGGAAATCAGCCCATTACCACCCATACATTGTGGACTTTCCTTGGATATGTACCAAACATTTCGATTTTACGTTTCTAATCCGAACAACCTGCCGACTTCCTTGTTTCCTGAGAGATATAATCTGGGCTGTTTTATTGATGAATTTCTAGTGTGATTCCGCTTCTAAGTCGCTTCAAGTACAATAAGGAATTTGTGATAAATATTTGTTGATAATGTAAATTTTATTGAGTTTAATTTTGCCTAACCTGATATAAAATATTAATTACATAAATTGAAAATTAACGTCGCCTGAAACAAAAAATTAATTAATTCTGAATTATTTTTAATTATAAAATTATTAGAGTAATCTGAAACAAAAATTAATTCTGACACATGAAATATGATAATACTAAATTTGAAAACAAAAATGTATTAATTCTGAAATATAAAATATATATTAATTGAAATTACATGTATTTTAATTGAAATTAAAAAGTAATAAATTGTACCCGTTTCCTTAAACCAACATTAAATATAAACATTAAAACAACATTCATTAAAACAGTTTTGAAAATGGACTTCCGCAAAGTAACGCCTGATTCAATCAACTATAATCTGGGCCTTTTCAAAGCTAGAGTGAATAGATATCTTCTAAGTCTGCGTGCGTCATCTTCGGTCACATCATCGCTTACTAATAGGCAAGTTGGTGGTCAAACGCGGACTTATTCGCGACTGGAACTCACGTCTTCTCTCAGATAGAGTGGATGGGCACTAATCCACCATACTAGCCACTTAGATTTAGCGATTTCTTCACGATGTTTTCCTTCTACCGTTTTTGAGCGCGGGCATCGAAACTGTACATAATTTATTTAGCACTAAATAAGATAGGTGTAAGGCCAAAGATCTAACTGGGTGCTTTCAGATAGTTAATCGCACATGCTATACAACTCGGCCGTCATCGCTTCAAAAACACTACAGTGGAATTAAATTACTTCAACTCTTAATATGTTTTTAATCTTACAGCTGTCAGACTTTAAAAAATTGGACCGAGAATAGTTTTTTCTTTTCGTAAATGCTAACCATAATCTATAATCCTTACTGTCTGTACAATATACAATGGCACCCAGAGGTCCGAACTCAGGCCGTTATAAATGCGTCACTTTGTCCAAAAAATGCCTCTTTACAGAAATATCTTGGACAAAACTGGTAGTATTTGTTGCTATTTCTTGTACGTGCAAGCTTTCTCGTGAAATGTGAGCGTGGTTTGCTTCTTGAGATGCTGGTATTAATGTCGGTTGGTCTAAATTAATTTAGAAATTGCAACAATTGTTAATGATGTTGTCCATAGCAAATATATCTTCACACTCATGACTTCTGCTAGGACTTGTTGTGTCCACACCCACAGAGTATATCTGACCGAGAATCAAGCCCATCACCTCCTGCCTATAAAGCAGATATACTACCACTGAGTCATGTGAATCATTCCAGTTCTTCAAATGTTTAAAGTGTTTTTTATGATACTGAATGACGAGACGAACGAAGCCGCTCGCCTGATTGCTCTTTACGCTTGCCCATAACAGCTCTCAGACGTCTCAACGTCACTCAGAATTTTGAACTTCAACAGTTCAAAACCCTGGATGGCAATGCACTGCGCTCGTCACCCCGAGATATAAGACGTCAAATCTCTGTGTGCCCTGTAATTTCGCTGGAAACATTTCTTATAGGTACGTATTGCACACAGTGCATCTAAATTAACATATACAATTCAATTCTCTATCACGCCCACCCTTGTTCTATGTTGCAGGATATTTGTTGACTCACCGTGAACAAAACACATTACAGTGTATTATCTAAAGATTTTTTTAATAAAAAGGGGTGTATTGCACAATGTACTCAAAAACATAGTTGCAGAAAAAAGTGTATACACATTTTCAATAAATAAATTATGAATACATTCAAATTTCCAGTAATTTCCGAAGAAAAGCGTTCTCTGTTATTTTATAACCTATAATTATGCTTATTGTAAGAACATATCTACGCTAAATTTCATCACGGTCCGTGTACCTATAAAAGTTTTTTTTTAATTTATCTGTTTTATTCTTCGATCATATATATAGTTGCACAGTTCCATGAAAAATTTAACAAAAAAATGTTCCCAATAAAATTTTACGACTTTTAGAATAATTAGAATTGAAACAACACATGTCGAAAAAGTGTATTGAAAAATGAAGCCTAACGAATAATGCACAAAATCATCATAGCGAATGAAAACAAAACAAGGCATATTTCTTGTTTATGCCTTGTTTTGCCGGTGCCATTTTTTAGGCGGTAACAGTGCATCTACAGAAATATATAATCGAAGGTATTATTACCACATTTTTGTTAACTCTTGTCTGTTTGATACCATATTTTATTTATTTTTTGCCACCGTGTACGCGCAGCTTTATGCTTACCACCATAACAAACGGCCACCGAAACACGACACGGTAAACCTTGGCTTCGTAAGAAGAAACTCAAACGGATTTTCACCTTAGCAACGAGTTACCTTTTCTATTGTTTGGTTTTGACCATTGTGACTTATATTTGAGTTACTTCTTGTAGACGTAAGCTGCTTAACGTATTTTTACCGACTTCCAAAAAGGAGATATTACTATGTTCATCTGTATGGTTTTTTTTTTTTGTTGAAATAAAGTTTTTTAAATGAATATAAAGAAATGCGTAGTTTTTTTTTTTACAAAAGTTGTAAAATTATTTTTTATGGCACGACTTTAGCACTGGATGATTCATTTTTATACCCATTATCTCGAAAAATATGCCTTTTTTTGGTAGCCTATTTGTATCACGTCAATATTAAAAATTTTAAAAAGAATTACAAACTTCTCGCAGGTTCATTTCATTTTTTTATTAGTAAAATAAATCAACAACTAAATTATTAAAATAAAAAAATAACCCAACTAAAAAATAGCCTATAACACTTTAGACATCAAAATAGGTTTGGTTTATAAATATTTTCACAAATATATATCCGAAAAACATTACCGTCTTTCTTGAGCGGACGGGTAAAAAAGATGGGCTTTTCGAGTCTTATTGGGTCAAAAATAAGTGAAAAATTAGCAAGGGTTCAGTACCGAAGAGTGCAGCTTAATGGGTTCTATACATAAAAAAAACTTACGACGAAAATTAAAATCTCTGTCATCTTGTATTTCTCAGAATTTATAAAAAGCTCTAGCCTACGTTTGCGCTCAAAACAATTTAAACTTTTTTATACTCACTTTTGACAGATACACAAAAATTTGCAAACCCTTTCGTTAGGTTATATTTCCGCCACTTTCCCTCCCCCATTTGTTATCGAAGTGATCCTCAGAAGGGTTGGAGACATGCGTGGGAGGTTGCACCACAATAGCCCCTAATGAATAGGGACGCGCGTGTTCGGAATCTCAGGCAGTAAGGAGTCCTAATATGATGCATTGTGTACTCATTTGGGGTCTAACAGCACAGACACACGATGTGATACGGCGTCCAATCATTAAAGGCTTTGCCTAGTTTGGGGCCCATTGGCACAACTGTTCTTGCGGCTAGTAAATTGCTAATCTGTAATTATGTCTATGATTAATAGGTTTGTAAAAAATAAAAAAATATATAGAAGAACAGATTATCCAAAAAATTTATGAATCAGGGACAGGACAGGGGAAATTTATGGAAAATAGAGGGAAAGCCAACAAGGCGACTACCACAAATCGACAAAGCTAAGCTACAGCGGCGTAGACGTATAATTTGAATTAATTACCTACATAATTATTTTAGTGACTTTTTTAATGTGACAATAAAACTGATTTTTGCCATTGACTTTCAAAAAGGGGGAAGACGCGTGACATCCAAACATTGTACCCATTAAATATGGCTCGGTTCAAACAAAATTTTGACAAGTACTTCACGTGCTATCACGAACGCCAGATCGATTGAGACTGAAGTCGATTAGGCCCGTGGGCCTAATTTGTGCGATCCATGTCAAACGGATCGTCCCGTATCTTCCCACTATTTCCTTACATCAATGTTTTTTGTATTTTATTTTTATTATACCAATCGAAAACTGTATGGAATGAAAGAAATAAAAGGGTTTTTTATTTATTTTATAATAAAAAAAATTGACGACTGGAATGATTCGAATCTACGCTATCCGGATTTTCGACTTGCGTGCTCTTTCCGCTAAAGCTAAGGATGCTTTCCTGTTGGCCGCCAAATTCTTCTATACCCAATCTAAGCGTTGATGAAATCATTTTCTTGCTAACTATAAGACGTATCTACTCAGCTAGAACGAAGAAAAAAAAACAAATTGAAATGGAACCACATGGGAAGCACCAGTTTTCAAATAAAAACACACTGACACACTGTTTCACTGACATTTTCAATTTTACATAGATTAATAATAGAGTGAACCGGGAGTGAATAAACTTTTAGGCCGAGTTGCCAGTACTCGTTGGTTACCACAAAAACTAGGCTAACCCTTTAATTTTAGTTGCTCGTAGTTAGTTTCGTATTGTATATTTAATTTTGTTGTTGTTAATCATTTTAGTTTTCCAATTTATTATTTTCATGTTTATTACGCTTATTTTATGTAATTGTTTATGTTTGTATGTACGCGCACACGTGTCGAGCGTGACGTCGCGTGTGGGCCCGGCCCAACAGAATACCAGCGCTGGTTGTGTACAACCAGCAACACGCTGAGTTGGGGTCGGTTTTTGTGACAATGTACCAGTTTACCTACTTCTATTTTAATATTTCTTGTTTTATTGTTTTTTCATTGTCACAAAAAAAACTTTTCTGATTTCTGAAAAAAAGAATCATCAAAATCGGTTAACCCAGTCGAAAGGTCTGAGGTAACAAACATTAAAAAAAACTTTCGAATTGAGAACTTCCTTCCTTCTTTTTGGAAGTCGGTTAAAAAAGAGCGGCAAGGTCGTGTGCTGGGTGAATTCGACTAAAAGCGTCGATCCTGATACAGGTCTGATGCGTTCGCACCCACCACGCCACCTTACCATACCTCCATTATTTGTCTGATCTGAGAACCATCTGGAAATTACATGAAAAGTGAGGAATGTAGATTCCACCACCTTGAGCGTCATCATCATCATCAGCCAGAAGACTTCCACTGCTGAACATGGGCCTCCCCTGTGACCTTCACACTGAACGACATCCTGCCATCTGCATCCACTGGATGCCCGCGACTCTCACAATTTCGTCGGTCCATCTAGTGATAGGCCTACCTACATTGCGTCTTCCTGTTCGTGGTTCACGTGCGACATAGTCTGGAAGAAAGAAACAGATATCTGATAAATTCTGTCACGAAAGTTAAGTTCACAACTGAGAAACTATTTTTGATATAAAATGTCACATTTTCTGTATTCTCATTTCAACATGGATGGAAAATTTTCAAACAGGAAATCTCCTAAGTTATGTTTGCAGAGCAAAACGCAATCTCTATGTTAACACGACGTCCGAGATATGCTAATAAATGAATTGCTTTATTTCTTTGTAGGAAGGGGAAAGAAACAAGGTTTTCATAGTAAATATAAAACAAACACTCGCGAGCCGAGAGGTCGTAGAGGCATTTTATTAACACAATTTTAGGGTTCCGTACCTAAAGGGTAAAACGGGACCCTATCCTGACTCCGCTGTCCGTCCGTCCGTCTGTCACCAGGCTGTATCTCATGAACCGTGATAGTTAGACAGTTGAAATTTTCACAGATGATGTATTTCTGCTGCCGCTATAACAACATATACTACACAGAAACAGAATAAAATACATATTTAAGGGGCTCCCATACAACAAAAATGATTCTTTTGGCATTTTTATGGATATTGGTACGGAACCCTTCGTGCATGTGATTTTTTTAATGTGTACTAATTGTTTCACCCGCGTTGTTACCCCCAATTAAAAGTTGCCTCCTTATAACATCAAATATCTGGCAGTGAAGTCGCGCTAAATCGGTCCGGCCGTTTTGGAGTCCATACACACATCGATTTAACCTATCATACCGATCATCATCGATTTTTACCTATACATATTCACATAGATTGCGTTTGACCGGCATCTTGCCTTATGCACTCTGGCAGTCCGATAGAAAAATGATCAGTAGAGAATTATACCATACAGATCTGACGCACACTCTCCGAAATGTATCCGTTAAAAAAGTTGCTTGAAATTTTTCAGTAAAGCTGCGTGGCTTAGCTAGTCACCAATGTTGATAAATGTTGCCATATGATCTGACATTTATATGTGCCAGGAGCTGTTTTATTACTATCTAGATTGGATGAATAGAGTCCAGGGTTAAATGAAGGGAGAAGATTATAGTGCCTTCGATTTATCTTCGCCCTAGCATGATGCATAGGTTTTCCATTAAGCTTGAATAGATCAAATGTCAAATTTGAAAACCCATTTATCATTATTCTTTTTTAACCTTCACGAAATAACAATTTTCGAGGCGATGTTTGTTATTATATTTAAAACCTGGCTTTTAAGGCATCCCAATGTCAGTATCAATTCAGACGGCACTTACTAATCACCCTAGCTATAGTCAAACTAGCGTATTTTGACATAAGAAAACAGCTGAGAAATTAAATATTATCATGCTCTACCAATCACTTAAATGTGTTAGAAATGAGGGCTGAAATTAGGATAATAGTATATTGAGAGGGACGAAACGACATATTTTTTAAGCTAGAGGGCCGAAACATAGGGAATGTGACGAATCAGGAATAAATCGACAACCATTCCTCAATGACCTCAGTGCCTTAAGATGAAAGTCTTCAACCAGTGTGTGTTGCCAGTGATGACATACGGTACTGAAACGTAATCTCTCACTATGGGCCTCATTAGCATGCATTGGCCGATGGGGCCGAAATGTTCTCGAATGGAGACCACGGACCAGTAAGCGCAACGTAGAACGTCCACCCACAAGATGGAAAGACGACCTAAAAGAGACTGCAGGAAAACGCTGGATAAAAGCCGCTTTCAACCGGCCCTTTTGGAAATCGATGGGGGAGGCCTATGTCAAGCAGTGGACGTCCTATGACTGAAATGATGATGATTACTCAATATAGGCAGTAAAACCATTCTGACACGTGGTTTGTTGATTTGACATTAAATATTAACAAAATTGTGACGACTATAAAGACATGACTTGTGACAAAATATACAGATGTGATATATTTCAAGAAGGACACAAATACAGAATCGATGCTACTAAATTTCCATTTAGTCTGGGTTTGGTTGCGTTTTAGGGTTTCATAGGTTCATTCACCAACAAGGTTTTTTTTGGTCTATCCGCACCTCATAGCATCAGATTTTCTCAGGAACTGCTAAATCTATCCGCATCTTTGCTTAACATCAAACATGATATATACAAAAGCAAGTCTTCGACGTATTAAAAAAAGATTTTAATTATAAATTTGGCAAGTAGGTTTTTTTCTTAATTTTTTATTGAAGTTACGAAACACACAATACACTGAAAAAACTGTCCCAAATGTATCTTTAATAAAAAAAAACGACTTCATAAAAATATCAGAACTGAACCAAATTAAAATGGGACCACGCGGGAAGCACCATTTTCAAATAATAAAAAAAAACATCAAAATCGGTTCACCCAGTCGAAAGTTCCGAGGTAACAAACATTAAAAAAATAAATAAAAAACAGTGGAACTGAGAACCTCCTCCTTTTTGGAAGGCGGTTAAAAGAGCGGGAAGATCGTTGGCACGGGTAAAGTTTGACTAAAAAGACAGGATTTAAATTTTCGCATCCGCCACGCCACCACACCATACCTTGTTTGTCTGATCTGAGGTGCTAGCCCACATATTTTGAAGCATAAACCTTCTAAGAACGTCTGATCTATCCTCAATCATTTCACCGCCAATTGATAGCTGGCAAATTGCTCCCGATACCACTTGGCTATGAATTGGTCTAGACAATATCCGAGATATCGTATTTATGACATTTCTGTACCATAATGTACGATAGATGTCATAGAGTGATACCGTTACCCTATGTTATGGTATTGGAGAAGTACTTACCAGATTTGAGCTATAATTTATCAGGCAGACTGCTACGAAGTGCTACGACGCTAAACAGCGCTACTAGTAATCAATTAGCATCATCTTAAGGGCAGCTACAGTACATCAAAACAAACAACTTTTTTACTACTCATACTCGGAGAGTAGGTCTGAAGTTGCCTGAGGAGCGGGTTGAAAGTAATACATTTCAGCCCTAGGGAGAATCACTTTCAACTGACAGTGACAGTTGACAACTGACAGACACTCAAATTATAAAAAAAACTAGTTTTATTTTCTTGTATTAAACCATGGTCCAACTTTTTTTTCTCCTCAGAGGATTATGATCCCGCACTTCTCGTACATTTGCCAGTGGTTAGCTCATGTTTTTATTTTTAGTTTCCTTGTATTCGTAATGAAAAGCACAGTGTTTATGCTTCGAGCCAAAACTAACACAATAGAACAAATACCGCGCCTGTTGACAGCTTGAATTTTACTTAAGCTAAAGGCACTTCGCCGAGAATCGACACCACTATATGGTTGATATTCCGAAAACCCGTACGAAGCGCTTTGATCCCACTCTTATTATGCGAATGCTAGTCTTTGGAATGCGCTGCCTGAATGGGTTCTCCCCGGTAGACAACAGCAAATCGGTTTCTTCTAGGCAAGCGTGCTCCATCGTAGACCACATCATCGCTTAACATCAGGCGATATGGCGGTCAAACAAAAATCTATTCATTAAAAAAATGCGAGAATATTGTCTTTTGTTTTAATGCCTCTTCTTTGCTCAAATTGTGAGCATTGTTATAATAATACAACATGGTAATGTAGCCAGCATTTTGGGGACAATTTTCACTGGCAGTGGAATCTAACTAAAAATAAATATGTATATTAAACTGCACTAATCCAGAACCGTGTAACCGATGCCCGATAGGCATCGTTCGCAAAATTCTGGCTGCATTTCTCCGTTGAATTGCAATCAATACTGACCCGTTGCGCAAATTCTCCTCGGGCCCTTGCCATTCCCATAAAAGTAGGCAACAGTTAATTTAGGCAGGCCTGGCGCACTCCGCACTTTAGGTATGAAGCTACAAGTAGTCGACTGGTCGGACTTGCTGTGCCCGCTGCCGCGCGATAGACAGAAATAACGCGACAAGAGTTTTGTGAAAATCAGAAAGGCAACTTCTAGGGTAATATAGCAGTAGGTAGTTAGCGCTCGCACGTCCTGAATTGGACTTTATTGTGTGGTTGTAAGAGCCGCTACTTATTTAAATGCTTTTGCCGAGTGAACCATATGTACTTGTACTTTATGTATTATGTGTTTTAGGCTAGAAGCCACTAAATCTCCTTTGTAAAATCGGGCGTGAATCCAACTAGGCTGCCAAAGCTCGAGCTCCGCAATCAGATCCTCGCCAGATTCTTCAGTATTGAATTACAACTGATTGGAGAAAAACAAAAGACGGGCGTCAAAGAACCAAATCCTCATGAATGTATAACGATGCAGCCTTTCACTGGGATTATTCACTAGGATCTGTTTGGATAAGTTTTCAGTGACGTTTTGTTTGAATGTTTATGCGCTGTTTGAGCATTTGATTAAAGGCGAGGTCTTCCCACTTTTAAGCAACGCTACTACATATGACCATAAGGCTTAATATATTGTATTAAAATATTAATTGAAGCTAACCCATGGCGCTTACACGTAGTTGTGTGTTACTTCTATGTATAAAAGCTGAGAACCTAACTCCAAGATATACCTCGGCGAGGTTTGTTGGTGTTAGCAAGCAAATTACAATGTAGTAACGTTTATCACAAATAAATAATAATAAAATTCTCTATTTTGGTATTGTTGGTAGGGACTTTTGTATGAAAAGTATAAAAATTACCCAACCGAGTCCCAAAATAAGTACCTAATTAGGCCTTAGCCAAGACTCGTCTCTATACGTAGTTTATAAGAATACATTATTGTGATTTAAATTTTGCGCAAAAAAACTTGAATAGATTTTGGGCTTTACGAAATATTATTTATATTGTAAAGATTAGAATACAACTGGCTGATATAAAGGTAATTTAGCATCAAATATGCAAAATATGTTTATTTGTCCATGCCCTTTGTCAATTTATACAATACTAGCTGCGCCCTGCAGTTTCACCCGCGTGGTGATGAAAATCGGTGATGATGATGATGATGAATAGTAGCCTATGTGTTAATCCAGGACATAAAAATAGCCTATGTCCGTCCTCATGATACATACTATTACCTCGCAAAATTTTATCGAGATCAGTTAAGCCGTTTAGCCGTGATTATGTAGCAAACAGACAGAGTTACTTTATAAGTAAAAGTATAAGTATGGATGTTTTGTCAACTATTGAAATAAAACTTCTATATATATAAAAATCTCGTGTCACGGTGTTTATGGTCGCACTCTTCCGAAACGGCTCGACCGTATTTTTTTATTTTTTTTAAGCTGTGATAGGCTTGTGTTTAATGTTAAGCGAAGAAGCGGTCTGCGATACAGCATGCTTGCCTAGAGGAAACCGAATCACTCAAGGCTTGAAGACACCCAGATTGTAACTATCGGGGAACACCCATTCAGGCAGCGCATTCCACAGACTAGCAGTTTGCACTATAAAAATGGAATCAAAGCGCTTAGTACGGGATTTCGGAATATCAACCATAAAGCGATTTTTTTTGTGCCTGCTCTGGCCGTCTTATAGAAAAATGGGCAGGAGGGAAGTAGATCATACAGATCTGACTATGATTTTTTTATGTGGTATATTTGGTAGGTATGAGAATAGGTCGTAAAGTATATTTCATATCGCTAGATGATTAGGATGCAATTCAATTTATTTATTATTTAATTATGGGTACATAAGTGTAAACTTATGAACGTCAACATTACAATTTACTTGTGAAAAAAATTAACTTGATTGTAAATCAAAGAAAAAACTTTTTTTTTTCGTTTAAGCACTGAATTGTCGTGAGAACAGTCACAATTCAAACTGTCATGCGTAAGCTAGAAATCAGTAAACTGCTATTGACTACTTTGCGTACGGCATAAATAGAGCCCCAACACAATTACTTATGGCACTCGCTGCAATCACTAAAAAGCTTCACGCAAACAAGAGAAACATACGTAATGTAATATCTGACACTAATTTCCCATAAAGTTCGACATTTCAAACAAACCTTTTATTATAATTTTAACCAACCAGAATAGACACGTGCCAGAGTTTCGGAAACAACAATTTTAATGGTACCCGAAAAGTTTGACATGGTCGCATCCCACAAACGACTTTGGCAGCATAACATACGAAACGTGTGGCGATGTTAGTGACGCAGCGCATAGACAGATCAATCACGATTCTGTTTTTTTTTTTATGAGAATTATTTATTTATATTCTAAAATAATATAATTCTGGAAACTAAATTCACTCTGCGTCGTAACTAGTGTAAGTATTCGGAACCTGTCGTGAGGTTGTCTCTACCGAAAAGCAAAATACTTGTGTGTATCCTGCACCCAAAATCAAACAAAATAAATTAACAAAACATATTTAGCTAACATCTGGCTTATTGTGGAGTCCGATCGTGATTTAGATTGTGATCACGACCGCGTGACATCCCGTACGAACGGACATCCACAACAAAGCAGATGTTAGCTAAACATGTTTTGTTAATTTGTCTTGTTAGAATATAGCTGCGGGAGACCCAGTTTAAACTATTTCTGATAGTTGATTGAATCAGGCGTTACTTTGCGGAAGTCCATTTTCAAAACTGTTATTTCTGATAGTTAAATATATATTGAAGACCTCACATACACTAATGAAATCGAACTATGTCTGTAAATATTTGGAATTATAATCAACGGCAAAACGAAGTACACTGCTGAAACAGGCCTCTCTCTTAGAACTCCACACTGAAAAAAGCCTGGAACGCTTATTTGCTACGCCATAATCTCCACACTTGGCAGGTGGTTTGGAGTTCACAGACCGTTCACCGTGCAGAAGCTGGTAGTTCTTCTGGTCGCAGCTTAAGGACATGCTCGGGTCCGGGTAATATTTCTAATATAGTACTTTATTTCTGCCTACAAACTGCTACGCAGTTTGGCAGAGTTGTATATACATAGCATGTACTTTATACACTGAGATAAATAATAAAAAAAAAATGTGTAACAATTTTTTTAATGTTCTAGTACTTACTTATATTTTTTTCGAAACAGTGTTTAAAAAATATTTCATTATATTCCTGAGAATCAAAAATCTAAACTTATTTTTCAAAATAATTTTATTTATAAGCTCTACTCTCGTAAGTAAACTAAGTAATTGCTTTCGCACTACGCGGATTACGTTGTAAAGCCGTCGACAACCAGGCGCGGACCAATAACGGGCATGTGCTGTGAAATCAAACGTTTGTTATGTGGAACCACAATGGACATTGCTAGGCGAATACTGCAAGGAAAGTTGAATTGAATTGAGAAACTTCTCCTTTTTAAGGCCGGTAAAAAATTGGACTTTCCGGTCTCGACCTTTCCTAAAGTAATAGAGTAAAATGGCCAATTCTGTCTTCTGTAATATCTTGTACATCATCATCACCATTTCAGCTATAGGACGTCCACTGCTGGACATAGGCCTCCGCCATCGGTCTCTAAAAGGGCCAATTGGAAGCGGTTAAGGTTCACGTTCGCGTGATTTTGTAAACTGCACGTATTCGGGCCCGCGTTTTGAGTTGGGCGTAAGTTCTTAAAAATGCCTACATCGCGTGGTGCTACAGTAATGTATCTCGTTCTTATATTTTACGCTGAACCATAAACCCATTCTAATAAAATGAATGTTACCATACTTATATTTTAACGCACTTAAAATTCGAGATAAACAGTACCACGATTGTAACATTCCAAGAGATTTCATTCCAGACACGCAAATTGTAAGCCTGAAATTTGTGTTGATGTAAAGGTATGTACACGTGCCGTTAGAAATATGAGCGTCGAAAATTACCACATGTTACTATCAAAGCAGGAAACGTTCAGAGGGACACAGGTCTACTCTTAGAGAGAGAGGATGTATGCTGACACGTTGCATGTTGGTGATTATCATATATCTTTGATCTTTCAAAGTTTTTGTGCACTTTTATTGTGCGAACTGCTAGTCTGTGGAATGCGCTACCTGAATGGGTGTTCCCCAGTAGTTACAATCTGGGTGCCTTCAAATCACGAGTGAATCGATTTCTTCCAGACAAGCGTGCTCCATCGTAAATCGTAAATCGCTTAACATCAGGCGAGTTAGCGGTCAAACGCAAGCCTATTCCTAAATATAAAAAAAAACCTGTACAATGTAGCCCTCGCCTTATAACCCAAAGTAAGATTTAAAACGTCGTATAAATTATGCGCGACGTAGAGAGATCATTTATCTTCAACACACACGGCAAATGAGTCCCGAGATATGGTGGAATTTAAATATAGCCCTTCGAGCTGGAAAGCTATCTCTTACTCGTATGTACATTCGGGCGTTCAATTGCACACAAATTGTGAATAAACCGAACAAAAAAATATCAGAACAACACGATTAAAATGCTGGCGTTTATCTGTCATTACCATTCAGCGTGGGTTCAGAGCACAGTTTTTTTTTGTTATTTTTTTACTTATCTTTTCTGTGGTTATGAGAATGACTTATGCCGCTAGTATGCTGGCTACGCTGTCAACTGGTGGTGGATGCAAGCATTTGGATTGTATCTAGACAATGACAACCATATCCACTTGACAGCTTTTCCTTTACCCCGCCGTGATGAAAAGGTACTAAATTTTCAGCAGGATATTTTTCGAGCGGGCCAATCCTAGGCGCGAATTGAACGAATGACTTTTATTTTCTCCAATCACAAGCGCTAAACGATACATAAGCTAATTATGACTTATGCGCGAGCAAGTGGTTTTAGACCTTCCACGGAAGGGTAGGTAAAGTTGTTTAGGTTTTAGTTTTAGCTGGTTTTTAGTTTAGTTAAAAATGGCACATAAAAAATACATCTTTAGTCAGTTAAGTTCATGTTAAGTTATGGAGTTGCTGTTACAAAATAAATATATTTATTTCTTCTTTCTTTTTAATAATTTATCCAACTTTCTCTTGCTGAAACTCTCAAAGTTGCCTTCATTTACAAAAGTTATAAACCTTCCGTTATGTAAACGATACATGGGAAGTTGAACGCTAATTTAACTGTAAACTGCTTGTACTTGTCCTTCCCGGATTACCCCATAGGGGTGAAAACTACCGAGTTAACTTACCCCACAACGGGGGCAAAAACTACTGAATCGGGCTGTTACTAATTTACCTAATGATACGTAAGAGGTACGGTTCGTTACCTCAAGTGGTACTTAAATTATTTCAAGGTTTTTAGGGTTCGGTATAAGGTATCTACGATGTCTGCCAGTCCTATCTTTTAACAACTGTATCTTTTGAATCATAAGATAGTTGAAATTTTCACAAACTATGTAATGTAAGTGCGCATTAATTAAAAATAATATTAAAAGTAAAATATAAAGAGGATTCCTTACAACAACCGTAATTGTTTTAACTCTTTTTGTTTTTGATTTAGTGTATAAATGGTAATAGGTACGTACACGCGTCAAGCTTGGGATGAATATAGTATACACTCTGAAGTAAAACAACAAATAATATAACTGGCCAAGAGCATGTTGAGACACGCATATTGTAGGGTTTCGTAACCAAAGCCATAAAATTGTGGCCACGTCATAGTTCAGTACATCGTGGTTATAGTAAAATTCGAACGAGTCTAAAAGTTAATCTGGTTCTTCCTTAGCATATTTCTGAAAACCGCATCAAAATCAGTCCAGTGGTTTATAAGTTATGCGTGTCCAAACAAATAGACAATTAATTTTAAACTGATGTGTTGTTTTAAACTATCACGGTTGTTCACTAAAGTTATATGATTATTTACGGGATATTTACCGTGGTAAGGTTGTGGAAGGAGCTCCCGATATTGTGGCGCAGTTACATGCACCATGTTCACGGGAAGACTGAAGAATGCGGTGGTTGGTGAAAAAGTTTTGTGCATTGAACTTTTTCACCAACCACCCGCATTCTTCAGTCTTCCCGTGAACATGGTGCATGTAACTGCGCCGAAATATCGGGAGCTCCTTCCACAACCTTAAGTCATAAGTCATAAGTAATTTATTGGTAAAATGGCAATTTACTTACCACGGTAAATATCCCGTAAATAATCATATAACTTTACTGATGTAATGTGTTCAGCTGCTTATTATAAGACGCACTGTCTCTACGATTTTATGGTATTAAAAAAATATTTAAAAAATACGGGCAATATAGGACATCTTCCTGATGACGATTAAAACGCACGGACACGCGTTCAACCAGTGCTGGGCCCTGGTACCATAACTAAAACACGCACGTAACACGGCGTGTTAAGTTAACGTCTAAAAATTTGGTCTTTATTCTTTAGGAAATAAAGGCCAACTTTTTAACTTAACCCGCCGCGTTACGAGCGTATTTGTAGTTATGGTATCAGGGCCCTGGTGTTGTCAGGCATTTAGTCTATGTAAGACTAAGCTTATTTAAAGAATGAAACATCATATTTATATAACAAAGGAGCGCTGTTTCTCACCTTCGTCCACAAACTAGCTATTCTTTACTTCAGTATTTGTATGGTTAAGAAAAGCATTGTGTGCCCGCAAAGAGCTTTATGAGATTTAATAAGGTAGTTTTGCAGTCCATGAAATAACTCTTATAAAGTGGAGCTTCATTTCTTTGGATTTCAAGTGGCGTATTTTTATTAGAGCCTTTCTTTTTGAGGTCAGAAAAAAAAGACTAGTTTGTATTACAATGTGTTTTGATCTTCATTTGCACAACCATTTAAAATTTCTGATTTATATAGGTTTTCTACTTCGAAAATGTAGTAAGTTTTATGACAGTTGTGTTCCTTTGGTCCAGTCTTTGGAGGTGTATAGAGGTGCGTGCAATGTCGCGCTTGTCTCCATCAAAAGTAACTTGATGCCATAAAGCCACCCGTGTGCTAAGTACAAATATTTACACGTAGGTATCGATTTCCATCCAAATATCAATTTCGAAATTCATAATTCACATGAAATCCAATTCGTAATTTACCCGCCTCCTGTTTCTACAATGCATCATGAACATGCAATGCAACATACAATGCGTCATAAAGTTGCCATTATTGCAAATAATGGCCACACCAAAACAGATTGCAAAGTAAATTGTAGAGGACACTCTTCAGTAGAAAATCCAACTGATTTTTCATTTCAAGCATTTAATGAAAAATCAGGATCAACAAATTGCAAAAAAAATAACTATTTTTTTATGATGTTTTTGCGAAAAATACGCCGTAGTGAGTAAAAGTGCACGCACGTACACGCACACATACACAAACGCACAGTAAAACTAATAACGTGGACTTGGGCTGTCCGCCAAAGTGACCTAAAATAAGCTTATTGGATTATTACAACTTTCTAGTAATGAGTTACCACAATCTCACCTGATAGCAAGCAAGAATGACAAGTCAAGTGTGTTGCTGATTCAAAGTTCTAAATGAAAAGTGTCAGATTTTAGCAAACGGATTGTAGTTACAGATAATCTCAACGCCGCAATCAAACATCTTGAACGTTATCGGAAATTAACCCTTCGTCGCCCCTGCCTCCAGATTTACAACGCAATTAGAACCAAGCCAAGAATTTAATCTGACGCTAGTCAGGGGTGGCACAATCTATTAATCACAGAGCAAACTCACCCTTATTGTTGGTGAATTATTAAGCCAAGAATTAATTAATATTGCACGTCAAGTGAGGGAGTCGACTTTATTGGGCTGGATTAGTAAAATGACGCTATAAATTGGCTGAGATGATTAGATTTGGGACGATGTGGCAACCCTGATGAGATTGCTTTTTAAAATGGGACGCCATTTAACACGCCATAGACGTTTTATAACACGGTAACCATGGTTTAAAAAAAATCAATTGCGTCAAACGAATCAAATACAAGACCAATCGGATACTACTTATCTTGACAATCATGAACGTAACACGCTGGCTATCTGCACAATATTTTGACAGTTCTAAATAAGCGCGTTATTGCAGAATACTGGACATTGCTAATTCTATGCAGATAACGTAACGCGGATGCATTACGAGTTAACATGGTCATAGAGACAAAGAGCACAGATATCATTTTCCAATTACATTTTCATGTTATGACGTCACGCGTTCATAGTAAGGAATCTCATGTCAGATAGAGAATAAGGGGTCCATTTGAAGAGGTTGTAAAGTTGGTCAGTTTACAGTCGCTTTTCATCAATAGCTTATACTCCACGAAAAAGAAAATAATTCAGTAGCAGTACATATCACTAATGATATAATAGCAAAGGTGGCAGCAGCATTCTACGGGCCCGTCATAATCCGTCACCTCCAGCGTGGTACCGCGGATTACTCCGGAGATGCTCAGATTAGCATCATCAGGGTGATTCCTCGGATGATCTGTTGTGATTCAATTTAACTGGATTAGAGATGGTACTGGATAAGATTGAATACGTAATGAGGCTTATGGAAACTGAATAAAGTGATCTGACTATAAATCGTTGCAATCTTTATATACATATGTACAGGATAACTTTTTTTTTCTATTTTTTTTTTTGTTCTAAGACTTATAAAAAATTCTCGAAAAACAAAACCAGCTGTTTCAAACATTTTGTCGGAAGAGAATGATTTTTTTTCCATGGACCAGCAGATATATGTTTTCGCGAGTTTCATCAAAAATACGATTCGATAAAAACACATCAGTCATAGGACTGCACGTCAGGAGTGAAATCTTCATTAGTAATTCACCTATTCTCCAAGAGATGGCGCTGTTTTAAAATACACGGTACCTACAGCATAACGATGACGAGAGCTCCATGATTTTTGTTCACCCTAAAAGTGCACAACGCGCCTAAAAAAGTTTTCACTTCAAAAACAAAATACCACTCACTGACTGAGGTTAAAGATATTTTAATAATCTCTTTTAGAAATAAATTTCACTTAAGTACATGAGAATGTAACTTAATTGTATAAAATAAATATTGTTGTCGTCGTACAAAAGAGGGTAGTTAAAAAAATATTTTTAATATCGGGCGGTCTGTTCGCTCAATTCGGCGGCCGGTGACACGGGCTTGCTAAACGTAAACATGACGTAGATCGAGCTTACCTGGAAGTGGCTGAGCGTGCTTTGCAATATTTGGTTATTTTTTTTATTTTATATATTGTAGTGGAACACAATGTACACACGAGAGCTTCTCCGGCCCAATGTGTCAGTCTGTTATGCCGGAAAAACGTACGGGTCTTGTAGAATTTTCAACGAAGTTAAAACCGCGGGAGCAGCCAGTTAAGTTTTAAAAGTCGTGATTATGAATACAGTACTTTATTCTCTGCCTGTCAGAAATAAGAATCAGTCTGGTAAGTATTGAACATATCATGAATTTCGACTTGAACACATTTTTATCTAAATTAACTAAGTATTTAACTAACTTACTAACAACTCGCCGGCTTCCTTTTTTTACTGAGATATATAATCTGGGCATTTTCAAGGCAAGAGTGAATAGGTATCATCTAAGTCTGCGTGCTTCATCTTCGACCACATCGTCGCTTACTAACAGGCGAGTTGGTGGTCAAAAGCAGACAAATTCGCGATAAAAATAATGTTATAAGTGACGCTAATTTGGGCGTGTTACTAAAATAGCTAAACAAACCACAAATAGCATAAAAAATTTATAAATATACTAATTCTAACAAATAAGATTAAGGTAATTATCCCCCACGACTCATTCCTTGGCAAATCTCGCAGAATACTCGTACGTTCTGTGATTATCAACATAAATATAAGGGCAATTACACACGTGCGGAATTACTGAAATAACAAACAGTTTTTACGCTTTAGCTAGGGTGCAACTAAATTGGAGCTTCGTGCCAGTAGTTCAACTGAAGCGGTGCAGTCAACACGTGTGCCTATATTACAGATGTCACTAATTACATGCCAGAAAAAACGGGTCGAATTAAGATCTTTCCTTATTTTTAGAATTCCGTTTAAATATAATATGAATGTGTAATGTACTTACTTTAAGAATATTGTATGACTTAAAAGTTTAGTTAAATTTTTAGTCCGTAATTAATTATTATTATTATTGTAAATTAACGCTTGACTAGATAATTTTATTGTAATTATTTAATATTTTATTGAAATTCTGCTAAGAACTTATATTGGGTAAAAAGATATGCGAACTTTTTGTTGTTGTTTTTTTTATAAATAAAACAACATAACTATGGTAAGGTGACTTGAATTCGAACAAAAAACAATTGAAAAATGGCGGGAAATTGCTTTTTTCCTTTTTGTATTCCTATTTTAAAATTTCATATTTTTAATGATATCAAAACCAGCCAGATACAAACAGTACAACCGATGAGATTTGACTACAACTTTATACATACAAAATACGAAAAGACTTTTTCCCCGACCTATTATGATGGTACCTGGTACTAGGTTCATGAATGGTACGGACATAACATGGTCGACGAAAAGAGAAGAATTAGGCTAAATGAATTTTTTTGACATCAGATTAATTATATTTTGTCTAAATTCTGTCTAATTATCTATAGTGATATTTAACGTCCACAACGATCGCAAGTTATGGAAAATCTTAAAACTCATCGCTGACTAGTAACTCAAATAAAAAGATCACGCAGTGCTTACATAAACAGCTTTTATGCACACACCAAAATATCTTCTCTACAAAACAAATATATAATATTGATCATACGCGACACCTATGCATAGCGTACTGACTGTAACTAAAGCAGAGGCATGTAAACACGCGTCCGAGTTGGGTAATTATATATGATATGATTTATTAAGCCATTACACGCGGCTATACCGACGTTAATTACGTTTATTTGCTACATTATGCCTGATTTACATCGATTTGGGAGATAGTCACTGTGAGTAGAGTAGCTTCAATACACTGTGAGTAGAGTGGTCCAAATAATAATGATAATAACGCAGGGGCGGCTTTATGAAGATCCGTCGGTGAGTGGCGACATCGCGTACCCCGATTCCATGGGGCTAAAACCCCAGACCTCGACCCCTGGCTTGCCTTAACCGGCCGTCCTGGGGTGGAAATAGCAAAAGCTAATAACCTAAGCTCCAGAGTGGAAGTGTTAAAGGGCATAACGCCGCGAGTAGCTCTTAGTGAAAGTGCAGCACACTCTCGACACCCTAAGCCACCCACGCCAATGTTACCCTTCCGGTGCCAAATTCAAATTCAAATTCAAATTATTTTATTGAGAATAAAAACGGACAAATTCCACTAACATTTATCTCACATACTGTTAAACTAAAATAGATTTCCTAGTAAAAATAGGAATAATATTATAAAATTACTAATATAATAAATACAACAAATTGCTGTAAAAATATGTCAACATAAAATTAGTATGTCATACAAATTGTCATTATAGTCATCGGCTTTTTTGCCCCTGTCCCATTGATCAGTTATATTTTCACAATAAGTCAAAAAAACTTTCGTTACATTATTCCAACTGTCACAAATAATATCACAATCAGTGTTGGTAGCAAGGAGTGCATTGAAGTGGCGGCGGGCGCGAATCAGCGGAGACATGGAGCGCGCCACGGTGCGGCTGTGAGCCACGTGGAAAAACTTGGGCAATTTTCCACGCCTATTAGCCGGAACCCCGGGTTTATCTGGCACAAACAAAGTGCACAATAAATTGTGCAGATGCAAGGAGTCAACTGATCCTCTGAGCACCTTGCAGCAAGTAGCAAGCTGATCCAACATCCTTCTCACTTCTAGTGAGTTGTAGCCGAGCTGGCCGAGCAAGAATTTAGTTGGGTACATGAACGGGTAATAACCGTGAAGCTTCTTATACAGCGATCTTAAGAAAGCTTTTTGAACCTTTTCAAGCATCCGCACATAGGTGACGTGGTGCGGGTTCCAGACACATGCGCTCGACTCCAGCTTGCTTCTGACTAACGAGTTGTACAATGTTCTAATAACTAAAGGATTTTTAAAATCTTTGGCATTTCGTAATACGAAGGCCAGACGACGATAGGCCTCTTTGGCGAGATCAGAGATGTGGTCATGGAAATTCAGGGTACGATCAAATGTCACTCCCAGATCCTTAATGCTATTTACCCGATTTATACATAGATTGTCAAGATGATAATTATAATTGATGGGATTTCTTTTGCAAGATTGCCAAGATTTGCCAAGATACGGCCTTTGTGGGGGGGCCATTTAGTGGGTGGCAAGTCCTCACCTGCCTAACTAATTTTGAGATGAGACAGGATAAGGCAGGTGCCGTTTTTATCCAATATATCTCTTATCCCTTCCACAGGTTGTTTACCTCAATAGCCCAGTTTTTTTTTTAATCCTATACTGTACAATTCATATTCCATTTTAGACATATACCATAATTATTGTATTTTTTTTATATTCAACAGGGCCTCTTGGTGTTGGCTTCGGCTCCACTAATGCTTACCAAATATCTGGGCTAGACCCGAAAATATTGTGAAATAAATAATAATAAATCTTTATTAGAGCAAAAAACAGTAAAACAGTTAATACAATAGTGATAACAGCTACAGGTTCACATTATGTTGGTGTTTATTTATAAGGTTACTTCTAGCTATAACTATACTTTTTTTATAGGCACACACTATTGTATTGTTGTTCGAGAACCCTGTACCTATCCCACACTAGGAGGTCTTCTGTGTCGTGGGATCCGTGTGCCTTCTACAATTTAATAATTAGGATAAGGTGAACTAGACATCTAGGCATCAACATCAATGGCGAATACATCACTCACCTTCGTTTTGCCGACGATATAGTCATCATGGCAGAGTCGCTGGAGGACCTTAATACAATGCTCAGCGACCTCAGTAGCCTTTCCCAACAGGTGGGTCTTAAAATGAACATGGACAAGACAAAAGTCATGTCCAATGTCCATGTTGTACCCGTACCGGTAATCGTTGGGAACGATACTCTCGAAGTTGTTGACCATTACACCTATCTTGGACAGATTATTCAGTTAGGTAAGTCCAACTTAGGCAAAGAGGTCGCCCGAAGAATCCAACTCGGATGGCCAGCGTTCGGGAAATTGCGTGACATCTTCTCGTCCAAGATACCACAGTGCCTGAAGACAAAGGTCTTTGACCAGTGTGTGTTGCCAGTGATAACATATGGTACTGAGACGTGGTCCTTCTGTTGGCCTTTTGGAAAAACTCAGAGTCACACAACGGGCAATGGAGAGAGCTATGCTCGGAGTTTCTTTGCGCGATAGAATCCGAAACGTGGATATTCGACAAAGAACCAGAGTCACTAACATAACTATTAAAATCTGCATGTTAAAGTGGCAATGGGCAGGCCACATCGTTCGAAGAACTGATAACCGATGGGGAAGAAAGGTTCTTGAGTGGAGACCGCGAACCGGAAGACGCAGCGTAGGTAGGCCTCCCACTAGATGGACTGACGACATTGTTAGAGTCGCGGGCATCCAGTGAATGCAGATGGCAGGATGTTGTTCAGTGTGGAGGTTAAAGGTGGAGGCCTATGATCAGCAGTGGACGTCTTCTGGCTCATGATGATGATGATGAACTAGACTTTAAGTACTAAGTATCTATGGGAAGGGGTAGGTACAATTTTGAATTTAGGTTAGACAAGCTTAAGGGAGAAGTTAAACATAATAGTTACAGTATTATGTTTAATGTAAAAGTAAAATGTAATGTAAATGTAAAAAAATGTATCTACATTTTCCGAGTCTACTTTTGTTCGCTGTGACTAAGAAAGAGGATAGAACGTTTTGTCTGCACCTAATGTGACCTGTTCGACCAACCACCCGTATTCTTCATACAGTCTTCTCGTGAACATGGTGCATGTAACTGCACCGAAATATAGGGAGCTCCTTTCATAACCTTACCACAGTAAATATCCCGTAAATAATCATATAAATGTATCACTGTTTCATTTCCTTACAATTAAAGTGAAAGCCGATTGTATAATTTGTGCATAAAACCCATTTAATCCTCAACTTAATCCGTTTTCGCTTTCGGCTCGGGCTGATAAACGTCTGGATTACAGCTTGTTTAATACACTAGATGAACAATCTACTATTAAAATAAAAACCTACAGCGAACTTTAAAAAAATTGCCAAACATTTTTAGCAATTGGCAAAATCACTGAACTGTGAGATTCGTCGCACTCTACCGGATTAAATCGATGAAGCAAACGATTCATATTCCATATACAAAATGCTAAAGTTGGTTGCCTGCGAGTTTGGCGAATGAATATTTTAAAATAATGAAAAGCTAAAGGACTATTCAGATTGTGAGACTTATAACAAACAAGATTCTTTCTATTAAAAAAATTAAAACTGAACGGTGTTTTTAGCGGATCATATATCGAAAACAGTATTTCTGTTCAAAAATTGTTTGAAATCTCATTTTCATTATATAATTCATATCAATTTCCTATCACTTGTGTTTTTATCCCCATTTTAATAGATGGTCTAACGCTAGGTTGTCAAAAGATGGCGCCAAAGTCGTAATTTTTTTAAACATATTTTTACGCTGTGAATTGCGTTTAAATTTCAACTAAATCTTAAATCACTGCCATTTAATAATACAATGACTTTTTATTATTAACAGCCTTGCATTTGACCGCCAACTTAGTAGTCTACGATGGAGCACGCATGCCTAGAAGAAACCGATTCACTCGCTATTTCACGAAGACATCCAGGTTGTAATCGGGGAACACCCATTCAGGCAGAGCACAATGATTAGAGATCCCATATTTTTTATTAATAAACGTACACAATCTGATAGTTCACTGTCACAAAAATAATTATACAATATCACCAAAGATCTTTAAAACTATACATGCATGGGGATAACTTTAAATAATAGTGTTTATTGTTATTATTTTATATTCCTGTGTATATCTACGAAGATGCTATGACAGTCCGCATAAAAAATAAGAGCAAACTTACAGAAATTTCTATAATTTACTAAACTATTAAGTGTAGATAATCCGATAGATATTCGTCAAAGAACCACAGTCACCGATGTAGCTGCCAAGATTTGAAAGTTCAAGTAGCAGTGGGCCGGCCACATTGAACCGATAACCGATGGGGAAGAAGAGTTCTTGAGTGGAGACCACGAACGAAGACGTAGTGTAGGTACGCCTCCCACTGGATGGACCAACGACAGCGTAGGAGTCGCGGGCATCCAGTGGATGCAAATGGCAAGGTGTCGTTCAGTGTGGAGTTATAAGGAGGAAGCCTATGTTCAGCAAAGGACGTCTTATGGCTGCTGATGATGGGTCCGATGCATATGATTCATATTTATGATTCCGTAGTGTAACGTTTATAGTTTTATTGTATTTGTCTAACCGTCCGCCCACTACTAACTCTTCATTACGCGTATGAATTTGAAGGCATCAGCTTGTGACAAATTGTTAAAAATACCTTTTTGTATCTACTGAAAATACTAAGTATGTAAGTGCTTAATCCAAACTTTATAAAGTCCCGTCATTGTGGTCAACCTTTCACTCATGTTCGATCATAATTAATCAAGCAGTGAGTGATGAACGGATGGAAGTCCGGACAATGCCGTAAAATATTGGCGGTATGTGTACGTGAATTGATGTCAGGCTTTATGGTGGTTGACGGTGAAAGGTTAAATGAGGAATTTAATTCTCTGATTTTAAAATTAGCCATAATTATATGAACACTCTCACTTACGTGCACTGTTTGCGTAGATTTATTGCTAAAATATGCTATACTAGCATGCTTTTTGGCGATGATGGCTCAGGGGTTGGCATGTTTGAATTCCACCGCAGGGTACGGATTCAAATTCTAAAAATGAGCATGAACTGCCAGTTACAGAAAATATCGTGAGGAAACCGTAGCATGGTTGTAAGATAAGATAAGATGAGATATGATATGAGACGATATGAGATAACTCTTTATTAAAAGACCACACAAACATGAAAGGAAGGAAATACTTAAAGCGATCCCTTCTAGGCAACTATGCACGGAAAGTAATTACAATAAAAAAGTGTCCTTAAGTGAAATAAATCAGAAGTAAATACCTAATCAAATAACAACAAATAATCAATATGCTACAATTTATTTATTTGTTTTATAAATATAACAAACAATATATATATATATAGACTACATATAAATAACCATTATACTATATACCAGGGCTCTTAGGGTATTTTCTTAAGACTGAGTGTCTAGCTACCCTCATGTAAAAAAACATATCACCATGACCTAACAATGTGTTCCGGCAGCCTCACTTGATCCGCGTCCGAACCATCTTCGACCACATTGTCACTTACCACCAGATGAGCTATGGTCAAACGCTTACTCTAACAATAATAAAAATCAACAATGCTTCGCTAATTAGAATGCAGAAAATGTCGATGTCAATGAAATTGCCATGGATGACATTAACGTGCCCAAAAATTACACTTGCAAAAATTTTGCAGGAATATTAAAATAGTAAAACAATTCAGCTTATATAAACTTTATAAAAATTTGCAAGTTGAAGTGGCAATGGGCAGGCCACATCGCTCGAAGAACCGATAACCGATGGGGAAGAAAGGTTCTTGAGTGGAGACCACGAACCGGAAGACGCAGCGTAGGTAGGCCTTCCACTAGATGGACCGACGACATCGTGAGAATCGCGGGCATCCAGTGGACGCAGATGGCAGGGTGTTGTTCAGTGTGGAGGTTAAAGGGGGAGGCCTATGTTCAGCAGTGGACATTTTCTGAAAGTGCAAAAGTGCAAATCTTTCTGAAACTCTATTCCAGTTACATATTAGCGTTTATCCAGCTGAGGAGGGCGGTGACCCTGGTGTACACGGACGGATTGCCGAACTGACAGCCTTCGCTCAGCCCGAATGAGACCACACCGACCTGAAGAACAAAGACTGGAGTTAGGAAAAACAAAACTTGGTACCGAAGTGATAAGAAACTGTAAAAAATACCGCACATTGCTTACAATCAAATGGTTAGGTACAGTTGCTTTTATAGACACATAGGGTGCACATATCAGTACCCTTAGTACAAGATTTGATAGTTTTCGAAAACTTTTTTCGTTTTCGTTTTGATGCATACATTGCTGGGCTGAAAGCTATTCGAAACTATTTTTCGTATTTGAGTGAAGCAACCTATACTGCCGATTACTACCGATTTTAGTTCATCCGCGTTTCCACTAGAGGCGCTTTACTAAAATGTATGGGACAATACGGAAACAAAAAAAGTTTTCGAAAACTGTCAAATCTTGTACTAAGGGTACAGAACTGTATTATGTATAAAAAATTGCTATTTGTATTATTTAATATACACTGTGTTGTGTTGGTATTCCTGTATGAATAAAATAAAATAATAAAATAAACGGCCCAAGAATTCAAAACTGTTTTAATGATGAATTTCTAGTGTAATTCCGCTTCTACGTCGCTTCAAGTACAATAAGGAATTTGTGATAAATATTTGTTGATAATGTTAATTTTATTGAGTTTAATTTTGCCTAACCTGATATAAAATATTAATTACATAAATTGAAAATTAACGTAACCTGAAACAAAAATTAATTAATTCTGAATTATTTTTATTTAAAAAATTATTAAAGTAATCTGAAACAAAAATTAATTAATTCTGTCACATGAAATATGATAATACTAAATCTGAAAACAAAAATGTATTAATTCTGAAACATAAATATATATTAATTGAAATTACATGTATTTTAATTGAAGTAATACTTCTAGTTCTACTACTAGTTATTACTTCAATTAAAATACATGTAATTTCAATTAATATATATTTATGTTTCAGAATTAATACATTTTTGTTTTCAGATTTAGTATTATCATATTTTATGTGACAGAATTAATTAATTTTTGTTTCAGATTACTTTAGTAATTTTTTAAATAAAAAATAATTCAGAATTAATTAATTTTTGTTTCAGGTTACGTTAATTTCCAATTTATGTAATTAATATTTTATATCAGGTTAGGCAAAATTAAACTCAATAAAATTAACATTATCAACAAATATTTATCACAAATTCCTTATTGTACTTGAAGCGACGTAGAAGCGGAATTACACTAGAAATTCATCATTAAAACAGTTTTGAAAATGGACTTCCGCAAAGTAACGCCTGATTCAATCAACCGGCCCAAGAATTGATGGTTAGTTTTATCAACTTTAGTTTGTCTGTATTAAAAAATGAGAAATAGGCTACATACATAAAATATGGGCTACATAGTCGTAGATTCGTACTGAATTATAAACAAATTTTTGAACTATGAATATGGGTACAAACTTATATGGCTTTGGTTTCGAAACTCTACCCTACCGAGCGTGTCTCGACATGCTCTTGGCCCGTTATTTAATTTCATTATATTTTTTGTTTCGTGGTGTTGTGATGCATATTTGTTTCATGCACAAAATAAATGTTTTCTTTCTTTCTTTCTCTCTTTCTTTCTATCTTTCTCCCTCTCTCTCTCTCTCTCTCTTTCTTTATTTCTTTCTCTATTATTTCATTCCTTTATTCTTTACTTTAAAAAAACGTATCCCACTCACCAAAATTCTGTTATTATTATAGAGTGTAGTGAGAGGTCCCCCTGAGTCTCCGTCACAGCTGCCCAGATTACCAGTTCCACTGGTGCACATGTGACTGCTGTGGAGTGTGACTGTCTGGAAGCTGGTCTGACAGACCGAGTTCATAATGATGTTCACTGATACTTGGTGCAGGTTCGTTGTGGATCCAGTTTGAGCTGGAATGGATAAGATAAACTGTTGATTATCCTTCATCACAGACTTTTTATCAAGACGGAACGCGAGAATGTCAAGTAGTGTGAAAACCTGGCGAGCCGCATTTCTGTCACGTGAACTATTTTGTTGAAGTTTTAACTTTTTTTTTGTGAAATTTAATAAAAAAAAACATCTTTTTTATTTTGTTATTGCATCTGACAGAGCAAATCAATGTTTGGACCGAGAATAGCTTTGTCTTAACTGTCCGTAATAAAGTTTTCACCTTCAGTATGGTTAAGTGTAATAGCAGTGATATATTATGTAATCTCATTTAAAAATACTTTAGCCGTTATAACGCTCTGTTTTTGTCGAGGGCAAAAAAATAACATAAATTCATTCATTTAAAATTCAAATTCAGAACCTTCAATTTATTCCATTGAATTATAATAACACAAATTCACCATCAGGTCCATCCATCATTTGGGAAATCGTAAAGAATTAGGAAATGGGTAAATCAAGCAGGAAATAACATGAAACATAATTAATAATATTGTTTTGATACGCAAAAAGGGAAACCATTTTGTAGAAACAGAAATATTTTTACTGTGTGTAATTTACCACGGAGAATTCTCTATGCGTGCGTAATTTCACCTGAAAGTATATTTAAAAGCTCAAAATATCCAACTCCATGGAATAGATAACACAGAAACCTTACCCAGAGGCGCTGCGGTGCAATTTTGAAAGCCCCTTAGAAATATTAAGTTAATTAATATAATAGCACCGAATAGGACCTGAGAGCTTGGATTTCCTTTGTTTTCTTCCCTCGATAAATGTTTAATATTTATTTATGTAAATCCCGTGTTCAGTGCTAGATTTTTGGCATAGGATTTATTTAAATTTGTCCCTCAAGAAACCACGATAATTATTGCTGATGGTATATAGTAATCCACAGTTATACACGGGTAGAAAGAAGACTATTTTTTGTTTAATTACATAGACATCACTATGAGCCAGAAGACGTCCACTGCATAACATATAAGCCTCAGAACAAAGAACCAGAGTCACCAACAAAGCTATTAAAATTTGCAAGTTTATCTACATGATGATCATTAATTAACTCAAAAAAGTGCATTCTTTAACACATTATTTTTTCTGGTTCTGCGCCGATCTTATCCACCTCATGCCCCGCACCCTGACGATATCTTTAGCTGGTGTGCTGCCACCACATATCATTCCTCTATAGGCTACCATTTAGTGACTATTTTAGTATTCTTGCCGTCTGCTTGTCTTGTAAAATATCCAGTGTCTACTGAAGACCTCTGACCTAGTGACAAAAATCATACTATGTTGTGTCGATTTTTTACTACAGAATTGCCTCCGCATGGAGTCAGCTTTTTGCTTTGAACTAAGGTGTGACCACAAATGTATGTGTTTTTCTTGTTATTTTCTATCACTGACACTTTATTAGGAGTTTAGTTTTCAGTCTGCGTCGTAGCGTTCAGCCACACCAACTACTGAACTTGACCTGTATAACTTTTACTAACCAATATGTGCATGAATTAATTTGGTATCAAGTATGTACTTACTATCGCTCGTCCTTCCGAACCCAGAGACGGTGCCAGTCATTCCAGCGAAATCTAGGTTGACGTCAGTGAGAGCAGGAAGACGAATTGCTTGGATATTATCTGTATATTAGAACAAAAAAAAAGGAATACATTGGAAAGGCTGAGATCATTCATTTTCACCTGTCAATTTAATATTTCGGCAGAAATGAAATTAGGAGCATTTGGCAAGAACGTCGTAGCCACACACATTTCTGTTTTAAATTATGTGTATCAACTTTACTTGGTCTAAGCTGAGATTAGATCTGACAACTGCAGTAAATTAAAAGATACGGTAGTTATAATCTGGGTGTAGTCAAATCACGAGTGAATAAGTTTCTTCTCGCCAAGCGTGCTCCATCGTAGACCGCAACATCGCTTCACATCAGGCGAGTTGGCGGTCAAACGCAAGCCTATTCAACAAAAAAACTTTTGCTTGTATAATATTAAGTTGTATATGTATATTTAACTAAGGATTTATACAAAACTTTCGGCTATAGCTCACTCAATATCACATCTGACACCACCGCTGGTGATGTAATCAAATATACATCCCTAGTCTGGAATTCCTTGATAGTCTCTTCGCGACATTTTTTTTTTATGATACTGGGTGACGAGACTAGCGAAGTCGCTCGCCTGATGGCTCTTCACGCTTGCCCATAACAGCACAATGCCACTCAGAATTTTGAACTTCAACAGTTCAAAACCCTGGATGGCAATGCAATGCGCTCGTCACCCCGAGATATAAGATGTGTATATGTGTGTGTATATTGGCTTGTTTTTGTTAACATAGTTTGTTATCATACTTACTATTATAAGTAACACTGCTAATGGTCACCATAGCGATGTCGTTAGTAATATCTCTTGCGTTCCAGCTTGGGTGGACCGTCACGGCTGATGTTTCAATCCTCGTGCCTCCAGTGAATATGGTCACAGAGCCCAGAACTATTAAATAATAAATAAATAATTTAAATAACAAAAAACGTGGTGTGTTTGTGCCGTGGACACGGCCGTGTGTTTTACGTGAATACCTGAACGTTACGAGTTATATTTTCTTTGAACATATTATATCTATAATTATATTTTTTGATCATTTAGCTATAGAGTGGTGTAATTACATTTTGGATGTAGATGATAGATGTATAGCTGCAACACCAAACTGTATCCCCCGATTGTGTTATCATCAGTTTTTTGAACTGCCTTCCAATATGGAAGCAAATTTAAAGACGTATACACATCAACAGAAAATACCAGCAGAAAATATCAGGAGCTCTAATATAATATTATCATCACTGTTAAGATTGGGCCTAAAGCAAAATCTTCAATCTTTGATTAGATTTTCACAGTAGTAAATCATGTCCAAAATCGAAAAAAAAAAAATACGTTAGGAAACTTCAATATATAAGTAAAGGTCGACCGTGACGAAAACATGGTAGGATAAAATTTTCTCGATAGAAAACCATCACAAAGTTACCTCTAATTTTCAACATTTTTGGTTTGCATTCTGTTTTGGTACATATTATTGAACAATAAATTATGCAAATATTATCACTCATGTATAACCTAGAGCTGACCCTAGTAATTTTTAAAAATATTGTCTATTCTATAAGCTATGAGAGTAGAAAGCACTTGGCGCTTACAACATTTTTAATCCGCGCAATACGCTGTCTTTCGTCTCGCGTGATACAAGCTTGAGGCATCGGTTTGTTGCACCGATCAGTTACCATCGCTCTGTTGAGACGGGTAGTCCATGTCAGTTCAGACGTCGAGTACGCAAGCTTGGTTCCGCGCGTCGTCGCGCCGCCCGTGTTTGTTATCCGTACATACGCTGGGTGTGGCGAGATGCGCGGGGGAAATCAGAATTTATCCTGCCATTAGGCCCGCTCTTAAGGGCCCTCTCATATTTTTGATGAAAAAAGCTATGAAAACTGAATTTTTGGCGTTCTGATTATATCAAATAGAAAGTTCAGTTTCTGTATTAAATAGATCTGTATTTTTAATTGAAAATAACGGCGTCAAATTTTGGAAAAACTCAATATATCCACTTATTATCTAAATTTACAAAAGTAATTTTTCGTACAGAGTTGTACTACTACTGGAGGAAAGGGTTAAGAGTGGATTTCGTTTAATTACTGACTTAAAATAATAATTTAAATGTTATGGTTTACTTGTTTTAACTACTGGAGGAAAGGGTTAAGAGTGGATTTCGTTTAATTACTGACTTAAAATAATAATTTAAATGTTATGGTTTACTTGTTTTATAATTAGACTTGACACTAACGGCTGATTTTTGTTTTATGCCCGAAAATCCAAATACTTCAAATTTAACGGTGCATTTTGTAATACGTCTCTTAAACTTTATTTACCTCATGTTTTATTTTGCGAACCTTCTGTGCGAACTGCTAGTCTGTGGAATGAACTAAATAGCTGTTTGCGATAGTTACAATTTGGGTGTCTTCAAATCACGAGTGGATCGGTTCATTCTAGGTATTATATAGTCTGTGCTTCTAGCAACAATTGTGCAAGCGTGATCAATAGCGTAGACCGCATCATCGCTTAACATCAGGCTATTTGGCGGTCAAACACAAGCCTATTATAAAAAAACAAGGCCAAATAAGAACAGGTCCAGTCGTCGTAAAGTCTAGTCGTAGTAGTAATCGTAGTCATTCAATTCATAGACCCAATTTTAGACCCAGTTTATATGGTTCAAAAAAGATATCTTTGCCCAGCAGTGGGATAACAAGTTTTTATAAACGTTTAGGATGATGAAACACCTACCAATAGTAAAGAGATTCGCCTGGTTTTCTCCATCCCACCAGCAGTGCGCTGCTGTGAGGACCCTCGTGTTGGAGATGAGAGACCCGCCGCATACCGACTGCCATCCACTCGTCAGACGAGCTACAATTCCAGCCTGAAATCATTATATATCAAAAATTTAACTATGCCTAAATATCAAATTAGTATTTAGGCATAATGGTCCATCTTGTGAGTGGACATCTTACGCTGCGCTTACCGGTCCGTGGTCTCCATTCGAGAACCATCGGCTATCTGTTCTGCGTGCTATGTGCTTGCCCACTGTCAATTCAACTTGCAAATCCGGAGGGCTATGTCGGTAACTTTCGTTCGTCTACGAATCTCCTCATTTCTGATTAGATCTCGTAAAGAAACCCGAGCATAGCCCTCTCCGCTCTATTCATAAATTAGATTATAAAAATGTATTTCAACATTACCTATTATTTTTATTTTTAAACGCAATATTGGTTCATTCGTTTTTGTGGCTTACTTATATAAGTTAGATATATGCTAATGCATTTTTTATTTATTTTTAGTAGAACTATCTAAATTTTTGTTAAACATTGTATTTACTTATCTCCAATCGTTAGGTCAGGGAACGCCTATAAAGAAGCCAATCAGCTTAATTTTTTTCCTACATGTTTTACTATAGTACTTTAACATGATGTAGGAAATAATAGTGTAGCTTTCTATTATTGAAAGTTTTTTTTTTAATCGGTTCAGTAGTTTCGGATATTGCTTACAAACTTTACCTCCTTATAAGAATAAAATAATAAAATTTTATTATAGATACTGCCAGATATTGTCTTTTTTTCATAAATCAATCATAATTCAAAGAATAATAGTCGACTTATAGAAAATATCTCCGACTCAGCCTTAAATAACCATAATACATTTCCCAAATAAGTTGTCGACATACCCAGATCCCACTTACAATAAACAAAGGATAGGAATAATAGCCGAGTCCAGAACAAACAAGATGATGTGGGATGACACCCAGGTGATGAGGAGACGTCTTACTTTTGTTTATACGTTCAGATAATCAGGGTTGAGATGTGTCGGGAGTATATCTACAAGAGCCGTAACAGAAGGGCTGTAACAACTACACGGAAAATGTGTGATCGCTTTTCTGTGACCATGAATCTTATAGATAAGGAGCTTAGTGAATAATTATCAATATAAAAAACCCGACTTCATAAAAATGACAGAACCAGACTAAATTGAAATGGAACCACACGGGAAGCACCAGCTTTCAAATAAAAAAAGAATCATCAAAATCGGTACACCCAGTCATAAGACCTGAAGTAAAAAACAAAAAAATATACCGTCGAATTGAGAACCTCCTCCTTTTTGGAACTCGGTTAAAAATTTTCACTTACTGAAGAAACTATTAAAATTTGTCTTAAAAGGTTCTGAGATTTACGCGTTTAAACTTTTTGTTCAGATTAGGAAAAGAGGCTCTGTCCCTTTCCCGCAACGTGAGTGTCAGTCTAGAGTTTGTATGGCGTACATGTGACGTCATCCGTAAGTATAGTGTACTCTTTGTCTAGCAAAATATTAAAATGTTTATATCATCCTTAATTTTGAACGCATTTAAATTTTGATTCCGGTGTTTATCAGGTTTTTATAGAAAAATATTTTTTTATCAGTTCGGTATCCTATTACTTCATATACGTGTACTAAATTTCAGAACAATGTGCTTTATAGTTTCTGAATAAAATAATAGTGATAGACACATATTATAGACGGATGGCAAAATTATAAGGATTTTGTTTTGCCACAAACCCTAAATACTAGATTAAAATTCACCTCCTTGACTTTTGAAAACATAACTTATAACAAAAAAAAACGTTCATTACCTGATGCGGAACAACCGAAGCCGTAGTAACCTGACTTCCACCGACGATCCTCGTCTCCAGACCTTCAGATTTCAACAACTCAATTGCTCTTGGTACACCAATCTTCATGTGATATCCAAACACGGTTACCTCTTTGCTAGACTCAATTGGAATCCCAGTTTCATCCTCTAAGCCTCTAGGTTCATAACTTGCACTTTTATCTTCAAGGTCTAAGCCTCTAGGTTCATAACTTGCACTTTTATCTTCAAGGTCTAGGCTTCTAGGTTCATAACTTGCACTTTTATCTTCAAGGTCTAGGCTTATAGGTTCATAACTTGCACTTTTATCTTCAAGGTCTAGGCTTCTGAGTTCAAAGCCGGCATTTTCACCATCTTTTGTTACATATTTAGGCACATAATTTTCACTATTAGCTTCATATTTACCATGCCTTTCAAAATTGGCACTTCTAGAAAGTACTATTAAGGAAAATAGAATGTACACTCGCGTCTTGGACATTTTGATTAAATGTATAAACAATAAACGCTCTTGGTATGCAATGATATCTATGACATCGGTCTGATATTGATCTCGTTTATATTATCCACTTATCTCTTATCTTTTTAGGTACTTTACCGTTTAATAACATGGCGACATTGATTGTTATTGTATTAGCTGTTGTTACCGTCATAGAATAGATTATAATATGTACGTAGTGGTAGATAAACCCAATAATAATATAATCTGTAAGATTTAAAATCAGATTTAAAGAATCAATGTTTACTTAAAACTTATAAAATGACTGCATTGTAAGCACTTCAATATTTCTTTTTTAGGGTTTCGTGCACAAACGATGTCAACGAGACCCATTATTATTACACAGTCTCCATAATTTTATCCGTTAAATCTTTTTTTTTAATTGTAACAGGCGGTTTTTTCACATTTTTTTATATACACGTCTTATAACTAGAACTTAGACTAGGACCTATTTCCTAACAAATAATAAAACAAAACAATAAGTAAAAATGAAGGAATGTGTTTTAGGGTTCCGTACCCAAAGGGTAAAACGGGATCCTATTACTAAGGCTCCGGTGTCCGTCCGTCTGTCCGTCTGTCCGTCCGTCCGTCTGTCACCAGACTGTATCTCATCAACCTTTACAGTTAGACAGTTGAAATTTTCACAGATGATGTGTTTCCGTTGCCGCTATAACAACAAATACAATAGAATAAAATAAATATTTAAGGGGGCTACCATATAACAAACGTGATTTTTTTGCTCGTTTATGCTCGATATTGATAACGGCAACAGGTAGACGCTTGAAATAATCACAGAATATTTAGTTATATATTGACTTTAAAAATAAAAAATAAATAATTATATTAAAATAAATATTTAAGGGGGACTCCCATACAACAAACGTGATTTTTTTGCTCGTTTTCTCTCGATATTGATAACGGCAAGATATAGACGCTTGAAATATTCACAGAATATTTAGTTATACATTCACTTTAAAAAATTATTATTAAATAAAATAAAATAAATATTTAATAAATATTTAAAAATATTTATTTTTAACCATACAAAAAACGTGCACGAGTAATAACTCGCACATGGCCAGTTATTTTCTTCTCTTTTATAAATACGGTCATTATGTTTATCCAGAAAAACTAAAAAGACTTTTGAATAAGACTAAAAATAACTCCACTAAATAATTTCTCTTTACAACCTCTAGTTTACTAATTAAAACTAAATTAATGTAGAGTAAGATGGTTTATGTTGCAGACAAAAGGAGACAAAGCGTGTCAAAGATCTGACGAAGCTAATTTACCGTTCTCCGAGGGCACTGCTGGGTCGATTAATTAATAACGGAGTATTTTAATAAGCAGACACAGAAGATACGAATTGTTATCTTCGCAAATCCTACTACACAGTTAATCTACAAGCCTCAGGCTAAATTTGGTGAACAGGAGAAAATCAAACGCTAAGGCCAAAATATAACACTCATATCATGTTTGCAGAGTTTAACTCTTTCTCTATTTCAATTTTTTTTCTGTCTTTCACTCTGTCACTCTGCCTCTCTGTCACTCTACCTCTCTCTCACTCTGTCTCTTTATCTCTCTGTCACTCTGTCATTCTGTCTTTTTGTCTCTGTCTTGTTGTCAATATATTTGTGTCTCTGTCACTGTCTCTTCCACGCTCTCTATCTCTGTCACTCCATTTCTCTGTCATTTTGTGTCTCTGTCACGCTCTCTTCCTGTCATTCTATATCTCTACTATTGTGTCTTTCTCTCTCTCTCTCTCTCTCTCTCTCTTTCTCTCTCTCTCTGTCACTCCGTTTTTTAGTCTTTCTGTCCGATGTCTCTGTCACTGTGGTTCTCAGCCACATTGTAATTTTCTCTACAAAATAACAATGAATGAACACAACATCATCATATGATGGAAGGCACTAAGTACCAAGACACGGGTTCCCAACACCCAGTTTGGCAGTTAGAGCCAGTTACAATACAAGGTACATTTCTTGAATAGGTAAATAATTATCTGTAATTCTGCCAGTTTTTCTCTTCTGCCACTTCTTGTCTTAGGTCCTTTGTTTGCTGCCTTTCCATAACTTCATGGCGTCGATCAAGAAACACGCTACATGAAAACATAACTCCGGGCTACATGAAAAATAACTCCAAAACTCCGGAAAAACATAAAATCTCGGGTAAAATCTTAAACACGTCAAAACTGAGGGCAAAACCGCTAATTGCAGATGGTTTTAGCACGTTCTCTTATGGAGGTTTCATAATTTAAAAGTATTTACTCTTTTTAAAGTAGCCAAAAACAGCCTCCTTTGCACTTCAAATCAGGTCAAAAACCTTCAAATTCGCTGGTAATTTATGTAATGTTTCAAGCGCCAGACTTCCAGACGAAATAAACAAAACTTCGGAACATTTCTCCAACGCCAAAGTTGAACGGACTTTAAAGCTGTAAAAATCACATAAAATATCATAATGTACGACTTTCTTTACAAAATGAGTCTCGAGAGTATCGTGAACCTATCGTTCTACAGATCGACCAACTTATCAGACGAGTAGCGTGGGGATGCTACCATCGTGTTCTGAAAATGTTTTCGAAACAAAACAGACTATACCTAAAAACGTTCATTCATTCAAGTCAAAGTTTTTTTAGTTCCATTGTTTTACCACTGCACAAATAAGTTGGTCGCCATACGTATTCGTGTCCGTCCTATCACTAACTTAACTAAACTTTATCTTACCTTTGAGTTCTTTTGTGTATTTGATTAGCAAGCATCGTTTATACTTGCAAGAAAACTTACCATGGGTTTGAGACTAGACATTCAAGGAATTGAACGAAAATTATAAAAGACGAACAGACGGATATTATAATATAATAATGTTTATTCAGTAAGACTTACATGTTACAAGGATATTTATTTAAATAATGAATTTAACTTAGTCTAGATTATAAACACTAAATGATGTGCCCCTAGACCCTGCACTAGGCGAAACCTGTGTCGCAGGATCTGGTCTCTTTCATCTTTACTGTAGCAAATATTATAAATAGTAAGTAACAAAAAAGAAAAGAAAAAAGAGAAGTAATTGAAAGAAATATTCGAAGTTATTGTTATACTCCTTGCATTGGAACACAGTGGTGTTGTGTGTGGTTGCTTGAGTGTTATCTCTCAGAATTCGGATTTGGTTTCAAAGAGACTTCGAGACATATTCGTGGGAATGTTCATGGAAAATTAGGTGTTCAGGGAAATATAACTTAACGTCAGGAGACGTGGCGATCAAACGCAAGAGGCAAAGAGAGTGTTGAGACATGCATATGGTAAGGTTCCGTAGCCATAGTCATAATAATTGTGATCTCAATCATAATTCAGAAATTAGTGGTTACAGAAAAAATCGAAAGGACGAAGTTCTGTGATTTTAAGTAAATTTCAGAGGTACACCATACCAAAATATCATAAATACTTTTTTGTGGGGAAGAAAAGTTCTTGGGTGGAGACCACGAACCGGAAGACGCAGCGTAGGTAGGTAGTAGTAGACGATATTGTGGGGGTCGTGGGCATCCAGTGGACGCAGATGAGAAGATGTCGTTCCGTGTGGAGGTTAAAGGGGGAGGCCTATTCAGCAGTGGACGTCTTCTGGCTGATAATGATGATGAATTCTATCGATGTAATAAAAACAACATTTACCTTCCCTACCCTCGTGAACATCTGCACTACCTGGTCGTAGGTTCCGTGTACGCTTCCGGGCAACATGCGCCGATCGACAATCAACCAAAACTTTCCGTTTTGGCTTACATTTGCTGAAAATTAGGAACTTGTAAGCATTTCCCTTGTTTGCATACAGTACATAACAAGTAGATGTAGATACCAAGGATTTATCTTCCTTGTAGACACAACGGTTCAACGGTATAACTTTTGAAAACCTAGCTCCACGCTTTGGACCATCCACTTTAACTTCAAATATTCACCAAAGATGCTAAGAAATCTGTTCATTTGTTTGTTGCCTAGCACGTATTTACTTACCTAATATGGTCTAATTACTATGTCTTCTGCTTATTTGTAAAATTATTTTACTTTTTTCTAATATCCGTTTACCGTAAGCTCTTTATAACGTAACAAAAATAATCACTACCTTACTTACAATTTTGCTACACAGAGTTTTAAACTGAAGTTTTTTTTCTCTTTTGCCAAAAAAAGGTCACATTAAAATTGCTTTCAAACACATTTGACAAGCAACATTTAAATATTTGTTATACTGGATGGCGCAGAAAGGTTGTACTAAGCCGCTGTTCCTGAAAGCTTTTCCCTAGAAACGGTCACTCGCACTCGACAAAATGTATTGAAAAGCTGATATATTTTTCGCGATTTGAGCGTTGGTCCTATAGTAAAAATTGATCGTAATGATGGGTACTATGTACCTCAGTTGTATGAATATTTACGGGATATTTACCGTGGTAAGGTTGTGGAAGGAACTCCCAATATTTCTGCACAGTTACATGCACCATGTTCACGGGAAGACTCAACTGCCTTCCATGTTCACGAGAAGACTCAACTGTCTTCCATGTTCACGAGAAGACTCAACTGTCTTCCATGTTCTTGTGAAGACTCAACTGTCTTCCATGTTCACGAGAAGACTCAACTGTCTTCCATGTTCTTGTGAAGACTCAACTGTCTTCCATGTTCACGAGAAGACTCAAGAGAAGACTGTCTTCTATGTTCAAGGGAACAATTAGTGATAGTTTAAAACAGTGTTTATCTTTTTATTTATTTTTTGGCTCTTTTTACACCCTTTCTTTTTGCCTGGTTTTATCGTATTTTTTTATGTGCCAGTGAGATAGCTATAATGGTAAGCGGGCACTAAGGTCCGGCCATAATTCATTACGGCAGTACCGTAAAGTCTGAGTGAGTTTTGCATCCTATTATATCCCACATGATATGCCATATCGATGCGGTCGGCACCGCGACGTACGCAAACTCGCAGCAAAGTAGACAAGGGTTCCGTACCCAAAGGGTAAAAACGGGACGCCAAGCCTACGCTGTTGTCTGTCCGTCCTACCTTTTAACGGCTGTATTTCAAACTGTCATAGATAGCCAGTTGAAATTTTCACAGAATATGTAATGTTACAGCGAATTAACGAAAAAATAATAAAAAAGTCAAAAAATTAAATTGAAAGGGCTATACAACTTTTTTTAAACAAGTTATAGACTCTACCCGCAACCCGTAAGTATAACGTTTTTGCGGTCGCCAATATTTGAACCATCGATTAAATGCCATTGTCAATACAAAAATTAACAATAATATCACTGCTCAAAGCAATACAGAGAAAGAACAAGTAGCGTTCATTATCTGGAAGTTGGTAGAACTGCAATCAGCAAGCTCCAGCGCAGTGGGACAGAGGTGCGCAAACTATTGTTCTTTGAAACTAATGCCGGAGATATTAATTTTATACGCACTATGACTAGAAATAAAGTAACTCCAAAAGACTCTGAGAAAGTAACCACAACACCGCCAAATATCTTCTAATTTTCTATCTCACAGGGGATTTCTTACTTTAGACTTTACGCATGACGTCATAATGAAATTGTATAAAAAAGTGATGTATGGTACCTTGACTTCATTTTAAAAGACCTTTCAACGAAATGCAGTGAATAAAATTTTCACATGTACCGTTCACATTCCATTTCACATGTACCAGAACCACCCCTAAAACGCAATATTATATATTTTTTATACTTTTAAAATTGAGATCTATATTAAAACTGTCATTTTGCAAAGTTTCATGCACTTATCATAATAATTATAGAAGTTAGAAGGTTCTAAAAAATTCGGATGGACGGACAGACGGATGGTCATAGAGATAGATAGATGGACGGTCACACAGACAGACGGACGGACAGAACGAATTTATAAGGGTTCTTATCGGGCTACGAAACCCTAAATCGTGATGGCGCTAAATTATTGGCAATGTCAGATTTGCTAAAGCAATGAGGTTCGTAAAACAATCGTTTTGAATTGTCAAATAACGTGTAGCAAGATAGCATTTTACATGCGTGTTTGTCAAGAGAATGTAGTAGCCTATTGGAAAACGCGATTGATTTGGTTAATTTTGAAACCATGTTTACGTGTTATGTGGTTTTATACAGATTTAAGATCCAGGCGAGTTGGCGGTATTTTGAAGATCTATTTCCAATTAAAAAAAATACTGATATTTATGAAGGAAATTGGTATGTCTATAGTGACAATATAGTAACATAATATATAGTGTGAAGTTTGTGAGTTTACAATGTTATTACAGTGTCAGAGCAAATAAATGCTTGGACCAAGTATAAATGAAATATTTTTAAAATACACAGTAGTAGAGTGTGATTGATTATTATAATCACTTCATGATTTTTTAAGTATGACATATAAATTGGTTTTAATAATAACATTACCATATAAATAGAAATAAAAACTTTTTAAATAAAAGCTTTTCGTATTTTTCTCAGCAAACCCTTTCATTTGATACCTATATCATGATGGTAGATAAGAAAATTATGTCCACAATCTTGAGGTGTCCGCCATATTGAATTTAGTGCAACGTCATTTTCGTATTCTTCTCAGCGAATCTTTTCATTTGATACCCATAAAATATGGGGGTGCGTAAAAATAATTAGTCCGCCATCTTTGAGTGTCCACCATTTTGAATTTAGAATGACGTAATTTAGTCATTGTCAACAAAATTAAAAGTGTATGCAAAATTTCATATTAATCAGTTGGAGATCATCATCACCATCATCAGCCAGAGGACGTCCACTGCTGAACATAGGCCTCCCCCTTTAACCTCCACACTTAACGACATCCTGCCATCTGCATCTACTGTATGCCCGCGTCTCTCACAATATCGTCGGTCCATCTAGTGGGAGGCCTACCTACGCTCTGCGGTTGGGGATAACAGTTTCAAATTCAGTTGCAAAATTTAACCCAAACCAACAAGGCAGCAAGATTCCGTCTATAACCGTTTTGATTCATGTTTCAAGAAACTGTGAGGTACGGATATAAACAAATTGGTCTACTTCAAAATAGGTCTTAATTAAGCCGTTCTATCTTCCTGAACATCTCTCACCGACCGGATAGACGAACTTCTTCGGCAACTGTCGGCTACTATCTATCTGCGGGCTCCTGAACATTTAACTAATTGTTTCGCGTTTTTCTAGAACTTTCTTAGGCAAATGGGTTTTGTTTTTAATACTTCTTGTCTTGTTTTGTTAAAAGCTATTAACTGAGAAAAGGATGACCCTTAGACCAACCTAACGGTATAAAATAATATAGGTACTATTAAGTAACTACCAACACTACCTATATTATTTTGTATAAGAATTTGTAAATACGCTACATAATAAAAAATAATTGGCCAAGAGCGTGGCGAGACACGCATATATACATGCTATAGCATGTTCGATCCCCGACCCTGCAACCAATGACTTATTTTGTACCTAAACAAATACCGTGCATTATCCATGCCATCGCTCAAAAATGGTGAAGGAAAAGATCGTGAGAGAACCGGTATGTACAAGAACCATTTGATGTAAGTACTTTTGTAACTTGACCGCCAACTCGCCTGATGTTAAGCGATGCGGTCTACGATGGAGCACGCTTGCCTAGAAGAAGCCGATTCACTCGTGATTCTTTATGTTCCTTTTTTTATGCCATAGGTGGCAAACAAGCAGACGGGCCACCTGATGGTAAGCGATCACCGTCGCCTATGGATACCTGCAACACCGGGGGCATCACAGATACGTTGCGACCCTTGAAGACTCTATTAACAGCCCTTTTAAAGAATTCCATATTAAAGCTACTTGGAAATGCCGCAGGATCCGCTCATTCCACAAATTGCAGGGCAAAAAAGGACGCGTAAATCGCACAGTGTGCGATTTCCACCGATCTATGATATATGGATGAACTTTCAGGCGGTGGCTGGTGCGATGAAAAAACCGCGATGCCAGCATCAGATCGAACAGTTCTTCAGAACATTCCCGTTCCTATGGCGAAATAAATTTAACTTGAACTTGAACCTCAAAAGCTCGAAGACATATGATAATCATCAGCATGCACTGCGTATGGTGTATTACGATCCATCCTCTCTCTCGGAAGGCCTGTGTCCTAGCAGTGAGAACATGGTAGGCTGAAATGATGATGATGAAACGTAAGGCAAGTTGGCAGATCTTTATTGATCATCTTCAGCTTTCAGCCACTGGAAGCGAAAAGTCGAAGATGGGGCCGAGTGACGTGTTTTGGGAGTGATCTCAGATCAGAAAAAGGGAGATATGCCTTACTACAATTATCAATCGTGTTCAAATGTAAATTTTTCATTTAAAAAAACCACTATACCGCTAAGCCGCTTAACGTATACCGTTATATCGTGCCGTATATACCATAACTCCTATTAAATAATTCAACGAAAAACTAAAACTCGTCAAAACATCCGTTTAGGTGGGTATGCCGCATCCCCGACCTCAAGCTGAATAGGGTTGTCCGCTCCGGATGACCGCCACCTAAAGATAGGCCGCTACCCCCTCGGTTATTGTACTATCACACGCTCCGCTCATGTATACACACCCTTATATTGTGAAGCCTGTATGTAGATACTTCAGGGTTGTTTAGATATGGAAAATGGGCTCCATGCATTATGTCCGGTGGCAACCCTGCTTTAGAAGGCGCTTGAAAAGATCGCCTGTTAAAAAATGGTTGTAATAAATAATCGTGAGTGCTGTATAGGTGCAGGGAAATATCACAATAATCTGGCTCACGCTATATTTACGACGGAGCGGACAATTTACCCACGACGAAACAGGAAGTGTGTTTGGGGTAAGAAATTGGGGGATACTGTTTGTGCATATTTGTTACCAATTTTCTCCAAAAAGGCTAATCCGATGTGATTATTTTTTCAATTCTAAAGCAGGTTTCATTTTGGTGGTTAGTAGCTCTATTTGATAAAAATCTGTCTGGCTGTTTAAAATGGATGAGCTGTTTTCAGAGTTAGTCGTGAGCTTTCTTTTAATTAATTTGAAGAAGAAAAAACTCTGTCCTTCGGTTTTTTACCTTCTGATGACAACTCGTTTGAAGTGAACTTAGATAGATAGATAGAAACTCTTTATTGTGTAAGTACCTACACCAGAAATAAAAAAGTGTTATTTTTTTATGAAAAAAAAATATTACTTAGTTATATCTGTCAAGGATATATTTGATACACTGCCACTTCAGCGTCCTACGAGAACCTAGTACGAGAACTTGCGAAAAAGTTATCGTTACGTAAACGATAGCAAATGTATGAAAAATTCAGTTTCTTTTCACGTCCGATAGAGGCGCTGTTAAATTTTTCATACATTTTCTATCGTTTACGTAACGATAACTTTTTTGCAAGTGCTCGTACTAAGGCCACATGTGTGCAATAATGTCCCAGATATTTAAAAATATATGTTTACACAAGAGTTTAAAGGGTATGCCTGTGAACACGCATTTCTAAAATAGTAAAAGTACATCATAGTACTTACATTGCATACATATATATTCACTAGCAATCCGCCCCGGCTTCGCAAGGGTGTTAGCTCGGGCTTTGGCTTCGCTACTATGACCCGCTCCAGGTACACAAAATTTCATCCAAAACGGTCCAGCCTTTTTTAAAATAGCCTATGTCAGTCCTCATGATACATACCATTGCCTCGCAAAATTTTATCGAGATCGGTTAAGCCGTTTAGCCATGATTATGTAGCAAACAGACAGATGGACAGAGTTACTTACGCATTTATAATATTAGTGTGATAGTGTGATTCGATGATATACTCAGTCATCGGAATGAAATTTTTACACATGAGCATACTTAAACTTGTGGACGTTTCAGCACCGTATGTCGTCTGACAACTTTGTGGGATAGGTGACGAGAAGACTACGCAATTTCCCGAACACTAACTTGCCCAACTGTTTTATTTTCTTGACCTCGCTCTCAAAATTGTTTTTTCATTACTCATACTCGGAGAGCGTCTGAGGAGCGGGTTGAAAGTAATACATTTCAGCCATAGGGAGAATCACTTTCAACTGACAGTGACAGTTGACAACTGACAGAAACTCAAATTATTTAAAAAAACTAGTTCTATTTTCGCATTTGTATTCACCATGTTCCAACTTTTTTTTTCTCCTCAGAGGATTATGGTCCCGCACTTCTCGTGCATTTGGCAGTGTCAGTTCATGTTTTTATTTTTAGTTTCTGTATTCGTAATGAAAAGCAGTGTTTACCTCGAGGTTAAAGACTTATTTAGTCCCTCGAGCTATTAGGGCCCTCGCTACGCTCGGGTGCCAAACCCCGTCTCGGGACTAAATAAGTTACTTTCACCTCTAGGATAACTATGTACTATTATTACCAATACTATTACCTAGTTCGAGCGCCTGCCGTAGGTAAAATAAACTGTCGTAATCTATTCAAATAACAACCAAACTCAACAAGTCATCTCTCAAAAGTGTCATAACTCTTCGTAAAACGCACTACTTATCATAAAGTTGTGATGTAAAAACTAAAATGAAAGGGGAACATTAAATTTTACCTCTACTGTAGAGTTTTCAAAGTTTGTGTGAAACAAAGAATGCTTTTAGTGAATGGCTTGAAAAATGGCTTAACCGTTGCTCACAATGATATAAGGCACTGGAAATGGCTGTTACTAAATGTAAAAAAAAAAACAAGAGCGTGTCGAGACACGCATATAGTAGGGTTCCGTAATCAAAGCCATATAGTCATAGTTCAGAATATTATGGTCATAGAAAAAATCGAAAGAACGAAGCTCTGTGGACTTAGCCAAATTTCAGAGATGTATCATCCCGAGATAGCATATACTTTTTATGGTTTAAACATAGAGAAAACTGATTGAGAAACATTATTTGTGAAGACTATTTTACAAAAAGGTCAATGGCCTTTGAGCTAGAACGCTTTGAATTTATTACAGTTTTATCGCTGTTACTCAAAAAGTCATCATCAGATAATGTTCGAAATAATTTTGAATGAAGGTTTTAAATATGACCTATCTGTATTGTAAGATTCCAGTTTCTATGTCTTATAGTTTAGAAATGCAGGGGGGACCAACTTTTTTCACTTTAACGGGCCATATTTCGCAAAGTATAGACTTCAAAAAATAGTGATGTACCAAACTTTACCTTCATTTTAAAAGACCTTTTCAACGATACCCCACACGAGCAGGTGGAGTAAAAAAAATATTTTCATCCCCATTTCACATGTACCAGAGCCACCCCTAAAATGCAGTATTAGATATATTTTTATACTCTTAAAATTGAGATTTATATAACAACTATCAGTATGCAAAGTTTCATGCACTTATCACAATAATTATAGAAGTTAGAAGGTCCTAAAAAATTCGGATGGACGGACAGACAGACGGACAGAACGAACTTATAAGGGTTCCTTGTTGGGCTACGGAACCCAAAAAATTATGTTTTTTTTAACCAACTTCAAAAAAGGCGGAGCATCTATGTTCCACTGTATATTTTGTATGTTTTTTCGTAAATATAATAATTATTATTATGTTCACCTACAACCTATAAAGAAAAAACATTTATTTATTTTTTATTGTAGGTGACACTTAACCTTAAAACATATTACAAAATTTAAAAATTATATCTACATACAAATTAAAAGAACCTTAGCAAAAAAACAATATATTAATAATCAAACAAAAAATACATAATATTAGATCATCTCGTTACTTTTTAAATTCAAAATCCCAAAGAACCCTTTTTACCAGAAGGTCATGTTCCAACCAGCGAATTTTAGTTATTAATTCGCTGTATTCCAACCAATTTATTTACAACTGACTAATGATCTCGTTCACACAACGTGGGCTTGTCGCTACCTCGCCTGATGTTAGTACCCACTACCCAGCTACCCAGCAAGCCGATGGTTAACTTTTCAATGGAGCATCACTTCTGGGTGTCAATTCTGGAATTAGGTTTGGGTGAAGCTGAATCTAGATACAGAGGCGACATTCAAGGTTGCCTGACCAAAAATTACAATTTGATTTTTATAACTTGTAATTAAGTAAATTGATTTCGACGTTATCAAACTCTATCCTTTTAGTTTGAGTACGCAACGTTTGCGCGTTTTAAGGCTGTACAACGCCATCTAGTTAATTTATTCGCAACTTTTCAATTCGACTTGTACTATTATGTATTCCGTGCTGTTACTTTTTACCGAGTTAAAAAAAGGAAGGTTCTCATTTAAGTTTTTTTATTTTATTTGTTTGTTACCTCAGAACTCCGTCAAAAATAAACGCAAAATATTTTTTTATTTGATAGGATTTATATTTACAGATCCCATAGAATATCATCTATCTCATCAAATCTGTGCAGTAGTTGCAAGTTTTTTATTTGATTATGCACTACTTAAAAAACAGAAAATTAACGAAAACTTCAATGTTAACTAACAACTACAAAAATTAATCTATACCTACCTATATACAAATAAATATATCATAAAACAATATTCACAAAAAAGGACTAATCTAAAGGCGGTGGAGGGAAAAGTGGCCAGGCTGGCAGCATTGCCACGCTGGATGGCAATGCAAATTTTTAGGGTTCCGTACCCAAAGGGTAAAACGGGACTCTATTACTAAGGCTCCGCTGTCCGTCTGTCCGTCTGTCCGTCTGTCCGTCTGTCCTTCTGTCCGTCTGACCGTCTGTCACCAGGCTGTATCTCATGAACCATGATAGTTAGACTGTTGAAATTTTCACAGATGATGTATTTATGTTGCCGCTATAACAACAAATACTAAAAAATAGAATAAAATAAATATTTAAGGGGGCTCCCATACAACAAACGTGATTTTTTTGCTCGTTTTCGCTCGATATTGATAACGGCAAGAGGTAGACGCTTGAAATATTTACAGAATATTTAGTTTTATATTCACTTTAAAAATAAATAATTAAATTAAAGTTAAATTAATATTTAAGGGGGCTCCCATACAACAAACGTGATTTTGTATGAATGAATGAATGAATGTAACGAGCTATGGAGAGGACTATGCTCGGGGTTTCTCTACGAGATCTAATCAGAAATGAGGAGATCCGTAGACGAACTAAAGTTAGCGACACAGCCCACTGGATTAGCAAGTTGAAGTGGCAGTGGGCAGGGCACATAGCACGCAGAACAGATGGCCGATGGAGCCGAAAGGTTCTCGAGTGGAGACCGCGGACTGGTAAGCTCAGCGTAGGACGCTCACCAACAAGATGGACAGACGACCATCGTAAAAGAGACCGCAGGTTCCAACCGGTCCTTTTGGAAATCGATGGGCCTATGTCCAGCAGAGGACGTCCTATGGCTGAAATGATGCTGATGACCCAAAGGGTAAAAACGGGACCCTATTACTGAGCCTACGCTGTCTGTCTGACTGTCTGTCTATCCGTCTGTTTGTCTGTCTGCCTGTATGTCTATCCGTCCGTCTTATCTTTTAACGGCTGTATCCTCCGAATCGTAATAGATAGCCAGTTGAAATTTTCACATATTATGTTAATATTACGGTCATGTAGTAAGGGTAGAAAAAAATCCTTCCAGCATAAAATAATTCCGTGTCTGAATTTTTAATATCGCTAAGTTACGAGCTGTCCTGCCGAGAGACGGAAGCGCACATTGTCAAGCAAGGGACGGGTGACAACTAATTAAATCTACTTATTTTGGAAATACTGGCTTCCTTTGTAACCGTTTTTGTAAAGTGGTTTATGAAAGCATATTTAAAATATAATGTCTCAGAATTGCTGGTAAAATAACAGATGTTTCCACTAGTAAAAATACTTTGGTAGGTGATTTGTCTGAAATTTAATACAACTATCTATCTTCTATATCTATATTTATCTATCTTCTATCTATACATATAATAAAAACGTAGTGATAAAAAAATCTGTAATTGCAAGATAAAAAAAAATCTCACAGGGCGTCTTAAAATAAGCAGCTGAACACGATAGGGCAGTTTTTAGAATTTTTGTCTGTTTGTTTGTTTGTCCGCGCACATCTCCTAAACCACTGGACGGATTTAAATGCGGTTTTCAAGAATATGCTTAGAAATTACCAGATTAAAACATAGGCTATGTTATATCATTTATTTTAATTATTTTTATTACATAAAAGAATTTAAAAAATCAATGACTATTTTCTTCGTTACCCGAAACGTAATATGAGGATCATCACATAGCCTCAAGCAAAGAGGTCCAAAGTAAAGAGAATGTTATTGACATAGCCATTAAAAATTTGAAACTGTCAACTGTCATTCGGTTGATCAGTTTAAATTTAAAGAAGGTTCCTTAACCTTCTTAGATGAATGAACGTGTAGATCAAGGATGTTATAAAAACATAGGCCTTACAACCTCTTTGGTGATTCAATCCAATGCACCAAGAGAATGTAATACTCCTACGACATTTTATTCTATGTTAGCAAAATACAAAATTTCACAAAATATGCTGCATCCTATTTTAATTTAGTCCCGCGAATAGAAATTATTTAAAAAAGGCCCTTTGTACATGATAATAAACATATACAACAAAATTCGGGACGCAATAAAGAAAGAAAGATATAATAAAGAACGTTTCAGTTTTCCAGAACAGACTTCGTAAGTTTGTAACCCAAAAATGTTATTACGAGATAAAATATTTATAAAATTTAGAAAATAAATATATTAATAGTTAAGAAAGTGGCGTCATAAATTTTGTATGACCTCATATATAATTAAGTAACCTATCACACCAAGTATGTTTTCTTTTTGTTTCGCAAAATTACTTCACCCTAGGTTAAGTTTGACTATACTTATAGGTATATATATATGTCTGTGGTCTGGTTTTGTGACCAGCCACTACATAAGTTATTGCTGCACCCTTTATGCAGGGTATATAAACTTAGCTTCTAGAAGAAGAAAGTGTACCTATATTTTGCAATAAGAATAAAGAATAAAGAAAGATTGTTATTTTACTATGACATTTTACCAGATAAGTAGAGTAGTTCCATTTCATGGCTTTTTAATCAAGGTATACATACAAACGCACGTGAAATAAGAAATAACTAGCCAAGATAGTTCAGGGTTACGTGGCCAAAGCCATAATATACTTGTGGTCGTATTCATAGTTCAGAAATTGCATGGGTATTGAAAATTCGAACGAGCGAAGCTGGACAGTCAAATTTCAGAGATGTATCATCCCGACATGACATGATATACTTTTTATGGTTTAGACAAAAAGAAAACTTTAAAACATGCTCTGCAATGTGGTCACATTATCTTTTTGATTTGAAAACTGTTGACGGTGTTTTTACTTTTATGCTTCTATCACTTCACACAGGGCGACTTAAAATAAGCAGCTGGTTAAGGCAGTTTTTAGAATGTTTGTTTGTTTGTTCACGCACATCTAAACTCGTGGAACTAAGAGAAATGTAATACTCCCTGGAAGAAAAAAGGATTGAAGGTTTATATGAAAATCTACGCGTACGAAGTCGCGGGCAAAAATAAAACTAGTATACAATATATCTTTATTTACCGTGCAGTATCAATAACCTGGGGTTTTTCAAAATTGCAGCATAATATTTGCTGTCATTCTTTTCTATTTTTAACCGACTTCCAATAAAGAGGTTCTCAATTCGACTGTATTTTTTGTATGTTTGTTACCTCAGAACTTTCTACTGGGTGAAACAGCGAAGTTTATTTATCCAACTTCGCTTAGGTGAACCGATTTTGATGATTCTTTTTTTTTTAAAGCTAGTGCTTCCCGTGTGGTCCCATTTCAATTTGGTCCAGTTCTGTCATTTTTTGTGAAGTCGGTTTTTTATATTGATAATTATAAATGTATATTTTTTTATGTAATTATGTGAGCGATTGCTTGTGGGCTTTACAATCTGGCGGTACGCGATTTGATCCTCACCAATAAGTTATTTAGTACTTTAAAGTTATGCGCAGTTTTCGATACTAACCATATATCAATACCGTACGCGAAAAATCTGTGAAAAAAAAACATTGTCAGGAAACCGGTAAGTCCAAGACCCACAAAATTTCAAAAACTTATGTCATTCTCCAACATGTACTGGGCCAGCATGGTAGATTAGGGCTCATACTCTCTCCAAGAGAAGGCCTGTGTCCTAGCAGTGGGAATATAATAATAATGATGAAGTGTATAAGTTTGTCAGCACTCAACTCTGTAGGTAATGACATATGGCATGATGACATATAGTACTGAGACGTGGTCCTTAACTGTTGGCCTTTTGGAAAAACTCAGAGTCACACAACGGGCAATGGAGAGAGCTATGCTCGGAGTTTCTTTGCGCGATAAAATCCGGAACGTAGATATTCGCCAAAGAACCAGAGTCACCGACATAGCTATTAAAATCTGCAAGTTGAAGTGGCAATGGGCAGGCCACATCGCTCGAAGAACTGATAACGGATGGGGAAGAAAGGTTCTTGAGTGGATACCGCGAACCAGAAGACGCAGCGTAGGTAGGCCCCCCACTAGATGGACCGATGACATTTTGAGAGTCGCGGGCATCCAGTGGATGCAGATGGCAGGATGTCATTCAGTGTGGAGGTTAAAGGGGGAGGCCTATGTTCAGCAGTGGACGTCTTCTGGCTGATGATGATGATCACTACACTTGCAGAATAGACATGCTGATTCTTTATTTTAATTTAGGTAAGTTTATTGTTTTCGAATATTTATAGTTATCTGACAAATAAAAAAATGTATTACCTATGTTGAAGTAAAAATATAAAATAAAAATTAAATTTATTATGTAGGTAGCTTTACCCTGTAGTAGAATTCAAGCTATTTTAAATCCCTAAAAAACTAAAAGATCATGTAGATTAGTTAAATCACCAAGTGCTGCTAGTATCATCATAAAACATGACTAGTAAAACTATAAGTCTCTGAAGATTTAGTCTACTCTGTTTTTTTTTACTAAAGTGTGAAAATTTTCAAACACTAGTTTTTCTTATAAACGATGGCTACATTTTGGTTTACGGATCGAATCTCGGGTTCTTCCTCTCTCCCAGAAAGAAAAGTGAAAAAATCAGCCTCGAGGATTATGTTCTTTGCCAAGGTCGGGGTCTGGGAGACTACCCTTACTCCCTACCGTCCTCCTTGTTTCCTGAAAAATACAATCTGGGCATCTTCATGGCTAGAGTGAATAGATTTCTTCTAGATCAACGTGTTCCATCCTCGGCCACACCGTCGCTTACCATCAGGCGAGTTGGTGGTCAAACGTAGATCTATTCTATAAAAAAATAATTAAAAAATAGGAGCGAGTATCCAGGCCCGTAATTCAAATTCAAATTCAGTTTATTTACATAAAATATTACATAACAGTTAAAAACCATGGCGTAATACCTTATTTACTTACTACATAATATTATTCAAATTAAACTACCAACTATAAAAATGCGACCGGTGGGCATCTCAATCTCCCTCGTGTGGACTTTTGGGTCTGGTGACTATCCAAGTTTGGTAAAACTTGGTTCTTCATCGGCCTCATCTGATGGTGCTGCCTTGTTTCTCTTCGTTGTCTTCCTATGGGGTCAGCCAGGAGGAAATCTCGAAAGATTGTTTTGTTACTCACAACAAATCACTCGCTACGTAACCTTTTTTCCTGCTGGGCAAAGATTTCTCACGCTTTCTTCAAGTTCTACTGCGAAACAAAGTAAATCTCGCCTATCGTGCATACAAAGTCTTTATCCGCCTTTCCTCGGCTAAACTTCCTTAAACAAACTTCCAAGTTCCCGAACCATTTGTCGAATAAAGCCGCCAAGTTACAGCACGAGAAAAATGGCTGCATAACGACGGTTATGAGGAAATCTTGACGATGTGAGATTTAAACCAGCTACGACGTACACTCAGCTTCATACATAAACTGCTTATCCACCAATATTGGACAGAGTTATTCGCTTTCCTTATTCAGAAACAAATGATTGCACCTGCCAATATACATACCGAACTACAGCAAAGTTCTCAATTCGACTATTTTTTTAATGTTTGTTACCTCAGAACTTTCGACGGGGTAACCGATTTTGATATTTAAAAAAACATTTGAATTGGTAACCTCCTCCTTTTTTAAGTCTGATAAAAAGCGGATGAAGCGTGAAATATTTTTATAAGAGAAGGTCACAATAGTTTCTATCATGAATGTTTGATGGCGCCTGTACAACAATGACAGAAACTGGATGTAATCTCGCATGTTGACTCATGAAATGGGGATGATATAAATTCCGCGCTCGCTATTCGCTTCAAGTCTGTATCACGATTAGTTCTCAGAATAGTCCCTGGGTCTATTTTAGTGCTAGTATCGAGGATGTACTTGTTATATTCTCGTATTGTCGGATAAAGTACCGTGAAATATGCTCGTTAAAGTTTTAATGTATGAATTACCATCAAGTTTATGGCAACTTTTGGTGTACCCTCAGATCAAGCAAACAAGAGAGATAATGGTAAGGTGGGTGCGAATGCATCAGACCTAAATCAGGATAAATGCCATTAGTCATGGTTGAGAATTCCTTGGTCCGAATGAAACACCGCGAGGGACGCTCGACCACAGCGCTAACCCGCGAAGTCGTTCGCCGAATTATGGCAGCTCGAGACCACAGACCCAAGCTGCAGGTGGCAATCCTCTGTTGTGACATGTCAAAGGCGTTTGATGTCGCGGACCACGACGTACTTGCTGTTAAGTTGCAGCATTACGGCGTGGTGGGAACTAGTGGTTCACTAGTGGACGTCTTCTGGATGATGATGATGTTCAAATGATTACAGTATACCTATAGAAATCAAAATAATTATTCAAAATGATTTGGTATCTGATTGGAAAAACATCATTTATGCTGGTGTAATCTTAAAGTTTTTTTTATAAATTATTTAATTACTTAAAACTAAAAAATCAAGTCTTGATTTTCAGAAGAATACATAATAAAATAATCTTTTATATCAGCGGCTGCGTTTTAAGCTATAAGTGCATACTAATGGTCGTAAGTCCCGGTCGTACTGGTGCGCAGGATTTGTTTGCCATACACACACGTGTATAACTATACCGATCAGGCGCGCCCGTCAGCCCGGGCTTACGGACACGTCCGATAATTTGTTTGCCGCATCTGCATTACAACTTTTAAATATCGACTCCACAACACACAATACTTTTTAAACATATCAGCAAACCAAAGCATCGCGAAAACATTGCGCGATCTGTGATCAACTTTGTAAGTTCCGTTCCCATACAAAAACCCAAACAAAATTTGGTCTGGATAAATCCGGTTTCATCCGACCATCCCTCGAGTCAAATATAAGAGTTTGTGTGACTGAACAGGGCTGCCTCGTATGTTGTGGAATATATAGGGACAGCTGGACGTGGTCACAGACTATGAACTCCGCAGAGAGACAAGTTTTAAAAGATAAGTGCAAACACCAAATGTAAACAAGGCCATAAATTAATAATGTGATATTTAAATCACGTTAAAACTGTATAATTAGTTTAGAGCTGTTTAGTAGTATACTAATGTCTAATTTTTTTAAAGGTCTTATATTATATATTACTAGCGACCCGCCCCGGCTTCACACGGGTGTAAGCTCGGCCTTCGTCCTCGCTACTATGATCCGCTTTAGGAACACAAAATTTCATCCAAATCGGTCCAGCTGTTATTAGTAATAAATAAAGTTAATAGTTATTGAAAAACGAAAACCATGAAAATCGGTCCAGCCGTTAGTGTTCGAACTAACTGACTTTGTTTTATATATCCATACTCCATACTAATATTATAAATGCGAAAGTAACTCTGTCTGTTTGTTACATAATCACGGCTAAACGGCTTAACTGATCTCGATAACATTTTGCGAGGTAATAGTATGTATCATGAGGACGGACATAAGCTATTTTTTCTGAAGAAATTGCGGACGAAGCCGCGGGTACAGCTGGCAAGTCTAGGTCCTTTGACCTCAAATAGTAGCTTTATCTTGTCTGTTGACCTAGAATGTGTTTGTCATTACACCTTTTTACGAAAAGTTTTGGATAGGAACTATCAATTTATGCAATATATTTACAATAAAAACAAAACAAACAACATTAAATTTAAAGTTATATGATTATTTACGGGGCTCCTTCCACAACCTTACCACGGTAAATATCCCGTAAATAATCATATAACTTTAGTGAACAACCGTGATAGTTTAAAACAGTGTTTAACATTAAATATAATATTAAATATTGTAATTACATGCATGACGACAACAAAATAGCACTGAATATTAAAGCCACGTTCTCTTTTTGTTTTAGTTTGTGTAAAGTAAAAATAAAACCTTCATTCCCATATTTTTTTACGTTTATTTTTGCTTACTTACTTATGCTGACACAGCGAACCAAAATGTGTATTAGCCTCCGATACTAAAAGACGCTATTCTTCTCTATCTTGCGCAAGTATTTAGGTCCAATTTCAGCAGATCTTTTCCCATTTCACCTTCCATTTCATCTATACCTGGGATGGCCGACGGCTTCGGCTGTCATCGGTCTCGGTCTCACGCTATCTTTCACCAGTTGGCGACTTGGAGCTTGCGCAAGTCCAACTCAACGGCATCTTTCCAGCGATATCACAGGTCGGCGGCCATTGGGAACTCAAGATACGCGTTTTTACTATTACGGGAACAAATAAAATAATCATGGTAATATTATGGGAGTTGGTTGGGATAAAAAAAAAGTTGTTGCAATTTTACTAGACTTGATTAGCTATCCATCTGTTTTCTCCATAATCTGATAGCCTAGTCACAAATCTCATGGCTCGCGGGGCTAGACCTAGATATTCCTAGAAGGTTTTATTGTCCTTCTTAAGTGTTTACATCAATCTAGTATTGCCAGGTAGTAGGACACTGGTGAGCTATTCCGCTGAATGGGGCGCTCGTACCAGTTGATTCAGTGCCCAGGGATATAATCTGAACAATGTTACGATGTAAATCTAAATAACTGGGCTAAATAATAATAAAAATTACTAAGCAAAGAGAGTGAGCATTGCCGCGTAGGGTCTTGAACTGTTGACTTTGTATCACATCTCCTTTTATTTATATACTGTAGGAGAATAAATTTTTTACAAACGAAAATAAAAGCGAACACATTAAAAGAAAGACAACAAAGAAACAAAGGGTCGATGGTCACTTGAGCCAGGGCTGGCGCACTCCGCACTTTAGGTATGAAGCTACAAGTAGTCGTCTTGTCGGACTTGCCATGCCCGCTGCCGCACGATAGACAGAGATAACGCGACAAGAGTTACGCGATAGACAGAGAGGCGACTTCTAGGTTAATATAGATGTAGGTAGTTAGCGCTCGCACGTCCTGAATTGCACTTTATTGTGAAGAGTCACGAGTGCAAGAGTCGTTATTTATTTGAATGATTTTGCGGAGTGAATATTCTGTTCTTGTACTTATATGAATTCTGTGCTTGTGGTGAATTACATATTCGAATTTCTTTCAGATCTTTAAGACACTTTGCCCGGTTAAAATATGACAAATATTTATGTTTTTCTAGTCTAGATATTTTCAAAAAAAAACTGAACTTCAAAGCACTTTTACATCACAGTAGATAATATATAAACTAAAGCAGTAGTTTAAAAAAAGTAGGTTTAAAAAAACATTATTTTATACACTACTACACCAACGACACACATACATGGCGAACCACAATGACACGGCGCGCGCGACTATCGCTCTCAGCGTACCGTGAAGTATCGTAGCGGGTGGGGAAAAGGCGCTCGTTTGATAACGTCAATTAATTCGGGCGTTTCTTTAAAGTCGGCCTACTGCTCTTGCTTATAAATCCACTGTGCTTACACTGTGTAATTTCAAAATCAGGATATCCTTGAGTCTTACCCATTCGAGGAGTCCATTGTTCCAGCATTCGTGATTAGCACTCGGCGGATGCGGACGTCCAAAAAAGGGAAAAGTAAAACGGCGCAACTTTACAACAGCGGTACTCTTTGTTTAGATACGTACCGCGAATTATTCTTTGAATACTATTTAATTGCACCGCAAAAAGTACTTTTCATACAAAATGTTCCAATTAAAATATTAAACGAGCACCAAAAATTGCTCATCAAAAATAAGTCGTTAGCCAGAGCACTTACAGCGCGACATGACTTAAGAGTCTTCAAGAAACTATGTTTCATGCATCCTCTATCATCTCACTCGCGCATTTCAACATTTTTGTAGATATCAAATGGTTCAATGTACTTCAATGAGATGTAATAGAGATTTTATAGGCGAACAACACTGCTCCAAAATAACTACGGCTCGCCGCCGGTCGTGGTTGACTGAATTCGGCTTTTTTCGGCTTTGATCGTCGATTATGCTGCGAGCTTTTTCACTCTCTCACAAAAGACGATCTACACATCTCGCTCATCCACTTCATAGTGACAACTGCCGCCTAAGATAAAACAATAAAAATACAGTACTTACGCGTGAAATAAAATATTTTTCTTGTCTCTCACAGTTCGTGTGGCCACAGAATACATGTCATACTCTTCGACCAAAATAAAATGAATGGACGGGCCCTAACCATTGATTTTGATCAGTAAAAACGAGTCAAAACCGTCGGACATATACTTCAACACCTAATTATAAAAATGTACAGTATATTTGTTACAAAAAATAGATATCGGTTTTATTTGTGTATTTACACTTCGGTAAAGCATACGAATTCATAATTTTGTCAGATGTTTCGTTATCGCGTAACAAAAGACTCGTGTTTCACTTCCTACTTCCTTCGTTAGAGACCGACTGAAACGAAGTGAGCGCTGGCGCTCATTTTGTAATCTTCAAAAATGCGCTTCTACTGGGCCCATACTACACAGCGTGGCTACATGCGCTTCAAGTAATTTTGATATGCAAATAATTATTTCCCTTATACTTTGGGTTGGATGAGGGAATTACGGTACCCACCTCCATTTCATTGTTGGTGCCTTATTAATGCTTTCAGTAAGCGAATAATTAAAACAGGTCGTGATAAATCAAAAGTTGATCCTTTTATTAAAGTTCACCAGGAAGGGATAAACAGATGAAGTAGCTACTCGAAAGTCGGTTAGTCAAGTCCAGACCATAAGCTGAAAACGCAGCGTACTTTCACTATATTAGAGTTACTTTTAGAACTTAGATTCTTAATCTGCGGTCCGTGAGTGTAGACTATTATAAACACAGTTTTTTTTGTTTAAGGTGATACGTTTCATGTTTGGCGGGAAATTCAAATTTTAAACAGTTTTTTTGTTCTTGTAGCTAGGCCAGGTAATTATTGTGAAAAGACATAGTGTTTGCGAAAACTGTTGGTCATTCTTTACATTATCATGTACAGTTATTAATCAGTTACTCACCATATTACTTACATTTGGCAATAAACAGTTTGAAACAGCAAAAATTTGTTTATTGACAAATGTATGTAATAATGTGCATTGGAGATAAATAACTTTACGCGAGTTTATAAAGAATAATAATAATTTTTCGCAAACATCATGATCGTTTACAATAATTACCCGGCCTAGCTACAAGAACAAGAAAACTGTTTGAAATTTGAATTTCCCGCCAAACGTGAAATTTTTAACACCTTTTCTTTGGATGGCATGTAAAAATTTCATAATAAAATATTTATTAGCAGCAACATAAGCGTCTGCAGTGTCGATGAGCTGCGAACTGGTCCACATAGAAGATCCTGTGTGCCTCCGTTATTATCGTCTCCGTCCAACGGAATGGCATTCGAGCGGTCCGGTTGATGGCGATGACTATGCGAAGTTGAAATCGACGATTTCCGCGCTCGCCGCTCGGCATCTTCGCTAACCTGATATCTAAGCTTCTTTCTTTATTAAAGAATAAAGACATGGTTTTTCCGCTTCTGAAAGTGGTTTTGGCCGATCGCAAATGGGATTAATCTTTTTAATTTTGATTATTACAACTATGTAATAATCTAATTAGGTTTTATAACGTCCTTAGTCGAATTTTATTAGTCGTTTTTTTTTGCGACAATATACTTATATTTCAGTCTGTCAAATACATTTTATTACGTTTAAATCTAACAAATCGTTTTGATGCTATCGCGAGTTATCGCGCGGACGACAACTAATTTTTAGCGCTCACTCCTGCGGTCTATGACGTCATCACGGGAGATAGAGGGGGGATCAAACATATATTTTTATATTGCTGCCAGATGGATCTTCACAACGATATAATTATTACTTTTGTAACTTTTAAACTTTAGGAGATCAAAGCTTTCAAAAGTACACGTTTTTGGAAACACAATTTTTCTGGAGTGCCCGCAGTGATGATTAGTAAAGATGTTCATCGAATTCACGTCAAAAACTGAATATGAAGCACGCACTTAGGTCCATGGCAGATATTTATCGTAATAAAAGCCATGTCATCATTATGATCATCATCATCATCAGCCAGAAGACATCCACTGCTGAACATAGGCCTCCCCCTTTAACCTCCACACTGAACGACATCCTGCCATCTGCATCCACTGGATGCCCGCGACTCTCACGATGTCGTAAGCCTTAAGTACAATCTACTAAATTGATCTGTAATAAAGACGATATATGGTCTAGTGTCAATAAGTATTAAGTCTCGCCTAGTCTCTAAATCTTGCAAAGTGAGTTATTTCCTGCGTTTAAATAGAATGTTTGTTTTCTCTTAGTATATGTGTACGATCCCCGACATCCGGTGCAGACAGGCAACGATCTAGGATCGTTGTAGTGAGATACGATGTGTGGCTATGGAATCACAATTCAGCATATTTTTTATTAACCAACTTCAAAAAAGGAGGTTCTATGTTCCACTGTTTTTTTTTTAAATGTATGTTCATCGATTTCTCCGCCAAATGTTGACCGATTTCAAAAAAAACTTTTGTTTGGTACCCTTCCGAACCGAACAAAAGATACTCGTATTTTCGACAGGACGTCAAATTGCAGTACACAATTTTTAACCAACTTCAAAAAAAGAGGATCGTTCTGTTGTTCCACTGTTTTTTTTTTAAATGTATGTTCACCGATTTCCCCGCCAAATGTTGACCGATTGCAAAAAAAACTTATGTTCGGTAGGGAATACTTCCAATATGGTCCTATTATCACCAAGTCAGGATCTGATGAAGGGATTCCAAGGAAATCGAGGGCAACCCTCAAATTGTATGTGCACTTATTACGTTTTTCATATATTTTTGTAGTTTTTAATGTGATCCACTTATTATGAATATAACCATAATCATGGATGTAACGTGTCGATGCCATAATTTACAGAAAAGATATAGTCGAAAAAAAAACGTAATAAATATAATTATCTGAAAGTATGTATTTAATGCGTCCGTAAGTTGAAACACCCTCATCCACAAAAATTTGAATTCAAGGTAAATTAGCCGTTAAATTAGCGTTTGACCGCCAACTCGCCTGATGTTAAGCGATGATGCGGTCTACCATGGAGCACACTTGCCTAGAAGAAACTGATTCACTCGTGATTTGAAGACCCATATTGTAACTACCGGGGAACACCCATTCAGGTAGCGCATTCCACAGACTAGCAGTACGCACAATAAAAGTGGAATCAAAGCGCTTCGTTTTTTTTTTGTCTTCTCTAAAATCTTGTAAGTTCGTCCGTACAATATTCAAATTTGAAAAAGAGGCTGCTCGTCATCATGTTTGAGAAAATATATTTAAATGCTAAGCGATAGTAAAATATAGATTTCATGGCTCCACCAAAGCACATCTCAGTTATGCATACCATAACCGGACAGGACGATAAGTTTTGATAGAAACTCGCTTCGATTTACGATACATACCCCATTTTGTGGTTTACGGGGAATATTACGGTCACAACACATGTTCTGAGTTTTTTTTTATTCGGTGATCGAATAACGGTTTTTATATGTTGACCTGTTTCGAGAACGGTGACCTTTATGTTATCTCGTCTACAAAGGAACATTTCTGTTTCTTTTCGACTGTCTAAAATGGGATATCATTATGGTTTTAAAACACTGTTTTTACGGTGTTTTGTTCACGGTTGTTCACTACAGTTAATATATACAGTTACATGCACCATGTTCACGGGTCTTCCAGTGAACATAGTGCATGTAACTGCGCTGAAACATCGGGAGCTCCTTCCTCAACCTTGCCACGGTAAATATCCCGTAAATAATCATATAACTGCATTATGGTTTTGTCTTCATTTAATACTATATTAAATTATTACATTATTTAGAATACTATTATTAACTATAGATACGGACCGGTAAGCGCAGCGTAGGATTTCCACCCACAAGATGGACAGACGACCTAAGAGAGACCGCAGGGAAACACTGTATATATGCAGGCCGTTTCCAACCGATCCTTTTTGAGATCGATGGGGGAGGCCTACGTCCAGCAGTGGACGTCCTATGGCTGAAATGATGATGAGATAAATTACGTTGCTTATTGTTTTTTCTGCCATTATCGTCAGTATATTGAACACAGAAATCTAAAGTTGATAGAACTAGCGTGGAACTACGGAAATAACTTAAATAATATCACGAATCCCAAAATAAGATCAGTTAGTTGTATTAGAAGGAAAACACGAAAGCTCGCTTACTCAGTGATTATATTAACAGGTATACAAAGTTATAAAAATACCTTAAATATACTTGAACTAAATATCAAAACGAAGTTGGTGGCATGTGGCAAAGTCCCGCGTTGAATGGTTAAAGAAATTGTTTACGCGAAAATGAGTCGGCGGCGTCGAGTAATTAATTATACGGATATGACTGTTTATTTTTTTGGTACATACGGTTTTCAGGGTTCATTTGTGAGTTTTTGTTCATGCTCATCAGGCAGAAGACGTCCACTGCTGAACATAGGCTTCCCCCTTTGACCTCCACACTGAACGACAACCTGCCATCTGCATCTACTGGGTGCCCGTGACTGGACTGGACTGGAGTGAATGCTCTTTAACACGCTTTTCTTAACTTTGTATGTATATATGTACGTATGTAACCTGATTTTCAACTACATCAAAACGTCGAATTAAATTGAAATTTTACATACTTTTCAAAGACAATCCAATATTTTATATAGTTTGTCCCATTATCCTTACCAGGATCTTTAGGATTAGTCATTTTATAGCGTGTTTTTTTAAACTGTGAGCCACTACCTATAACTCTGAGAGAAGACATGTGTCCCAACAATGTGAACATGATAGACTGATAATTATTAGGAAAATTATAAAAAAACATTAGAAGATAATCTCCTTTATTGAATTTCACCAATTTCCCGTAAAGTCAGTTTTTAGGGTTCCGTACCCTAATGGTAAAACGGGACCATATTACTAAGACTCCGCTGTCCGTCTGTCTGTCTGTCCGTCCGTCCGTCTGTCACCAGGCTGAATCTCATAAACCGTGACAGTTAGACAGTTGAAATTTTCACAGATGATGTATTTCTGTTGCCGCTTTAACAACAAATGCTAAAAAAACAGAATAAAATAAATATTTAAGGGGGCTCCCATACAACAAACGTGATTTCTAACATTCGAGTACCTTTATTTTGCTACTCAACACTAGATGTCTCCTAATGCTTTCGAGGCAAATTTTATTATTGCCGCTACTCACTCATAGACGTCGTGGCAATACAAAAAATAAATAAATAGGTACAATTTTGCTTATCATTACAAAAATTATAGTCGTTATCGTATTTTTTATTGATTATTTATTATTGTATTTTGTGGTGGTACGGTACCCTCAGTGCGTGAGCGGGACTCGCAATTGGCCAGTTTTTGTTTTCTCCAGTCAGTTGTTGTAAAAAAACTATTTTATATTATTTTCAGTTAAACATCGCTGATAAACGTTTCGTTATAACAGCTCTAAGTTGTGTTGTGACAACGTTATCTCCGAACGCATTACATTGCATTTCCCGAGAGGCCCCGACGTCATGCATTGCGATTAAAAATAAACTACGTACCGTGTGTGTACGTGGAAAATTTTCAGTCATAGCAAAATGTATGAAAAATTGAACAGCGCCTCTATCGAACGTGAAAGGAAACTGAATTTTTCATAAATTTGCTATGGTTTACGTAACGATAACGTTTTCGCAAGTTCTCGTACTAAGGCCACTGAAGATTTTATGGTGGTTTATTCCGCCAAGTAAGCAATCAAATTTGACTCCTAAGAGGTTTTTAGGTAGATAGAAAGATAGATACCTACTCTTTATTATGCACACCAGAAATAAAAGTTACAAATAAATAAAAACATGATCTATAATTATCAATATAAGCAACCGGCCAAGTGCGAGTCGGACTTGCGCACGAAGGGTTCCGTACCATTAACTATAAAAACGGCAAAAATCATGTTTGTAGTATGGGAGCCCCTTAAATATTTATTTTATTGTTTTTTAGAATTTTTTGTTATAGCGGCAACAGAAATACATCATCTGTGAAAATTTCAACCGTCTAACTATCATGGGTCATGAGATACAGCCTGGTGACAGACGGACAGACGGACAGCGGAGCCTTAGTAATAGGGTCCCGTTTTACCCTTTGGGTACGGAACCCTAAAAACCGACTTCATCAGAACTGGACTAAATTTAAATGCGGGACTAAATAGGAAGCACCAGCTTTCAAATAAAAAAAGAATCATCAAAATCGGGTCACTCAGACAAAAGTTCAGAGGTAAGAAACTTTATTTTTTTAAACAGTCGAATTGATAACCACTTCATTTTTGGAAGTCGGTTAAAAAGCGATCTCTTCCAGGCAACAATTAGATGGATAGATTTTTTATAGGTTAGACAGCGAATGTTATAAACACTTTGGTAACGGGGACCACAGAATAGATAAATCTAAGAAAGTCTTTGGGTTCGACTAAATAATGCTTGCTTTTTTTCTTGCTTGCGTTTGACCACCAACTCACCTAATGTTAAGCGGTGATACGGTCTACGATGGAGCATGCGTGCCTAGAAGAAACCGATTCACTCGTGATTTGAAGACACCCATATTTTACCTATCGGGGAACACCCATTCAAGAAACGCATTCCATAGTTGTGTTTTTTTAAATATGCAGCATTCGATCGTGGGATACATCCAAGATGTTTTAAAGCATAGCGTTATATGTAAATTGATGGAGCTATCAAGTAGGCAAAGCAACCAAGGATTGGAACAACCTGCCGGCTTCCTTGTTTTCTGAGAGATATAATCTGGGTCTTTTCAAGGCAAGAGTGAATAGGTATCTTCTAAGTCTGCGTGCTTCATCTTCGACCCCATCGTCGCTTACCAACAGGCGAGTTGGTGGTCAAATGCACACTTATTCGCTATAAAAAAAGCAAAGAGGCGTACCCCCAGCGGAGTGCTTGTATGCAGGTTTAGGTCCACTACAACTGATCATCTTTGAACACAACCGAAAATCCTGTCCAAAAGGGTAAGAGGCAAATTTATCAAACTAACGTAAATCTTCGAACCTTTTCCCAAGCCCTTGGCTAGAATACTCTAAGAGTTATTGGTAGAAAAATATGACAAATGCATTTTATTTGTATGCAGCCTTGCGGACGCCCGCAGTTGCTAAGGTCGCCATGTATTTTTACTTTAAAACACTAAGACTTAAAAACACAAGATTCCTTTCTGCTATTTGATGCAGTTGTGAACACTAGTATAAATATAGTTTTTTGATTACCAATACTCGGAAAGTAGGTCTGAAGTTGCCTGAGGAGCGCGTTGAAAGTAATACATTTCAGCCCTAGGGAGAATCACTTTCAACTGACAGTGACAGTTGACAACTGACTGACACACAAATTTAAAAGAAAAACTAGTTCTATTTTCACATTTTTATTGAACCATGTTCCAACTTTTTTTTTCTCCTTAGAGGATTATGGTCCCGCACTTCTCGTGCATTTGCCAGTGTCAGTTCATGTATTTATTTTTACTTTCCTTGTATTCGTAATGAAAAGCACAGTGTTTACGACTTATTTAGTGTTTAAAGACTTATTTAGTCCCTCGAGCTATTAGCACTACGCTAATAGCTCGAATAATAAGACTAAATAAGTTACTTTCACCCCTAGGATAACAATGTAATATAAACCCTAGACAAAAGAGCTGATAATCTTCAAATGGCTGAGCTGATTTTTTTATCATTACTACGGACACTCTGGATCAAGTGACCTTTCAAACAATAAAGCTAAATTAAAATTGGTTCAGCCGTTTAGGATCTACGATGCCACTCAGACACACGTTGAACTTGTAACACCCTCATTTTGCATCGGAGGTTAAAAGAGTACATGCGGCTGCAGTAATCTTTTCTAACAGTCAAATTTTTTTTATAACTACTTCACATTATTGAAATTTTTATACCATAAATATATCTTCAAAACTAACAATACATTATTGAGCGTAGAGAATATGTAACAAATGCAAATTATGCTTTTTTCATGATTTCAGGGTTCAGATCCCTGTTGAAGCTATTTTTCGCTGATGTATTGCGACCCTACTCCGAACAAGGTAAGAATATTTTCGTATATCCGAGCATTCAGTCACATTTTTATTTTTCAATTTTGATGAAAAGTGAGGTTTTCGAGTCAGTTATTATAGTGAAGCAGGGATAAGATATAACTTAAATATATTTTTACCTAAAATACAATTGAAACTACCCAATTAAAATAAGAATACAATTAATACTTAACGGGTAATAAACCCCCAGAAAACAGTACAGTGATATTTTTCAGGATCTCGTACCCAAAGGGTGTTAAAAGGTTATAGCCAGTTGGTTACAGCACCTTAGCCTACGTTGTCTGCCCTACCTATAGAAAGCTTTCTTTGGAACCGTAATAGAAATCCCGATTATTATTTTCACAAAGTTTGTGTTATTATGGAGGATTTGTCAACAAATAATAAAATTAGTAAGAGTAAAAAATCAATGGTTCCAATAAAAAACTTTTTTTTTTTCGTGTGTAATTCCCGCCTTTATTTGAATTCAGCCAGGTTATGAGGGATCGCGCCTATTCCAATCCTCCTCGGTTGCTTGACGGAAGGCACGGGATTTCGAACGGAAAACACTTCCGAAATGTTCAGAGCATTTCCCCTTCTTCCCTATACAGCGAGGGGCCACGCTGCGCCAGAAACACAGACTAAGATGGAGCTTGCCTGCAATTTTAACCTCTCTCATTCAAATCTCCAACAAAAAACTCTAGTTCATTTCAGTGTTAATTGACAATATTGAATTCAGTTAATTGTTGAAAAGGCCCAAACAAATTATTGCCTTAGATCGTCTTACCCAACTACACCAATTAGTGGTCTTAATAAACATCAAAATTAATATTGAACCTGATACTTTAGAAGTTTAAAGTGAGGGTAGGGGTTGAGGGCCTGAAGCCCCTGTGGTCCAATTAGTATAATTCGGAATATCGCCTTTCGGACAATTATTTGTAGATAAGTTGAAATGAATTGGGGTTTCTTGGAATGGAAGAAACCACGGGTTGTTTTGTTAGATGAAAATTAGTTGAATTTCTGATATTCAGGCTATCGCATTGCTGGTATATTTTCTGAATCTTATAAGGACATCTTTAGTTCTTAAGTTACAAAATTGTATTGTTTTGCGTCGCTGAGACGGTCCGAGAAGAGTCAAAGAGTAGGAGTATTTTGTTGTACTACTGATTGGTGTATGAGTAACTGGCAAAGGTGTGGATAGTGTTGCAAATAGAAAAAAATGTTTTTTTTTTGGTTCAGTTTTTTGAAAAAAACTTCAAAAATAAACCTGGCACCGCTGTTTTGTTTTCAAACTTTTTTTTGTAGAACATTAGAACTATTTGATAAATTATTGTTTTATTTGTGGAATATTTTTTTTTATTGTACTTTTCATCCTTATTATTATTCATCCAATTTAAATATCAGATATTTATAATATAATAACAAATACCAATTATTATAATTTTTTATTTATACTAATCTATAATCTACACTAATATTATAAAGAGGAAAGATTTGTACCTATTTTTGTATGTTTGTATGTTTGTAATGAATAGGCTCCGAAACTACTGAACCGATTTGAAAAATTCTTTCACTGTTGGGAAGCTACACTATCCCCGGGTAACATAGGCTATATTATATTTTGTAACGAGGCCGAACGCCGAGCTTACACCCGTGCTAAACCGGGGCGGGCGGCTACTATAATATATACCTATTAGTTAATAATAAAAAATTGTCGTTTGCCACGCAGTTTCTTACCCAACCACGGCGGGTCCACACTAAAACAAAACACCTACCAAAGCTATATTTACGTTTTAGAACTCCACGCTTATTAATTACTCGCCCCCATTCCAGTCGTGAGGGAAGTTTCCTAAGTTTGTTTTGAATATATTAAATCGGCGTTCCAAACAATTATTTGTAACAAAGTTCTAAGTGGGAGCAAACAGCTACAAGTTTTCGTCTGTCAGCGTCGAAACCAAATATTAATGAGTATAATTGAATGTTATATCTGTTACTAATGCCTTTGTAGAAAGCCATGTAGTTAGGAGATTTCTCTTTAAATAAGATTTTACGCTTGACACATTTTAACCATATGAAATAAGTTTATGCGCCTTCGTGAATAATTATCAATATAAAAACCGACTTCATCAGAACTGGAAAAGAGACCAAACGGGAAGCACCAGCATTCAAATAAAAAAAGATCCATCAAAATCGGTTCACCCAGTCAAAAGTTCTGAGGCAACAAACATATATTTTTTAAACCAGTCGAATTGCTAACCTCCTCCTTTTTTGAAGTTGGTTAAAAAGCTATCATCACTACATAATAACATAGTATAAAACACAGACGCTTCCCTCTGTCTGTCCCTATATATGCTTATAACTTTAAAACTACGCAACGGATTTTGATGCTGTTTTCACTATCACTTAGATAATTTTTCACGGAAGGTTTATACAATATATATATAGTAAAACATACCCGTGCGAAGCCAGGGCGGGTCGCTAGTTCATGATAAAAAAAATGTCTTTTTGATTTGTTTCCATAACTCCATAGAAGCCTCCACCTCTTTACTAGGACATGACCTTGACTTGATTTAAACCGAGATAAGGTCAAAAATTGCACGAAGTCAGCGGTCTCCGCGTGGAACAGATAGACCAGATTTCCTTTAAACAAGCGTTTGTTTCGCAAACAGCTACATATCCATCACCAAAAATAACCCTTGAAAAGCTCAAATAACTCTATTTTAAACTCGTAACTGTGCAAACTGACGGCTAACCAAGATTAATGTTGAATCCTCGCGTTGGCAGAAGATCAATAAAGGCACTAAGCCGTACCCCGTTCTTACGTAAATACAAAATTTTCTAAGATCGAGGACGGAGAAAGGGGCTTTAGTTTGGGGTACTGCATTGTTCGCCACGGACTTGTTTGCGTTTTTTTCTTGACCGGTATGGAGTAAGTTGTAGCGCCGATCGTTTTCAATCTGCGATATGACTGATCGTATAAATGTTTAGTAAAGTAAAGTAAAAATTTATTGCACAAACTACTATTGTACAAAGATGGAACAAAAGCTTAATGTCTCAACAGTCTGTCCTAGCGGACGTGTAACATTTTTGTGTTATAATATGTACATGGCAGTAGGTACATATAGTTATTTACCTATTTAATCTATGTATTCGTATTTTTGTAGTTTGTAGTGCTCGGAAGGTTTCACCTGTCATAGAAATGCTATCCGACCTGTGTATCCGACATAAATCCTTGCAGCATAAACCCTTTGTCTTTCACAAACATGAAAATGTTGCCTGACGTTTAAAATGGCCGCTGACCAGGAGATTTATTTACAGAAAATAAAACACAAATAATGTGGTGTCAATAATAAAGAGTTAATTAATCAATCAATAAAAAATTACCTAATATCTCCTTGATGAACGAAAAAGCTGCCTGAATGCTGGCAGTATTGCCACACTGAATGGCATGCTTCCGTTGACCAATTATTTATTCATTACAGACAGATTTTACAGACAATAATAGTTCTGAGCATTGATAGATAAAATTTTAATATTCAGTTTAGATATCCTTGTCTCAAACGCCTTATCACCGCCGCTCATGAAAACTCAATGTTTGCTTGCAATTTGCTTATTGTAATTTATTCATGTATCATACATTACGACCACTGATCTAAATGACCTACTGACGAAAAGAGATATCTTTTGTGTGAATTTCCAATAAAGTTAGTTTTATATTTACGTATTTTTTATCGATATTGTGAAAATATAAATTGCCCCTGCCCTGAATACGTCGCTTTCACAGATAAATGTCAGGTCATTTTTCAGGGAGATATCCACCCTGCGTGCTGCCTACACAACTCTTTGAGCCATGATGGATAGCTGTCCTTTGTTAACAATGTCTTTTAAATTCATTGTGATTTTTCAGGGGAGATAAGTAGATACATTAAGAATGACCGAGAAAAAAATCTCCTCAACTTGTTATACCAGTTATAGCCCCATCGGCCATCTGTTCTGCGTGTTATGTGCCCTGCCCACTGCCACTTCAACTTGATAATCCTATGTGCTACGTCGTCAACTATCATTCGTCTACGAATCTCCTCATTTCTGATACGATCTCGTAGAGAAACCCCGAGTCTATCCCTCTCCATAGCTCGTTTTGCGAGTTTGACCTTTCTTATGAGGCCCATTGGAGGGGCGTGTAAATAGCCCTTCCTGATGTGATTGCTCACGAAGCTGGAGTGACTACAATTCCTGAGTGTCAATAAGAAATCACCAGAACCTGCACTGACCTGCAAATGACCGCTTCCATCCCTGTCATCCTGAGAGCAGCTGGCAGATCTCCTCTGCAGCAGGATCTTTATTTCACGTACAACCAGGTTAGCCGGCCGGCACCTTCACTAGTTTTTATAATTTAAGCGAGAGCGATGAAAAAAAACTTTTTCACAAGTGCAAGATTCCACCATCAAATATATTGCGTTGCGAGACCCGAGTACGGGTGGTGTATGTGTCTGCTGGTGTACGCGGGCGCAGCCTCACCCCCCCCTGCTCAGGCGGCGGGCGCGAACCCGAGCCGCTTGTTGGCGATGTCGAACTCAGTGTAGTAACGTCCGATGAACACGTCTAAGAACAGCCAACGCCATCTCTCGTGATTCGATGCGGAACTTCGACGGATTCATTGACAAGGCAGACAGGTCTGTGTTAAAACTTATCAACAACTCAGAAAAGCACGGTTTGTTTAAATCAAATCTAATTAAACACTTTCTACATTAGGAAATTGCATGTATATGCATTGGCGCTTCACCATGCACCCCGCCTTGGAAGGTCGTCAGATCTTTCAAAACGAACTAACTTCATGACTGGTCAGAATACATAGCGAAATTAAAAAGAATACATAGCGAAATAAAAAATAATACATAATATTATGAATAACACTTAATTAAAGATAGTTATTATATTTATGCTAAGCTATTATTGCGTGGGAATGGGATACAACTTCGTGACAGCGCGTTTGTAAATGCCAAATTTGGTCTTGACAATTGCCACACGGATGGTGTCATTCGAACCTTTGAAGACTTGGATAATTACTCCTAATGGCCAGTTCAATAGAGCGGTATTCTCTTGCTCTACTAGAACTACAGTTCCTAATTCTATCGGTTTGTCTGGAGTAGCCCATTTTTGTCTAACTTGCAACGTATGCAAATACTCTAGACGCCATTTCTTCCAAAAAGACTGAACCATACTATCTAGCAACTGTTTTCGCTCTAGCAAGTTCACGCGTTGATTGGACATATCGGCTGCGGGTAAGTATTGCAACGGCGTGGACATCAAAAAATGCGCCGGAGTTAATACCTCTGGGTGCGGATCTGAGGATAACACACACAAAGGGCGAGAGTTAAGAATGCACTCTATTTGCGTCAGAACGGTTTGAAGTTCTTCATAAGTGAGAAGTTGACTTCCAATCACTCTATATAAGTGTGTCTTCATGCTTTTTATGTTACCTTCCCAAAGACCACCGAACGACGGGGCGCGAGGTGGGATCATTTTCCACTCAATGCGTCGGGATAACAGTTCGTTCGAGAGCGAAGATTTGAAATCAGAGCTCTGTAGAAATCTGTAGAGCTCATCTAAATGCGCCTTCGCACCAACGTATGTTGTAGCGTTGTCTGAATAAAGACATGAGACTGGACCACGGCGGGCGATAAAGCGTTTGAACGCTGCCAAGAAGGTTTGAGAAGTCAGATCTGATACAAGTTCTGTGTGTAGAGCACGCGTGTGCATACATACAAATAAAGCCACCCATGCCTTCTGTGCATGCTGGCCTCTGCGTCGTGAAAGCGTTATGCGAATCGGTCCTGCATAATCAACGCCCGTATGGGCAAATGTTGAAGTTTCAGAGACACGACACGCGGGAAGATCTGCCATCATTGGCGTTGGGTGCGTCGGATTAACCTTGAAACAAGTGTTGCATTTCCGCAACTTCGATCTAATGACCGTTCTGGCATCTAATATCCAGTAGCGTTGTCGAATTATGGACATAAGAAGTCCAGGTCCAGTATGACAATTCATAACATGTTGATGTTGTATTATTAAATCGACGATATGGTCGCGTTTTGGGAGAAGAACTGGATGTTTGACTTCAAAAGGAAGGTCTGCATTTGAAAGTCTTCCTCCAATCCGTAAAATGCCTTCTTCATCCAAGAATACTGCAAGGCTTTGTAATTTCTTTGATAGTATCTTCCCAGCCTTTATCAGTTTGATGTCCTCAGAAAAGTGGACAGTTTGAACAGCACGCAGCAGAGTCTTCTCTGCTGCTGCCAATCCCAATACAGACCGGGGTTCAATTATTGATTTAGGTCGCGCGAACTTCAACACATATGCAATTATGCGGAGCAATTTTTCCCAAGAGGAAATCCGTTGCGCTAATGCATATACGAGCAACGGTGGCTCTGTATGCGTAGTAACAGCCATCACAGTCGCTTTGTGCTCAGGTAGTTCATTGCAGTCAGCGGGAGAGAATGGCTTTATTGGCCATTCCTCAAGAGCGCAGCGAATCCACGGGGGCCCATTCCACCACAGATCGTGGGATAAAAGTTGCGATGGGAGCATTCCTCGTGAAAGGCAGTCGCTAGGATTTATGGCACCAGCCACGTGGTAGAAATGCTTTGCAGCCAAATTTTCTTGACACTGTGCGACGCGGTTGCTCACAAAAATCGACCAGCGGTGCGGCGAGGAATGTATCCACGATAGAGCTATCGTAGAATCAGAGAACGCATATATTCCAGCAATAGGAATGCGTGGTGCGTAAGTATTGCGCACAGTTTTTACTAACTTTGCCATAAGCAAAGCGGCGCATAACTCAAGACGAGCCAGAGTTGTAATTTTAGTTGGCGAAACCTTTGACTTGGCACAGAGTAGACGAGTTTGAATGCCAGACGGGTAAGTGCAATGAGCGTATACGACACAACCCATACCGTTCATGCTCGCGTCACAGAACGCCACAAGGCGTAGTTCACAATCTATTTCGACACCTATATGTCGTGGGATCCGTAACGTGTCTAGCAGAGGGAATTCTTGCGTTAATGCGGCAAACCGGGTGCGTATATGTTCTGGTGCGAGAGCGTCCCATTCAAAACTGCCCAACCACAATTCTTTAATAAGCAGTTTGGCATAGAGAATCACTGGCGCAACCAATCCAAGCACATCAAACAACCGTGCAACTACCGAGAGTATATTTCTCTTCGTGCATTTTTCAGTTTTCGCGGCGGATGTGAAGAAGAAATTGTCTTCACATGGTTCCCAAGAAAGTCCTAAAACCTTTGAAGCATCGTTGCTAACATCAAACTCGAGTGACTTTCGATGTGAGTCGGGTAGACTATCCAAGAGAGCTGGAGAGTTACTCGACCACTTGACTAAGTCGAAGTCACCTGCCTTGAAAAGTTTAATTAAGTCTTGAGCAAGCTGCATCGCAGTTTCCTCATTTTGAACTGAATGAACTAAGTCATCCATATAAAGGCTGCTTTCAGCCACCTTAGCGGCGTCAGGATAATTCGGGCTCATGTCTAAAGCCAGCTGTCGCACAGTGCGCATAGCTATGTATGGGCTTGACTTGAGACCGAATGGTTGCCTATTGAAGGCAAAAGTGCGAACTTCTTCGGATTCATTGAACCGAAATAAAATGCGTAGGTATTTACGCTGGTCAACTGGTACACCAATACGTAAATAGTGTTGTTTTATATCAGCGTTCATAGCGATAGGAAATAATCTGAAGTCTAAAAGCAGTAGAAACAGATCAGCTTGTAGATTTGGGCCAATGTGTAATACATCATTGAGCGAAAGCCCAGTGTGCGTTTTCGCACTTGCGTCTAGCACGATTCGCGGCATCGGTTTGTCGGGCCTAACCACGGCGTGATGTGGTATATAATATCCATCGGGAGTCAGCTCAGATCCGTTAACAGGACTGAGGTAACCGTTATCCAGGTAATCTTGAATCACCTTATTGTAGTTTTCGCGCAATATTGGTGATAGGCGAAACTTTCGTTCAAGCGACAAAAAGCGGCGATAAGCGGCAGCATGCGAGTTGCCTAGCTCTGAGGTTTAGGATATTATTACTCCTATTATTAAAACAATTTATTTTGCGGAATCGAAAACATCTATTTTTTCACCTCTTGACAGATCTCTTCTAAAACAAAACACAACTCTATTGAAATAAAATAATAAAGGCGACCGCGAAGGTCGCACTGGTGAAAAAGAGTTCCGCCACACCACCCCCCCACGGAGAAAGGAAGAATAAGCTGAAAAATTTATAAATAAATAAGATAATCACATATCTAAAATATTTCTAAACTTCACCCTCCTCCCGGACCGGGTGATGACAGGAGCTGGTGTAGGTGCAGGGACCAACGCAGGCGTGAAACTGCTAGCTGGAGTTGGCGCAGGCGGCACAATTGGTTCACAATTGCCAAACGCCGAATCCAAATGGGCAGGCTTAACGCGATCTATGCTAACTGTACGTTCCCTTCCATTAATATCGAGAGTGATCGTTTTGTCTCTTCGCCCGATGATACGATGAGGACCGGAATAAGGCGGCTGCAACGGCCTTCGCACTGAATCATCGCGTAGCATGGCATGCGACGCCTTAACTAAATCTTTAAATATGAAAGTCGATGGCTGGGCGTGGCGTGTAGCAAGGACAGGACGGAGAGCTTCCATATATTTGCGCAGCTCACGGACGAAATCTACAACGTCACTTGGGCTCTGCGATGTTATTGGAGGTATGACGAGTTCTCCAGGCAAGCGAAGAGTCTCTCCATAAACGAGCTCTGCAGAAGATGCCTTCAAATCTTCTTTGAGCGCCGTTCGCATCCCTAATAAAACTAACGGCAAAGCTCTTACCCATGTGTCATTATGACACATCAAAGATGCTTTAAGCTGCCGATGCATGCGTTCCACCATACCATTTGCGCAAGGATGGTAACTAGTCGTGCGCACCCGTTTGGTACCACATACATCCATTAGACGGCGAAACAACACAGATTCAAACTGCCGGCCCTGGTCGGTTGTCAAAATGTTTGGTACCCCAAAACGGGAAACCCAACCAGTTACGAATGTATCTGCTACCTCTTCTGCTGTGATTGATGACATAGGCCATACTTCAGGCCACCGTGTGTATCTATCAATCGCAGTCAGGCAATAATTGTACCCTTTCGAGTGAGGAAGTGGTCCAATAATGTCTAAATGCACCGACCTAAATCTGTTTGACGGTAATTTAAACTCTCCAAGTGGCGAATTAATATGTCGAGTTACTTTACTGAGTTGACAGCGTAAACAAGTTCGAGCCCATTCACGGCAATTTGCGTTTACTTGAGGCCATACATAACGCTCAGTTACCAAGCGAGTGGTTGCCCGCGCGCCAGGGTGACTGAGGTTGTGACACCTGTCGAATGCAGCTCGACGGAATGCTGGTGTCAGGTATGGACGTGGTCGCTCAGTTGAAGTATCACAAATTACTGTGATATTTGTGCCAGGGATGAGGATGGGTTCGAGCTTCAAAGACGAATTCCCACGCATACTAGCTAGCTCCTCATCCGATTCTTGCGATAACGCGAGTGCAGCAAAATCCTCTTCAAGAGAAATAGACTCAACGCGCGACATGGCATCAGCTACGATGTTATCAACCCCTTTAATATACACTACATCAGTAGTAAACTGGCTGATGAAAGACAGCTGGTTTAATTGGATAGGCGGCAATTTCTCACGTCGTTGTACAAAAGCGTATATTAGCGGCTTATGGTCAGTGTAGATAGTGACGTGTTGTACCTCCAACAGGTGCCTGAAGTGTTGAACACTCTCGTACACCGCAAGGAGTTCCCGATAGTACGCCGGCCACTGAGCCTGTTTAGCAGTCAGCTTTTTACTAAAATAGGCTAGTGGCTGCCAATCATCATTATCGACGCGTTGTTGTAGGCAAGAACCAACGTGCGTTCCTGAAGCGTCAGTAAACAACCCAACCTCAGCACTGTTATTTGGGTGTGCTAAAATTGTAGCGGACGTCAAGCTTTTCTTGCATTCTTCAAAGCACTTTTCTAGCTCAGGAGTCCACACAAAAGGTTTATTGCCTTTGCCTTGAATAGCAGTGATTGCTTCAATTAACGGCGCTTGGTACTTAGCCGTACTTGGCAAAAACCGGCGGTAGTAATTGACCATGCCTATGAATCTGCGCATACCCTGAACTGTCTTTGGGGGCGGGTAATCCACCAGAGAACGAATTCTGTCCTCAGGAGGACGCGTGCCCGCAGCATTGACTCGATGCCCAAGGAAAGATACTTCTGCGGCACCAAATACGGACTTGGCTGTATTAATCACAACGCCATAGTCGTGCAATCGCTGGAACAAGATTTCCAGATGCTGCGCATGCGCTATTTGGTCTTTTGAGTAAACCAAAATGTCATCAACATAGACATAGCAAAAATCTAAGCCACGGACTACTTCATCGATAAATCTCTGAAAAGTCTGCCCAGCATTACGCAAACCAAAAGTCATATACAGAAATTCATATAATCCAAATGGAGTAGTTATCGCTGTCTTGCACACGTCGCCTGGATTCACCGGTATCTGTTGATAGGCCTTGACCAAGTCTATAGTACTAAAAACGGTACAGCCAGACAAGTTGTGCGCATAATCACCTATGTATCGGACAGGGTAGCGATCAGGAATCGTTCGGGCGTTTAATGCACGATAATCACCGCAAGGACGCCACGTTGAGTCCTTTTTAGGTGCGAGATGCAGAGGCGATGACCAAGAGCTATCAGATGGTCGGCAAGTACCAGCTCGGACCATATCTTCGAACTCTTTCTTTGCAATGCCCAGTTTTAATGGTGCCAACCGACGCGGTCTAGATGTCACAGGGGGACCGTCGGTAGTGTTTATATAATGTACGGTGCTGTGTTTAATAATTCTAGGTGCACCAGGTGGTCGCGTTATACTTGGGTATTTCTCCAAGATCGCTGTGAATGGCGAGTCAGGAAGAGATACTACCTTCACACTTTGCTGTTCCGCGGTATAAAGGTCCGCGGACGAAATAAGCCCAGTTTTACTATCGCACAGCTTACCTTTTGAGCAATCGGGTAAAAGCTGGTAATGCGACAAAAAATCTACGCCAATAATACCACTTTCCACATCCGCCACGACAAAGTTCCAGGTGAAATCCCGTCGTAGCCCTAAATTTAAGTTCAACTGTACCAGTCCATATGTGATAATCTTACTGCCATTAGCTGCAACTAAACTATATGATAATGGCTGAAGCGTACGTCCTTTTATAAATCTACGAGGAACGCAACAAATATCCGAACCAGTGTCCACCAAAAATTTCCGGTTGGATCTCCGGTCGGTCACGAAAAGGCGGCGACTAGCTGGCGAGCAACTGGATGTCGCCTTTAACAGTTGCTGTTTTGGTTTCCCTGATCACTAGGCGGGGAACCGGACCACTTACATGGAGGCACACATTTACGTGCTTTTGTCGCAAAACGGTCATGATAAAAGCACAAATCATAGTTACGTGAACGTGATCGGCTGCGACTACGATTACGGTTACGATTGAAGTCACGACTACGCGTACCAACATGCGAGCTGCAACCAGCAGAGGAAAGTGACGCTACTAAACGGGTCAATTCATCAACTTTTTTAGTCAGCTCCTGTACAAGATCAGTATTCGAGTTAGGCGAAACCGTACATACCTCCAATGAAGTTGATTGAGCGTTAATTTCAGCCAAATTGTCCGCTAGTTCGCTTAGCTCAGCCAACGATTCTAATCGTTGAGCAGCCAAGACAGTTTGAAGATATCGTGGCAACCTGCTCATCCAAATTGTCTTCAGAATATCCTCCGGAAATGCTGCACCGGCTAATGATCTCAGATGACGCAGAAAAAACGACGGCTTTTGATCGCCGATCTGCTCCTTCTCTAGAAGACGGCGTATTTTCTGCTCCCGAGAATCTGAGAACCTAGATATTATTGCATTGCGCAATTTCGTGTAGGGTTGCTCCCTCGGAGGTTGGATTATGAAATCCTCTACTTCGCGAGTACAATTGGTATCGAGGTGCGCAACTGCGTAATTAAACTTCGTGATTTCTTGGCTAATATTATTGATGGAAAATTGCGCCTCTAAACTCGCAAACCATAGGGCCGGGCGATCTCTACAAAATGGAGGGGTACGTATAGATACTCTGTTAATCATTACCTTCTCCGTACCGCCTGTGCCAGATCCGCTGTCACTGCTTGACATTTCACGTCCACCCGTACCCGCGGAAGCTGGTTTGAAGTCTTCCTGCTCACTGTCACTCATGACGTGTGCTGTCATGAAAAACCATGCTAAGAGAAAAACAAAATTCAAAAACAAAAACTGAAAACAAAAGAAACGTGGGAGTGTGGTGTGCGAATGCCCTACAAAAAACTTTGGTATAAAAATAACTTAAAAATATGTACAAAAATTCACCAAAATAAAATAAAATTAAATACACACACAAAAACACACAACAATATAAATCACACTTAGTCTTTTTAGTCCACACTGGTTCTTCCAAAAGATACTTCGACTTTAGTCTTGACGCGCTCCATGCGATTGTTGCCAGCAGTCAGCAGCACAGCTCTCGTAGTCGAATTCACCACTTCTTTTTCTACGTTTTCGTATTCTCGTCGACGAACAATCAGACGACCGTGGTCGCTTCACTCGTACCACCAAAGAAAGTATTCGTACCTATTTGCGTACCTTTGCTCTTCTTGTGTTCGAATCGTCTTAATTTATGTTGTGTTCGTATCGGGGTCACCAATTTAGGATATTATTACTCCTATTATTAAAACAATTTATTTTGCGGAATCGAAAACATCTATTTTTTCACCTCTTGACAGATCTCTTCTAAAACAAAACACAACTCTATTGAAATAAAATAATAAAGGCGACCGCGAAGGTCGCACTGGTGAAAAAGAGTTCCGCCACAGAGGGATCTTTGGAAAATGGCAAAGATACTGTGTAGCGACCCACATCATCACGAGTCACGCTGGAGGTAAATATATTCTCGCATTCTGTCTCTTCCGGTGAAAGAAATCTCTTCGTTGGCACTTCTTCGAGTTCCCAAAATTTCTGAACTAAATCATTCAACGCCAACGCGGAGAAGGAAGAGGCAGTCGTTATATCGATACGAGGGTAGTCACCCATCAAAATCCATCCAAATGTCGTTGATAATGCGTGTGGGGCATGCGAGTCACACTCAACCCTATTCCCTAAATATATGTATGGGAAGAGTTGAGCTCCCAGTATGACATCAATATCACCCGGTATATTCCAACTCAAATCAGCGAGCGGAAGTTCAGAAAAAATGCTACTATCGCACTCAAGAAATTGAGTCGGTAACTGCTCCGCGATACACTCAACCACAAGTGCGTAAATTGTATACTGCTGCTCCAGGTAAACGCGCGATTGGATGTCAAAGTAAACATATCCAATAATCGGACGTGAAGTTGCACCAACACCTTTTACAAACGAGTTATGTAGTGGCGTTATTGGTAAATTTAACTTCCGGCAGCAGTCAGTCGTAATCAAATTATTTTGAGACCCGTTATCAATTAAGCACCTCACTATTGATGACGTCGTACAACCCTTAGGTCGTGCATATACTTGCGCCGTAGACAACAGAACAGTCGACTTCAATTTCGATCCAGCCGTGAGTAGCACTGCGGTATTATGACCTGATGGTGGCGACAGCGAAAGCGGTAAAGCGTTATTATCAGCATCTGATGCTATTGGCATGCTAACATGGCCTTTATAATTGAGCGCGTAAGGTTGCGATTGTGTAGCGGTTTCCAGAATTAGCGAAGCGGTCGGAACGCACGGCGGCGGCGAGCTCACGTAGGCATCCACACAAGACGCGGGCGTGAAAGACGGTGACATAATATGTACGTCACTATGTGTCGTAGCGGTATGCGAATAACTATTATTCTTTTCACCATTATCTTTAGTAAAACAAAGTAAACTATGGTGGCGCTTTCGGCAGTGTTCGCAGACGGAAGTAGAATTGCACTTCAGAAGGTTATGTACTGTACTAAGACAGTTCACACAACCATGTTTCGATTTAATGAATTGATACCTACTATGTGAATCACGTTTTTTAAATTGTAGGCAATTATAAAGTTGCACATGATCAGTACTACCACAGAAAGCGCATCCACTTCGTTTCGTAGAGGGCGCTGCAGCAGGCTGTGCACCAACAGGTGATTGAGCGCTTGGTTCCGTCGCGACGAAGGACTTGTAGGTATGTTGACTACGTGAATCACGAGTCGATGTATTGGCGGGCGGTTTATTAAAAGTACTAGGTCGCGAACGCTCCAATATTTTCGCTTGATCTTGTACAAAGCTTATCAGCTGTTTAGTAGTAGGTATTTCAGTGTCCCTAACTGTCAGTTCAAAAGACTGGATGGTATGCGTGTCCAACTTCCTAAGCGCGCATTGGACAAAAATAAAATCAGTCAAATCTTCGATTTGTAACTGTTTGAGCGCTGCAATTGACGCCGAATATTTGCTTATCAATGCCTCGAGGCTGTTTGCATTGTGCGAGCTTGCTTTCAAGTCAAGAATATTGCTAAGGTAAAAACTTCCTAATGCGCGTTTGTCTTGGAATTTTTTAACTAAACTGTCCCAGAGAATGCTATAAGTCTCACCAGACGGAACAATACCCGCGGTGAGTTTAAGCGCCTCATGCGTAAGTTTTGAGATTAGGTACTGCACTCGCTGCGCGTCAGACAATTGTTCGTTTAAGTGAATATTCGCCTTAAACGACTGATAAAACAGATTCCAGTTTTCAGGGCGTCCGTCAAAACTAGGAATCACTAAAGGTTGCAATTTCAATACAGGCATAGTCGAGTTACTCGCCCCATGTGAACAGACCTTAGAATTACCAGCTACGGCAGTGGCGGCAGTAAGTTTATTCCGAACGCGTTTCACTCTTATGTACAAATCTTCAAATGACTCGAGACACGCGTAATCAGGAACTGTGTCCGGTTTTAATTGTATTCTTATTTTATTGTAATTATCTACCAAAGACTCGAATTTATCTCGTAAATCATCAATAGTTTCTGACTCAGCCAGGAAGCTTTCATTCGATCGCGTAGATGAATCAAAAGAAATAACACCTTTTGACGAATTATACAATCGATTCATACGTTGAAACAATAATTCTTTCTTTTGATTCACTAAAACTAACATTACTTCCTGATCGGCTTGTTTTTCCGTCATGTTTACGCAAATAAATCGACAATAACACGAAAAAACAAACTGTCAGCGATAAGTAGGTATTGAAACACAAGTTCAAACACACGAAGTTAAATTGAAACGACTTAAAAATGACACTAAATGGCGGAATTATGGCGAAGCGGCGAAATGTTTTTATACCTAATGAAGGTTAAGCGGAATGTGAATAAATATAAGGTAGAACGAAATTAAAGCGTAGAATATTTCTACCAATTAATACGTAGAATTCTAAGAATTAAATCAATTGTACCTAGTATAATTGAGCGGGTGTCAACCTACCAAACTAATTACGTAGGTTAACTTTGAGCGTAAATATTACAGATTTTACCAAAAAAGTTACGTAAAATCTAGGGCGTAAATTATCAGAATTTACCAAAATTACGTAAATCCGAATGTTATAAGGGCGCTGCGTAAGATATTCACCAAATTACGTGAATATATATATGAATTATGTTGCGAGAATTCACCAAAAAATTACGTGAATCTGCTGTTCACTGGACAATCCGTGACTCGAAAAGGACCAAAGTATGGAGGGGCGTGTAAATAGCCCTTCCTGATGTGATTGCTCACGAAGCTGGAGTGACTACAATTCCTGAGTGTCAATAAGAAATCACCAGAACCTGCACTGACCTGCAAATGACCGCTTCCATCCCTGTCATCCTGAGAGCAGCTGGCAGATCTCCTCTGCAGCAGGATCTTTATTTCACGTACAACCAGGTTAGCCGGCCGGCACCTTCACTAGTTTTTATAATTTAAGCGAGAGCGATGAAAAAAAACTTTTTCACAAGTGCAAGATTCCACCATCAAATATATTGCGTTGCGAGACCCGAGTACGGGTGGTGTATGTGTCTGCTGGTGTACGCGGGCGCAGCCTCACCCCCCCCCTGCTCAGGCGGCGGGCGCGAACCCGAGCCGCTTGTTGGCGATGTCGAACTCAGTGTAGTAACGTCCGATGAACACGTCTAAGAACAGCCAACGCCATCTCTCGTGATTCGATGCGGAACTTCGACGGATTCATTGACAAGGCAGACAGGTCTGTGTTAAAACTTATCAACAACTCAGAAAAGCGCGGTTTGTTTAAATCAAATCTAATTAAACACTTTCTACATTAGGAAATTGCATGTATATGCATTGGCGCTTCACCAGTGAGAGACCACCATAGTTTCAGCATTCATAGTTACTTAGCAGAATTTTATATATTCAAACGCCTTTATACATTTAAATTCCTGTCGTTTTGAACACTATGCAGTGACCGTGATGACAGGTATACTAGACTATTTTCTACATAATTTATTGATGGTTACCAACTACTAAACAAACCCTAAGTCTTCAAAAACTTCACAAGTAATAATATATGAAGGTTTTATGTGCGATTCTTCTATTTGTCGGTTGGCAACTGCCGACGGAATCATTCCTGATTGGAAAGACGACGATGTCTCATGAATGAATAACGAACGCAAACTTCTTACATACCCTATAGGTTACTATCATCGAGATACAATACCTAGAGACAGAGTCACAATCTATAAGTGAAAACAGTCAAAAATCGTGCAAGCGTCACAGTACATACCTTTTTTTTTTACGGGGGGGAAATCTTCAAAAGATACCCAGCTGCATTGGGGTGTAGCCGGGCTATGTGAGATTGCAGCCACTAAACCCCCTCGGTGGCCGACTTCTGTGCTAGACGCACTGTACATACCTAGACATCAATGATGATGATGTAGTTCACAATGCCACATTTACTTCAATTTAGACATTATGTTACTTATATATCGGCCTCCTTGACGTGTCCGTCAACGGCGAACCTGACTAGCGCCGGTTATGAGCGCGTATATGGCTGGCAAAACCAAACTTAGTTTTAAAGGTCCTGTTGCAAGGCGCACAATGCAACTGACCATCAGCATTGTATGTGTAAGTGTAGGTAGGCTTCGGACGGGTTTTAATGATAAGGCGTTTAGCATCTAGGTCTTGTATTCGCTTCTCTTCGAAATTATTAACAGCCTTATGAACAGAGCTGCGCCACTCTCGCCTCTGTTGCGCGAGCTCTTCCCAACCCTCGCACGGGATGTCACATGCGGTGAGATGGCGCTTCAGGACATCCCTGTAACGCAAGTACTGGCCCCCAGGTGTACGCTTTCCCTCCTTCAGCTGCGAGTAAAAGACAGCTTTAGGCAACCTAGAGTCATCCATACGTACAAGATGTCCACACCATCTCAGTTGACCCTTAATTAGCAAGGACTCTATGCCACATAGCTCTGTTCTTCTCAAAACTTCGGAGTTTGGAACTCGGTCTTGCCACCTTACACGAAGAATTGATCTTAAGCACTTCATGTGGAAAATGTCAAGGCGTTTGACATCACCCTTGTAAAGACACCAAGTTTCGGTGGCATACAGCATTATGGGTAGAATTATTGCCTTGTACACAGCAATCTTTGTGTGCAACCGCAGATCATGCGAGTCCCAAACTCTTTTGCGTAACATTCCGAAAGTTGCCGCAGCCTTAGCAATGCGTGAGGATATTTCGGTTTCAAGGCGGTTGTCGTTACGTATAAAACTCCCAAGATACCGAAAAGATGCTACTTCCTCGAGCGCTTTACCATCTAAAGATACCGGCGTTGGATCTGATGTCATACCACGTGCAGGTTGCTTAAGCACCTGGGTCTTGGAAACACTTATGATCAACCCAAACCGCTGACAAGCCTCGTTTAGTCGATTCAAGAAAACCTGCAAGCTGTTGACATCACTGGCCATCAAACATACGTCATCAGCATAAAGAGCGTCCACAATCGAGAACTCTTGCACCGATCTTTTAGCTCTAAATCGACCCAGGTCAAAAACGCCTTTATCAGTCCTAACGTTAAGGCATATCTGTCCAGTAGAGTCGCCATAGGCATCCCTCAGCACAGTAGCAAAATAAAGGGCAAAGAGAGATGGAGCCATCACACAACCCTGTTTAACGCCACTGGTTACTGAAAATTGGTCTGTGAAGTCGTTTTCGTGCTGCACCCTGGCCACCATGCCATCGTGAAATTGGCGCACTAAGTTAACAAACTTCTCAGGACAACCAGCCTTAGTGAGAATGATCCAGAGAGCAGATCTCGGTACGCGGTCGAAAGCTTTCTCCAAGTCGACAAAGCACATATTAAGTGGACGATGTTGTTCAAGAGACTTTTCCTGTAGCTGTTTGACGATGAAGATAGCATCGACCGTACCTCTGCCCGGACGGAACCCACACTGGCTCTCAGGCAAGATGCGCTCAGCCAACTTCCCCAACCGACGATTGATAATATGGGCCAGTACTTTACCAGCCGCGCTGAGTAACGAAATACCCCTATATGACCCACAGTCAGAGGTATCACCTTTCCCTTTATATAATTTGCAGATAGTGGCGTCCCTCCAGGCTTGAGGAATTTCGCCTGTATCCCAGATTCGCAGCACAAGCTCAAATAAACCATTTTGAACACTGGGGCCACCATATTTGTAGAGTTCAGCTGGTAGACTATCTGAGCCTGCGGCTTTTCCATTTTTAAGTCGATTAACGGCAACAAAAAACTCCTCAAAAGACGGGGGGTCACCCAGTTCTGGAGATGATGGTAGAGTCGGAAGAGCATTTATATAGGTGAGATCTGCATCGTGACCAGCTGGATTTAGCACTTCACTGAAATGTTCAACCCAGCGGCTTAGTACATCGCTGTGATCAGTCAGCCGCTTCGATCTATCACGTGAGTAAATAGGTGAAGTTTTCTTAAAACGTGGGCCAAAGATCGTTCTCAGGGACTGGAAAAAGAGACCTGGTTGTTTAATGTTAGCAAGGTGCTCCAATTCTAACGCCTTCATCATCCACCAACGGTCTTTGAGTTCCCGAATCTTAGACTTGAGCTGGTGTTGAACAGCTTTTCGCTGAGTGCTGGTTGTGGAGACTTTCATTAGACGCCTCGATTCTTTGACGAGTGCCATGATCTCAGCATCGGAGTCGTCGAACCAGTCTTGATTTTTCTTCTCCGGCTTTCCAACTACTTGTTGGGCTACACTATGAATTGATTGCGATAAGGTGCGCCAATGTTCATCAATTGAGCCCGCAGTATCCAATGATATTGAGTTGAACTTGGTGTTGAAACTTTCCTGTGTTTTAGAAGAGTTTTTTAGTTTTTCAAAGGCCAGCCGTGTTGGAATTTTATGCTTTGCTCGGCGAGGCGGTTTATAGCTGAGACGGACTTTTGACCTTATCAACCGGTGATCAGTCCAACCTTCAGCGCCCCGCATAGCTCTGGTCGTAAGCACGTCCTTCAAATCAGCCCTGCGCACAATGACATAATCTATCAGATGCCAGTGCTTAGAGCGTGGGTGCATCCAAGATGTCTTATACTTATCGGACATACGGAAGAAGGTATTTGTCACACATAGATTAAATTCTGCACATAGAGATAAAAGCAGTTCTCCATTAGTGTTACATTTACCGACTCCATGTTGTCCAAGGACCTGTTTCCAGACATGGTGTTCAGAGCCAACTCGAGCATTAAAATCACCTAATAAGATAATTTTATCACTGGAAGGTATACCTTTCAAAACGTTCCTCAAATCTTCATAAAATTGACATTTGTCTTCATCGCTATACGTCATGGTAGGGGCGTAGATACTTATTAGGTGAAGGTATTTGTTGGTGCTGAGGTGAAGTCGAAGCGTAATGAGTCTATCATTGATACCTTTAGGTGTTTCTACGAGTGTCTTTACGATGCTGTTTTTAATAACAAAGCCTACTCCACTACTTGCTCTCTCCTGTGAGGGTTTGCCTATCCAGTAATAAGTGTACCCACCGCGATCTTCACACAGTTCACCGCTATCTGATAAATGGGTCTCACTTAAGGCAGCTATATCGATGTTATATTTTTGCAGTTCTCTGGCAATGAGAGCAGTCTTCCGTTCAGGGCAAAGGTTACTGGGATTATCCAAAAGAGTTCGTACATTCCAAGTTGCGATATTAAAAGATTGTAATATAGGTTTTTTAAATTTTCTATTCGTTTTTCGACCGCGATTAAGTCGGTGCCCGATGACCGCGGTTTGCCATCCGGGTGAAGGGTGAAGCGGACTATGTTTGAGCCACCTTTTCTGGGCCCCTCCCCTGTGCAGGGGTAAGCAGAGCGATCCTAAACAGGGCTGCTTAGTCGTCAGATGTGCTGCCGAACCCGTCCTCCCGCCCCAATCGAATCCAGGAGCGACCACTCTCATCTGACCGCCTATGTGCAGGGAAACAGCTAAGAACCGGACACACCGTGATCCGAAATTCCCACCACCATGTCCCCATCGCCATAGGTCTTTTGCTCGTAGTCCAATCTAGCCAAGGTTCATCTGCGCGTGAGTTGTTTAAAGTGAGTAAGCGGTTGCGCTGGTGCAAACCCACTCTCTCGTCCCATTCTACCAGGACCCGATGGACCAGTTAACTGGTACGACCGGTGGTAGGAGAGATGCAGTGCGTTGGCCGCCAATCATAAAAAGATCCTGACTGACGCCCTTTAAGGCATATCACATCACCTTGCTCCATCGCCGCGGTCACCGGAATCAGTTGCCTATCGACGGTGTCCGCTTTCCGCGCCGATGTAGACTTTGTGTACTTTACGGGGGATCACCCGAATTAGCTGAAAGGAACAGCCCCCTCCACTAGGTTTAGCCCACGGATCGACGTGGTTACCGGGGTGTGGCCGCTGCGTACACTGCAACTACGTGGAGCCAATAGTGGAGAGATTATGAGTGGCTAGTAGCGTCATCAAGAATTGTGCTCTCGGTCAAAAGAACGAGACGATCAGCAACTCCATGACGTAAAAACACTACTAAGCCCCCCACTACACCCCATTATTATGTTACTATGTTACTATTATGTTACTTACATAGTGTTCAACGGCGCTCGTCCGATAGGGCATCGTGGCACTGGCATCGCGCAGCGTTGTACTCGGATCGCGGTTCATCAACATCAGCCAGAAGACATCCACTGCTTTTTTTTTTTTTTTTTATAGTAGTTTTGAATATACTAATTTTATTTCTTCTCTTCTACAACTGAAAACGACAACTAAAATCTATTTTTTTTTTTTTTAATGCTGAAATTTTGTTGCTGAACATAGGCCTCCCCCTTTAACCTCCACACTAAACGACATCCTGCCATCTGCATCCACTGGATGCCCACGACTCTCAAAATGTCGTCGTTCCATCTAGTGGGAGGCCTACCTACGCTGCGTCTTCCAATTCGTGGTCTCCACTCAAGAACTTTTCTTCCCCATCGGTCATCAGTCCTTCGAGCGATGTGGCCCGCCCATTGCCACTTCAACTTGCAAATTTTAATAGCAATGTCGGATCGCGGTTACATCTAACCAAAACGTCTGCGCAATGCGTAGCGTGTGCCGAGTTTTGGTTCGAACATTTTTTTGTCACGATTGTGACTCTTTAGGTATTGTATCTCGATGGTTACTATATATAGATTGAGATATTCGAATATGCTTACAGATTCGTCTTCACAATAATTGGCTAGGGAGTGGGGGCCAGCTCTAACGGGGTCCTGGCAATGATTGCAGCTAAATTGGACTGCGCTTTCATTAGGCATTGCTGCAACAGCTATGTTGCATAATAATTATTAATCATAATTTCACGCACAGTGTGAATCGTCTTTTATTTCACGCCTTGAATAAAAACTGCGTAGTAGAACATATTTCACATAATTAAAAAAGTCTGGTTTTCGTTTCGCCACATGTCGGCCCCGGGCGATTACAGCGGTTTTCAGCAGCACACCATCTCTTACTAAATAACTGAAATTATATTTTAACTTTCACGCTGTCTCTTTACTGTGGCACAGTGCAGGGAAAATAAAAACAGTTAATTAACGGGATGCAGGGCATGAGCTGAAGCGATTTTGTGAATTGTGTGATGATGAAGCGGGAATTTTACAGGTTATTGTTTTTAAGCCCCGACGCAAACAAAGGGGCCTTAAAAGTTTAACTTATTTATCTTCCCCATCAGTTATCGGTTCTTCGAGCGATGTGGCCTACCTATTGCCGCTTCAACTTGCAAACTTTAATAGCTAGCCATGCAAATTTTAATAGCTTCCAAACGCAACCCACTTTAATTTAGTTTTTTGTTTAAAAGGTGACTTGATCGAGAGTGTTTCAAGTATGATTTAAGAACATCCGTTCAGCTGTTTGAATGTTATTAACTCTTTTATCGGTGGTTTTTATGGTTACAAGCTGGAAGTTTTGACCACAACTTACCTGATGTTTAATGACGGTCGAATAAGAAATCATAGTTGCAAACATGCGTCTTTTTGATTACAGGGATCTTCAAAAGATATCCCCTCTCCAGCATATGCAGCTGATAGGAGGCACCAAGAATCCTCAGCGCATTGATAAAGGTAACGCTTCCTGCATACTGCTCCCTCTACCCTCCACACAACGATAAGGGCCACAGGGGTCACACCGCGCAACTGTCTTCGTTTAAATTTAAATAGTTGGTCAAATTAATCATACGGGCCCTGGGAAGACAGGGATCAGACCACAAATCCAACAAATGCCTTTTTTAAGGCATTAGGCTTTTGCCTATACCTACACGAGTGACGAAGGAAGTTTGTCCTGTTTTATAGGCAAAGTACCAGTTTTCAAACAAATTTTGCATATCCGAAATTAAAATTTCTATGGAGTTCGATGCGTATTTTAGGTACGCATCCAAATGCTAAAGCCCACAACAAGTTGGCAGTGCACCCAGCATTCTGGCGGCTTTACCATACGCTGAATGGCAATGCTTATGCGTTGAGCCAGAAACACGCCAGCATTTTGGTCACCTCTAAAGTTTTATAATTTGAGGATCAATCTAATCTAATTGAATAAACTTCACCCAATATTCTGAGTTTTTTTTTTGTATTTTTTCTTATCAAATCGCAAAATTTTCCAACTTACTCCACACCGCACCTCAACTCTTCAGCAAAGTAGGACGTATAAAATTATATAAAGCCTAGTCTTGATGATTTAAGGCGAAAAGTCGTTCTTTCTACGTAATAACATTGTGTTGTAACTGCCTCGTGCCCGTTCTAAAACAAGATTTACAGCTTCGACTGTAAGTACTGGGAAATTAACATTTTGCTTGTTATGTGGGCGTTTTATATATATAAGCATAGGGTACATATAATTAAAATATACGTTTATATATATAGACATTGTTCTAGAAAAGTGTAATGGAGAAGTTTGACTTTGTCACTATGGAGTTATTAATAAGGTATTGTATTGTGTTGTTTTTTTTATCTATCTATACATCTACACATATTATAAAAATGTAGAGATAAAAAACTGTAATTGGAGGTATAAAAAAACCACACAGAGCGTCTTAAAATAAGCAGTTGAACACGTTAAGACAGTTTTTAGAATTTTTGACATCTCGTAAACCACTGGAGGGATTTAAATGCGGTTTTTACGAATATGCTTAGCTATAACCAGATTTAAGTAGGTATATGCTATGTTATTTTGTGCAAGGGCTGGATAAAGGGAGGAAAAAGGGTTGAAAGTTTATATGAAAATCTACGCGTACGAAATCGCGGGCAACAGCACTAGTCTACACTAATATTATAAAGAGGAAAGATTTGTACCTATTTTTGTATGTTTGTATGTTTGTAATGAATAGGCTCCGAAACTACTGAACCGATTTGAAAAATTCTTTCACTGTTGGGAAGCTACACTATCCCCGGGTGACATAGGCTATATTATATTTTGTAGCGAGGCCGAAGGCCGAGCTTACACTCGTGCGAAGCCGGGGCGGACGGCTAGTATTATATAATATGCTTGCGTTTGACCTCCACCTCGCCTGATGTTAAGCGATGATGCTGTCTATATACGATGAAGCACGCTTGCTTAGAAGATACCGATTTACTTGCGATTTTCAGACATCCAGATTATAATGTGAGAGCTGCTAAAACCCTCATCGATACTTATTAAACGATTAACTTATTCTATCGCATAATCAGTTAAAAACAAATAAATAAAATAAATATCTGGGACATTTTTTGCACACACGGTCATCTGACCCCAAACTAAGCAAAGCTTGTAATATGTCTGCCAGAGACTGATATACGTACATATATATTTTTAAATACATACTTAAATAGATATTAACACTCAGACATAGAACAAACACAAATGTTTGTCCTAGATAGGAATCGAACCCACGCACAGAAGTTAGGTTCACTACCAACTGCGCCACCGGGGCAGTCAATTAAACTCCATTAATTTTCAATGTTTGTTGTTAAAATCAATTCCAATCAAAGCAGGTAAGCTCATGAATGAACTCAATCTATATGAACTGTTTGTGCAAACACATAGTCACAGCCTGCCTTAATTGTATTGATACAAGTACCTAAATAAGTCAATGGTAAGTTATATATAAATTAAACATAAACATTACTCGGGGCTCTACTAACAAATACTTAGTAGGTATAGGCTTCGTGCTACCGGTCCTTTGGAATAAGGTAGTGTTTTAAGTTTTACTCATAAATGCTTTGACCAAAATAAAATGAATGGACGGGCCCTAACCATTGAACTTGATCAGTAAAAACGAGTCAAAACCGTCGGACATATACTTCAAAACCTAATTATAAAAATGTACAGTATATATGTTACAAAAAATAGATATCGGTTTTATTTGTGTTTATTTACACTCCGGTAAAGCATACGAATTCATAATTTTGGCAGATGTTTCGTTATCGCGTAACAATAGACTCGTGTTTCACTTCCTACGTCTAGAGATCGACTGAAACGAAGTGAGCGCTGGCGCTCATTTTGTAATCTTCAAAAATGCACTTCTACTGAACCCGTCCATTCATTTTATTTTGGTCGAAGCATAAATGATAAAATTTTAGAGTCACTTTAGTGCATTGACAAGACTATACAAAGTGTTGTATACTGTTTATATGCAAATATTGGATGTAAAAGAAAGAACCTGACGATTAAAATGGAACTGGGCAGGACACATCTGCAGTCTTAAAAACGCACGGTGGGCAAAAAGAGTCACTGGATGGATTCCACGTGAAGGAAATAGGAAACGTGGAAGATAAAGGAAAAGGTGGAGAGACAATTTCACGAATAGATCAGGACCTGACTGGATGACAAAATCAAGGGATAGAGAGGAATGGAGAAGGCTAAGGGAGGCCAATGCTGAAGAAGCAACTTCTACAGAATTAGTTTAAATTATATTTTTAAGGCAATAGTTTATGTGCAAAGTATAGAATTTCTTCAAATGCTGTTAAGATTAAGTTTAGATTGTAAATTTGTAATATCTGTAGTAGAATAATAAGGCTTTTTTAATGTTTTATTTATTCTGTTTACGATGTAGATACAGATGGAGGCGTTCTTCTCTCTTTTTTTTCTCGACTTTGTTTTGATTCACCCTTAAATGCGACTCCTCGTCTACTATCTAGCTTCAAAGACAAGTTTTGAACTAGTTTTGTAGATAGAAGCTATCTTGGGTTCTTGGCTGCACGCAGGCTGCATACAAATCTCGGATTCGAACCCATTGAAGCATTCGAGACAGTTCCTAATTAGGGGTTTGAGTCTTAGTTTTAGTTCGAGGCAGGAAATGCAAGGTTTGAATAGTTTACGTACTGATTAGCAACTAAAACTCTATGGTTATGTACATTAAAGAGAACGCAATTTACATACTCGTAGATTAAAGATAGTAGACCACATACGAAAACCTTTGTAACTAGCCTCTTCAGACAACGTCCACTCTCGATACTCAAACACATTTTCAAAATACATTTCGCCTTTGAACAATGCTAAAAAAACACGGCCAATTTGTGGATAATTTATTTCCCTTTGGCACCATAGGTAGTAAGGGAACAAAAGTTCTCCATGGCACTACTGGTAGCATCATGCAGTTGTGCCACGGGTAAGTCTCGGTGTGGACACGGTATAAGATTGAAACAAAAGTATTAATGGCACTACGGTGAAAGAACTTTCAAGATATTATGTTCAATGAATGCAACTCTACAATTCTAGTGTTCATTATTTGATTGCGATTTTAAGAAAAATATACCTGCTAGAGATCATAAAGACAACTTTTTAAATAACCCAATAAACACACGTATAGGTAACAATTCAAAATATTTTGGCTCAGTCTTTTGGAAAGTTATATGATTATTTACGGGATATTTACCGTGGTGAGGTTGTGGAAGGGAAAAAAATCCCGTAAATAATCATCTCGTAACTTTAGTGAACAACCGTGATAGTTTAAGACAGTGTTCTGCCTTTTGTATAAGTTAAAAACTGTATTGTAAAAGTCAGCAACGTCTTCTAAGGGCATGTTTTACAATCATTACTTTTTTAAACTTAAAATTGTAAATTACTGTTACAAAGATATGTTTGAGACTTGTGTGTATGTGTGTCATCGTCTTCAACCTTTTATAATCCACGACTGGGCACTGGTCTCTCTTTTTTTTACAAAGAGTGGCAAACAAGCATGCTGTCCGCCTGATGGTAAGCAGAAACTGCCGCCTATGCACACCTGCAACACTAGCGGTGTTGACGGTGCTTTTCCAGCCTGGAGAGGTAGTTGGTACCTTTACAATGCCATTCAATCAGTCCTTTGCCTCCAAACGCATCCAGTTCAACTAGAAAATAGTTTTACTTGTCTATCTCTCTCTCGTTATTTACCATGTTTACTCGCTAAGTAGAATCCCGTCTGTCCATATTGATAGGTGTTGACTGAGCAAACAGCTCGGTTGGTTTGCGAACGCTAACAGCAGACTCTATTTGTAATGCTTCTACAACTGGTAGGGCTGGCTGCAATCACGCTTAGTAGATATTGCATCCTTTTCTCTCATTTTTAGGGTTCCGTACCCAAAAGGTATTCGTATTCGTATTTTTGTACTTAGTTTGTAGTGCTTGGAAGGTTTCTCCTGTCATAGAAATGCTATCCGACATAAATCCTTGCAGCATAAACTCTTTGTCTTTCACAAACATGAAAATGTTACGTGCTTTTTAGGGTTCCGTACCCAAAAGGGTAAAACGGAACCCTATTATTAAGGCTCCGCTGTCCGTCCGTCTGTCACCAGGCTGTAATCTCATAAACCGTGATAGTTAGACAGTTGAAATTTTCACAGATGATGTATTTCCGTTGCCGCTATAATAACATACTAAAAAATATAATAAAATTAATATTTTATGGGGCTCCCATACAACAAACGTGATTTTTTTGCTCGTTTTTGCTCGATATTGATAACGGCAAGAGATAGACGCTTGAAATATTCACAGAATATTGAGGTTAAAGATATTTTATTATTCTCAAAATGAAATAAATTTCACTTACATGAGAATATAACTATTTTTTTTTTATTATATATTCACTTTAAAAACAAATTATTAAATTAAAGTAAAATTTATTTTTAAGGGGGGCTCCCACACAAAAAACGTGATTTTTTGCCGTTTTTATAGAACCCTTCGTGCGCGAGTCCGACTCGCACTTGGCCGGTTTTTATTTCTATTCCTATTACTTCATCTTTCTTGTATCACTTTCGATTAGTGGAAAAAATCGGAAACATTACTCTCATAGGTTACCTCCTTCTTTTCTCTCTCATCTTTCTTGTCTATCTCTATGTGTCTTAATTATCGGAGTGCCTCTGTATACATTTTCTACAGCAAATACGACAACACTGATCTCCCTCAGAGCCCAGCCTCAGCAAGGAGTTTCGCCTAGACGCCAAACTCCCAACTCTCTACCGGTGAGGAAAGAAGAACTCCATTATTGACTTCACAAAAGATTGCTGACACAATAAAGTAATTGTTCGAGAGTCTGGAACAAACTAGGCTAAGCCTGTATCTTGAAGTCCGAGGAGGATGCGGAAGTTTCGCTGACAATCTATAATAGATATAGACTTTTAAGTGCAGCGCGATATATATGTATAGACTCCATATTATGCTACGTTCGCCCTCTATCTTACTCGTGCATTTTTTAAGATTAGCATTACTAATTGAATGCCAGCCAAGCCAATTAGGTAGTATCTATCTACTACCTACTTGGCTGACACCGACTTCAAATAGATGAGTGGGTAGCGCTTATAATAATTATATTAATTTCTTTTTCGCTTTTGAGTGCCTATTTGTTTTTTTGTTAAAAGTAATTTATTTTACCTTTTTTAGTGCAAAACAAGTTTTAATTTGAAAAATATTTTAAAGACAAGCTTTTATGATCTAGCTGTCACCTCATGACGAAGTTTAAACGGGCTATCACAATTAAATAAATGTACAAAAAAGTCTGTCCTATTCACTGTTGAGGAGTTCCGTCGCCGGAAGTCAACCCTGGGTGCAGCAGCCATGTCATGATGGAGTTTAAAACAGGCTATATTATAGTTAAATCCATTTACAAAATTTCGTGTCTTTGCTGTTCGCCATTGAGGAGTACCTTCTGACCCCATAACACTACTCAACAAATATCAAACTTTTTATTTTATCTGAGTTCCTGCTATGTGATTATAATTCCTTATTATTGACCTAATACAAATATGTAAATAGGATTTTATATAACATCTAATTTTTTTATTTTTTTTTGCAGAATAGGCTTGATGTTGGCCGCCAACTCGCCTGATGTTAAGCGATGCTGCGGCCTACTGCCTATTTATTTTATCTGATTTCCTACTATGTGATTATAATTCCTTGTTTTTTGACCTTTATATAATTGACCTTAATACAAATATGTAAATAGGATTTTTATATAACATCTCATTTTTTTCCGATTTTCAAAATACCCACAATATAAAAATTAAACTTACGTCAAAAACTTAAAATTCATATTTTTCAGTTTCTAGACGAAAAAAAAATGCCTACATATATTTCTTATTAGTCAACCTCGATATGAAACAATATGAACCAAATCAGATATTTTTTTTAGTGTTGAGTAGTGTAATCAGATCAACTCAATAGTACCAAATTATTGCATTATTACTTAACTTACATAGGTTGCAAAATTTCAGCTCAATCGCAAAACGGGAAGTGGGTCAAACATTGACTCCTGAGATTTTTTTTACTTGTTAGTTAGTTTTTCCTCGATTTCCTTGGATTCCATCATCAGATCCTGACTTGATGATAATGGGACCACTTCGGGAGTATACCCTTTCGGGCTAAAAATAATTTTTGAAATCGGTTCACAGTTGGTGAAAATATCGATGAACATACAAAAGAAACACATACAGTCGAACATATGTACCTCCTCCTTTTTGGAAGTCGGTAAAAAAGTTGCAGTTCTGTTAATGTAAACAATTAGTTATTTAATTAGCTCTCGTAGCTCGTAGGACTCTCACATGGATGAAATAGTGTCTCAAGACAAGAAATAATATATAATTATACTAGCGACCCGCCCCGGCTTCGCACGGGTGCAATGCTGATACTAAATGACTACAGATAAATAAAATAAATATCTGGGACATTATTGCACACATAGTCATCTGACCCCAAACTAAGCAAAGCTTGTAATATGGCTGCCAGAGACTGATATACATACATATATATTTTTAAATACATACTTAGATAGATATTGACACCCAGACATAGAACAAACACAAATGTTCATCACACAAATGTTTGTCCTAGATGGGAATCGAACCCACGCCCCCAAGCACAGAAGTTAGGTTCACTACCAACTGAGCCACCGGGGCAGTCGACAGAATGTCTTTATATACATGTATTTCATTATTTTGATCTATCTCGTAAGGTTCAGCCAGCGTTTGCAATGTAAGCGCAAAAATTGTGTTTATTTACACATTTTTTTGTACATAACATTAGAAACCTCTAAAATTATCAGTGTTTCTATACTATATTATGCATGTACTATACATATAAACCTTCCTCTTGAATTACTCTATCTATTAAAAAAAACGTCCTATGCGTAGTTTTAAAGATCTAAGCATACATAGGGACAGACAGCGGGGTGTGACTTTTTTTATACTATGTAGTGATAGTGATATGTAGACTTCCGTATTCAAGGCTACTATCGATCACCCCTTCACAGAATGACAACCATTTCAAACACTATTCTAATAGGTAAGTAGGTAGACAAGCCAATCTTTACTACGAGCTTCTTCTTTTCAAAAGCTATTTTCATAACACAGCGCCACATTAGCATTACAGATACCTTGTTGTAAAGCCAAGCTAATGCCTCTCTTAACTCTATTGAAATAAATTCCTAAACTACTGCAAAAAATGTAAAACCTTGGTGAATTCCATTAAGTTTGCACTAAGTATCTCGAACGCTCACCGCCAGCGTCGCTGCAGTGTCGCTGTCATTATTTTTTATGCAAATTTAAGTCTTAACTATACAACCAGTAAGGATCATCACTTACACGTATACTCACTTCTTACCTAAAAAAAGAAGAAAGTAGAAGCGAGGTATGAACCTCAGTTTCTCAGCATTAGTACCAGCAGCAGTGAACCCGGGTATGTCCTAAAACTGCGACTAGAACCGCCCGGAGTATGGGTAACACGCCGCCTGCCAAGCGTGGGGGTTATGGCAACAACCCTCTTTAAGAGGGAGCTAGGTCTTTTTTCAGTAGTGGACGCTTACTGGCTGATGATGTGATGTGATGTATGTCCCGGCAGTGGGAATATGATGGACTGATAATAATGTCATTATCAGGCTGTCATATTCCCACTGCACGGATACACGCCTTCTCTCAAAGAGAGGAAGAATTGGCTCTAATCCATCATGCTGGCGCAGTGCACGTTGGTTAATGTCATGACTGTTATATCATGAGATTCTTGTACATACCGGTTTCGTCAAGATGTTTTCCTTTTTCGCCGTTTTTAAGCAATGGCTTCGAAACTGCACATAATTTATTTGAGTTTGAGTACTGAATAAGTTGTTGATGCATAGCCGAGGATCGAACCGAGTGCCGTCAGATTGTAAAGTGCTAGCGCAGCGACTAGAACGGTCTGACACGGCAAACTCCGAAGTCTGAAATTTCGTAGCCGATGAACTGGTTCCCGTTGGTTAATTTTGGCTCAATTCCTCTCCACTAACATAGTATGATTCATGTAGCCGGTAGTAGCCGGTTTCCATAAAGGCTGGACCACCATAGACCACATACACACGCTCCGCCAGATTATACAGAAGACTGAGGAGTATAATCGGCCATTATGTCTAGCGCTTGTGGAGTATGAAAAAGCCTTCGATTCAATCGAGACCTGGGCAGTGTTGCAGCCCCTCCAGCATTGTCATATCGACTATAGGTATATCGAAGTGCTGAAGTGTTTGTATAGAAACGCCATCATGTCGATCCGATTACAGGACGAGAGCACGGAGCCAATCCAATTGCAGAAAGACGTGAGACAGGGAGATGTTATCTCTCCAAAACTGTTCACTAATGCATTGGAGGACGTTTTCAAGCTCTTGGACTGGAACGGATTCGGCATCAACATCAATGGCGAATACATCACTCACCTTCGTTTTACCGACGATATAGTCATCATGGCAGAGTCGCTGGAGGACCTTAATACAATGCTCAGCGACCTCAGTAGCCTTTCCCAACAGGTGGGTCTTAAAATGAACATGGACTAGACAAAAGTCATGTCCAATGTCCATGTTGTACCCGTACCGGTAATCGTTGGGAACGATACTCTCGAAGTTGTTGACCATTACACCTATCTTGGACAGATTGTTCAGTTAGGTAAGCCCAACTTAGGCAAAGAGGTCGCCCGAAGAATCCAACTCGGATGGGCAGCGTTCGGGAAATTGCGTGACATCTTCTCGTCCAAGATACCACAGTGCCTAAAGACAAAAGTATTTGATCAGTGTGTGTTGCCAGTGATGACATATGGTACTGAGACGTGGTCCTTAACTGTTGGCCTTTTAGAAAAACTCAGAGTCACACAACGGGCAATGGAGAGAGCTATGCTCGGAGTTTCTTTGCGCGATAAAATCCGAAACGTAGATATTCGCCAAAGAACCAGAGTCACCGACATAGCTATTAAAATCTGCAAGTTGAAGTGGCAATGGGCAGGCCACATCGCTCGAAGAACTGTTAACCGATGGGGAAGAAAGGTTCTTGAGTGGAGACCGCGAACCGGAAGACGCAGCGTAGGTAGGCCTCCCACTAGACGGACCAACGACATTGTGAGAGTCGCGGGCATCCAGTGGATGCAGATGGCAGGATGTCGTTCAGTGTGGAGGTTAAAGGGGGAGGCCTATGTTCAGCAGTGGACGTCTTCTGGCTGATGATGATGAACATAGTTTGATTCATGAGGCGTGAGGATTATACTCCGCTGTGACTGCTTATCTTCCTGAGCCGTTTATACTCTTGGTGGAGTGGTCATGGTGTTGGCTCGCTGCACAATACGTCGCCATTCCTCGCGTATTGACGCCTTGCTCATGCAGCCTCTATTTGCTCGGACCCTGCATCACAAAGCGTTTTATAATTTATATTGTTACCTAGTTCACGCATTCTATTTTTGTGCTTGTACAATAATAATTGTAATTAATATTTTATATAGTGTTAATGAACGTTTCCTCTTTTTCTGATGCATGTTATATATGAACACATTCGTTGTGGCTAATAATTTTAAATATAAGACCTTTGAACACAGTTGAACAATAAATTATCATATTTTATATTATATAGAGGCATTACCGCGTCCCGATACGTACATAATTATTATCAATTTAAAAAACCGACTTCACATAATTATCAATGTAAAATACCGACTTCATCAGGACTGGACCAAATTGAAATGGGACCAAACGGGAAGCACCAGCATTCAAATAAAAAAAGAATTATCAAAATTGGTTCACCGAGTCAAAAGTTCTGAGGTAACAAACATTTTTTTTAAACAGTCGAATTGATGACCTCCTCCTTTTGAGAAGTCGGTGAAAATTAGTAAATCACGCAATTTAGGTTACTTGAATCTAAGTTAAAAAAAAACAGATTTAAAAGTCTAACTACTAAACTGATTTTGATGAAATTTCTGTGGGACTAATCTGAAAATATAATCTAAAAAAAAACGGGTTATAAATAACAGAGTCCTGGAAGAGATCGCTTATAGCGATAAGGCCGCCAATTGTTTCACTAGTTTTTAAGTTGTTTTTTATGTTACCTACTATGTACGTTTATAATTTTTGGTGTGAACAATAAAGAGTTTTCTACATATCTATCCTGAGGTAAAAAACATTGAGAACCCTCTCCTTTTTTGAAGTCAGTTAACAAAGAAGAATGCTAGCTTGATAGATGGAGAACAGATGCTGCGTGATGCCGAGTTTTTGTAGAATAGACTGATTCATTCTAGAGGCTCCTATGTTTTTACACGCTTTTATTAGCTTTGTATGTATCTATGTAACGGAATCTTTGAACGTGATTTTCACCGTTGGCGAGTTGGCAGCCAAGGGCAAGCCTATTTTACAATTTAAAAAAAAACCTTTCAAAACGTCGGATTGATATTTTGAAACTTTGCACACTTATGAAGGACCGATGACAATGCAATAGTTTAAAAAGTTTGTCCCATTATCCTTACCAAGATCTTCTGGATTAGGGTTTTTTTTTACTGCTAGAATATATATCAAACTTCCTTACTGCTCACACGACGCTAACGTTCCCAAGCTATTGTTAAACTTTTCTAACGGAAAGCCACCTCGCAGCTTTGAATGAAACTATTATCTTTTAGATGCATGAGAATTATAAACATACATAGGGTCTCTATAATTCTCTTAGGAAGTTGAAGTGTTTTGTGTACGTAATCACTCGATTGATCTGTCAGAATTGGTACACGATCGATCAACTTGCCATAGAACATGCCACTGGTAAAACGGGATGAATAGAAACGTTGCGCTACGGGGTGATTAGAGACGAAAGAACGTGTTTTTTTTGCATCGGACTGGGCTTAAGTTTGACCGCAAACTCGCCTGATGGGATGCGATGATGCGGTCGAAGATGAAGCACGTTTGCCTAGTAATCATTTATTAACTGTCGGACACTCCAAGATTATAATGCTGCGGAAACACAGACAGAGGCAAAGCATTCCATTTTTTTCAGTTCTAATCAAGAAAGAGGCAAATGAATGGTATTTCAACCAAGTAAGGGTGACGCTTTGCCACTAGGCTGGACGTCCGGTAATGATGGGGTGATGGGGGAACAATTTCGTGAAGTTCCATTGCACACTCTCCGTGAAAAATCCTGTAAATTACCGACAAGCTTGCGACTTTATGCCAGTGGTTCAGGTTCTGAAGATTCTTACCAGCCAACACTGAGTTTTATTGCTCGTTTTTCAATTGAATCCAAAGCCTCAAGCAATGTAATTGCATTGCCTCAATCAATAATTTTTAAGCAACAAAATTTTGGTACATTTTGCATTTCGTAAATATGGAAAATTGTGGGATTCAAAACTTTCTAAATTTCTTTTCTATTCACCACGTTTTACGAAGCTGTAACAAGTTGTTTTAGATAAACCTACGACAAAAATTTGTTTTATTTTATTAAACATCGCTAAGAACCTTTGCTAGCGATCTAGCTTTGCAGTAATAACCTAGCAAATGCACTTAAGTCTTAAAGATTGAATGAAGGTTTTATTTGATAAATAATATAAAACAATATATAAATAAAAAGACATTACAGTACAGAATAAATTACAACATGTTAACAAAATGTTTTTCGTCAAAAACTGATATCTTTCAGGCAACCTGATACAAACACGAATCTCATGAAATAACCCCAAAACTAACTTGACATGAATGAACGAAACCAAATGAACGAACTTGAACGGGACTTGAATGAAATAATCAAAATAGACCCCTAAATTATGATTAAAAGTCATCCCGCTACAAATAATCTAAACAATAAGAATTTAAAAGACAGCAGACTTTCAGAATACCAGTTCTCATCACAATGGAAAATATTCGAAGCATCTCAAAATATAATTAAAATTGTGCAAATAACGTCGTATTAACTAGGGATGTGGCTAGTAAGATTTTATCTGGTAAGGATACCTAGATCCGGCCTAATTCATTTTGTTACTGAAATGAAACGGCAAGAAAGCATTAAATGACATAGATATTTCCATGCTCGTTGAATGACTTTGTACTTGCGTACCGATCCAACTGAAAGTGTCCACGTTTCGGCACTGTTTACTCATGACATGTTTACAGGCAGAATGCACTGGTTAAAAGACCTTAACGCAATAATGATTACCGATTATTTTTTTCTTATATTGATATTCATTTTATTGCGTACTAGCTAATGCCCGCGACTTCGTACGCGTAGCGCAAAGTAATTAGTGGGTGGACGATTAGACTGACATATCCAAATATAAATGTTACACTAACGAACACGAACGGAACTTTAAATAGGCACAAACCCATCGGATTATTTATACTGAATATTTTATAGATAATACCTACACATATGACATGATTGTAGATTTATTGCTCTCCATTTTAATGCGGATTGTCATACTATCGTCATAGTATGATTTTAGTCTAGTTTTAATCTGACTCGATACAGCTATCCCGACATGTCCATAGTTTCAAATATATTTCAAGCAAATAATATATTACTTTCACTGGTTAAATACGTTAGAAGTGTGGAGCCATGGAGCCAATAAGGAAAAAAAAAATAGTATAAGTCAAGCGAAATGTCATGCATGACAAACGTTATTATTGAATTATTAGTAAATAGTAAGTAGGAAGCATGGAGCGGTATCTATAATTAATCGCTGTTATTTAACATTACTCCGCGTAAAGACTGCCAATCAATGATGTCTAAATAATTTTTGCCCGCCTTCTGCGCCTCGACCCTTCCAACGACTAAACCGCTTTCGTTCACCACCATAACATCCAAAATAGCTGCTAATCATAGATCAGTAACAGATTAGATGCCGCGAGTTCACCTACTTTGCGTGTCTGTTATTGGTGTTAAGTTTGATCCTGGCAAAAAAATGTATTCATTTTAATCTCCGTCGACTTGGTATATTAGCACGTCAGAAGTCAATACAAAAATAAACGTACTTTAAATTACGCCATAATAAACTGTAAAACCTCTTCAAAAGCAGTTGGCTGTCCTGAAAATAACAAACACAAAAAAAACTATTTGGTGCAGTCTATCGGAAGTTATGCGGGTACATACATTTCGGCTATTCGTTTTTATTTCATCATCATCATCAGCCAGAAGACGTCCACTGCTGAACATAGGCCTCCCCCTTTAACCTTCACACTGAACGACATCCTGCCATCTGCATCCACTGGATGCCCGCGACTCTCACAATGTCGTCGGTCCATCTAGTGGGAGGCTTACCTACGCTGCGTCTTCCGGTTCGCGGTCTCCACTCAAGAACCTTACCTACTTCCCCATCGGTTAACAGTTCTTCGAGCGATGTGGCCTGCCCATTGCCACTTCAACTTGCAGATTTTAATAGCTATGTCGGTGACTCTGGTTCTTTGGCGAATATCTATATTTTTATTTACATATAGATTATATGGCAACAGCCGCTTCAGTCTTCCTACCTACCATGTCTGCGAGGAGAAGTCTGTCATTACGACAACATTACTATAAAATAAGCTAGATGGCGTTATAAATAATTATTTAAAAAAAATTTTTTTACTATTTATTATCATAAATTAATATAGCCTATGTTTCAATCAGGTATTTTATAAGCATATTCATGGAAACTGCTTTGAAATCCTTCTAATACTTTAAAAGATGTGCGCGGACAAACAAACAAACTGACAGCCGTCAGATTTGTAGTTCCATAGTTTGAAAATAGATTGCGTAATAAAACGATGTTTTGCGAAAAAATTGTAAATTTGCTTAAACTTTACGAATAATATTATTAAAAACGTAATAAGGTATTCAATAATTCCTAAAATAATGAGTGTAAATGGATCGTAGTTTCACAAATATGAAAAGTGCGTCTATTATAGGTAAATACGACACTTTACCTGAATCACGCAAACGGGATTTTTTTTGCAAGTTAAACCGATATCAGGTATTGCTTCTACTTAGTTAGAAGTCATGTGTGAAGGTATTTGATCTACACATTTATAATATGGTAGGGATAATAATATAACATAGGATGGAAAAATTACAGTAAAAGTGCGCCATAATGGACCTTTCGGCATGCAAACAAATTTAAAGACCTAAGGAAATATTAACTAAACATTTAAATCATTATCACAATATTACAACATTATCAGACTACAACATTTATTTTAATGGCTATTATCAAATTGAACTGAAGCATTTAGTTTTGCAAGTAAACAAACAACACTAGAAATATTTGTGTAAAATTTTGCCGGTTACGCTAGATATTAAATTCTGTCCGGACATTCCCATCTCTAATATTAAGTAATTGGCTATCTTAAATCTCTGTTGGAATTTGCAGCATTTTCCATTTGTTTCGGGTCTCGGTTTCGTTCATCGTCGCTTTTCTTATTAAAACCGAGCGACTTTATGATTGACAGTCGAAATTATTTCGAATACCTTTAGAAAATGTCAGAAGAAAATTAGTGAGCGTAAATTTACTAATGGTCTTTTAGCTTGACAGTTTTGCTAGCAAATTTATAGTTTTCCTCATTTTTCAGTAAAAGTATACAGTTGTCTTTTCTAACACACATTTCCAAACATTTTTCGAAAGACTGTTTCAAGTGGAGGAAGACTGCAGTTACTCGCTTTGAGAGTTTGTCCGGATCAAGAAGGCCCGACTTTACTTTCACGCTGTCTCGCTCACACAAATATTCTAGCGTGTCACTCTATCCTTGTCATATGTGACAATTCGCAACTTTAGTAGTGACGGTAGCTTAGGATTTGTGTATCTGTAATGTTGACTTTCTGACCTTTCTGTGCGCCTCGGTAGTAAATGCAAAAACAGTAACAGGTGAAGAAAAAATTAATAAGTATACTGTAAAAAAAGGCATGTTTTGTTTGGTTGTACTTATAGCTTAGCTACAAGTATGTTAATTTTAGCGGCTATTTCGAAAATATTGGGTATTGCATATTGTATTATCGCCAGAACTAAATATGTACTTATGCAAAATTTCAGCTCAATCGGAAACCGGAAACTGGGAAGTGGGAGATTCCATTACAGACAGGCATAATTATCAATTTAAAAAACCGATTTCATAAAAAAGTCAGAACTTGATCAAATTGGGACCACACGGAAAGCACCAAATTACAAATAAAAAAAATCAACGAAATTCACCTTCAGTTGAAAGTTCTGAGGTAAAAAACATAAAAAAATACACTCGAATTGAGAATCTCCTCCTTTTTGTAAGTCGGTTAAAAACAGTTGCGACTGCCACATAGACCGTTCGACGTCTAAAGACAATCCAAATGCTCGCACCCACTTCCAGTTGGCAGCGTAAATAATAAATAATGTCTACATCTACCCGGCAAGTTTGATTACTTACCGCTGACCAAACCGGAAGTCCCGAAGACATGGTCCAGAAAGAAGTAATTTGTCCGTCCCTAATTGAATTGTGATACCGGAACATAGGCCAGACCACAGCAAACGTAATTATATTCTCTGCTCGCACATTCCGGTAGCGGCGGTAGCCATTGAATGGTTTACTGGTAAAATTATAGACTTTACTGAATTTCATTGGTTTCATGTCAATAGTTTTTGAAGTGAAAACTTCTTTGGGCGCATTGAGCACTTTTGGGTTAACAAAAATCATGGAACTCGCGTCACGCAGTACTGTGTATTTTAAAACAGCGCCATCTCTTGTAGAATAGATGAATTACTACTTAAGTTTTCACTTCTGACATGCAGTCCTATGACAGACTTTTTTTTTTTTAATAAAAAGGTTTTCGTTTGATACCAAACCTAAGAAAAAATAAATGGAACCTTTATACCTACAGTTTCCCCTTTAGAACTTACACCTTCCCGTGGTCATCCATTTTATCGTCTCGTTTGCAATTGTGTGCTGCTCAATTATATAGAAGTGTGCGTTTGTAGAACTAGTATGAATATAGTGTATGCAATACGTATTTAGCTCACCCCCTTCAGTTTTTGGCAGACTTTTTGTGTTACTTGATCTTATGGCAACTCCAAACTATATATGATCAAAGCCACCACCTCGCCTGATAAGCGATGATGCAGTCTGCGATGGAGCACGCTTGCCTAGAAGAAACCAATTCACTTGCGATTTGAAGACACCTAGATTGTAACTATCGAGGAATATATTCAGGCAGCGCATTCCACAGACTAGCAGTTCGCACAATAAAAGTCTTCAATCAAAGCGCTTCGTACACGTTTTCGGAATATCAACCATGGAACGGTGTCGCATTTTCGTGTGTATTGTTATTGTATTTGACTGATCTTCCCCAATGTAGTTGAGTAAATTTTATTGATGGCCATGGTCAAAGTTTCTCAATGAATTCGAGCAAACTTCTCCAATTGATTCGATTTGGAGACCATGCTTATAAAATAATAATAGATTGGTTTACTGTAGATAGCCCAAGCCTGCCTGTCGAAGCACCATTTGTCGGTGGTGTCGGATGCTCCATTAATTACGATGGAGCTCAATTTGCGGACGAAATGTCTTAGGCAAGGAGCTTGCAATCAATTTTGTAGTACAATTGCTCTATTAACGAACGTAATTTTCGATAACTAAAAACTGTTAGCAGTTATTTATGCTTATTAATAGGATGTTTTCCGTGGTAAGGTTGTGGATGGAGCTCCCGATATTTCGGCGCATCATGCACCATGCAGATGCATGCATTCACGGGCAGACGTTCCAAAACCTTATCACGGTAACCATATAACTGTAGTGAACAACCGTGATGGTTGAAAACAGTTTAAATTGTTAGTATCAGCTAATTAACACATGGGTGCCTGATGGAAGACGCAGTCAAGAAAGTCCGTGTACCATTCTTATCGATCTATAAATTTGACAGTTTAAATAGACAATTTCGATAAAATGCCATTTGATCCGTACTCTCTATGATCGACACAGTGGCATTTTATCGAATTTGTCAAATTTATCAGATCGATGTGAACGATACTTGTACTGCTCTGGTCCGTAAACTTTAGCTAAATAAATATAATCTAATGAAACTCAGTGTGGGGGGATAGACTTTGACACTAACTCCCGGTTTATGATGTCGATTTAGATCACTTCTGCTGGTTTAATTTCCATTCCGCGACGTCACTGCCTGTTGGAAATCTACAAAAAAATAACATTGATGCAGCCCGTCGATCAACTGTCCGCTCGACGAGACTCTTTATCAAGGATATAGATAGATAGATGCGGTGTTTTCTGTAAATATTTTCAATTTTGTCTGAATCTCAGCGCCAAGTTTCAACACTCTACCAGAAATTAAAAAGTATGCTTTACGTTATAAAAATAAGCTACATAATTGAAAAAGACATGAATGATTAAGGCCTAGGATTAATGGTCTGATGATTGGACCCATGAGACTTTATCTTAGTAGTTCGGTATTATAGATTATCGGACTACTGAATCTTTTATTTCGAAGTTAACACCATATCGTGCCGCATTGTGGCTCTATAGGCCGTTTTCAGTAAACTGTAGCTCCTTGAAGCAGTCTCCTTGGTAGCGACAGCAACCTCTTTTGACTTAGATGACAATTTTTTTTTTTTCTAAAATGACTAATATTTTTTTTACCTCATAAAAAAGCTGATAATCAATAGAGCCTTTATCAACGAAAACAAAATTTAAATTAGTTCAAAAATAAATAAGTTATAAGTATTTTAATTTCATGCTAGACACAGAGCGCACTATACTGAGCTATGACGTCGATGCTCAGGCGCGACATACAAATGCTATACTAAAAATTAAAACGCTCATATCTCAGAGATTAATGAGCCAATTCAATTTATTTTTTCAGTATGTGTATTGTATTTAGTTATATGCATCTCTAAGCCTGTTATTTCTAATAAATTAAACATTAGGCCACATGCCTATTACGGATAGCAGCAAAGAAACAGTATTTTTGCTTAGCCAATTATTGCTTCCGGCTGGTTTCCCGTTTATCTGAATGGCTAGGGTCGCATTTATCCGGCAAGTACCTACTCCAGCTATCTACCGGAAGTTCGCTTCACGCGCCACGGCTTGCGTGTTAATTCCACGCTGACAATTTGGATTTCGGATGGGACTTATATGTAGTTTAGTAAATACTTTCATCAAACAAATATACATTTTAAAACTCTGAAATTCATAGGGCTGAACAGTTTTTTTTTTAATTATAGCTAAGAACACTCTCGATCAAGTCACGTTTCAGACAAAAAAAAAAATCGGTTCAGCCGTTTGGTTAGCTATAATTCCACAGACAGATATACGCTGATACACACGTTAAACTTATAACACCCCTGTTTTTACACAACTTTGATTTGTTTTTGTTAACTCGCACTTTGCCTCTTGGTCTTTATTTTGGTCAAATTTCATACACAAGACAAGATAAAACAGCTTAAAACTAGTGCAACAATGGGCAGCCTTATCGCTAAGAGCGATCTCTTCCAGGCAACCTTAGGATGGAGAGGATTCATAAAGGAGGTAGAAGGCTGGGCGTGCAATATTGAATAGTGTGATAAATAATTTAAACGTACATTATAATAATAATACATACTAAATAGTGACACACACTAATACTTAAATAATATTAGTGTAGATGGAAGTGTTTGTTTGTTAACAGGTTACATAAATACATCATCAGCCAATTAACGTCCACTGTTGGATTAGGCCTCCTTCATAGAGGGGGGTGTTACCATAATCCCCACGCTTGGCAGGCGGCTTGGGGATCGCATGAACACATGAACATGTATACACATGTTACACAAACATGTATACATGTATTATTGGCATGTTAATTTTAATCATATTGCAATAAGTTTTGTAACCCTAATTTTTATTAATTTTAGACTAAATATTGTACGTAATATTATTAGTGGCAAATATGTTTTTTATTATTTATTTATAAAATAACATTATAATACAAAATAATATTGTTGTTCGTTAAACAAAATCGGATTTATCGGACGTTTACAGAATAGAAGAGAAAAGTCCATCTGCAGACACAGATATCACGTAAATCGTAAATTTCAGTAAACGCATTAAGGTAATAAATAACGCCAATAAAAAGTTATAAAATGAACAATAATATTGCTTCACTTCCCGACTCAAATACTGAGGTACAGGTAACTGGAAAATTGTTAACAAAATTTACTCTACTGTTATAACTAAATCCGCACTCGAATTTCATTACCTTTAGATCAGTGTTTTTAAAACTGTGGGTCTGACCCCTGGGGGGGTCGCCATGCCTAAGGGGGTCGCGGGGGTCGCGATGCCATCTGTAAAATTAATAATAAAACGCAGGGGCGGCTTTATGGCGAGCCGTCGGTGAGTGGCGACACCGCGTACCCCGATTCCATGGGGCTAAATGAGACCCCTGACACCTGGCTTGCCTTAACCGGCCGTCCAGGGGTGGAAAACGCAAGAGCTAACAACCTAAGCTCCAGGGTGGAAGTGTTAAAGGGCATAACGCCGCGAGTAGCTCTTAGTGAAAGTGCAGCACACCTCTCTACACCCTAAGCCACCCACGCCGATGTTGCCCCTCCGATGCCAAGATACGGCAGCCTTTATGGGGGGCCCATCCAGTGGGTGGCAAGTCATCACCTGCCTAAATATATTTTGGGATGAGACAGGATAAGGCAGGTGCCGTTTCTCATTCTATAGATCTGTTATTCCATCCACAAGTTGTTCACCTCAATAGCCCAGATTTTTTTAATCCTATACTGTACAATAGTTTCATATTCCTTTTTATACATATTCCATAATTGTATTTTTTATATTCAACAGGGCCTCTTGGTGTTGGCTTCGGCTCCACCAATGCCTACCAAATGTCCGGGCTAGACCCGAGAATTTCATTAAATAAAGTGTCATAATAATAATTAGTGGGTGGCAAGTCATCACCTGCCTTAATATATTTTGAGATGAGACAGGATAAGGCAGGTGCCGTTTCTCATTCTATAGATCTGTTATTCCACCCACAAGTTGTTCACCTCAATAGCCCAGATTTTTAAATCCTATACTGTACAATAGTTTCATATTCCTTTTTATACATATTCCATAATTGTATTTTTTATATTCAACAGGGCCTCTTGGTGTTGGCTTCGGCTCCACCAACGCCTACCAAATGTCCGGGCTAGACCCGAGAATTTCATCGAATAAAGTGTCATAATAATAATTAAAACGCAGGGGCGGCTTTATGGCGAGCCGTCGGTGAGTGGCGAAACCGCGTACCCCGATTCCATGGGGCTAAATGAGACCCCTGACCCCTGGCTTGCCTTAATCGGCCGTCCAGGGGTGGAAACCGCAAGAGCTAAGAACCTAAGCTCCAGGGTGGAAGTGTTAAAGGGCATAACGCCGCGAGTAGCTCTTAGTGAAAGTGCAGCACACCTCTCTACACCCTAAGCCACCCACGCCGATGTTGCCCCTCCGGTGCCAAGATACGGCAGCCTTTATGGGGGGCCCATTCAGTGGGTGGCAAGTCATTACCTGCCTTAATATATTTTGAGATGAGACAGGATAAGGCAGGTGCCGTTTCTCATTCTATAGATCTGTTATTCCATCCACAAGTTGTTCACCTCAATAGCCCAGACTTTTTTAATCCTATACTGTACAATAGTTTCATATTCCTTTTTATACATATTTCATAGTTGCATGTATTTTATATTCAAAAGGGCCTCTTGGTGTTGGCTTCGGCTCCACCAATGCCCACCAAATGTCCGGGCTAGACCCGAGAATATATTTAAATAAAGAGTTATAATAATTAATTAATGAATAATCTATACTAATATTATAAAGAGGAAAGATTTGATTGTTTGTTTGTTTGCATTGAATAGGCTCCGAAACTACTGAACCGATTTGAAAAATTCTTTCACTGTTGGGAAGCTACACTATCTCCGGGTGACATAGGCTATATTATATTTTGTAGCGAGGCCGAAGGCCGAGCTTGTTTACACCCGTGCGAAGCCGGGACGGTCGACTAGTTATAAAAAAAAATGTTGTATGTATTTGATATTTGTAATATAATAACATACAGATTATAAACTGTGGAAGGAAGGTGTGGGTGTGGGGGTCCCGAATGTTTTTTTCATACTAAGAGGGTCGCTTTCGTAAATGAGTTTGAAAAACACTGCTTTAGATTAAAACCCGTTTGTCATGATCATCGTCGTTATCAGCGCCCAAAGGTAACTCGCTATCTTGGTCACTTACAACTCTAATAATATTTCTAAGTACATATAAGTTTTCTCTCTCTCTCTCTCTTCCCAACTATGAATCCCATATGGTGGTAGGGTCAGCCTTCCTTACTTTTCTCCTCCACTTCGCTCTATTCTCCACATCGTCTTCGGAAACCTTACACTCGCTCATATCTTTTAGCACGACATCCTTCCATCTTGTCTTGGGTCTGCCTCTGGATCTTCGGCCGGGGATGGAAAGTTGCAGTGCCATGTTTCCAACGTAGTCAGGTGGTCTCCTCATTACGTGACCATACCATCGCAGCCTACTCTCCTGCATCTTGTCGGAGATGTCACGTACGCCCAGGCTTCCTCGCACTTACTCGTTGCGGATTTTATCGAGCCTGGTTACACCGCACATCCACTTCAGCATCTTCATTTCGGCAACTTGGACGGTATGGACGTTTTTCCTAAGTATAAGTTTTATTATATCTACGAGTATATACATAATATATATCAAAAATCATTTGATGTTCTCTCGCTAAAACTCAAGAATGGCTTGACTGATTTGACTAATTTAGATCTTCAAATATTTGTGGAAGTTCAGGGAAGGTTTAAACGGTGAGTAAACGCCTGGACCGATTTGGATGAAATTTTGTGTACCTGGAGCGGGTCATAGTAGCAAGGCCGAAGGCCGAGCTCTACGCGTACGAAGTAGCGGGTATCACTAGTTATATATATATAAATCTTCCGTTAATAATTATCTAGCTGATGGTGAAAACCGCATCAAAATACGTTGCGTAGTTTGAGAGGAGTTAGCGGATATACAGACAGATGCGGAAAGCGATTTTATTTTATAGTATGTAGAGATAAAAAAATATTTTATTGAGAATAAAAACGGACAAATTCCACTAACATTTATCTCACATACTGTTAAACTAAAATAGATTTCCTAGTAAAAATAGGAATAATATTATAAAATTACTAATATAATAAATACAACAAATTGCTGTAAAAATATGTCAACATAAAATTAGTATGTCATACAAATTGTCATTATAGTCATCGGCTTTTTTGCCCCTGTCCCATTGATAAGTTAAATTTTCACAATAAGTCAAAAAAACTTTCGTTACATTATTCCAACTGTCACAAATAATATCACAATCAGTGTTGGTAGCAAGGAGTGCATTGAAGTGGCGGCGGGCGCGAATCAGCGGAGACATGGAGCGCGCCACGGTGCGGCTGTGAGCCACGTGGAAAAACTTGGGCAATTTTCCACGCCTATTAGCCGGAACCCCGGGTTTATCTGGCACAAACAAAGTGCACAATAAATTGTGCAGATGCAAGGAGTCAACTGATCCTCTGAGCACCTTGCAGCAAGTAGCAAGCTGATCCAACATCCTTCTCACTTCTAGTGAGTTGTAGCCGAGCTGGCCGAGCAAGAATTTAGTTGGGTACATGAACGGGTAATAACCGTGAAGCTTCTTATACAGCGATCTTAAGAAAGCTTTTTGAACCTTTTCAAGCATCCGCACATAGGTGACGTGGTGCGGGTTCCAGACACATGCGCTCGACTCCAGCTTGCTTCTGACTAACGAGTTGTACAATGTTCTAATAGCTAACGGATTTTTAAAATCTTTGGCATTTCGTAATACGAAGCCCAGACGACGATAGGCCTCTTTGGCGAGATCAGAGATGTGGTCATGGAAATTCAGGGTACGATCAAATGTCACTCCCAGATCCTTAATGCTATTTACCCGATTTATACATAGATTGTCAAGATGATAATTATAATTGATGGGATTTCTTTTGCGGTCAAACGTCATTACATTACACTTGGTCACATTAAATGTCATTTTGTTTTTCAAGCCCCATGCACAGATTCTATCTATGTCCTCTTGTAAGGTAAGGCAGTCACAGGGAGATTTTATTTCGAGAAAAAGCTTAAGGTCGTCGGCATACAAGAGACATTTGGCAGAAGTCAGCACTGTAGGTAGGTCGTGCACCATCATCTTAAATAATAACGGACCAGTGATGGAACCCTGGCTTACACCAGATCTTGTGTGATATGGTCCCGAAACGTGGATACCATGCTTAACATACTGCCGCCGGTCTCTCATAAAATCCGCAAAGAAATTTAGGAGGCTGAGAGAAAAGCCGAGGTCACATAGCTTTTTTAACAATATATCGTTATAAATTTTATCAAAAGCTTTTTGAAAATCAAAATATATGACGTCGACCTGAGAACCACGATCCATGGCATCGGATATATAGAGATTAAAAAGGAAGACCAAGATAATCTCGAACGTCCCAAAAGTGGGGTTCTCAGACCATTATTACATTCAGTATAACATAATTTTGTTCATTGCAGTATGTACAGTCATAAAATTCTAAAGTGGCAAAATAGCAAAACCAACGTTTTTCTACCGACTTCTATAAAGATAGTACTTTTAACCGACTTCAAAAAAGGAGGAAGCAATTCAACCCGTATTTTTGTGTGTATGATCATCGCGATCATTTCTGATTGTAAACAAATTTTAATTACCATTTTTCATTGACTACAAAGAGTTCTCATTATAATAAGAAGAAAATATACGTTTCTTCGAGTAATAGTGCCCGATTAGCATGATCGATTTGCAATCTGACGGCACCCGGTTCGATCGTAGACCCTACACCACAAAAATAGAAAGAAATTCTCATTTCAGTGTCCTGCACTAACGACTTGTTTAGTACATACCTAATTAATAAATTATGTACAGTTTCGACGCCATTGCTCAACAACGGTGAAAAAAAACATCGTGAGGAAACCGGTATGTCCAAGAACCTCAAAAGCTTAAAGGCTGAACATTTACATACACTGGACCAGCGAGGTGGATTAAAGCACATCCTCTCTCTCACTCTCTTTATCTCTCTGAGAGATAAAGTTGTGTAAACATTATAGGTTAAAAATGAAGATTCGACCTTAAAACATTTGAGGATGAAATATTATTGAATTTCACCTACCTCAGTTGCTAATCTTTTGTAAAAATATAATTATAGCACTTTTTCTTAAGAACTGTACCGATACGTGACAATTGAGAGATAAGAGCCAATTTTATGTGATCTCTGCGTTTTGTAGAGCTATAAACAGGTGGCGCGAGGGCCCTAAAGTCCATTGTTTGCTCAATCTGTGGCCAGATCGTGATTTACAATTATCTGAGCATTGTGGTTTGTTCTCGTAAAATGTAGTTTAATAGTCCATAGTAGAGTCAATATTCAAGTATTCATACCGTAAGTTCACCTACTGTGTATTTCTGTGGCATTGGATGATTTTGTTTGATCTCCGTTGTGTTAAAAGTAGGACGTCCGAATAATCTATACAAACATGATCAAAACCCTGGGCTGTATTTTGGGCAGAAAGTTAGCATCACGATCCTGTGAGGAAAAGCCGCCACCGTTTTGGGCACGTTGCTTCAAATTAGAGACCGTTTGAACTATCCATACGCCTTCGTTGCCTATAGATAGACCAGTGTTTTTCAATCTGTGGGTCGCGACCCCCTGGGGGGTCGCCAAGCCTCTATAAGGGGGTCGCGGGGAGTCGCGCAGCCTCGGTTATCTTTACATACATAGTATCTACCTACTACCTATCAGACTTGGCTGGCACCGACTTCAAATAGATGAGTGGGTAGCGCTTATAATAATTATATTAATTTATTTTTCGCTTTTGAGTGCCTATTTGTGGTTTTAAAGTAGGTTTTCTTTTAAATAATTTATCTCTCTTTCAAATGTTGAACTCGATCGAAAAAAACAAAAGACTGAGTAACTATTCCAAACACAGACTAGGTATAGCTACTAATTCCAAGGCTAACTCTACGTTTATTAATAGGGGTATAAGCACATGATGTTTCTCTATCTCAAAGCTAATAAGCTATACACAGCCATCATTGTAAAAATCACTAATAGTTCATACACAAGAATCCACACATCAAGAATCCACACATCTCGTTTCCAGGTCTCGTCCAGCTCCCTAGAGACACAGCTAGATTTACGGCCGCAGCGGGCCGAGGGGATTTTATAGCAGCTAGGAAACATGCAGTAACGCTACTTCACACAAGCTGTGAAAAAGCCATAAAATATCATGGCAAATGACTATGAAATGGATGACAATGTTATCAGTTTACACAATAGGGTATTTGACTATATTAAAAATATAATTAATACTGGTGTAATCCTAGAAGATTATTATTTTCAAAAAGTATTTAATGACTAAAAACTAAAAAATAAAGTCCCTATTTCTAGAAAAATACATATAAAAAATATGTTTTTCACTGATCACGTGACTTGACTGCAAACGCTCTATGTTAGCCGAATGTCCTTATAGTACGAGAGCTAGCAACGTCGGGAAAACAAGCATTTCAGGTAGGCTAGTTTTTAGATATGCTATCTCTCTCACTCCCCCGGACGTCATACGGGCTATCTGGCTGGCGGTAGTGGTTGCGTTCATCAGTGCGCATCCTAAATGTCCAGGTAAAATATCGATTTTTCAAATCATTTTAAGAAGTTTTTTTTTTTTATTATTATTTTTATTGAATTTTTCGCAACATGAATCTATTATTGCCAGATATTTTTATCGTTGTTTAAATTGTGCCAGACGCTAATTTTGAATTGAAAAAATTTTTTTTTTCAAAATATTTCAGTATGGCTGAAATTTTTATATGATGTTATTTAAGTATCTAAAAACCTAAAATTAATTTGCCAAACAATAATTCGATTGTTAAACCTTCAGCCAGACCGATCTAAAAGTGAAAAGTGATGTGGTACCATTTTTCTTGGTCTAGGAATAGTTGTCGAATAAATTACAGAGAAAGAATTAAAAACTATTGAATTAATTGTGGATTAACATAGCATTAAAATAATTATTTATTTTTGTGCAAAATTAAGGTAATAATCAATCTCAAGGATGAAAGTAAACAAAAATTATATTGAATTATCTTGATAATTATCATCATCATCATCTTCATCACTGCTGTCATTTTCATTGTCATCGTCGTCTTTTGGATTATCAACGTCTTGTAAGCTATTATCTGTAAAAGAATGAAAATTTTTATAATCTTTCGGCAAAGTAATTTATTAGTATTTTATTTTCAATTTTTACCTTTAATGATAATGTCGGCAACTAATGATGGTAACTGCTCTCCAACAAACCAGATAAAATCATATTTATCGTCATTTATGGTCCAGCCAGAAGCTTGAGGTGATAGAGATGTTGGGTGTTGTAAATGAGCATTTCTCCAAAACTTTGTTACGTAACGAATTCGTAGTAAATGCTGATACAATTCAGCTTTGCATGGTGGTAGGCTTGATGGATCAAAATTACGATAATTTTTTTCAAAATTATCATCTGATTTTTTAGACCGATAAGTGTTTGAAAACAGATGAAACCGAACTTCATTGACGTTCCAAGAATCACGAGCTCCGTAAATGTCAAAATATTGATAATGATGCTCCTAATGAAAATGATATCGATTGTAGAAGTGATCAGTCCGACATGTTACCACCACCAGCAAAAAGAAGACGAACCTTTGAAGCCATTGTTCCTGAACTTGTTCCAATTTCTGCCCGATTGCAAATGTTAGAACGATTAACACCTATTGAGAACAGGATGCGACTACACACCAGCTTTTTTCCGGAAAGGTAAACTTCGACCTTTTAAACTGTTAGAGCAATCAGAAGAGTATCAATTAGCCTGTCAAAATATTATAACAGATGATGAAGAATTGCTGGATGAGACATTTAAGATCTTAGAAAAGTTTATTTGTCACATTTACGGAGCTCGTGATTCTTGGAACGTCAATGAAGTTCGGTTTCATCTGTTTTCAAACACTTATCGGTCTAAAAAGTCAGATGATAATTTTGAAAAAAAATATCGTAATTTTGATCCATCAAGCCTACCACCATGCAAAGCTGAATTGTATCAGCATTTACTACGAATTCGTTACGTAACAAAGTTTTGGAGAAATGCTCATTTACAACACCCAACATCTCTATCACCTCAAGCTTCTGGCTGGACCATAAATGACGATAAATATGATTTTATCTGGTTTGTTGGAGAGCAGTTACCATCATTAGTTGCCGACATTATCATTAAAGGTAAAAATTGAAAATAAAATACTAATAAATTTCTTTGCCGAAAGATTATAAAATTTTTCATTCTTTTACAGATAATAGCTTACAAGACGTTGATAATCCAAAAGACGACGATGACAATGAAAATGACAGCAGTGATGAAGATGATGATGATGATAATTATCAAGATAATTCAATATAATTTTTGTTTACTTTCATCCTTGAGATTGATTATTACCTTAATTTTGCACAAAAATAAATAATTATTTTAATGCTATGTTAATCCACAATTAATTCAATAGTTTTTAATTCTTTCTCTGTAATTTATTCGACAACTATTCCTAGACCAAGCAATATGGTACCACATCACTTTTCACTTTTAGATCGGTCTGGCTGAAGGTTTAACAATCGAATTATTGTTTGGCAAATTAATTTTAGGTTTTTAGATACTTAAATAACATCATATAAAAATTTCAGCCATACTGAAATATTTTGAAAAAAAAAATTTTTTTCAATTCAAAATTAGCGTCTGGCACAATTTAAACAACGATAAAAATATCTGGCAATAATAGATTCATGTTGCGAAAAATTCAATAAAAATAATAAAAAAAAAAAAAAACTTCTTAAAATGATTTGAAAAATCGATATTTTACCTGGACATTTAGGATGCGCACTGATGAACGCAACCACTACCACCAGCCAGATAGCCCGTATGACGTCCGGGGGAGTGAGAGAGAAAGCATATCTAAAAACTAGCCTACCTGAAATTCTCTCTCGAAAACGTTGCTAGCTCTTAGACTATTATGTCGTCACAGAAAAGTAAATAGAGGCAACAATTGTATGGCGAGATTAACTAGTTTGTTTATGTGTGACGTCACTAATGTCACGTGGCCCCATGAATGTCAAAGGTAGCGTTTACGCGGTAGTTTAATAATTTGAATTATGATCCGTCATTTAAAACACAAATACTGAAAATTATGAGGATTAAATTACAAGATTGCTTTATTTTCATGTAATAAACAATTTAAAATGGTTTTGTAAAATCAGTCAAATGCCCTATTATATGAATTATTTTCTTAAACTTGATGTGTAATGTGTCCATAATTTTAAAGAACCCACTTCAACGAAAATTTGACTTTTAAGTCTCGGTCCTGTAACTTCGGTAGGTATCCTATAGATATCCTCGGTTTCTGCCAGGCAATTGTGCTCCATCGTAGACCGCATCATCACTTAACATAAGGCAAATTGGCAGCCAAACGCAAGCCTATTACAAAAAAATAATTGGCAGTCAATTATCTGTCCATCCAAAGGTTGCCTGGAAGAAATCGCTCTAAGCAATAAGGCCGCCCATTATACTGCCGTATATTTATTTGTTATGTTAGTTTAAGTTTCATTTGTATATTTCGGTGTGTAATAAAGAGATATTGTATTGTAATTATTATCTCCTCTAATATATATATGACTGCCCCGGTGGCTCAGTTGGTAGTGAACCTACTTTCTGTGCTTGGGGGCGTGGCGGGTTCGATTCCCATCTAGGACAAACATTTGTGTGATGAACATTTTGTGTTTGTTCTAAGTCTGGGTGTTAATATCTATTTAAGTATGTATTTAAAAAAAAAAATGTATATCAGTCTCTGGCTGCCATATTACAAGCTTTGCTTAGTTTGGGGTCAGATTACCATGTGTACAATAAAAAAAATTAAGGTACGTGCGTACAATATATCAATTCGCTAAGATACCATGATATGGCCCAGTGCATGTTGGTGAATGTCGCATCTGAGGTTCTTAGACATACCTACCGGGTTCACAAAGTTTTCCTTCACCGTTTTTAGGGTTTCGTACCCAAAAGGGTAAAACAGGACCCTATTACTAAGACTCTGCTGTCCGTCTGTCTGTCCGTCTGTCAAAATGTAAAAACTGTTGAAATTTTCACAGATGATATATTTCTGTTGCCGCTATAACAACAAATACTAAAAAACAGAATAAATTAAATATTTAAGTTGGCTCCCATATAACAAACGTGATTTTTTTTTGCTCGTTTTTGCTTGATATTGATAACGGCAACTGGTAGACGCTTGAAATATTCACAGAATATTTAGTTATGTATTCACTTTAAAAATAAATAATTAAATTAAAACAAATATTTAAGAGGAGCTCCCATACAACAAACGTGAGTTTTTTGCTGTTTTTATAGATAATGGTACGGAACCTTCGTGCGCGAGTCCGACTCGCACTTGGCCGGTTTATGTACTATAACATGGAAACCGCACATAATTTATTTTAAGTATTACTGACTTATTGATGCAGGTCCGACGATCAAACCGGGTATTATAAAGCCAGTCAAATTATAAACCGAACATGCTAACACTCGGACTACGTTGCTCAACATTTTCACTATTTCAACCGATTGATTGTTACTTCACATTTGACCTACTGGCACTATGCTGTACTGAAGCGCTTTTCTGGGATTTTAACCACTACTGTTTCGTTTTCCAACCGAACGCTAGAGTTCAACTTAAAGGTGAAAGCACATTAGAAAAACCGCATCGCATCGCACCGCACTGCATCGCAAAATATTTGTCATATTTAACACGTTTTTATTAGCTTGGTATGTGTCTATGTAACGGAATCTTTGCACGTGATTTTCACCCTGTGCAAAACGTCAGATTGATTTGAAACTTTGCACACTTATCAAGGACCGATCGAACACAGTTTATCCCATATTCTTACCAGGGCTCTACAGGATTAGCGATTTTTAAGCGTGTTTTTTTTTTGTTCTTTAAACTGCGTGAATCATTATTATCAAAACATTTTTACTTTTGGACATTGGCTTTAGGAATTTTTCTTTTCTGACATTAGTAACAAATCAATTTAAATACGTACTTCCATTTTGAGTACTTCATATTGGATACCACATGGTTTCTAATGAAATACATATCTACAACTTTTCAAGACACCCCGGGATTCATATTAAAAAAAAACAGATATCGATCGCAATTCTCACGTAATAAAGCAATGGCATATGTGTAATAAATACTTATATTACACATATGGCAATGGCGCATCACGTAATAAACTTAAATATGATTAAAATACAAGTTAAATGTTTCCAGTGAAACAACTAGACATGAAAATTGATTTGACATCAGAATCTAATAGGGTGTCGAGCGCAGTGCATGGCTGCGCAGGATTATGAACGGTTGAAGTTTTAAATTCAATTCTGGGTGGCACTTAACTGTTTCAGGCAAGCGTCTTGCTCGTCTCGTCACTAAATTATATTTAAAAAACTAATAATAATAACTCGTAACACAAAAGTAAACGTTCTATACGTTGTGTTGTTTTAATAACTGTAAATTCAAGGGTCCATCTGAAAACCGGCGCTTGGACTTTCAGCATTAATGCCGAGATGGACCCATTCGACAAAAATTTGTGTTCTCTAGAGATAAAGTGTTTTTTATTTATTTATTATCGAACAAATTGATTTTCTTTCTTTCTTTCTCTCTTTCTATACAATTTTCACGGTTCAAAAACAAACATGCTTACAGGTATTCCAAAATCGAAGGTACAATCATCACAACAGTATTTTTAATGTAGGACTTTAACACGGTACGTTGAGGTCATACATGGCCTTATGTGCACAGGCCTTAAAAGTATATTTACGCGATTGGGGATGTCGTTAACTGTAAACCTATATGTTACGGTACTAAATGTTTTAAACTTCTGCCTCGAAGTGAAACCTTGCACTTTCATTTAGGGAGGACGTGATCGGATATTATGTAACTATTTGATCTTTTTCCAAAGTCATGGGTTTATCAAACCGCCTAGGTAGCAATTGTCCTTGACTTTTACAAAAACTAAACTAACTTAGAAATATTTTTTTATACAAACTGTAAACCAAAGTAATTAAATAAAAACCTAAGTTAAATTGGCTATATCTTGATAATAAAATCTTGGTTATGTTCTTTTTAGGGTCCGTACCCGAAGGGTAAAACGACACCCTATTACTATTCGCTCCGCTGTGCGTCTGTCCGTCTGTCACCAGGCTGTATCTCATGAACCGTGATAGTTAGACAGTTGAAATTTTCACAGATGTATTTCTGTTGCCGCTATAACAACAAATACTAAAAACAGAATAAAATTTATATTTAAGTCATACAACAAACGTGATTTTTTTTGCCGTTTTTATAGATAATGGTACGGAACCCTTCGTGCGCGAGTCCGACTCGCACTTGGTCGGTTATTTTCAAAAGTGATCAAACTAATAGTAAGATGTAAGAAATTAACTCGCAAAAGTCGCTTTAACCATTCGAAACCATTCGAAATAGCTTTACCTATCATTACAAAATCTTTCATTTACATGTGTTTCGTGCGTGTTCATACGAGCGTTTCAAAAATCGAGCCCCAAGCGATCACTAGTTAACTATAGGCACAAAAAGAATACACTAGGTAGTACAGAAAACATAGGGCCTTACTTAAAAACGTTACTCAAGTTGACATACGCTTAAATATGCTCTGTCTTGTTTTCGCGTTTGACGATTGCCGTCAGCGAGAAGTTGAGAGAGCATTTTAAAACATAGATCAACTTGAGTAACGTTTTTAAGTAAGGCCCATAAAGTACAAGTACAGAAGGTTGACTCCGCAAAAGCATTTAAATAAGTAGCGACTCTTACTACCACACAATAAAGTCCAATTCAGGAGGTGCGAGCGGTAACTACCTACTGCTATATTAACCTAGAAGTTGCTTCTCTGTCTTTCGCATAACTCTTGTCGCGTTATCTCTGTCTATCGCGCGGCAGCGGGCACGGCAAGTCCGACCAGTCGACTACTTGTAGCTTCATTCCTAAAGTGCGGAGTGCGCCAGGCCTGCTAGTAGAGTTATAATGGAATAACAAATTCTTATGTTTGTTTTTAAATCACTTATTACTTTTCTAAATAAACTACAATGTTTTATATAAATTTCGTCTCATTATGTATTCGTCTCTAGTTTCAGATTTCATATTGAAATCAAATATTTGAAAGAGTTCTTATAAATATAAACATTAAGATGATATTCCTATTTTACAATGAATAAATAAATTATTTTGATTTGTGACTCACTTTAAAACTTGCAAGTTATTCAAGTTTTTGTAAAGGCTTGATTTTCATTGAAGTTTGTAAAGTGAACACAGTTTTAATCTTAATTTACCTACGGGCTGTTCCATATATTTTTTTTGCGAAATAAAAAATAGTTGGAAATTAGTTATTTGTTATACCTAGAGTGCAAAGTTACTTTTTAATCGCGTGCTCAATTTTGATGACCGAGCTAGCGAAGAATTTAAAAGAGCACGAGGAAAAAAATATTTGCACTCGAATGCAACACGTAACTTTTCATCCCACCTCAGCGAGAAAATGACCTTAGGTTTTAACAATATGACGTGAAAATAAAATGGCGCGCCCAAGCAAATTAAAAAAAGTACACCAAGAAGGTACAGAGTCTGAGTTTTTAACAAATTAAAAAAGGTTGTATGATAAATTCGGCACCATGGAAGTAGAAGTAAATCGGTTTAATGATGTTTTGAATTCACAAACTTAGTGCACACGATGTTCTAAATTCAATTTACTTTACACTCTAGCGTATAAAAATGGCTTTTGTATCAGATATCGAAGCAAATATACACTTTCCGAGATGGGGGGATGAAAAGTTTATTTATAACTTTTCTAAATAATACCCTCCAACCCCAATGTTTTTATGCATTCGGGTGAAGCAGCTTTTTTACCGTGGGATGAAAAAACGCATCGAGCTAAATCTGGGATGTACCGAGGATGGGGTAACATTTGTATCCCCGAAGTATTTAAATAGGCACGGTTCTAGCAGCTGTGTGAGGGGCGCGTTATCTTGGTGAAAAATAATGACATGGACACCGCTAACAAAAAGTGCACCATTTCTCCTAATCGCTAACAGGGCAAGTGCGCAAGTGTGCAATGTGCAAGTGTGCAGTGTGCGATGAGCAAGTGTGCAAAGTGCGAGTGTGCAAAGTGCGAGTGTGCAAAACTCCTGATAAAAGAGCTGATAATCTTGAAATGACTAAACTGATTTTCATGAATTATAGCTAAGAACACTCTCGATCGAGTCACCTTTCAAACATATTTTTTTTATCAAAATCGTTTCAGCCGCTTGGAAGCTACGATGCTACAGACAGGCACAGATACACAGATTCACTTATAACACCTCTATTTTTGCGTCAACATTTAGTTTCGTTTTTGGCAGCCGTTTTTCGATACTAGCTCTAGTTTAAGGCAGATCCAAACTATATAATACTAGCTGTAACCGCAGCTTCGTCCGCAATTTCTTCAGAAAAAAAGTAGCCTATGTCTGTCCTCATGATACATACTATTTATTACCTCGCAAAATTTTATTGAGGTCGGTTAAGCCGTTTAGCCGTGATTATGTAGCAAACAGACAGAGTTATTTTCGCATTTATAATATTAAGTAAGTTAGTATAGTATGGATGATGAAAGAGCAAATAACAATCACATTTCATTTTCATTACAGTTTCCAAACACTTAATAACACCGCTGTATCACGCAGTTCCAGCGAAGAGTTCAATATGAATTAGTTGCACACCTGTGGAGAGCAAACAAAGCTTGTTTGCAGAGGAAGGATTCGGTGCCGTTGAGAGCAACGCAAATAAAAGAGGGATGGCCAATAGAGATTGTACTCGAAGAGTAAAAATATACCGGGAGAGTTATGGATGCAGAGAAATGAGATTGGTATTTATGTCACTGATCTAAACTAGTTTTTTCTTCGTCTAACATAGAATAGATCTACGTTTGGCCACAGAACACTAAAGTACAAGTAATGAAGGTTCACTTCGCAAAAGCATTAAAATAAATAGTGACTCTTACTACCACACAATAAAGTACAATTCAGGACGTGCGAGCGCTAACTACCTACTGCTATATTAACCTAGAAGTTGCCGCTCTGTCTTTCGCGTAACTCTTGTCGCGTTATCTCTGTCTATCGCACGGCAAGTCCGACCAGTCGACTACTTGTAGCTTCATACCTGAAGTGCGGAGTGCGCCAGGCCTGGTTTGGCCACCAACTTGCCTGACGGTAAGCGACTATGTGGCCGAGGATAGAACACGTTAATCTAGAAGAAATCTTTTCACTCTAGCCTTGTTGCCTAGATTGTAGTTCTCAGGAACGATATTCTCAGATGTTTAGCTTAGATTTTGATTAAAAATATATGTTTGAAAATTGACGTGATCGAGACTGATCTTAGCTATATGATTCAAGAACATCTATTCAGCCGTTTGAAGGTTAATTAGTTCTTTTATCGGGGTTTTTTAACATTTATAATTGTCTATGTCTTGATAATAGCAGCTGTAATAAATGGTGTCTACAGAACCACATCGTAAACTTTATTTAGTGAACGAACGCAATTAAACTGTCTATTCAATGGACGGTAAATAGCGTTAGCCATGTGGCAGCACCATTTCTAGGACACCAAAGGAAATACGGTCAATAGAGATTGCGGTGGAATATAAAAATATAGCGGAAGAGTTGTGGCTTGAAAAATTAGGTTAGTATTTATCACAGAAAGAGAAGTAAATAAAACGGAAATGAGAAGGAAACTGTCGCCAGGTATTGTGACATATATGTGATTGAACATTCTTATTTATGTCAACGCGTAGAACTCCGCGTCTTGCTAACACAGTTGCTATGGGTATATATGGGTGCAAGTGGCTACAACAAATTACTTACAAAAATGCCTTGACAGCCGTTCCACTTTAAACAACAACAAAAAAATATTTTCTGTGGTATTTACAGCATCGCCGTAAAGAAGCTACGAAAGACGAACACTTCAGTGTTCGTCGTTAAAAAATCGTCATTCGTCATCGTCATTCATCGTTCGTAATAATAATTTATTACGAACGATGAATGAAAATTTATTTTCGAAAATCACTAGTAAATCATACACAAATTTAAACTTTTTTAAATGTACACTATAGGTATTTAAACATTAATAGTAATTTTTTATCATGTATTCTAGTATGCGTACAAATTTAGACCCCTCACCCCTCTCTATGACGGAGGCCTTGTCCAACAGTGGACCTTAGGTGGCTGATGATGTGTGTGTGTGTACAAATTTAGATATAATATGGCACAAAAATACCATACATATTGTTCGGATAAAAACGGAATTAAAAACAAATTAAACTAGAAGTAGTATAATTAAGGAGAAGCGTTTTAACAGGCAGAGCGATCTTATAAGAGTTCTTTGTTACTACTAAACGAATTAGCAGTGAGACAAAACAGTAATTAAACAAAATGTAAATTGGTGCCAACGAAAACCTTTGAAATGGGGAACAATATAAACTTAGTTGTTTTTTTATTATAGGTTGTGGTCCAAATAGTTTATGCGTAGATTACATCACACTAATATTATAAATGCGAAAGTAACTATTTCTGTTTGCTACATAATCACGGCTAAACGGCTTAACCTATCTCGATAAAATTTTGCGAGGCAAAATGGTACTATGTATCATGAGGACGGACATAAGCAATTTTTTTCTGAAGAAATCGCGGACGACATTGCCGGTACAGCTAGTAAGTAAATAAATGATAAAAACAGTTTTTCATCGACTAAATCTGTCTCAAGAAATATATACTTTTTCTCCATAAAGTAGTTGCCAAAGCTAGGGTTGCTACCACAAACTCTACAAGCCATCGTTTTAGGGTTCCATAACAAAAATGCACCAGTTTGTAGCACTATGCTGAACAGTCTAGGGTACAAATATTTCTCTCGGTGGACACAGTCAAATAAACATTAACGGAATTGCATCTCTATAATTTTGCCGTAGTACGTTTATAAGTCATGATTATTTTTACTGACTTCAAATAAAGAGGATGGTTCTGTGACGTTCCAATATATTAAAAAAAAAAATATGTTCACCGATGATTACTGCTTCAACTGTCGACCGATTCCGAATTTGGTCCCATAGTCACCAAGTCAGGGTCTGATGATGGGATTCCAGGGAAATCGAGGGCAACCCACAAATTTTATAGGCACTTATTACGTGTTTCATATATTTTTGAAGTCGGTTTTTAATGTGATCCTCTTGTTAATTAAGAGATCTTAAGGAATATTAGTGTGCTGAAATTCGGTAAAATTATACCAGGCCGGGGACCGTCACAGATGGACGCAGATTTATAGTCATCTACTACAAAATTTTGAACATCACGACGCTTAGCAATGAGCTGTAAGGGAAATTTGGTACATTTAAGGCAGCCTTTCGCAGGTGCCTAACATGCTACTTGGGCCCCCAACTATCTGCGGTCAGCCAGCGGAAACGAAGGAACCGTGCTACGGATCCCGCTACCCTCCAAAACTAGGCGCCAGGCACGGTGTCAGTCCGTGCTAGCGCATGCGGACTTTTGCGACGGTGCAACTGCCCAGACCCGACTCCCATTATGGTTACACCGGACTACATCCCGAAACACGACTAGGTCGCTTCACGGAATGGCTTAGTCCGGTGGGTGGTAACCAGCCACGGCCGAAGCCTCCCGGGTTGTTGCCTGTTTCGCACCACCCGGGGGCCACGTGTAGGGATTCCTATTAAGGGTGCCTTCCTACGGACGCGGGCAACTCAGCCTCCAAATACATTCATCTCAACATAACTATCTCAGGACACGCACTTGACCAGTGCCGTAAATAGGGCTGTGCCAGCGGTGCCCAGGCACAGACTCTGGAGGGGCGCAGAAATGACCAGACCAGGACCAAGTTTTGTTTTCAAGGGCGCAGTTATAGAAGCTCGCACCGAGCGCATAAAATGCTAGTTACGGCACTGCACTTAACAGTTGTCTTTTATGTTACACGTACTTGACTTTTCTCTCGCACTATCAACAGTAGAGAGAAAAAGATAAAAATTAAGTGAGATTGACAAAAAAATGCTATGAGGTTGTAGTAGTTCCCAAGTTTTTGTAAAACATTTCTTGGCAAGCTACGTTTCTGCATTACCTATATCACGGCGGGTAACATTCATCTTTCAATTTCAAAGTTTGTACACGACGCAGAAATTTGTATCAGTGAGAGGAACGAGCCACTTTAGACAAGAAGCACTGGAGAAGTATCTTACGAACACATATAAAGAAATAGATATAAAACGAAATAATTTAAATGCTGGCGTGTTTCTGGCTCAACGCATAAGAATTGTCGTTTAGCTTGGTAATTCCACCAGCATGCTGGGTATGCTGCCAACTGGTAGTGGGCCGGAGCATTTGGGATTTCAAATACATTTATTCCCGAAAACTTACAAAACATTATTACACTCATCATCATCATCAGCCAGAAGACGTCCACTGCTGAACATAGGCCTCCCCCTTTAACCCCCACACTGAACGACATCCTGCCATCTGTATCCACTGGATGCCCGCGACTCTCACAATGTCGTCGGTCCATCTAGTGGGAGGCCTACCTACGCTGCGTCTTCCGGTTCCCGGTCTCCACTCAAGAACATTTCTTCCCCATCGGTTATCAGTTCTTCGAGCGTTGTGGCCTGCCCATTGCCACTTCAACTTGCAGATTTTAATAGCTATGTCGGTGACCCTGGTTCTTTGGCAAATATCTATGTTCCGTATGTTTTATCGATCTATGATGTAGTAATAAGAGTTATGGACAGTCCCTGGTCTATTTTGGAGACATTCCAACTAGAACGCACTGCGATGCCAAATATCTAGGAAATGCAGGGTTTAAGCAAATGCAAGTGTCACAAATTGCTCTCACGTTTTATATTTTTCTGCTGTAAAATAAATATAGGTCATGCTTTTTCCTCGCTAATCTGGTTACAGAAGTAAATTTCTTTATTATTCTGAACAGTCCACATTTTCCGTATGCCTTTGGGCTCATCACACTAATATCATATATTTGAAAGTTTGGATGGATGGATGTTTATTACTCAATCACACAGTAACGGCTACTTTTCATTTTAGGATTAACACATAGGCTACTTTTCATCATCATCATTATCACCTATTTTCATCACTGCGCGGGTGAAACCGCGGGGCGCAGCTAGTAAGATATAAACACAGTGTATTTATATCATTTATAATATAAATTTTCTCTGGTTTTAGAAATTAAAATGTTGATCTAATTAAAAAGGCACTCTACAAATTATAAGAAAACCCTTGTTAGCAAAAACGTTCCATTTCGTAACAAAATATCTTCCAATCAAAATTTTCACAAATTATAACGATTTCTTTAAACGAGTCCTACTTTGATCAATCGAACCCGCCCTTTGACCCTTCTAAATCATATCTGGACCTTATTTTTTTTTTTACAAAAGACGTCCACCACAATGTCACGAAATCTACGAAAAGAAATTAAACGTGCTCATTTTGAGAAGCAATTATTTTCAGATACTTCCATAATTATCGGTTATTAATATAAATATTCGTTGATAAATACAGAAAAAATTACATATTAGGTATCATCTAGAACCAAATCTCCTAATAAGTTATGCAAAGCTGACAAATTTAATACCTAGAGTACGTAGATAGTCTTTCTAGAGCGCATTTCGCCCCGCGGACTCGAAAGTGAAAGAAGAAAAGGAAGCGAAGGTTCTCCCACTTTCTCTTGCGAGATGAGCGAGTGCAAATTGATATTTTTATAAAACCCCCGATAAAGAACTTAGTACAAGATTTGATAGTTTTGGAAACCTTTTTTCGTTTTCGTATTATTCCATACATTTTAGTAAAGCGCCTCCAACGGAAACGCGGAGGAACTAAAATGGGTAGTAATCGGCAGTATAGGTTGCTTCACTCAAATACGAAAAAAGGTTTCGAATAGCTTTCAGCCTAGCAATGTATGGTACAAAACGAAAACGAAAAAAGTTTTCGAAAACTATAAAATTTTGCACTAATGGCTCACGCACAGTTTCCATACTACTCAGTTAATATTAATCTTATAAAACCTTAACAGAATCAATCGTTCAGAATCCTGAACACATTTTCCGAAAATTAACATTTGAGTTGTACTCGTAATAGAACGTTTTCTCAGAAGATTAAACAACATTGTTTGTGCCCCGTTTGATAATTCGGCTTTAACTATATTGACGTTGGAACCACTTCCCGGAATGAGTTCATAGCAATATCGCTCTTATGGGAAAGCTTTTGTAATTTCCTGAGGGAAATATTTATTTGCCCATCAAATAACCTGAACTTGCATCAAAAGTTGCAATGTTTATTTCTCAACTTAAAAAACAGAATATTAGAGAAAACTTACAATAACTAAATAAAAACTTAAACTAAAACATTAGTGAAGGGAAAGGTCCCCATAACGCTGGCAGCATTGCCACGTTGAATGGCAATGCTCAATTTCTGTGCGAAATAAAAGTCAGCATTTTGGACACCCGACGCCTCCACCTATCACCTGGCCAAGTCCCGATAAAGGCCCAAAGCGGCCGGCCCCCCACGGACCCATCGTCTCCACCCCAAACGGAGTGAACATATAAATTTTTGTGTTTTTGGCTTGACAGGCGGCAGCGCCGGCCTCAACTGATGTGGCATGAAGGTGAGACAGAGCCATTGTGTCTACGCATAAATAAATAAATCAAAATGTATCCACTAAAACTACCTAATAAAACTAAATCTATCATAAAATATATAAGCAGGCCGAATTTGGATAAACAAGTAAAATAGCTAAATGAAGTTCCAGTTCCAGCCATAGCCTTGTGTTGTGGTTAGAGTTATGTTTGAACCTAGCGTATTCCATTTTTCACACCAGGTTTTGGTATGCGGCTAGAATTTTGAACATATTTAGTGTGGAAATTGGGTTTATTGATGTTCAGTTATATAGCAGCAATTCCATGATAATGTACGTAAAGGCTTAAAATGAAGGCTTATTGAATTCTGAATGCCTTTTGAAGTTTATTCTTAGAATAATAAGGCAAAATTGTTTATTTTGTTAGTTGTCGGCAGTTTATAGTCACAGATTTATAATTGCTTACCTACTTAATAGTCATTGTTAACCAAGATAGAAAAACTATATAGTGCAAACGATGTTTTTCAATTATCATATTTGTTCTTAATTTAATTAAAAATATGTTCTAATTAGGAGAAGTAGTAAGTAGGAGTATGGCTGTTTCAGGTGCTAGCTGGATTCAGTTGAAATAATTATAAACACACTTATTAATTTAATGCATCTTATAGTAAATCCACACTATAATATTATAAATGCGAAAGTAACTCTGTTTGTTTGCTACATAATCACAGCTAAACGGCTTAACCGATATCGATAAAATTTTGCGAGGTAATAGTATGTATCATGAGGACAGACATAGGCAATTTTTTTCTGAAGAAATCGCGGTTAAAGTCGTGGGTACAGCTAGTATCTTATAATTCAATAATTTATATTTACTACTAGCCGTCCGCCCCGGCTTCGCACGAGTGTAAGCTCGGCCTTCGGCCTCGCTACAAAATATAATATAGCCTATGTCACCCGGAGATAGTGTAGCTTCCCAACAATGAAAGAATTTTTAAATCGGTTCAGTAGTTTCGGAGCCTATTCAATGCAAACAAACAAACAATCAAATATTTCCTCTTTATAATATTAGTATAGATTTAATCTTCTCATTTGGTTATAAATTCTTATTGCTTTAAAATACTAACTTACTCTCTTCGTTGAACTTTAATTTACATTTTCGAAGGTGGGCGTTATTACACGCAACACAGTTCTTCAACTGTTGTAGGTAGCCTCGTTCTATTGTTATTTTAACCCACTGTTTTCCTATTTTTTCAATAAACATTTGTTATTATAACTATTAAATTATGTATGTATTTTCATTCTCGGGTCTATCCCGGACTTTTGAGAGGCATTGGTGGAGCCGAAGCCAACACCAAGAAGCTCTGTTTAATATGAAATATAGTAAAATTACGAATTGTGTGTGAAATACCTTTCACCCACATTCCATAATTGATTCATACCTCAAATGAAACAATTGTACAGTTCTGGACTATAGTGGTCAGTTCTTGATAGTGTTAAGCTAGTCTGATAGAGATACGGCAAATTTTTATATTATTATATGATAGCTTAGCCTTGTCAAAGCTTTATCCGAATTTCAAATTGTTTCACCTCCCTAGCAGAGTAAAAGCGACTTTCCTTTTATATTTTGCATTAACAATGGGTTACTTTTCAATCGTGTTAGCAAAGTAATAACATTTCTAGAATAGGTAGACAAAGTTTATAAATGTATGAATATAATTTAATATTATTTTTCGTAATATATGAAAATGGTGTTGAGATTAATTCAAACCAAAACAAACCATATTTCAATGTTACCCAACATCCTTTATTTATAAGATCCCAAAGTATCGGTAAAATAAGTATGACAAAGCTGCTTAGGGCTCCGCTAAGAAGCTCAGATTTAATCGTCTTTTCAATTATATTTTAACCTTATGACAGATTTTATGTAATTATTTTTATTATGGAACTACGTAATCTGTCCAGGTGATAAATCAGTAATTGTTGGTAGATGAGTTCTAATACATCACAGCAAAGAAAGAGTAAGAAGACCGGATTACCTGAAACAAAAAGGTAAAATGGATTTACAATAATATTAAAGGAAAACGTGATGGCGGCTCCACATTAGAGCCGTGAATTCGCGGCACAAGTCGTGCCCTCCACATTCACGGGATGTTCACAGTCGTTCGTGAAACCCGCCGCGAAATGGACGTAGAATCTGCTGCTGCAATAACTTTGTTTGCTGTGGCAACATATTACTATTTAGACGTCCAAAACAAGAAAGTTATTAAAAAGCGTTGGAAAAAAAAGAAGATGGTAGATGACGTCCGTACGCCTTTATAGACCGGAGTAAACAAGAAGTAAGCTGGCGCGGGGCCGTGAATGTGGATGTGTACGCGTGAACGCCGCGCGAAGGAGGGCGCGAACCCTTTGTTGCGGGACAAAATACCGACTCTGATCGGGGAACAGGCGTGAACGCGCGTGAACCCCGCGAAAACCCTCCACATTCACGTTCACGCTTGTTCTCGGAGCTTCACGGCACTAATGTGGAGCCGCCATAAGCTATGGCATGATGTAAAGACAAAAAAAACTGGGACATTATTGTACACATGGTCATCTGACGCCAAACTAAGCAAAGCTTGTAATATGGCTGCCAGAGACTGATATACATACATATATGTATATTTTTAAATAAATAAAATAAATAAATATCTGTGACATTATTGTACACCACCAGATGACCATTCTGACGCCAAACTAAGCAAAGCTTGTAGTATGGCTTGTATATGTATGTATGACTGATATACATACATTTTTTTTAATACATACTTAAATAGATATTAACACCCAGACATAGAACAAACACAAATGTTCATCACACATATGTTGGTCCTAGGTGGGGATCGAACCCACGCCCCCAAGCGCAGAAGGCAGGTATAGCTATCAAGTGAGCTAAAGGGGCAACTCCTGGGTTCTCCCTGTATTGTGAATAACTAAGTAAATTCGTTAAAGCTAACAATTTTTTTAATTAAATGCAACAAAAGTCACGGTGGTGTTCGTAGAGCTGCATTTTAAATTAAATAATTATCAATATAAAAAACCGACTTTATAATTATATTATAAATTTATAATTATAAATGTCAGAACTGGACCAAATTGAAATATCACCAGCTTTCAATTTAATTTACAATTTAGCATTCTGAAAGTATTCTATACCAGTATAATTATACAGAGGAAACATTTGATTGTTTGCATTGAATAGGCTCCGAAACTACTGAACCGATTTGAAAAATTATTTCACTCTTGGGAAGCTACACTAGCCCCGGGTGCCATAGGCTATATTATATTTTGTAGCGAGACCGAAGGCCGAGCTTACACCCGTGCGAAGCCGGGACGGTCGGCGAGTATTCTATAAACAGGGAAATTCTTCCCATTGTGACGTGCAGAGGGCGCCGCTACCGTTGGTTAAAACCTTGACACTTAAATAGTATCGTTCAATAGTCTTCAGTAAAATAATTTTCAGTTCCACCGCTAGATGGCGTTGTTATTAAAAGGTGCAAAATTTTGTCTATGTTAAAACTGGTTCAATAATCTTTGGTAATAACTTTCACCGCCACCACTAGGGGGCGCTGGTTATTTCGATAAACACTAAAATTATTGCTGGAAAAAAAAAACAATATAACTGGACCAAATTGAAATGGGACCACACGGGAAGCACCAGCTTTCAAATGAAAGAGAATCTTCAAAATCGGTTCGCCGAGTCGAAAGTTTTGAGGTAACAAACATTTTAAAAAAAAACGAATTGGGATCCTTTTCCTTTTTGGAAGTCGGTTAAAAGGGCAGCATGGTCGTCTGCTGGCTGAGTTGGACTAAAAGCATCAAAGCTGATTTAGGTCAGATGCATTCCCACCCGCCACTCTATCTTACCATATCTCCCTTGTTTGTCTTATCTGAGAATTTTGATAATTCCCGTGTTTTTTTGCCTGCCACCTGATGGTAAGCGATCACCATCGCCTAGGGATGCCTGTAACACCAGGGGCATCACATATACGTTTCCGACCAGCCCTTTTGAATAGAATAGAATAAACACAAATGTTCATCACACAAATGTTTTTCCTAGGTGGGAATCGAACTCACGCCCCCAAGCGCAGAAGGCAGGTTCACTACCAACTAAGCTGACGGGGCTGTCAATATTGCAGGTATGAGGCAACAAAGATCACGTAAAACGTACAGTATGTAATTTCCACAGAATTGCAGTTTTTTATACATGTATTTTTGGTACCTTCTCTTCTTACTTACAGATATAAAGTTAGAGTAAGACAGCGTGAGTATCCCGAAGGCGCTCATAGAGACGGGTTCCTGGCTGCGCTGCAGCGCCAGCACGGCCAGCACTCGCACCTCGCGTGACGTCACCACCTCCCAGCCGGAGTGGAACATTGCCGTCGATACCATAGAAGCCTGAAACATACAAAGTTACAAGACACGTACCGTCACTTCTTGAGCATCATCATCATCTGCCAGAAGACGCCACTGCTGAACATAGGCCTCCCCCTTTAACCTCCACACTGAACGACATCCTGCCATCTGCATCCTCTGAATGCCCGCGACTTTTTGAGCGCGATTCAATAAATAAAAAAAAAAAAAAACTTAACGCACGCCTATCTCACTGGCGCATTACAACGTTTTTGAAGATATAAAATCAATGTGTGATAATTTAAGAAAACCGATTAGGCATGATGTTTCGAATAATATTAACGCAATTTTTTGTGTTGATATTCTTATAGCATGGCAGAGATAGAAAAATAATTTTATTAGAGTTTTTTTTATTCTTTGTAGAAACAAAATAAATTGATGCATGAAATTGTTTGATAATTCTAGATAATTACTTACTAAAAAAAGTTTATTGTATTTAGGACCTTAAGATATTAATTTTTGTCATTATTATTATTTCTTAGTTAATGCGCCGTATTATTACATATTCTGTGATAATTTCAACTGGCTATATATCGCAGTTCGAAAGACACAGCCGTTAAAAGGCAGAACGAACATAGAGACAGCGTAGGCTTAGTAAATGGGTCCCATTTCCACCCTTTGTGTACGAAACCCTAATAATTATCAATATAAAGAACGGATTTCATAAAAATGTCAAAACTGGACCACACGGGAAGCACCAGCTTTCAAATAATAAAAGAATCATCAAAATCGGTTCACCCAGTCGAAAGTTTTCAGATAACAAACAACAAAAAAACAGTTGAATTGAGAACCTCCTTCTTTTTGGAAGTCGGTTAAAAATACTTACCTCATGAGTAATATCTCCAGCTGGTAACATGTAGGCGCCGGTAAGGAAGATCAAGCAAGTTATATATGCGAAATTTGCCAACAAGAAGATCAAATTGCGTTCTACACTCTGTAAACAAGATAAGAAACACTAAAAAAATATCTGATTTGGTTCATATTGTTTCATATCGAGGTTGACTAATAATAAATATATGTAGGCAATTAATTTTTCGTCTAGAAACTGAGAAATATGAATTTAAAGTTATGACGTAAGTTTGATTTTTATATTGCGGGTATTTTGAAAATCGAAAAAAAATGAGATGTTATATAAAAATCCTATTTACATATATGTATTAGGTCAATAACAAGGAATTATAATCACATATTAGGAACTCAGATAAAATAAAAAGTTTGTTATTTGTTGAGTAGTGGAATTATCAATAGAAAAAAACTCACTTCATAAAAATTGACACAGCTGTTAAAAGGCAGGACGGACAGACGGATAGATGGGCAGATGGACATAGAGACAGCGTAGGCTTAGTAAATGGGTCCCATTTACACCCTTTGTGTACGGAACCCTAATAATTATCAATATAAAGAACAGATTTCATAAAAATGTCAAAACTGGACCACACGGGAAGCACCAGCTTTCAAATAAAAAAAGAATTATCAAAATCAGTTCACCCAGTCGAAAGTTCTGAGGTAATAAACATAAAATAAATAACTGGCCAAGTGCGAGTCGGACTAGCGCACGAAGGGTTCCGTACCATTATCTATAAAAACAGCAAAAAAAACCACGTTTGTTGTATGGGAGCCCCCTTAAATATTAATTTTATTCTGTTTTTTAGTGTTATAGCGGCAACAGAAATACATCATCTGTGAAAATTTCAACTGTCGAAATATCACGGTTCATGAGATACAGCCTGGTGACAGACAGACAGCGGAGCCTTAGTAATAGGGTTCCGTTTTACCCTTTGGGTACAGAACCCTAGAAATACAGTCGAAATGAGAACATCCTCCTTTTTGGACGTCGGTTAAAAACTCGACTACAAAATATTCCGAACATGAAGACGAATTTAACGACACCTCGCGTTTTAACAATCTGTCAAGTCGTTAAGACTAACACCCTACACTACACATTCGATAAATTTATTTGACTCTAAATTTTTTTTACACAGTAATATAAATTATAAGATTCTGTATAAAATGAGTATGACGAACAAAAAATAACCTTTTTTTTCCTTATCTGACAATAATAGTGCTCAGTTTTTTGGTACTAACATAAAGGATTTAGTGGTCCGAAATAAATATATGACCAGAAATCCATTTCATGGAATCTCTAAAATGAAAAAATTCAAGTAGTTAATGGAACCTCAGTGAAATAAAAATCCAGTGGTCCAGTTAATGGAACCCCTGGTAAGAAAATTCCCAGTAGTCTAGTTAATATCATCAGACCACTGCTGGATATATAGGTATCTTTTGGGAAAAAATCTCAGGAAACCTCGAGAAACAAAATTCCCAGTAGCCCAGTTATTGGAACCTATGAAATGGGAATTCCTAAAAGTCGAGTTAATAGAACCTCTGGAAAGAAAATTCTTAGTGCTCCAGTTATAGAGCTACGGGATTACACCAGCGTAAGTACTGTGGCCTTAGCACGAGAACTTGCGAAAAAGTTATCGTACGTAGACGATAGCAAATGTATGAAAAATTCAGTTTCCTTTCACGTCCGATAGAGGCGCTGTTAAATTTTTCATACATTTTGCTATCGTTTACATAACGATAACTTTTTCGCAAGTGCCACTAAGGCCACTGATTCATCTCCTACCTCACAATCCTAATCAATCATGATGTTAAATATACTTACGACTAGCTTGATCAGGCAAATCACTAAAAGAATAACACCTTCAAAGATTTGAACGCTATAGAGATTTCCCAACGCGCGTTGCACGTTCTTGGCACACCTGCAACATATATACAGTTTTGTAAATACATATTTAGATGTGCTGTTGATCGGTAAGGCCTATTACTAAGGGCCAATTATTATTTAGGTGCGTTAAGCACTTTTTGGGTGTACAAAAATCATGGAACTCGCTTATCGTCACGCTGTACCGTGTATTTTAAAACAGCGTCATCTCTTGTAGAATAGGTGAACTACTACTTAAGTTTTCACTTTTGTCGCGCAGTTCTATGACTGATGTGTTTTTTTAATCCTCAGTTAAAGAATCAGATAGGATAGAAAAATGGGAAGTGTTACGTCCCAGTTGACCTATGGTGGTGGTCAGATGGTTTGATGGTCAAAAGCAAGGTAAAGACACTTTGAGTTTAATTGTTTTTATGTTACCATAGTGCGTCGTCATGCATCTTGATCCCGACCACAAAGTCATTTCTGAATTCCCTTTCCAAAACACTTCTGCTTTTAGTTTTAGCATTTTCTATGACCTTCTCCCTCAAACTGGTAAAGTACACCTGCAGCACCTGAAGAATATATAAATATTAAATAGGAACTATTTCTATGATGATATGATATTTGGCTCATTTTTCGCTCAAAGAGGCATTTTCTGTATTTTGCTAGAAGAGCACCAATTTTATATTGGGTAAAGTGTTTTTATATAATTATAATTTTGTATTGTAAATAATATGTAGACCAATTTTATTTTATTTTATTAAATTGTGTATTGTTGTAGAATAGTATGGTAAATAACATGTAGTAATTTAAATACAGACATTATTTACCACCGTAGGCCGCATCATCGCTTAACATCAGGGCCCCGATTCTACTAAACCAATTGTTTTTCAATTGTTAATGAATTGCCTCAATTTTTTTCACTTTTGACACTTTATTTATACCAAAAGTGTCAAAAGGGCAATATTTGAGGAAATTCATTAACAATTTTAAAAAAATTGGTTTAGTAGAATCGGGGCCCAGGCCAGTTGGCGGCCAAGCGCAAGCCTATTTTGCAATAAATTTTTTTTTATGGTTCACTACAAAATACATTGGGTCAGTAGTAGATTTAACTAGTCTGTGGTCAGTAGCCTAAAGTGAGCCTTTAGTTTATTACATAATAATTTATATTTTGTCAGTAATAAAAAAGTCAGGCGCAACATTGGGTCCTCAAACAAATTGTTCGCTTGGAGTCCCAATGTAGCGCTTGACTTATTATATAACCATTTATAGCTCCCATTATACTATGAACTATGTTTATGATTATACTTTCAGTAGTTTATTCAGGTCTTGGTCAATTATAAAATACATTTGCAAAAAAACCTACACAACTTCAGTTTTTCTTTCAGGTAATTCGAGATATCGTATTTTTTACTACATTATGTGTCAGTCATCATTACATATATTGCCAAATTTCATCTGAACGGATGAAACAATATATATAAAATTTCGCAAAAAAAATATGTGTACGTACCTACTTTAAATATTGTACCATGACGACATATGATTTTACTTGTATCCCAATCATCTTCAGCATCATAATCAGCCCATAGTATATATCATTCTATAGTAAACGCATTATCATGCATCTGCGTCGACGGGTCATAAATCATTTTATCTCTATCTCACTCGCACTTACAGGTCTTATGGTATGAGGCTTGTTGCTCGATGATTCAGATGATAATGCTATTACTATAGATATAGGCCTCTCTCAAGGCATGCTACTCACCCCGATCTTCGGCTTTTTGTTACCAGGTAACAAGCTATATTATAATATCTTAATAACAATGATAGAAAAAACTCAAGGCACAATACCATTACTATACTAGTATTACTAGCAATAAACGGCAGTAAAACATATACATAACTATAAGGAAAAAAGTTCTAAAGAAGGGTAGTTCGAAGGACTGAAGGATCTTGAGTGGAGACCACGAACCGGAAGACGCAGCGTAGATAAATAAGCATCTCACCAGATGGACCGACGACATTGTGAGAGTCGCGGGCATCCAGTGGATGCAGATGGCAGGATGTCGTTCAGTGTGGAGGTTAAAGGGGGAGGCCTATGTTCAGCAGTGGACGTCTTCTGGTCTGGCTGATGAAGATGATGATGAACTATAGGGAAAGTACCTTAAACTTGTACGCCACTATGACTAACGAAGAGATGCAGAGGCTGTCAATCGCCGCCATGATGCTGACTGCGAACCACCAGTGAAACTGAATGAAGAAGCGCAGTATGTTCACAGGCAGACCTGTCTGCGATTTTGACGGGTAGTACGTAACTTCTGTACGGATTGGTACCCCTGAAATGGATTAATTTTAATAAGTTCCGTGCATGTGTAATGTCAAAAGTAGACAAATACTTGACGCGCTTGTTAGCTTTATCGACAGAAATAGTACAGATAATAGAGCCATTTGCGTTTTTAATTTGTCAGATTGAAACGACATATTTGTGTCGCCATTGTTAGCGCTCGTATACAAGACGTTAAATCACGAGAAAACGCGACGGCAAAATTTTGTATACAAACTGGCACTTAGAGAGACTTCTGAATGTTTCCCTTAGGCATTTGGAGACCGATTTTTGACCAGTAGCTAGCCAGCCGAGCACTAAAAATGCTATAGTTCCTCTCAATTTTTTTCTTCATTGAAATCTCAAAAAGCTTTGTATTGTACCTATACCTTGCAGCGTGGACAAAGTTATGTGGTTGTTTAATTACATAAAATATAGATTACTACCTGATTCCTGCGACTTCGTACGCATAGATTTTCATATAAATGATTATGTTTTATAGTAAGTACCTATTTATCTAGGATACTAAGGCCTTACCTTCAGCCAAATGAGATCTGATGCCATCAATAGTATAAGTGAGTAATGCTATGTATGAAATAATCAAGACAGCCACACAGAGCCTTATGGATTGCTTCACACAGGCTTTGTCCAGTTTCGGAGTCACATATGCGTTGCTGCCTTCCAAAAGTCTCCGCAATACCTTTATAATATGCTTTTTTTCTATATACAAGAAGATGATTTTACCACTGATTACGGTGTGAGCAAACGAAAATTGAACCAGGTCGGTCTGTTCTTTTTCATCAAGATCTGACCGAATATAGGCGCAGAATCCGTTTATGATGAACGAAAAAACGTAAAAATTTGATACAGCCATCCAGACTAAATAAAACCGTCGTTGTAGCTTGGTTTGAAAATATTCTTCGTACCAGCAATGTCCTGTGCCTAAATAGAATAGAACTTTGCAAATCATTTTAATGTATTTCTTTTGAGGGTTTTTCTCCCATACGTTCATATTCGTAAAGGTATAACTTTACACTAAGATTTATTTACTTACACTATTCAAACGCTGTCAGCCAGGTTATTTTCAATTACCTGTTTAATTGATTTGAAGTCCAATTACTAAAGTGGTTAGTTACGATCTCTGTAATTAATCTAAATTTCAATTGGCAACTAATAAATACTGCAGACTATTTCGGTTTTCAAAAGGTCATCACGAATGTCATACTAAAGCCTCTTCGTTATCAACACTGACTTTCGTATGACTTTAATTCCACTTTTATTGTGCGAACTGCTAGTCTGTGGAATGCTCTACCTGAATGGGTGATCCCCGATAGTTACAATCTGGGTGTCATCAAATCACGAGTGAATCGGATTATTCTAGGCAAGCGTACTCTAACGTAGTCATCATCGCGTTGGGGATCAATCAAAAGCAAGTCTAAAACACAGTTTAAAAAAAACTAGAGAAGTTGTAAAAACATCTTGTGGTCGGGCAGTTTTAACTTACCTTCTTTAAAATGAGCTCTGATTCCATCGACAGTAGAAACCAGGATTGTCATATAGACGCCTGCAAAAATAGCCACGCTAATCTTCGCAGGCTTCCTCACGCAGGCTTTGTCCAGATTCTCGCATACTATCACTGTTCTAAAACCATCCAGAATCCTCGGCAGGACCTCCTGAATTATATTTTTCTCCAGATATAAGAAGACAATCTTAGCTATGATAACTGCATGAGCAATTGAGGATTGAATCAGATCATTCTGTTCCTTTTCATCGAGGTCCGTTCTGAAGTAAGCCAGAAAAATGTTGATGCTGAATGAAAAGTTATATGCATTGCTTATAACCAACCAGATAAGATACAACAACTTTTCTAGCTTGGTTTGGGGTTTATCTTCGTACCAACAGTTTCCTACACCTAAGTAGTAAAGCACTTGGCAAATCATTTTTACCCAGTTCTTTTGAGGGTTGTTTTTACTTGGAAAGTCCATGTTTGGGAAGTATACTCACGTCTAAAGTAAGCTACAAACTTCCTTAGAGTCTTACTTCTAATTTCCGTCTACATCAGCATTTCCATCGCCACCAAGTTCATTTTACGAGCAGCTTAATTGATAATTGCTTTAATTTACCTATGATTTTCCTGTGGTAGTTAGTGAAAATAATTCTTTTAAACTTTTCAAATGGTTGGACCAGTGTATCGTTGTTATGTTATACCAATAACCAACACAAGTTATTCGATAAAAATACATTAAAAAAGAAGTAAATAAACATTTGAAGTTTTAAATTACTCACCGAGTCACCTAAAACAATATTAACTCTACTGATGTAGATGCATTGATATTATAAACTGACTTATCAAAAAAATTACATGCACACTACACAAATTTTATAGTGCGTTTCCACAGAGACGGACTTAAGCGGGGCGGATGGGATATATACTGGAATTGACCAATCGCATTGGTTCAAATCCACATCTCGTCTCTGCTCCGCTTGGCAAGCAGAGTAGCGCCGCGGAGAGGAAAGAAGTATTACGGAGCAAAGTATAGTGGTGTGATGCGAGCAGAGTGAGATCTAGCTGAGCGGTGAGGTACCACAACGGCAGGCCTCCTGTGGCTTCTTCTAGCAGAAAGATATCTAAAAGGGCGGTTATGAGATCTCTGACAAATACCAATTCACAATGTGGGATGGGATGGGAATCGGGAACTACTACGTCTACGCACAGAAAAAAGAAGTAAATAGAACGGAAATGAGAAGTAAAGTCTGTCACCAGGTATTGTGACAGAACCTTGATTGAACATTCTTATGAAGCACTTCCTAAACTCATTGCAGTTGCAAACTGATTTCGAATGACTTGACGTTTCGTTTATATGAGTGCAAGTGGCTACAACAAATTTCTTACAAAAATGCCTTGACAGCCGTTCTAATTTAAACAAAAAAAATTGTGCGTCTACGCTACACAGCTCAGCTGAACTTGTATCTGCTTCAATGGAAACAAACACCCACATCAGAACTCCGCTCCGAATCAGTGGAAACGCACCCTTAAATGGCTTCCGTGAGCTGAGCGGCAGAAAAAGATTGGCAACAATTATCACACCATATAATAATCATAAATGCGAAAGTTTGTGTGTGTATGTTTGTTACGTCTTCACGGTGAAATGGCTGAACGGATTTGCATAAAATTGAAATTAAGACTCCTTAACCCTGATTTAATACATAGACTACTTTTGATAGCAAAAAAAAATACGGTTCCTGTGAGATAGCAGGTGAAACCGCATGGCACAGCTACGTAAGACTTTTCTTTACAAGTTTTTTCCTATTTTATCGCAGAAATTAAATATTGTGAACGACCAATCTTAAAATCCTGAATGTTCATATAACACCATTTTATCATCCCCAGGTTCAAAGTACCATTTTATTAGGAAAACCTCGAAAGCTAGGAACACTCGACTGCCTATTGTGAAATTAGTCAAATTACAAGCCAGCCCAATTGCCTTTTGTAAAGTTATAATCGAACTTGGTAGCTTTTAAACTTCGTAACAGAATCCAATAACGAAATTCGTTATTTCGTTAATGCTATAAACGTTACGGTTAAGCTTTGGTAGAATTAACTATGGACGCAATTTATTTATTAACTTAGAAAAGTTTTAGGCTGTTAATAATTTGGAGGATAGCTATAAGTTCTTTCAAGAAACTTTTATTTTAACCTCTTAAGACTACTTACAATACAATAACTCTGTATTAAAAACAAGGATAATATTATACATCACAGTAATTATCTAGGCTTTTAACACGCGGCCTTATTACATATTTCTGTACGACATAATTTACTACAGAAAGACCCAACATTAATCCTGCCCTTGTACTCATAGAGACCTAGGGTACACTTTTCTGTTCACATTGAGCCTCACAAGGAATATTTAAACGTGTGTTTTTATGTACGATGGTTCTCTATAAGTACAGTACAAAAGTTATTAAGCCCTGGGTCTTAGGAGGTTAAAAAATATTTCTTAGATGAATCTCTAGCAAGTGTAATTTCGCTGCATTGTACAGGGCCGTGCCGTGACCTCGTTTAGGTAACTGTGAGAAATTACGTGAACGTGAAACTGAACGCGCCGATACGGTTTGTAGTTGCGTAGCTTTTTGCAGTCCTCTGCTGACGGTATGGGCCTTGTAAAGAATTACGGATCAATTATTTATTTTTTTACTTTACAATACTTTGTAAACTATACTAATTTAACCCCAAAACGTTAACGCACATAATTATCAATTTAATGACCCAATTTTTTTGTTGTTAAATATGCAATTTCGATTTCTCGGATGACATAATTGTCATCAAAGAAACCAAATATTCCAGTTATTTTGATTTAAAAGCTAAACTACTGCACCAATTTTGATGAAAATCTGAAAGGATTTCCTTACAATTAAAAAAAAAAACAAATCAGTACATAAAAAAAACAAGCAAGCCTTATTATTATTTTTAAACAGAGTTCTGAAGTAACAAATATTAATATTGGTTATAATTAGTATTGAAAATTTGTACTTTTGGATTTTGTTTTACCTACATTAGTCGTGCAAATCATCTTATTTTACCTACAGGCCTAGACAGCGCCAAAAAAGACTACCCGAAACTAAGATAGGTCTAAGCAACCTTTTGGAATAACTTTAGACAGAGGTACTTACTCGTAATGTAGGACTGCACCGTCCAGATGTCAACAGTAGAACAACAAACGGTAAGTATAACTCAAAGCAACACACACACACACAAGTTTGCAGGCTTTACTTATCTATTCCAACGTCTCACGTTTACCACTTCTCAACAGATCCGTAGAGTAGACAGCGATAGAGACAACCAAGGAGTAAAACATACTTATATGTATACAGTGGTAAAACCAACAAGTTAATATCTACATTCCGGATTCTATCTCGCAAAGAAACTCCGAGCATAGATCTCTCCATTGCTCGTTGTGTGACTCTGAGTTTTTCTAAAAGACCAACAGTTAAGGACCACTTCTCAGTACCATATGTCATCACTGACAACACACACTGGTCAAAGACCCTTGTCTTTAGGCACTGTAGTGTCTTGGACGAGAAGATGTCACACAATTTTCCGAACGCTGCCCATCCGAGACATACAATATACTAACATTGGAAACTTCTTTCGCCGTATCCTTACTAATTATGTCAAGAGTACGTCTAGAAAAGCCTAGTCTAGGAAATTCTATTGCAGTCTCTCAGTAAACGTAAAATGCCTGTAAAACTTTATATTCCTTCTCTTCGACGCCTACTCTACAGCTCCCAACATATGTCACATACAGTATGTCACATACAGTATGTCTCAGTATCAGACTGCCACATATGATATGTTGCAGTCCAGCGATCGGACTGAGAATATGAATGTACCCACAAACTGCACTTCTTTAAAGTCTTGGCATATCATCTGGTAATACACTCGTGTCGTAATATATACGATAGGATGCTTTATGGTTGATATTCCAAAAATCCATAACGAAGCGCTTTGATTCCACTTTTATTGGGTGGAGTGTTAGTCTTATTGCAATGCGCTGCCCAAATGCGCTTTTCTTGATAGTTACAATCTGTCTTTAAATCGCGAGTGAATCGGTTTCTTCTAGGTGCTCCATCGTAGATCGCATCATCGCTGCGAGTTGGCGGTCATACGCATGTCTCTTATAATGTAAATAAATATTTTTCCTAAACATTAACGATTGTTAGTTTAGTTCGTTTTGGCGGGTTTAGTTAAGTTTTGTTTGGTTTAGGTTTAATTTAATTTAATGTGTACCCGACTAGCTAACCACCTACCCAATAATGGTGAATTATTAGTGGTGTTGTCGAATGTAGGCTAGTATATAATGAGGTCAACCTGTCTTTTCATGTTGTTTTCTAAACTCCACAGAAGCCTCTATAAAATCACTGCCACTTTACTAGGGCATGACTTGGACTTGACCGTGATGCTGCTTGCTGTGACTTGTTTTGGAATATTTAATAAAACTCAAAAATATCTCAATACCTGACACAATTACACTGGCAATTGCACTAGACGTGGGACGCCAAAATCCTTTCATGCGGAAAAAAAACATTGAACCGGGCCATATTTTTACAAGGCCCGAATTCTCTGGCCGTTATCAAATAATTAAAGCTGGGGTCAGCATAAAGAACTCATTGTTGTACAAGACAAACTGGCCCAGATAGGGAGATAAGACCTCCGCTGTGTGTGGAGACATATCAGCGGCGTAATTAATTTCAAGTAATGGTTTTGGGACATAAAAGAGAAGAATAATATATATATTTTTATGTTAGTGAAACAATTTAGGGTAGGTAGGTAATATGTCTGAAAATTTATGACAAATAGTACATTGGAACTTGTAACTTTGGTATTGTTAAAAATAGAACCGTTTTCCCCCCGAAGGGTAGAAAACGGATATTTAGGTTTCAGCCGAAGCTTGAACCACATTGAGATTAGCCTTTCATATTCGTCATCTATATCTGCCATCCTTGTCTATCATAACGTGTTTTTCCTAATGTAATTCCTATATCTGTCCTCCCCTAGCATTATTGCGGGCAGCGCTCGGCGGCCATTTGCTTCAGTACCTTGAGCCGGCAAGGCTATTAAACTGTGTGATTCAAGCTTCGGCTGAAACCTAAATATCCGTTTTCTACCCGTCGGGGGGAAAACGGTTCTATTTAGGTGTTCGAGCCTTCGCTTGAACCACATTGAGACGTGTTTATTATCGGCCGGCGCTGCCACAAGAAAAGCGTACTGTGAGTTTTACATTTTTGTAAAATTACAATCAAATAGGTAAATAATTCTACCCTGTGAAAGACTACGCTTAAATCTCAGAAATGAAACCAGGATTATTAAGATATTTAAGGATTTATTATAATATCACAATAATGTCCTATTTGCTTTACAGCTCGATATCAAGTGCCAGTCTTAAATTCTACTGACATTTATCTATTGGTGACGAGTATCTGTCAAAGTCAATGTTACCGTTTGAAACGTCATTACTATTGTATCTGTCAACAGTCAACAGATGCTCGTCACCACAGAGCATAAATACTTTTACATTATGGTTCATAATAATATTAGATACAAATGATTATATACTCGTAAATAAAGTAATAGTCTTACAGCTCGGCCATCCTCAAAAAAAAGTGAGTCCTCGCACTTTCAGACGTTATTAGGAGCCAACATAGATATATGAAAGTTAGAACAAAACAATAGTAATTATCAGAATAATAAGATACCTAATTCGTACTTATGACATAATTAACATAATCTAGTAATAGTATAATCGGTAATAACTAAACATTTATTTTCCACAGTCTGTTACGATCGGCAATCATCTGTGCGATACCAATAATTGATACCATTCACATTCTGCACTGATTGCTCGTAACCCGCGGTCCTGTTATCCCCACCATATTTTCTTGCACAGTCTGCCACGATCTGCAATCATCTGTGCGATACCAATCATTGATACCATTCATATTCTGCACTGATTGCTCGTAACCCGCGCTTCTGATATCCCCACCATATTTTCTTGCACAGTCTGCCACGATCTGCAATCATCTGTGCGATACCAATCATTGATACCATTCACATTCTGCACTGATTGCTCGTAACCCGCGCTCCTGATATCCCCACCATATTTTCTTGCACAGTCTGCCACGATCTGCAATCATCGGTGCGATACCAATCATTGATACCATTCACATTCGGCACTGATTGCTCGTAACCCGCGCTCCTAATATCCCCACCATATTTTCTTGCACAGTCTGCCAAGATCTGCAATCATCTGTGTGATACCAATCATTGATACCATTCTCATTCTGCACTGATTGCTCGTAACCCGCGCTCCTGACATCCTTACAATATTTTCTTGCACAGTCTGTCACAATCTGCAATCATCTGTGCGGTCGGCACGCTGGCCATGTCACTCGCTGTCGGCACGCTGGCCACATCGCTCGCTGTCGACATGCTGACTACGTCGCCTGCTGTCACCACTTAGGTGACGCATCTGGCGGAGTGCTGGCATCTTCGCCAAACTCCACTGTCGTATGACAGTGGAGTATGTCGTATGCATACATTGTCTCCGGCAGATTACATTCAAAATTAAACAGTCAAACAACTACTCCGTAATTAACTGATAACTTTCATAAAATCTAATGCAATATTTGAGCTTACTCAATTGGGAAAATATAATAATTTTTATCATTAATTCGACGACTAATCGTCAAAACTCGTCAAACATAATTCAGTAGTAGCACAGTCAGTCAAAGTAGGGAGTAAAAACTGTTCTTCTGATGAATTCCTAGTGTAATTTCGCTTCTACTATTAAATCAACTACTACTACTATTTTTATTTCAATCAACTAACTAAAGTAGATACTCATAGAATAGAATGTACATATTCGAATCTTGGCACACATAGCCAGTCTTCATTCAGTATGCCTAATCGTACACACAGTCATGGCCAAATTCATTATTGATCAAACATAATCCAATCGTGGAACACATGGCTAAATTCATCATAATATAACATACATTATAGGCATGATGACTAATAATGTTTTATTACCTCATAAAACAAAATCTGATTATCAATAGAGCCTATCAACGAAAACAAAATTTAAATTAGTTCAAAAATAAATAAGTTATAAGTATTTTAATTTCATGCCAACCAGCGAGCGCACTATAGCGAGCTATGACGTCAAGCCTCAGGCTCGGCATACAAATCGGCTTCCCCTCTCTATCCCCACCTTAAACTTTAAACGCTCATATCTCAGAGATTTATCAGTCAATATTTTTTTTTTTTTTTTTCAGTATGTTTAATGTACATATTTAGTCATATTCATCACTAAGCCTGTTATATGTAATAAATTAAACATTAGGACACATGCCTATTCAATCTTGGCACACATGGCCAATTCCATAATAGAACCTACATAGTCCAATCATGGCAAACATGGCCACTCAGTAACATTTATGCACTTAGCCTCGAAGACCTCAAAGTCACATAAAAATCATTGTTAGAATACCCGCAGAAACGTAGATATGAACTTTAAACAATCGTCTTGATATCGTTCTATCGTTAGGAAACTATATTTTGGAAACTATTAGAAACTCGATTTTATTGTCATGCTCTTCTTTGCAAGGTATCGTTAAATATATGTCTTTAAAAATGAAGGTATGGTTTCATAGATCACTTTCTTATCAAGTGTATCTTTTGCGAAATATGGCCCGCCAAGTGGCATAAAGATAGTCTACTGCCTCTCTTTTGCATTTCTAAACTTTTATACATAGAAACTTAATTTACAACTAGCCATACTGATAGATCATATTAATACGGAACCCTAAAAACGATCGTTCATTTTTTTTTTATATATTTTTTTACTTAACTATAAAAAGTACATGTAATGTCGGGATGATAATTGTATGAAACACTCGTATATTATCATCCGTTATCATCGCCGCACAGTGGCGAATACTTCATTTATTCATCAATTGAAATGAACTGGCTGGAATCCTACCATATGCATGTCTTGACACGCTCTTGGCCAGTTATTGTTTGATGTTGTAATGAACTACTCAACAAACTTGTTCATAGAACAAACATAATTTTGAATACTATTTATGCCATGTGTATCACTGTTTATAATAAACAACCGACATCCCTAATAGAGCTTTCATACGGAATATGCCAGAAAACTTTTAAGACCTTGTTAATCGAAAAACGCTTTTATTGTTTAAAAGACTTTTTATGTTACCCTAAAATGCAAATTTAATTATTATTCAAATTCTATTTTTACTGACATCTCATATCATATCGTATCCCATCGTATACTACCGTAGACTATCGTATACTACCGTATACTATCGTATACTACCGTATACTATCGTATATTACCGTATACTATCGTATCCTATCGTATCGTATCGTATCTTATCATGTCGTATCGTATCTTACCATATCTTATCATGTCGTATCGTATCATATCTTATCGTGTCGTATCGTATCGTATCATACCATATCATATTGTATCCTATCCTATCGTATCGTATCCTATCGTATATTATCATATCGTATCGTATCATATCGTATCCTATCGTATCGTATAGTATCGTACCATACCATATCATATCATATCATATCGCACCATATCATATCATTTCATCTCATCACATTTCATTGCATTTAGATGAAATAATGTTCATAAAAATATTATAATACCTATCGTATCCTATCGTATCTTATCATATCTTATCGTATCGTATCGTATAGTATAATATCGTATCATACCATACCATGTCATATCACATTATATCATATCATTTCATCTCATCTCATGTCATTGCATTTAGATGAAATAATGTTCATAAAAATATTATAATATCTATCATATCGTATCCTATCGTATCGTTTCGTATCCTATCGTATCTTATCATATCTTATCGTATCGTATAGTATAATATCGTACCATACCATACCATATCATATCACACTATATCATTTCATCTTATATCATTTCATCTCATCTCATGTCATTGCATTTGGATGAAATAATGTTCATAAATATATTATAATACCTATAGTATTTGGCTGGTAATCTTCATACATACCTACATAGCGCTAATAATTTTATTGTTTCGTTTAAGACGGTGTTTCGTAAATAATTTATTTGCTATAAAATTATATATTTTTTCATTTGCCTCCTCAATGGCACTCTCCGTGGTCTCATACTTTTAAGCACACTTGGCCTAGTACAACGTACATAGGCACATAGCACAATGGATCGGTTTCTACATGTATCATACATAAATTTTGTTTCTTTCAAAAATTCAACGTATAGCCGAATATTAAATATATTTAATTTCTCAAAGTGAAAATAGCCCAAAGTGGCGATTACTTCATTTATCTAGCAATCGATGTAAACAGAGATAATAATATGATTTGCTGGCTGGCGATTTATTACTTCCAATAAATCAAAATATTTTTTTTTTTCAGTCCGAAACCGAATGAACTACCGGCCACTGTCAATAATGAATGCTATTGATGATATTGTATACATAACTATCGATGTTATCAGATTAATTGAAACTACCGGTTCCAGAAAGACTATTGGTTTCATAAAAATATCGGTTCCATAAAAACTTTTGGTGCTATCAAACCGTTGGCGCTACCAACTATTTAAGCTATAAAATTATTGGTGCTATCAAAACTATTATTATTATTACATTACTCAAAATATTACAACTTCTGGTGTCGCTCATAGCAAAGTCAGGGTTATAGAAAATGTCAGAACTACTGGTAATCACCTTATAATTATGTGGCGCACACGCTTTGTGATCTGTTCCTAAGACACCACCTTCAAACTAGTATGTTTGTACCTACTTTACCCGAAAACTACTTAAAGATGAATGGTCATGATTCATACTACTGACAGGTAACTCAACTATAATACCGAATAGGCAACTAATAATATGAAGTTTGTTTTTGTAGAGGTTTGACAGCTATAACTATAGTATCTTACAATATCATTATAAGCACTTTAGATAAACTAACTGTGCCTATGCAATTTATGCAATACTGCAAGTGTGATAGAACACACAAGAGTTTACTAAATCCTCATCTACCTGAGCGACTTCTTTTAGCAATTTAATTTTGTATATACATGATTATTTTGGAGAATCTACACATTGTGAGCACTAACTTAAGATTCTGTTTCAAATGAAGAGATAATATTTCAAAATAGATTTTTGCACATTTACTTTCGGCTCATTTATTATTTTCCAATCTACCTACATATTTGACCTTTTTTTAAAAACACGTATGAAATCATAAAGTTTTTTCGTTTACATATTTGAACGACGTATAAAGCCATCTATTAACGTTCGACATGACTTTGTACCTCTTTTTTTTAATAGCACGCGACGCGTGATCTTCACCAAGATTATGAGATGAGATTTCACTTCTACATTTTCTAATCCAATCTTGAATTAGTGCCAATAATGTCAGTGATAAGTATATCACGTCTAGCATAATGAAAAACAGAAACAAACACACCTGGCTATTAGGCTGTGAGTCTTCTTACTCACATCCGCGGCTGGCTCACGACAAGATCTCGCGCAGCTGCTACTCCGCTCACGGTTGGAACTCTCCATGAAGCTGCAACTCCGCTTACGGCTGCCAATTCTGCTGTGGCTGGCTATGGCTGGTCGATTCTCGTGCATGCGTCTGCGACTCAATCTTCTACTGCGATGACGAGAAAGTACACACCGCTCTCGCGAACGACTCGTCCTGCCGCTTGGCCTCGAAGTTTTCGGCGAAGTGACCATGGGTGATCAATTCCTTTTCTCTCGTTTGATGTGCTCTTCGTCTGCTTTCTACTCTCGCGATACACGCGATCTTGATTGTGAGGTGACATCAAGGGTTCTACAACTGAGTGACTGCGGCCGAGGTGGCATCATGCAGCTTGAAGTTATACTTCTGTAGCGTGTACGATATTAATTCTCCATAACAAAGTCGGTGCACAAGAATATGCACAAAATTAATATTCGTAGAAATTTCGTAAATTGTGGGCTTGCGCGTTCAATCCCACTTCTGAGATGAAAGACTACGCTTAAATCTCAGAAATGAAACCAGGATTATTAAGATATTTAAGGATTTATTATAATATCACAATAATGTCCTATTTGCTTTACAGCTCGATATCAAGTGCCAGTCTTAAATTCTACTGACATTTATCTATTGGTGACGAGTATCTGTCAAAGTCAATGTTACCGTTTGAAACGTCATTACTATTGTATCTGTCAACAGTCAACAGATGCTCGTCACCACAGAGCATAAATACTTTTACATTATGGTTCATAATAATATTAGATACAAATGATTATATACTCGTAAATAAAGTAATAGTCTTACACCTGTGAAGACTTGTAAGAAGAAAAGTACATAAATATATTGATCCAAGATAGTCAACAAAATATTATCTGCACTTAAAATAAGTGCCTACATATGTTAACTACTGTTTTTATTTTATTTTTAGTACCTACCTATCTGTTATGTAATTGGCGAAAAATTTGCATTTATATTTTAGCTAGATCTAGATGTGCTTTTAATTTATCTGAAATAGTAATTGAATAAACTGTTTCTTGACTGCCAATTCGTCCTATTAAAGATTTCTTGATGAAATCTATGCTTTGGTTGCGTTGACCCAGACATACTGCTCTGAAAATGGTTTGTGAGGTGGAAATACCTGCTACTTTAAGCAGTGTTCCGATGCAGCCTAAAACAATGGTGTGGCATGCATCTTTTGCTCTAGGTATGACTTCTGGTTGTAATAAGAAGATTTCTCAATCAATTTAGGTGTGCGTGGATCAGATGAGATGCTTATTAGTTTCCTAATCTAAACTACTAGATCAAGCTGTTTTTCTAAGGTTTCTTGTACATTTTTAAAATACCACATTAAAAGTCTGTTTTTGGGACCCCAATTTGGGCCAAAATGTGGATCCACCTTCACTTTCTTTGTGTGCTCTCTGTAGGCTCAGTAAAGTGAAATCATGAACCCTTCTGCCAAAAGTCAGAAGAAGAACAATATGTGACTGTGAAGGGGCTTTCGTCATCAAATTTGTAAGTATAACAAGTGATCTTTAATTTTCCACGATAGAATATCTTTGCAAGTGGAGTGGACTGTCAGCAAAGGTGCCTTTTAATACTCGTTGATGTGAGCTGAGTTCCCATGCGCGAAGGTGGTTGCTGAAGTTAGCAACGACCGATTTGTACAAAGCTATTGACTAAGGAACTATAACAGCTTTACCGCCATGTAAAGGTAACATACTCGTAGGTACTTAGCTAGGTCTCTTCGTTTGGGATTTATCTGTATATGTTGTATATATATACTGTAATCGAGTGACAATTGACGCCATCGCTGCCGAATAGGTCTGTAGGTTTGAAGTGTAGATTGCCTCCAAGATGCTTCTAAGAATTTGATTTCAGCTTCGCACCAGTCCTTCACCTGTTTTGACCAGCCCGAACCATCCAAACCTCTAAGGTTTAGTTGTTATACACCTGGTGGAGGGAGGTTTGTGCGGAAATCAATGAGGTTCATGCGTAGGTTAGGTATCTGAAACACTGCTCCCTTCGCCTTTTGTTGTAAATCGGCGGTTTTCAGAAGGCTCTGAGTTTAAAAGTTATTTTTGTTTCTAGGTGACGCAATACTAGGGGTATTATATTAGCGCTGGTGGAGGGAAGATCTATCTTAGATTACATTGCCATTTCCTGCTCCGTAAATCCGTATATCCATCAGTATAATCCACCCGTAAATTTGCATTATAGAGAAATAGAAGTACTTAAGCTGTGATGAGATACCGATTTCCATTATTATATCTCCGATTCCTAAGAACCAGCTGGTTCACTAGTCGAAAGCTCGGGTTGAGAAAAGAACATTGTGATAGGTACTTTTTAGTGGGGGTTCTCTTTTTTATCGTCATTACAATACTTTTGGATGCCTGCCTTTAATTTGTGTAGAATAAGGCGACCCGCTACGAAACCATCAGTTTCTCCCCTTCCCTCATTTTCTCCCTAAAATGGGTCTTTTTTTTAAGGCGTCTTGTCTCGCGGTTTGCGGTTTTCGTGTTGCTGATTCTGATATACTTTGTGAACTACTACTGAAAGAACTTGTACTCGTAGATGTCTTGATCTTTGACCAATTCTGAAATGTCATGCAAGATGGACCGAAGAGCTTTCTTCGGTGTATGCAGATATATCTACGTTCTTAAATTACTTCATGTCGAGGACTGCACACGTTTTGAAGTAGGAAGAATATCTGATGTCTTCCTAAGGATGTCTTCCTAAACTTTGAGTGACGAAATCTTTTCCTAGCTTATTTTTCATGACTTTATGAATACTATTTAGTCCTTAATTCTTGAAAAATCATTTTATTTTATATTAGGTTTTTTAAGAATGCTCCGCAAGTGAGGTCACACTTCTCGAGAATGGTGGTTGATTTTTAGTCGACAATGATCTCTGCTAACGAAGGCAGTTTGAGGCATAGAAGGCCGGGGAAGCTTGGGACCGGTCATTTGTTTCTGATAGAAAGCCAGATAGGAACTTGTTGCTTCTGGCATTTTATATAATGCTCCATGAAACTGTGCCAGCGCCCCAGAGCCTCACTCCGATATTTCAAGGAGTTGGGTTGGCTCAGGTAGGTGCTGGTAGGGGAAAATTCATAATCCGGGGTGTATTATGCATTTATTATGCAGTAAGAATGGTTTTGTAAGTTAATAGTTTGGGGTTAGTACTCTGCTGGGATTGCATGTTAATGTCAGCAACATCATCTCTTGCGTAAATAGGTACTACTGCATACCTCACTCATGCAAACAAATCTATGTCCGGCGTGCCGAACATTTCGAAATATTTGTCCTCAATTGACTAAGGTGCCATTCGCACTGGGAGAACCGTCTCCTTAAATAAACTGTCTGCTAACCCTTTGTAATCCCCCATGATGTGACGAGCATATAGGTGATATTGCATTATTCTCGCAAAGTTGAAGAATTCTCGTAGTGGCCTTTAACGATATTGTGGACATCGTAGCGCCCTGTTTGTTTATTTTTTATGGTTTAGTTGTTGGAAACCATAATTCTGAAAATGGGGTTCTCTGAGAATCCTATGCCATCTCTTTTGATTGTGCGTCTATCTGCCCCATAAACGACGGCTGTTTGAAATCGCAACCAAACCCTCGCCTGCAGCATCTCAGTGGTGTGACAAACACTGATTAATCAGCATGATGAATAGGAGATAGTCTGAGAACGTTTTCCCTCTACCATATTTATGATGTGAAACATTTGTTGACGCGCCTTGGCAGTAAAACCGATTCGTATGCCATGATGGATGTGACGTCATATGCTATCTTATGCCGTCATGTTTCACAACTGCCGGGCGAACCGTGACGGCCAACTTTTTTTTTTTTTTTTGGATCAGGCTGCTCTGGAGTTTTTCTGTGGGACTACCGTTAGTGATGCAATATTCAACTGCCCAGAATTACTTTTGACTCTAACCAGCTTCATCGATTCTTCCTCAAAAGATCATCTATGCAACCCTTTTGGAAAAGTGCTTTGGGTTATGAGTTATGTATGACCATTGTGTTATGACGAACGTTTTCTCAAGCCGTCAATTTCATCAGAAAATAGTCTGAGTAGACAATCATACAGAGCTGATTTTGCCTTAACTTCTAAGCGATCCAGTTTGTTAGTTTCGTACAAGCTGGTGGTGCGCTCGTCAACCCAAATAGGGCGAGACATGACATGTCAGCGCATTGGATATTTATAAGTATCTGTAACATAATGCTATGTTTAGTAAAAATAAATGAATATGTCCATCTCGTAAATCATTCGTAATCGTTCGCCTATCAAGGTCATTTGCTGACTGAGCACTGTGGTTAGAAGGTGGTCGCTGCGTCCTAGAGCTGGCGCCAAGCATGAGGTACAATTGATGCGTGCGTTTGGAATGGTGAACCTCTACTTTAATTTTAGCTATTTTTTCACCCTTGGCTCACTATCGGGATTTGAAGACGCATCTGTTTAAAGCCGTAAGAAGGTCTGTGAATGTTATCCACAATGTTGTGAGGAGAATACATTTGCGCTCTATCTAGTGCCTAATGAAATAATTGCACATAAAGCTCTGTAGTTTTCGTCGAACAGCAAAGGCGCAAAGGGGTTAAAGGCCCGTGCTATGTCCACAGTGGGGACAACAAATCCTAACTTTGTCTCCATCGCTGTGGGAATTTGGTTGCCTCCGAATATGACCAATATATGGTATTATACCAGCATGCACTAGGCCAGCATGGTGAATTAGGCCCATCCTCTCTCTGAGAGAAGGCCTGAGGCAGTGGAAACATGATAAGCTGAAATACTGATGAGTAATTATATACGTCCCAATGTCTCCATTGATCTGGGAGGTTCTGGTCGATTGAATTGACTATTGCCTCAAATGCTACATCCTTATTCCGAAAGCAAATCCATGCTGTTATCAGGCGCGGATCCCGCCCTCAAAAAAGGTTGTGGTCACAGCCACCCGAAAATCGGGCAAGTGCGAGTCAGCGTATGAACTGGATCGTGCATGATAGATATAGTGCATTCCTACAAAGGAAATGTTTATAAATAACCGGCCAAGTGCAAGTTGGACTCGCGCACGAAGGGTTCCGTACCATCTATAAAAACGAGGGAAAAAATCACGTTTGTTGTATGGGAGCCCCTGTTTTTTATTTAGTATTTGTTGTTATGGCAGCAACATAAATACATCTGCCTGTAGGTATATAATATTATAATCCAATCCATCTATATAGATCGTAAAAGTGTGACGTCACAAGTCACGTATTAGGGTTGTGGGCATGCCCATGGTACCCACCACTGTGGATCCGCGCCTGGCTGTTACATTGGTAACACATAAAACAGTGATAGGTACTACGACACGGTCATCATGTTTGAGACTGCTGTCGTCTAAATTTGAGACAACTGTTTTCTCAAGCCAAGGTTTTAGTATCTTGACTGAGACTACCGACGCGACGACGTCTCAACTGATGTTGCTGACGTTTCGATCTGAGACAACTGTCGTCTCAATTTGAGACGACGAGACAGTTGTTGTCTCAATTTGAGACGACGAGACAGCTGTTGTCTCAATTTGAGACGACGAGACCTTCTGACGTCTCAAAATAAGACATCGTAGTATTTTTCTCGATTCTGCTAGCAACATGCTAATAACTCGTCGCTGGGCTTTGAGGCGCCGAGCGGAAAAAGTCGTCACTGGGCCTTGTGGCGCCGAGCGGAAAAAAGTCGTAGCTGGGCCTTGAGGCGCCGAGCCGTAAAATCGTCGCTGGGCCTTGAGGCGCCGAGCGGAACAACTCGTCACTGGACCAGGGTGCCGAGTAAGTTGCTTTTTATATGCTTTAATAACAATCTGTATTCGTGAATACAAGAGTAAACTTATGGTTTGATACGAAGTTTGCTTCACGTGCTTTCACGACGAATATCAAAAGCGTACTGAAGCAAATGGCCGCCGAGCGCTGCCCGCAATAATGCTAGGGGAGGACAGATATAGGAAGTACATTAGGAAAAACACGTTATGAAAGACAAGGATGGCAAATATAGATGACGAATATGAAAGGCTAATGTCAATGTGGTTCAAGCGAAGGCTCGAACACCTAAATAATAACAATAAAAAGAAACGATGCTTGTCAACGCTATGATATCTACCCACAGAAAACTTTTTTTTTCTCTCTTTTCTGTGTATGTATAACTAACCAACCAATCACAGCCTACTCGAACTGTCAGTTTTTTTTTTTTTTTTTATTAACAAGAAAAATATAGAAAATAATGAGGACAAAACAAACAAATATATCACTGAAACAGCTTTTAATACCTTTATAAGGTACTAGCTGCGCCCTGCGGTTTCACCCACGTCGATATCCTCGATAAAATTACCCTAAGTACTCCTTATAATATCAGCTATCTACCGGTGAAAGTCCCGTCAAAATCGGTCGTTGTGTAGTCCATAGGGAACATACACATATCACTTTATATATACAGGGTTACGCATATCCTCTGTACTAAGCTGAATGGAGGTCATTGTACTCATCATTATGAACTATTACTATGAGACAAACCATGAAATCGCGGGAAAAACTGCTGTTCTATAGAAAACGGTCATTGACACTCTACAAAATGTATGGAACTGCTAATGATTGGTGGTCCCCTTGCTAAATGCCTGCCTAATCCCCTTCCTTAAATTAGGGCTCGTAGTCCCACGTTCGTACAAGATTGTGAAAAAAGGTGGCTACTTGAATGAACTATAAAATAAAAAATACGGCACGCTGTGTTTTCTTGCAATTTGACGTGCTTGCGGCTTCTAGCTTGATCAAGATCTGTGGCTCATCATCATCATCATGGGCTAGAAGACGTCTCTGCTGAACATAGCCCCCCCTCGAAATCAGTAGTACTAATGAGTAGTTCAACTGGTAGTACAAATGATACAACTTGTACCTCCACTTGTACTACCACTAACGACTGCGTTTACCGGGAATAATCTCGATTGCTACCACAGAAAAGAGAAGTAAATAGAACGGAAATAAGAAGTAAACTCTGTCGCCAGGTATTGTGACAGATATGTGATTGAACATTCTTATTTATACCGACGCCTGTGCCAACGCGTCGAACTCCGCGTCACAGTTGCTAACACAGTTGCTATGGGTTTATATGGGTGCAAGTGGCTACAACAAATTTCGTCTCTTCTGTCTTCTGTCTGTATGTATGTCGGTTTGTCCAACCTTCCTACCTTCTAACGACTGTATCTTTCGAACCGTAATAGACAGCCGTTAAACGGTACGATGGACGGACAGACAGGCATACATATTACATACAGACAGAAAGACAAGACTGCACAGGCTCAGTAATACCCGTCCCGTGTACAGAACCCTAAAAAACAATGTGAATAAAAACAATAATAAAAATAATCTTTTAACAGCCTTTATTTTCTTAAAAAGTAAGTAAACTCATTTAATAAAAACGGATCTAACAAACTTATCTAATAACGAAAATTAATTACTTTCTGACCTAAAGCAAAAAACGTACTTATGCTTATAAAAACATTATTCTAGCTTTGGTTGGTATCCTTACAATTAATAATACTAACACTCATTCTCTATAATATCTAAATGAATGTATCAAATGCTAATATTTCTTTGAAACACTTTTGCTTCTAGCAAGCGTGCTCCGTCGTAGACCGCATCATCGCTTAACATGAGGCGAGCTGGCGGTCAAACGCAAACCGATTCTTAAATAAATCAAAAAGAGAAAATACAAAATTGCTTTAATTTCTATAGATTTTTTTATATCATTTTTTATGATTTGTTTATATTCTTATTAGTTCCTACCGCACCTTTTGTTTTCTTTTCTTTTAGTTGGTTATAAAATTCTTTGCTTGTATTCTGCAAGCGATATCTTTTTGGGGTATCGCTTTTCTTTTGTTTTTACAATTTTATTACTCGTTTTCCTTTGAGGAGTATTCTTCGCAATATCTTTAGGAGTATTATCTCCTAACGTACCAATATTGTAGAATTTCAATGTATTTGGGTGACTGGCTGGGGTCTCAAATTGTATACCTACACAAGTCTGAACCTCCGATAAAATGTTTTGAAATGTTGGTATTGGAAGAATTGCAGGCGAGTATCCCGTTTTGGGGATTTGCTTTGTATTCCGGGGTTGTGTAACAAATTCATTGCAAATTTTTGTTTTTTTTGGTAACGGGGCTGGTTCGCTTATTTGTTTACCATTTGCTTGTTCTTTACACGATTCATTCGGATACGATCTCTTTGAATTTGATTTTGCCGTATTCTTAACAATCGTTGTAGCCTTTTCAAGTTCTTTCATCATTTCTGTCTTTGTTGGGATTGGTGTAGTTTCATCTGCACTTCTGTGAGTCTTGGTACTAGGAATGTTTACAGTCTCGGTGTGTGTCGGAGTTTTTGAATGGATGTTGGTATTTTTTGGATTTAGTACTACTTTTTTGCTTCCAACTTCATCATTTACATTAGAATTTACTGGAACTAAAGGATTTTGAAAAGGTGACCTAGGTGGTCCGAATGTGAGGCAATTCTGATTGTATGGCCAGTGTACATTATTTGGTTGCACGTCACTAATTCCTGGAGGCATATGTGCATTATGTGGCTTATTTTGCATGGTGAAATCATTGTAGACTGGCTGCTGTGTATAATTATTTTGGACATATCTAATTCCTGCGTACTGGTTTATATTACTCCTTGGCATTCTCTGAATATTTTCTCTCGCCTGAAGATATGCATAATTTGGTGATTGGTATGGATTATGTCTCCAATGACGCACTTGATATAAAGGAATCTGAGGCCTAAGACCATACGGCACCTGTCCGTGTGGTTGTAAATATGGTGCACTCAATCTTTGTCTAGTGCCTGGTGATAGCGGTGGCAGTCTTTGGAATCTGGGGGATCCATAATGGGGTCTAATTATATGCTTTGATTGTCTGATGTTGGGTCTCATGGTAAAATCAGGTGGCAACAGAGGTGGTCTCATTAGAACTTGCGATTGAATTTGTGAGTATTGCGGAATGTGACTTTTATATACGACAGTGTTAGATGTGTATACTTTTTGAATATGACTACTGTTTCTAAGAATATATTCGTTAGGACTTGGCATTGAACAATTATCAGCATTCCGTGGTTTAGATTTTCGTTCTTGCGGTAGCGAAACGCTTGGTTGAGCTTGGTTAGCATTTGTTTTCGTCACATTATGAGAGTCAGAAGGGTTCCGTAATGATAAAATGATGGATTTAGTTTTTGGTTTATTGTTTTTATTAGTTTTTATAATATCTTCCATATTATCAAATTTGTTTGCAGATTTCTCGCAATTATTTTCTTTTGATTGTGCTATGCTAGGAAAAATATAGTTGTTCATGTTTTGATTCGTCAAAGAACTAACACGATGGTCAGAACATTTTTTTTTTTTGTGGACTTCATCGACATTGGAAGAAATTTGTTTTGTAACAGGAGACAGCCCTTGTTTTGTGCTTAACTCATCATTTCTCAGTGGTACATCATGTTTGTTCCCGGGATTGGTATTTTGCATTATTACCGATTGTATTGGTCCTATAGTATTAGAAATTTTTGCCAATTGAAGTGTTTCTTTTTCCCCCCCTAGATTTTTCTTTATGAATTCATTTTTGTACTCTTCTTTAGATATTTCATCGGATATTTTTGGTGTAATTATTACGACATTCAATACCTTTTTTGTATTTAAAAACGTTTTTTTTAGTGTTTTATTATTATTTTGTGTCAATTTAGTCGCGGACATCTTGTCATTGTTCGTGTTACATTCATTAACAGTAGTAATTTGACATGGGCTTGTTGTAATTGTTGATATTTTTTTGAGTTCAATTTTCTTATTGGGTTGACCTTTGATATCTTTTGGTTTCACTTGTTTAGTATCAACATTGTAATTTTTTTCCAGTGCAATTCTTTTTGATTTTGGTATTGGTTTGTATTTTGTCACTTTTTTGCAATCATATTTGGAGAATTGTTGGTGGTCCTTACTTATATTTTCATGGTAAAATCTTTCATTTTCTTCAGATCGCGTAATTTTTTTTATTTTCATTAAAATCTTTGGTGAACTGATTTTTAAACTACATTCCAACCCAAAATTTTCTTTTAGTGTGCCATTGTCAGGTTTTTGAGTATATTCATCGTCAGTTTTGCTTCGATTCTTCTTTTTAGCTAATGATGTATTCATTAGTTTTCTTTCAGCAACTGAATAGCATACATTTTCAGATATTTTATCAACTGTTTTTACATTACATTCACTAGAATGTGTATCCCTTTGTTTCCTCCCTTTTTCTTTCTTTTTCCTGTTTTTCTTTGGCTCTTCTAAATTTTCTTTACTTCTATCGTTTTTGGATATCCTTTGTACTTTCATACCAACCAATCCTTTATTCTTTTTTATGTTAACACTTATTTTACTTGTTTTACTTTCATTGTTAATTTCTTCTAGTCGAATTATTTCGCTGTTTGCACTGTTTTTCTTTTGATCCAGTTTGGTGTATTTGTTTACAATATATGCTGGTTTACCTAAAATCAATGACCTATTTTGTGCAATTGTGGTAACAGTACTATCATTTATCATATTACTTTCAAAATTTTCTGAACCATCACTTAAATCATCTACATCAATAACAACAGGCTGTTTGCTTTTATCATTTTTTAGACACTTTACAATATTCTTGGCAAGTTCAACAGTATCAAAATATTTTCTTTTTAGTATTTGGCTTTGGTATTTTCGGTAATACCCCGGATATTTTTCGCAGTCTACTACTTTGACAAACACGCACTTAGTTGTAGAACTACTATGTATACTGTTTACTAAAGCTTCTGTTTGTGTATCAGCTGAAATGGATGGTGTTGTAGCAGGTAACGGTAGTTCTTTTGATGTCGTCGACGTTTCTTCGAATTCATCTTCAGTGACACCGTAGTCAATGATTTCTGCATCTACAACAATAACATGTACTAATATGATTAAAGAGACAACGAAGGTTTTATTAAAAAACACAGTTACATTTAGATAAAAAGATACATACTAGAATTCCGTGTTGTCGGAGATGCTATAGAACACACGCAAAGGCAAGGACAACTAACACCTATCCAGAACCAGAGCAGACATTATAATGTCATTATGCGCTTACTGTATTTACGTCGTCACACCTATTTATACACTTTTTATTATATATATATATATATTTGGTCTTACCAGACTTTTAATGGCGAACGTTGTAAACACCTGATAAGGGTGCATAGCACATATCAGAACTGCATTATTTACCAAAAGTGCTATATTTGGTAATCTACACTAATATTATAAAGAGGAAAGATTTGTACCTATTTTTGTATGTTTGTATGTTTGTAATGAATAGGCTCCGAAACTACTGAACCGATTTGAAAAATTCTTTCACTGTTGGGAAGCTACACTATCCCCGGGTGACATAGGCTATATTATATTTTGTAGCGAGGCCGAAGGCCGAGCTTACACTCGTGCGAAGCCGGGGCGGACGGCTAGTATTTAATATGCGTACTGTTGGTGTTTCTATATGAATAAACTAGCCGTCCGTCCCGGCTTCGCACGAGTGTAAGCTCGGCCTTCGGCCTCGCTACAAAATATAATATAGCCTATGTCACCCGGGGATAGTGTAGCTTTCCAACAGTGAAAGAATTTTTCAAATCGGTTCAGTAGTTTCGGAGCCTATTCATTACAAACATACAAAAATAGGTACAAATCTTTCCTCTTTATAATATTAGTGTAGATAAATAAATAATCATTCAGATAATTAAAGCCGCTCAGCATGCACAGATATACACAAGGGATCTCATAGCAATTGGTCCAATACGCATTCATTCCAAATCGCAAATGATTAACACGCATTTCGTCAAATCGCTTTAAAAGATGATACAGTATCCTTATTAACAAAATTATAAATGTGATTAGTGCGTTTGTTGGTTTGTTTGTTATTCTTTCACGCCCCAACCGATATCAGATCGAAATTATTTTTGACATGGGTTTAGTTTGTCTCCTACATGTTTATTTTCATCATAATCACATAACTCATGCTCATAGTTTGTTTTTTTACGTCAGAGTCATCAAACATTAGAAAAACTTTTTGACGTTTGACATTAGTGACATAAATTACTACCTCTAATAAGAACATTGATCGTTTTGATACATTTATTCAGCTAAACACAAAGTGAGTTGTTACATAGCTTTCTTTTCATTAGTAAAACAGAAAAAAATACTTGGGATTTATACTTGCTAGCACTAATTGCAAAGTTACTAATCAACACTATACTTTGAGTTGATGAAAGAGGCCCTATGTGGTTACCTTACCTATGGGTAGAAAGTCCGCCAATAGACCATTGGAATCACTGTCGTATCCTCTTAAGGCAGGACCATCCCGAAACTCGTACTTATCCAAATCGATTGTTATGCACGCCATGCTTATCAAATCTAAAACCAATGAGCATTAACTTATAATTAAAAAAAAGAATCATCAAAATCAGACTGTTCAATAAAAAAAACATACAAGCGAACATAGTACCTCCTCCTTTTTGGAAGTCGGTAAAAAGATGAACAACTTTTACCATGGGACCAAAAAATTTTTTTATTGCGGTTCTTAAAAAATAATATTATGGTGAATTGTGGGAAATTATTTTTCGGTTTCATAGTAAAAATCATGATCAAATATATCTTGGTGCCATCGCTCCGTGTAGTGTTCACAAACAAATTATCGGACACGTCTGTAAGCCGCGGCTGACGGACGCGATCTAACTAAAAGCCGTAACAGACGTACGTACGGACCGCCGTTTACGGTTTTTAAAGCCCACCCAGAGTCCCACACTAAATTGTGCATACTATAAGTCATAAGTCGTGGACGAGCTTGAGAGATCGGACGCCCGAAGGCGTTTTGGGCTCGATTTTTGAATTGCTCATATTCGCACGAAAATGTCATGCGAAATGACTGATTTTCGAACGAAATACGGTCGGCAATAAAGTCGCCTTTTTATAATCATCTCACTAACGCAATGAGTAGTTTGAACCATTCGAATTTGCTCTCTATTAATAGGAAATTTTAATTTTCGCGTAATATTTTCTTATGAAATATAATACATGCGATTGAAAAATAGAGCATCTAGGCGTGATAGTTTTTTTTTTCGCAAATATGTCCGCGTTTGACCTCCCTTTTGCCACTCGGGTAAGTGTCGTGACAGACCAAAATAATGAAAACACTTAACATACTTTTAAGTTGTATTGGAGTTTTGCCCCGATATTGAAAAAAACCGTGGGATATACACCCTTACCTACCTATACCACCCTATTCACCCTTGGTACGAAAACCCTATTCAAAAGAACACTTGGGCGACTAACGTCGCTGTGGTGCGAATTGCGTGAAATACCGCACCTGCACACCCGTCAGTCACGTCCGTCAGCCACGGCTTACGAATGCGTCCGAGAGTGTGTTAGCAGCTTTATAGTATATGTTGACACACAGATGAATACGGCAGAACTACAAAGGTTCTTTAATTTGGTACCAAACCCCAAAAAATAACAACAATCATGCAGACGAGGAACAAGCAGGGAGCAGAGAGATTTTTAATGCATCTCCATGAAATGAAAGGGTTTGTTGAAAATAAGAAAAACAAATAAATATCTAGGACATTTTTGCACACACGGTCATCTGACCTCAAACTTAGCATAGTTTGTAGTATAGCTGCCAGTCACACTAAATTAAATATGGTGGACAAAATTTTTACAACATATCTACCATGATCATGATATTTATGGGTTTCAATGAAAGGGTTTGTTGAGAAAAATAAAATGACGTTAGACTAAATTAAATATGGCGAACGCCACAAGATGACGGACAAAAATTTCTTATCTACATTATGAATATGAAATGTAAGGGTTTGCTTAGAAGAAAATCTGTTTTTTTTTTTTTTTTTATAATAAATATTTTTATTTTATTTTTGCTATTGTTTCTATTATTTGAGATGTCATATTTGTTTAATTACCGACTTCCAAAAAGGAGGAGGTACTATGTTCGTCTGTATGTTTTATTTATTTATTTTGTCTCTTTCACACGTTGGGTATTTTAACAGTACTAATTCTAAGTGGGGGTGATAAGACCTGGGGCCTTACGCTCAACTCTAAACGCGGGACCGAATAGGTATACAGTTTGCAAAATTACGCCAACGCGAACCTTAAGGCGCCGAGATACGGTTTGTGCAAACTGCACCTATTCAGTCCCGCGTTTAGAGTTGGGCGTACGGCCCCTGCACTGACATCCCGCTTGGGTGTATTGCCCCTCTCAGGGGCAATACACAAACCAGCCGACCTCCTTCAGGTACCGGAGCACGGTTTTGGGTCGCTGTCTATACTGTTCTACCCCTAATTCGCCAGGTGTTGTAGTATTGGAGACTTGTTGTTGTTGAGTTTCTTCAAAGAGTATCGACCTTAACGTGGCCTTGCAATGCAGCAGTACAAGCTCCACGGTCTCGTTTTCCTGTAAACAGCCTCTGCATAGAGGGCTGTCTGTAGCTCAAATTTTGTGTAAGTGATTTTATAGCTGTGCTGTGATGGTACCTATCATCAGACGAAGGTCGTAGTTAACTTGAGTAGTTTGTTAATCATCTCTTATCTAACTATTGGTAGAAAGCTGTTGCGTGTTTACAGTCCTTTGTTTTATTCCAAATATTTTGCTGTTCTGCAACATCTGCGCTGATTTCTTGCTTCGCGCCTTCCTTAGCGAGTGAGTCTGCCTATTGTTTCCCTCTCATTATGATATGGCCTTTTGTCCATTGAACTTTAACATTATATGTGTCTGCTAAGTTTTGTAAGGCCGAGTAGGATTCTGATATCACTCTAGACCTACTTGTAGGTTTTCTGAGTGCATAGATGACGGTTGCACTGTCAGTAGTGAATGTCAGTTGCTTCTTTTTGTTCTGTACGTTACATTCCGAGTCTCTTGCGAGTACCTCTCTTGCCGCTTTGACAGTACTGTACAATGTACATACTTTCGCCAATTTTGTATTGGCTTTTACGAAAACTTAATAGCTATTGTGATATGGTTGAGAATTGAACAAACTCAGAGCTTTTTTCGCGTATAATGCGTATCGTATACGTACGTCACAGATATGAAAACTTTACGAATTCCCATTACAAGTTATTTACAAACACCAAGAAGCAAGGGATTTAGTAGGTATTGTTGAAAAAATATAAGGTTGTTAAACTTTCTTAACAATACGAAGTTACGGCTAACTGTGAGCGTACCTGGTAAGCTATAAAAGCGCAACATATGCGTAGTAGTACGTATAGGCTAAGTGGTAAGAACGCGTGGCGTACTCGCCATCCATTGTAAATATGTTAAAGTTATATGATTATTTACGGGATATTTACCGTGGTAAGGTTGTGGAAGGAGCTCCCGATCGGCACAGTTGCATGCGCCATGCGCGGTAAATAATCATATAACTTAAGTGAACAACCGTGATAGTTTAAAACAGTGTTTAGTAAATATGTAAATCAAGTTTAAAAAAAAAATAAAAAAAAAATACATTGCCTTATGCCGAGATTTTTCTACTTTAAGCAACGCTTGTTACTATAGAAAACCATATTATAAGCTTTTGATATTGTATTAAAGTCGCGTTTAGTGGAACAAAGCCATGGCGCTTGCGCTTGGCAAGTTTGGCGCTTGCTTGTGTATTATTTGATGTTGTATACTCGCCGCCTGGAAGTGATGTTGTCTTTTTGCACTACTTTTTGTATCTACAGAATCGTCAGTGCACAAGCCCGACTCGCACTTGGCTGGCTTATGTTCTTTTGTAGTCAATCAGCCGTGGTTTTGTCCAAATTGTACAAGAAAGCCAATATATTTTTTTTCTTCGAGATCGTGGGGTTCGCTATATCAACCGCTATAATGACAACAATTTGTATGACATACTAATTTTATGTTGACATATTTTTACAGCAATTTGTTGTATTTATTATATTAGTAATTTTATAATATTATTCCTATTTTTACTAGGAAATCTATTTTAGTTTAACAATAATAATATGTGAGATGAATGTTGGTGGAATTTGTCCGTTTTTGTTCTCAATAAATAATTTGAATTTGAACCGCCTCGCGAGAGGGAGTGCCACAGATATACACAACCAGATCGGCAATATATTTCAGTGAAAGAGACAAATTGATATGGCTCAGCACAAGTACAAAAAGGACATAACTAGACTTTTTTGTCCTTATCGGCGTATCCGTTTTTTGGACCTGAAATGTCAAAATCTGACGGTTCAGTGCCAAACAAAACGGGTCTGAATATTGTTTATTGCATTTTTTTGGTGATGTTACGTGATAAATGCGTGTTTCCTCTGAGAAATAATTTACAAACATTTACAATGGTTGGTTGTATCATTTTGGGCTGCAAGTACCGCAGTGAGAGAAAAAACGATGAAATATAATTTCACACGGAAGTAAACATAGAGCTTGTAATGATCACCTAAATAAATTCAGGATATCAATTCGTAAATATTTTATTCATAATTATTCCGTTTTTTGGTCGATTTGTGGTATTTCCTATGAGTTTTATCAATATATTAACTGAGAAGAATAACAATCAATGTTGCCAGTTTATAAATGAAATTACCCACCACAATTAACATAAATTATTCGTTCTGCAGGTTTCCAACTGATCCTGGCTTACGAATAAAATGGATCAGTGCTACTGGCTGTGAAAATTGGGTGCCAGGAAAACATAGTAGAATTTGTTCCAGTCATTTCAATGCCGAATCCAATATCAGAGAGGGAAAAAATATTTTTTTGAGCAACTGCAGCTGCTCAGGGTCTAATAAACACACTTAAATGTACTTAAATCAAGAAAATATATCATCATAAATCATCATCAGCGTGATTTTGTTCAAATGAAACAAAATAATCTTTTTTTGATGTCTGATTTATCGTGTGTGAAATGTGTACTGTAAATAATAAAGAGTTTTTATCTAAGTATCTCATTAATTGGAATGTTATCCATAATTCCATCCATGAAAATAAATAAACTGGCCAAGTACGAGTCGGGCTCGTGTACTGAGGGTTCTGTACCGTCACAAAATACAAAAAGTAGTGCAAATACACAACATCACGCCCAGGCTGTTATCCATCCAAGTATCAACCGCGCCCGACGTTGCTTAACTTGTGGGAAACAGAAATGTGTGACCGACTCGCAAGCGGCCAGTATTTATTATTTGTTGTTTTACTTTAGGGTGTGCACTATAATCCGCCAAGTTTGACGCTTGTACCGATTACCGTTACGTACCGTTTGGTTTTTACACCAGAGCAAATACAAAAATACCTTAAGCCGGTATACCACGGCCAAGAAATTTGATGAATAGGTATTCAGCAACTCTATTGCTGTCGCGCTGCGCGCTGACCAGCGAGCTATCGATGTGTGCGTGTCGAACAGACTGTGCGTGTGTGCGTGCCCGCCCGTGCTCCCTAGTTGCCTACAAATTCATTTCGCCTCGCAGTCTACTCGGCTAGCTGATATCGTCGTTTGCCGAATGTCGAGTGATTTTTGTTATTTTGCGATCTGCTCATATTTTACTAACCGACTACGCCAAATAGACCAGGGTCGATAATTTTTGAAACAAAATAAATCACATTAGGATGGAAGATGATACCCATTAGAAAAGGAGGAGAATATGATAAAAACGAAAGGAAAAATAAATAATTGGCCAAGAGCGTGTCGAGACACGCATATGGTAGGGTTCCGTAACTAAAGCCTATAATTGTAGTCATAGTTCAGAAATTGATAGTTATAGAAAAATTCGAACGAACGAAGCTCTGTGGACTTAGCCAAATTTCAGAGATGTACCATCTCGACATAGCAAATACTTGTTATGGTTCAAACATAGAGAAAACTGATTGAAAAACATTATTTGTTTGGATACGCTTTGAATTTATTACAGTTTTATCGCTGTTACTCAAAAAGTCATCATCAGATAATGTTCAAAATAATTTTGAATGAAGGTTTTAAATATGACCTATCTGTATAGTAAGACTCAAGTTTCTATGTCTAGTTTAGAAATGCAGGGGGGGGGGGGTGGCAACTTTTTGCCACTTTGCGGGCCATATTTCGCAAAGTATAGACTTTATAAAAAAGTGATGTATCAAACTTTACTTTCATTTTAAAAGACCTTTTCAACGATACCCCACACGAGTAGGTGGATTAAAAAAACAATTTCATCCCCATTTCACATGTACGAGTGCCACCCCTAAAATGCAATATAATATATTTTTTATACTTTTAAAATTGAGATCTATATTATATTACTGTAATTATTATTTAAATTTAATTTTTTTATCTTAATAATTACAGAAGTTAGGTTTTAAAAAATTCGGACGGACGGACAGACAGACAGACAGACAGACAGACAGACGGACGGACGGACAGAACGAATTTATAAGGGTTACTTGTCGGGCTACGGAATCCTAATTACGGGCGATCTGAGTTGGGGAAGTGGGAGCCCCCCCCCCCTCGTTTAAGGGTAAAAAATAGTTTATCTCGATTTCCGGCAAAACTACAAGTTCTATGGAAAAAAGATTAATCGCAAAGTTGTAGGTAATAAAAAGATCTACAACTTTTGGCACAATAATTTTTTCACATAACCTCAAAATTATGGGAAACTGTCCAAGCAGTGGGGTCCAAGTTATTTAAGATCCCATGCCGGAAAAGACTTCAGAAGCTCTCAGATGAAACCATTAAGCTAATGAAAGATCTGACTGAGATGAGACTGCAACCTTCAGCTGATATATCGGAATATGGCAAACTTAATAGACGAATCTCGAAATCGGTGCAACACGATCTAAGTTCCTATAATACAAGATGTATTAGGTACGCAATTGAGCGGAACCAAGGCTCGAAAGTGTTCGCAAAGAATTCGTCTATTGCGAAAAGCCAAATGTCGAAACTGAAAATCGAGGTTGGCAGTATCATTTCATCGAAGCCGGAGAATCCAACTCAGATGGGCAGCATTTGGGAAATTGCGTGACATCTTCTCGTCCAAGATACTACAGTGCTTAAAGACAAGGGTTTTTGACCAGAGTGTGTTGCCAGTTGCCAGTAATAACATATGGTACTGAGACGTGGTCCTTAACTGTTGGCTTTTTAGAAAAACTCAAGAGTCACACAACGGGCAATGGAGAGAGCTATGCTTGGAGTTTCTTTGCGCGATAAAATCCGAAACGTGAATATCCGCCAAAGAGCCAGAGTCATAGACATAGCTATTCAAATTTGCAAGTTGAAGTGGCAATTGGGCAGGCCACATCGCTCGAAGTACCGATAACCGATGGGGAAGAAAGGTCCTTGAGTGGAGACCACGAACCGGAAGACGCAGCGTAGGTAGGCCTCCCACTAGATGGACCGACGACATTGTGAGAGTCGCGGGCATCCAGTGGATGCAGATGACAGGATGTCGATCACTATCAGTATAGAGGTTAAAGGGGGAGGCCCATGTTCAGCAGTGGACGTCTTCTGGCTGATGATGATAAGCTATAATCTAATCACTTAGCAACGTAATAACCTAATGTATTTGAATAAATTTTTTAAAAATATCTCAACAAAATTAACTAATATTAAGAGAATTATTTATTTATAAATTTTTCCACTTATTACGATCCTGATATTCCTGATACACAAGTTACAATATTTTTTTTAATTCTTTCTTTTCGTACTTAAATGTGTTATGTGTGAAAATCACGTCAGTTTCCATTGTAAAAATAAATCATGTTGTGCGTCAACAATTTTGTCCAAATCCTAACTTGCCGGCCGTTGCAGTAATGTGCTAAATTCACTGCACGCACAAAACACTAACTAAAGACGAGAACCGTCACATATCGATATCGATGGACAGCACTAATGTGTCGATACAACTATCGACTACATGTCTCTTCTCTAACTGTATACGTATTAGACCGACCCTCCCCTGACCTCGAGCCTCTGCCCGTAGAGCGCAATAAGGACAACTGCAGCTCGGATCGATTTATATCTACGAAAAGGAGACAAATCATCGTCTCGGATTCTTCTGTTTCCTCATTCAAAAATAAGCCGATTTCATTATTTTTTTCAATTAATTGTTTAAAAAGGATTGGTCTCGGCTTCTATCATTTACTTTTGTTTTACAAACTCATAAATTTTGTTTGAGAGACGTCTGAACACGGAGGTAAAAATTTGATATTTTTTGGGATTTTTAAAGGCTCATATTTCTTATAGTACTTAACTTACGAGAAAAAATAAATGACATAAGCCTGACCATAAATGAGATAAATTTGATAAAAAAATAATATATAGCTCTAGCGGTATTATCCAGGGAGGAAACAGGAGAACAAGTTTGTATGGACTAAACGCTGCCCAAATTGCCCCTTAACAAAAACGTTTGTTGTATGAGTGGATGTGTACCCTCTTTAGTTTTGACTTAATTATATTTCTTAGTTAATCCGTCGTAACATTACATATTCTGTGTAAGTTTCAACTGACGATATTACGGCGCGAAAGATACAGCCGTTTAAAGCTGTCTTACCTTTAAACGGATGGATTTGGATCTTAATATTAATTTCTTTGGTCATAAGTATTTTTCAGATATCCTTCCATCTCACAAGATTTTCCAAAGTTTCCAAAATTACTCATTGAAGAGATTCACTACCCGTCATAGTAGGTAAATTACCCTAACTTAAAGCAAATAATTTTAATGTGTCAACACACCTTGTTGAAGCGAGAGGCACTGAGCTAGCCACGCTCATTGAAAATCTATAGGTAGTAGATCTGTGGGGAGTGCCAAAAAACAAAGGAACGAACCGAAAAAATGGGTTCGGGTTTACATTCTTGCAGCAACAGACAGAAAAGTGAGAACATCTTTTTTTTTTAAGTAAAAATGTGTTTTGTGCTCAAATGTCAAGTTGTAATAATAAAATACGAAGACAGATCATGAACTTTTTTTCTCATGACAATACTATATTTTTTCCAAAAACGCTGAATAAAACTTCCAATCTGGCAACGCTTTGACTTCATTAAAACATAATCTGAGTAGGTACATAATAAATGATGACTATCACAGATCTAAAAAAAATAGTGAAGTCTGTGGATTTTATGGTAAGTAAAAATACAGCATTGGTGCCATCGTGAAAAAAAAATGTCGCCTCGTTGTACTGTATTATTTTCCTAAACTTGTGTATTTTGCAGTGTTATTGTGTAATAATGGTAGATTATGATTTATTAAATGTTCTTTAATGTGCTCGATTGTATGCAAGTGATATAACAAGACGAAACACAATAATGTCTTGTCTGAAAATATTTAAGTAGGTATCTACTTGATACTGGCAAATGCACAAGATATGCGACGCCAAAATCCTCTTAAGAGGAAAGAATTAAGAAAAAAAGGACTGCGAAGTGATAGTTTAATTTTTGTATGGTTTGACAGCTGTCGAGGCTGGCTGTTTTGTAATTATAATAGCAGCTATTTTGAAATGAGGAGGGGCACACGCGGGCAGCGGGTAGACTAAAATTATTTTTAGCCTTTTTTACATAGGTTATTATAAATACCACCCAAGGAAGCATAGAGAGGACGCACCTCAAAGGTAACATGGGTAATCTGGAATCTTCTTGCGGCAGTACGTTAGGTATAACGTTAGATCAAATAAAAATAGCCAGATGGATTACGGCGAACACGAAAAGTGAAGCCACTTCTTGAAACGTGTGCGTAGTCGTTTGACGTTTTCAGTATTAAATTAGTTTTGAATGCGTACCTATGTGTGCGTGAGTCCGTGTATTTATACTGGGAATTCAATTAGTTTTAGAATCAATTTTGACTTCACTTTGGCAGTACGCCGTAATTCATCTACATTTTTTAGGGTTCCGTATCCAAAGGGTAAAATGGGACCCTATTACTAAGGCTCCGCTGTCCGTCTGTCTGTCACCGGCTGTATCTCATGAACCGTGATAGTTAGTTGAAATGTTCACAGATGATGTATTTCTGTTGCCGCTATAACAACAAATACTGACAAATTTGACTGCCTCGGTGGCTCAGTTGGTAGTGATCCTACTTTCTGTGCTTTGGGGCGTGGGTTCGATTCCCATCTAGGACAAACATTTGTGTGATGAACATTTGTGTTTGTTCTATGTCTGGGTGTTAATATTTATTTATGTATTTAAAAATATATATGTATGTATATCAGTCTCTGGCAGCCATATTACAAGCTTTGCTTAGTTTGGGGTCAGATGACCATGTGTGCAATAATGTCCCAGATATATATTTTTATTTATTTATTTATTTAAATACTAAAAAACAGAATAAAATAAATATTTAAGGGGGCTCCCATACAACAAACTGATTTTTTTGCTCGTTTTTGCTCGATATTAATAACGGCAACAGGTAGACAACTGAAATATTCACAGAATAGGTATTTAGTTATATCTTAACTTTAAAAATAAATAATTAAATTAAAATAAAACAAATATTTAAGGGGGCTCCCATACAACAAACGTGATTTTTTGCCGTATTTTTAGATAATGGTACGGAACCCTTCGTGCGCGAGTCCGACTCGCACTTGGCCATTTATTTATTTGATCCAAGGTTCTGCAAATTATAGTATAGACGCGCTTCACATCACGTGATTTTATTGACCATTCTCTGCAATAGAACCTTTTTCGTACCCGCTACATAGCATTTCCTAATTACTACTAAATTCGCTGACTATGAATGATATTTTATAAATGACAAATCAGCTGTCGATCTTCGGTCATACCGATACATAAATTTCAATATAAAACACTGACTTCATAAAAATGTCAGAACTATACTGAATTATACTGGAAATACACGGGAAGCACCAGCTTTCAAATAATAAAAAACATCAAAATCGGTTCACCCAGCCGAAAGTTATGAGGCAACTAACAAAAAAAATACAATTCAATTGAGAACCTCCTCCTTTTTGGAAGTCGATTAAATATAAGTTCATATTATTATATCCTATATTATGAACTGTTTTCCTTAATATTTTGTAATTACCCTAATATCTTTGCAACCTCTCAACCAATATTGCTTATATTCGAATATAAAAGTTGTATGTACTTGCCTATAAAATGAACTATACATACCTACTGACATTCATTGATATACATTATTTTATGTACCGGAAAACGGAGCTACATTGAACGGGTTTCGGAGATTTTTGTTGGTATTTTTTTTTTTAACATCCAAATAGTATTTTTTGCTTCAATAGAACAATGCGTCTTTTGGCAATCAAATGTATAACAAATTTAAATCTTACCCAGTCCCTCCCCCCACAAAAAAAACACATCAGTCATAGGACTGCACGTCAGAAGTGAAAACTTAAGTAGTAATTCACCTGTTCTACAAGAGATGGCGCTGTTTTAAAATACACGGTATAGTGTGACGATGACGCAAGTTCCATGATTTTTGTTTACCCAATAACTGCTCAACACGCCTAAAGAAGTTTTCACTTCAAAAAGCCAAAGTAACCTTTGAGTCCGGGGTTTCATTGACAGTGCTTTGAAAAACATACTTATATGTCAAAGATCCAAAGCGTAAAGGTTACTGCGACATAATTTTGATAATAAATATATATTTTATATGCATGGAATTTAAGTAAAAACATCGCTTGTTTTTTTTACAACGAATTGTCCTTTCCTACGATTTCGTTCACTTAGGTAAGATTCCACTTTCGTCAAAATAAATATTAGGCTGGTTATTTTTCTAAATAAGAACTCAACTACGTAGGACTCCCATCAAAGGGTAAGTACCTACTGTTAGGTATTATAGCAATTATTACTGTTTATTTATATATTCGCACGTTGTTATATCAATGCAGTTATTTCTCTAAGTAAAATTTATTAATCATATTTATTTATTTTGCTTGACAAAGAGGATTTAATGACATCCGTTTTTAATTATAAAGCCGACTAGATTTATGAACGTCAATCAGGAACGTCGGCCAATCACAGCCCACCATGTGACAATGACATTTTTGAAGAAGAGTAGGCTTGGTTGAGCGTTGTCTTTGGTTGAGCGGCATAAGAGAAAAGAAGTGAAAAATGGCCGTAAATGGTATTACGAACAAGGTTTAAGAAATGTAATGGGAAACTATAATTGATGGGAAATTTCTGTAAGGTTTATGAAAAATATGTGAAGTTAATGAAAAGGCTGGATTTTACTCACTCCTGACCTTGTGAGAATACAACCTCATCTAATGGTTACTCAATGGAACTCTTTTGATTGACTAGTGCCAATCTAGGAGATGTCGTTTTGCTGTCAATTGTGAAAAATGTATTCACAAATGATATCTGAATTATTTAATTAAATCCTGTAAATAATATGAGTGTATTTGTATCAGTTAATAATCTTACCCCAACATAAGGTTATGGGCAATTTAAAGAATTAAGGTGAGAAAATATTACCTCGATATAAATACCTTGAATAAAATGTATACAAACGTCAATATTTTGCCAATATTAAAAGGCGAGAATTACTCCAACTGGAAGTTTAGAGTAAAATCATTACTTGAAGAAAAACAGGTTTTACAGATATTAGAGTATGAAAATAAAGATATCCAAAATGACCAAAAATTAAAATTAGAGGATTCAAAAGCAAAAGCTATAATAATTCAATGTATAACCGATAAACATTTATCAATCATACAAGATTGCCAAAATGCAAAACAAATGTTTGAAAAACTTGACTCAGTATTTCAACGGAAAAGTGTTTTTACTAAACTAACGCTTAAAAGAAAGCTATTAAGCTTAAAACTAATAAGAAACGAAAAATTAGACGATCATTTTCAAAGTTTCGAAAAAATTGTTTCCGAATTAGAAAACATTGATAAAAAGTTAGACGATTCTGACAAAATCTGTCATCTACTACTATCTCTTAACGAAGATTACGAAAATGTCATAACGGCCATTGAAACAATAAACACTGACATAACTCTTGAATTTGTCAAATCACTTGACGAAGAAATTAAAATAAAAAACAAAAATACGAACGAAATGCCACAAAATATATTTAAAGCTTCAAGCTCAAGAGCAACTAATAATTTTAATTATAATAATAACACAAGATCAAACTTCAATAATAATAATTCTACAAGACCGAGACGACCTATGAGAGGACGAGGTTCTCGAAATAGAGGTTATTCCAGAAGTACTAAAGATGAATTACAAGGATACATAGCTTTGACGGCATCAGCTGAAAACGATAACAAATTTATTCTGGACAGCGGAGCAACAAACCACATGGTTACCGCAAAACTTGAAAAATATATGTCAAATATAGAAAATTTAGATGAACCAATAACTGTCACAATTGCAGATGGTAAAGGACTAATTGCAAATAAAAAAGGAACAATAAAAGGATATTGTTATAATATAAAAATTGATTTTGAAGTGATTATTGTTGAAAACATAACACATAATTTACTATCAGTGGAGAAAATAACAAATAAAGGCTATACCGTACTATTCAACAATAACGGAGTGAATATAAGACGAGGAAAAACAAATTTTCCTGGTAAAAAAGAACAAAACTTGTATACTATGGAAATAGATATCATACCACCAAAAGATGAGTATGCAAATGTCACCAAAGAAAAGGAAGACGATGTATGGCATAAAAGGCTAGGCCATCTCAACAGAAAAGGACTAAGAATACTTGGACTACCAGCTTCAGAAAAAAGATGTGAGAGTTGTATAGAAGGAAAAAGTACAAGAAGAACCTTTATATCAAACAAAAGAGAAAGCAAGAACATAGGAGATCTTCTGCACTCAGACTTGTGCGGACCTATCCACCCACCGTCAATTAATGGCGATTGCTATTTTCAAGTTGTGATAGATGATTATTCCCATTTCGTTATGATTTATCTATTAAAAAACAAGAACGAAGCAGAAAACAATATTTTCTGCTTCGTTCTTGTTTTTTAATAGATAAATCATAACGAAATAGCTGCGTCGTTCAAAACCTTATGTTGGGGTAAGATTATTAACTGATACAAATACACCGATGGAGAAAGGATTAAATATAGAAATAACAGAAAAAACAATAGAAGTTCCCTATAGAGAGTTAATAGGAAGTTTAATGTTTGTGAGCACAGTCTCAAGGCCAGATATATGCTATGCTGTATCTTACCTAAGTCAATTTTTGGACAAACCGAATGAAGAATGTTGGAAACATGGCAAACGAGTTTTACGCTACCTTAGTGCAACAAAAAATTATGCACTTCAGTATAAAAAGAGCGAACATACAAGCCTAAAAGTATATTCAGATGCAGATTGGGCAAACGATAAAAGAGATCGTAAGAGTATAAGCGGATGTATAGTGAAATACAACGAGAATGTCGTAGCATGGTTCTCTAGAAAGCAAAATTGTGTTGCATTGTCAACGGCGGAGGCCGAATATATAGCAGCATCACTGACAGCATGCGAAGGCATAAATTTAAATGGAATTTTAAAAGATTTTGGAATAAATCTAACGCCAATGCTGTATGTTGATAATAAAGAAGCTATTTTTATCTCAAAGGATTATGAAAACAGCAAAAGATCGAAACACATCGATATTCGATATCATCATATAAAAGATTTAATATGCACGAAGAAGATGACAATTTCGTACATACAAACAGAAAACAATTTAGCTGATATGTTAACGAAATCTTTAGCGATTCCAAGACACAAAATGCTGCGAGAACAATGCAGAGTATTACTGTAATGGATATTGGACACGGTCAATTGAGTTTTTATCTAGGAGGAGTGAGTGTTGATATTTAATTTATTTTACGATTTATATGTTACAATTATCTTCACATAAAAATCGAGGAGGAGTGTGAGAATACAACCTCATCTAATGGTTACTCAATGGAACTCTTTTGATTGACTAGTGCCAATCTAGGAGATGTCGTTTTGCTGTCAATTGTGAAAAATGTATTCACAAATGATATCTGAATTATTTAATTAAATCCTGTAAATAATATGAGTGTATTTGTATCAGTTAATAATCTTACCCCAACAGACCTAACCCTTTAGTACCATCGACAAAATAGACGTGAATGCCTTTCAAATTGATATCCCGATATCTTATGCTTTGATTACTTTTTACAGATCCGTACCTAAATGATGGCATCTTTGAAGCTCAAAACTTTGGTGTAGAACAATTACGGATTAGATTTTTCGTTTATTTCAGTTTTGCCAAAAGTTGCCAAGAGTTATTTAAACTATAATGCGTAAGTACAATGTATATTTACAGATTTACAGTTTTGAACAGCGTCAAATTATCAAAGATCATAAGCCAGAGACCTTACAAATACTGTCATAAGTAGTCGTTACCCACATGATTTTTCGTAATCAAAAATGTTTTAAGTATGTAGGAATGGAAAGGTTTGAAGACAGTACAATTTTTACAACAATTTGTTCATCAAAATAAAAGAAAAAAACCTTCTAAAGCATGCAGTTTCGATGGTTCATGCCCCCAAAACTTATACCTAATAGCATAATGAATCCTTGCTAATAGATATAAAATTTGAATACTTACTAGGTAGTCCGATTTGTCCTTAAACGAATTTATTTTACTCACAAACGCATCACCGATCAGTATTTTCGTCATTAATATTGAAGTACTAAGAAGGTACAGTTTCTTAGAATTTCAAAAATTTATGCTGCTTAGCTCTCATGACTTGGGCTTGTCATTGAACATTCGATTTTTGATTTGAAATTTGAAATCCACATACCTAGCAGTTTAAATTTTGATTCCGTGTTTGTTTTTATTACGATTTGCAGCGTGAAGCATACAAAACAAATTAATGTGGGTTTTATTACGAAGTAGAAAAGATCTTTTTTGTAAAGCATGAAAGTATGCAAAGAGGTTGACATATTACGATGCAAACTTTTTAGAACGCTGACTAGTGAAATTTATTTGATCTGAGAATGATATACGAAACCTTCTTTCCTTTTTGCTGACATGTTGGTCAATGTGCATACCATGTAGGTTTAATCGGAAATAGTAATTACATAGTACCAAGGATGGATTGTATCTATCTTTTGTCGATGATAGTAACTACCTATTTACTTCATGAAAAAAAAAAAACTAAGGAGGTAGGTATACAGGGTTATTAAAGATTAGCTACCAATTTAATCTCTCGCAGGCAGCTTCCCTACACTTTGCGTTATGACTTTTAACAAAACTTATCACAGTAAAAATTTTTAGGGTTCCGTACCCAAAGCTTGAAAACGGGACCCTATTACTAAGCATACGCTGTCTGTATGTACGTATATGTCTGTCTGTATGTATGACGGTCCGCCCGTCCGTCCGTCCTACTTTTAAACGGCTGTTTGAAATGTTCACAGATAATGTAATGTTAGGATGAATTAATTAAAAAGTAAAAAAATATATTTAAAAACCATACAACGAACGTATATTTAACGTAATTTTGTAATTGCTCTAATGTAAAAACCGTAATACGAAAAGCGTCAAACTTGGCATGATTAATAGTTAGGTACACTTTCTAAAGTATAACAACAAATAATAAATAATGGCCAAGTGTGAGTCGGTGACAAATTTATGTTCATTACCAAGTTATGCAACGTATGGTGTGGTTGGTACTTGGATGGGTGACCGCCTGGCGTGATGTTGTCTTTTTGCACTACTTTTTGTATTTTTTGGTGGTACGGAACTTTCAGGTCACGAGCCTGACTCGCACTTGGCCGGTTTTTTTTACCGCCAACTCACCTGGCGAGGTGGTTTGAATATGTATATAAAAATAAACACATTATATAATTCTCAATATAAAAAACCGACTTCATCAGAACTGGACCAAATTGAAATGGGACCAAATGGAAAGCACCAGCTGTCAAATAAAAAAATAATCATTAAAATCGGTTCACCCAGTCAAAAGTTATGTGGTAACAAACATAAAAAACTCGAATTAATAACCTCCTCCTTTTTGGAAATCGGTTATAAATATAAAATTCTATATATAATATCATGGGCTATAATATCATGGGCTACAAAATCCTTCAATCGCAACAATAACAAGGTTTACTAGGTGGTAGGAAGGAATATCTGTGTTTAAGGTACATACTTATAAGTATAAATAACGTCTCAAAATAAGTCGTAGTCAAAGTCAGAGTCAAGCAAAGTCACGGTCAAGTCTAAGTCGTGCCCTAGTAAAGTGGAGGAGACTTTTACTAGAGGTTTCAGCGTTTTTAGGGTTCCTTACCCAAAGGGTAAAACGGGACCCTATTACTAAGGCTCCGCTGTCCGACTGTCTGTCTGTCCGTCCGTCCGTCCGTCTTTCATCAGGCTGTATATAGGGCATGCAAAACTCGGGTAATTTAAAAAACCCGGTTTTTTCGAGTTTTCATTTTCAAAAACCGGTTTTTTCGAGTTTTTCGGGTTTTTCGAGTTTTTCTTTATTTAAGCCTTAAAAATATTGTTTTAGTGTGTGCAAGTAAAGAAAATGCTAAAATGTAATTATATATGTATTTAGACTTTCGTATTCTTATTGTTTAGCTTTAACAAGAGATTAATCAAGTAACATTTGGTATAATGTTGAGACTTCCAGCCTCCCGAACAAGCCAGTTTCCTTAAAGGCTGGAGCACCATAAACCCCATACACACTCTCCGCCAGATTATACAGAAGACTGAGGAGTGTAATCGGCCATTATGCCTAGCGTTCGCGGACTATGAAAAAGCCTTTGATTCAATCGACACCTGGGTAGTATTGCAGTCCCTCCAGCGTTGTCATATCGACTATAGATATATCGAAGTGCTGAAGTGTTTGTAAAGATACGCCACCACGTCAATCTGATAAAGGAGCACGGAACCAATCCAATTGCAGAAAGGCGTGAGACAGGGAGATGTTATCTCTCCAAAACTGTTCACGAACGCATTGGAGGTTGTTTTCAAGCTTAGACGTAGACTTAGACAGCTTAGGAACAGATTCGGCATCAACATCAATGGCGAATACATCACTCACCTTCGTTTTGCCGATGATATAGTTATCATGGCAGAGTCACTGGAGAACCTCAATACAATGCTCAGCGACCTCAGTAGCCTTTCCCAACAGGTGGGTCTTAAAATGAACATGGACAAGACAAAAATCATGTTCAATGTCCATGTTGTACCCGTGCCGGTAGTTATAGAGAACGATACTCTCGAAGTTGTTGACCATTACATTATATATATCTTGTTCAGATTGTTCAGTTAGGTAAGTCCAACTTAGGCAAAGAGGTCGCCCAAAAAATCAAACTCGGATGGGCAGCATTCGGGAAATTGTGTGAAATCTTCTCGTCCAAGATACCACAGTGCATAAAAACAAGGGTCTTTGATAAATGTGTGATGACATATGGTACTGAGACGTGGTCTTTAACTGCCTTTTATAGAAACTCAGAGTTACACAACGGGCAATGGAGAGAGCTATGCTCGGAGTTTCTTTGGGAGATAGAATCCTGAACGTGGATATTCGCCAAAGAACCAGAGTCATCGACATATCTATTAAAATTTGCAAGTTGAAGTGGCTATGGGCAGGCCACATCACTTGAAGAACTGATAACCGATGGGGAAGAAATGTTCTTGAGTGGAGCCCGCGAACCGGAAGACGCAATGTTGGTAGGCCTCTTACTAGATGGACCGACGACATCGTGAGAGTCATGGGCATCCAGTGGATGCCGATGGCAGGGTGTCGTACAGTGTGGAGGTCAAAGAGAGGCATAAGTTAAGCAGTGAACGTCTTCTGGCCGATGACGATAGACAGTGGGAGTCACTAATTAGTCTATGTTGGGGCATGTTAAACTTTTTAGTGTAAAAAGCCGCGACGGATTATTCAATAGAACTGCCTGTCATCTCCAGCATTTTATTACATTCCTTACCCTTGGAGCTGCTTCCTTCCATGCAATGATTAAAACCACGCTGATGATTTATCACAAGCAGATTTTTTATACTTTATATATTTTAATGTTGCTGCATCGGCACTGGCAGTCCTCTTAATTTTTTATCTCTGTTGATACGAAGAACTAGTATAGCGTACGCTTAGCAAAATATTGAAAATAATAATAGGGATGATGATGGTTATTGATTTAGCTATGTTAACACAAAAACATGAAAATTGAGAAAGAAAAATACTATACATTAAAATACGTAGTATTAGATTTTTTTTTCAAAAAAAACAGAAATACCATACAATAACACTTAGTAGCACTTAGTAGCGCTCACAGCGCCTCACTCAGGCAACGTCAAACCAAAGCCTAACAATATATTACTCCCTAATCCCTAATTATTATTATAGATTGTGGTCAACCTGTTAAATTTATTCGATCAGTAGAGAAGAAATAGAGAAACAGTAAGTTTTTATGAAGTTTCATTGTTTATTAATGTTCTGGTGGTAGTATTTTACATAAACAATCGTGAATAATAAAAACTCGAAAAACCCGAAAAACCCGGTTTTTAAATCCTAAAAACCCGGTTTTCAAATCAGTCGGTTAATCGGGTTTTTCGGGTACTCGGGTACCCGGTTTGCATGCCCTAGCTGTATATCATGAACCGTGATAGTATGACAGTTGAAATTTTCACAGATGATGTATTTCTATTACCGCTATAACAAAAAATACCAAAAAACCGAATAAAATAACCATTTAAGGGGGCTCCCATAAAACAAACGTGTTTTTTTTTGCTCGATATTGATAACGGCAACAGGTAGACGCTTGAATATGCACAGAATATTTAGTTATATATTTACTCTGAAAATAAATAATTAAATTAAAATTAATATTTAAGGGGGGCTCCCATACAACAAACGTGATTTTTTGCCTTTTTTATAGATAATGGTACGGAACCCTTCGTGCGTGAGTCCGACTCGCACTTAGCTGGGTATTTTGCTCGTTTTTGCTCGATATTGATAACGGCAACAGGTAGACAATAGAAAGATACACAGAATATTTAGTTACATATTAACATAAAAAATAAATAATTAAAATAAAACAAATATTTAAGGGGGGCTCCCATACAAAAAACGATTTTTTGTGTTTTTTTAATGATGGTACGGAACCCTTCGTGCGCGAATCCGACTCGCACTTGGCCAGTTTTTTTTTATTTTTAAGCTAACCATGGAACTATAGACAAAATAAAACTAGAATAACCAAAATTGCTAAAAGTAGAAAAAGAGGCCCTTAAAGTGATACGTTTCATGTTTGGCGGGAAATTCAAATTTCAAACAGTTTTTTTTGTCCTTGTAGCTAGGCCGGGTAATAATATTGTGAAATGACAGTGTTTGCGAAAAATGTTGGTTGTTCTTTACATTATCATGTACAGCTATTAATCAGTAACTCACCATATTACTTACATTTGGCAATAAACCGTTTGAAACAGCATAAATTTGTTAATTGACAAATGTATGTAATAATGTGCATTGGAGATAAATAAATTTACGCGAGTTTGTAAAGAATAATAATCAATTTTCGCGAACATCGTGATCTTTTAAAATAATTACCCGGCCTAGCTACAAGAACAAAGAAACTGTTTGAAATTTGAATTTCCCGCCAAAGTGAAACGTTTTACCTTAATTTGTTGCAAAAGTCCGTCACGCAAATCCAGTTGATGTTAATAAGTGCATTCATCGTAGGTATAAAGTTAGATTCTGTACCTACCTAGTCTTGTTTAATAATTAATATAAACTACGGAGTGGAAAATGTCCGTCTTTACTTGACAGATACATGATAGGTATACAAATTATATAGCTGTAAGAATTCCAAAGATTACGAAATAAAATATACCAGTCGCGAAGCCTAGGATCCTACAAGATAAGAAAGTTTTTTTTTTTTTTTATAGTGGTCGTAAAAATATTTAATAAATTTCCAAATGAATTATAAGAGATAAAAATAGAAGTTAGTTTCGCAAATAAATTAAAAGTTATTTTAGAATCCAAATGTTATTACAGCTTGGAAGAATTTTTCAACGATAATATCGACGAAATTTAAATATATCGTTCCGTTCCGAGTGTTGCCATACCCAAATAGAGTCGTATGTATTACTCTAATGAACATGTACCTACTTTAAGACCTTCATGTACCTACATAATGTTTGCAATAAAATATTGAGTACTGAAGATAAAAAAGTTAAAAATATATTATGAAGAAAATATTAATTAAGGAGTAATTATAAAAATAAGGTTGTACGTATTTTATATTTGTAATATAATAAAATACAGATTATACGCTGTGGATGGTAGGGAGCCGCGATTTTTATTTTTTTATTATGGGGGTAGCGTCGTGAAAAAGATTGAAAAACACTGAAATAGACGATTGATCGTTTAAAGCGAAGTCGCATAACCGGCACCTAAGTATATGTTCAGTACGTATGTGTATTTATTTATACGCAACTTCGTAATTCCCATGCAATATCGAATGATTTTATCTCACATCTCTCTCAAATTTCTTTTCTTTATCTCGTTCAAATCCACAGAATAAAAATATGTATTAAATAAAATATCCACATGCGTCGCTTCCTACCCCACAAATACATTGAGTAACGTCATATTCGTAAGGAAAATCTTAATACCGAAATGCTAAATAACCATATCTGACACACAAAACATTCCAACCGGTATTATTTTTCTATAATTATTGTATAACACTTACCTTTGACACAAGAGCTTGAAATTAATCAGGTTCCACTTTAAAAATATATAATTTTTCAGAGTTTATGTTCACCATCACGCCTCGATGTTGCACTAAAAGCGACACATAAATTCACGAGCCAGCCTATTTATACCTATCCCGACAGACGCCATGCAAGGAGTACCTACCACGATGGCTTGTTATCACAACGGAATAAGGTTTCGATTACTCATTAGAAAACTTATTGTGTTGAAGGTGCAGTTCAAAGAAATGTTTACAAGACGGTAAACATCGGGTTTAGCTCATTTTGATAATAAAGACGGTCGGTTCACATAATTTGTTTTGTCTCGTTTTCGTGCGTGACATTTTCCTATAGCTAGAAGTTGACAGAGCTAATAAGCATTTAACGGTTCTAAGTGCTAAAATCTCAGATCAGACAAACAAAGGGAGATATAGATATGCCTTATAATAAAATTATTATCGTTTCAGATGTCTCCATGTTAAGTTACAGGTAAGTTTAACATGTACCTATTGTGTATCTGTGACATCGTAGTTCCCGAAGGGCTGCATCAAATTTTTTTATATATTTTTTTTGAGAGGTGTCTAGATCGAGATTGTTCTTACTCTTAGGTATATTTCAAGAAAATCTGTTAAGACGTGTAAAAAACCATCTTTTTTTTTTCAATTTATAGTTATTTATTCACCTATTTTTTCCACTATTTCGCTAAACCTATTAATGAAGAAACTGTAAATACGTCACATTTGGGTTGATACTTACTCATTTATCTCGCACACTAATAGCCGTAAACTTGTCGAACATGGCTGAAGAACCGAATCGCCGTCTGACCAACACTAGAGATTGAGTGAGAATATAATTTATCTCTCGTTGGTTGACGTGGTTGACGTCAGCCAAGTTGACGTGTCTGTTACGTCTCTAATATATCCTTTCAACTTACCATATCTACCTTGTTTATCTGATCTGAGGCTACAATAATGTTGTTTACTTACGTATTTTATTTTAGGTTTGAAGTACCTTCATTTTAGATTAGGTTGCATAGTTTTAAGTATTGCATCAAGTTGCAAGAACCTAATTTATTACACCGTTGCCCGAAAATGAGGGTAGGTAATGTTTTTCGAATGTATTTGTCTGTTTCTGTGTGATGTAAACAATGAAAAGTTTTTAAATCAATGCGATCTATACTCTAAGATTTAGAGTCTAAATTATTTGCTACCTGCAGGGAAAAAATCAACAGTCTCGTAGGAAAATGGTATTCCCACTCAACGAAATGTAGGTATGGAACAGTCGGCGGCAGGGATCTCAATTTTTCTCAGCAATTACAAAACATTCGAAACTGATATTTATGTAAGTATTTCATTTATCATGCCTTTAGCTTCGCTTTGTCAGATGTTAACGTGATTAGTCAACTTTCACAGCAGAGAAAAAATGACAAAAACTGCTCCCTAAAAGCAGAGATTTTCATTTTATAGGGAAACGAGGGTCGAGTTTGGCATCTGTCAAAAACGCGCAACTGATGTCAGTAGGTATAACAGTTGTCAAAATCACCAACATACTAAATTTTTTAACGACTTCAAAAATTGAGGGAAGGGGAGGCTCCCAATCGGTGGTAGGTGGTAGGTATTCATATTATTTAACCCTGATATTCATATTTTTAAAGTTCTGTAGCCCGACAAGAAACCCTTATAAATTAGTTCTGTCCATCCGTCTGTCTGTCTGTTTTTATGTTTGTTACCTCTGAACTCCATAACTTATGAAACGATTGTTTTTTTTATATTTTTATTTGAAAGGATATTTACCTATTTTCAGATTGGTCCCATGAAAATTTCATCACAATCCGTTCAGTAGTTTAGCTTAAAACATATAAATTGGAAAATTCGGTTACTTAAATTGGATGACAATATTATTTCATCCAAAATTGCGTATTTTACTAATTTTGAAGTCGGTTTTTATAAATTGATAATTATTTGACATTTCATTGGCATCTGACAAAAATGCGCCATCATAAATATGTACCTACCTATTGTTTTTAGATATTTATTAGTGTTTAAGGTATTACTAAGCCTACGCTGTCTGTCCGTCTGTCTGTCCGTATAAAATTAGTAAAATATGCAATTTCGGTTACTTGGATGATATAAGATTGCGATCCAATTTTCCAAAATGGTTCATAAATTACCAGTTCTGAGATTGCAAACATTATAAACTCCTAAAACAAAATGGTACCACTCACTGACTGACTGGTTGGCTGCTCTAGTAAATTGATAAAAACACGAAATGGTTCTTCGAAGTACCTACAAGTGCACTTGTAAAAATTGGAAACAGATGTGACACAAAGGGTTTTTGTCTGGTTTTTGTGATGAACATTTACATGAGTACAAACAAACACATGGCTTTTAATAAAAACCCTCGAAATGCAATGGACAGAGAAGATATATTATATTGGCCTCAGATCTGTCAAACAAGGGAGATATGGTTATTCAATGTCTCAATTTTTCATACAAGATTTTTTCTATCGGCTTCAAAATAGGAGGACGGGTCTATGTTCCACTGTATTTTTAACCTACTTCCAAAATGGAGGAGGTTATCAATTCGACTGTTTTTTTAAATGTTTGTTACCTCAGAACTTTCGACTGGGTGAACCGATTTTGACGAATCTTTTTATTTGAAAGCTGGTGCTTCCCGTGTGGTCCCATTTAAATTTGGTCCAGTTCTGACATTTTAATGAAGTCGGTTTTTTATATTGACAATTATTTTATGTATGTTCACCGATTCCTCCGCCAACTGTTGACAGATAAAAAAAAGTCTTTAGTTCCATATATATGGTGGTATACTTCCAATTTGGACCCATTGTCGCCAAGTCAGGATCTGATGATGGGATCCCAGGGAAATCGAGGGCAACCATCAAATTTTAATACCTATTTTTGGAGTCAGTTTATTATGTGATTCTCTTGTAAAATGTGTGAAAGAGATTGCTCTGACTAGTGAGCGCGGCTTTAAATAAATCATTATGACATTGTTCCTAACATTCTTATTCCTTATCTATCCCTGCTTTATGACCCATATATTAATCATCATCATCAGCCAGAAGACGTCCACTGCTGAACATAGGCCCCTTTAACCTCCACACTGAACGACAGCCTGCCATCTGCATCCACTGGATGCCCGCGACTCTCACAATGTCATCGATCCATGTAGTGGGAGGTCTACCTACGCTGCATCTTCCGGTTCGTGGTTTTCACTCATAAACCTTTCTTCTCCATCGATTATCAGTTCTCCTAGCGATGTGGCCTGCCCATTGCCACTTCAACTTGCAAATTTTAATATATTTATATACTCCATCCCAATTCCCAACTAATCCTGAGTTCCGATCCGACTGTTTCAGGCAGCAGTAGGTATTATGTTTTGTTATAGGTCATCATCATCATGATTTCAGCCTATCGTGTTCCCACTGTGGGGACACAGGCTTTCTCCCATAGCAAGAATGATCCCATAGAGAGAGGAAGGGCCCTAATCCACAGCGCAGGCTCAGTGCATGTTGTTTTCAAGGGGGAATCACCTCCTGGCTCCATTATTGGATCACCTCGATCGTACGAAATCATTGTATGTATTATCATCTGGACTGCCCCGGTGGCTGTCTAACTACCTAACCTACCTTCTGCGCTTAGAGGCGTGGATTCGATTCCGACCTAGGACAAACATTCATGTGAAACATTTGTTCTATATCTGCATGGGTGTTAATTTAAGTATGTATGATGTATGTATTTAAAAATACTTATATGTACGTATATCAATCTCTGGCAGCCATATATTACAAGCTTTGCTTAGTTTGGGATAAGAAACTGTGTGTGCAAAATGACCCATTTTTTTTTACTTGCGTAGTTTTAAATCGATTTCCAAGATTTGCTTAAGTACATAGTTCGTTTTAAGAGAAGTAATAAAAATTCGTTGAATCTGAGAATAAACATGCCAGATGTGGCTCCTACTTTATTATCCTTTTTAAGCACAATGGCATTGTCAATCGTTTTGCGTATTTCATAAAAAACTGAACAAAACACCTTGTTAATGGTAGGCATAATTAAGGAGTATTAGTTAAGACCATAAAACATCAGCTGCTATACCAAAGTGCCGCGTTTAAAGTTTACCTATTTCTTAGTGTAAACTATTAATTAGAGGGTAAGTAGGAAGGCGGCACCGCGGTAGAAAGTAGGAACAAAATAAGGATTTGTTTCATCATCAGCCAGAAGACGTCCACTATTGAACATAGGCCTCCCCTTTTAACCTCCACACTTAAATACATCCTGCCATCTACATCCACTGGATGTCCGCGACTCTCACAATGTCATCGGTCCATCTAGGTTTACCTACGCTGCGTCTTCCGGTTTGTGGTCTCCACTCAAGAACCTTTCTTCCCCATCGGTCATCAGTTCTTCAAGCAATGTGGCCTGCCTATTGCCACTTCAACTTGCAAATTTTAATAGCTATGTCGGTGACTGGTTCTATGGCGAGTATCTACGTTCTGGATTTTATGGCGCAAAGAAACTCCGAGCATGGCTTATCCAATGCCCGTTGTGTGACTCTGAGTTTTTTCAAGAGGCCAACAGTTAAGGACCACGTCTCAGTACCATATGTCGTCACTAGTAACACACACGCCTTTGATGTTTGTACATAACGAACGAAAATGTACATTGACGCCATTGATCAACATCAATGGCGTCAATGTACATTTTCGTACAAAGCATCCCTTCCTAATCCAAACAAAAACTACAAACACTTATAATAATATCTTAGAACTTAATTAGCCAAAACCTGGTCGATAGCCTATTGGAATGCCGGAGAGTGAAATATAACACCTACCTTTATACTTTGTGTCATGTCCCAAAGTGTCCATGCGGATGAAACAATATACCTATACAATACAATGAATTTTTGATCGAAGCAATGAGACCACAAAAAAACTGGCCAAGTGTGAGTCGGACTCGCGCACGAATGGTTCCGTACCATTATCTATAAAAATGGCAAAAAAATAACACGTTGTATGGGAGCCACCTTAAATTTTAATTTAATTTAATTTTAATAATTTATTTTTAAATAATATAAGTCAATATTCAGTGAATATTTCAAGTGTGTACCTGTTGCCGTTATCAATAACGAGCAAATGCGAGCAAACAAAAACACGTTTGTTGTATGGGAGCCTCTTTAAATATTAATTTTATTCTGTTTTCAGTATTTGTTGTTATAACGGCAACAGAAATACATCATCTGTGAAAATGTCAACTGTCTAATTATCACAGTTCATGAGATACAGCCTGGTGACAGACGAACAGACAGACAGACGGACAGCGAAGCCTTAGTAATAGAGTCCCGTTTTAACCTTTGGGTACGGTACCCTAAAAACAAAGCAAAAACCATACATACTGAGCAAGTGTTGGTTGCCACAGGTATCTGCTCAAATTACATGTTGTCATAAATATCGAATACTTACTTGGAACTAAAGTCGTCTACGTTTTTCTGCTTCGTCTGCATTCAGTGTAGCTAATCCTAACCATTGTATTATGTATACCATGTTTATCATGAAACCAACCTCATCAGTTATTTGATACACGAGACTAAGCAATATAGTGTGTGTCAAGAGATTCCATAGCTTAAATATGCAGCTGAGAGAATGTGTCTGTTACTTGCAATAACCTTGTAAAAAGCTGGACGAAAACAGTAAATTCTGATCTTTAACCGACTTCCAAAAAGAAGAAGGTACCTACTCAATTCGACTGTTTTATTTTTTATTGTTTGTTACCTCGTGACTTTTGACTGGATGAACCGATTTTGATAATTCTTTGTTTATTTCAAAGCTGGTGCTTTCCGTGTGGTCCCATTTCTTTGGTCCAGTTCTGAAATTTTATGATGTTGTTTTTTTTAATTGATAATGCTTTTTACTAGCTGTTTGAACGTAATGCCCATTGCAGACCATGCGCACTTGCGCAGTAGCTTGCGTAAGTAGAATACCTAAAGTTGGCAGAAAAAATATATTTTCATATAGATTACAATGTCAGCTCAAGACGTCGGTCGGTCAGACGCCTTCTCTCAGCGGATGCACTGTGGGACGTGGGTTCGGTTCCCACCTAAGGCATTCATCTAATGAACATTTCTTCTATATCTTGAAGTATGTATTGAAAAATATATATCCACACTAATCCACACTTTAATATTATAAATGCGAAAGTAACTCTGTTCGTCTGTTTGTTTGCCACATAATCACAGCTAAATGGCTTTACCGATCTCGATAATATTTTGGGAGGTAATAGTAGGTATCATGAGAACGGACATATTTCAGGCTATTTCTTCTAAAGAAATCGCGGACGAAGTCGCGGGTACAGCTAGTATGTATCAGTAGTAAAATCCCGAATATTTATTTATTTACTAGTGTTTTTGTCCGTGACTTCGTACGCGTAGATTTTCATATGAACTTTCAACCTTTTCCCTTAATCAGGCCCTTGCAAAAAATAATATAGCCTCCTATACTTCAATCTAGTCATAGCTAAGCATATTCGTGAAAACCGCATTTAAATCCGTGCAGTGGTTTAGGAGATGTGCGTGGACAAAAAAAAACAAACAGACTAAAATTCTAAAAACTGTCTTTACTTATTCAGCTGCTTATTTAAGACGTCCTGTGTGGTTTTTTTTATATCTCTCAATTACTGTTTTTTTATGTGTACGTTTTTATTGTATGTATGTATAAAATATATAGATAGATAGACTATGTCAGGGTAGCGCAAATTCTGGAATTTGCACTCATACAAGGTTCTTCTAGGCAAACGCGCTCCATGCGTAGACCGCCTATGCCTAAAAATTTATAACTTGCAAGTTAAGTTCAATTGCAAGCCTCTTTAACAATAAGACATGTTTTTTTTTATCACAGGGCTTAAAATTTGGCTTAGCACAGGGATTGTTAACAAATGTTTTGTTTATGTTTTATGTGTTATGGGTGTTCCCCGATGGTTACAATCTGGGTGTCTTCAAATCTCGAGTGAATCGGTTTCTTCTGGGCAAGCGTGCGTCCCTATTACCGAATAAAAAAAAACTACTTCTTCTAATATTATTTTGTGTAAAATTAATTTAATGTTTAATATTAAGTTGACTTACACTATTTAATTAGGACATTCCTGTAATGATAGTTGTAATTTGGATAAATAAATATAAAACAAATTCATTTTAATTTAAGAATTCTTTATTAACAAAAAAAGCAGTGAAATTATATTTCTATTCTAGTGTAAATTTATTCCTAGAATTGTCATTTTTTTATAAAACTAGCGTCGGCCCGGTTTCCCGGTTTTCTGCAGTAACAATAAACTTTTCCATTTCAAAGTTTAACAAATAATTATGAAATTTGGTATATAAGCTATATTAAACATATACTACACATACCTATCCAATTCTAAAGTGCGGTCGCTGAAACAATGCGTCTGTAACTAGTAGCCAGTCATACTACAATAATTGATATTAATATTAAATGAAATTGTTTTCCTGCATATTGTTACATGTAATTGCAGCAGTCAGACGCATTCTCTAAGCAGCTGCACTGTAGATATTGATAAATGTCACGTCAAATGTGTACCTTATCTCAGTAAATAATCTTTGATTATACACATTATATTATCAAACTAAATAATATGGCGTAAAGAAAGTACATTATTTATCTACAATAATTATTATAAAATTATCTTATACTTAATAATAACTAGCTAAGCTCAGTTACACACACATACAAACATACTACACTTATATACTTTATACATTCGCCTACAGACCGAACAAACGTGTTTGCGTAAGCCAAATTAATTAGAAAATTTGATTAAAGGCTTCCATTATTCGATAATATCTTTGTCGGACTATACATGAGAGGTAGATTCATTGGTGTCGAGATTATTTTATAATTTTTATTTCCTGTAGGTTTTTTTTTAGTCTGGAAGTATTTGAAATTTGATGTTGGAGACGTATGGAAAGAAAAAAAATACCAGGAAGTATTAGATATTGTAGAAAGTCTACTAGCGAGTAAAGAGACTAGAAGAGGGAATGTTTGACCACCTTGTGCAATATGACAAATTAATGAAAACCATCATAGAGGGAAAGATAGGTAGGTAGAAGGAAAGAGAGGACCGGGAAGACCAAGAAGAGTATTCTCATACCAAATAAAAGAGAAGGCAATTGTCATGTCGTACAGGGAGGTGAAAACGCTGGCAGAAGACCGTCAAGCCTGAAAGTTACTCCACCGACAAGAGCTACGCTCTTAAATGTTGAATGAATGATTTTTTTTAGTATTTCCGGCTATCTTTTATTTTTATTTGAAGGCACAATTAACAAATAATAATATTAAAAGAAAAACTCTGCTAAATAGAGTGCAACAGAATGGTGGAAGTAATAATACTGAAGGTGTCGATCTACCCATCAAAGTAAACAACTTGTACAACAAGTTTGCTGAATTCGAGGAATAAAAGTGGTGCCCTCATACAATATGACCAATCAGTTAATCTATTTGTACGGGGTAAAAAAATATTTTTGGTAACATCTCGCCGGGCCTCAGTCAACGCGAGCAGAAATATTATACATGCAAGTATGCAAATTAATACAGAGCAAGTACTACTGTCTATTCCTGCACGTTATTATGGTCATTATGGTCAACGAGTATTAGCGGCTTTAGGAAAGACTCATTCATCAAACTGTTTGTTCAATGTTGCTGAGGCGGCTGATAGTGTGGAGGTGTTTGAAGTTGTGGAGGCATAAAGTACGGGTAAGATAATAAATCGACATATTGTAGCATGTCATGTATTCTTAAGTTGTCCGCATTAGAGTGAGCTATTGGAGGGATACCATTAACAGTCATATAATTATTTTGCTGATATCTTGAAGGTTCACGAATATTACTGCAGGCAGGAGACGATGTCCCCTGTGGATATTTTCTTAAATTAGCCAGTGGACTCATGATATTAATATGAGGATTAATTGCATTTCTTGAACGTGGTGGTTTTAGACGTCTGGTATTTTTATTGAATTTTAAATTAGGCGCATTTGTTTTTAAATATTTTTGTGCGTCTAGTCTTTTGGATTGAATATTGGGATTAGGAGTGGACTCTGAGTATTCTTCTGGGTATGGCATATTATTGAACATACTCATACCAGTTTTCTGTTGTCCGCTTGGCACACTATTGGATGCAATAAGCGCCTGCTGGGTTTCTCCAATACTTCGAGTGCCACATTTAATTTTAACAGTTATCGTGGTTATTGGTTGTTCAGCTTTAAAGTGTCTCCCAGCAATATCTGACGTTTTTGGTGGTGATATTTTTTGAATATTTTTTTTGAACTGTTGTTTTGAATTGAATTCTGAATGTTTACGTTCGTCATTTTCATAGAAATTACTAGAGTCTGTTGCATACATTTTGAGTCGTTTATCTATTTTGTTACGTTTTAGAGGTTTTTGCATATTACGGACAATTTTTCTTGGAATATCTCGTTTGTTACATTCAGAAGAGGTACTTTGTTCAGTAAGTTCTGGTTGATCAACCACATTTTTGTTACTTTGTTCTAAATTTTTTTTGTCCGTCTTTCTTACTTTACCTCTAGAGGTCTTATCATCAAAAGAACTTCGTTTTCTTGATTTAACAATATTGTCTTTTTCTTTTATATCTACTTCAAATTTTACAGTTTTTTTCTCTTTGGATGTTGTATTCTTAGGTAAACAAGATTTTTTAGGAGTTTTGATCTCATTACTTTGGTTTGACAGTTCAGGATCAAGGGGTTTTTTATTATTATTATTACGATTATCACCTTTTACTACCTCGTTTATACGCGATTTTCCGTCGTTTAACGTTTTAGACGAAAACAGTTCCGTTCCAAATTTTTTTAAATTTTTTTGTATAATCGCTATGGACTCGATATCATTTTCTTTGTCGATTTTTCGTACTTTGTTTGGATTATTTAAAAAAGCGACTTCAGTTTTTTCTCTTTTCTTTTGATAATTTACCTTACCAATTTCATCGTTTTCTACATTGGGAGTTGCATTTGTTCTTTCGACTTCTGGTTTAGTGAAATCGTCAAAAGAATATTTATTTAACGTGCCCATAATTTTATGTCGTAGTATACAAATTTTGTCAAAATGTTTTTGTGTTTCTGGACTCATTTTTTGGTAATAGAACTGATATAATTTCGGGTCATCAAAAATAGAGGTTTTATTGCTGGAAAGTTTTGGCAAAGGCGCAAATGTTGAAGGCGTATCATCTGTTGAAATTGCATGAAAAAATGAGGATTGAGGAGAAAGTACTGACATTTCTTCTGACGGTATTAATGACATATCCCTAGTTGTAGAGGTTTCATCATAAGTAGACGCCTGTTCTGTTAAACACGGTGGTGATATCTCAGTTAGAGAGGTGGAATTGGTATAACGTGTTAATAATTTATTACATTCGACGTATTTTGACGCCTCTGATGGCGAATGCCTTGATGATAAAATCAAATTTGGCGAAGGATCATTATTAGGTGGTGCTGGCTGTACTGGAATATTAGGGCATGATAACTCCATAGTCGAGCAACTGTCATTATCTAAACGTGTTGAAGGTCCTTCCAATGGATCCACTTCACCGGGATGGTTTGATGCTAACTTTGAAATTGACGAGTTCTGATACTGCTCGTATGTAGAATAAGTTGACGATGGCTCACATTTCACCATTTCTTCTGAATGAAGCACATTATCTGTAATGTAAAATATTTTATTTTTACATTATTGGACCTGCTTTGGTTACTCTATTTCAAAGTAACGTATACGATTCGAGTATTTCGAAGAAAAAGTGTATTTTATAATTTTAGTGTTTGTTGTAGTACTTATGCTTGCTGCTTATCGTTTTAAGACGTCGCCGATGTGTTAAGACTAAAATGCTATTACTACCCAGTACAGTATTTGTATTATTGGTACAACTATTGTACTCAGGCCACTGTCAATATTTTTTTGCAGGATAGGATCTTTTTTATTTATTTATTCAAGAATGGCTTGCGTTTGACCGCCAACTCTCCTGATGTTCGCCTTTAGAATAAACATATTATTACCAGGTTCACCAGCATGTGTTTTAAAATCTCAGAGTCCTTTCGCGCACTAATAGTCTTGTCTATTTTACAATTTGCCAATGTTAACACATGCACTTCTGAGACATCAAGGGTTTACCATCTTCGACCACACCGTTACTGAACGTCAGGCGAGATGGCGGAAAAACGCAAGTAGAGTTACCATCCGTCCAGATTTGTCCGGACATGTGCGGCTTTGTAATTTGTCTGGATTTTTTAGCTTGGGCAATGTAATACGAGTCTTGATTAACGTCTCCCGAAATGCATAACAAAAATCTTCTTTAAAAAAAAAACAATATACTAAAATATCCGGACTTTGATTGAAATATCACGCATTATGTCAGACTATTCAAATTGTGATATGGTCTAACGGTCTTTGTGCAAAGTTTCATGAACTTATATTAATAACTACAAAAAAATTCGACGTACGGATAGAGCGAATTTATAAGGTTCCTTGTAGGACTACGGAACCCTAAAAACTGAGAACTTCAATACAGACAAGTGACACTGTAATTCCAGGCTAATATTTTTTTGCATGCGGCCGTGTGTGGGAGTATTGACAGTAATAATGTGCAACTTAGGGCAATAATTAGCAGCACCTAGATTAGTTTCTCTAATAAGCCAGGTTATAATAAACACGGTTTTAATATACTAACTGTTAGGTGGTGGTGAGCACAGCAAGGCTTCTTCATCTTCCTCAGTTAGGTCATAGCATTCTGAAAAAAAGGTCTGGTTTAAACGCTTTGTCTACTAATGGTACATCTTTTGAATTAAAGATCATCGCTTAACATCAGGCGAGTTGGCGGTCAAACGCAACCTTATTACAGAATTTAAAAAAAATGTGAGTAACATATAATGATTTACATATGAATATAAAGATGCGGACCCAAAACTATGGTCACCTTTTTAGGATAACTAATTTGAAGGTGGCTTAAATAGTTATTATTCATTACCCAATGTTTAATAACAAAATAATATACAAAATAAACACTAACCCCCTTATTAATAAACGTGGAATAGCCTTGGAATAATTAAGCTGTGTATTTTCTTTTTCTCTCTTTAAAATTTTGAACTCGATTGAAAAAGACAAAAAACCGAGTAACTATTCCAAGGCTGCAGTTTATTAATAGGGGTATAATATTGTAAACATACTAAAAAATTTGTACGATCTCTAACAAAAAATTGCTATTGCAAAAACAACAGGCACTCTAATAACATTATTCGAGCTGATTCAAAAACTACTGGGCCAAAATTGATGATTTTTTTGGGACCACCTTGAGAGCTTCTTCTATATAATAGAAAAAATATCACGTAAATTTGTTCACAAATAACAGATAAGGTAATTGATGCACAAAAACAACGGATCGAATTGACCTCTTGCAGATGTTGAAAAATAGATGAAACTGCATTAGAAGTATTACATACCGAAATCTTTTGCTTCACTTCTTTCTGTTGATGGTATCGCGACCATGGCGGCCGCTTCAGTTGCGAAGATTTGTTTAGCTTTCAAATTCATGGCGATTTCTTCAAGTTTGATATGAGGTAAGATTAAATCTGCGAAAAAATATATTTTAAAATTAATAACTGACATGTGACAGCTTCTCTCTCAAACACCAGTGTGTTGCCAGTGATGAAATGTTATGGTAGGTACTGGAGACGGAGTTTTTAACTGCCGGCCTTTTGGAAAAACTTAGAGTTGATCTACAGAAGATCCTCATAAAATGTGGCTATGTGTGGTAACCTGGTACGCAAACTCAGCATGCGCAGAGACGTTGGGTCTCTTAGTGCCTTTTTTCGCATTTACAACGGGGAGCGTTCTGTTCAATCTGATGCCAGCATCGCGGTTTTATCATCGCACTCGTCACCGCCTGAAAGTTCATCCACATATCATAGATCTGTGAAAGTCGCACACTGTACTTTTTACGATCTTTTTTGCCTCACACCTGCAATTTGTGGAATAAGCTTCCCTCCTGCGTCATTACCGAGTAAATATAGCATATATAGGGCTTATATAGCCTTTAAGAGTCGGCAATGTATATGTGGTGCTGAGACGAGGTCCTTAACTGTTGGCCTTTTGGAAAAACTCACGGGGAATAGAGAGAGCTATGCTCGGAGTTTCGTGACGCGAACATTTCGGAACATAGATATTCGCCAAAGAACCAGAGTCACCGACATAGCTATTAAAATCTGCAAGTTGAAGTGGCAATGGGCAGGCCACATCGTTCGAGGAACTGATGACCGATGGGGAAGAAAGTTTCTTGAGTGGAGACCGCGACCCGGAAGACGTAGCGTGGGTAGGCCTCCCACTAGATAGACAGACGACATTATGAGAGTCGCGGGCATCCAGTGGATGCAGATGGCAGGATGTCGTTCAGTGTGGAGGTTAAAGGGGGAGGCCTATGTTCAGCAGTGGACGTCTTCTGGCTGATGATGATAATGACGATGAATGTATCTGTGATGCCCCTGGTGTTACAGGTAACCATATGCGACAGTGATCGCTTACCACCAGGCGACATATAAAAGCCTTGTGTAGATAGAATTTCTATTTGTAATGTTATGATGGACAGCAAAACATGGTTTTGCACTATTAGGAAATTCAGTTACATAGTTATTTTATATCTTTAATGACGTGAAAATGTGAAATTGAGAGAGCTACCTACAGACGAGAATTTCCCCCTTAAAATGAAGGATACATTAAAATAAGTAGAACTAACAGTGATAACAGTAGCAAAAGACTAAGAAAGAGGGTAGATCGTTTTTTTTTGCAACAAACTTTGAACTGTTTGACCTGCAACCACCCGCATTCTTCAGTCTTCCCGTAAACATGGTGCATGTAACTGCGCCGAAATATCGGTAATTCCTTCCACAATCTAACCACGGTAAATATCCCGTAAATAATCATATAACTGTAGTGAACAACCGTGATAGTTTAAAACAGTGTTTTAAGGAAAACTAAGAATACTCATACTACGCAATTTTTGCTACAGAATACTAGTCTGGGAGTAAAACTATCATTTTATAACTCAGTTCAAACATTTTACGTACCTTTGATATCTTTTGAAGATGGTGACGATGGAGGGCTTCGTAAAGATGCTCTAGCTGGAGAACCTGGAGGTCCAGAGGTCAAGTTTTCCCGTTGTAGCTTGTCTGGGTGGATATGTAAATTTGGCACGATTGTTGTACTTTCATTGTCTTCAGAAATGTCATTATCGTCTTCAATGACTACCACATCAATTTGATTGGCAATATAGATTACGTCTAAATCTTCGTCAATACAAGATGGAGGAGACGTTTCAGCAGGTTTCGGTGAGAATGCTTGTTGTACTTCTGGTTTTATTAGGCTTAGCATTGTAACAATGTCGTTATCGATGGCCTCGAAATCATCTGTAAATTAAATAAATAAATATTACGGACATTATTGCACACGCGGTCATCTGACCCCAAACTAAGCAAAGCTTGTAATAAGGCTGCCAGAGACTGATATACATACATATATATGATTAAACACATACTTAAATAGATATTAACACCCAGACAAAACAAACACAAATGTTCATCACACAAATGTTTGTCCTAGGTGGGAATCGAACCCACGCTCCCAAGCGCAGAAGGAAGGTTCACTACCAACTGAGCTAACGGGGCTGTAGTTTTTTTTCTTTTAGAATTTAAAAGATAACTGTTTCTAGTCTCTTTTAATACTCGACACCCATCGTTTAGAAACTAGTAATTCACATAAGTTAACTCTCACAAAAGCATACTTTAAATACCTAATTAATTAACAAAACTTGTTGTACAGTTCAGTAATTTTGAATAGGTACATATAATTTTTATTTACAAGAAAAAAATACCATTCGTAATACCACGGGAAATGAAATTAATTGCAACGCTGCAACTATCTTCAGAATGATTAACACCGTCTCTCTATCAGCTAGCAAAATGGATCACCCAAAATAAAAAGCCAAAGTACGAATAAGAGAAAGGATAATGCTTATTATAGACTTATTTTATTTAAAAACGTATCTCTAGACATATACAAATATATAGATATAAACAATTTTTTCTTTGAACCTGATATCGCGAAACAAAAATTAGTTTTCCTTTAGAAAGATGGCATGAGTGTATGGAAAAGCAGATTTTTAAACGCGATATCATGGTTGGTCCCAAAGTAAAAACTGTTTATAATAATCAGCGCAAAGTTATCCTTGAATACGTCCGTCATCTAGATATACACCCCATATACAGGTTTACTCGGAAAGGGTGTACTAAGCCGTAAGGGGTCCATTATACTCACCATTATATACAACTTTTACGAAGAGACCAACCCTAAAATCGCGAAAAAATATCAGCTAATCTATTTGTCGCGTTTATATGACCGTTTTCTTTGGAACAGACGATAACTTTTCGCGATTTTAGGGTTGGTCCCATAGTAAAAGTTATAATGATGAGTATAACCTACCCTTTTAACCTTATTGCAATAAGTTTGTAACCCTATTATTTTTATTAATTTTTAAACTAAATATTGTACGTAATATTATTAGTGGCAAAAAAAAAAAAATATATTATTACCCTTTTCGGCTTAGTACACTCTTTCCGCGTAACCCTAGATAGTAAATAACTTATATTAACTGGTTTTTTCCTGTTTAATAGTAAATAGGATTTAAAAGACTTACTATCCTCTTTAGTCCAGTACGGAAGGGTATCTTCATCTTCAGTAATGTCGATAACATCAGATTTATCTTCGCTTGCTGAAAAAAACATTGACGTCAATTCCGATGTACCATTCTCTAAACTAAACTAAATTTGACATGTCTAAAATTGTTGCCAACCTTTTCTGACGTATTGAAATAAAAAGAAACGCCGATAATTTTAGTCCTGTCAAATTAGTTTAGTTTAGAGAATGGTACAACAGAATTGACCCCAGTATATTTTAAAATTACTAAGAAATTTCATAAAAATAATTACAATTATGTATTAGGCGAGTTGGCGGTCAAGCGCAAGCCTATTCCAAAAGCATGCATTTTATCGAAAGAACAAGGTAAATTCTGTGCATTCACCTATAAGATAATGTAAGTCTGACATTGTGTGACGCTGCAGGCATCTGCCAGTTTAGACTGACTGTCACTGGCAGCTGATAGTCCGTCAGAGCGCCTAAAGCCAGCTACGCGACGTCTCTTGAAACTAGGCTATACTGGAAGATCTTCAACAGCAACTGAAATAATAGTAAAACATTGAAACTAAACACTTTTTACGGACTTTATCGAGTCAATTTTGATTAATAAATCGGCCAAGTGCGAATCGGGGTCAAATACAAAAAGTAGTGCAAAAAGACCACATCACGCCTAGGGGCCTTACCCCTAGCTTCACTTTTGCGAGCCAACTTTTAGTAGGTACCTGATAGGTACCTAAAATTAACCAACTCATTTAAGCCGCATCGTTTAAAAGCGTCTAACTTGAATGAACGAAAATCCGTTTTACTATGCGTGTGTGCGTGAAAATAACAAAGCTTGGCGGATATCAAATAACTACCGCTTATCGTAGTTGATGGTACCGTTTAGACAAATAACACCTATGCGGGTCAACTTTTCGAGCTAGGGATAAGGCCCCAGGTCACCCGTCAGTAAGGACCGCGCCCTACGTTGCATAACTTGGTAATGAACAGAAATTTGTCACCGACTCACACTTGGCCATTATATATTTATTGTTGTACTTTAAAGTGTGTACTATAATTTAAACATGTATAATTTCTATGTACAGTTATCACGTAAATCTAAGAAATTAGTAATTAAAATAAAATTAAAATCCATATTCATTTACAGCGAAAAAGTACCTACAATAATGAATAATAATATTCCAATCAAACATTTATCTAAGACACATAAAAAAAAACAATTAATACTTAAATAAAATGAATTCATCAAAAAACTCTGTCAAATAATCTAATCTAATCTAAAATAATCTTAATAATAAAAGAAAGCTAACTACACTTAGTGAGTAAATTATGGTTGGCCTACAATGGCACAGTGTTTGCGAAAAATGTTGGTCGTTCTTTACATTATCATGTACAGCTATTAGTCAGTTACTCACCACATTACTTACATTTGTCAATAAACCGTTTGAAACAGCACTAATTTGTTTAATGACAAATGTATGTAATAATGTGCATTGGAGATAAATAACTTTACGCGAGTTTGTAAAAATAATAATCAATTTTCGCAAACATCATGATCGTTTACAATCATTACCCGGCCTAGCTACAAGAACAAAAAAACTGTGAAATTTGAATTTCCCGCCAAACGTGAAACGTTTCACCTTAATGTTGAATAAATTTTCTAACCTATTCAAGTATGTATTAGTATCTAAGTTAAATAACGTAATAAGAATTTAATAAGTTCAATAGTTTTCATCTAAAGCTTTCAACTTTTATACACACACGCATAGTTTCTAAATGCTCTAAAAAGCTGTGTTCTATTATGAAGTGTAAAAACTCGCAATTATTTCTGATCTAAGTACTATGTTGTATTTTGGCGTACTTCCAAAGTAATTATCTACGTAGGATTTTCCTGGGAATTATATGAACAACATGAAAAAACACTTGTCGGAAAACCCCATTGAAATTCTAATTTTTTATCGCGGTTCTATGTTCATGAAATTTAAATAGCTTTGGCATGTTTCTAAACATATTGCTGGCGGAATTCCCGCCTCGATTCTTTATCTACAAGCAGTTCTAGATAAAACTGTTGCCATTATTTTCTCACTTTAATATGAAAAGAGAAAAAGATAATCAGATTAGTTTTATTCAGAATTGATGTATGATGTATGTATATGTATTCAATACATCATGTATTGAATGTATTCTGCAAAATATGGTAGGACATCGCGAAGGTAAGAGATAGATTAATGTCATATTTCAGATTTATCTAATTTTTAACTGTCACAAAATTGTTTAATATTGGTATTACAAAGTTTACATACTTTAGCGAAATTTAATACTGAAAAGATTAAATAACAAATTAAAGGCTTAATTTTAAGGTTAATTAAGTAGTCCTAAATGATAATTAATTTCAGGCAGAGTGCCCAAAATGCTGGCCGCGTTGCCTCGCTGGATGGCGAGGTTAACTTTCTGACCCAAATATAGGCTGGCATTTAGGTCGCGCAAAGAAACTTTCAGATTCCCCGACAAATCCTTATTTTTTTTATTTTACGTCAGGATAAATTAGAATTAATACCAATGTTCTGCAAAGTAAAAATAAATAACTGATCTCTTATTCTAAATTGTAGGTAGTAGGTAACTTGATACGAAATTAAAGCGAAAACACACGGAAATAGGTATTTATCTAAGAAACAGTTTTTATTCAGAGTTAGATATTTAAGACACAGCATAACACGAAATAACTAATGCGAAATTCAATACTTTTCCGATAATGCTACAGAATTCTTATTAGACTATTACAAGACTATTACCCAGTTAAGCGAAAATATATGACTGATTATAATAATGATTAATTTTTTTTGATTAATACATATATTTTTTTTTATATGTAAAAAACAAAACGGTATTCCATATTTGGTTACTTTCCTCTAGTATATTATAGTCTATTGTTGATCTTTAGAAAATCACCTTATATTTACATTATATGTACAACTCAACTAAAATTGATCCACGTGTATATTTTTGGCGCATTCCCGAAATCATTTAGGTAGGTACCTACGTTTTGCGCACATATAATGTTAATTAATAACAAATTGTAGATAATTTTTATGTCGAGGCCAGTCATTCACCCGATAATGACCTTTGCTCACCCATACTGGAAGCGTACAGCGCGTCTTGGTGGGTTTTAAAAATAATAGGTAGATACCATTTTTTTAAAGTGACATAATATATTATGTTGTTGGCTCTGCAGCTTGAATGAACGGTTGGCGAAAGCGGAGGGCATTGGGCCTAACTCGATTATGTAGTTACCAAGGATTCATGGGCGTGGGTAGGCAGGCATGTTGGGGCAGGGTGCGGCGCTTGCCCCACCCTGGCTGGTCCTACTACGACATCTGAGGTGACCGATTTCATCAAATTTACAGCACTTCGTACTCATAGGATGGTTTTCCTTTCTTCTATTCATATTATTTGTATTCATAAAGCCTAAAGCATGAATGTGTAGTAGAACTTAGAAATCTTTTTTTTGGGCTATTGGAGGCTGTATAACTTTATCATAAATAATGCAGACGTAATGCAGACTTCAGGTTAAATTACTGAATACTGAAAACTAGACATTCAAGTGAAACACAACTTTAGTGTATAAAAGTAAGTAACTTTCCCGTTGGCTCTTCATATTGGCCATCTCAATCAGGAACTTCCTTCAAGAGAGATTATATTGAACAAGCCTGGTATTACTAAATCAGTGACATTGTAAAGGCGCCCTTTAAGTTTTCCATAACTAAGGGGTAACCTAGAGACAACCGTTCTATGTATAATTCAGCTATACTTAGCTTAGGTACCTTCTATGGGACCCAAATAATGTGTGATGTAGAAGAAAGTCCATCATATTAACTTTCAATTTGAAGAGGTTCATTTAGTAATTTCTTCGATGTTAAAACTGAGAACTATATTTCTCCTAAGATCATGTTGCACCTGGCTGTCCAGTGTAAAAGGTCAAAAGGTTATATGACTTTATATTTATTACATATTAATTTTCTTCTGCAACTAATTTTTACTTTAAATAAATATATCAAAGATAAGAAATGACTTTACTGTCTGCTTTTCGATTAGAAACCTTTATCTATTTGAACAATAACCTTCTTTCAGATTACTTTTCGGAAGTCGATTATAAATATTACTTAATGTAATACTCCCAATTATCAAAAGACTTTATCGTCTATAATTTGATTTGAAATCATTTATTCATACAAATGTTAACCTCCTCTCTGATTCATACACAGAAAACTATTATAAATAAAACAAAATGTCTTTATTGACGAATCATGATATAAACTTTATTTAGAAGACGACGCTCAGCTACTCCCGGATCAAGCTAGAAAAGTACACACAAAAACATGCATACAGGAAGAAATACAGTCCTGAAGACGTCGCTCAGCCTTTTCTCTGGTTCATGCTATAAAAGTAACACATCAAATAATTCCCACACAGAATAACTCGTTGCTTAACTTCTAAAAATGGGTTTAGCTTTAAAATAGAAAACCATCAGGCAGTGTAAAGCTAGATTCCCTTTTTTTATTGTCCTATTTTAATAAATGAGTTCGAACGCACCTGAACCTCCTTGTTGCTCTATTTCCATGCAAGGCTTCGGTTCAAAAACAGCAACTCGTTTCACAATAGAAATCATTGTTCGTACAGACGCGAAGTACCTGATGGCAGTCCCGTCTCTTCTTACTTATATTCTCTTTGATAGAATACTACATTTAAAAATTAGAATTCATATTTACAACAAATTAATTAATTAAACACAACACACCAAACGATATTATTTGAGATTATTTAAAAGAAAAGATTACTATACGTATACGGTGACTGTATTCTCAAAACTCATCTCACAATTCAACAACTAAAGGTACAACACTGCAACTGACTTTTGTTCCATTCATCCACGTTTGCATTTTTCCCCAATTACCATAAAATTTCGACTAAAAACCTATATAATCTCAATTTCCCTCGCGAATAGTGATATTTCCAGTCCATCCCATGCAGAAGTCGAAATCTCAGGACTAGTCTATCTCTAAGATATGCAAGAGACTTCATTTGAACAACTGTAACAACTTACAGAGCTCATAAATCTACATAAAACTGACTAGAAATATTCATAAATGAACTATTCGTATGATTTTAATAACACAAACTACAGTTCCTTTCTCTCACATTCAATGATAGAATTGAACTGATTCACCACAGTTAATATTTATTTACCCCCAAAATACTGTAATTACCTACGATTCACATTTATTTTAGATAATATTCTCAAAAACATAACACGCAAAAAGCCGGGATCTCGAGACTTGTCTACCTCAAAGGTATGCCCGAAATCCTCAATGAACATTTATGACAACTCATAACGCTCAAAACTTTCTACGCATAATCTTCCAAGAATATTTATCATAAAATTATATAAACTTTTCGTAGGATTTTAACAAACTAAATTACAATTCCAGCCTCTCACAATCTGTGATAGATTCGAACTATTTCACAATTAAATATTAATTTCCCTCCTAAAATACTATAATTAATCACTCACGTGAATTTAAATCACAACGACAAACATGGTAGAACTTCACCAAGGACAGACAGCATGTATCTTTTCACAAAAACTCAGATAAAATCACTTAAGTACAACTATGAAGTAATTGTATTTAAGAATTAATAAATTAAAGCTAAAATGAACACAGACACCACACTGAAATTACCCGTCTAAAAAATAAGTACTATTTACTTCGACTGACCCTGACCCCCTTGACCGAATGCCCTCCTGAAGCGTCGTTCATCCTTATAAAATGGTTTCCCACAAGCTCCAGCAAAAAGTCCTATAGAGGAAACTTACCTCCTTAACTTTTTCATCCTTTTTTTGTTTCTTCGAACCTTTGAACTTCGAACGGCAGAGTACTGTACGTTCACGGTCCCATTCTCACTAGCATCGGTTTTTCCACAGAAAAGAGAAACGGAAAAATTCTCACTTCAGTGGGTTTTTCCACGCACACTCTTTTATTTCTGAGAAGGTTGCACACATTGATGTTCCCAGTTCCCATTCTCCCACACTGTATTAAAATAAAGGATCCAAATATATTTATTCCACAATTCATTGCTGAGCCTTTTACAAGCACAATTTTCTTAATTTCCATTTTCTTTTCCTTTTTGACTTCGCGCGAATTATGTATTTGCCCAGTACAAGTCAAATAATGTATTAGAAATTTAAATACGTGAAATTAAAGTAACTTCGATGTTGTTTCAATTTTAAACAAATTATTTAATTAATATTTTATTTATTTATTTACTTGCAAACGCTGAACAGATTCTGTTACACCAATGAATCTTTCAATAATTATTTATTATATTTTTTATATTAAAAACTACTTCGAAATCGGTAAGTGCTCTAGCAAAATAATTGTTGATATTATAAAATCATCAGGCGCTACTAAATTATTCATATTATAATTGAAACTAGTTTTAAAATTAAGCTAAAGTAAGTGAAATTATTTTGGGGCCACCTTGAGAGCTTCATCCATTAATAAAAAAAATAAACAGGTAGGTATAAATTGGTTTACTAATCGCGGAGAGAAAAAAAGTATCCATATAAAAAACGGGCTTCTTAAAAATGACAGAACTAGACCACATTAAAATTAATAAAATTAATAAAAAAAACATCAAAATCGGTTCACCCAGTCGAAAGTTCTGAGGTAACAAACAATAAAATAAAAAAATACAGTCAATTTGATAAACCTCCTCCTTTTTGGAAGTCGGTTATATTACATGGTGGATTTTTTTTGTGTATACTACACAGAAACACTTAGGGTTACTATATCTCAGGATTTGTCCTAAGATTTCAAGATTTTTAAGATCTTTCCAGGATTGCGGCCGGATTTTGTATATCCAGAAAGTTTCAGCATTTTTAGAATTAAAAATAGAAAATAAAAGACCGACTGCAAAAATCAAACTCCAAATATTTTTTATCAAAGAGTAACAAAAACTAAGAAAATATCTATATAGGTAAGTAATTAAGTACCTACGCACGGCGGCGTGTGACCCCCAGGCACTCAGTGCACAAAACCATACATATCACAAACACATGCCCGTATTAATTCTAAACTTCTTGTCTTGTCTAGCAATTCGGTATGTAAAGTTTTTTTTTGGTATTTTTTTTATATTTTTATTTCGTAGATTAGGTCATTATAAGAAACTAATTTCAATATTTTTGTTTTATATTCAGTAGTTAATTTATAATATTTTTTTGAAAATTTGAAACCTATGACGTCACTTTTTTGCACAAATATGTAGTTGCGTTGAGGAGCCAAGAAAAGCACGCGAGTCAAAAAAAAGACACTAGGATTTACTTTAACACTTGACAGTGACACCTACTAATTCGTAAGTCTCTATTCAATCAAAACAAAAGTCCATCTAGAGTTGCCATCTACTAAAAATAATACCCCATGTCAGGCTTTTAATTTAGTCAAATTATTATCCCATTATAAGGCCTCATAGTAACATTACCTTATTTAATAATAATCTACACTTATATTAAAAAAAAACGAGGAGATTATTAAGTTTGTTTATAGAAGATACACTCCGAAACTACTTGACCGATTTAAAAAAAAACCTGTCACTGATAGAAAGCTTCACCATTCCTGAGTCCGGGAGTAGAGAGGATTACGGGGCGAATGCAGAACTGGGGCCTTACGGACAACAGCTTCGGTATGTAAAGTTTTTTTTTATATTTTATTTCGTAGATAAGGCTATTTTAAGAAACTAATTTCATTATTTTTGTTTTCTATTCAGTAGTTATTTTAAAATATTTTTTTGAAAATTGAGATATTGTGACGTAACCAGATAGCTCAAAATGTCGTTTATTTAAATATTTTATTTGTTCGATTATTAAGGTTCTGTGTTTTTTAATCTTAGGTTGAGACATCATGTTTGAATATAAATTATTAATCATACATCAAATGGCATATTAAAATATGTTTAACATTATATATCGTTGTGAGTAGCACCCATAATAAAAACAAATTAATCTGACGTGGTGAAAATTAATTCTATTAACTAGGTGCTTCCAGTAAAAACGTTCTAAATCAGATATTTATTTCCCCGAAAAAAACCTTCCTCATGATTTTTCCCTACGCTTAGGGAAAAACACCCCATATTGGCAACTCTGAAAAGAACTAGACTGTAAAACCACAGATATGAAAGAAAAATATTTTCTGTGTGACGAACAGTGTGTCAAATGTATTATATTTTTTATTCTTAAAAAGCACAGATAATAAAATGCAAAAACGTGACGTCATTTAAAGGTCAATGAAAGTCGAATGATTTCATAGTTTTTTGTTAAAATAAATGGCATCTTATCATTTTAAAAGGTCAGAGTAGAAAAATAAGGGTTTGTAACAAAAAATCTCGAAATGGTTTCGGAATTGGCATAGGTAAATTTTTTTTAGCATACCGAATTGGTTCAGCATGACAACATTCTGTATAGGTGTTGTTTTCCCCAGTCTAATAGAACTGGAACCGGTTATGTTAACCGATAAGTGAAGTTGGTTGCGTCCGAGCTTGACTCGTGCGCAACTTCACTTCAACTCACTAGTTCTGGTACATTTGGTTTCATTGTGCTTAAATGATACGATGATGTGGGTATGTATTTTTTTAAGAGTGTAGTTCATATTTATTATTTATCTGTCTTTTGTAAGCGCCGCGGAGGATGTGAGCACCATCTCAAACCAACTGTGGTTTTTTGGTGCAACATTAATTTAAAATTGTATTGTTATGTATAAAGACAATAAATTAAAAAAAAAAACACTAATTCTGCATACGTATTGTCGTAAATTATACGTTAGCGAGAAAACTCGCAAATTGCGACAAAATCTCAGGGGTTTTTAATGCACCTAGGTAATCAGGCTTTTTCTCCGGACTTTTAATTTTCTATCTGGTAACCCTACACACACTGTACAGTGGTTACAGTATGACCACTTTAAAACCTAACCACATGTCTTCAAACCGAGGATTCAAAACATAAAAGGTTCTTACAAGGCCCTCTTTCCATAGCTTCCTTTGAAGTCACTTGCAAGAGCACAGTTACTATCATAATTGCGATCTGACTCATCAGGGCCCGTGAATGGCTTGTGTTTTAGATAAAAACTGACTTGTTGATGCTTGTTGCCAGTCATCCGTAATACTATATCTACAACAGTGCTTAGGCTCTATCTATATAATTCCAAGAACGATATGGATCCTTGCTAATTCTGAACAGAAACAGTGATTGACAGTGGAGGTATCAAACTAATATTCTCCACATACACTAATGACTAAAACACTACTGACCACACTTTTTTTTTTTTACGGTCCCGTACCCAAAGGGTAAAACGTTAAAAGAGTTGAAATTTTCAGAGATGATGTATTTCTGTTGCCGCTATAACAATACAAAAAAATAGAATAAAATAAATATTACAGGGGGAGGGGCACATACAACAAACGGGATTTTTTAGCTCGTTTTGGCTCGATATTGATAACGGCAACAGGTAGACGCTTGAAATATTCACAAAATATTTAGTTTTATATTCACTTTGAAAACAAATAATTAAATTAAAATAAAACATTTAAGGGAATTTTCACAGATGATGTATTTCCGTTGCCGCTATAACAACAAATACTACAAAATAGTTAAGGGGGCTCCCATACAACAAACGTGATTTTTTGCTGGTTTTTGGTCGATATTGATAACCGCAACAGGTAGACGCTTGAAATATTCACAGAATATTGAGTTATATTATTTATTTTAAAAATAAATAATTAAATTAAAATAAAATTATTATTTAAGGGGGGCTCCCATACAACAATGGTACAACATGGTACGGAACCCTTCATGCGCGAGTCCGACTCTTACTTGGCCAGTTATTTTTATAAAGGAGTTTTGTCCATATTTTTTGATATTCGACCATACCACTCCCATAAATCTAATTACTTATTTAAACTATTTAGGGATCGCTTGAAGTATCAATCTTAGAATATTTTCTATATTCTAAGGTATCAATAGAGCACGACGGCTAAGAATGTAAGTACCTACCTACATTCTTGATCCAAGACAACGGCCCATAGGTACCTACCTCAAACGATCTCCAATCATGGCTACACTATTCATATCACTAATTTCCCATATTTTTTTTATTTTATTTAATATTATATTATTTAATATTAGCATGCTGCCGCTTGTACGCTGCCAATTGATAGTGGGCTTGACCATTTAGATTGTCTTTAGACCTTCAACGGTCTATGGACAGTCTGTTTTTTTAGTGTTAGTTAGCTTGTATTTTGTTTAGTTAGTAAAGACACTTGCCCATTAGATACGAAAACAAAAAATATATAATTATTTTAAATACGCGTGTAAATTTTTTGTGGAATACAAAACAATAAAATTGCGATCAAAATAATGAAAATTATGTAAAAAAACTTATTAAATACATTTTCTTCCTTGTTTTGGTTTTATTAATTCCCAACTATGAAACAAAATGTTTTATTTTTTAATTTAATTAACAACAAAACAAAAAAAAAACTATAATATGGCTGATAATCTTCAAACGGCTGAACATATTTTCATTGGAATATGGAGTAATCATTGGTAGCTAAGAACACTCTCGATCAAGTCACCTTTCAAACAAAAACCGGCCAAGTGCGAGTCGGACTCGCGCACGAAGGGTTCCGTACCATTATCTATAAAAACGGCAAAAAACACGTTTTTTGTATGGGAGCTCCCCTTAAATATTAATTTTATTTAAATTTAATTATTTATTTTTAAAGTCAATATATAAGTAAATATTCTGTGAATATTTCAAGCGTCTAGCTGTTGGCGTTATCAATATCGAGCAAAAAAATCACGTTGGTTGTATGGTACCCCCCTTAACTATTTTGTAGTATTTGTTGTTATAGCGGCAACGGAAATACATCATCTGTGAAAATTTCAACTGTCTAACTGTCACGGTTCATGAGATACAGCCTGGTGACAGACGGATGGACGGACAGCGGAGCCTTAGTAATAGAGTCCCGTTTTTACCCTTTGGGTACGGAACCCTAATAAAAACTAAATCAAAATCGATTCAGACGTTTGGGAATTACCTGCGATGCCACAGACACACAGACTCAGCGATACACTACAACTATAATAATACTCCCTCTTTTTGTGTTGCAGGTTTAATAACCTACGTGAAATTCAAATGAAATTACTCTTATTTCATGTCGGGCAGACAGGAATAATTATCAATATAAAAACCGACTTCATAAAAATATCAGAACTGGACCAAACGAGAAGCACCAGCTTTCAAATAAAAAAAGAATCATCAAAATCGGTTCACCCAGTCAAAAGTTCTGAGGTAACAATCATTTTAAAAAAAAGCTGTCGAATTGATAACCTCTTCCTTTTTTTAAGTAGGAATAAAGAGGTCTTTTTTGAATGTATCCATCCATACTTGCATAAAGACATAAATTCTTACATCAGTCAGTAAGTTCTGTTGATTATAAAGTCAAAGCGAGGTCACATGTGTGTTGATGTAAATAAAATCTAACTGGCGCGACACAAAATTCGGGAAACCCAAATTAAAACAACTGAAGAATATTATTAACGGCGACCAACACAAAATTAACTCTATCGCCACCAACAATACGATTTCGCCAGCCTATTTGACTTATGGCCTTTTGTTAATATCTCTTTAATGAAATTGTTTGTCACTCTGTCATACTATCAAACATTGTGTGAAATGAATTAGGTACCTAACCTGCGTTTAATCCCACAGAAAACTTCAGAAAATAACGTTTATTGTGTTTAATCCTTTTCGAACTTCCTCAGCGGAATGTAAATTAAAACCTTCAATATTTTGACCGCCGGCATTTTGCGGCATCTGCGCCGCATTAAAAACCTAACACAAATATAATAACGATGTGAAGAAAGGTCAGATTACTTAGATTTCATGCTAACCTGCATATTTGTTAATTAACCTATCTTATTACAACGTTACCACTGTCATTTAAAACATAATTATCGGAAAATTAATGGTTTATTCACATATGTAATTGCATTCGATAATCAATAAACACTAAGAGCTAAATTAAATTAAATTATTTATTTGTAAAGTTCTAAGAGTAGCACTTATCAAATAATCATAAGTGTATTTGAATAATTCTATTCTATAATATTTAAATATGTATATGCACTTACTTGAAAATACTTGCACATTGGGTTGGCAAAAAATTCGTCTCGTATTTGCAAAAAAAAAAAACAATTGCACCAAGGTCCTAAATTAATCCAAAACCACTTCAGTTCACAGACAAAAAAACTCTTCACGTTCAGAAATTAAAATTGTTTAATGCGCAGTTTACTTCACACGATTTAATTTAACTGTTCATGTCTTTTCGAACGAATTATCGGACTAGCACTAAAGTTGCTCTAAGTCTAACTAGCCGGCCGGCACTATGCTATGGCTATAGGCCTACGATATGCGTCACTCCGATAATGGTGCCAAAAATAGAGCGCAAATAAAACACGAGTGCGTGCTATACACACGAGATTACAACAGACTGTATCAAGTCCAGACAGAATGAATACATTTTAAATGATTTCGCGGCACGTGTTACAGCGTGATTTTACAATTCTACATCTACGTCATTTTTGTGGAGCCAATTCTGTAGGCATATAACCAATTATCTTTGCGTATAAGTTTAACCATATTTGGGCACACATCCCGTTTTGTTTCCGTTGTCAAATTAAAAACACGAGATTATGATTTTCCTCAGAATTTGTGATTATTCGCCAGTCATGTTTGTTCTAAATACGAAAGTTCGCAAGTTTATCACATACTTAATTATTATTCATACAGTAGGTTTGGATCGTATATTTATTCAAATCACGATTATCTTAGTTCGGCGGAATGGAGACTTATCTATAGTGAATATGTTTATGTTGGTGGCCAAATATAAACGCTCTTTTGTTGTTTTGATGGAATCTAGTTGGCTACACTTTGGCGCACCACTTTTTAAATTGATAGAAGATTCTTTTATATCTTACGAAAGCTCTACCCAAGCTCTACCTTTACAATAAATTGAAATCTGCTGTGTTATGTAAAATTATTGAAGCTGGAGTATAATAAAATATTATGAACAGACAACTTTTAAATTTAGTACGGTTTTATAAATAAACTAGCCGTCCGCCCCGGCTTCGCACGAGTGTAAGCTCGGCCTTCGGCCTCGCTACAAAATATAATATAGCCTATGTCACCCGGGGATAGTGTAGCTTTCCAACAGTGAAAGAATTTTTCAAATCGGTTCAGTAGTTTCGGAGCCTATTCATTACAAACATACAAACATACAAAAATAGGTACAAATCTTTCCTCTTTATAATATTAGTGTAGATCTATACCTATTATATTTTTTCTGATTCATGTTGAATTCTATGGTAAACAGTTTGTTTCTAGGAAACATTTTTGGTTTGGAGTTAGCTGATTATATTGTTTTCTAGTGATATTCGAATACTGTTCATAGAATTTTATTATTATACGTACCTATAATGATTATTGGTGTGCACGGAAAAGTGTAGAATTTGAGATTATCATATTTTTCGACGTCGTGTGAAAGTGTATGATAATTATAAATTTGTGTGTTCTGCCGTTTTTTAAGATATTTTATAACTAGTTTTAATAAGAAAAATTATGTTGCGTGAAAATTGTCCAATATAGACAAGATTGTAGTTTGAAAGTTTGACGATTATTTATTTTACGGGTTTATTTGCTTATAGTACAGTGAATAAGATGGTTTGTAGAATATTTTTATCGGATTTGTTTATAATCTTTGTATAAAAATTGTATACTTAACTAAGTTTAAAATATTACAAATAATAAATTAAATAGTAATATTATTTTTATATTATGGTAGTATGTATTTTGTTTAAATCTTTATTTAGCATCGACACATCAATTGATGTTGCGTCATCAACTTGGTGCCTGTGTTATCTCAGAAAGCATCTGTTTGGCTGGGTGGCCGTTAGGGTGAGCTGTAGTGTTCATGACTGAGCGCTACCATGCTTCGGGGGTCATTTTTTGTAGGTTCCGATCTATGGTTACGCAGAAAGAGTGTACTAAGTCGAAAGGAGGTCATTATAGTCATTCTTATAAACAACTTTTACGATGGGGCTGACCATGTAGTCGCGTGTATTTTTTGTGGGACTGTTATTATTCTATCGAACATCTGTTTTTCCGCTATTTCAGGCTAGCCGGCCCCATAGTAGGTACTACAAGTTGTTCATAGTAATGAGTACAATAACCTCCTATCGTCTTCTTTCCCTTTTTGAATAACCCTTTATATTAGTGTAAATTGGCTTAGAGTTTTGTAATCCGAACTAAAAACCTTTTTTTTAATATAAGGTCGGGGAAAAAGTTTCTTCGTATTTTATAAACAAATTCAAGACATATTTTTTTCAAGTTTAATTACATTTAATTATAATATATATGTGCCATTTTGTTTGATAACTTGTTGCCATCTTGTAGGTAGTGACATGATCCCGTTGCTGTAGAAATTTTGGGACTTCTGATCAAAAAAGTGCAACAAGTAGTTTTGACAGTCCTCTCTGGATGTTAATCTAACACTACCCAAAGAATTCTGAAGAGACCGAAACAGGTAGAAATCTGAGGGTGCAAGGTCAGGGCTATATGGTGGATGCATTAACACTTCCCAACCAAGCTCTCTCAATTGTTGCTGAGTGGCCAAAGATGTGTGTGGTCTGGCGTTATCATGATGAAAGACCACGCCCTTTCTGTTGATCAATTCCGGCCGTTTTTTCTCAATTTCTTGTATAAGTCTCATCAGCTGTTGGCAGTAGAGATCCGAATCCATGGTTTTGCCCGGCGGTAAAAGCTCATAATGAACGATGCCCTTCCAATCCCACCATACCCACAGCATCACCTTATTATGTGTTAATCCGGGTTTCGCTACAGTCTGTGGTGCTTCACTGCCCTTTGACCATGATCGTTTGCGCACATTCATGTCGTAGGTGATCCATTTTTCATCACCAGTGATCAATCTTTTCTAAAACGGTTCGGTTTCGGTACGTTTTAACAGAGAATCGCAAATGAGCACACGATTCATTTGGTTTCTTTCAGTGAGCTCGTGTGGCACCCAAATATCGTATTTTTTTATACCCAGACTTTTTCAAATGGGTCAAAACTGTTTTGTGGTCGATCCCCAGTTCTTCAGCTACGTCGTAACTACTAATATGCCGATCTTGCTCCACTTTTTCAGAAATGGCATCGACTTTATCCGTAACAAGGCAACCAGAGCGAGCTGCATCTTTGACATCAAAATTCCCGGACTGAAAACGCTTGAACCAACATTGTGCTACTCTTGATGACACTGCATTAGGTCCATAAACGTCACATATTTTATTCGCGGCTTGTGTCGCATTTTTCCCTTTTTTGTAATAAAACTTCAAAATATATCGAATTTCTTCGTCAGATTCACTCATTTTATCGAACAAAAAACAATTGAAAAATGGCGGGAAATTGCTTTTTACTTTTTGCATTCCTTTTTTAAAATGTCATATTTTTAATGATATCAAAACCAGCCAGATACAAACAGTACAACCGATGAGATTTTACTACAACTTTATACATACAAAATACGAAAAGACTTTTTCCCCGACCTATTATGTATATTGGTTCAATATTGTTGTGTTTTTTTTTTTTGCAATTGGCTTGCGTTTTTTATTTTTAAATTGAGTGATCAGATGAGCAGGTCATCTGCTTTTGCCTCATAAAAGTAGGTAGTTACCTATATCACCGGCTATGGTTAATAATTATGATTTTTATGACTAGATCAGACAAACACGGGAGATATGGTAAGATGGCGTGGCAATTGCGAGGCATTTTAGAATTTGTGTTTGTTTGTGCACGCACATCTCCTTACCATTGGACGGATTTAAATGCGGTTTTCACGAATGCTTAGCTATGACTAGATTGGAGTAGGTAGGTACAGGCTATGATACCTATTTTGCGAAAGGGCCGGATTAAAGTATATATGAAAATCCTTTGTTTTTGATATCAGGGCCGTGGAGGTTAGTATTCAGGTTAGTTTCAGGTTTAAAATAATTAAATTTAATATTGTAGTAAGATTTTTTGAAAAAAAGACGCATTAGGAGGTGAAAGAGGGATTTGAATTTTATCATAAAAATTTTGTACTTAGCTAAATTCTGCCAAAAAAATGCCATCGGAGTAGGTATAGTATAGAGGTCCACTGAGAAATGCTTTTGCGAAAGGGCAAATGGGGCAAATGGAGTTTGAAATTTTATGTTTTTGATGTTAGGGAGATAAAACTTGGCTTTCAAGTTGATTGTTTAAATTAAATAAATTTTCATATTATCCTGTAATTTATTAGGTACATAATAATTTTTGTTACGTACCTACATAAGTTCTGCGATAGTTTTGTAGGTACAAAATTACTGGTATCTAAAATCCAGAAACAAAGATACAAGCTGTTATCATTCTGAACGGAAAATCTCAAATATGGATAAACTTTGACTCCAAATTCGGGTTATCCTATAGGTTCGTAGGTACATAATTATTTATGACACGTGCATAAGCTCTGCGATAGTTTTCATAGAATCATTATGAACGGAAAAACAACAAACATGATAAACTTCAATTTAATTAAAGGTTATCCTGTAGCATTGCCATACAACGTGGTAATGAGGTCAGCATTTTGGGAACGATTCCTACTGGTAGCGGATTAATAAATTAGTTTTTTTTGTAGTAACAATTTAATTAGTTTTACTTTGTACATACTGTTTTAATGATGAATTTCTAGTGTAATTCCGCTTCTACGTCGCTTCAAGTACAATAAGGAATTTGTGATAAATATTTGTTGATATTCTCGGCCAAGCGCTCGACGAGTCAACACGTCCTGAGGATGCCTCGTGAAGAGGAGAAACACGTGTCGACAAAGTGCACTAAGGAAACGGGTACAATTTATTACTTTTTAAATTCAATTCGGTATGTAAAGTTTTTTTTTGGTATTTTTTTATATTTTTATTTCGTAGATTAGGTCATTATAAGAAACTAATTTCAATATTTTTGTTTTATATTCAGTAGTTAATTTATAATATTTTTTTGAAAATTTGAAACCTATGACGTCACTTTTTTGCACAAATATGTAGTTGCGTTGAGGAGCCAAGAAAAGCACGCGAGTCAAAAAAAAAGACACTAGGATTTACTTTGACACTTGACAGTGACACCTACTAATTCGTAAGTCTCTATTCAATCAAAACAAAAGTCCATCTAGAGTTGCCATCTACTAAAAATAATACCCCATGTCAGGCTTTTAATTTAGTCAAATTATTATCCCATTATAAGGCCTCATAGTAACATTACCTTATTTAATAATAATCTACACTTATATTAAAAAAAAACGAGAAGATTATTAAGTTTGTTTATAGAAGATACACTCCGAAACTACTTGACCGATTTAAAAAAAAACCTGTCACTGATAGAAAGCTTCACTATTCCTGAGTCCGGGAGTAGAGAGGATTACGGGGCGAATGCAGAACTGGGGCCTTACGGACAACAGCTTCGGTATGTAAAGTTTTTTTTTATATTTTATTTCGTAGATAAGGCTATTTTAAGAAACTAATTTCATTATTTTTGTTTTCTATTCAGTAGTTATTTTAAAATATTTTTTGAAAATTGAGATATTGTGACGTAACCAGATAGCTCAAAATGTCGTTTATTTAAATATTTTATTTGTTCGATTATTAAGGTTCTGTGTTTTTTAATCTTAGGTTGAGACATCATGTTTGAATATAAATTATTAATCATACATCAAATGGCATATTAAAATATGTTTAACATTATATATCGTTGTGAGTAGCACCCATAATAAAAACAAATTAATCTGACGTGGTGAAAATTAATTCTATTAACTAGGTGCTTCCAGTAAAAACGTTCTAAATCAGATATTTATTTCCCCGAAAAAAACCTTCCTCATGATTTTTCCCTACGCTTAGGGAAAAACACCCCATATTGGCAACTCTGAAAAGAACTAGACTGTAAAACCACAGATATGAAAGAAAAATATTTTCTGTGTGACGAACAGTGTGTCAAATGTATTATATTTTTTATTCTTAAAAAGCACAGATAATAAAATGCAAAAACGTGACGTCATTTAGAGGTCAATGAAAGTCGAATGATTTCATAGTTTTTTGTTAAAATAAATGGCATCTTATCATTTTAAAAGGTCAGAGTAGAAAAATAAGGGTTTGTAACAAAAAATCTCGAAATGGTTTCGGAATTGGCATAGGTAAATTTTTTTTAGCATACCGAATTAAAATACATGTAATTTCAATTAATATATATTTTATGTTTCAGAATTAATACATTTTTGTTTTCAGATTTAGTATTATCATATTTCATGTGTCAGAATTAATTAATTTTTGTTTCAGATTACTTTAATACTTAATTTTATAATTAAAAATAATTCAGAATTAATTAATTTTTGTTTCAGGTTACGTTAATTTTCAATTTATGTAATTAATATTTTATATCAGGTTAGGCAAAATTAAACTCAATAAAATTAACATTATCAACAAATATTTATCACAAATTCCTTATTGTACTTGAAGCGACGTAGAAGCGGAATTACACTAGAAATTCATCATTAAAACAGTTTTGAAAATGGACTTCCGCAAAGTAACGCCTGTCTCAAATCAACTTTGTACATACTGTTACTAATATTACCTACAAAGAGGAAAGTTTTTTTTTAATGTTTGTAACGAATTAACTCAAAAATTACCGGACTGATTTTAAAAATTATTTCACCATTAGAATAATACCTTGCCCCTGAGTAACATAGACTATCACATCATCAGCCAATTAACGTGGACAAGGCCTCCTTCGCAAGCTGTACTTTGGTATAATTAATGGAAGGGAAATAATACGTTACAAGCTGAACTGAAAAAAAAGAACTGAATAGCTACACTTGTTAAATAAACGCTATTGTTTTAGGCATTAGCAAGCGCTACATACACATTTCGTTTGCACAGCCCAAACTCTCTTAGGCTAGTTTAAGTTAAAAATAATTCTCAATATAAAAAAACCGACTTCATCAAAATTTCAGAACTGAACCAAATTTTAATGGGACCACAAGGAAAGCACTAGCTTTCAAATAAAAAAAGAATCAACAAATCGGTTCACCCAGTCAAAAGTTCTGAGGTAACAAACATTTTTTTTAAAACCAGTCGAATAGAAAACCTCCTCCTTTTTGGACGTCGATTAAATTTCCAAACGTTAGGATATCGTGGTTTACATGATTATTGTTAAAAATTTCGTCAGCTGCTCCAATATATTTCTTTGACCCACCCTAAATCAAAACCTGGCCACGCCCATGAGTTGGGGTGTATGAGTTGGTACGTTATTTCGATGGCAACATCTATAGACAATACAAGCAGCGAACACCTCGACGAACCGCTCGCAGCTGATGCGATCGTGCTGCCGTGCCCAGACCTAGCAGCGCTTCAGTAATCTACATTTCAAGGAGATCTCTGGAACAACTTTACAAATCCAATTCTGAAAATTCCTTCACTAATAGTAAGTTACACTATTCCTGAGGCTTATGTTTAAATTTTCGTTATTATTCAAGAGAGTTTTCGGTACAAAATAACAACATTTGTTAGACAAGTCAGAGAAAGCAAATATTTTATTTCAATAATTTTTTCGTCATAACAATGTGAATTTGACGCGTGAATCAGCGGGGTGCAGCGTGAGAGGTGAGCGCGGGTCGGCGGCGAACGGTTCGGCGAGCCGCTCGCCGACCATGCTCGCGCGTGCCGGGCTGATGCGAACGTGTTGCAGTAGCCGGACCAGGCAGCACTTCATTTGGATCATGGCGAACCTTTTACCTGCAAGAAATATGTACCTACGATACAAAATCGCACTACTCTGTAAAAAGTGATGCGTGGTCCAAAAAAAACGCGGCGACTTGGAACTTTATCTTTTTTCGTCTGTTTTAAAGTAGCGTATAGGATAAGAATAAGTATCCTGCTTCATCTAGTCGCAGGGGACCCAATGAAGTGATATTAAAGGGACCTTCTTGCAAGGAGGAGGAAAACTAATTGCATGGAAGCGAAAAGCCAAAGATCGGGCTGTGTGACAGATGTCTGCTAGTGTTATGTGGGCTGATGATGACTCACCGATGCAGTACCGGGGTCCGTCTCCGAAGGGCATGTAGACTCCGGGGGGAGGCGCAGCTCGTCCCGGGGACCACCGCTCCGGTACGAACCGCTCCGCTTGCTCGAAATACTGTAAGAATAATAATATCTGAGATACGCTTCAAAACTACAACTTTTATCAGTTTTATCATCGCACCAGCCGCCACCGCCTGAAAGTTCATATCATACCACATATCATAGATCAGTGGAAATCGCATTCATCAGTGCGATTTTCATGATCTTTTTTGCCTCAAACCTGCAATTTGTGGAATGCGGTTAACTATAACATGGGTTCTTCAAAAGGGCCGTTACCAACGTACCTGTGATGCCCATAGGCCATGTTTCAGGTACCCATAGACGACGGTGATCGCTTACCTTCAGGCCCGTTAGCTTTTTTGTTTCATTTGTATGGAAACTTTCATTCCCCTATTTAGCCCCCGCCCCCCCCCCCCCCCTCTTTAGGGAATTAATTATCAAAAATCCTTCCTGAGTGGTCACATCTACACTTATAATATAATATATAATAATATTATAAAGAGGAAAGATTTGTACCTATTTTTGTATGTTTGTATGTTTGTAACGAATAGGCTCCGAAACTACTGAACCGATTTGAAAAATTCTTTCACTGTTGGGAAGCTACACTATCCCCGGGTGACATAGGCTATATTATATTTTGTAGCGAGGCCGAAGGCCGAGCTTACACTCGTGCGAAGCCGGGGCGGACGGCTAGTTTATTATATAAAGAATATTTCTACAAAATGGCATGCTTCTAGACCCAGCGTTAAGAGGACAAACAGACAAGGAGACAGCTTAGGCTTAGTTATAGGGTCTTGTTGATAATTTTTGGGTACAGAACCTCAAAAACTGACGTGGTTTTGACCCATTTTGTACGATTTACAAGTGTCGTTCATTGTAACTTACCTGTTCATCCCTCTGTATGGCCAGGGTGGGGAAAAGCACGATGGTTCCCTTCTCGACGACGGTGTTGGTCCCGGGTATAGTGTAGTCCTTCGTGCACAGACGCTGTATGCTCGGGAACGGCGGGTAGAGCCGTAACGTTTCTGGCAATTATAAAAAAAATTGAAGCCAAAGAAGCAGTTTTTCAAAAACTTGTTTGAAATAGTTCTAAGAGGCAATATGAAGGCAAGATAATATCAAGAAACTATAAATAAACTCATGGTCAGCTATTCGCACTAATATCAGCCTTCAATCCTTCAACATAGGAGAGACTCAAACTAGAGATGACAAATTCGAATAATCTGTAACATTTTCTCAAGCACTGACCTTGTATCACCATCTCCATGTAGGTCAACTCCTGGAGCACCTCGTAGGTGATCACTCCACCTCGTGTCTCCAGCACCTGGTGTATTTCCTCCCTCATCTTCCGCTGCACGTGAGGATGGACGGCTAGCTCTAGGCAGAGGAAGGCCAGCGTTGAGGAAGTCGTCTCAAACCCACCCAGGAATATTATGAAAGCGTTTGCCGATATCACCATGTCGGCTGTGAAATAAAGTCAGATTTTAATTTTATGGAAAAATTGGTCACATATTGGCAATCACAGTGGAAAATACATTACATAATTTCCTGTTTCGTGCATTTCGTGCTCATTTAAAATCAGTCAGATTATAGATAGCTGTTCCAAACTTTAGCCAATTTAAAAAGTTTTCAAATGGGCCTACCCATTAGGAGAATTATCTTAACGTTATAAATAGAAATGGCCACAATCACACTAATATCATTTATGTGAAAGTTTGGATGGATGGATGGATGGATGTTTTTACTCAATCACACAGAACCGGCGGGATGGATATGGATGAAATTTAGAATATACATTGCTTTTGTCCTGGATCAACACATAGATGCTACTTTTCATCATTATCGTCATCGCCGATTTTCATCACCACGCGGGTGAAACCGCGGGGCGCAGCTAGTATTTTCATATTTTCACTCATATTTCAGTCAATTTCAAAGTTAGTAAAGCTAACTGACTGAAGTAATCTATACATGGCATATTCTACAAAAACAATTGAATTGCACGTATACCGTTGAACACGGAAATGAGAACTCTGTCACCAGGAATTGTGACAGATATGTGATTAAACATTCTTATTTATGTCAACGCGTGGAACTCCGCATCACAGTTGCTAGCACAGTTGCTATGGGTGCAAGTGGCTACAACAAATTTCTTACAAAAATGCCTTGACAGCCGTTCTAATTTTAACAAAAAATGTTTTTTTCTTTTCTGTGCCGTTGAAGGTAATAACCGTAATGCTCTTGCCTACTGCTAGTTGGTAGCGTAGCGTACCTATTCAACTGATCCAACATGCTGCGCTGGTGGCATTAGGGGATATCCATTAATTATGTGAGGCGTTTAGGGGGGGGGAGGGGGTCGAGCCAGAGTTTACGCAATATCACGTAATAATATTTTTTCCGCAAAAAAAAACAGTGTAAAATTAGGTAAAATATGTTTCTTCACTTAAATATGGCTAAATCCTACACAACATATTACAGCATTACCATACAACGTGGTAATTGGGTCAGCATTTTGGGGACAATTCCCATTTGATAGCGGTTTAATAGATTAGTAACTGGTTAGATATTAATTTGTCGTTTTAATAATTATGATTTTTAAATATTAAGGAGATGGAATGTTATTTAAGTTACTAAAACATATTAAAGATTAACGCAGTTATACAAAAAATACACATAAATACACATAAAAAATCTCACGCGAGATTAGAGTGCAGGGGAGGAGGTAGAGCCAAATCTCACGACATCTCACCAAGGGAGAGGGAACATCGAAAAATCGCCAAAAACACCTCATGTAATTAATGAACGCTCCCTTACCAAAATTTAACCGATTGTGATGTGAGTTATTTATAAAAGCAATTTACTCTAGAGTCTAGACAATCAAGACCTAATTGTGCTGCTAGTTATTTTTAATAATAGCAATTTACTTTTTAAGATTCAAGAACTAAATGGATAAGGTTTTCTGTTAAAACGGATTGAATTTGATAATATAAAGAATTATTCAAAAGTAAAATCTATGAATAGGTAAATCTCTAAAGTAAAATAACTAAAAGTTCAAAACTTAGCTTTATTTAACTGCTTTTAATTCTGTTATCTAAATCTCTGGGCAGAAGTTGGAATTAGTTTTTTTCAGGGCCATTTTTCTCAACAATTTACATCAACTGCCTTCGGCTAGGAATGCTCAGAAGAATTATTTTTATGTGGTGTAGGTTCCCAGGTGCGCACTTCAATTTTAAAAGATAGGTTTCAACTTAGGGTATGGTAAGGAGCATTATAAAGTACCCCATCACCTTTCATTACCCCTGCTAATATTATAAACGCAAAAGTGTGTTTGTCGGTTTGTTTATTTGCCCGTCTCACGCGCAATAACAACTCGACGGATTGACGTGATTTTTGCACACAGATAGTTGGAGTACCATAGAGATAGAGCTACTTTTTATTCCAGAAATATATCCAGTTTCAAAAATATTGCCACATTGCACTGGTGAAGCCCCAGCGTGCTAGTAAGTAATTATTAATAGGTAATTTGTGCAAATCTGAGTTTAACACCTCAAGACAGTGTCCGGAACAGAACATACAGCTAGGCGCAGAAAATACAGCTAGGCATGGAGACAGATATCTAACTTTAGGATAACAATAAAATGTACTACTAGACTGTGGAATGCGTTTCCTGAGTGAATGATCCCATTTACATACAAATTTCAAGTCACTAGTGAATCGGTTTCTTTTAGGCAAACGTGCTCCATCGTTGATCGTAGTAGCGGAGGGGGTAAGTGGCATAAGCCCCCCAATTAAAAGCAAACTTATTTACAAATATAATATTGTTATTCCAACTCACTGATCTCAACGTCGTCACCTTCAGTCTTGGCGTTGTTATTGGAGTCGTCGCTGCGTAGCGCCATCATCATGTCTATAAAGTCACCGCGCTTCTCTTGTTCACCTGAAGAATAAGCAGTCTTAAATGGCATGGCAACACAAACAAAACTTACATATCTGTTATGGTTATATAACGCCGGAAATTCCACACCGTCATATTTTTCCGCTCCTTGCTTCCGTGGACATGCAAGGTTTGGAATATTCTTCCCCAAAGGTCTGCCCACCAAACTTCACGTTGATGCATTTCAAAAAGAGTGTCTAGAACTACCTCTTCGTCCTGGCACAGAACCGTCAACACCGCTAGTGTTGCAAGAGTCCATAGGCGGCGGTTTCTGCTTACCATCAGGTGAACAGCACACTTATTTGTCGTTCGCTTAGTCAAACTACTGTCCTGAATTTTCTCTTTGAGCAAAAACCCTGGGCCTTGGGCACCAAATGCCATGAGAGTTGTTCAGAAAAAAAATCCTTCTTTGAAAATAAGAAATATTTCAAATGCATCGTTCTTTAAAAGTTTTGTTTTATATAAATGACACAAACATCTTGTTGACTCTCTTGTGGATGCACTTACCATTTTCTCTTGCTCTCAATACACTAGTGACGATGTTGTAGAAAAAATCATGAGTTCTCTTCGGTATTATTCTCATCCTAAAGAATAGTACAAAGGCAGGCCAGAACTGACGCATAGTCCTGAAATTATAAGAAGTTTCAATCACTATTATTCATATATAGACTATCTGTGCCTCACAGTTTCACTCGTGCCAGCCACCAGCGCCACCTACCGGGTCCTATTGTGAATCTAAACCATCAAGGAACCCACTCAAATACACAAAAAACATCATCATAATAGGTCCAACCGTTCAGGAGGAGTTCAGTAATAAAGAACGTACAGAAGAATTATATTTTCTCTTATCTCTTATAAGGGTGAAAGCGCGGGCGCAGCTAGTGTATAGTAAAGATGATTCTCTGAAACCTAGTGTACTCTGAAAAAGTATGTTGTATTTATCTCAAATAACACCTAGGTTGATCAAAGATCATTAGAGGGTTGAAGTCGATTACTTTGAAAAACATTTTTCTAGTTTTTGCTGCGAATAGTTATTATCTAAATTATCAGAGTTTTTGTTTAAAAATAATTATTATTATAGTATGAACTCAACAAAAAAGACAAAACCACCACTATTTAATAAAATTATTTTAAAGAGATTATAATTAGTACGTGCAATTGCAGTGTATACTCACTTTTCAAAAATATTAAACACCGACATCTCATAGAATGCCTGCAGGGCCACAGCAAAAGGGTCTTTATCATTATACATAACGCCACTTTTCAACCCAAAAGCGCAAGGCACTATGGCATCTGCCGTGTAGCCTCCCACCAGCTTCTCTGAATCTAACAAAGCTGATATTTCTTGCCTTTTATCTTGTCTATATTCTGCATAATTTGATTTTTGTACAGTACTATTTCTATTCTGTGTATTATCATTTGCTTTGGCGCTATTTTGTTCAATGCCTTTTTCTTTCATGCCATTTTGTTTTATGTCATTTGCTTTGACACCATTGTGTGCAATATGTGCAATAACATTTTCTTCAGGGCCATTTGTTTTGATACCGTTTTGTTTTATAACATTTTCTTTGTTACGAAATTCATCGATCCCATTTTGTTTGATACCATTTTGTCTCAACCCATTTTGTTTGGTTTCTGTTATGACTATATTTTCACTTACTGCGTCATTGTTCCCAGCTAAATTAACTTCTTTATTACTACTTTTATCTTCTTTGCTATTTTTAACATTATTTTTGGTATTTATATTGACTGTGGCTTTAGTTAGCAGATCTCTCACTCGAATGACGAAATCGTTTGCTGTGTTGTCGATGAGAGGGAACATTCCTCTTAGTTTGTTTGGTCTGAAATCAGAAATTACAAAGATGATGACATTTATGTAGGTAATGTATGAGAAAATAAAATTCGACGTTTTGCAAATAACTAACTTTGATGCTATACATGCATATACATTATACATGAATAATATACCTTAGCTGGATCATAATTTAAACTCGCTTTTTCTTTTCTACTTTCAAACTTTTAGTATAAGACTTTATTTTTCAAAATGTAAAAAGATGGTGAGTTTCATCCATTCGGTTTATAATCTTCTTAAAAAATATTATCCAGTAAAAAAGAGGTAAAAATCTAGAGGACTTTTATTGTTATTAGTCACATAATAAAATGTAGAAATTTCGTCTCTACTTGTCACAATAATTATTGAATGTTATATAGTAACCAAGCTACATAATTTAAAAAAGTAACCTAACCACTACCTACTTATCAATTAGCTACCTATTGTAGATTTAGTTTATTCTTTTATATGTTCTCAAACAACCTTACTTACTAACTTTACTATACTATAACCTTTGGTTTTGTTATAATATACCTATCTACATACAAATCTGCACTACGTTTATCCATATTCCATGGTTACTTTATCGACAAATACGTAAGCTTTACTCATTCTATGTCGCAATTCACCAAACAAAATTATACTCTAATAATTACGAATATTTGCTTTCAATTAACCTACTCTAACTTTACTATTGCATGTGTTAGTTGATTAAGAAAATCTTGCTTTATAGTAGAAATTAAGTATACTAGTGAAACAACCAGGCTACGCAATACGCCTACGAACCTATACGAACGTTAGTATACGAACATCTTACCTAATGACCCTTAGCAAATATGCTTTTTGTGTGCCCTTAGCAAGGGGTAAAGGGCAAGCAAGAAAAGCATATTATTATCTAGAGTATACCCACAAAGTCTAGCGTGCCCTAGTGTCTTAGGTTTTGGCTGCCTGAATGTCTTTGACACGTCCTACACATGCCTAATACTTCTTAGAAGTATATAATTACATTATCGACACTTAAAACATTTATATTTTTGGGAATTTAAAAGTTTTTTATGACTACGATCCTTCATTATAAGCACCATTAAAATTTTAACGAGTTTGAATTACACGATGAAATAAACTCCTTTAAAATCCGAAAAATGTTACCAACCCCCGGAAAGCATTGGCATGTAATCGGATTCAAGAGTTTTGAAGAGTTCCCTAAAGTTGGCAAGAATGAGGATACCAAACATGCAACATGACAACGCGATCAGACGGAAAACGGTCTCAGAAAAGTTTCCGGTGGTTTTTTGTGGTTAATATCATTTTTATCGTAGCGTGTGAGCCACATTTAGTTCGCTTATCTAAACTGTTCATTATCAGACTATCATGTTCCCACTGTTGGGACACAGACCTTCTCCCAAACAGAGATAATGGACCCTAATCCATCCTGGCCCAGTGCATGTTGGTGAATGATATAATTATGCGTTTGACCTTTTGAGGTTCTTGGACATACCGGTTTCCTCACGATGTTTTCTTTCACAGTTTTTGAGCTATGGCGTCGAAACTTCGCGTAATTTATTTATGCAGATACTAAAAAATAAGTGATTGGTGCAGGGTCGAGGATCAAACTGGTGCCGTCAGATTGTAAAGCGCACATGCTTCACACTCAGCCAACTCAGTTGAAGCTACGCAGAGTGCTCTACAACCATCTCTACTATATTTTCTAATCTCCATTCAATCCAGTTATTTTGCTTTTGCTGATGGTCGAGGTGAGAAATGACGACTTGATTATTAATGGTAAGTAGCACATTAAATTTATTTACAAGGAGCCCTACAACGACCTATTATAGTCATTATATTGTATCAAATTCCAGAGTAGCTCGTGTTTCATGATAGAGCAGCATAAAAAAATGAAAGAAATTCTGTCTTAGTAATTTTATACTTTCGTGATCTGAACGCAATACATGTTCATATTTGTTGTGTCAGCTCGTGATCACGACCATTGTAACATGGGTGAAACTTCGAGCAAAAAGTACCTATTATTTAACCGACTTTCAAAAAGGAGGAGCTAATCAATTCGACTGTTTAAAAAAAGTTTGTTACCTCAGAACTTTCGACTGGGTTAACCGATTTTGATGATTCTTTTTTATTTGAAAGCTGGTGCTTCCCGTGTGGTCCCATTTCAATTTGGTCCAGTCGAGAAAGATCTCACTTTAGTGGGGTTCTGGCATTTTTATGAAGACGGTATTTTATATTGATCATTATAATTATTACCTACTAGCCGTCCGCCCCAGCTTCGCGAGGGTGTAAGCTCGGCCTTGGGCCTTGCTACAAAATATAATATTATGTCACCCGGGGATAGTGTAGCTTCCCAACAGTGAAAGAATTTTTCAAATCGATTCAGTAGTTTCGGAGCCTATTCAATGCAAATAAACAAACAAACAATCAAATTTTTCCTCTTTATAATTTTACTCGCAATGGTTCTTAAGCTTTTTGTAGCCACGGACCACTTTCAATATTTCAGTAACACTACGGACCCCTTGCGAAGATAATTTTAAAATAAGAAAACAGTGCTACTTGACAATTACTTGATTTTTGATTTAGTTTATAAATAACAGAACTGCATACTTCAAACGAATTCTAGTAAATAAACCTCGGGAATGTGGACCCCTAGCACTCGCGTCATGGGCCCCACTTTAAGAAACCCTGGTATAGGGTATAGATATAAAATATGGCGCGATAAGTCCCGACTCCGATAAACATTAAAACAAAGTGTGACTTACGAGAATATAGGTGATATTTTGGCACGCAGCTTCTTCCACTCGTTTCCCCTGAGGAACAGCACAGACCCTGCCAACGGGTCGACATCCTGAAATCAATAGAACGATCTATTATACTTGTAGCAAAGATAGCTCAGTGTTTGACCCGTTAAAATTCCAAACCGAAAGGCGTGGATTCAAATCTCAACAATGATCTGGTGAAGGAAAACATCGTAAGGAAATCATAGCATGGTGGTAGGGCATTTCCCAGTGATTGCCTGATTAGCTTCCACCCTCAAGTAAAAAAATCTAAATCTCTCACCTAACTACAGTAGGTAGATATCTATCTATACATATAATAAACACGTAGAGATAAAAAACTCTGTAATTGCGAGATATAAAAAAAAAACACACAGGGTGTCTTAAAATCCGACAGTAGGCATTGAATTCAACAGCTGATTACGAAACTCAATTACCAAAACGGACCAAATGTTCAAGGACACGTCCATGTCCAAGTCAAACTACACCTATATAATCTACTGTGATCTAACGGTATGTTCCTGTAACCTAACTTGAGAACCTTGTGTGTAACCTAACTTGAAAAGCATGTGGTAAACATGCTTAACGCAAAATTAGAGGCTTTTTGCTCAAACTTATCAAATCTTAACTTATTGTTGGTACTAGCGTAACAATTGATTAGGTTTAAAAAAAAATATATCAATATAAAAAACCGACTTCATAATAATGTCAGAACTGGACCAAATTGGAACCACAAGGGAAGCACCAGCTTCCAAATAAAAAAAGAATCATCAAAATTGGTTCACCTAGTCGAAAGTACTGAGGTAACAAACATAAAAAACTAATATTTAAAAAAAAAACAGTCGACTTGATAACCTTCTCCTTTTTTGGAAGTCGGTCAAAAATAAAACCGTTTTCACGTAAAAATAGGTTTTCCAAAAAACAATATACAAAGAAGAAGATTCTGAAATTGAATAAATTGAACAGCGCCTCTATCGGACGTATAAGGAAACTGAATTTTTCATACATTTTGCTATCGTTTACGTAACGATAACTTTTTCGCAAGTGCTCGTACTAAGGCCACTGTTAACACAGACTTTTGACTCTAACCCGACACTTACCTTGTTAAAGAAGAAACCTCTGTCGACGAAGTGTTGGAAGTCGACCACGCAGACTCGCTTGATTAGCTCGGGATCGCAGACGACCAGAGTACGCTGGTAGAACTGGTGCGTACCTGAAACCACCATGGGAAGTACGGTTACACCTATGCTTATATTTCAAACTAATTAAGCTTGTAATGGTTAGGTTTATACCCTCAGAGGACAGATCAGACTTACAAGAGAAATATGCACCGATTAATCCGACATCTGTGAACCAATGTACGCGGTTCTTTTTAACCGACTTCCAAAAAGGAGGAAGTTATCATGCGACATTTTTTTTTAAATGTAACAACCTTAGAACTTTTGACTGGGTGAACCAATTTTGATGATTATTTTTTTATTTGAAATCTGGTGCTTCCCGTGTGGTCTCATTTTAATTTGGTCCAGTTCTGACAGTTTTATAAAGTCGGTTTTTTTTATTGATAATTATTTATTATGCTCTCCAAGCGCTCGATAGTCACAGAAAATAGTATTTTACCAATCCCAAAAGTATGAATAATATTGTTCGAGTGTCTGTTGATTTGGCAGTAGTAGTAATTTTGTTCGAGCGCTTACTATACAGGGTGTTTGGTAGAGGGTCCGACAAATCAAATGAGCGTGTTCGGGGGCCCATTTGGAGAATACAAGTTGGCCAAAAAAAATCCCTGACCCCCCTAATTTTTTTAAAGGTTTTTTTTGTGAATTTTCCCATTTTCACCGAAATTGTACCTATTTACCTCCATAACATTTGTAAAATCTGTTTTAGACCGGATGTTTTTACTTGAATTTGGTCTCTAATACACCTTCAGGCCACGCAAAGCAAAATTGGATACAAAACAGAGCTAAACAACTGATTTAGAGCTCATAGAGTGAATAAATGAAAATAAAAATTACCTCATAGTTCAACTTTCACAGTGATCTAAAAAAAAAACACTAGCAATTCGGGAGGTAATATGCATTTAAAAACTTCTCTATTTATTACTTATTACAATGACATACTAAGTTGGTATAAAACTTACCAACTTGTTGAATAAATGAGGCAGAAGGGAAAATTCAAACAACAGAAATAAATACAATTATTTATTTAATTTAAATTTTGTTCGAACACAGCTCCTCTGTTATGAATACACGCCCGGCATCTACGGCGTATTTCTTTTGTAGTCGTGTTCAGCGTCATTTCTACTTTCATTTTTGAAAAAGCATCCCCAATTCTCGTCACCAATTCTTCTTTTGTGTTTATTTCAACTTCGTACACCAACTCTTTAGCACGTCCCCAGACATAAAAATCGGGTGGTGTTAGGTCTGGGGAACGTGCGGGCCATTCAATTGGGCCACCTCTCCCAATCCATGAATTGGGGAAAACGTTGTCTAGGTACTCGCGTACTATGTTCCGGTAGTGAGCCGGGCAGCCGTCATGTTGAAATACAACTGCCCGGTCATCTTCAAAAATCGGCAGGTCACTCATTAATTCCGGTAGGTCATTCATTAAAAATTCTAGGTAATTTTCCCCATTCAGTATATCTGGGAGATAATGGGGTCCTATGAGGTCTCTCCCAATGACACCTGCCCATACGTTGACCGAAAACTTATGTTGGTGTGAGGCCTCTCTAGTCGCGCGAGGATTTTGCGATTCCCATCTGTGGAGATTATGTTGGTTAAAGATGCCCTCTCTCGTGAATTTAGATTCATCCGTCCAGAGAATGGTCTTCAGGAATTCGTCATTATCTACGTCCGTATGTAAAAGAAAACGGCAAAACCGCAAACGCCGCTCTTGGTCCCCTTCTACTAAACCTGAAACCAAAACAAAACCGTTTGAGAACATGAGATGGGCAACTTGTACGGCAATTATTATTATTATTGTAGAGTTCGATACACCACCGAAGTCATAATAATAAAAAAATTACAATCCACTATTCAAGAGAATTTGAGCAAAGCCCATTGTCCAGTAAACAATTTATGTAAGGTTCGTATTTTAAATGAGCAATCAGGAGCTCTAATATTCTGACGCGTGAGATATTATCTAGGTCATTATCTCTCTCTCGTTTCAAAAGTCATAAGAGTGAGAGTGATCAAAATAATCTCAAGCGTCAGAATCTAGAACACAGTTTAGAGTTAATGTCATAAATTAAATTTACCTTGCACCGGAGTGTAGTGAAAAGGATGCCTTCCGTCTGCATTGACTACTGACCAAACTTTCCATGTCGAAACTCCCAAGTCACGGGCCACTTTTCTAATGCTGGTGGTGGGATCCACATCGAACTCTTGTAGAATACTTTCATCTACAACAACACGATGCTGTCTAGCATTGAGTCGTGGTTCCCTAAAATGTAGGGTGCCGGTTTCCCGCAGTCTCCGGAAAGTATTTGAGAATGTGGTGTGATGTGGTACATGTCTGTTGGGATACGACTCTCTGTACATTCTTTGGGCTGCACGTGAGTTCCCATCAGCTCGGCCATAGGCAAAAACCATGTCGGCGTATTCTTCGTTACTAAACTCCGTCATGTCGGCGCAGAAAGAATCAGCAACAACAGTCAACGTCAACAAAAACAACAGTAACAACGGTAACAGTCAACAACGGTAACAGTCAACAACGGTAACAGTCAACAACGGTAACAGAACAACGGTAACAGACAACAACGGTAACAATCAACAAGGTAACAATTTAACAAATCAAAACAGAAAACAGAAACCGTTGGGTTATTCGTACACGCGTCAAACAGTGATAGCAGTCAAAGCTCGACTGATAATCAGTCACACTGATTTTATTGGTTAGACAACTGGTAGCTGAAAGCCTTAGCACGCTGCCTCTGCATTCTTGGAGAGACGGAGAAAGAAGAACTAATAACAATGGTTTTATACCTGCTCGTCGTAATTGGTCCCTTACTTTACGTAGATGACACATTTTTTTATTTCTAGAGTTGTTACTTAGAATCCTATTTTAACTCAATAATCTGGTAAGTATTATACCAATTTAGTATGTCATTGTAATAAGTAATAAATAGAGAAGTTTTTAAATGCATATTATCTCCAGAATTGCTAGTGTTTTTTTTTTAGATCACTGTGAAAGTTGAACTATGAGGTAATTTTTATTTACATTTTTTCACTCTATGAGCTCTAAATCAGTTATTTAGCTCTGTTTTGTATCCAATTTTGCTTTGCGTGGCCTGAAGGTGTATTAGAGACCAAATTCAAGTAAAAACATCCGGTCTAAAACAGATTTTACAAATGTTATGGAGGTAAATAGGTACAATTTCGGTGAAAATGGGAAAATTCACAAAAAAAACCTTTAAAAAAATTAGGGGGGTCAGGGATTTTTTTTGGCCAACTTGTATTCTCCAAATGGGCCCCCGAACACGCTCATTTGATTTGTCGGACCCTCTACCAAACACCCTGTATATAAGGTCGGGGAAAAAGTTTCTTCGTATTTTTTAAACAAATTCAAGACATATTTTTTTCAAGTTTAATTACATTTAATTATAATATATATGTGCCATTTTGTTCGATAACTTGTTGCCATCTTGTAGGTAGTGACATGATCTCGTTGCTGTAGAATTTTTGGGACTTCTGATCAAAAAAATGTAACAAGTAGTTTTGACAGTCCTCTCTTGATGTTAATCTAACACTACCCAAAGAATTCTGAAGAGATCGAAACAGGTGGAAATCTGAGGGTGCAAGGTCAGGGCTATATGGTGGATGCATTAACACTTCCCAACCAAGCTCTCTAAATTTTTGCTGAGTGGCCAAAGATGTGTGCGGTCTGGCGTTATCATGATGAAAGACCACACTCTTTCTGTTGATCAATTCCGGCCGTTTTTTCTCAATTTCTTGTTTGAGTCTCATCTGCTGTTGGCAGTAGAGATCCGAATCGATGGTTTTGCCCGGCGGTAAAAGCTCATAATGAACGATGCCCTGCCAATCCCACCATACACACAGCATCACCTTATTACGTGTTAATCCGGGTTTCGCTACAGTCTGTGGTGCTTCACTGCCCTTTGACCATGATCGTTTGCGCACATTCTTGTCGTAGGTGATCCATTTTTCATCACCAGTGATCAATCTTTTCAAAAACGGTTCGGTTTCTTTACGTTTCAATAGAGAGTCGCAAATGAGTACACGATTCATTTGGTTTCTTTCAGTGAGCTTGTGTGGCACCCAAATATCGAGTTTTTTTGTAAACCCAGTTTTTTTCAAATGGGTCAAAACTGTTTTGTGGTCAATCCCCAGTTCTTCAGCTACGTCGTAACTATTAATATGCCGATCTTGGTCCACTTTTTCAGAAATGGCATCTACTTTATCCGTAACAGGGCGACCAGAGCGAGCTGCATCTTTGACATCAAAATTCCCGGACTGAAAACGCTTGAACCAACATTGTGCTACTCTTGATGACACTGCATTAGGTCCATAAACGTCACAAATTTTTTTCGCGGCTTGTGTCGCAGTTTTCCCTTTTTTGTAATAAAATTTCACAATATATCGAATTTCTTCGTTAGATTCACTCATTTTATCAAACAAAAAAACAATTGAAAAATGGCGGGAAATTGCTTTTTACTTTTTGTATTCCTTTTTTAAAATGTCATATTTTTAATGGTATCAAAACCAGCCAGATACAAACAGTACAACGGATGAGATTTTTACTACAACCTTATACATACAAAATACGAAAAGACTTTTTCCCCGACCTATTATAATTATCTTTTATGCCATAGGTGGCAAACAAGCAGACAGGCCGCCTGATGGTAAGCGATCAACGTCACCTATGGATACCTGCAACACCAGGGGCATCACAGATACGTTGCCGACCCTTAAAGACTCTATTAACAGCTCTTTTTTAGAACCCCATATTATAGCTACTCGGAAATGCCGCAGGAGCTTACTAATTTTAAGGTCAGTTTTTCGTATTGATAATTAATTATATTTTGTTCCTCTTTCACGCAGTAACAAATTAAGGGATCGACGTGTTTTTTACAAAGAGATATAGCTCCAACTATATTGAAGCTGTACATTGACATAGGAAAGCTGTTATCCTGGAAAATTTTACGATACCTGAAGGAATGTCCATGCGGATAAAACCGAGGGTGCAGCTAGTTTAAAATAATGCAAATCACTGTAGGTAAGGACAATGTCCTGGTTTGTTATCATCAATCAAAATGGAGATGAGGGACAAGTAAATTACGCAATAAACAGCCGTTAGGTTCGGTTTCCTTGCTTACACGTGCATTAAAGTAATGCAAATATTTACCTGCTCGTGTCTAGTCTATTCACGTTTATTCGTCCTAGTCTAATAAACACAAATTCCTGACATAGGATTGTTTAGGAGTAGGGAATCCAATGAAATTAACAATACAAAAAAACCGATTTCAATAAAATATCAGAACTGGACCAAATTGAAATGGGATCACACGGGAAGCACCAGCTTTCAAATAAAAAAATAATCATCAAAATTGGTTCACCCAGTCGAAAGTTCTGAGGTAACATAATAAAAAAATAAACAGTCGAATTGATAACCTCTTCCTTTTTTGTTTTTCCTTTTCAGTTGTTCTATATTCCACTGTACATATTTTTTTTAATGTATATTCACCGATTTCTCCGCCAACTGTTGATCGATTTAAAAAAAAAAACTATTTTAAAAGGTATACTTCCAATTTGGTCCCATTGTCACCAAGTCAGGATCTGATGATGAGATCCCAGGGAAATCGAGGGTAAACCAAATTTTATAGACACTTATTACATTTTTCATATATTTTTGATTTCGGTTTTTAATCTGATCCATTTGTTTTGTTTAATGCCCAAAAATCCAGATACCTAAATTTAACAATTGCATTTTGTAATACGACTCTTGAAAAGCCTCAACTCATTCAATATTCATATTCTCACAATCCACATTAAGCAATATATTCAAGGTTAACTCACCTAAAAACCTTTCATTTCTATAAGTTTCGTAAATCCTCTTGAAGCACATGCCGCCTTGCTCCTTGAAGGTTACCACGGGGAGGATATGGCCCACGATGGGCCACGCTGGCGGGGAGAACACGCCTCTAGACCTCCAGTAGTCATGATCATATGTCGTCACAGCCAAGACGATGACGAGGGATAGTAGAATTGACAGTGTCCACCAAATTATCAAATTTCCAAAGGTGTAGTACTTCAATGCCCATGTTAGAATGATAACTGCTTGCACCATTGAACGCTTGAATCCAAACATTTTGGAGGTCACCTCAGCATGGTTCCTGGACCAGATCTAAAAGATATTGTAACGTGGAATACTCAATGGCTTCCGAAAGTATAAGCGATAAAAAAACTGCATAAATCATAAATAGTAAGTTATACCTACGCATGATTATTAACGGGATATTTACCGCAGTTTCATGCACCATTTTCACGGGAAGAGTACAATGCGGGTTAGTTGGTTTCCACAACATTATCACGGTAAATGTCCCGTTGACAATCAGATGTCTGTATCTAACTACCGTGATACTTTAATTAAATCCTAATGTATGGGAACAGTTATTATTACAGCCATATTACAAGCTTTGCTTAGTTTGGGGTCAGATGACCATGTGTGCAATAATGTCCCAGAAATTTATTTCATTTAGTTTTTTTTTCTAATGTCCTCTGGGGAGGATTTTGGCATCACAAGTCTTGTGCATTTGCCATTGTCAAGTGTTTATAAGTTTTATAATACTACGTTAAACAATTCACAGTAAGAGTCAAGCAAATGAAGTCAAGTTCAAGTCCAAATCATGCCCTAGTAGAGTAGTGGAGACTGCTTGAACCTTCTATGGAATTTTTGAAACAACACGAATCATAATCATAGTCAGTCCACCTTAGCCTACTGCTGGACATAGGCCTCTCCCAAGGCACTCCGCTCGGTCCAACCTTCTTTTCGCTTCCAGCCACTACCAGCTGCATTACGTACGCTACGTTTGCCGATTCGTCGTCTCCATTCTAAAAGACGTCTACCTCAACGATAATCGGTTGTGCGACATTAGACCGCCCCGGTGGTCCAGTTGATAATGTACCTGCCTCCTGTGCTTGAGGGCATGGGTTCGTTTCCCACCTACGACAAACATTCATGTGATGAACATTTGTGTTTTTTCTATATCTGGGTGTTAATATCTATATTTTTTTAATATGTATGTATATCAGTCTCTGGCAGCCATAGTACAAGCTTTGCTTAGTTTGGGGTCAGATGAAAAAATGTCGCGTATTTATTATTTACGACGTTACACGCTACGATGTACCTCGTTATTTTTACCTAACCATCAGTGCCGTAACTAGCCTTTTCTGCGCCCGGTGCGAGCTTCTATAACTACGTCTTTTAAAACAAAACTTGGTCCTGGTGTGGTCATTTCTGCGCCCCTCCAGAGTCTGCGCCCTGTGCCTGGGCACCGCTGGCACACCCCTATTTACGGCACTGCTAACCATACCAACCTAACATCTGTAATATCCCGGGTGTTACGCGGACATCGTAGGTACAGCATTTAACTGTTAACACATACACAATGTCGTCGAAATTGTATATACTGAAAATCGTATTGTCATTTTGTTACGCCGCCGGTTACTTCAATGGTCCAATCTATGCCTCATAATATACCGACTCATGTGTTAACTGACTCGGTGATGTTTTTAGCAGTCTAGTATGTATGTATATTTATATTTACGTACGTATGCTGTACCGTAGCACCTAAACTACTCGTCCAACTTTAATTATATAGTGTTAATCGATTCTTTATTATGGTCCAGGCTAAATTTTACTTGTAAAAAAACAGATCACAAAAAAAATACTTACGAAATTTTTATTTAAAGGCAGTTATTGTTAATGGACCCGGGTATGTCTTAAAACTGCGACCAGAACCACCGAAGGATGGGCAGCAGCGTCCTAATAGTACACGGTGAACGTACTGCGATCCCCAAGCCGCCTGCCAAGCGTGGGGATTATGAACCCCTCTCTATGAACCTTGTCCAACAGTGGACGTTAATTGGCTGATGATGTATTGTGAATGGCTAGACGAGAATTTATGTTCATGAACCAATCCAAAGTGGGATGTAGATATCGTATAAGGTTTTCGATGTAGATGGGTTTAAGTTTTTCAACATTTCTATCTACACTAATATTATAAAGAGGAAAGATTTGTACCTATTTTTGTATGTTTGTAATGAATAGGCTCCGAAACTACTGAACCGATTTGAAAAATTCTTTCACTGTTGGGAAGCTACACTATCCCCGGGTGACATAGGCTATATTATATATTGTAGCGAGGCCGAAGGCCGAGCTTACACTCGTGCGAAGCCGGGGCGGACAGCTAGTATTGCATAATCTAAATAGAAAAATTGAAATGTGACAGTTCTTTGAAGCAGTAAGTAGAAGTATAGAAAACAGTTGATTTTTTTCTGTGAGTAGAATACAGAGTAGAAGGATGCTTAGAAGAATAGGATAGGGTTGGTGTCAGTGAGGTTGTCATAATAACAGAGAAATTAGAAAATTTTGAGATACAACTACCTGAATCTGTTATACTTGTCTTGTTAGACTTTTACTCAATGTACACCATTTTAACCAACTTCAAAAAACGATGAGGCTCTCAATTCCGGTGTATTTTAACCGACTTCCAAAAGGAGGAGGTTCTCAATTCAATTGTTTTTTTTACGTTTGTTTACTCAGAACTTTCGACTGGGTGAACTAATTTTGATGTTTTTTTTTATTTGAAAGCTGATGCTTCCCTTGTGGTCTTCTAAGAAAATGCGGTGATCCTAACATTGTAATATTTGTTGTTGAGAAAGGAAGTTCTAAAAATTGCACTAATGGTGCTTGTTGCCTACCATATAACGCAGAGAGCTCCCTCTAAAATTAGGAATATTAATAATATCACGTTATTAATGATAAAAAATATTTAGCAAAAATTCCATTATCACTGCTAAAAATTTCTATTCAAACGAACACAAAACTGCAATCCAACACTCACACAAGCACAATCACGCAGGAGCGCACTTGAACATTTTCAAATTTTCCACATAAAACGATGTCGACAAAAAAAGCTTTAGAAAATTAATATAATTTTGTTTTTCGTTCGAAAACTGAGTGAGTTAGACGCGCGTCATGGCGTCCGCGGCGTGCGCTAGCTAATAATGCGTTAACGAGACGCCTGCGCAATACGCGATGCTGTAAGAGAGAAAGTTATGGCAGGGCCGGCCGCACACCGAGATGCGTCTGGCAAGGTGACCGCTTGCCCAATGGTCTTGGTTAATTCATTAAATTGTAAAAGTAAATCACTGCAACGTTCACACCGACAAAGTAAGTACTCATACTTTGTCGGTATGAACGTATATCATCATCATCAGCCAGAAGACGTCCACAGCTGAACATAGGCCTCCCCTTTTAACCTCCACACTGAACGACATCCTGCCATCTGCATACACTGGATGCCCGCGATTCTCACAATGTCGTCGGTCCATCTATGGCTTTTGTAGCCGTTTTAGTTAAGAACAATAAATAAATAAATCTAGTGGGATGGATCTACCTACGCTGCGTGCTAAATGTAATCTACTATTAAAAAAACGTAAAAATTATATACTTAAATAAAGTTAGAACGTATTTAATATTTTTTCATAATAAGATAAAGTATAATTACGCCACAGTTAAATTATTATTACCGGGTATATTTACCGTGATACGGTTGTAGATAGAGCTATATCCCGTTAATAATCATATAGGTAACTGTAGTGAATAACCGTGACAGTTTAAAACAGTGTTTTAGTAGGTAATTAAGCCATTATATAATTAACAACGCGAATCTACAGTGCTCAGAGAACACGTCTAGGTAATTTTTCAAATCAATCTGTATATTTTTTTGACCTACGTATAAGTAGAAAACTTTATATAGGTAAACGGTAATTCATAAATATTAATTTATTAAAGGTTCATTCATGTAAACGTTGCGAATCTACCGTGCTCAGAGATCACGTCTAGGCAATTTTTCAAATCAATCAAAATATTTTTCTGGTCTATATATAAGTAGATAATTTTAAATACCTAAGTAAATGGTAATTCATAAAAATTAATTCATCAAAGGTTCATTCATATAAACTAGGCGAATCTACCGTGCTCAGAGAACACGTCTAGGTAATTTTTCAAATCAATCTGAATATTTTATCCGACCTACGTATAAGTAGAAAACTTTATATACATAAACGGTAATTCATAAAAAAAAACATGAATGGTTCATTCATATAAACTTAGCGACTCTACCGTGCTCAGAGATCACGTCTAGGGAATTTTTCAAATCAATCTAAATATTTTTCGGACCTATGTATAAGTAGTTTTTTTTTTTATACCTATGTAAACGGTAATTCATAAAAATTAATCCATAAAAGGTTTATTCATATAAACTTGGCGGATCTACCGTGCTCAGAGAACACGTCTAGGCAAATTTTCAAATCAATCTGAACACTTTTTCCGACCTATGTAGTAGTAGAAAATTGTATAAGTAAACGGTCATTCATAAAAACTAATTCATTAAAGGTCCATTCATGTAAACTTGTGGTCCTGAGTCCGCCCCTGTGTTATAAGGTCCGCATTACATAGCTCAGTTTGTTTAAAGGTCCACCGTCATCTTAACCTACATTCTGTTTACTCCACTTACACAATTTATCATAAAACTAGTTGTGCTCTGGCGGTCTCGAATATTGAATCGCTCGCTTTTATTTCGCACGAATATATCATGTGAAATGTAAGGTTTTCTATTGATAGAAATCAAATTCGAGTAGTTTAAACCACTCGTTGCGTTAGCGAGTGATAAAGATTTAAACAAAATGCTACTTTTGTTTGGGATTTCGTTCGATAGTCAGTAATTTCGCATGATATTTTCTTGCGAAATATCATGGCATCAAATAAAGGCATCAAGCCTTATTTATTAACCGACTTCAAAAAAAGATGTGGCTCTATGTTCCACAGTTTAAAAAAAAATATGTTCAACGATTTCTTCGCCATTTATGATCTTGATTGATTGATTTTGATGATTCCTTTTTTGGTAGGCCATACTTCAGAGGTTGTCCCATAAAAATTTCAACAAAATCGGTTTAGTAGTTTGGTTTTTAAATAAAAATAACTGAAAAAATATGTCATCCACTGGTATAAGGGTATGAAAAAAACTTTTTTACGTTAAAACGCTGTACCTACCTTCACATTGGTACATAGTTCTAATAAACTCAATAAAAATAGAAATAACGTAATACATACCTACCTAAAAAATATTTGCTAATATACATTTCACAAAGCGTTATTGACCTCAAAATTATGCAAAATTTTATAACCATCTAGAATAGATAGCAGAAACCAAAGGCGGAGATAATCAAATACAGGGTTACACACGGTCGTACTAAGCTGAAAAGAGGTCATTGTATTCATAATTACGAACATTTTTTAATTTTATTTTTTAATATAGAATAGATCTATGTTTGGCAACCAACTAGCCTGATGGTAAGCGACGGTGTGGCCGAGGATGAAACACGTTGATCTAGAAGAATTCTATTCACTCTAGCCTTGAAGATGTCTAAATTGTAGTTCTCAGGAAACAAAGAGGACGTCAGGGAGTTCCATTCTTGGGCAGTACGTTCGTGCTTGCATTTGGCCGCTAACTCGCCTGATTTTAGGCGAAGATGCGGTCTACGATTGAAAAAAGTTACGTGCACTTTACTAACAATATGACATCCCATCCAACCTCACTGTTCTTGGATAAAAATTATAACGAACGCCGCAAATATTTTTGGCCATGGATACAAAGGGCTATTACACGTTCTTTCAATCTAACGGTGTGCCTATTTCCCAATAATTAACTTGTAGGTATGTCACAATGGCACATCTTTACACATAGATAATAGCTGGTGCCCAAACATGCAGTTTCCACATTTTTATAATTAACTTGCAATGATTTCGCAATGAAAGTTAAAGACAGTAGGTGAGATACCCACTTGCCCGCATCGGACGGATTGGATTTCGCCGAATTCATGATAACTATTTACTACGCTGTGAAAAATTACCACAAATTACCAAAAAGTTAACATGAATTCAGTTCTTTTCGATCTGTCCGAAGGATACGATTCGGACATATGGATACTGCCTGTCCTTAACTTTAATTGCAAAATTATTGCAGTTTAAATGTTATATGTTGAAAGTGCTCATTTGGGCATCGTCTGGGCAACTTTTTACTATTGACTACTGTTGCTCCTTGGTTGAAGTTTTATTAAATTTTGTAAGCAAGTAGTTCAAATATGTAATAAAATAAGTAATGCAAATATGAGCTAAATCCTTGGCTGATATAGTTATAGACTCTATCATAAAGGTTGATCACCATAAACCCAGCAACATGATCTGAATTAAGTGTCTGATAATCCGAGCCTAAAGAAAGATCGACGAATTTTACTTCCCTGACTCTATCGTGATTAGTGATGCTTGATCACCATAGCGCCTGCAGCATGATCTGAATTAAGTTTCTAATAATGTAAGAATAAAGAAAGGTCGACGAATTTAACTTTATAGATTCTATCGTGAGGCTTAATCACGATAGAGCCTGTGGCGTGATCTTGATTAAGTTTATGTTAATTCAAGGATAAAGAAAGATCGACAAATTTTACTTTACAGGCTCAATCGTGAAGCTTGATCACGATAGAACATACAGCATGATCTTGAGTAAGTTTATGTTAATCCAACGATAAAGCCTGTAAAGTAAAATTTAATGTAGAGCAGGCAGCCACTGCATCTGCCGCTGGGATCTGAATTAAGTTTCTAATAATACGAGATTAGGTGGTTTTTAATAGCGAATAAGTTCGCATTTGACCACCGTCTCGGCTGTCTATGAATTTTTCTTTTACTTCACAAACTTTCGTGTAGCTTGATCATGATGGAACCTTCAGCGTGATCTTGATTAAGTGTATGTTAATATGAGGATGCAGAAAGGTCGACGATATTTACTTCGAAAAATTAGTACACGCCATCCTGTTTAAAACATTATTTTTATTAAAAGTGAAGAGTTGCAAAAAGACACATTTTATTTAGTTACACAATTATATTTTTTCAAGAAGTCAGTTGGGCTTTTTTCACAATGATTGCTGTGTCACCAATGTTGTAAAAATATCTGTAAATAGATGCCCTGATTTAGTTGACGAAATTTACGCGCAGAGAGTCTTCAGGCTGAGCAGAGCGAGAGCTGAGCTCTAGTCCGGTCTCCTCCTGGATCCAATCCAAGTAGCCAGCAACGGATACAAATCCTAGGAAGAAAGAAAAGTGGTATTTTAGCGTTAGTTAGTTCACCTATGGCGGGAAACTCATAATATTATAAACAGTTTTTTTTACACTGAAAAGATCTACGTTTGGCCACCAAAATACTTTTAGTTTTCATGTTTTATTTTATTTTATTTGAAAGCTGGTGCTTCCCGTGTAGTCCTATTTCAATTTGGTCCAATTGTCATTTTTATGAAGTCGATTTTTTATATTGATAATTATCGAAATAAAAAGAAGCCTGTGTTGATATTGCTTTAAACGATCTCTTCCAGACAACTAATCATTTGTGCCTTCTCTAAGTAGCAGGGGAGGGGTTCCAGTTGTTACAGGCTCTGTAACGGCTTTAACAGACGCATCGAACCAGGAACCACGAACCGCCGTCTGACCAACAGGAGAGAAAGAGTGAGAACATTATTTCCCTCTCTTTTTCTCTGGTTGGTTGAGGTGGTTGACGTCAGCCATACTGGCCCGTCTGTTACGGCTATAAGTTCACAAGAGCATGTGAAAGATGCTTTGAATACTAACCGCCAGCTTTTTCGTCATCGCCTTCCGTCACCAAGACGCCGATTTGCACACCCTCGCTCACGAGAGGAGCACCCAGGTCGAACTGAAACAATCATCACACTAATATCATATATGAGAAATTTTGGATGTATGTATGGCTGTTTGTTACTCAATCACGCAGAAACAGCTGGATGGATTTGGATGAAATTTGGAATATACATTTCTTATGTCCTGTACTAACACATAGGTTACTTTTTATCATCGTCATCATCACCGATTGTCATCACCACGCGGATGAAACCGCTGGGCGCAGGTAGTTACTTATATTTAAGTACACACTAGCAGGGCCCCATTATTCTACTGGAAGCATCATTTTTTCGGTATCAAATGTATAAAATATGTAAAACACCTATTCACGGTTACATGTGCGAACTAACTAGTCTGTGAAATGCGCTGCCTGAATGGGTGTTCTCCGATAGTTACAATCTGGATGTCTTCACACAATCTTCATGATTTGTGAGTCGGTTTCTTATAGGCAAGCGTGATCTATCGTAGACAGCATAATTGATTAACATCAGGCGAGTTGGGTTGGCGGCCAAGCGCAAGCCTATTTTATAATAAGAATGAAAAAAGCCTCCTCTTAAGTTCAGCGTTTGAACGACTTAACCAAGTACCGAAACATCTACACGGCCACTTACATTATCTATATTGTATTGACCACGGAAAAGAGAAGTAAATAGAACGGAAATGAGAATTCTGTCGCCAGGTATTGTGTCAGATACTAGATTGAACATTCTTATTTATGTCATCGCGTTGAACTCCGCGTCACAGTTGCTAACACAGATGCTATGGATTTATATGGGTGCAAGTGGCTACAACAATTTTTTACAAAAATGCCGTGACAGCCGTTCTAATTTATACAAAAAAATATATCTTTTCTGTGGTATTGACTTACCTTGGAGGCTTTACCGTCGTCGCTTTGGGCAATAATGTCATCTTCCTCCTCAACCAGGGTAACGGTGAAATATTTCAGGACTTCACCGGGCACTGAAATTATTTTTATTTTATATTTCTCGATGTTAAAGAACTGCGAAGTATCAAGCATCATCAAGAGCCGAATTCGTGCTCCATTATCAGATCTTAGTTACCAGATGGCATGAATAGGTTTCTATATTTATATGTTGAGATTGATTATTATTGACGGGACGGGGATTTTTACCCATCAATTACGACTCTTCCCGTGAACATGGTGCATGTAGCTGCGCCGAAATTATATAGGGAGCTCCTTCCACAACCTTACCACGGTAAATATCCCGTAAATAATCATATAACTGTAGTGAACAACCGTGATAGTTTAAAACAGTGAATACCCAAGATAACTCGATGGACATACATAGTGGGGTATCCAGTGGCACACCCACCTAAAACTGAGAAATTAACTTTCTTTTAAAAAACTAAACAAAAAACTCTTGGTACACTACATAAAAAAGAGGTTGCAATTGTTTTAACCGGCTTCCAAAGAGGAGGAGGTTATCAATTCGACTGTATTTTTTTAACGTTTGTTACCTCAGAAATTTCGTCTGGGTGAACCGATTTTGATGATTCTTTTTTTATTTGAAAGCTGGTGCTTCCCGTGTGGTCCCATTTCAATTTGGTCCAGTTCAGATATTTTTATGAAGTCAGTTTTTTATATTGATAATATAAAAAACCGACTACGTTTATTTATACTACGACTATTTATACGTTTATATTAGCTTCCCCTCATCATTCATCATCATTTACACATATCATGTTCCCACTGCTAAGACTCAGGTAGATAGTGGAATTTTTCAATGGCTACTAGTTAAAGCCTCGAGTTTGAGCTCATTTGGTTCGTTTTAGTATCTCATATACTGATTGGTGACGGGATTGATGATGGAGTCGAGAAGTGATAACTCTACAATATATAAGCATGTTTTAACACGCTTTTATTGGCTTGGTGTGTATATATGTATTTATATATGTGTGGTAACGGAACCTTTGAACTTTATTTTCAACTACTTCAAAACATCGAATTAAATTAAAATTTTGCACACTTATTAAAGACCGAGGACAATGCAATAATTTAAATAGTTTGTTCGATTATCCTTACCAGGATCTTCAGGATTTGCGATTTTAAGGAGTGTTTTTTAGTTTTTTAAACTGCGAGAATTATTTTAAACTTTAATCAGTTATTCTAAGGAAGCAAGTTAAAAATGTAATTCCCAATATTATGATGTCATTTTGATCCTGAATCCTGGTTAGAAGAGTGTCTATGAAATACTTACCGCCGTCATTTTCTCCGTAGTAGTGGAAGGTGGCTGAATCAGGAGCACTGACGTCTGCCAGAGCGACCGGGGCGATGTTGTCTGCAAACAAACACAATATTTTGTTAATTTTTTCTATATGTATGTAATTTTTCGGGTTTCGTAAAAATCAATGGTACTGAGACGTGGTCCTTAAATAATGTGCTTTTGGAAAAACTCAAGAGCCACACAACGAGCAATGGAGAGAGCTATGCTCGCGGAGTTTCTTTGCGCGATAGAATCCGGAACGTGGATATTCGCCAAAGAACCAGAGTCACCGACATAGCTATTAAAATTTACAAGTTGAAGTGGACGGGAAGGCCACATCACTCGCAGAACCGATAACCGATTTAGAAGTAAGGTTCTTGAATACCACGAACCGGTAATATATCTCGGGGTGACGAGCGCAGTGCATTGCCATCCAGGGTTTTGAACTGTTGAAGTTCAAAATTTTGAGTGGTGTTGAGCTGTTATGGGCAAGCGTGAAAAGCCATCAGGCGAGCGCCTTCGCTCGGCTTGTCACCAAGTATCATAAAAAATTGTGAATAATGCCTTTGAATTTTAGAGGTTCTTGGACACTCCAGAACCCTAATAAAAGTGGTGGGATCATATATCATACCTGTAAACTGGACGACTCTGTTGAGGCTGATAACTGCGACTTTGTTGTCGGAGCTGAACCGCGCGGTGCTGCTCTCAGTCACCAGGCTAGGGCTGACCACATTGACGGCACCGTATCGGATCCAGATGAAGCGAACGCTAAAACATACACAGAGCCAGTGCTTGACATCTCCAATCAGGGAGGCTCTTTTAAAAGTACCGGTTTACTCACGATGTTTACTCACTATGTTTTACTTCACCGTTCTTGAGCGATGGCATTAAAACTGCACATAATTTATTTAATTTAAATTCTTCGAGATAATACAATCTAGAACCACAATCTCTAAATGAAAAACAGTCAAAAAAGTCCGAGCGTGGGAGGGAAATCTTCAAAAGATACCTAGCTGCATTAGGGTGTAGCCGGGCTATGTGAGATTGCACCCACTAAAACCCCCTCGGTGGCCGGAGGTCACCGGGATCTCCATAGGAACGCACCGGTACAAAAAAAAAACTACGTTGTACACACCTAGACATCAATTATATATTTCACACCACATTTACTTTAATTTACGATATGTCGCTTGCATAGTGTTCAACGTCGCTTGTGCGATAGGGCATCGTATCACTGGCATCGCGGGGCGTTGTAATGGGATCGCGATTGCCTTGCAACTAACCAAAAAGTCTGCGCAATGCGTAGCGTGCGCCGAGTTTTGTGCGACATTTTTTGGCACTATTGTGACTCTATAGGCACAGAATACATATAAGTACAAGTACAGAAGATTCACTCTGCAAAATCATTTAAATAAGTACTCGTGCTACTACACAATAAAGTGCAATTCAGAACGTGCGAGCGCTAACTACCTACAGCTATATTAACCTAGAAGTTGTCTCTCTGTCTATTGCGTAACTCTTGTCGCGTTATCTCTGTCTATCGCGCGGCAGCGGGCACGGCAAGTCCGACCAGTCGACTACTTGTAGCTTCATACCTAAAGTGCGGAGTGCGCCAGGCCTGGTATAGGTCAGTATATAGGTATTGTATCTCGATGTTTAAATTCTAAATAAGTTATTGGTGCACGGTCGAGGCTCGAACCGGGTGCCGTCAGTTAGTAAAGCGTACATGCTACCTCGGCCAAAATAGCTCCAAAATTAAACCACCAAAGAAAATTAGGTATACACATGAAAATAAAAATAAAACGCCATACTCTTCAACAGCCTCCGCGGCGGTGAGAACCCAACGGTCTGAAATGAGGGAGCCAACCGCTGAATTGAGGTAACCGCTCGTCGCTACTGCGATGCGGAGATGCACCACCCAGGGGCTCTCGCCCAGAACAGCAACGGATCTGCTGCCTGCACAGAAGAATATACTTTAGCTCATGTATACAGTGGGGTTAGTACGAGTTTGCGAAAAAGTTATAACTTTCAGATCAGACAAACGAGGCAAATAATTATGGTATGGTTGCCTAAATATTCCAGTTGACGATCTTTCCGCTCTTTTTAACAGACTCCCAAAAAGTAGGAGGTACTCAATTCGACTGTTTTTTTAATTTATTTTTTATTTTTGTTACTTTATAACTTCTGACTGGGTGAACCGATTTAGATTAAAAAATATATATTTTAAAGCTGGTGCTTCCCGTCCAATTTGGTCCAGTTCTGACATTTTTATGAAGTCGGTTTTTTATATTGATAATTATTTGCATGTGGCTATTAGTTAATTAATTAGTGTCGCTGAAAGTTTCTTAGTGTGTGTAAAAATTTATAGATGTACCGTACTTAGGTACTCACAGTTTTTGCGTTAAGCTGTAATGGGTGAAAAACGGAGACATTTGAACTCGGACGATACTGTACTAAGGCATTTCCTTGTTTGCCTCATCTAATATCATACTGCAAAATTCCTAATATGAATCTACTTTTTATTAAGAGTCCAAGATTTCATAGAGAAAAAAATATGTATGATATTCTTCAATATCCTATAATTTTTTTTATTCAAAACACTATTTGAACTATTTAACTCGATAGAAAAAGAAAGCAAAGACACCTATGTATTGAAATTTGCATAGATTTTATTTAGAATTTTAGACGTATTTTTTACACATTAGTTTTTAGGGTTCCGTACCCAAAGGGTAAAACGGGACCCTATTACTAAGGCGTGATAGTTGGACCGTTAACATTTTCACAGATGATGTATTTATGTTGCCGCTATAACAACAAATACAAAAAAATAAAAAAATAAAAAATTTAAGAGGGCTCCCATACAACAACGTGATTTTTTCCTACTCCTGAAAGATCGTCACGCAGGTAAAACCCCGGACCGCACCTAGTTTAAAATAACCCTGTACACAGATAATTATAGGGAATTACTTATTATAAGTAATTGATTAAATCAGGCGTTACTTTACTATTTATCACAAATTCCTTATTGTACTTGAAGCGACGTAGAAGCGGAATTACACTAGAAATTCATCAGTAAAACAGTTTTGAATTATAACTAAGTTTGTACTTACTTTTTTCAACAGCGCTGCGTCCCTGGAACAAATAAAAAATAAATAAATATCTGGGACATTATTGCACATGGCCATCTGACCCCAAACTAAACAAAGCTTGTAATATGGCTGCCAGAGACTGATATACATACATATATATTTTTAAATACATACTTAAATAAATATTAACACCCAGACATAGAAACAAACACAAATGTTCATCACACAAATGTTTGTCCTATGTGGGAATCGAACCCACACCTTCAAGCGCAGAAGGCAGGTACACTACCAAATGAGCTAACGGGGCTGTCAAATATATAATAATATGTATTTAATTTCTTATTTGTTATTTCATCCATACACAACTATGCTAGATTATGCCCACGACTTTGTACGCGTAGTACCTTATATCAACTTTTAACCGTTGCTTGTATAGATAAGAAAATTAAACATGAAATGAAATGGTACATGAATTGAAACTAGATAGCGCTTGTGTTTCGTTAAAACGTGCAAACTATACGTTCGCGTAAATATAGGTCAATTTGGTGAAACACACTATACGAAGTTTAAATTTTGCAAAAAAAACTTATACCTAGGTTGTAGAAGTCCCCTAAGAAACGAGTTTGCGTAAAGTTCGAATCAAGGGTTAAAAATTTATATGAAAATCCTATTATTTTGATGTTATAGAGATAAAATTTGGTAATCATGTTGATAGTAAAAAATTGTGTGAGATTTTTGGCACTAGGACGGATTAAGAAAGTCAAATTGGAGTTTGAATATTGTGTTGAAAGTTATGCAACTATGTACTTGCAAATTACTAATAATCTTAATATTAATAACTAGCTGAAATTTGGCAGGTAGATTTTTTATGGCGTGTAGAAGTCCGCTAAGAAAATATTTAGCGAAAGCGCCGAATTGAAACTGTTAAAAAGGGGTTGAAAGTTTATATGAAAGTCTATGAAAGTACGTATACGTAGTCACGGGCAATTCCTAGTAAGTATATTTTTTTTTTATAGAATAATTGGCAAACAAGCTACGGGCCACCTGATGGTAAGTGGTCACCGCTGCCTATATACACCTACCATACCCGGGGCATTGTCAGTGCGTTGCCTACCTTTGAGGACTCTATTCACCCTTCGTTTGAAGCAGTCCAAATTATAATTCGGAGGAAAAACCGAAGGTGGTAAGTCATTCCACAACTTACAGGTACGTGGCAGAAACAGTCGATTAAATCTAACAGTGCGAGACTTCCACGTATCTATAATGTGCGGATGGCATTTCTGGCGATGGCGTCCGGTTCGGTGGTAAAACCGGGATGGAGGGATGAGGTCAAAAAGTTCATCAGAGCATTCCCCGTTATAATATCTGTAGAACAAGCTAAGCGAACCAACGTCTCGGCGCAAGCTCAGCGACTCTAACTTGCCAGATAGCTTCGGGTCATCGACAAGTCTAACGGCTCTTCTCTGTAAGGATTCAAGAGGATCGACCTACTTATATCTATATACCTATATCTATATAAGTAGGTACAAATAATACACAATACCAGCAAACGAAAATACTATCATAGATAATAACTGATTAGATTTTTTTTTTAATAATTAAGATATCTAGTTTGCCATTTAAATAATTATTTAATCTAGTAGCATTAATATGATGTATTAGAAGAGAGATAAGATAATCATACCTACATTAATTAGCACTTAGTTGGATAAAATCTAGTGAAGGGAAATATGATAATTCTAATTTACCTACTTGCCAGCTATTATCATAATTTTAGCCTATCATATCCCAGCTCCCACTTTTTTTATGCCATAGATGGCAAACAAGCAGACCGCCTGATGGGAAGCAGTCACCTAAAGATTACTTGTAACACCAGAAGCATCACAAATACGTTGCCGACCCTTTAAGACTCTATTAACTCGCCTCTTGAAGAACCCCATGTTGTAGCTTCTCGGAAACGCGTAAGGTAGCTCATTCCACATTTTGCAGTATGCAATTTCCATCGATCTATACACTGGTCCCACTGCTGGGACTTAGGAGTGAAGCATTCTTTTAGAGAGAGAGGATGGGCCTTAAATCTACCATACTGGCCCAGTGCATATACCTATTGGTGAATATAATTACCTATGTCTTCGAACTTTTGAGGATGGATGTTTTCCTTCACCGTTGCTGTGCGATGGCGTCGAAATTGCACATAATGTATTTAGGTAGGTACTAAATAAGCGATTTGTGCAGGGTCATGGATCGAACCGGGTGCCGTCAGATTGCATGTCTCTCGGCCACTAGCTATACTTGTGCATGTGATATTATTTATGTCCCCATCGCACTTGTATCGTTCTGAATGAGAATGGCAGTGACAAAACTAATACCGCAGGTCCTGAATACTCTCCTGGACACGTACCAGATACGATTCAATTTAGATGACTGCTACATGTTGTAATATGCCATTGGTTTTGCTCCTGGTCTCCTTGGGTTACTTGCGGATTATCTTCGTGACCGCCAGCAGTTTGTCCGACTTGGTGTGTATGATTCCCAGTCCTATCATACGCGTTCCGGGGTGAGTCAAGGGTCGATTTTGGGTCCTCTGTTGTTCTTGTTAATGGTCAACGACCTACCAGCGTTTGTCAAATATGCAAAATGTCTACTCTATGCAGATAATTTAAAACTTTATGCTGAAATCAGATCTGTGCCAGACTGTATTCAACTTCAAAAAGATATTGACACGATTTATGAGTGGGGCGTGACCAATAAGATGGAATTTAATCACACTAAGTGTAACATCATGACTTTTGGTCGAATGCGGGACCCAATCCTTTTTACCTACAAAGTCAACGACAGGGAAATACCGAGGACAAATACTGTGAAGGATTTAGGAGTCACCTTCGATATGAAGCTTACGTTTCATGATCACATAAAAGCGCTTGTAAATGAGTCTTTTAAGAGATTAGGTTTTATTTTAAGGAATGCCCGTGACTTTAAAAACCACAATGTTGTAAAACTATTGTTTAGTGCGCTGGTCCGGACAAAACTGGAAGCTAGTGCATGCGTGTGGAATCCACACGAATCAACGTATACACTAGCTCTCGAGAAGGTACAGAAGGCGTTCTTGAGGTCCCTTTACAAGCGACAATATGGGTACTATCCCTACATGTACCCCAGCAAATTCATTCTGGGTTGCTTAGGTTATAACTCCCTAGAAGTTCGTCGGTTAAATGACCAGATTGTAACCGCCTGTAAGATTTTTCGGGGTAAAGTAGACGCACCAAAGCTTAGTGATGAGTTGTGTCGGTTTAATGTGCCAGATCACTATTTAAGATGCAGGAAGCACAAATTATTTGAAATGCCTCGGTGCCGCACTGTTGCACGCTCAAACTCACCTCTCCCACGCATTGTATCCAAGCTCAACGCGCTCCTGGATTCAAACCCTAACTGTGACTTGTTTGTGGATGGATGGACAGAAATATTATCAGTGTGTTTGAGATACTGTGAGAGTGTTGTGTGAATGAATGTGTAAGGTACCTACTTTAAGAATATTGTACGATTTAGTTTAATTTAATTTTTAGTTCGTAATTAATTATTATTATTGTAAATTAACGCATGACTAGATAATTTTATTGTAATTATTTAATATTTCATTAAAGTTCTTATTATTTAATTAATGTAATGTAATGTAATTCTCATGATTTAATTGATGTAATTGGTGTAACCGTTTAAATTAAATTTAACAAAAAAAAAAGCCACCTCAAACCGTATCTCGGCGCGTTAAGGTTCACGTATTTTCTCGCAAACCCCTAACTTGAATCACGAAGAAGTCACTGTACGGGCGTACGGACCCTGGGGCCTTACTATAGGGGCTATCTCCAAGGTGGGCTCGAAACAGCGCAGTGCGTAAAAAATCTGTACCCTTTATTTGGGCCCCAACAAAATTTGATACATAGCCCGTCTATGGCAAGCTACGCCACTGAGTTAGCTTGTATTTTAACCGACTTCCAAAAAGGAGGTTATCAATTCGACTGTTTTTTTATGTTTGTCACCTCATAACTTTCGACTGGGCGAACCGATTTGATGATTCTTTTTTTTTTTAAAGTTGGTGCTTCCCGTGTGGTCCCATTTAAATTTGGTCCAGTTCTGTCATTTTTATGAAGTCTGTTTTTTATATTGATAATTTTGTTCATTAACTAGATAGTAGATAACTATTTCGGATCTGTGGGGAGATTGGTAGTATCAAATTGCAATCATCCTCCCTGATCCCACAGATCAAGTAATACACATTTGAAATATTGTGTATTTTTTTATGTTATAAGCGTTTGTAAATTAAATTGTGAATAAAAGAATATAATTAAAAAAATTAGATAGCATAGTAGGTACATTGTTAGCCTAGGGGTGAAAGTAGTAAGTATTTTACCCCGAGGTAAACACTGTGCTTTTCATTACGAACACAAGGAAACTAAAAATAAATACATGAACTGACAATGGCAAATGCACGAGAAGTGCGGGACCATAATCCTCTAAGGAGATAAAAAAAGTTGGAACATGGTTCAATACAAATGTGAAAATAGAACTAGTTTTTTTTATAATTTCAGTGTCTATCAGTTGTCAACTGTCACTGTCAGTTGAAAGTGATTCTCCCTAGGGCTGAAATGTTTCAACCCGCTCCTCAGGCAACTTCAGACCTACTTTCCGAGTATGAGTAATGAAAAATAGTTTTCTTACTTGGACAGCCACTAAAGCGCACAACAGCAGAACAGCGAGGACCTTCATCTTGCACGATCACCGATACACTAATACGATAATTAGTGGACTTGTAGTAATTAGCACTATCGGTGATTACAGACGTCACGTTATATCATAATCTGGTGATACCAGACTGATTAATTATTAGATCTCGATTATTGTTTTTTAATCCAGTGATATGAAGGCTGGTTTTGAGTTTTTTATTTGATAAATATTTTTAGTATGAATATCTTTGACGTATATCATAAGAACCGGCCCAATGGAACTTTTTCAATGGAACCGAATCTGAGTCACCATTCAAACAAAACTAGATCAAAATCGGTTCAGCCGTTTCTTTGATACAACGCACAGACTAGACAGATACATACGTTAAACTTATAACAACCCTTATATGCGTGGGGTTAAATAGTAGATTGTTTACCTAGGGAACAAACAACTATAAGGTGAGATGAAAAGTTGTGTGTAGTAGCATCCTATTAGTACACGGTGAACGTACTGCGATCCCCAAGGCACCTGCCAAGCCATTTTGCTATCGTTTACGTAACGATAAATTTTTCGCAAGTGTTCGTACCAAGGCCACAGTCATAGGACTGCACATCAGAAGTGAAAACTTTAGTAATTCACCTATTCTACAAGAGATGGCGCTGTTTAAGATACACGGTACAGCGAGACGATGACGTGAGTTCCATGATTTTTGTTCACCCATAAGGTGATCAACGCGCCTAAAGAAGTTTTCAATAATTCTTTACCATAATAAAACAACGTATTCATACAAATCATTTATTCCTTCTGCGGGCTCTTGGACCAGGATTTCCTGGGCTCTCCGTCCTTCGGCAAGGACCAGCTCTTGGACCGTTCCCGGGGTCTCTGTAGAGCGGGCGTGGCTTGTTTAGGTTCCTCGTGTCGGGGGCTCGGTGTGTGGCGCGTGTGCGAGTGAGAACGGCGACTGCGCGAGCGCGAGCGCCGCCGGGACCGCGACCGGGACCGGCTGTGGTGGGACCTGGAAATACACACAACAAAAAGGGCTGTCAATTTAATTTTATTTATTTTAGGAAATCTTACAGCTAGGTATAAAGCTTAAACTAATATAACATAAGCCCAAGAGCGGTATCTAAGCCTAGGTGTATTACGAGAAAATCGAGTTTTTGTGGAAGTTGATTCTTTGTTACCTTAATGACATAAAATTTCATTTATTTTCACTTATGTGCCTATGTTAGGACCAATATATTTCTTAAATATATGTTTAAAAACCCAATATTATTGTTTTTTATGAGATACCGTCATTTCGTTTAGAATTAATAGTTTTTAAACATGAGTTTTAAAAGAAAAAAATCTTTTTTAGTGTTTTATTTAAATGTTCCAATGTAGTTTTTTTTTTTTTTTTTTTTTTATAGATACGGTTATTTTTAAGCCTACGCTGTTTGTCTGTCCGTCTGCCTGTCCGTCTGTCCTACTATTGAAGATTAAGATTAAAAACAATAAAACTAAAAATTAAGTACGTTTTTTAACGTCTGTAAAAAATACTATTTGGAGAATGATTTTCACATTTTTAAATGACTTCAAAAAGGATGGGGTTCTCAATTCGGTTGCTTTTTTTATTATTCATTTACTTGGCTTGGGTGACATTATCATCATTCATTTTGAAGTCGGTTTTTTAAGTTGATAATTATCAATGAAGCACGTGACTCTGAGTTAGTTATCTAGAGTTGATACAGCTGGATTATTGCTCCTACAGATTTTAATCACTAAGCCTATAATTACACTAATATCTCAATGATAAAAATAATGCTTTATTTTATTTCTTTATTAATCAAGCTTTTTTTAAAATAAAATCTTTATTAATCAAGCTTTTTTTCATATGGCGCATCTAAGTTTTTATTTATTTATTAAAATAAATAATAATAAATAAAATAAATATCTGGGACATTATTGCACACATGGTCATCTGACCCCAAACTAAGCAAAGCTTGTAATATGGCTGCCAGAGACTGATATACATACATATATATTTTTAAATACATACTTAAATAGATATTAACACCCAGACATAGAACAAACACAAATGTTCATCACACAAATGTTTGTCCTAGATGGGAATCGAACCCACGCCCCCAAGCACAGAAAGTAGGATCACTACCAACTGAGCCACCGAGGCAGTCATTTATTTATTTTAATACAAACATACACATTACACACACACACACACACACACGCACACATACGCCTGCTAGGATAACTGTATCTTTAAATAATCGCGAGGATGCCTCCACAAAAATAAGTAAGTATTATTTTTCGTTTAAACTGGTCTCCATAATGTAATTTAATCCTCATAACTTTCAGTATTTGTGTTTTAAATGACTGATCAAAATTCAAATTATTAAACTACCGCGTAAACGCTACCTTTGACATTCATGGGGCCACGTGACATTAGTGACGTCACACATAAACAAACGAGTTAATCTCGCCATACAATTGTTGCCTCTATTTACTTTTCTGTGACGACATAAGGACATTCGGCTAACATAGAGCGTTTGCAGTCAAGTCACGTGATCAGTGAAAAACATATTTTTATTATGTATTTTTCTAGAAATAGGGACTTTATTTTTTAGTTTTTAGTCATTAAATACTTTTTGAAAATAATAATCTTCTAGGATTACACCAGTATTAATTATATTTTTTATATAGTCAAATACCCTATTTAACATGGTTTCGTAATATCAGTCAAATACCCTATTTAGCATGCAAAGTAGGTAAACAGTGTCTATCCTGATAAATGTCGGTGGATCAGAGTTAACATACTGTTTTCATCCGCTTTTTACAATGATCTGCAACTGTCTAATGCGATTCGGGTCTAATAAACCAAATATAAAAGTGAGCATTAGAAATTGAATTACCACTAACAGTTTTACTTCATTGGGCTTATCCTTTCATGTTTGTCTCTAAAAGAAATAACATTAATTCAGAACAAGGGATTAAACTCTTCGCAAATCTTTTCTGATCTAAATATAAGGCCTTACTTAAAAACGTTACTCAAGTTAATCCATGCTTAAAATTGCTGTCTTATTTTCGCGTGTGACCATTCCCGTCAGCGAGAAGTTGAGAGAGCATTTTTAAGCATAGATCAATTTGAGTAACGTTTTTAAGGCCCTTAATTGTAAAATAGGTCTTCTGTTTAAATTGTATGCAACTATCCTGTTCTAATTTTACGGAACTTTTTTTTCATTGTCAAGCTTCAAAAATATTCGCCCGAAATAGTTTGGGACCCTTTAGAACTACTGTTTTTGCAGCTAGCAGTCTATTAGTAAACTGTTCTATGGTGGTAAATTATGTCCGAATAAATAAATAAATATTTTATATAATTTAAGTAACTGGTATGTGAGATTAAATTTTATATTGTTTTAAACTATCACGGTTGTTGAGTACAGTAATATGATTATTTACGGGATATTTACCGTGGTAAGGTTGTGGAAGGAGCTCCTGATATTTCGGCGCAGTTACATGCACCATGTTCACGGGAAGACAGGATCCTTCACAACCTTACCACGGTAAATATCCTATGTATATGTGAAAGTTTGGATGGATGTAAGGATGGATGGATGTATGTATGTATTTACGGATGGATGGATGTTTGTTACTTAGTCACGCAGAAATGGCTGGATGGATATGGGTGAAATTTCGATTATACATTGCTTAATTATGTAGCAGCTAGTAATCATATAACTGTAAATTTATATTATTGTAGAAAGAGAAAGGGGTAGCAAAATAGTGATACCTTGACCGACGACTTCTTGAACGTGACCTTCTACTTCTAGAACGTCTGGAGCGGGAGCGGGAGCGGGAGCGGCGGGAACGAGAGCGCGAGCGCGAATACGAGCGGCGCCGCGAGCGAGAGCGCGAATACGAGCGCCGGCGCGAACGCGAGCGGCTGCGCGCGCGGTCGTCGTGCTCGTTGCGCGACTCTGTCTCGGTTAGTTTCTTGAAGTATCTGTAAAGGAGATGATAATATGGCAAATATATAATATGGCACTCGTTACAACACCAACTTGGGCCTGGATAGACAAATAGTATTCGAAAAACAAACGACAATTCAAACAATAGGCATGATGACTAATATTTTTTTATTACCTCGTAAAAAAGCTGATCATCAATAGAGCCTATCAACGAAAACAAAATTTAAATTAGTTCAAAAATAAATAAGTTATAAGTATTTTAATTTCATGCTAGACAGAGAACGCACTATACTGAGCTATGACGTCAAGCCTCAGGCGCGGCATACAAATATTATTCTAACACACGCTTTGCGAGAAAGGGATGGAACATCCCCTCTCTATCCCCACCTAAAACTTTAAACGCTCATATCTCAAAGATTAATTAGCCAATTCAATTTATTTTTTTAGTATGTGAAATGTATTTAGTTATATTCACCGCTAAGCCTTTTATTTGTAATAAATTAAACATTAGGCCACATGCCTATTCGAAGTCTTTGACATTAGAGATAATACGTTAATTACCAGAGAGAAAAAAGAAAGAAATAATATCCAAATTACAATTATAAAAAACCTCATACAAACTAATGACCATATTTTGTTTTGTTGACCATATTTTGTTTTGTGTTCCAATAAACTAAATAAATAAATGTATTTTTTTTCCAAATTATTTTTAGTAGTATCATATTTCATTTTTGATGAGTCAAAGAATTTTTTGTAAATTGTATATTTAATAATGCGGTAATACTAGTTACTTGTAATACTGAAGGCTCGCGTCTGGCCCTTCGAAGTAGGGCATGCGCGGGCGGCCCCTGCCCCGCGCCCTGCCCCCTCGCCCCCGCCGCATGTACGTGTCGGGGGGAGGGTAGAACGCTCCGCGGACCGGGTAGTACATCGACGCTGGAATGTTAGAACATACTGTATTGTAACTATCCATAAACAAGGTGAATAGTTTACTGAACAGGTGTTTAATTTGTTCAAAATAACACACTGAAAAATATAATTAATCAAAATGTGTTCAAAATTAATGAATGTACAGGGATTTAAATGTCTTGTGAGATAGAAAGCGAACTGCCGGTCTATTCTGCAAGCTAAGTGTACGCGCAAGTAAAGTGATAAGCTAAGTGAATGTGATTTTTTCTTGCCTATTTCTGCAGATTAATGTCAAAATATCGAATTATAAGGGTAAGGGACTACAGTCAAGGGTGATTACTCGACATTTTGACATTTATTTATAGTAATTGACAAGAAAAATACATGTTCACTTAGCTTATCACCTCACTTGGGCGTTCACTTAGCTTGCTGAATACACCGGCTGTACTTACTAGTGACGTCACTTGTAAGTACGCCATACAAACTCCATACTGACACGCACATTGTGGGAAAGAGACCGAGCATCCCTTCCTAATCCAAACATAAACTTTAAACGCTTATATCTTAGAACTTTATTATTGTATGGCGCCTGTGATTGGAGAAAACAAAAATCATTCATTCAATTCGCGTCTAGGATTGGTCCGCTCGAGAAAGATCAGGGCCGGATTATCCATAAGGCGAATTAGGCAACTGCCTAGGGGCCCCGCACCGACTAGGGGCCCACGGGGGCCTAGTCAATGCGGGCCACGCACCAAGAAAAAAAAACGTTTCATCCGTGACATTCCCCATTATTTACATCCGTTAATGTTGCCATAGAAAAAAATATTTTACTGTAAAAAGCGACATCTAGCGGTATTTGATTGAATGTGGAAGTATTCTATCGAAACTTATCGAAAAGGGGCCCCGAGAATTGCATTGCCTAGAGGCCCCGATAGGGTTAATCCGGCCCTGAGAAAGATCATGCTGAAAATTCATCACGGCGGGGTGAAGGATGAGCTGTCAAGTGGTTATATTGTCAATGACAGTAAGACAAGGATAAGGAAGAAAATGTTGCGATATCGATACTCATACTTTGCGGCGGCGGGTAGAATGCAGGCGGCGGCACCGCGGCGAACGGATACCCGAACCCGTACGGACCACCCATCCCGTACATGCCTGTACACAAACATATTATATTAAGGACGGTGGTAGAAGCCAGTGTTAATGATAATGTGACCATATACAAGGAAGTACTAGCTGTACCGATGATAGCTCAGTGGTGACGAGTGGTGGTCGTGAAGTCACGAGTACCGCCAGTGACAATATTTAAAATTAAATTAAAAAACTGGCTCGTTGAAACAGAGGCGTGACTTTTTTTTTGTTGGAAAGGGATAGAGTTTTCTCTACCAAAAACTTAAAACGCTTATATATCAGAACATTAATAACCGATTAAAATTATTTTTTTAATAAACATTACATATATTATTCAATTCTTCATCAAAGCTATTGGTTTCAACGATATTAACATCAGTCATCTACCCTATTCCAGCTATGCATGGGGTAAATAAGGTCTCATTTGACTGGCAACCCTGGTAACTTTAACTATGACAGTGAAAACATTACTGCTAAAGTCAGCGTTATGGTTATTTTCAAATTCGTTATAAACCTTAACTTTAACTACTACTATGGTGCAACCACAGAAAAGAGAAGTACTTAAACAGAACGGAAATGAGAAGGAAACTGTGTCGCCAGGTATTGTGACAGATATGTGATTGAACATTCTTATTTATGTCATTCAACGTGTCGAACTCCGCGTCACAGTTGCTATGGGTTTATATGGGTGCTAGTGGCTACAACAAATTTCTCACAAAAATGCCTTGACAGCCGTTCTAATTTAAACAAAAAAAAACTTTTCTTTGGGTGCAACCAAGGCCAAGCGGCTTGTTAAACTCTCTTACCGGCTGCCTTGTTAAACTCCATCTCTCGCTCGGGCGTGGTGAGTCGCTCGTTTTTGACCTTCTTGTGTCCATGCTCCTCGACCGAGGACATCGAGCTGAGCGAGGACTCGCGGTGATGTTTCTTCGTTTCCAGGGCTGAACGGATCACTATACGACCTGGAATTTTTATATTCGTTTTGGTTGTACTTAAATAATAATTTTCTATTTAAATTCACCACCAAGATACCACAGTCCCTAAAGACAAGGGTCTTTGACCAGTGTGTGTTGCCAGTGATGACATAATGTACTGAGACGTGGTCCTTAACTGTTGGCTTTTTAGAGTCACACAACGAGCAATGGAGAGAGCTATGATCGGAGTTTCTTGGCGCGATAGAATCCGGAACGTGGATATTCGCCAAAGAACTAGAGTCACCGACATAAGCGGAAAAAATTATTACTATTGCCAAACCACAACTTTTTTTTCAATCATAACACGAAAATCACATTGTCATCATCATCATCAGCCATATATCATAGATAGATAACTCTTTATTGTTCACATCAAAAATTACACAGGTACATAATATGATAAAAAACAACTCAAAACTAGTGAAACAATTGGCGGCCTTATCGCTATAAGCGATATCTTCCAGGCAACCCACTATTACCTACTATTTGAGTTCCCACTGCTGTAGTAGCAAATAGTAACAATTTTAATTCGGTTGGAGCTGGTGTACTCACCGTCTAGTGCACACTTGAGCTGGTTCCGCTGGTCCTCCAGCGCAGCCTCCTGCTGTCGCTTGAATCTCTCCACGATACGTTGTCGCGCGGACCGCTCGCCCACAGCGTAGTAGCGACCGGAGTGGGATCCGTTACACTGCAGCTCCGGGCGCAACTGAAATATATTGTTACGATATCTTTATCTCTGTGCCTTCCTTGTTACCAAATTTCAGTATGAAACTTCAGATTTATAGTAGTTTACCAGCTGCGCCCCGCGGTTTCACCCGCGTGGTGATGAAAATCGGTGATGATAAAAAGTAGCCTATGTGTTAATCCAGGACATAGGCAATGTATATTCCAAATTTCACCTAAATCCATCCAGCCGTTTCTGCGTGATTGAGTAACAAACAAACATACATCCATCCATCCTTTCATCCAAACTTTCACATATATGACATTAGTGTGATATGTGAACTATGCACAATGGATTGTCAAATGATATAATAGGCTAGATGACTGTTTTTTTAATTGTCCTATTAAAATGTAGCCCATAAATATAGCTAATTAATGAAAACAAAATGAAAATCTGATCAAAAATAAGCAACTTACTCGTATAAGCATTTTAATATCACGACAGACAGAGAGCGTGAAACAGCAAATTATGACGTCACTTCTCTGTACACCATATAAATTCTATTCTGACAAGTATGGCGCACAGAGGCGTGACGTCATATTTTGTTTTGTGGGAAAGGGACAGAGTTTTCTCTACCAAAAACTTTAAACACATATATCAGAACATTAATAAATTATTTTTTCATTTAACTTATTATATTTACCTAAATTCTTCATCAAAGCTATTGGTTTGGACCACAGAAAAGAGAAGTAAATAGAACGGAAATGACAAGAAAATTGTGTCGCCAGGTATTGTGACAGATGTGATTGAACATTCTTATTTATGTCAACGCGTCGAACTCCGCGTCACAGTTGCTATGGGTTTATATGGGTGCAAGTGGCTACAACAAATTTCTTACAAAAATGCCTTGACAGCCGTTCTATTTAGACAAAAAAAATCTTTTCTGTGGTTTGGACGGTATAAACATCAGTCATCTACCCTATTATTTGGCTACAAAAATGCTGACTTCTCTTTGAACTGATTAATGCTTATAAATAGAATTCATTGTGTGTCAAATTGCACCAATATATTGTTACAAAATTACTTTATTTTAATGAATTGATCAATGATCAAAGTAATTGATCCCTAATTTCTTTACTAGATACAATGATGAAGTGGAAATGCACTGGAGATTCGTCAAATTATCAGTTTAGATGAGTTTTAAACACGTCATTTGAAAAAGTGACCATTTACTGTTTTTTTTTTTTTTTGTTTATAAATTATATCTACAAATTGTTTTACCTCTATCCTTTTAAAAAGTTCTTCAATCAGTCTAATAGCCTGCAACTTCTTTTGCGCCTTCAACAACTTTTTCTGTTCTTCAGCTACTTTACTATTCAGGTCCATGTCATCATTCTGCATTAATTTAGCGAGCTGCTTCTTTTTCCGTCTTTCCTCTCGTTCTTTCATCTTCTGTAACTTATCTTGTTCTTCGCGCTCGTACTTTTGTCTTAAAGAGTGAAAGATTATACGTGAGCAAGCTTCCTTTTGTCTGTGAAAGGAGATGGGCCTATCTTATGATTTATAAGTTAATTCAATTTCAAATAAAATATATTTTTGATCAGGTTATTCTGCCCTCCTATCCCCAAGAGCGGTAACTCAAAAAAAATAGATTTCTGTTTTTCTCGCATCTTATACCTAGCTTACAAAATTTCGCACCAGATGGATTAAGCAAAATAACCGTATCTACATTGGAACATTGAAATAAAACACTATAAAAGATTTACCGCTCTTGGGCTTATGACGGCAGTATTATAGTTGAGTGAATAAAAAATAACTTGGTGGCTTAAAATGAGAGTATATGTTATACTAGTTGGGCGGTAATTATTTTTGCAAAAAGTTAAACAAACAGTAGACTCAAATACTTAATTAGTAAAAAGTTGAAAATTTGTTACTAAAAATGATCAGTTGTAATTCCATTATGCATTATAAAAATCTAAATGGTCGACTGTAATTATGTGGGAGACTGTAATGTTAAGTGAATATTCAGTATCAGGACACATCTGAATTCTGTCAATTAAGGCAGAAGGCTAAAGCGGAAGCGAAGCAAAGTTATTTGTATTATTCAGGCGTATTCTGTGATTTTTATACTTTTTTAATCCACCTTTAGTCATTATTCAGTAGTAGAAAACGTATCGTCCCTATGTCTATACTAATGTGATTAACTATTTACTATTACCATATTTTAATAGGTGAATGTAGTCCCTAGGGCAAGTTCCAGAGTTGGACCACCTAACCCTATCTCTAACAAACAACATACTTTGGCATTCATAATATCATAGTGTCTTAAATCATAACATATTATGTGACATAAGCAATACCTTTCTTTAGCTTCTCTCCGAGAAATCTTTTCCTTTTCTTGTCTTTCTTCATCTTCTTTAGCTCGCTTCCTCATCGTGAGTCGTTCTCTCACTATTGCTCGACGTTTTATTGCCGCGTCGGTCATGTGCTTTGTTTTATCAAAGTCTACAGAGATGCCGCACCACTCTGCTATGTCATCTTTCTTCCGTAGCAGCTTAGTGCCTCTTAGAGCATCCATACAACGGACGAAACCAACATACTCAATAAACTGCACATAACCTTCAAAGTATAATGCTGCTTCAGCAGGAGGAGTGGATATTCCTCTAATTGCAGCTTTCATTTGCATTCTAAATGGATCAGCAACTGGAACATCAACTTGACGAATAGAACCAAACTTTTCAAACACTCTTTTGAAGATGCTCTCAGAGGGTGGCGCGTCTTCATCGCGGTCTCGGTCGTGAACAAACCAACTTATAGGCAAGTTAGCTATATGGATAGTGTCAGGTCGTTCACCTGGCTTCATTTCATCCATATCTGTTGCATCGCGGAAGAATGAATCCCAAGAATGGCGGCTCGGGAAGTCTAACTTGGCTTCTGTTACCTTCAGCTTCAGATCATCTGGATAATTGGTTAGTTTCACCACCCGGTCATTCAGTCTCGGTATCACACGCTCGAGTTTGTCACGATTCTCCAACTCTGCATCGAACCTTATCACTTCCGAACTATGCTTCGACACTTTTAACACGGAGAAACTTTCAGGTTGGACCATTTTCCGTATTTTCTCCATGAGCTCCCAATTTGACAGGGATTTGCCATGGACCTTGTGTGGGGGAAGCTGGACAGAAATGTTTAGCTTTGCGAAAGGTTTTAGATACAAACGCTGGGGCAAGTAAAGCGCCACAGCGTCTGAAGAGTCCCTGCAGACCTGGATATTCATCGCAATACCTGACCTAACACATACCAACCTAATCTGAAATTTAATGAAAGGTGAATTGTCCTAGTGATATAGGTAGATGGAAAGTGATGCGAAATAACGAAAACCTAATCTTAAACCTAACTACAACTTAACAACTAAACCATACAACTAAATTAAATTATTATACAAAACAAAATGAAAGTCATAGTGTGAAATGACCAAATAAACGTCCAGCAACTGCTCCCATGGCCAAGGCTTTCCAATATTCTTAAGTTGGATACGGTCGTTGAAACAGAACAGCTTTCTCAGTAATTTAATTCAAAATAGCATCAATTTTAGTGAGAAAATGATGCGGCAAACAAAGCTCGCGAATTGCTGTTGCAAATTCTCCATTTTTTCCTGACTGCTGTCAATGTCATATCCTGATTCTGCTGTCAAAAAACATTCAAAAAAGCATTCAGACTTTGACATTACCACGCTGACATTCGTGGCATTCTTTATTTTTCTATTCATCGTGCTTTGCACGATCGGCTTTGTTGAACAGATATATAGATCTGTACCCTTAGTACAAAATTTGACAGTTTTCGAAAACTTTTTTCGTTTCCGTATTGTCCCATACGTTTTAGTAAAGCGCCTCTAGCGGAAACGCGGATGAACTAAAATCGGTAGTAAACGGCAGTATAGGTTGCTTCACTCAAATACGTAAAATAGTTTCGAATAGCTTTCAGCCCAGCAATGTATGCATCAAAACGAAAACTTTTTTCGTTCGGACAGTACGGAAACGAAAAGTTTTCGAAAACTGTCAAATCTTGTACTAAGGGTACTGTGGTGCATAGGTATGTACTGAGAAGTTAATGAGACGATGACATCTGTGTGTATCTTGAACAAACAACTATGTATTTAATCATCGCTAGCCTGTATCAACCCACTGCTGGGTATAAGGCCTCCTCTCCCTTGCGCCATTAACCCTATCTCGGGCCAATCTATGCATTTGATTTATGGTATATACGTATGAGCGCATGGCATAGTCGTCGCCCCGCGCTGCTAACTGTAATCTCATTTCTCGTTAATGATTGCTTGCACCAGATACGTTCTTTAATTTCTATTTCCATATCTCATCATTTTCTGCGAAAAATGAAATCCATTTTTTTCGATTCAAAAACACAGCCTTTAAAGATAGCAGACAGCGAAGCTTAGTAATAAGGTCCCGTTGACATTCTTTGGGTGCAGAACCCAAAAAATTACAACGGTAAGATTTTTTATAACAAACCTTTCGATGCAGGCCTAGTATGTTTTTTTTTATTGCAAAATAGGCTTGCGCTTGGCCGCTAACAATGTGCGGTTGGACCATGGGCAGGGACCGGACGATATGGGGTAGGCGTCATTCAAGATCCTCTCAGTCCTTGAGACTGTGAATGACGTCCATTAAAACAGGTAAATAGATATTTATAAAGTATCTTTTATTATTTGAAATACAAGGTCATTGTTCAATGACTTCGCCATAACACATAGGACTCCACCAACCTGTACTTTGAAGAGCCTTAACTTTCTAGCATTTTAACTACATCATAAATAATTTAATGTAAGATTATATACACAGCTCCGTCATTATTACTATATCTTACTTTAATATTCAGCTAAAAAGGCCCATGGTTACTTCCCAACAAATATTGTTGAGAACTTTTTACAAAAAAATTGGGCTTCCTTTCTTATTGATCAAGTTATACAATTACAAAATTTGTTAAATTAAACTAAACCATAACTGTTTTGCTTAGTTATTCTGTTACCTAATGCAAAACAAGGAACCTGAACAAAAGAAATATATATATAAATCTATGGAATATAATAAAAAATCTCAAAATGTATGTCACAGACAATTCTCAATGGAATATTTTCTAAGACTGCAAGGAAAAGCATGGTACATATGAACAACAAAACAATAAATAATAATAAAATAATAAATATCTGGGACATTATTGCACACATGGTCATCTGACCCCAAACTAAGCAAAGCTTGTAATATGGCTGCCAGAGACTGATATACATACATATATATTTTTAAATATATACTTAAATAGATATTAACACCCAGACATAGAACAAACACAAATGTTCATCACACAAATGTTTGTCCTAGATGGGAATCGAACTCACGCCCCCAAGCACAGAAAGTAGGTTCACTACCAACTGAGCCACCGGGGCAGTGAAGCAACCCGACATGCATTTGATTTCTAAATAATTACCCATATAAAAAGCAGACTTCATAAAAATATCAGAACTGGACTAAATTGAAATGGGACCACACGGGAAACACCAGTGTCAAATAAAAAAAGCATCATCAATATCGGTTCACCATCCATTCGAAAGTTATGAAGTAACAAACATTTTAAAAAAATACAGTCAAATTGAGAACCTCCTCATTTTTTAGATGTCAGTTATAAATAACAGGCTAAAAGAAAAATATTATTTAATATAATACTTATACTGAAGAAATTATTTAGATCATAAAGTTCCGATATGTTTGTAAGCATTCCGTTTTTGGTCGGATTAGGAAGGGATGCTGTCCCTTCCCGCAATCATGTATGTATGGAAGGTGTAGGGTCAGACTAACAAGTGAGGTCATTAGTGAATATAGGGCACTTTCATTTGGTTAAGACATTATAATGCTTTTAATTTTTTACACATTCTATTTGTTTACGGTGATCAGCTCTATTTATGGCTCGCATTTCTAAAGGCAATAAGAAATAATCAGTCCGGTAGCCTATTCCATTGGTTCCTTTTAATAATTCTATAATATTCGGTAAATGTCAACCAATTTGAATAAGATGCGGCTGCAACCTCCTTAACGCCGCTTCGCCGGCCTTCCCGGTCGCGCGCTGGCCGGCGATAAAAGGAAGAAGTTTATGACAGGTCAAGTCAGTCAAAAAAAAGGATCTAAAGGAAATAATTTTCTTGTGCATTAAGTTTTCCAATAATTTAAATAATTCAGTCCTTATTAAATTATCAGCTCTCAGACCCAAAATAACTTTCATTTAAAAGCCCTCCTACATTTTGGTGACCCCGACGTGATGAATAACATAATATTTCTTATAGATTTTTCCAATTATTAGGCTTTTCTTAGAATTCTTTAGATTTTGTTAATTACGATATTATTCTAACAATGTTGCCCATTTTTACTGATTTCATTTAGTCTTCAAATTAATAGGCTTATTTCAGAAATACGCGGCATCTAAGGCTAGCAAAATCAAAGTTGGAAATAAAAGTTGCCTCATGTTTTTAGTACCGCGCTGGGCTAGTCGCTAATATTTTCTCGCGTACGCAGTTAAATCCCGCACATGATATAATTTCGGCGCGGGATTCGGTACATACAAAGCGAGCGAATACCGCATATCTCTAAATAGACCTTTATAAACATTTTATTTGCAAATATTGACATTCCTTTGGTACAATTACATTTCGCTTTCTCATTCAACTATAATCAATTTCCACAAATTAACTAGGTTCAAAGATTTTAAGAAGCTTTGCATTTTAATGGAAGATTTGTGACATTTATACATACAATATACCTTAACAACTTTTTAAATAAATTACTATTAATTATTGCTGAAATTGCCTTACCATTTTACAATTCATTATGGCCTAGTGTGACCAGTATTTGTGAAGATTTAGTAAATATTTTACATTTCACTTGTGGTGATAATATTTGTGATGTTATTATTTAAAGCATTTTATAATTTGCAATCGAAGCAACACTTTTAATCATTAATGAAACGCCTCTTATTATTTAGTGATAAATGTATTCATATTTAAGAATTATTTATTTGTTAGTTGGGCGTCTATTAGGTTGAATTACATACTAATTAATTAGTATACCTAAAATGTAGCTGACTTTTTAATTTGCTATTAAATAGGGTATTTTAATTGTAATCAAAATAGGTTTGACCTTCAAAAATATTTTGCTAGAATGCTATAGGCAAGCCAAAGTGTGGTGCGGGACACGACAGGCGTTCTACATTCTACAAATGGGACATGAAAGCCTATGGAGCTGCCACTTTATAACAAAATCGGACATAAAGATACTGGCAGTTATATAACGTAAGAAAATATATATACAATTAAGGCGGCCGCGGACAGCGTAATTTTGAGATATTGACCGTGGTAGGGAGCTCCCGATATTTCGGCGCAGTTACATGCACCATGTTCATGAGAAGAAAATAACTCAACGGGAATCATTAAATGTACAACCGTGTTAGTTTAAAAGTTTTTTTTTTTATGAGACTTGGAAAGTACGTCTAAATAGTCAATATTATTGCCTATTAAGATAAACGTTTTTGAAAGGAACAAATTTATTTTGTTTTTCAAAAAACTAATCACAATAGGCATTCATATGGCCAATTTAAATGTATAAGTGACCAAAATGCTTCCCTGTATTTTAGACAGAACGTTAGCCTCGCAATTAAGTGGGGCATGTTGCCTGAAATTAGGGATAGTTATAACTATCTATAGTACCTGGCTAGATGCGGTTATGAGGGCGTATATAACTGACGAAACCAAATTTTGTTTTGAATGTCCTATTGCGAGGCACATGGTACAATTGAATAGATACTATACATGTATGTTAGAATGAAAGAGGCTGAAGTGCCCATACTATGACTATTTTCCTTGTATTTCCAGTGACACGCGTATCACACCTTTGTGTCACGCACCGAGTATAAATAGCTCTACATTAATGCAGCCCTTATATCAAATATCTATATACAATCTATCATACACAAACATAACTCAAAGCCAACTCTTTAATAGAAAACAAACCACAACTCAAAACCACACGCTCAATAGATTTTTGTTCATATAGGTAGGAAATAATTTAAAAAATAAAAATTTCAGTCTTCTATTAAATAGTTATATAGATTATTACATATTAGATCATCGGATTTACACTGTTTCATACAATTTGTACACATTATATGGATAATTATTCAGTACGTACTAAGTGTCATTTTCACAGTACTCCGTGCATCATCCAAAACATTATTTACACACCAAAAATTATAAATCATACTGTCACTGCTCACAACCGAAACGCTTCACACCCAAACGTACAAAACTGGTAATGATCAACATTTAAAAGCCTTATTTCACTGGGGAATACATTGTAAACCACATGGGTTTACAATGTATTAATTCATCATGTAGAAGTAATTCAAGAAGATTAATAAAAAAAGTTCATATATCGCTATTCAGTCCCAATATTATTTACAAAGACATTTATCCTTCAAAATTTCCTGAACATTGTTCCCCAAACATTTACAGAAGGGTTTGGGATAAATATACAGGATGAATTTAAGTGAGCGTGGATGGCAAAATCTGAAACAGAGCCGTTACATACATGTCAACTTGGCTGATGTCAACCAACGAGAGAAAAAGAGAAATAATTTCTTTCTCTCCCGTTGGTCAGACGGCGAATCCTCAGCCAAGTTCGACACGTCTGTTACAGCTATTGGGAAAATCGGCCCGATTTTAATGAAAACTAAAACTGTATTTTTATTTTTTATTTTTTTTAGTTGTCGCATGTCTTTACTTCCCAGAACTCGATCCTTATTAGTGACACTATCGACTGGTGTACAGTATCTACTCTCGAACGCGTACACTGTCAAAATAATGAAGTTTTTTTTTTCATAAACGTGTTTCCATTCCTAGCTAGGAATATTGATTGATTTAAAAAAAAAACAATATTGCAGTTTTAGTTTCCATCAAAATAAAGCCTGAGATCACTGAGTAATTTTCTCTATTCCTCATAGTATCGGATTTAGCCATCCATGCTTCTTGAAAAATTCATCCTATATATTTTTAACATTGATAATGTCAATGGTCTCGATTCGCATCATGGAAGTACTACACAGGGATGTAAGATACCTCCTTTAGAAGAGTGTAGGGAAGCTCTCAAGCAAACAGCTTCCCACACTAAGAGTAAATAATTTTAAATAACATTGCATTTGCTCCCCCCCAACTGCCACCCCTCGACAAATCCTGGCTACGCCCTTGAGTACAAAGACCTCCTTTCGGCTTAGTACACTACAACCTTATAACCTTGTATAGTAAGTCCATGACTCGCATCAAATACTGTTTCCTAGTGAACACAAGGCTTCACTTCAAACTAAAAAAATTAATATATTCCACAGTTAGGGTTACCATCCATCGCGATTTGTCCGGACTTTAGAGCTTTGTCCGGCTTCTTTAGGTTAGGCGATTTAACACAAGTAAATCTTGATTTCACTATCACCAAAATATTCTTTCAAAAACTAACATATTAAAATGTCCGGAGTTTTATTCAACTATCCATCTCTATGTCAGGACTTTTCAAATGTTGATATGGTAACCCTATGCCTTGCAGACGGTACCCGAGCTCGCAAGGCTGTAGTCCAAGATGCAAGTCACTAGTCGGGAGTGTAGTTGTCTGTGTACGCATGCGCCTGCCACCAGGCCCCAGCGGGCGGGGGCAGGGCGGGCTCTCAGTTGGCCCGCGCGCGCTTGGCGTGCGCGTGCGGCGGCGCGTGCGCAGGTCGCGGCGCCGCGTGCGGCTCGTCCGCCGCCAGCCCCGACCGCACCATGTACTTCAGCTGCGGCATGTGCTGCATCACGTCGCGGATCTGAACCAGCGCCATGCCGTTCTCGCCGGCTGCTGCCGATTTGCACTTGCCGCTGTTGCGGAGAACTTGTAACTGGGTCCTGAAATATATGGTACACTGTTAGAACATTGGTGTTACCAGTTACCTGTTAATTATATCTCATGTTGCTGTCACAAGGCGACACCATTTCATCACAAAAGATGATGATGACTGCTTCTCGGAAATTCGTGTAAAGGAGAAAGTGGCATAAACAAAGGGAGGCCTATATCCAATAGGGGGTCAAGCAGTGGTCAGGGCTGATATTATGTAAATCAATTTTCAATATAAAAAAACGACTTCATAAAAATGTCAGAACTGGACCAAATTGAAATGGGACCACACGGGAAGCACCAGCTTTCAAATAAAAAAGAATCATTAAAATCGGTTCACCCAGACGAAAGTTCTGAGGTAACAAACATTTAAAAAAAAACAGTCAAATTGATAACCTCCTCCTTTTTGGAAGTTGGTTAAAAAGGTAAGGCAGTCAGTGTGAACTCACGAGTTGGGTCTAAAGAGCGTGATGTTGAGCGCGTCGATCATGGCGCGGCAGCCGGCGAGCGGCACGCGCGGGAAGAAGTGCGACGCCAGGTCCGGCAGCGTCATCAGCAGCTCCGTGTACTGGTACGGCTTGGCGTTGATGCACGGCACCATCGTATTCTCTACCAGCGCCTTCTGGACCTGACATACACAACATACAACACCTTATTACTAATTACATATTATTAAACATTTTTTTTTTACTTTGGTACTGCAATATAGCACCACTTGTGGGACTGCGCATTTTATGGCGTTATTGAGAATTGTCGATAAGTAGAGAGAAGAAAAATCAACATTATTTTACTATTATAATACATACACGTATTTACTAATAAAGTAAAAAATCTATTTGTAAACCTAAAAGCTGGTAGTTACAGATCAACACCGCTTTATGGTTGATATCCTAAAACCCGTATGAAGCGCTTTGATTCAACTTTTATTGTGCGAACTGCTAGTCTGTGGAATGTGTGACAATCTGGGTAGTGTGGTGAATTGATTTCTTCTAGGCAAAGGTGCTTCATCTGAGACCGCACCATCGCTTAACATCAGGAGAGTGGGCGGTCAAAAGCAGGTTTAAAATAAAAGTAAATGGGGTGTAATAGGTGTAATAATACTGAAGGGTGTTGATCTATCCATCAAAGTGAACAACTTTGAGAACACAAAATTGCTAAATTCGAGAAACATGATTGGATAGTATGAAGACATTTTTTCTCTCGAATTTAGCAAACTTGTGTTCTCAAAGTTGTTCACTTTGATGGGTAGATCAACACCCTTCAGTATTATTACACTTTTCTGAATAATAACTAGGTCTTAGTTACCTTATACGGCGTATGGTTGCCAGTGATATTGATGTCTGGTATGGGGGTAAGTCGTTTCCTGCTCTCGACGGAGTGAGAGGTTGAGAGGCCATTCATTGATCCAGTCACTTGTGGGGGCACACTGGAAACAAAACATACTTATTAATTAATCTGCAAATATCAGGCTATTTTGGAAAATAAATAAATATCTGGGACATTTTTGCACAAACGGTCATCTGACCCCAAACGAAGCAAAGCTTTTTATATGGCTGCCAGAGACTGATATTCGTACAATACGTACATATATGTTTTTAAATACATACTTAACTAGATATATGATTATTTACGGGATATTTACCGTGGTAAGGTTTTACCGTGAACATAGTGCATGTAACTGCGCCAAAATATCAGGAGCACCTTCCACAATCTTACCACAGTAAATATCCCGTAAATATTCATATAACTGTAGTGAACAACCGTGATACTTTAAAACAGTGTTATACTTAAATAGATATTAACACCCAATCATAGAACAAACACAAATGTTCATCACATGAATGTTTGGCCTAGATGAGAATCGGACCCACGCCCCCAAGCGCAGTAAGCAGGTTCACTACCAACTGAGCCACCGGGTACTTATTTAATTTCAACCGTGGTCGACCCATTTCAGGGCAAAGTTCATTTTTTAGAACTTAGCGCGGTATTCACTATCACTGGGTAGCGAAAAGTACCAAGCGTAATTTCTTTTGTAACTTACTGACGGCTTTTGCGGTTAAGGCGGTAACGGTAAACATACTCGTAGACAGTGGCACCGCGTAAATTTGAATCCCATCAAAAACATAAATGTGAAATGAGAGCCAAGTTAATATTATGGTATATGCTTTGGTTGTTGACTTCAAAGACAAAAGAAGTGAGATCTAACTTAGGATAATATATTGAAGCCTAAGGTCTGACTTGGCTAGTTAGAATATATGAATTATATTATAGCCTTCGCAAGTTCCAAAGCTGAAAGTTCTCATTTATTCATCCGAATATTTGCCTTGCTGGTAGAAACTTGCAATCGAACATAGGGCTCTTCCATGACTGTTTTAGTAGCTACATAATTATAATTCGTATATTCGAACTAGCCGCTCCCGCGCGTCTAGATTAAGACCCTT